>OX345658.1:11414166-12813333 GCA_947044415.1 Eupithecia dodoneata | reverse complement strand
TACCGTTGATGCACAATAGTTAAAAATAATTGTAATATTATCAGCTCTATACGGCTCTTTTCCGTGGTACACGGCTAGCTAGCTAAGATTTTATTTCTATTCTCCGTATCTATACGGTCTAACCTGTAAAATAGCCACGCGGTTATTGGCGTCTTCTTTTCTACAGATATAGCAGTTGGGGTAAATGTGTTCTTTATTGAGATTATGCACCCTGCTAGAAGACGCTGGATGACTTTTGCTGCATATACCGTTAGCCAATAATATAATTCTTAAATATTAACTCTACATACAGGAGACCTTTCCCCATTTCATTTTACCTTTGACCAAGAGTGGGACCATATTATATAAGTAGGTTACATACTACATAAAACAATACTTTGCGTTGACGTTGATAGAATTCGCCAGTTTATAAGATCGGAGTTGGAACTTATTGTGATTTGAGCACGAACTACGAAATTTGTTAATGTTGTAAGAAAATTTACGTTTCATCCAAAGGACATCGGTTAGAGCTGTGGTAAGAATGGTCACTGACCACGAATTCAAACCATATTGCCACAACGTTTTATTCTGATTATAATGACACTTGAAACAGTACAAATTGGAAGTCGACAGTCGAACACTTGACGTTTCTTATTAGATGACGGAACGATTTGTTGTTCGAAAGAAATTATTCATTGTACCATTATTGTACCATAGTACCGTGATTGTGGCCATTCATTGAATTGGTGTTTCGGTTTATTCAAATTATTAATCAAATAATTGACAGAAAATTACCATTTTAATGATTGTAAATTATTTTATTACTACTAGTACTATTATTATCTACAATAGTATTGCTTATTATAATTTTACTGTACATTAATTGTTAGTATGTACCTTAATTATAATTATTGGACTTGTAAATAGTTATTTACTAATAAACGAAAACTATCAGTTACATGGGATAATAATGCGAGACTGTCTGTCAATAAAACGTAAAACATGCCTTTTCCGAGCAAGATGAGATTTTGCCATTTAAGTACTGTGTGATGAATACTCATAAAAAAAACTATAATTTTACATCTCCCTATAATTTTTTAATCTAACCGCAGACCAAAAAAATATCGACATCTTCCCGGTACTAAATCAAGTCTTCATTGATCGTGCAAAGTCCCGTCTCAATCGAATTAAAACCCCATTGACACCACTATCTCACCACAATCGGAAAAGACAAGAGCCGCTAATTCTATAAAAGCAAAGGGGTCCACACAATAGATAAATAATATCTAAAATACTAAAAAAATACAAACACAAAAATAAACTCTATTGAGAAGGAATAGATGCTACAGTTTCAAATGATACAATCGGTTAATTTTTCCGGACTAGTGCCTCTACTGAATGCCTACTGTTTGATATGGGAAATTGTTTCACACGCTTATTTGTATAGCAAAAATAAAGAAATGAGTGCTTAGTGGAGGTTCTAATACGTGATAATTGGTATAGACTCGGAACTCTATCTAGACTGGAAACTCTAGGTCTATAAGTACCTATCTAGGTCTATTAAATATCCTTTGGTCTAAAGTTACAAAATATTAATTAATTAAATAAACAAAATATGTGTGCTTGTAATATATAAGAGGACCCATTTCTCAGTAAAACGCGTTCGTAGTAGTCTTGGAATTGGAATAAAGCTTTTTGATATAAACCAAGATACCGTCTTTCAGATTCTACTATGGTGAATTTGTACCTTTGTGCCTTTCTTTCTGCCATAGTTTTTAATGTCAAAACCGTGTTTGAACAGTATTTTCATTCCACAGAAGCTAAAAGTATGTGATAGCAATGAACAAACAGACATAATTGGTGTATTGACACAACAGCGGCCATTCACAAACTCACAGAAGCCGAAAGATTTTGGAAAAATAATGGATTCCTCGTGTGTACCTAAACCTAGAGCTCAAGTGGACAGACATGCGTTTAAAGATCACTCTGAATCAGGTTTTGGTAAAAGGTACCTTGAAGCTTTTGGCTTAGATAATAAATTTTCTTTGTAGATTGCGAGAGCTGAACTCAATATCGTAATGACTACTTAAATAAAGCACAAACCACACGTTCAGAAAGAAGATGAACCTAAAAAAGTGTAAAGTAAATCTTTTGTATTTCACGTTTCAAGTCCAAAGAGGGAAATATATGGATACCATTAGAGGGTACCGTACAAAATTTGCTGGTAAAATCAAGTTTATAATAAGTATAGTAAAACAAATGAATATATCTCAATACTTACTAAGGAGTAGAGACTTGGATCTGATTGTAAGATACTTCTTCCTCTGTTTGAGTAAATGTAAAAATGTTATTTGTTATAACTAGTAGAGGCAACCATTGACACTCACCTTATCTATGGCTGGCTGTTGAAAGAAAACAAATATTATCACGAACCGTCCGGCCATAATAGCACTGAGTCGGTTATGGTGGTGATGGAATGTGTCCTTTATTTGTACGCTTTGGGTGCTGCCACTGAATGTGATACTATTGTTTTTTGGGCAAATACGGTATACACTACACTATACACCAACACAAGATTTGTAGTTAGACATTTGTAGTTAGTGTAGGGATAGACAGAATTGTGTTAATATTGAGAGAATAAGCAATTTTGAATGAAAAATTGGGAGGAAGTACAAAAGCACAATTGATTCAGGCACTATATTAGTAATAACAAATACCATGTAGAAAGGTTGACTTTTAGAATGAAATGGCCTCCAGCTAGGAATCGCATTTTTCTGCAGTAAAATAGGTAAAACTTGTAGCGATAAAAAAAAAACTAGAAAGGCTTGATCAAGATCCATCTGTCAGAAAAATTTTCGCGCGTGTTCTCTACCATTCATTTAGCTATAACTAAATAAAATGCCTACCTACCTACTCTTTATTCCATAACAGCCTTGTGTAAAAGGGCCTGGACAAGAAAATTGCTCGCCCGAAGCGACGTTCGTTAGCAAACTGAGACAATTCCAGTTTCGCGAATTCTGACACAATACTCGTCTCACAATCCGTCCCTCGACAAAGAGTCATTGTTACAAATAGCCAATAGGTACGTAAATGGGTTACCAGCTTTGTAGCAGCCGAACTTCTGGCATTATTGCAAATTCTTTGTTCGCAGTCCCCGGGACTACAATGCCACCGTGAAACGTATTTATAAATATGATATGAATGGATAATATGCGGGGCATTGTCGCTATTGTGGAGGAACCTTGAGCTTGCACAATCGAGATTAGACAATCCAAAGGACCGAGGAACCCAGATGGCTGACCCCTTTTAGGACCTAAGACGACAATGGCACAAACGTTAACACTAATAAAACATGTTATGATACGATTGTATTATAATTGAACCATTATTACCCAGTGTCCTTGAGGCCTGAATATTAAAATTTGGATTACAATGGATACATTAATTCAGGTTAGATACCCACGGAACTTGATTTCATTCAGCATCAAGCGTTCTTAGCCCTAATACCATGTTTTCGGTTAAAAGCTACGGGAAGCTGGAAGCAAATGACCTTGTAGCAAACTCGCTGATAACAAAAGAAGATCCTATTTGAACGTGTCATAAATTACTAAGCGACTGTAAAATTACAAGCCCACCATTGTCGCATACAGAAGAAAATACAAAAGTATCAACAGCAAAAACAAAGTCTAAAACGTGGTTTAACTAAAATGCCACGGGCACAGTGTGCCGCCATTGTCCACGGAATAGAATAAAAGAAGAAATAAAAGAAGGAATAAAAGAAAGGAAAAAAGATTGTCGTTTCTGTTTGAACAATGCACGCTGTCACCGGCACGCCATGTTGGATCGCGGCGCGTGAGTTGCCGCCTACAAGAATAACTATTGCATTTGTAATTTTGGTAACATTTTAGTGTAGTTAATTAGTTGTCCCGTGATTTTTCACTTCTATTTCTTTATGTACCTTACTCTTCTTATATAAATTGATTTGTTAACTTTACTCTCGATATTTATTTATCTTGCCAATAAATTTAAATTGTTAGATGCTATGGGATCTTTTCACTGCTACTGTTTTACTTTTTGTGTCAACCGAAGCTAGTTCTTTGTTTGCACAATAACAACTTTAGTTTCTCTTAATACTAGATACTAGAACAATATTACACCCTTGAGAAACAAATAATTAAATGTGATTCAGTCACCGTTAACCCAGGATTATTTTGCTTCGTAACAACAAAATAGCAAATTCATTCTACATCAATCTCAAAGATTACATTTAGAATCAATCAAATCTCTATTATAATTGTAACTGTGCCTCTGAATGACTGATTCTATAGATATTCTATCCCACAGACTCTCGAACCTAAAATAACAGCTTCCATTGTGCCACCATATTGGATTCTGAGATTTCGTACGCAATCCATTATTATTAAATATCTTTTTAGGAGATTTGATACGTTGACTGATTTCTTGAATGACTTTTTTTGTTGTTTTTTTTAGATCACACCTGAAGGTGCTATCCCTTTTGGGATAAGAAGTAAAATCTACAATCTGTACGATTTCTTTTGTCGCCGTATTTTTTGTTTTTGAAGGTATTTGAAGCGGCTATGGGAGGCATCAGTATGCGACCGGGAGAAACGCCGTGTTGCTGTACATCACGCTACTGAAGAAAGTTAAGTACGTCGGTGGCAGTCAAAGTGTTAAGAACAAGTACACATGAGACGTTTAGGAGTTTCATTAACTGCACTTTGGATACCTAGAAGAGCATGTTTGGGTGTGTACGGATTAACAGGACCAGATGGTTTTACAAAGCCCGTTATCAAAGCACACTAATTACAATACTAATATCCACCTTACTTACTTCTACTATTTAATATTAGCACACCTGCTTGCGGGTTGAATACATTTGACACCACTCTAGTGGTACCTATACGTGTATACCTATAAAAATAAATGATTTGATTTAATATGACAACTTTATAGATGTGTTTACACGGCGATATCATGTACAGTTTCTATTGATTAGTCATGAAGCACATTACAACTAAATGAATATGAAAGTTTGCTTGGATGTTTGGATGGAGTGGTATGGCTATTGCCTGGAATTCTATCCTGCCAAATAGAATCAACGGATCGGGTACCCGTTCGAAACATTTTAAAATTCAGAATAAAGCTAAGAAAAAAGCTCCTTTAATTCCACAATAAACCCTTCTGCCCTTCTTTACTCCTGTAACTAAAACTCATAAGTACATGTCAAAGATATTTCGGCAACACAACTTCCATTAGAAATTATTATGACATTCCCACAATAAACCAATAATTTAACTAAGCTAAAGTAAAGGTTAATGTTAAAGCTTTTATACTCTATCAGCTACGCCTATTTTTCTCGTGAGAGTAATTGCAAAATACTTAACTTCTCTTCTTGTCTTCAATTTTCGCAGCGTGATGGAACAGCCCTCTTGGACTTGCTAAGATGTAGAATATATTACAGTCAGTGGGGTCTTCCGAGGGGTTGGTGGTACCCCGCGGCGAAGTCAAGAGCGATATTGTTGTATGTTATTAGTTGTATGAGAGTTTAATTTATTGAGTACACGTTGGATTAGGGAAAATGTATGTAGATTACGATGAGATTTATGTGGAAAAGGCTAGAATAGTGATTCAGTGTATGACGTTTTGGAAGTGCATAGCTATCACAACTTTTTTAGGGGCTTTGAAAGTATCAACTTTCGATGCCCCTTTGTTTTCTGAATTGTTAAGTCTAGGCCTTTGTCCAGCAGTGGACTAATATAGGCTGATGATGATGATGTTACAGTCCATGATGTATAGTTATGAGAAGGAACTTACATTGTACATTTAAAAACAAGTATGCAATTGTTCTTCAATCTAGTGATAGATTGAAGAACAATTGCATACTTGTTTTTGGTGAAATACATTATTGTTGCGGATGTGAATCCGCAACAATAATGTATTTCACCAACACCATTTCATTCACCCATCGTGTGAAATCACGGCCAGCTACATTCGGCCACATTCCGGTGTAGGGCGGGCCGCCCAGCACGACGCCCGCCCTGCGCCGGCGCACCTCACGCCGCGAGGGAGTGGTCGTTACGTTCTTATGGGAACTGGAGGAATGGTGGCGAAGAGGTGGTTACTTTGACACTTTTGTTGTGTATTGAGTGATTTACTCTTCGTGTGACAAATTTTTATATCTCTGGTCGAATTAAATTATATAACTTAGGTAAACGAGACTTGGAGAAAGATTGTAATATTTTAGTCTAACTTAGGTTGGGTACTTTCGTTTTGTTGATAAGCCTCATAGTATAAATCAAAGTCGCTTCCCGCTGTCTGTCTATCCCTTTGTATGCTTGATCTTAAAAACCACGCAACAGTTTCAGATGTGGTTTTTTTAATAGGTAGAGTAATTTAAGAGTAAGGTTTATAAACCATTTGAAACATACATTTACAGAGTTTTGCTCCAACTCAAAATCTAACAACTTACAGATAAGCAAATCTATGTACTAGACACATAAGTTATGAACATACTGGTGGTTTCTTCTCACTTCTTCCACTGGTGGACAAAAAATTGAAGTGAACATCAATATAATAATGAATAGTATAAAATATGACTTGTCTAAGTGCTTATTTGTAAGCCTAAGGAAATAAACTTTCATTTCATTTCATTTCATTTCATTTCACACGGGCGAAGACGCGGAGTGCAGCTAGTAATTTATAAAGAGCAAAACTTCAGTTCCTTGAACAGTATTAGATAAATTTCAATGTTTCCCCTGTAGGTGGAGCTAACGGCGGCACTAGAGTCCGTAGTATGTCCCAAAGATGTCGACTCGTCGTCGGTTACTTGATTTCGTGCCTCAGTTAGCTAGAGCGTAGAGGTGGTGGGGTCAAGTACAGGCGAAATTGTTTTTTTTTTTTTTTTTAAATTTCCCTATATGATGAGGGCTTACGTTATAGCAAAAATCTTAAAACTGCAATTGTAAAACCTTTAATAGAACCAACAGATATGCTGTTAACTGTTCTCGCGGGATTCAAATACCTTATAGTAACCGCTCAAAAGTCTACTAATTCATCAAAAACAGAAAATATTGAAATAGAAAATAAATTATTAAAAACTCGTCCAACATAAAGCCGAATGACAAAATAAATCCCATAAAATAAAAAACGTCTCAGACAATTAGCTAGGCCATAAAACAGGGCTTATAGCGCTGAATCATCCTCAACAATACCTAAGTCCGAACTTATGTCACTCGGACAAAAAAAACCAACGATAATCCCACCACTAATTCCATCACCATCATACAAATCCATTCAAACCCATTCAAATTCCCATACAAGTACACTGACGTGCACTAAAATTAATACACCCCTCTCAAAAATAGTGAGATTCCGTCATAAAATTAACATAAAGCATAATTAGCCGTATTATAATGTAGTTTGCACGGTGGGCACTGGATTCTATTTAAACTTCTATGCCATAGACAAAATAGAACATCTGACAATGCATTATGTTTACATTGTGAGGAATGTATAATTTAATAGTGAAATATTGCGGCGGTCATGAGAAAATGAGGCCGGTTGAGATTACATTAGTTCAAGTGGCCGGGAGTGTATTCTTTCGGTTTCCTTATAACGCGGAGAAGTGTTTTTAAATTAGTTTTACAGCACTTTAGAGTTTAAATATTCAAAAGTGAGTTTGCGCTTTTGGCCCTATTTTGTTAATCAAAAAATTCAGAATAAAACTTGACAGTATTTTTCTCTTTATTCTTGTCTACACCGGGCTTTTCGTGTTAAACATTAATTTATTAATACATATATAGATTTAAAGGTTATGAGCAAAATCCAATGGATACGACAAAAACTTAACAAAACTGTTGACTAATTTATGCATTCAAACCTTTTATTATAGATTCGATATTTTTATCAATGCAATGAAAGAAGCGGTTGTTGGTTCTTCGCGAGATATGGCCGGCCCACTGCCACTTCAGCTTGCTAATTCTTTGAGCTATGTCGGTAACCTGGGCCAAACGTGTTCTTGAGTGGAGACCACGACTCGGTAAACGTAGTGTAGGACGCCCTCCGACCAGGTGGGATGACGACCTGCGAAAAACTGCAGGCAGATGCTGGATGCGGCAAGCTGAAGACAGGGCGCTATGGCGCTCATTGGGGGAGGCCTATGTCCAGCAGTGGACTGCTATAGGCTGATGATGATGAACGAAAGAAGATCAACAACATTTTTACTAACCTTTTAAAAGGTCACCTTTGAATGAAATCTCGGCTCATATTTACACTAACTCTGGTCAATATTATTTATGGCCATCTTTAATTGCCAGGGTTGTCACATTTATCAATAGAAAGAGCTCAGTCAACGCGCTTTTCAAATCATGAACTGTGTGTAGTGTCGGCCCTATGTTAATGCGCGGCCTATAGGAATTGAAATTTAATTCTATAACATGCTCTGTAATCTGGTTCTTAGGACTTGGACACAGGGAAGGTCCTTTAGAAAAGGAAAATATAAAAAAAATACTCGCAGAATAAAGATGTGGTATTCCTGACCGAAAACAAATCAATATGTCTATGATGGTCTAGATATAAGTATGCCTAATCAATATTTTCAGTTCAATTTGATCAGTTGTGTTCATGCCAAATGATTTGAAAGGAATGTTTACTCGCAGCATAGCTTGGAGTTAGTTATGTGCAGTAGAACAGTAGGTACAGATTACAGAACTACTGGGAAATAATTTTTCCCAAGAGGTCTTTAGGGATGGAGTCCCCCACTCCACTAGCAATTTAGGTACTGGTTTTCCACTGCAATATCATCACCAGCGAATAAAACTAAAAGATATTGGTTTTAGTTTTTTCAATACAATCAAATATTCTATAGAAAAACACAGCTCGATATTTAAGTAGCCCACCTACTTAAATATTGAGCTGTGGTAGGTTAGGTACCAGTTCCAATGTGACCTCTCCCGAAGGTAGGTAGGTGCCTGTATCGGTGATACTGGTCCAGCGCAGTCCCTCGCCATCCGTAAATCAGGCTTAGCTCTGCGGCCAACGAGCCTCATTTATACCTTATTTATAAAGTAAATCCCCCGTAGCATACGGCTGAAACGTATTCGATGGTATTTTTATAGGTTTTATGACTGTTATTGCATTGTGGGAAAAAGTTTTGATTTCATGCGTTTATTGTTGATCGTAAAGTTGGAAATATCAAGAAACTTTATTAAATTCTAGTAAGTAGTGAGTTTTAGTGGGAGTTTGTGGTGCTACCAGTTTATAGGAGGTACCTACAAGTAGGGTGAAGTCACTTTGTGACTTGAATGTGGACAGACGAAGGTGTATTCGTGATAATAATATTATCGCACTATATTATACATTTACCGCTTGGGTATACGTGTTCTTGAGTGGAGACCGCGACTCGGCAAACGTAGTGCAGGACGCCCTCTGGCCAGGTGAGATGACGCCCTGCGAAGGACTGCAGGCAGATGCTGGATGCGGCAAGCTGAAGACTAGCTGGACTACAATAGGCTGATGATGATGATGACTGTTTAACTGCTATATTGCACTTATTTTATTATATCAGTTATTTTATGCAGTTAAATATATTTTAATGTATATTATTTTGGCTGTACTCTCTTCCAGTCTTTTGTGTGAAGGTACAATTTTTTTTTCTAGTCTATTCTATACCACAAACATTCGAAAGTTTGGATGGAAAGATGATATATTACCTCCTCAGAATACATAGTACGTCCTCTGCTGACTGAACGTTTGTTAAAAATTAAAAAAAAACACGTTCATTCACCAAACAAGGGGGTTGCAGTAGTCACTAAGCTTGACAGTGGGGCTGGTGTTTTCATCATTGCTTCATAGGTACTTCTTTGCTTCGAACGAAGCAGATTGAATTGCATAGATGTAGTTTAAGACCTGGAACAAAATACAGTCTATAGGTCGTATAATAAAACAGCGCGTGCGAAGCCGCGGGAAATAGCAATTAAGAAGTTAAGTCTTTATTTGAAATTCTAAAGCCTTCGTTGTTGGCTTTGTGTAATCGAGAACACGGACCTTAAAAACCATACATAAACACAATACGTTTAAGCACTCAATTTTCAGAACACTTGCGATAATAGCCATAATAGCTGCCTTTCTTCCAAGTCGGTTGGAACAGCAATCGCCTGAAGCAGGAATTAGTGAGACAAAAATACATATGGCGTTACGTAGTCCTGTCCTGATTGTTTATTGTTCTGTAAATTGCTGTGAAAACTATTGTTGGGTATTGGCTGAGGAGGGTCTTGGTTACAAGCTGTAAGCGGGATGAGGTATCTTCCACCTCTCATCTATGATAGTAGCCTACCTATACTTCTGTTTTAGGGCTAGAATGACATCTAGAATGTAAAATTTTATAAACAAAATCCTACCAGAAAATTTTGCCGGTACAATCCGGTTCAAACCCGGTACAATCGAATCAAAAAGGATCGAAGAAAAAAGCATGAATATCTCAAAGTCAGTTGCTAGGTTCACACAGCTATCATAAACAAACATACCTGAAACCTGAATCATCTATCTAAACTTTCACAAATTCACATGGTCTGATGTGATGTAGCCACCATGTAGTAAGTTCTGTGACTTTGTGATAAAAAACCATATTGTTAGTACATACACACACATCCTCCCACACAGTCATCGGCGCAACCCTGTCACTTGCACCACTCATAGATAGCCCGGGGCACTGCACATGGCACATCCAGATAATACCGTAAATAGACAATATCATATTGAAAATAACACCATTGTGCATGTGCTGTTAAGTTTAATTGTAAACACGAATAACCCATTTTATCTTTTGAAATAACCAACAATGAAATTCAAGGGAAATATTTTCATTATTATTTTGCAATATTAATAACAAAAAGTTACAGCGAGTGTAGTCTTTCAGGCTGTAAAACTGGGGTTTGCTTGCATGGATCTTCTTCTTCTTCTTTGTCGTAGTCTTCATTGCTGAAGGTCGTGCCCGTCTTGGAAAGCTTTCACGGAGATGCTGATGAACCGCTTCCACTCTGTCTTCGGCCTGTCTCAGGGCTTATTGCCCTAATTTGATCAGACCAGCGGGTTGGTGACCGTCCTCTTGGTCTTTTTCCCTCTATCTTGCCCATTACCACTAGTTTTTCGTGCATGGATCTATGATTAGATAGATAGAAGATAGAAAATTCTTTATTGCACTTTAACTATAAACTATGTACAGTAAAAACTTAAAAATTAACTACAATTGGCGGTCTTATCGCTCAAAAGCGATCTCTACCAGACAACCATGGATGGATAGGATCGTGGACAGTACCAGGGGATCTGTGATTATGATTAAGTAAGGTGAGAGTTAGGTTTTACTGCTTAGTTCATGGAAGACGAAAAGACAATTTTACAAGCGTCTCCATAGTTTTCTAATAAAACGGATTTGTTATAAGAAAACCTTTATAACCGTCTCTCGAATAAACGCTCTTTCTCTTGCTAACAGATACCGAGGTGAGAAAATGACTTCTCATATTTAATAGAAAGCGTCTATAAGTTTGCGGAATCACATTTTCTAAGTATATATTTCTAAAATTGTTTCCGATTTATACAGAGAGGAATCTTAGGTATTATTATGAATGAAAGCGGGTTAACTATTAACCTAGTTGGTGTTGGAAGTACACCAAGGTTTTGTTTTTATAATATTTGTATTTATTCAAAACAATTACTTCTATTCCAACAGTTTATGAGCGAATACTACCTAATACTAATAGAGTAGTCCACAATATAGTACTTTTTTAGCCAAATTACCTGAACGGTAGCCTACAAACCCGAATGGCCGAGCGAAATGTATAAAAGCACTTCATTCATAAGCTGGACAAATGGAGAAAGTCAACACATTTCTTTCTAAACGCAATTCTCAAAACTATGTGTCTTTTGTGTTGTCTGTTTGTATTGTCGTCCAGTGGTGGACTAGGGATTGGAGAAAGGCCGTACGATTGATGGATGAAAGCGGAATAAAATGTCAGATTCAAAACTCTTGGCGCTCAAGAAATGGGAGACAGGAGAGGCCATTGCTGAACAGTTTCACGAAATGAGATGATCCTATTAGCCATTTAATTGAGTATCTGTTTATTTTAATTAAAATGAATAACTGGTGGTATTCGTCGTCGTTTTGAAATAAAGGTGGGTTAAGTAGGTACCTAATTAATGATAGAATAATGTACGTACCTACTGAATTATTTTATTGTCATCTTAAGGTTTACCTGAGCAAGCAGGCACCAGGGTGTCAGCGAGCTGCTGGTCTTCCTGGAGGATATTGGGGACACTAGCAGCCCCCCACCGGACATGCTTAAATGGCCCACCTGTGGCCTAGTTGTAAAATCAAGTCCAGAAACAAGTAAGTATTTTTTCATTTCTAAAGTGGCCTAATGAACATAAAATGCCGGATAATATTCCAAGTAGTCGGAAAGCAACATCACTGATCAAAAGAACCTACAGACCACTGTATGGGCCCATCGGACCCACATTTCGCGCACTTTTGCCCCCATTTTGTCCCAATGAGCGGGTGGATTCGCTTGAATTGTCACATTGTGTCTTGACAAGTAGTTTCGGAAAACTACACCACTCTGTAGGTGGTACTAATTTGCACAGAGCCGTATTAAGATGGTTTTCGAATCAAACTTAAACCTATCATACTATTATAAAACTATATAGAAATTGTATATTGTGTTTGATGAGGCAGAGACCATAATAATTAATTTGAATTAAATTTAAGTAAATGTGAGGTAAAAATTCCATTTAGCTATAAATAGATACCGGCCTCAAACGCCTACTACTTTAGTAAGATCTCGGTAACTTTTATTAGTTATGTTCTCATTCACATTATAATAGTTGCAAGCTGTACTTCATTAGTGAACCAATAAACCAATTTTATTTCCTTCAAATAAGTTGAAGAAGATCCGCGAATGCTTGTTTCTTATTATATTACTGTAGAAAATAAACTGTTCCTGTATTCTTTAAGCCCGCCCCTGCTCATCAAGGTGCAACCCGTTGCAAAAAGCCAGGAATTGTCCAAAATTTCGGAACGTGATCAGTCCCATTGTATCCACACACCCACTACAATAGCCCATCCTTAGCTACTCTTTTATTCCCAACAATACTACTTTGCTCATTGACTATAAACCCCCAACCTCATCTTTGAAACGATCCTGTTCATTGTTTTGTTCATTGAAATTTAAACTTTAAAGTTTGTGCTGTAAAGTTAAGAATAGCTTGTATAGTTTATGGTGTTTAGGTCTTTTTGGATTTCGGTTACTAAAGGCATCTCACATGTTTGCCATAGTTGCCATTGTTACCTATACCTTTTGTATTGATTGTTCCCACTGCATTGTAGTGAGATCAATGCGAAACATTTTAATATTATGAAATTATAAACGTCTTCCGTAATTTCTAGGAACAAGAGTTGCAGTAGAGACTTCTGTTATGTAAAATAAAAATTGTAAAAAATATTAAAAATACACATAAAGTTTAAAATGTAGTAGGTTAAGTCTTCGCGCTAGTTTAGAAGTCTATTGTGTGATTGTTGTGGAAATGTCATTATGGCTAAAATGAATACTAAGTTATTCAGGAATAAAAAGAAACAGGACAAAATAATAATAAGTATATTGTGACTTAAATCCTAACCAATGTTAGTTAAAAATAAGAAAAGGATAGGATAGTACATGCCTGTGCTGCAAAATAATTAAGAAACTTTTATTTACATGGAGGAAGTCTCTACACCCGTCGTTTTCCACCCACTCACGATTTATTGCAATCTGAAACTGTCCCCACATGCATTCAGCTCTTCCATTTCACAAACAAATACGCGGCACGAAGCATCCGGCCCATACAACTCATACAAGACATTCAAACATCCATACATTCTCGGTATCATAAAACTTTTGTCCACAAATTGCGACATTCATCAAGGTGTTACAATTTTGAGTGGTTGCCAATGACGAAACTGTACAACTCTCGACCTTATTGTAAAGAAATAACGTTTGATGACAAATTTCTCACAAATTGCGTTTTGTATGACGATAGATTGCTGGTAAATTTTCTAGTTTTGCTCAATTGAGATGTCTAACCGGATGCTCGTAAAGGTGCAACAGGAAATGCTTCAATAATTATTGCATCCTCAATCGGTTGTTCCGTGCGTTTTCTATGTATAATAACAAAATAAACTAGCTGTCATCAGCCTATATCCGTCCACTTCTACATATAGGCCTCCCATAACGAGCGCCATAGCGCCCTGTCTTCAGCTTGCCGCATCCAGCATCATGCTTGCAGGGGGATCTGTATGTAATGTATGAGTCATCTAGTGCCGCTATCGGCTCGGCTAATAATAAATAATTTGGGGCTAGATTATGCCGTGTGTATTTGTTTGCTGTGTATTGTTTATTTATTTATTCTCTTCCATTGCAAAATATGTAAACATGACGAAAATATATTAAAATAAGTTATTTTAGGCTCTTAGAAAATAATAATAAAAAAGATAATTCGAGAAGCGGTTCGGTGATTGTGACAAGCATGTGTTTTTCTGTCACTCCATGCAATGGCGACTACATATTGTTATTAATTTCTAAATTATCGAGTTCTAGAGAATCCATCAATTCACTCAAGTGCCTCTGAGTAAAGAATTTTATTTGACTAATATTAGAGAAAAATAATTATTTAATTTTGAATGTGTACTTCTATTTTTTTTTATCAATTTAATACAATTACATCTGTAACTATCCTTAATTCAAACGTACTCGTATTAAACAGTGTGATAATTTTATTGTATACATACCTTACTTATGTTATGGTTATGACTGAACTTGTTCTGATAATTACGAATAAATTAATGACTATTATGTAGGACTTAAAATCATAGTCTCCTGACTAGATTACAGTTGTTGAGTTGAATCACATTGTCCATTTGTAAACATTCTGGACATTGAATTTAACAATATAGGATAACTTGAATAGCGACAGTGTCTACGTTAGTTTCAAGAAAACTAAGATACAGATCTACATCCGTGCTTTTCAAATCTACCCTCATTGACAAATATTTACAACTGGCTTTGGACCTTCAAAAATGGCGGTTCTTTACTCTCATTCATCAGTTTCATTGATATTTGTCCAGTGCTTAAGCCCTCCTAAGCCATGTATAATCCCGACTTTGTCCAGAAGTTCATTCATAAAATTGCCGTTTTTGGCGGCAATCTTCCTTGGGAGCTTATTTCATATTGATTTTGCTATTTTATTAGGAGAATACAATTGTTCTTCTATACGCTTTGTCCTCATCAAAGCAAGTTTTACTTACCTATCGTTAGTAAAAAGAGCTTGCATTTGAATGCCGGCAAATAAAAGTACTTCTTGAATATAATTACAAAAAGTTATTTTTTGTAATAAAATTCAGCAGTCATATAGTAGCTCATAAACAAATTTTATATAGTATATATTATACATATATATTCTTTTACCAAAACGGCACCTACGTGACGTGAACAAGTATCAAACGTACATCCATCCGTCCAAACTTTCGTATTTATAATATAACTTTGATATGGTTGTCTGAATATAATCATTTCCGAAAATCTTGTATTTCAAACAATGATACAACCCTTTTCACATTGAAAAACAGGTTTCTATACGATTTCTATAAAGTAACACACTTCTGAATAAACTAGTTATTATTAATAAGTTCCGTTACTAATTCTCTACCACATATCACACGAGCGGAAGGAAACACTTCAATGACCACTTTATTTGCACATAATATAGACTTCCAAATCTCCGTTAGAATCCTTTTCAGCTGCTTTCACAATAATAAACTCATGAACATCTTGACTACTTCATTATGCGTCTGTACCTTTTCCAAGAGCGTCATTTAAAACTCTTTCTATCACACTCAAATCTGGTGCTTCATTCATTGCTACCTTGTCATTCATGCCAATTTCTTCATTTACGTACTTAATTCTTTCATTTTCGAATGAGCATTGATCACTTTCGTGAAGAATTGCTAGAATTTGATAACAATTGGCTCGGTATTCTCCAGTAGCGGGTACCTTGAGTCCCAGACAGTCAGGCACCGGATTATCTTCTTTCACTACGGAGGATGTTGCCCAAAGCACTTTTGTGATGTGAAGTGTAAACTTATTGTAAAGTTTTGGATAAGGATTATGAATGAATTTGTTTGAACAGTTACCTTTGATTTGCCGATGGTTTTTGAAATGGTTTTATTAGTAAAAGGTGCAAATTCAACAGTTAAACTTGAATGGAACTTTCAAGTGTAACTACAACCTTGAATAATAAAGAATGCAAGAGAAGTTATAGCCTCATATAAAATAGCTAGATCTATATTAAAATTATAAACATTGGAAGTAATATTTATTGCTACAATGAAAACAATATCATGAATTCACAATAACCTCATCAAACAAAACTCAACGAAGCATCACTCCGAACCGAACACATTGTATGTGAACCCAGTTTTAATCCCTGATTCCCAAATATTGTCCTTGTATGTCGTCTATTGTGGTGGGCTTAATCAATTAATTTCATCGTGCATCCCGTAATAAGGATACCACGGATGAGCGGCCGCGAATGTGGCTCGAAGGACCTCTCGGATTATGCGGTGACAATACCAGTTTTATTGGGCTTCATTATTTTGTTCTGAAATCCTTATTAACGGTACCGGATAAACGCATTCAAAGAATAATTAGTCTTGTACTGTTTGATGACTTTCATAGAATGCATCTAGTGAAATATTAAAAACAATTATATGAATTATATATATCACATAAGAAATTTAAATAAGTTTATGAAATAAGGCTACGAAAAATTTCTAATTGGAAACACACCCTTGGAATTACGTTATGTCTTTTAAGAATGACCTATTAAAGTTTTTGTTACCATTTTCCACATATTACACGATAGATAAAATATGTAGCATTCGATAAGACAGTCGGGTTTTAGAATTCAACGTATTCTTATATGCAAGAAGTTAACCTTGTGAAGTAAAATAACAAATACCTTGCATAACTATTATAATATATAACAGCTGTTTTTAGGTTATGTAATTTACTTTTGGAAAGTTACTAAGGAATAATGTATCTTTTGTTCATTTTTGTATTTTTTCCCACAGTTTTTTCTGTTTTTCACTCGAGGGAGAGGCTTTGCGACGATGAAGTCAGGTTCCAATTCGATTTGTTCATAAACTATTATAATAAAATATATAGTGAAGAAGAGAAGGCCACAAGGTTTGAAATATTCAAGAAGAATATTCTTGATATCAACGAAAGGAACAGACAAGATAGCGCCTATGGTGAGTAAACATATCGCAAAAATAAAGGAAGAGATCCAAAAATGGTAAATTGCTAGCTCATTCACAAAAAAAAGATGGATCCTCGCCATAGATCAAAAACCTATCGTTTAGGTTACCGTAGACCTAGAACCATAGAAATTGGCAAGAAGCAAGGTCCTATAATGTATTCGGAAACCTCGGTGCCCGGCTCGCACTTGATGTTTTATTCATCTTATTTCAGCCATGAACAAATTCGCCGACCTGTCACACGAAGAGTTTTCCAGTAGATATACCGGACACCGCACAGACCTTAATGCTTCAAGTGTTTGTAAAATCATAAGGGACGATGATCTGAACTTTAGCGATGTGCCAGAAGCCTTTGATTGGAGAGACAACATTACACTTAATGTTAAGGACCAGTTGCATTGCAATGCTTGCTGGGCTTTCGCTGCAACTGGTAAGTCAAGAAAACAATGAACTTTGAACTTATTTCTTGAAAATTATTGTATATATTTATTAATTTTTTAAATAAATGTTGAATAGGGTATAATAAATCATGTCAGTAATTATTCTCTTAATAAATTTAAGGAAGCGTCGAAGCACAAGATGCTATTCGATACAAAAGAAGCAGTATCCTATCAGAGCAACAACTGGTTGACTGTGTCGCTAATAATCCGGGTTGCCAAGGAGGTCACCCAGCATTTGCACTTAGGTACGAAATTGTCTCTCAAAAAATCATCAGAAACGCTAGAAAAGCTTTACATTATTACTGCTGGGGAGGCTGCGGTTGCCCGTGCATAACTATCTACACTTGCTGCACCAAGATTTGTTAGCGGCAAGCGAGATGTGCACCGGACCCGCCAACTAGTGTCATGATGTTGCGATGTCTGCGTAGCCGCTTCTTCTTCAAGTCTTGTGCTTTAATATGAAAATATAAGAATTAAATTAAATTATTACATGGCATCATCATTAATGAATAGAATTGAACAAATAAAGTTTTTAAAACCGTGTACACACAAAACAGTAGTAACTGATTAACTATACCACTCCGAAAGCCGCTAGACTCCTAAAGGCGTTTTTTAAACAAGGTTTTTATACCTCTATTTTCCAAAAGATAATTAACACGCCATTTTCTTATTTTTGCAGACATTTAATACAAGCAGGAGGTCAAGAGCCCGAAGAGTCTTATCCCTATGTTGGGGAGCAACAAAAATGTCATGAACAGTGGGGAAAAATGACAGTGAGGGTAACTGAATGTTTTTCCTTCGTACTGGAAAGCGAAGATAAGATACGACATGCTTTGGTAAAGTATGGCCCTTTGACAGGAGGTAGGTCATATTTAAAATTATTATCTTATTTAATCTAAGCTCACTTAGATGGCAAATTAATCAGTCGAGCTGCGCAATCCCATGGAATGGGATGCCAAATGGAAAACCATCAAGCAAGGCTACTATTCTATTATCACTAACAAATAACGCACGTTATCACGCTTAATTTAGCGTGTGAAAAACGCCTTGTCTCACGTTATTCGCGTAACAACGATGATAACGCGCGTTAGTGGTAAATAGCGTGGTAGCCTTGGGTAAGGCCACTAGGATCCCTCAGATGTATCCCCGAAAATGAGGTATTTATTTATTACTAGCTGCGCCCCACGGTTTCACCCGCATGGTTATAGATATTTTGGATAATATACAATACCAGGACCTGTCTGAAATACAGCGCCGCTACTAACTCCGGCTTGTAGCGGCATAATGCTGAGACAGGGACCATTTTGGCCCCTCATTTAACACGTATTTGTACCTATCTGTATGTTTTCTCTATTTCTTCTTACTATGTAATGTGTCGTGTTATGTGTTATGTATGGTGTCAAATAAATGTATTTTCTTTCTTTTCTTTACATATTATCATCATTAGTCTATAGTATTCCACTGCTACTTCAGCTTGCATATGTTTGAGGTTCAGTTAATATATTCAAAAACAATTAACATTGTGTATGAATGATAAATTATAGCTACAAATAAATCTAACAGTTATCATATCATCATATAAGCTGGAGAGGCCTATGTCCAGCAGTTTTTGGGCTGTTATCAATAGACGACGTTAACGAATTTTCAATCTGTAAGTATCGATATACCTAAACATAATGTACTCCCACATGGTTTTCTTATAAATAAATGTTTTAGCCGTGGATGCTGACAGTTGGATATGGTACAGTGGAGAACGTGTTTTCAACAAATGTTCATTTAATAGACTCGACCATTCTATTTTGATTGTTGGCTATGGAACAGACCAAGGTAATAAAATTAATCCTAATTCAACCCTAGCAGCCAAGTAGCTATTTTTTGTCAGTTTTTAATGAAAATTTGTCAGAAACTCGTCACCTGAGACGGACTTAAATCTGAGTTGCGTTTGAGTATTCGGGGATAAGTCTTTTTTATATTTTAGGAATGCTAGTTTTATGGTACATTTATTCCTATGGACCGTAGAAAAAAAAAAAATTTAATAAGATCTCTTACTATTCTTCTTTATTTTTTGTATTAGCCTGTTTCGTCCCACTCGTGGGCAAAGGCCTTCTTTCTTTATACAAAAAAAAATATGAACGTAGAAAATTTATATATTATATACCTCTGTCGCCTTTTACGACCAGTCGGTAACAGTTGGGGTGGTGAAACTCTTAAGACGGCACCATACCGTCGGCCATCTGCTTATTCAAGCCGTAACTAACCCAAATCTTTAGAGACGACCTCTGTGGCGCGGTGGGCGAAGGTCCGCCTGCAACGCAGGAGGTTGCGGGTTCGATTCCCGGCTCGGGACAAATGTCTGTAGATATTTGTTTCGGGTGTTCGGGGCTAGATGATGCTGTGTGGTTGTTTCAGCATTATTTCTTTATTTTATTTATTAATTAGAATTAAGACTTCCTTTTTTTTCTCTTATTAACAGTGACTGGTGAACAATATTGGACAATCAAAAACTCTTGGGGTGCAGATTGGGGCGACAATGGGTACATCAGGCTCCCAAGAGGAGTCAACGCTTGTGGCATCCATAACACTGATATCACCAGCTGTAAAGTCTTATAATTGTAAAGCCAAATGTTATAATGTCCTTTTCTTGGTTTGTTATTTCTTTTATGTTTTATAAATAAATAAATAATTGACAATCAAAAAGCTGTGTGAATTTTCCAGCATTATTTATTTATTTATTTATTCATACCTGTTTTTATTTAAATTATTTAATTTTGGGTTTATTTAAAATCTTTTTTAATGAATATCCAAGTTGAAATCCCAATGAACATCATACAAGGCTCAATAATTTATTGCATTCTATAGGTATATAGAGGTGTTTATAATGTAGATAAGTGTCACTATAGACCCTGCTGGGCACAATAATGTATCAACATCATCATCAGCCTATAGCAGTCCACTGCTGGACATAGGCCTCCTCCAATGAGCGCCTTAGCGCCCTGTCTTCAGCTTGCCGCATCCAGCATCTACCTGCAGTCTTTCGCAGGTCGTCCATTCCAAAATTACCGAAAAAGCTCTAAAAATAGAAAAAGGAGGAAGTTCTATGTTGGGCTGTATGTATGTTTTGTATACCTATAAATAATAAATATACAACAAATTTATATAATTTCGCGCGAGGCCGTGGGTAGAAACTAGTTAATAATAATTGACCAGTACAAGCCACAAACCTGTGAGCTTACGTTCAAACCTCCCGAATTCTTTCCCAGTATAGATTCATTGATGGTTTTTTTAAACAACTCTCCGCAATCTATTGTTGTCTAAAAGATATATTTCGTTGTATTTTTTCTCCTACAATGAAGTGTCATTGTATTTCGTATTTTAATATCTCGCCGAACACACGACTAAATCGGTTAAGATAAATAATGTTCAGCTTTCTTTATGTTGTAACGTAACGGGATCGATCCGGTCTTTGCTATCATTTAGTTAGCTATTTTGATGTGTTGATAATGTCTTTGTTAAAAACCATATTATTCTGTTACAGGCTACGTTTTGTGTTTTAAGTAAAATATGTATTTATTAAGTATCTTATCGATAACAAGTCAGTTAGAAAAGTTAGACTTACAATATCAACTGAAGAGTTTACATAGATGATTTAATTTACTACTTATTACAAAATAACATTCGTATATTAATTATTTTTATCAATATGATTGTACATAATTAAGCTAACATCTAACAAGAAAGAATCCAAAAATTGTTGTGCCCTGGCAGGGTTTTTATGCTTTGTGTACCTACCCACTTAGATACACCTAAGAAACTACCTGTATGCATGAAATCACAATAAATGATAATGAATTTAAAATAAAAACAACAGCATGGTCAGACCAATAATCTATTTGTACCTACATCTTCTATTCCGTCCCGTATCCCTTACGTCGTCATCTCGGCTGCATCTAAACTTCTTTTTTCCATCCTCAAGGTTCCAGAATGTCTGGCCTTTCTGTTGACTCCTTTATATTCTGTGGTAAAGATGGTTTCCATTCATCTTTGGATGGTTGGATATATTCGTCATACAGCGGACAATGCTCTTTGGGACAATTTAAATAGAACGTGGTTTTCTGTATTGTCCGATAATAATAGTATAATTTTTATTTTGGAGGCTCTCATTTTAGTAGCCTTTATGCTGTATATATGACTGGGTATAGCTACTCTATTATTAAAGTTTTAGAGTTGTTGTAGTAATAAAGGTTTGTATTCAGTCCTCAAGTATCATCAAGTTATGTAGAAATTGTTAGTTAGTGCAAATTATGAATTATATCAGTCATCTAGTACCCATAACACAAGCTCTGCTTGCCATGGGGCTAGATGATGCTGTGTGGATTGTCCAGCATTATTTTCTCTATTTTTCTTATGATACGCTTGTTTCACGAGACTTTTATACGAAACTCAAGACTGAACAAGAATGCTAGCAGTTATGAAAAAGCTGGGGGGTACCTACAATACAAAAATTCTTTATTGTACACCAGTTATAGATTATTATAAAAGACATCA
Source organism: Eupithecia dodoneata (assembly GCA_947044415.1). Taxonomy (NCBI): domain Eukaryota; kingdom Metazoa; phylum Arthropoda; class Insecta; order Lepidoptera; family Geometridae; genus Eupithecia; species Eupithecia dodoneata. The sequence continues at coordinate 12,791,007 of OX345658.1, read as the reverse complement.
CATGATACAAGTACAATGGGCGGCCTTATCGCTTAGAAGCGATCTCTTCCTGGCAAACTTTAACCTACTGTCTTGGAATATGAGTGAACCCACGAACCAAAGCACGTTTCAAACCAAATGGATCATAAGCCCACAAGTGCCCGATTAAACTGCCACCAGCCAACGAATAGATTTCATACAGATGACGCACCTACACTACACCTATCACATTATTGTAACAAAGGTCCTTTTCACGATTCAAAAGATATTTGATCCAGCAATCAAAGCTTTGGTGCCGTCCAGGGTGTGAACCGCAGAGTGACAATAAACAATATGGGTAACGAAATTGCTTTCAAACTAATTAATAATTATTTGACGACCTCTCAGTGAATGGTCCGCCTGAGAGGTAGGGGGTTGCGTTGCGAGTTCCTTTATGTGAGTACTAGACAAACTTCATCATCATCATCATCAGCCTATAGCAGTCCACAGCTGGATATAGGTCTCCCCCAATGAGCGCCATAGCGCCCTGTCTTCAGCTACCTGCAGTCTTTCGGCCAGGTCGTCATTTACCGAGTCGTGGTCTCCACTCAAGAACACGTTTGCCCCATCAACTAGACAACTTATCAGTTGTTAAGTACTCCTAACATAATATTATATAAACTTATTTTATTCATCATTATTTATTTATTATAAGCTCTGCTTGCTTGTAAACTGTCTAGAGTATATTTTTAAAAGATTTTTACTTGTATTATTATATTAGAATGTATTAAAAACAATTCTGTGTAAAACCTTCTCTGATAAGATCCTACAAAATGCATTAGCGTTGATATCGCGTTATTTATTTTAACACCTAAACTGCTACATCATTTATGCGCGTACTAAGCGTGGTGATAACAGTGAAACACCACTTGTTTGGGGCATGCACGTTGTTCATCGTACGTGGTCCTTGAAAACACAATGTTTCCTTTGCGGTACAAGGTACATATTTGCTGACATTAGTGGCGTCAAATTATGACACACATTTGTATAACTTTGTATTTGCTTTCGGTTCATACACGTATCTGCCTATAAAACTATATCTCTCATTGAGATCCATAGCTCATATTACCATAGACAGCATTGCATCCGGTGGACGCCCACTCTAGGCAAAAAAATGTTTATGGTTTCAATTCCCATACAATAGGAGTAACACCTAACGTAAACTGATATGATAATAACCTGGGATGTGATGTAGCTATTTTAGAGTGTCACTTGTAAGAAATCCCCATTGTACTTACTTATTGATATATTTCATTGTTCAAGCAAGAATTTGTGCTTTGATCAGCAGTGGGATTAATGGGTCCAGTAATCACCTACCTATTAATGCACTACACAAGTGAAGTCCATTGGAGAAAGTGCCTTCCCCAATCGAGCGGGGATTAGCCATAATGGTCATCTTTGGCATTTTTGTTTGACTATAAAGATATGGTTTTATGCGCGACTGTATGTTGATTTTTTTATGTATCGTAAATTTTTCCGTCAAAATTACAGACCTATTTTGAAAATCTTTCGCTATTGTATGGAGAACGTGGCGAGGTTGTCCCACAATAATATATGTATTTCTCAGTGAAAAGTATTTGTTCTTTCAAACGTGAAAAACAGCATAAATATTCATAATTATGAATACTATGTAAATGTAATATATAATACTTCTTATTTTTTAATGATGTATTTTAATATTTGTATTTATTTATTTATAAAAATGTATATTTTTAAATATAATTTCATAATTTCTTATATTAACACTATTTAATGCCGAGGAATGTAACATTCGGGTCAAACCCGGGGTGGGTTTGACCCGAATGTTACATTCCTCGGGATTCAATCTTAAAATAAAGTGTAGTAACTTTGTACGAATACTTTTTATGAATACTATATGTATATACCTATGAATTTGAAGTAGTTTCATAGTTTTTGCAAGACATTAAAATATTTAATAACGTTATATACCTTATAATATATATAACTTATCAATAAAATGTTTGTAGTTACAGTATTTATCTAGATATCTAAGGTTTATTTCAAACACACCATCAAAGTCCAGTCAGACTTTAATGACCAAAACGTGATTCCCATAAAAGTTTAAAAAGCCCATTGTCACGCAGTTATGACAAACAATATTTCCTACCAGACATCTTTTCTACAACACAATACCGTGTGATTCTTCCTTAAAGTAAACTTTGAAATTCGGCCTTTATCAGAAACAAGGACTTTAGAAGGGGTTCATCATATTTGTCAATGTCTTTCAACCCCTAGGCGTTGGAGCATGACGGATCCTAACCAAACGACCTGAGGCCAGGATTAGGAAACCAGATCGGCTGTCCTTGTCTTACAGTACAGTGGCAGACAGAGAGGGGATAGCTACAGGGTGGATTCAGGTTTGGCATGCTGTTCGACAGGTTTCTATACGTGGGTGAGTAGTGACTTCATGGTTTATTGTTGATGGGATTTATGTGTCGGTGTGGTGTTATAAATTATAACAATTACGTCGGTGTAGGTACTTGTTGCGTCTTTTGATGGTGCTGTAGGGTTTTGATTATTTAAATTGAACACCCTTTAGAATATGGTGCTATTCTATTAGGTATTTATTTAAAGAGCGTATTCACAGTTATTTTAAGAACACAGTATGTGGCCTTTCTTGTAATACAAAACATACACCTACGTAGGTACTTATTTCCAAGTTTGCTCCTGAAATTGATGGAGAATTGTTACTCCTATGTATTACTCCTATGATAGTATAAATTATATTTAAAACAAAATGGGTTTATTCGAAAACTTATAACACGAGAGCGGCTGGACCGATTTTCATAGTTTTTGGTTTGTTGTGTATCCGTCCCAAATAGCAGAATAACTATTGAAAACATTGGAAAATTGATGAAAAACAAAATAAAAGAAAATACATTTTCCCATACAAAATGTTAATGGAGAAAACATTGACTGTTAGGCGTTACGAAGTTCGCCAGGTCAGCTAGTTTAGAATAAAAGTGAAAATTTTAAAAAGTAAATGGATTTGTGCAAATTCCAAACCACATCAAGCAATCCATCATAAATTGATTCCTAATAAAACACGCAATAACAACCTGATTCAGCACCAATAACTGAAAAATAAACGGGCAAGTTATTCATAGCCCATTTAGAGAGCCATTAGCTGTATCGTTTATAACCGCAAAGCAATGAAAGACCAAAGACCGAATGCCAGTCTTTCGGCCTTTGGTCAGAGTCTCCGGTCGGATGAGTCTTCGAGTCCTGGACACCAAAGCAATGGCTCACGGTCACATATTGAAGGGTCCTTCACACCGCTTTGACTTCAAAACTCTGACTGTGTGGGATCAAAGGGATACTTGACTTGAACGGCGGCACTTGGTGTTCTTTGATAGTGAATGGAAATTAGGTTGGTTTGCAATGTTCACAGGGCTATTGGTTTGCCGTTTAAAGGAAGCGAATTCTTTGTGGTTTACTGCGATTTATTCTATTTTATTTGGCCATTTCTCAGGTAGTTATAACATTTGTATGGATTGTTTCTGAAAATAATTAATAATCCTGGTTACATGGATCTAAAAAGCTAAATATATGTATAATAGTTTGTACAAAAGACGACCGGAGAGAGTACCTTATATTTAATTATATTTGTTTTGTTATATTTAGCTGTAAGTTTTTTTCAATAAGAAAATAAATTGGCAAGAAGCATTTTCGTATCGTACAGTTTCCCAACACTTTTCTACTACACGTGCATGTAACGGAGTGGTTAACCAAAAATTACTATAGGATGTACGACAAATTAAATTTGTAAGTGTGATCCAAGTGTCCAAACATTGCCATACGGCGGGTCATCGGTGTCGTCCCTCCCTAACTCGATTTGATTTGGTCGTAATTGCATCGCGCGTATGCGTCCACATCCGGTTGAAGTGTTGTATCGCTTAAACAATTATAACCGACATCTGTTTTGTTTTATTTAATTTAATTGTTGAGACGAAACCACCCGAGGACAGTTTATGTCCTCCAAGAAGGGGATACTTAGGTTACTTAATTACCTCTGCTATAGGTATTGAATGAACTCTTATCGGGTGATCTTGTGAAATCACTAAATTACCGATCTACATAAATATTGACTTGTTATTTTCTGAGGCTTTAGACTTGATAAATATATGGCTCTGAATCAGAGCCTGATAATAGGACAGACAGGAGACAGGGGACATCAGAGCCTCTGATGTCCCCTGTCTCCTGTCTGTCCTATTATAGATTGATGATGATGATGAATTCTTAAGGCAATAAAGAGGGATCCAGAATTATTATTTTTTGGCTTAGACACAGACACATGCTTCGTGGCACCCTGTATAAGAATGAAGTTAAAAATATTATAGAAACAAAATAATCGTTCTACCTCGATTTGGCTCTCACAAACCCAAAAATCACTTTCATTTTCACTATCAGCTACATCGGAATCCCAGAATCAATTAACAAAGATGCGCATCATCCCCAAATCATAGCGAACACGAAAATATTCCTCTGGTGCCTCCATGTCTGGCATAGCAGACACCTTGGCACCTACCTGCTTCCCTCTTCCATCCCCCTCACTCTCTATAACCATAACCTGGTTGAAAAGAGACGGGTATGAGTAGAACCTTCAGAATGGGATTTAAAAAACATGGCTCGCGTGCAGACCTGTTTGTTCTAACCGCCTTCGCTGACCCACGTCATTATGGACTGTTATCTTCGATGAGAGATATATTTTTAATGCCCTTTTTTACGTTTTTCAATGTGTGAGGAATGATATTTTATGAATATATTGAGAATAACGATGTAGTATACCTTGGTTTGTGAGAATAGTCTTTGGTGTTTAGTGGCGTGGCTTCAAAAATGGTCTTTTGAAGTCAATGTCATATTATATCTATCCGATCAAATATATGAATGTAAAAGTTATGTCATGTAATATTATGGCTATCAAAAGTTTTCAGATCACGAGAAGAGCCAAATCAGCTATCTTATTAGGTACCTTGGACTATGAAGTTATCAAATTACCATGTATAAGTAAGATCACTTTCAAATGAATAATTTGCCAACTTCATAGACAAAAGTAATAAAATGGCTGACTTGGCTCTCGTGATCTCAAAACTTTTATGACTCAACTATTACAAGACGAGACTTATAAAAAAATTAGGTTCAAGTTTTGTCTGAAACCCTAGATATACTACGCTGCGCCCGCGCACCGCGCTTCGCGTTTTTATTAAGGGTTTTATGAATGTACCTACGGACTCAGGCATTTTTATTTCCTCCTATAGGTGACGTGGGAACAGGTAGTGGAGTGACTCCACGTTTTCATTGTCACTTTAAATATTCTTTTGGCTGTTTATTCTTCAGATTTTGGGGACAGTGGCGAGGCATACACGCAACGGGGTAGTGCAAACGAGTTACAAATCATCTTCTGTGGCTTAAATAATTTTACCACACTTTTATTGTTCTTAGGGTCTTGGTAAAAAATAAGGATGACATTTGCATAATCAATGATTATTTCTCCTTGAGATAACGTTTTTTGAGGTACGAGCCCTAAAAACATTTTTAAGTTTTTTTTAGGAGTCATTCACCCAAGCATTTCATGGACAAGATTCTAGTCAAGGCTCTTCTTTAATTTTATATCTCATCAATTCCCATTGCTGGACAAAAATATTTTGAATTGGAACGTTCTGGTAAGACGCTACACCGAGGTTTTACAACTAAACTTAACACATAAAAAACTTGCAAAACTACTTAACAAGAATGTCTTCCCCTAATCCCCAACACTCAAAAATGACCTGGCATAAAACAACCAGTAGTAATGATTTATCTAGTCCGGACAATACCAGTTTATACTGGACAATAGTGTAGGTATTATCCATTAGATATACAGGGTGTGCTTTCGTGGCTGATAATTGGACTAATTTACTTTAGCGGCTTCGAAATTTGATTACAATATAACTATGTTTGTTAAAATGTAATCAAATTTGTTACTATGTTTTAATATTTAGTTTATATTAATGTAACTACTATGGATTTTATTATCTGATATAAATAAATACAAATATCACTACTGCGTTCATAAGTTTCTGTTTCTAATTACTGTAATCTAACCCCTTCAGTAGAAGAATTTTTGTAGAAAGAAAAGTATCAATTTAGAATGATAAAATCAAGCAATCACTAGAATAGAACAGAGAACATTTATTCGAAAACTGGCATAGGATACAAAAAACACAATTACTTAACTATAAAGAGAGTAACACCACCCAAAAATTGTTGTGCGCTGACAGGGTTTTATGCGTGGTGTACCTAACCTACCCAACTAATGATACTACGATACTACACCTAAGAAACTACCTGTATGCATGAAATTATAGTAAAAGAGACGAATATGATTTGATTTTGATTGATTTGCGAACTGTACTTTTCTTTCTACCAGACTTAAAACATACTTCCTAGGTCTGGTAATTCGTCTTATTTTTTAATTCCCTTGTTATCAATAAGAACATGCACCATGAGATGTAATAAAATATGTACATACATACGTAAAAACAATTTTCAGTGAGTCCATATTTTTCTAATCTACCCCAATATAATCCCCCTGTGTAATGACAAACTGGCCAATGTCACCTCGTTACACCCTGTATCACCATTGTCCTCACCTGCTAAATTACCGTTAAGCTTTTCGACCACAGTTCCCATAAAATAAGATTTAAAACACGGCCTATAAATAAACTTTGTCTATTATTTATTGTACACTTTGTATGAAATTGTCTGAGTTGTATGAAATTGTATGAAGCAATTTAATTAGGCACGGTCAGTGTCCCCGCCCTATTTTGGTATTGTCAAAGGTAGTTTACGTTGGAATATACTTAATCTAGCTTTGTAAAGCTCAATAACTTTCCTCATTAATGGGCAGTGAAGTGTCAAATTGGTATTTATCAGCATCGATTAAAATATAATCGATTAAAGTCCGGAGACTAGAAATACGTTCTAGTATAGTCTAGACCAGGACTCGGTAAACGTAGTGTAGGACGCCCTCCGACCAGGAAGGTTGACGACCTGCGAAAGACTGCAGGTAGATGCTGGATCCGTCGAGCTGAGGACAGGGCGCTATGGCGCTCATTGAGGGAGGCCTATGTCCAGCAGTGGACTGCTATAGGCTGATGATGATAGACTTCCAGAGATACGTTATATTAATGTCCTTTTTACTGACACTGGTACTTTCTTCAGGAATTTGAAAGCAGGATCGAAATTTCATCAGTTTTCTCAAGAATTGTTTCTTACATTTCCATTGAACAAAAATATTTTCTTATTTATTAGTCAAATATATCTTACGAGTTTAGAATACAATACAATACAAAAATACTTTATTGTACACCAGATCATTATAAAAGACATCGCATGATACAAGTACAATGGGCGGCCTTATCGCTTTGAAGCGATCTCTTCCAGGCAACCTGTTAGAATAATATTTCTCAAAGAATATACTATACACTCGTTTAGTGATAAATAGGTACAAGACATGTACGGGATTATGTTACCTATAGTATACAGGACATACTCGTACAATTATAGACTACCTAGTCAATCCTACTAATATTATAAACGCGAAAGTTTGTAAGTATGAATGGATGGATGGATGTTTGTTACTCTTTCACGTAAAAACTACTCAATGGATTTTAGTGAAACTTTACAATAATATAGTTGATACATCAGAATAACACATAGGCTACAATTTATAAAGATATATTATCCAAAAATCTATCACCACGCGGGTGAAACCGCGGGGCGCAGCTAGTGATAAACAAATACTGGTTTTCAAAAAGCTCTCGCTAACGCAGTACATCGAAATCATACCTCATCTGTTAAATAATGCCAATTTCACAATATCTAAAGCCTACTAAATGCAAATCAAAACTTCCAACATAAAGTCGTAAAATTTACCGGAACTATAGTATATCATGGAGTTCCGGATATGATCGCAAAACTTTTATTACCTACTTATATTTAACTATCTATGCCCCGCGGCTTCTCCCGCGTGGAAATCTACGTGTCAAATGGTTTGTAAAACTTCCTCTTGCATCACTCTATCTCTAAAAAAACAGCATCAGAATCCGTTGCGTAGTTTTAAAGATATAAGCATACATTTATTTGTATTTATTTGGAACTCAGACGGTACATGGACATAATTCATAATCTGTATTTAATCATAATAATAGAATTGTATCTGAAATTTGTACATGCACATGTGGACCTTATTGAATATAATATACAATGTCATACACAATTAATACTAAAGTCATTTACACAAAAAAAAATACAATAATAATAACAAATAATAATTCAACAAAAACAAATAAAAAAAATGAAAATAAATTGAAGAAATAACAATTAACAATATAAAGAGGTACAAAAAAGATTAACATAGACCAGTAAAGTCTCCACTGTTAACAACTTTACACATAAAACTAGTAAACTGACTTATCGTTAGAGTTTTAACAAAATAATTAAACAAATATTAACAGAGACAAATAATTACTTATACATACATATAGGGACAGACAGACAGCAGAAAGCGACTTTGTTGTATACTATTTAGTGATATGCATCTAAATATAACACACTAGCTGCGCCCCGCAGTTTCACCCTCATGATAATAGATATTTTGGATAATATACAATAAATCTTTATAAATTGTAGCCTATGTGTTATTCTGATGTAAATAAAGCTATATTATTGTAAAGTTTCATTAAAATCCATTCAGTGGTTTTTACGTGAAAGAGTAACAAACATCCATCCATCCATCCATACTTACAAACTTTCGCGTTTATAATATTAGTAGGATATCAAAATATTGAAGAACAACGAAGTTCTTATTGGTTTTTATAACTAACAACATGGTCATACATTCAAATTAATTCAATAGGTACCCTTTAAATTGTTCCTACTCGTCGATACTTACAAGAATGTTCTTGTACGAGACAATCTGTTTCAACGACCTCTGAGAAAATCAGTGTAAGTACTATGGAAATGATGTCAGCTTTTAGTTTTTCAAAACAATTGAATTGTATTCAGTGACTTAAATTAACTGGTAATAATTATATAATAAATATTGTTTTATATATTGTTTTCTTTTTATATTTAAATTTGTATAATTTTTCATTATTTGACGACCGATGTGGCGCGGTGGGCGAAAGGTCTGCCTGCGACGCAGGAGGTTGCGGGTTCGATTCCCGCCTCGGAACAAATGTGTGTACGATCTGCAGATATTTGTTTCGGGTGTTCTGGTCGTTTTCTATGTATAATAAAGAATATCTATCTATGTAATGTATTGTATTATGTATATCAGTTATCTAGTACCCATAACACAAGCTCTGCTTACCATGGGGCTAGATATTGCTGGGTGAATTGTCCAGCTTTATTTTATTTTTTTATTTTATTATTTTATTAGATATTGGTTAAGATTTTGTATGATTTTTTCATTGACATTAACGATTATAATAATTCCTAAGATTTTACACACCTGAGTAGGAAGTTTGTATCTGGGCATTATTTAGAATTAAGACCTTTTATACATACGTTCATACAAATATAGATTAAAATTATAATACAAAGACAGATGCAATTTTTTTGTAAAACTAAATAATGATTAGAAAACGAACTCTTTAGTCGTTCTACAAAGCGGTTCAAATCGCTCGGTCCGAATCGCCCAAGAGCTAAACAGCATGTTTGCCAATTGACTTGTCAAAGTTAAATAATGACACACATAAAGCCATGATACATTTAACTCTAAGCAAGTATAAAGACATGTACCATTATCTTCCGAGCGATTTATTAAATCTGTCATTAGAGTAACGCCTACTTAACCCTAACACAGTCATTAATTCACCCCTTTTCATCCTTTTCGCTCTCTCTCTTTTGAAGTAAGAAATAAAGGACAAAAGATTCCCTAGAGTAATAAAATTGTCAACAAAGTAGACTGTGTTTGACGTTTTATTGCAGAATTATGCCGAAGCTGTTTGCTAATAGCTGGCAACTCATCTTGTTGCTTCTCGATGTAATTTGGCGTGGCTAAAGAATTGTTATGGTGAAACGTGGCCGTAGCTAACTAATGCAGCACGAACTTGAATTTTTACAAGAAATTGCGTTTTTAAAAAGATATTATATCGAATTCTTAAAACAAACATCTAGGTTTTTGTCTTGCATAGGGCATCGAACACAACTACCGAACTAACTTCAACCGCCTCCACATGTAAAATGTAAAATATCCAATACCTACTGCATTGGATATTTTACACTTGTTTCTTCCCGCGGCTTCGCACGTTGTTTAAGGTTATTTCTATCCCATGAGAGCGGATTTATGGGATGAATAGTTTTTTTTAAACCAGGCCTATAATTAACTGTATGCAAAATTTTAGCCCGCTCGAAGTGAAAAAATAACAAACATCCAACTTTCGCATTTATATTAGTATGATTCAGACAATGTTTTTTTATTGACTATGAAATAACCTGTTCATACAATAAACAAGACGTTCAAAAATGAAGGTGCTACTGTTGTAACAAAAATATTATCTAACAATAAAAACACTACAAGTAGCGCCCATCAATATTCATAGAAAAATTAAAAACACGCGCTGGATAGTCATTATGCATATTAATTGGCTCAATCTAATAAAACTGTTATTTTCATATATACGTATAAATTAGTATAAAAGCCATAAAAATACGAGGAAGTTGATCAATAAACCATAAGAATTTATGATTGGGCTATAGAATCTCTACCACCATTCACTTTTAGAACTATATAGACCTAGAAATTGATTTCGTAATTTTAGACTTAGCTGCGTTTTCAATTCAATTCATTCATTTATCTTTTGACACAGTACACATGTTTTTAGATAAGTCACAATTAAATTTATAACTTATAATAACTAAATAATAACAACATTAGCCTCAGTTTCTACCGCATCACAAAATATGTTGATGTTAGAGAACTTTAAAAATTATTAGCAAGCTGAAGTGGTAGTGGGCCGGCCATACCGCACGAAGATAATAAAACCATGAATTAAATAAATAAATAATGAAATTAGGAAAATAAGTGGGATGATGACCTGCGAAAGACTGCTGGCAGATGCTGGATGCGGTATGCTGAAGACAGGGAGCTATAGCGCATAATATGTCCAGCTGTTGATTACCGTAGGCTCGATAGAATCTATATTGACTTATATTTAAAAATCTGAACAGAAGGAAGAAGCATATTGATGTGACTGATAAAAAGGTTCAAACTGAAAACCAGCGTTGTTCCGCGCCACGCGTGGTTCAGCACATAGCTGAGTTTGACCCTTTTTGGCCAGCAGGCTGGCACGGTAGCCATGTATTATTATAGTTTTTGTTTTTCTGTAGGCTTTTTATTTAAGTTTTTTTTTATACTGTGTTTTTTTTAATGTGTGCTTTAATTGTGTAGCCTGTTTTTTTTGGCCAAATAAAACAATTCTTATCTTATCTTATCTTATTTTATCTATATTATGCAAAAAGTTAATCCCTGTTTAAACAAGTTATCTATTGTATTCTGTCAAATTGTCTGTTGCTACTTCCTGCTATTATCATATGTAGACAAACCCTTGAGGCGTAACAAGGTTGACCCAACATAAACTTGCAAAAAAACCAGCCTTAAACTGTTTCAAGTACGTATACACGGTAACTTTCGTTTTATTAACGAGGCAACATTACTAAGGATTACCGCAGAACTGGTTGTCAGGATTAAAAGCCTGTTTTATGGGGAAGACTCAGATTTACGTTAGCAATTTGCGCGGATTTGTTCAGAAACGATTGCAATGGGAAATGTTATTTCCTAAAAAGATTAAATGTTTAAAGTAAAATAAATAATGCTGGACAATTCACACAGCATTATCTAGCCCCATGGTAAGGAGAGCTTGTGTTATGTGTACTAGATAACTGATATACATAATACTATATATTACATAGATAGATATTTTTTATTATACATAGAAAACGACCAGAACACCCGGAACAAATATCTGCACATCGTACACACAATTGTTCCGAGGCGGGAATCGAACCCGCAACCTCCTGCGTCGCAGGCGGACCTTCGCCCACCGCGCCACATCGGTCGTAAAAGACGTTTTAGATTTTATTTTTTTAAAGTGGTATTGTGAATTTCTATTGTTGAAATAAGAAGCAGATACTAAACAACGACTATGATATATTAGAAAGGTTATTTTTAAAGAGATAAATAAATAATGTAGAGAATAACTGTGCTGTTACTGTTAGCAAAATACTGTTGATATATGTATGTATGTGGAAATTTTTGCCTATTTTACCTACATATATAATAAATATAGACAAAAGTTATGAAATACATTCTATATTTCAATATACGATTCACTTGTGCAAAGAGATCGCAAGTGCGTATACAAAATGGGGTAAATTTCTGACATCTTTTGTAAATTTTTAATTTCAAAACAGAATGATCAAAATCAGATCAGATAGAAGAACTATGGACTGTCAACGAATATCTAAAAAAACTTTAAAAAAACAACCAAAGAAAAGTTTTTTTACTCTTGTCTTACCCAACAATTGCACCCCAATTGAAGCTATACTAAATTCAAACCCCTTTTAAGCACAATCGAATGATATTTATTATTTATTGCAAAGTTTTTTTGCAATCGATTTCTTTTTACTACCGTGTAATGCTCCAGATCTGTTAAAAAAATCAAAAGGGCTTTGAGGGTTCCTGATGGGTAACTTGAGGTCATACTTACTCACACCCCTGTACTTCCTGTACTTATTGAATCAGGGCTGTCACAAAATTAAATAAATCTAACGGATTTGTCGATTTGAAAAATAGAAATATAGAAAAGGTGTTCGTGTTCTTGAGTGGAGACCACGACTCAGTAAACGTTGTGTAGGGCGGAGATGCTGGATGAAAACAGGGCGCTCATTGGGGGAGGCCTATCTCGAGCTGTGGACTAACAAAGGCAGATGATGATGATGAATAGTTTTTAGAAATCTGTATTAAAATAAATATGCGTATTAAAATAATGCCTATGATATTATTTATTAGGAGAAAACAGTAATCCCCAATAATATGAACAAGTTCGCCATTCAAATGTAGAGCTTGAATAGTTTTGAATAAATCAAGTCATTTTCACATCTTGTTTTAGTCTGGTTCAATAAAAACAATCATGGAACATTACATTTTGTCAACCGTTATACGAAATTTTATGGCCGAGCTTACGCATCACGCTTTTATATACATAATATAATATTTTTAATATATACCTATGGTAAATTTTTTCATAAGTTTCAGTATGGTTCAAATATCCAGTTTTGTCATAATAGTCGTTTATACATTATAATAAATACAAATCAAAATTGGTATAATTTAAAGCACTAATGAAAAACATTAAATAAATAACTATGTACTTAATTTAGAAGCCAAATACCTGAATCATTCCATCACTAAAAAACTAGAAAAAAGCACAATTAAGTTTCATCCTCGTTCCCTAGTGACAACCCTAGCTAACACCAAGGCCACGGCGAGGCAGGTCACAGGGCACGTAAGTTTCGTGAGAATACATCCGCACATCCATTCCATACAACCATACAATCATCCGCGAGGGCAGCTGACAATCGAAATCTGAAACGAACCGATGACAACCGAATCAATGATTGCAATAAAAGGTATATATTTGTTTGATGTTTGGACTAAATATTTGTCTGCGAAAATATTTACACCTTAGTAAATATAAAATAATAAATTACTAATTCTATGTTCGTCGCTCATTGGTTCATTTTATTTCGTTTTTTATTTGAAATCGCGGCTCCTTGGTTGCATTTTGCAGTCAATCTAATCGACTATCTGAAGTAGAGAATCGCGAGATTCAAATGACTGAAAATTTCTTACTAATCTACTCGGGGCTAATAATAAATAAAATAAATAATGCTGGATAATTCACACAACATTATAATAGCCCCAAGCTAAGCAGCGCTTGTGTTATGGGCACAGTACAGTTATCAGTTACTGATATACATAATACAATAACTTACATAGATAGATATGTTTAATATAAATAAAAAATGTCCAGAACACCCGGGACAAATATCTGCATATCGTACAAACATTTAACCGTTTGTACGATAAGGCGGGAATCGACCTCCTGCGTCGCAGGCAGACTTTCGCCAACCGCGCCATAGAGCGCGTCACCACGATGGAAAAATAGCGACGACCTAATCACCGCAAACAATCTTTATAATTGGAACAACTAGAGACGATAGTCATACAACGATACCTTACGGTCCCAACACAGTGGGAGCATGCCCTATTCACTATCAAACTTAACGTACCTCCAGTTTTGTTACAGGCTTATGTTCATTGGACAACCGTAAGAACCGTAGGCAGCCGTTGATGATGACTACGTGGATGATTTCATTCACGAATAACTCCTTCAAATTATAATACACAATTCCCATTCAAAGAACATAGTAAAGCTCGGCAAATGACAATTTCATTGGCCACTTAACTTCAATGCATCCTCAGCCTTTCACAGAACCACCAAGTGGCTCTCAATGAAGTCGGATACATCAACCAAGTTAATGTAACTAACAGATTACTCAACCACTGTAACTCACAAAAAATGTCCTAAAGCGGATATTCCATTTTAACACTATCTTTGATCCTTCTTACCTCTTCAATCTAAAACCAAACTTCCCTACTTGCAACTCAATCGAGTTTTGAATGTCCAGTTTTCGATCTTTTCAAAACAGGAATTAAGAACTCTTAATTATAATAACAGCTTTGTTGTGAGGTAGTTTCGGTTGAAATTAGCGTGTAGGTGGATGTTCTTTCGGCAAGGCTTTACTAGAAGTGTCATTGTAGGCAAGATTAGTGATGTACCGTGAACGGAAGTGTCGAGGAATTGACAATGAAATAGAGTAAATACTAAGTCCGAGCGTGTGTAAGTTATTTATTCATGGCTTGATTGTTGGGCTACTGGGGGTTTTAGGGATCCTTGATAGACAAGAACCTTCGTTTTCATTGCTGTAAGAACGGTACCTACATAGTATCTCCTCATCAAGGACAAAGTTTAGTATGACGAAAGGTGAAACATAATTCTATGATAATTTAAACAAAAAAATAAGTCCTACTTTAAGGTAGACTACAAAAACACGTAATTTGCAATCTTTCTTAAAAACAAAATACAATAAAATTTTAATTCTAAACTCTGACCAATAATAACCGCCAATTGTTACTTAGTGTTTAAGTTTTTATTGCACATCGTTTCTAACTTAGTATGTATGCAATCAATAATATAACTATCTATCCATAAACAATATACCCAAGTAAGTTATAAATAAGTACACTTAAAGTCTCTGATTATGTGAGAGGAACAAACATTTCAATTAAAAAAACACTGACTAAAAATCTACGGAACACACAACGCTTTATACATACCCGCCCTTGACCGCCATTTTCCTTTCAATCTGTCACAATGTGTCTCAATTCGGTCTGGTGGCTTCTGTAATCTTTTAGACCACAGGATTCTCACAAAACAGACTTATTTTATTTATTATTATGTATTAAAAAAAACCTCGGAAACCCTCAGATCTCCAGACTTCTTGTCTATAGGCTTAAGATAAGGAATCTCCAGACATCTGTCGATCTGTTTGTTTGTAACAACAGTTTTGTAACAGGAAAGGATTATAAAGTACTTGAACTTTGCATATGGCTGGCAAAATAAAATAAAATCGCAGTAGATAAGTATTTAAATTGTGGCTTTACTTATTGTGATTAACTTAATAAATAAGAAGATATAGGTACCTATTTATAACATGATTTAATTATATGTAATTTTAATTTTTAATTAAATGCGTGTGTTAAGCTAAAAGTAAAGATAAAAGATTAAGCTCTTAGAAGTAAAGGTTAATTAATTTATTTTATTTTATTACTGAAGTGATTATACTTTTTCAATATTTTTCTCTAAAACTTCCTCGTTTAAGTGCTACTTAATCATCTTTCTATTATTAAAGAGTCCCTACGACCCTCTATAGAGTTTCGGCTCAAACACAATATTTTTTAGTAGGTATCTTTAGTTTTTTCAACGTGTCAAACTAAATACTAAGTTACACTTAAACTTGATTCCCACAGACTTGAGAGGATTTTTCAGACAAGTTCCCAGACGGACTTCAAAAGCCTTTGAATGCAATACATCAATAAAAACCACACGAATTACATCAATAAAACCGTATGAAATGACCAAAGTACGCAAAAAACGCAGCAAACACACGACACTGATAAACTTAAATACCTTTATAAAGCGGTTAATACCACCACAAAACGATCTTTATAGAGCTGATACAACAATAAGTACCAGATGTATCTCCGTGAGTAAATCGGTAGCAAATGCTTATTCAATTACTCAGATTAAGCCGGCACTTCATTAAAGAATGCTTTACGAGTTCTCGATTCTATTGACTAGAGAATAAAGGCTATAGACAAGTCTGAGCCGGATATACAGGGCGTCCCACAGCCATGCCACATGCAGGGAAAGTACCTTAAATTTTGTAGATAGAAAATGTTACTGAAAGATAATTTCATTTTGTTTTTCAAAACAAATTAAACTGTATTCAAAGATTTTTGAAAAATCGCCTGTCGCCAGGTATCGAACCCGCCAAATTGTAAAAAAAAATCACACCTAATTTAAAGATGCCGATCAAAAGGCTCAATCGTAAGTATTATTTTTTTCCAAGTAACATAGAATCTTAAATAAATGGAAGACCATGGAATTTTACATTTATAATTTCAGGAAAATTAATATTTACCCTTATAAGAACTTTGCCGTGCTCATAACAACCTTTTTTTATTATTACTTACATATCATTATTACTTACATACTTTCCCACCATGTGGCATGAAAGAAAGAAAAAAAAAAGAAAATTATTTATTACACACTAACACAACACACAAACAAGGTTAGTTACACATATATGTGTAACTAACCTTTTTTGTGGGAACAATTAAATAAATAAATAATAAATAAATAATGCTGGACAATTCACACAGCATTATCTAGCCCCATGCTAAGCAGAGCTTGTGTTATGGGTACTAGATAACTGATATACATAATACAATACATTACATAGATATATCTTTTTATTATACATAGAAAACAAATATCTGCAGATCGTACACACAATTGTTCCGAGGCGGGAATCGAACCCGCAACCTCCTGCGTCGCAATTGTGTGTACGATCTGCAGATATTTGATCCGGGTGTTCTGGTCGTTTTCTATGTATAATAAAAAATATCTATCTATGTAATGTATTGTATTATGTATATCAGTTATCTAATACCCATAACACAAGCTCTGTCCCTGCTTATCATGGGGCTAGATAATGCTGTGTGAATTGTCCAGCATTATTTATTTATTATAATATAAGACTAGGTACATAGTACCTACTTACTAGAAAACACGTAGCATAGACAAAATATAAAAAAGAAGTAATAGGTACAAAATGTAAGTAAGGCATGGCTGTGGGACAACCTGTATATCGTAAGAACGGTTAGGAGATAATGATCTGAATGCAGATTTCGCGGTGCACTCAATTGATACAGTATGAATGGTTGCTTACCTATCAAGTCTATGTCATGACAAATTAAAATGACCTTTATTCGGTTGCAATAAAAACTTTACGTCCAATCTACGATCTACATTTTCGTATCGAGTCTAGATCGTATGTCATACAATATTGAGTTATTAGACACTGAATTTAAGATTAAGATTGGATTAAACGATGCTTTCTTAATTGCTACCTACTGCATTTTTTGCTAGCATCAATAATGAAAATGCATAGCGATGAGAATGCAAAATTGAGTTAAAACGTTGCCAGATAATGTAAGGAACAAATAAATTAGCAAAAATATTAAATATATAGATAAATTCTTTAGTAATAAGTTCAGGCACACACATTATGTATACAGCAATTATACAGTAACTACGTAGAAAAAGACTGCAGGTAGATGCTGGATGCGGCAAGCTGAAGACAGGGCGCTATGGCGCTCATTGGGGGAGGCCTATGTCCAGCAGTGGACTGCTATAGGCTGATGATGATGATGATGACGTATAAAAACAAAAAACATGAAACACAATTGACTAAAAAAAGAAAAACAAACAATATTGAAATTAAAAAATGGTTAAGATGTCTTTGTGTACTCTAGTATTTTAATAAATATATTCCGCTAGGGAAGCAAAAGAACTGATGTTCAGCCAGAAACAGAATGAAAATGAATATTGTAAATAAATAAATAATGCTGGACAACTCACACAGCATTATCTAGCCCCATGGTAAGCAGAGCTTGTGTTATGGGTACTAGATAACTGATATACATAATACAATACATTACATAGATAGATATTTTTTTATTATACATAGAAAACGACCAGAACACCTGGCACAAATATCTGCAGATCGTACACACAATTGTTCCGAGGCGGGAATCGAAACCGCAACCTTCTGCGTCGCAGGCGAACCTTCGCCCACCGCGCCACATCGGTCGTCAACTCAAAAATTCTTACCCGTGGCATGAAACAACATGAGATTATTGAATTATTTTATCAAACAAATATATAAAAAGAACATCCCCTTTCGCCGATCACCCGCAGCCCTCTTCACGCCAAACGCATCTATCGATAAGTACAATCATCGATAAGTACAATTATCGATAAGTAACCATCGACGGCGCCCATCACTAGACATGTGGGAAATGTAAATAGCATCTTTATCTCAATGTCATTTGGCTTTGTTTGCTTTGTCAATTTGACACGGTTGGGTGGACCTCATTGGGCTTCCATTGCAGAATCTTTGTATTGAAGTTGTTAGGTTGGTACTTTGTTATGTGTTTCGTAAATCCTTGTGTTTATTATGATAATTGAAATGTTATTGTTAATTTTACATGAATACATAATAAATTTAATTAACCATAATGTTTAATTAATCTACTTGTAAATTTCTTTACCAATAAAATGACCAGGTACCTATCTGACTATCTGAAAATTAAAAACTTAAAATCGAAAAAACCTTGAACAATGATTGAGAAGATTCTCCTTTTTCTATTTTGGTTGGTTATTCAAATGGGAAAGGAGGCCGCGTGCAAGTCGCCGCTTTAGAATCGACCCCCCCAACTTAGCAGTCGTGGATGTTGTAAAAGCTGACTAAGGGAAAATGCTAGTTAGAAGATGGGCAGTAGCTTCCTTGCGTATTTTAACACCCCCACTGCGATCCGACAGAGAACCAAAGTTATCGACATAGCTCTAAGAATTAGCAAGCTGAAGTGGCAGTGGGCCGGTCATATCTCGCGAAGAACCGACGGCCGCTGGGGCAAACGTGTTCTTGAGCGGAGACCACAACTCGGTAAACGTAGTGTAGGACGCCCTCCGACCAGGTGGGATGACGACCTGTGAAAACTGCAGGTAGATGCTGGATGCGGCAAGCTGAAGACAGGGCGCTATGGCGCTCATTGGGGGAGGCCTATGTCCAGCAGTGGACTACTATAGGCTGATGATGATGATAACTTACTCTAAATACTCAATACTCAATATTTTTATTGCAAACATGTTGTACAGGGGATCTTAAAGATAAAATGTTTCAAACATATTCCGTCTCTTCCATCACCTCTCCTATAACCCTAAGGTTAGCTGGAAGAAAGCTCTTTGTCAGGGTTAAGCTTGCCTATGTATGTATCCTATTTAGGAAAGTTATTTCTATCACTCCCTATCCTCAAAAAACTGCTGCATCAATATTATCTATCCATATAAAATATTGATAGCCTTATCTTATGTCTATGTAAGTTTATTATAATGTTTGTAATGTAGGTATTTAGTGTATTTGTTACCAATTATTTATTAAAGTGCCACCGTCTTTATTGTTCGTTCATGTCCTGTCCATCCCAAGGTTGCCTGGAAGAGATCGCTCTCAGCGATAAGGCCGCCCTTTATACCTTTGTTCTAAGTTTTTATCTCTGTATTATTTTCTGTTTTGTGTGGTGTAATAAAGTGTTATCTATCTTCTATGTATTATAGTGTGTACATTATAGAATGCTACGAATCATGTAAGAATGCAGAACGAGCATAATCCAATCTTTGTAAGTTGATTTTATCATCAGAATGCTCTGTCAATCATCCATCATAGATACCTGCACAAATTCAAAGTTCGAACACCATCAATTCGATCGTCATTTCAATAATCCCTTTCAAATTTAGAACGCCCATTCATACAACAATAGAACCAGTAACGAAATTGGATTTAGAATTTAAAAATTATCATGAAAATGTGCATAGGATTATGCAACGGTGCATATGTAACAAAAATGATAACAAAAGTAACCAAAAATGATAACAAAAGTAACAAAACTAGGCACAATGCGAGACAAATTCGCGAATTGGTATGCGTATCGAACATCAATCGCATTACCAAATGACAGCATTGTGAATTTAGCTTTATATCGTATGCTAATGTTACTTTATGTTTATTATGATGGGCGTGTTGAATCGAATCGGTCGATTTATTTGTTGAATCGATTTTGCAGAAAATCTTTGGAGGAGTAATGTGATTGTGGACACATGTCGACTTACAATTCATTCATGTATAAAGCCAATGTGCACGTCAAAATAGTTAACATTTTATATAGCTTTATTAGTTATTAAAACGATTTGAACAACAAACTGCTTAAAAACCATTAAATAAAAAAAAAATTGGGGAATCCAGAAAATTGGGGAAGGAAGCATCATCTAGCCCCAAACTAAGCAGAGCTTGTGTTATGTAGAGTACTAGATATCTGATATACTTAATACAATATATTAGCTTATAGGTAGATATTTTTTATTGTACATAGAAAATACCCAGAACACCCTGAACAAATCCTTGCAGATCGCGATCTGCACACCTTCAGATATTTTCATGTATAATCGTACAAACATTTGTCCTAAGGCGTGAATCGAACCCGCAACCTGCTCCGTCAAATTTGTGCATAAATTTTATGTTAGCAATCAGTCACTGTTATTACAAATACCTACACAAGTGTAAACCAATAAAATCATTATTATGATTTATGAAACTGCCACCATATTGTTCCATTTTGTCATGCCCATCCTAAGGTTGCCTGGAAGAGATCGCTCTCAGCGATAAGGCCGCTCTTTATACTTCCTTTATTCTATGTTTTTATTTATGTATTGTTTTCTGTTGTGGTATACAATACAAATACACATCAAACACAGAAAAAAACAGTAAAGAACAAACAAACAAAGATACAGATGCACAATGGGCGGCCTTATCGCTAAGAAATAATAAAGTGTTCTCTATCTATCTATGATGTTTTTGATTAGCTAAGTAGGTACCCATGTCTATTCTAAGTATAACTTATTAGCTGTTCCCCGCGGTTTCACCCGCGTTAAACTCGAATATCACTTTATTAGGTGATTTTTTTACACCTTGAGTTATTGGAGTTTTAGTAAGTATCCCTAACTTTCTTGAAAATATAATATACCCTATGTTCACTGGGGTTAGTGTAGCTTCCCAACGGTGAAAGAGTTTTTCAAATCGGTCTATTAGTTTAGGAGCCTATTCAATACAAACAAACAAAAAATCGAATCATTCCTCTTTATAATATTAGTATAGAAAAGACTAATTGTCGTAGCACATTCGTAGAGGGCGAAGCGCGTTTAAATCTTTTTGAACAAAACAATGGAAATTTGTATACTGATAGCTAGGTACCTATGACAACCTCTGTGGTGCGGTGGGCGAAGGTCCGATTGCGACGCAGGAGGACGTAGGTTCGATTCCCGCCACGGGATAAATGTATTTACGAACTGCAGATATTTGTCTCGGGTGTACTGGTAGTTTTCTTGGTATAATTAAAAATATCTATCTATGAAATATATTGTATTAAGTATATCAGTCATCTCAGTCACAAGTTCTGCTTAGCTTAGGGCTAGATAATGCTGTGTGTATTGTCCAGCATTACCTATTTATTTTATTTTATTATTTATTAATGATATCAATGTACCTAGACTTAAAAGTCCAAATAGTGTAGCTACCTATAGTAACATTATTCTAATAGTCCGAATTATGAAGCTATGATGATGCTGGATGCGGAAAACTGAAGACAGGGTGCTATGGCGCTCATTAGGGGAGGCCTATGTCCAGCAGTGGACTGCTGTAAACTGATGATGATGATGATGTAGCTATAGTACTCTACAACGGAGCTAAAGCTTAATTATTCAGACTTTTCAGAATCAGAATAATTTATAAATATTTCCAGTGAAAAGGTTATCAAACCGAAATTCTGTAATTCAATTATAAATAAACTTGGAAGCCAATTCATAACACAACAATGTATTTTTTTTTGCAAAGTTGCGAGATCTTTAATAAGAAACTTTAATCAATGGATTCTAATAATAAATTTATTAATAAATAATTTAATACTACAGTGTTTTATGAATGAAACTGAAACCATTTGAAGCCTTTGAAACGGCAATAATACGCGACATTGTGATATTCATGATTTACTAAATAACCCTAATTTAATATCGAGCGTAGTGAGACGTTAAGTATTAGCATTAAAAGCCATTTCAGCATGTAACTCCATTTACCATTATCTATTTAAGTATTTATAGCACTTGCCAATAAACGAATTTGTAACGGTCTGTTAAATTCAAATTTGGAACTAATTTGAATCACAGTGGCCAGCAATAAAGAATTTTAAACTACCTGCGTACACATGTTCCAAAATCTACATTTGTATACAGGCGCCCTCGTCATATGCAAAAATCATTTATCGACGTTTAAAGATTCTTTATCGTGGTGCGTAAAAATTTGTGAATAGAATTTTTATTGGCAATAAAAATTGTATGCGTAAGTTAATTTGCGTATGTTGCATTGTGACCGCACGTCGCGGCGCCCTAGGGTGGCAACACAGGGCGCGACCCACTGCCCCCGTGTCACCGGCACAATTCAATTATCGAACGCCTCCATTCAAACATATTCATAAACATACTTTAAATGGCAATGCATTTTTCGGTGGCCATGTCGATTCCCGAACAAAACCTCATTTGAATTTAAACTGATTGAGTGACATTTCGAAATTTGAATTTATTTTCGTATCGTTTTCAAAATTAGCATGTAAGTACATCGCATTGTAGCGAATCATATCTTGGATGATAGACGTATGTTAATTTCTTATTGAATTCCTTGATATCTTTAGTTATTGCGATTTTTGTTCAATAGATGTTATTCTTCGATCTAGCTTCCGTTATGATTTCTATTGATGTGAAAATTTTCAATTCTTAGTTCCCTCTTGACCTTAAAATATTCTAACGGTCTTTTGCTCAAGAAATCGATATGTATTGTGAACTGAAGGATAACACAAGTGTTATTGGAATGTAATGGAATAAGTTATTGAAATGGAATATATTAAAAGTTACGAACTTTATGTAACGTTTAAAGTATAAAGCGTGTGAACTTTGAACTTCTATGAGAATAAAATTAAGTGCAAAACTGTTCAATTTTATATCTTCCTCCAGCTCATATGAGTTATTGGTTGGAGCAGTATATTGTTATTGGAAAATGGTCTGATACATTATCTGTTGGGATAAGGGTGTCTGAAGAATAGGGTTTGTACCTACTAATAGGTACCTATTAGTACACCGACAGAGAACCAAATACATAGCTCTAAGAATTAACGAGCTGAAGTGGCAGTGGGCCGGCCATATCTCGCGATGAACCGACCACCGCTGGGGTAAACGTGTTCGTGGGCGGAGGCTGCGACTCAGCAAACGCAGTGTAAGACAGCCTCCGGCCAGGTGAGATGACGACTAGAAGACTGCAGGCAGAAGCTGGATGCGGCAAGCTGAAGGCAGGGCGCTCATTAGGGGGTTACCTATGTCCAGCAGTGATCTGATATAGGTACCTACTATTGATAATGATGATGATGATGATGAAGGGTGTCTCATTTCATGTTATACCACTTAAGTATTTAATGTAGGTATGTTTGTTTCGCCTGTATCAATCTAAATGTAGTGCGATTTTAGATATTATTATGTCAATATGTATGTAACGACGGCCGTTGGGGCAAACGTGTTCTTGAGTGGAGACCACGACTCGGTAAACGTAGTGTAGGACGCCCTCCGACCAGCTGGGATGACGACCTGCGAAAGACTGCAGGTAGATGCTGGATGCGTCAAGCCGAAGACAGGGCGCTATGGCGCTCATTGGGGGAGGCCTATGTCCAGCAGTGGACTAATATAGGCTGATGATGATGATGATGTATGTAAAGCTACGCATAAAATTTAATATGTCTATATCTATGTACCTACTATTACAAGCATCATTGACTCGCATACATCTATAGATTAAAAAGCCTTCTTGATAAGATTTTGTTTACGTAATGTTTAAATTTACGAATAGGGAGCTCAGTTGCTTCAGATGGAAGCTTATTATAGAAGCGCACGCTATTGCCCATAAATGATTTCCAATAACGAAATCTAAATGACATGACGGCATGGTAAATTGTTCTTGTTTCTTGTATTTCTATTGTGAACATCACACTTTTTCATAAAGCTATCCCTATTTCTTCCCTTAGGTATTCTATTCTAGGAGAAGGTAACGTAGGTACCTCATTCATCGAATTTTCAGGTTACTTCCACGATGTTTTTTTTTCTGAGGGAGAATGTCTTCGATATTATTTTCTTTTAACTAGTGTCTGTTTAGTAAAAATATTTTTAGCAAGACCTACAGGAGGGTAGTACCTACTAGGTACTAAGGAGTTATATATAAAATAGGTACCTACCTACTAATCATTGAATGTAACAAAAACATGTCATCTCAAGTAATTTATTAAATACCTCGATGTACAGAATCGTACATTAAACGTGGCAATAAATAAATTATTCGCTTCATTTTAACATAATTCATCAGCATTGTGTTGGCACAACGCTAAGTGGCCGTACAATGGCTCGAATGGAGCGACCAGAAACTGTCATGCTTATTCTTGCACCATCCGTGAACAAAACGAAGACGCGTCGAGAAAGAGACCACGTTCTCGCGCGCAACCAATTTGCATTGTACGGCCAGCTAGTAAACGTTGAAATTCTTATGTTGGTCCCGTTCTGCATAATAACATCCGTAAGGCAATGGCAGTTGCTTGGCCAATCAGCGCGCGCGGACGGCGCTCGGGGGCGGATCGCGCCCGTCTCATTGGCCGAGCCGGCTGGATTTATCACTCGATTTGTTGGCAGTGCCGTCGCCGCAGTCTGGTCGTGCGCGATTGTGGAATTGTCGCCATTGTGTGTAGCGAGCTACGGACGCGTGGTGTCTCTTGCGATACGACTATCAAATAAATCGATCGTGTAATAATCGGTTACATAAACAATGAGACAGCTGTAAGTTTACTGAAGTTTTAGAATTTGTTAAAAAAGTTGTGTTGTGCCGTCGGACTTTCTTGCACGTGATTTTAAAACGTCAAAACGGAGCTGGATTTGCATCAACGGGCCAGCGGCCACTTTATGAGGTAAATAAAAACATTATCTGCTTATTGAAGCTGGAATTACTTAATTTGTGATAAATATTCATAGGATTAGCGACGGAAGCAAAGCCGCCGGTGAAAATGCTATGAAAAACAAAATTGTGCACGTGCACCTCACGGAAAGATAATGCTCAAATTTCAAAATCTCTCCTATTCATCATTATTTTTATCGGATCGGCATGTTTACCTAAGCCAAATAGTGATTGCTTTTAGCGATAAGGCCGCCGATTGTCGCCGACAATCGTACATGATTCAGGTAATATTTTATTTTAAATTACCTACTGGTAATGCTGCATGTAGCTATAGCTACCTACACCTGTTTTGTTGGTGTGTACTACTTTTATGGTAGGTAACTAGGTAGGAATCTCCCAATATTACCTATGTAGATATTAGAGAAGTGTCCTTTTTAAATCTAATTGGGGATGAGTGTGCAGGGTGCGCCTGAGCTGTGGAAATTACCTACAAGAAGATTAGGTATATTGTTATGGTTCATCTAAGAATGAAGTAAGAACTTTGGAAATTCCTATTAGATAATGAGGGTGGGTTTAATCATCATCAACGATTACTACCAACAAGACCAATAAAGAATATTCGTACAATTTCCAATTCGAATTTTTAAGGTTGTCCGAAAAAAAACTTGTGGGTAGGTAATAATAATCGACTAGCTACATACTGCATAAACCCTTTAAAATTCAAACTGTTCTAATTTCAAAGATTGTTCCAAGTCCGTCGGCAAAGGTCGTCGGTTTCAATGTCAATGAACTTCGAGAACAAATCGATTCCTCGAATTGGTTTTGCTTTAGATCGATGACAATTGCTTTGTAGGTACTTTAATGTTTCTTTTGTTTTGTCTGGTGTGCGTCCATTGTAACGCCTGGTTTTTATAGAAGCGGAGAGATGTGTTATAAATAAATAGATAACGCTGGACAACTCACACAGCATTATCTAGCCCCATGGTAAGCAGAGCTTGTGTTAACACGACACATTACATAGTAAGAAAATAATAAAAACAAGGGAAAATTACAAGGAAATAGATGAGACATACAGATTATAAAATACGTGTTACATAAGGGGCCAAAAAGGTCCCTATCTCAGCATTATGCCGCTACAAGCCGGAGTTAGTAGCGGCGCTTTCAGACTATGCAGGTACCTACGCAGTATGCAATATTACAAAGACACTACCATTAGCAGCTCACACAAAAGGTCATCAAACACTCGCAACTGACACAACCGACCACAATAAAGACTGTGCAGCTTATTATGGCCAATAACACAACATAACACCAGCACAAAGCTAACAGGACAGTGAATTGGCTCAAATAAAGACCAATTAGGATCCCTCAAACACTAATGAAGGTGCAAATGCCTTGGGTTTATTGGTGCTGTAAACCCTACGGCTCGGTTAGTGTGGAACCGGACTTATAGATGTTGCTTTGTTTATTGTTTGTTACTTTGTCTTGTATAGATAACTAGCTGCGCCCGCGGCTTCGCCCGCATGGAAATATACCTATGTATCAAATGGTTTATATACCTTATTCTTGAATCACTCTATCTATTATAAAAACCGCATCAAAATCTGTTGTGTAGTTTTAAAGATCTAAGCAGACATAGGGAAAGACAGCGGGAAGCGACTTTATTTTAATACTACCTACCTAGATATGTACCTAGTGAAGATTTATGTATGTAGGTACCGTCCTTTTTAAACCTTTATATTTTGGTTCGAAATTATTATTACCTTTCTTAATGGTTGTGGACAACCGACAACCTGGGTAAACGTATTCTTGAGTGCAGACCGCGACTCGACAAACGTAGTATAGGACGCCATCCGGTCTCCTATGTGTATTGTCCAGCATTATTTATTTATATATTTATCTTCGAAGTAATAAAGGTAGAGGGTACTTGAGGGAAAAATTGAAATGTAACGAGCATTCAGCAATTTTCCTTCCAACATTAGTTTACAGTAAATCTTTAAACAACCAATAAATAACTGAGCTTAAAGACCGGCCCATAACTCTCAAAGGTAAAAAATTTATTTTATCAAACACAGTTTAAATCAACCACAGTTTAAATCAACCCTTTGTTGTTGCCGCCTCGAGATCGAGATTGTCTTTTCTACGGAAACTAAAATGCCGCTGTAAGAAGCTGAGTCAATGCTTCACTTATTTACAACGGCATTTTAGTTCCCTCTTTAATAAGAGGGAACTGAAATTGGCTAATGCCAATGCTTATAAGAGTCCTCCAGCCAGGCTGGGCAGCATTTGAGAAACTACGTCAAGTCTTCTCGTCATCCATACCGCAATGCTTGAAAACGAAAGTTTTCAACCAGTGCGTTCCTACCCGTTATGACCTACGGAGCTGAGACGTGGACTGGACACTCACGATAGGGCTGGTCCACCAGTTCAAAGTCGCTCAGCGAGCTTTGGAAAGAGCTTTGCTCGGAGTTTCTTTGAAGGATAGGATTCGTAACGAATACATTCGACAGAGAACCAAAGTTATCGACATACATAGCTCTAATAATAAGAGTCGTAATAGCTTGGTTAGAGACACTACTGCCCACGCAAATATCGCTAAATAGATTAGTTAGGAGTTCGTTGAAAACAAGATTTGTCCAAATTGCGCTTTCGTCCAATAAGCGAAATCCGTACGCGGTTCGTCTTAATACCGATTCGTCCAATAATGCAGTTTAACAACATCGTGATTCTCTGTTACGCAAAGTTCGCCATATTTTTAGTATCGGTACTTTACAATTGTCTAGTATTAATAGGTAAATTGTAATCATAATTATTCCCATCTATTCAACCAACAGTTGGTTGAAGAGTTGGGAATAATTATGGATTATTTATTTCATAGAATAATGAATCTGAACAATATGAGTACCTATGTAACAATATGAATATGTTCAAATGGGTAACAACAATTTTTATTTTGACTTACCAATGTTATAATATATGTATGTATAACGAAATGGTTAAATAAATTAATCTGAATAAACATGGGTAGAAAAAAATTATAGGGAATGTAATAAATTCTTCAAGGCACCTCCGAGCACTCACTCACCGCCTGGATCTTTGTGGGGGTGGTAGACCCCCCGGTCTGTCGCCTCAAACCATGATCTAACCTGTTGTTCATCATCAATAAGAGGTATAATAGTCCACTGCTGGACATGGGCCTCCCCTAATAAACGCCATAGCACCGTCTTCAGCTTGACGCATCCAGCATCTACCTGCAGTCTTTACCAGGTCGTCAGCCCACCTGGCGTCCTACACTACATTTGTCGAGTCGCGGTCTCCACTCTAGAACACGTTTACCCCAGCGGTTGGCCAGCCCACTGAAACTTCAGCTTGCTAATTATTTTATATCGATAGCTTTGGTTCTCTGTCGGATGATTTAACACCTACCGTACTTTCGAACCTGCTGTTGAATTACACTATTTGCTATTGTATGGCGATAGCCATTAAAATGTCTTTCAAATGTATATTAAAGGATGGGTGGTTTATTCGTAACTCCAGTGCTGACCTGACCTCATAGATCAAGGTATATAACATCACAAGTAATTTATTGTTGGACGTCGCGACGTGTTAATTAGCTTTGTCTTCGCTAAACTATAAAATTTTGTCTTTAAATAAACATAATGACTAATAAAATAAAACACAAAAAGGTTTTGTGCGTTAAATATTAACTAATTGTCAAACACATGCTTTGTAAAAAGGCTTATTACAAAATATCAGAGTATCTAGCTAGACGATAAAAAACGTACCTACTCTAATACTCTTATTTGAAATACTAATTAGGTATGTTACAAGAGTAAATAAGAGTAGGTACAAATTTCATCTATATGTAAATTAATAGCTAGGTATAACTAAATATATATACTTCGATAACAAAGTACAGGGAATACACATATGTATATACGTACGTAGTACGTACTGATATGAGATTCATATTTAATCACTTATGTATGTTAATACAGTCAACTAAAATAAACTACTAAAAATCAAAACGACTTAGCACTTTCCAAAGAGCCTTATACGAAAGCACCTTGAAACTATTTGCGAACATGTTTTTTAACAACCTCATACAACATTGTACTGACGTCTCTGTTCTTGCCGCCGCAAACAATCGTAGCGCTGCGTTTGCGCAGGGTATTAGCGACTCGTTGCCCACGATTTCTCCGTGACGCCACAGTATTATGTCCATATCATATACCAGTCGGAAGCGTCCCCAAGACGCTGGCTGCATTGCCCCGCTGTATGGCAATGCTTGGGGGAGGCCTATGTCCAGCAGAGGACTGCTACAGGCTGATGATGATGATGACGATGGCAATGCTGATGCGCTGCACCAGCTCTCGGGTTACGCGTCGCTTCGACCAGACGAAGATTATTATTATATTTTACCAGATCACATTTGTAGGTTAGTTATTTGATTGATTGGAATTGAACACTACAGAAAAAACCGTCTTAATAAAAAAATATACCTGTACCTATATCAAAAACAAGAAAAGTTACAATTACAACCCTATTGCTATTAATGTAGCGTAGGTAAATATTTCATTAACTAGCTTAGTTTCCATACTGGTCCATTATGTATACTGTGGTGACGTTTTTTGGAAGACAAAGAATTTGAATTTGGAGTGATTTTCCTTATTTTCAACTTTTGAATTTTAAGGTTGGGTTTCACTTTGTCGAAGTCATGGCAAGTCTTGACTTGTTTTAATTTTAACAGGCTGTAAAATCTGTCATCCAAACGTCATTGTTCTCAAAAGTTCACCCTGCTAAGGTATCTTAAGCCTCCATAACCGGAGATGAGTAGTAATTCGGACAGATGTAACTAATTTTATGTTATTCCAAGTTCATTATCTATAACCATGCAAAGTCTTAGCTCGATCCATTCAGCTGTTTAACTTTGCCTTCGTCCAAACATCTAGACAACCGGACAAACTTTCTATAATTATTTTACTATGAACACAAACCATGTAGAATTTGCAATGGAATCTCAATACTTACCGCATTTTTCGAATGTGTTTTGAGAAACATGATCTTTAAGAATGGCTCTATTTCATCCAATTAAACCTAAAAAATTTTAGGTTTAAGATATTTATTTATGTCTCAAAAGATTTATAATCAGCACTGGTGCGAAACAAAAAAATTGTTTTGCACCAATAATTTTGATTTTAGCTTGTACCGAACCGAACTTAGTTCGGTACGAGCTAAAGTCAAAATGATGTGGGTAGTTAGCAAAATTACATAGTACTGTACAGAGCAAAAGGCGCGAACACACTATTGACCAATTCTGTAATATTAAATAACATTAAGGGCGAGTTTTAAATTGAAAGAGAGTTTTTAGGTATTTAATATTTTATTATATTATCAAAATTCAAAGTTTCCGTTGAACAAATTTCATGCGACTGTGATTAAAATAATTATTACCTAATACATTATATTAGTTGGATTTATATACTTAACCCATTTATTTTTTTAATGAAGCCAGCCTAGGCAGTCTTCGGTCGAAACTTGTCCATGATTACATGTTAGTGACGATGGAGTAGGTACGTAAGTAAGCTTGCTTAGCTAGCTTGAGGTATTTTTATGGTTCTTCTAAACATCCATAAATATCTTAATAGAAGCTTAATACTGAATTGTACTTAATATGAAGGGTTAAGATTGAAAATCTGTAAAGGTATTAATCCTAAAAATAAGACATTTTATTTACTATTGCGGAGTTCCATAGAGGTGTATTCTAAGAAAACGCATTGGCGTTTTCTATTGCACGTCAATTGTTATTAATGGAAGCGCGTAAAATTTCCGGCGTTGGTTGTTTAGAGGTGTTTTGTTAATTAATTAATTTCCAAGAAGACTTTCTTCAATGTCTCAGCCTGTTCCAACTAAAGAGAAAATCAACACATTATTTCTTATTTGATAACGATTTAAGATTTTAAGTTTAAAGTTTTACTTGGATTTTTTCTTATGTTGTAAAACTAAAAAAGTAAATGTTATTAATTTCGGATTTCTGAGCCCTTAGTCCGGTTGACGATAGTATCGAGACCTGATCGTGACGTCTCATGTTACCTATGAGATTTGCGTAGTTCTCTATCTGCCCGATAGAGACGTTGTACTAATTCTATCACTCAGAGCTGTGCAAGCCTCATTCACAGTATTCCATCCTATCGTGGATGCCTCCTATCGCTTTTACAGTGTAGTGCGTTGTATACACGCACATTCCTTAATCTAAAGATAAATTTTACTGAGGGTAGTCGTAGAAAATTCCGTTAATTATTGACGGTATCACTGAGTAAATCTAAAACCAGTCAGTCATCCCGTGGCCACGATCGCTGCGACGTGAATTGCTGGAAGATAAAACAAAAGGTACGTGACAAATACCTGATGTGTAAGGTTCCTATAATCTTGACTGTCTCATGGTATTTCTACATTTTGAGCGAGGTTGTGGTCTCAGTGGATTGTGTTCAAATATTTGTAGTTCACGGGCTACCGTCAAATCATTATGGCGTCAAGGCGGCGGCGTCCTAAAACAAATGTTTGTATGACTGTAGGTACTGTCTGGCCTTATTACTGTTGGCTTTCATATTTTTCATGTAAATGCGATCATCTTTCCAACTTTGCCTACTCGTAAGTCATGCAATAGTCTACCTACGCACCCTGCCCTTTGGGTTTAGTTTTGGTGGACAGCACAATTATTTTATCGCCTGATTTCAATTGAACTCTTCCGTCGCAGAAAAGTTTCATAAAATTAGAAAACTTGCGATATACTTATATTCGAAATTCTGGATGATATAGTATTTGCACAACAAATTAATATGAGTAGTCACACACTACCATAGTATAAAACAATGTCTCTTCCCGCTGTCTGTCTGTCCCTATGTATGCTTAGATCTTTAAAACTACCTAACGTATTTTGATGCGGTTTTAAATAGATACGAGTAGATAGAGTGAATCAAAAGGAAGGTTTATAAGCCATTGACACACAGACCGGCTTCACCTACGCGGGTGAAGCCGCGGGGCGCAGTTAGTACTTTTATCAAAACAATTTATAATTCAGATGTTTTATATTTCCATACTTGCAAGAATATTTTCAATCTACAAATAACGATCTATTAAACATCTACAAAAAGACGAAACATGTTTTTAATGAGTCCAAAACTTCCACCTTTTCGAACGTAACAGCTATAGACTTCATTTACCTACACCTATAGCATATCATTTCAATGTGTGCGTGTGTGTACACATGTGTGGTAACTAGGGTGTCTCTAATTAAATTCAGCTCCCGGGATTAACATCGTTAAGTAACTTTTTAACACGAAAACTTGACGTCTCGTCTTGTTATTCCGAGAAGTGGTTATTTGGGTCAAAAAGGGAGTTCTGTAGGTATGTGTCAATATTTGTCGCCTGGCAACCCAGTGTGTGTTTGTCTTTTGTGTTATTCTGTCGGTAAAATGCTCCCTTATTTTTCTATTAGACAGTGGTCGACTGGCCATTATGGTGGTATTTCTTGGTGATTCTATGTGTATTGACAAACATTTTGTATGATTATTACAATTTATTGTATGGGTATGTATGTGTTTATGTTATGTATTGTTTTATGGATACTAGATAACGGATATACCTACATAATTATATCCGTTATCTAGTATCCATAAATAACTTATAAGCTCTGCTTAGCTTGAGGCTAGATAATGCTGTGTGAATTATCCTACATTTATTATTTATTTATATTGTAGACATTTTTAATTATACGTGATAACCTGCTTAAGTTTAAACTAGAATGCACATATATATGTATCTACTCGTATAGAACTTCTGCATGCCTTCATGTAGATAATTTATGTACCAAGATAATGATAAAACTTTTAAAAGAAATAAAAAATCATGGATCATGTATGTTTTGGTTTATAAAAACAAATTTAATACTCTAAAAGAGTATGTTCTATTTGCTAACCCCAATCAAATTAAATCATGAAAATGTAAAATCGACTTAAAATTAATCAAACCATAGACAAGGTAGGGTCGCGCCCTAACTAGGGTGACAATCTCGAAGCATATGTTTTAGGGAATTTGGGTGTAACAAATTGTCTGGTTTTGCGGGCAACATTGCTGTAACCAAGAGGGGAATCAAGTTGAACTATAGGTACACTTTACATTACCAATGAAAAAAATATAAGTATAATTCCTACGAAAAAACCTATATAACTATGGTGTTGAATTAATGTCTTTGTTAAGTTTAAAAATAGACATGGACATATCATTACATTTACCACTACATTTACACACAATATAAACAAACAATTTAAATTACAAATATAATACTTAATATTAGTTACACAATAAATAAAATCAACAATTTCTGAAAAATGAATGCTTCTGAAAACTGAAAAAACGCAATAAAACTATAACATAAAGCTTTTTTGTCTTTACACCTTGTTAAAAACATGGTGTAAAGACAAACATGGCTTTATGTTAAACTAGTTTTTTTTTTGAGATTTTTTTAATGTTCTACTCGTAGATCAAAGATTGAATTAAATGGATTTTGATGAAACTTCGTACGTAGAAGATTTTATTATTCTTCTACGAGTAGATCAAAGATTCAGTCTCCGAAATCAATTTACCTTCTCATAAACAACATAAAAGACGTTGTAGGTACCTACCTACCGTAGGTACCTACAACGTCTAGAATGTCGTAATGTGTGTGGTTACCTTATATTTAACTAGCTGCGCCCCGCGGTTTCACCCGCGTGGTGATAGATATTTTAGATAATATAACTATATATCTTTATGAATTGTAGCCTATGTGTTATTCTGATATGTAAGCTATATTATTGTGAAGTTTCATTAAAACCCATTCAGTAGTTTTTACGTGAAAGAGTAACAAACATCCATCCATCCAACCATCCATCCATACCTACAAACTTTGATATTTATAATATTATTAGGACATGGCAATAATTTATTGCACAGACTATTTAGCCGTGATTCGCGGTCGCCATCAATTTATTAGCGTTCGGAATTTGAAAATTAGTTTCAAAATTAGAACGTGTAATTAACAAGTGGTAGATTAGTTAACATGTAGGTACGAATGTTGTTTCGTGTGGTATAGTGATTAATTGGTGTACCTTTGTTAACAGGATCCAACATTTTAATTAACTACAATTTGAAATTATGAAACAACATTTTTTATAATTTTGTGGTTTCATGTTAGGTGTTAATAAAGCTGAAACAATGCTTTACTCAATTAAAAAAAAAATAGTTTTACTTGATCAACGCAGAATGAAAGAACTAATCAAACTTTACAAACATGGGCTGTAATGATAAACAAAACACACCAAAGCCGTTAAATGTTTAGACATAAATACATTTTCCATTAAACTTTTCGAAGCTGGTGGAGGCTGTGGAGTCATTGTCATTTATCTATCTAATTCTAGATGGCTTGTCAATCAACACAAAAAATTCTAAGATTTCTTAATAGGTCATACTTGAAATTTTGTTATCATATTCTGCAACAGATCGGGCTTTAACTTCAACTTCTTGCTAGATGGCTCTGCGTATGGATTGACGCAATTCTGCCAATGGCCGTCTCATGGTAGCATCGCAATCATTATGGGTTACGCAGTAGTATAGTAAAGATCTTATACGAGTATAGGTACCTACATCAGCTTTATGAATGTAAAACTGTAACTAGATAGGTTCTTTATCGGAATGTATTAATGTAAAACTGTAAGATAAAAAAAGTGTGGTGTATCAAATTAATGACTTCAACATTTTTCATCGCCCCCTACCAGCAAGTTTAAAAATATGAATACCCACCCCACGGTGTCCATTGTGTGCCCGTGTATTAACGTGCCCCACGTGCTATATTGCGACAATTACACCGCGCAAGAACGCGTGACATATTAATATTGAGATGAGCAATAATATACAAGTACCTATGTTATTATTATTATTATTTTTTTATGTTTTGTCAAGACAGGTTGCTATGTCACTCATTGGGGAGGCCTATGTCCAGCTGTGGACTAATATAGGCTAATGATGGTGATGAATGTTATAGCTATAAGCAACTCTTTGGAACAATGCAAGTTATTTATATTTATTTATTTTTCTCTCCAACAGTGCCGCTGGCGCGATGTGTGATCGCACAAGCTTCGGAGGCTCCATGGGTCCGTTCCCGATGGGCATGTCGGCCATGTCCATCGGCTCCATGGGCAGCCTCTCCATGAACCAGCAGAAGAAGAGCCCCGAAGAACACATCAAGCGGCCGATGAACGCTTTCATGGTGTGGTCGAGGCTGCAGAGACGGAAGATCGCGCAGGAGAATCCAAAGATGCATAACTCTGAGATTTCGAAAAGATTGGGTACGTTGATCTTCACTAAGTACAAAACATTGTATAAAACAAAGTCACTTCCCGCTGTCTGTCTGTCCCTAAGTAGGTGTGCTTAAATCTTTAAAACTACGCAACGGATTTTGATGCGATTTTTTTAAACAGATAGAGTGATTCAATAAGAAGGTTTATAAACCATTTGTCACATAGATTTCCACGCGGGCGAAACTACGATCCACGCTGCTAGTAACATAATAAATAACTAGCTACGGCATTGCATGTGTTTTTAATCGCTATAAAAAGCCTATGCTACACTAGCCTATATTCCAAATCTTAATACGTCTTTGCTAAAAATGTAGCCCGATGTGTTCAGTAGTTTTGGCGCGAAGAAGTAACATACATCCAATTAACATCCAAACTTTCGCATTTTTAACATAATGTACTTACCTACATCTGACAAGGTCTCAATAACCTAAGACCTAAAATCAGTTTAATGTTAGATCATACAAAAAGTCGCGTGCGCCGGGAACCAAACCCGCAGAATTGTGCCACCCATCTAGACTTTCACCTACACGCACAGTTTGTCAAATAACTAATAACTACGAAGCGTACAATTCACCCAATAGGTAACTTAGCCTCTAACTTTTCCATATACTCTCCCCAACCTCAGAAACTATTCCAACTATACACCGTCCTCATCTCTATAGACATCAAATAATTATACCAAAGATATACCAAAGTACGTACGCTATAGTCCATATTGTTCTATTCAAAGTGAAGCGTCAGGTGAACTAGTATTATGCAAAGTGGTGATTCTACACTCCATTAATACGTCCTCGGATCAAAAGGTCTCATTTGATTGCAAATTGATCTTTCGTCAAGTGGAATTCGATTATTATTTAGACTGTTGAGTAGTGATCTCACCGGTTATGGCTTTAATGTTTTCATTATTGAAATATATGTGTTTTAAATGATTGAATATTCTCTTCTATCTGCAAATTAACTAGTTATTTAACTAGCATTTTATGTTGCGTTATATTCTTTTCCATAGAATCATTATTTTATGTTTCATTGCGTTTTAAATACTTAACGAGATAAGCATTCACTTTTATTAATTATTTTGAATTTAATAACGCGTTTTATGTTAAACTTTTTCATTATTAATTTTCCATGTTGGTCACAAAACCTATCCATGTTTTATCAAACATGCTAGGTATTTTAAGTTTTATAGATATTGGTAACATTAATATTGTAAATAATACGAAAAATGCCTAAATCAATAAAAAACACTTGCAATCCTGATTTCGTAAAAGCTGTAGTTTACGACCACAAAAAACTTAATATTAAACCTGACAACGTATTAAAAAGAGTCGATTGTAAAAAATCACCGAACTTCGTTCGCGCAAAAGAAATAGATTAAAAAATAATGCGCAATCAACGTACAGAAGCGACGCAGCGGGACGTCTCGGCCACCGAAATAATCAACAGGAGTAACCGAACTCGGCAACGGGGAATTTGGCCGAGAATCCACGAGGTATATAGAATTCTTGCTTTCTTTCTGCACATTTATAACGAGTTAGCGTCGAGGTTTAGTGGATTTTAGCTGGATGGACCCAATATTATTTTACTGACTAATATCGAGCGATTTTAATTATGTTACCTGCCTAAAGACATTCTATTTATGATATGTCATTTTTAGCGTAGACGTCTGCGTATTTATTTTTACGTAAAGTAAAGTAAAAAATCATTTATTTCTTTAGGCTTACAAAATAAGCACTTAGACAAGTCATATTTTATATATAAATTTAACATACATTCAATACCTTTCGGACGCGTTTGCAAATTAAAAACTGAAAAAAATCTTCGCAAACTGCAATTTTTAAACGTTTCGTATTATTCTATTCACTGAACTAACTACGCGTGTTTTTCAAAATCACGAAATAACTTTTGTACACTTACGTGCAACGGTTCCTAGAAACCCTCACAGAACTACACAGACGGGCGGAAGAGTATGGAAAAATAGACAGAATAAAACCTGCCGTGGCCGCCATTCTGCCGGTGACGGAGAGAGGAAACGCCATTTTCTATTTTTCCGTCCTTTTTTAACTCCGAACTGAGCGCGGTAGGTAGTTACCGCTATCAAAGGGACGCAGACATTTGGAGCATCTGTTATTGAAGCTTTTGTCTATGTATTCGCATTATGTATGTTGAATAATGGTGATATGCGGCGGGCTGGAGGATGCGTCGGGGAGTACCGATGAGCGGTTTGACTGCCTTCAATGTTTCATCATTATTGTTCTTCTGTTTTTGGATTTTTTTTCGCCCTTTAAAGCCGATCTGATAGGAAACCGTCACTATAGATTCGATAGATTTTGATACCAAGTAGTTTAGTGGTTTTTTAGCATTACTATTGAACAATCACAGCTTACAGTTTATTATTCAACCTTATATAGATAAGAAAGACAAGCCTGAATTAGGTCTCTTTAACAAATTTAATCAACTTTACAACCCACACATGTCCACGCTGGACATAGGCCTCCCCCTTACGACGCCACGAATAGCGGTCCTAAGCCGCCTCCATCCATCGACTCCCTGCGACCGCTACAATGTCGTCGATCTATCTATCTGTTTAAGGACTAACCGCAATCAAAAATCAACAATCAACAGCGCATTAAAGGTCCCAATAACATAAGTCTAGTTGCGTTAATCCAAGTATTGCCAGATCTTAGAAAAATAATCAAACAAACAGCGTGTTCGGTAAAAGCATGAATAATGTATGGGGGAGGTATTCTTTGCGACAATGCCGGTACTTTTACGTAAGCGTAGCTTTGTCGCCGCTCCCCGTCGTCGCCACGCTGCTGTCGGGAAAAAAGACTAAGTCCCGAAATTGCAATTACCTTTTCGTGTGTTTCGGTGAATATGCTTTGGAAAAAGTTTTGGTTTGGTTTCTGTTCGAAGTTTTGGGCACTGAAATTGTGAACGTGAACCTTTTTAAACCACTTTTCGCCAGGGAGTGGAGTCATCAGCGTGTAGAGTAATAATAAAAATAAATAATGCTGGACAATCCACACACCATCATCTAGCCCACGCACTTACAGCTGACAGGGTGTAGGACTTCAAAATATCCTATAAAAAAGTACCCTGAAAGGTACTTTTTTCAATATTAGGTAGTTTCTTCAGTATTTTTTGTCAATCTTCGTTTTTGATGCATGCTTTGATTTTAAGTCTAATAATATTTAAATTATTT
Organism: Eupithecia dodoneata; assembly: GCA_947044415.1. Taxonomy (NCBI): domain Eukaryota; kingdom Metazoa; phylum Arthropoda; class Insecta; order Lepidoptera; family Geometridae; genus Eupithecia; species Eupithecia dodoneata. The sequence goes on along the minus strand of OX345658.1, from coordinate 12,751,827 downwards.
TTTGTTTAATTGAGATTGAGATAATAACGTCATTATAGGTTTTTTTTATTAAGCCCTAAGGCGATGCTATATCTACTTATACTTACATCTACTTTACTTAAATAAAGAACACGCAAAACAAAAGAGGCTCTATTCCATCTCTAATCATAAAACATTACGTACTACATTCTAGAAAACAAAACAACCTGTCATTTACCTACAGCATTGTGCATTGGCACTAATAAATCGACAACAAAACACGGGTTTTGTTTACGAAATCAATCGAAATGTCGCTCGACAAATGTCGATGCGGATAACAAAGGTATTCGCTGCACAATAGATCGCGTAGTTTTTAGCGGGGACACACGGTAGCTAACATTGTAAAACAAAGGGTTTGGATTTTTTTGGCAAAAAAAACTTATTCTAACAAAGAATCGACCTTGCCCATTTTTTATGTTGAATATACGATTATTAGTAGGATCCTAATATTATAAACGCGAAAGTTTCTATGTACCTATTGATGTTTGTTACTCTTTCACGCCAAAACGACTGAACGGATCGGACTGAAATTGCATGCAGGTAGTTCCAGGCCCGGAATAAAAGATAGAAAGTATCCTATATGTTTCATTCCGGGCCTTTATTCCATAAATTAGTTTAAGAAACAAAGCAACTACTACTTAAATTACCTACATTATTGCAAAACTTCAGGCAGATTCGTTCAGTAATTTTGTCGAGAAGTAGCAATCATCCATCCATCTAGACATTACATACTGAAATATAAGTGTCATTATAACATTATCCAATACAACAGGTACGAGACCAACAATTGTGGGGGTCCTAGCTCCCACTGTGTCGTTCCTACGGCAGGGTTCTCCTCCACGTTCCTTGATTGAAAGACTGGTTGGACTGGTATTATCTACTAGGTGTTTATTCTTGAAAGGCTTTTGGCACCGATTTGCTGGTTTTTTGTACTTCTACTTGGCTGGTTGATTACTGACTGACAACTACGCGTTAACTAAAGCGTTAATTACAAATCCGGCACACAACAGAGCCGTATGTCCCATGTTTGTTTTCAGTGTCTGATGCACCCTCAATAATTTCTATCAGCCAACTGTCGGGGGCGTTCGCTTACTCAGTTAATATTAATCAAGGTGGGGTCGATCATTGTGCGTAGTGTAATGCCTTCTTTGCACCTGGCCAGTAGATTAGTCGAGTGACGAGTAGCTGAAATTAAATTCGACTATTGTTCGAAAACCGTTTGAGCATCGGACCTACAAAAAGTACCTACATAAAGCTTTCAATCCTGTAGCAAGCACACATTTAACCGAAGTTTGTCGTGTTTACTGAAAATTCTAACAGATTTTGTTCGTAGATTTTATTCATATTTGACCAATTTTTTTAACTTGTTTCTTACCTAATTACATAGTACATAGTAGGTATGTTCATAATAAAAATTCAATCAATATGACTGAATTAAGATGTTTCCGTTTGAATGGAACCATTGAGCAATCGTACGCTTTTAAACAACAAAATACGAAATCAATTTTGATATTCGTTAGTAGTAACACTAGGAACTAAAGTACTCGCTATTCGACTATTCTACTACGGGTAGCACAGTGCGAACAAGGCTCAATGGCTTTCGCCTAGTGAAGGTGTTATATCTGTTTGCTGTTACTGCTGGTTGGAACACAGCTGCGGTATCTTGAGATGGGGTGCTGGATGTCTTGATAATAGTTCGTGACTAGAACCCTGTGATAGGTAAATAAGGTTTAATAGGGAATTGGAACAGAATGATGATGAATATAATATGATAAACGTGAAAGTTTGAATGTATGGATGTTTGTTACAAACACTACTTAATGGATCGGGCTGAAATTGTTTATACAGTAGTATAAGTAGTTCCAGGTCCACAATAAAACATAGGCTACTTTTTATAAATCAGTTTCCATGGGATAGAAATAACCTTAAAACGTTTCCGTAGAAACAAAGCGTGCGAAGCCATGGGCAGAAACGAGTATTCCATATAATCCAGGATTACCCTTCAAAGACACGTTTTGTTTTACAAATATTCCATATTAAAATACACATGATTTAAAACAGTTTAAATGCATGTTGATTCTGTGTTTTACTAGGACAGTTTGTTTCCTTTAAAAATGGTAAGAAATGAATCATTTATTAACTTCTTAACGAAAACAATCTTTTAAATTCCGCAGAAGATTATATACGTACTTGAAAATAACAATAATAAAAACTTTATAAAGATTTAACAAATATAAATCATTTATTGATAACCAAGTTACATGTCAAAAAAGGATATGCAATACCTACCTAAAAATTAATAATAATATATTGCCTGCAACTCAATCAATCAACTGAATTGCGTCACCGTGAAAGCTTTCCAGGACGGGCACAACCTTCAGTAATGAAGACTACGACAAAGAAGATTGCCTTGCCTTAATATAATATTTAGAATGTATAACAATCAAGTAGACACATGGAAAACCGACGTTTTTACTGCATTTAGCTTACAAAACTTCTGGAGTTGTTACATAATCTTTTGTCCTAAATAATATTCTCCACAAACCCTCAAACAAAGCTGACAATTCCATCACACTCCAAAAGGCGAACCATCACGCTTCAGCCACAAGAACGCAGTAATTAAACGACAGAGGCCCTCGACTACCAGTTATAACGCTGCGCCTACAATGCGGCAACAATGCTACAACGGTATTTTTGTTGCTCACCCCATGAGCCTGTCCTGGCGCGATAACGCACCCTTATGTACTGAATGAAGGCTCTAGATGTCAAGAGAATGTTACCATAATGCTGCTTGGCAACATCGATCTGTTTTATTTACATTCTGAATCACAGGAGGATTTTTAATTCTAAAGTAATGTGGAGAAGTTTAACATTCTACGTACATATGAGACACCAAAGTTCATTCTTTCAGCAGGTCTATTCAGAAGTATTTGTGTCTGTTTTTGTAAAGACTTTTATCTGGTGTAGAATAAAGTATTGTATTTTTATTCGTGAGTGCACATAATCTTCCTGTATTGTTTTCTGTTTTGTGTGCTAGATATAATAAAGTATTTTCTATCTATCTATTCCAGCCGCTTATTGGTTGCATTGGATTACGAATAAAAACAAAAGAAAATTAACTAATAAGCGACGAAAATAGTATCTGATTCAACCAGTGCGATAAGCTTAGCTATACGTAGAATAATTTCAAAGAATATGGACATAAAAAGTCGGATTATAACAAAGTTCGAACAAAACTAACCATCGTCAAAGTGTGAGTCATTCTGTTCGAATTTACCTCGCTACGTCTTTAATAGATTCCCTATTATTCACATACTTCTTTTCACTTCATTTTCTTTTTAGAATTTCTTTGGGTAATTCTCCACGGGCTCATTGGCCATGCCTTCGATGGAAGAACACCAATCACATAGAGATGCGGTTTAATTACGAAAAAACGGGGGCGAAACAAAAAACTTGGGAAAAAACGGACGAAGTTACGAGTACATAGGACCGAGCATAATCGGGATAAATTGGTAACAGACACGACATATGGCGGGGCCATGGAAAAAATATGGTTATCTACAACAAACAATGTAGTCAAATATGGGCATAAAATGGGAAAATTGAAAACTCTGTCGTATCAGTTCATTCAATCGTCTTCATAACAATTTTTGACATCCCATCAAATTCACCCCTGCTGCTCTTTTCAAGTCTTTAATTTCTTCACTTCCTCTTTCTCAAACCCAAACAGCCGCCATTATTAACAGAAATCTATTAACACGTTTAATAAAATCATGACCTAAATAGCGTTTCTTACCATTTCAATTTTACGGACGAAAGGGGAAAGGGGGTGGTAGCTCCTTCGGCATGCGTCTTTGTCCCCCCACCCTCGAAAAGGGGGGTCTTTTCACCATTGTCGCACGGCACACAAGCTTTCAGAGTAATGAAGAGCATTTTCGTCCGATTCTCGGCACAATAGAAGCTTTAATACAACGTAGAGAGGAGTGAGCTTTGTTGTGAACGGTATTGTGCCTAACGTGTGTTTCGTACTGTATGTTGTTTTTGCAATTGTTGCTGACAATACCTCTATGCTATGTGAAAGATCTGTGTCTTATGTCTGTTGTTTTGCGATATAAATGTACGTTCATATTTCTATGGGCGCTTGAGATGATTATATGCGATTGTTTGCTAGCTTTGGCATTGTTTTGTTTTAGGTTCAAATATTGTTTGTTTGATAATATCTAAGCATTCTTGAGGCTTTAAACGTCGCTTGTCTCATATATTGAGAGGTTAATGCCGTGTGTTTGTATTTATAGAAGAGTTCTTAGTTTCTGTACAAGAAACACTTTAAAAATCTCAGCTTTCCAACAACCATAGTAGTACCTACAAGTGATTTGAAAAGCTCCGTAAATAATAAACACTAATTAAAGTACATAATTCCGCCGCTGCCGGACTATCATTGTTCAGTGTTGCCACTGTTGCCAGCAATCGGCATTGTTTCCCGAACGCTGTAGGAAATAATTATGGTGGTAACACTGTTGTATCGACACGTGGCCTTTGTAACTTTGTTCTAATAACCAGCGTAAGTGCTTGAGCTCGGGGGTAATATAAATGAACAATGTATTTTACAATGACAAATGAACGGGTACGTTCCTCATATTTCATGTAACTTTGTTTTAAAGAAAAACACTCTGGCGGCGCCTGTATTAGTTACTTTCCAAATTATATGAAGATCTACTAAATATACATTCAATAATAACACTAATGTTGGTAACGTAGGTAAATTCTTTTTTACAACAATACAAGCAATAAACTACTAATAAAACAAAGTCAATTGATTAAGCACATTGTAGGCACTTCACAACAAAAACTGTGCAATAACTTATCTTTGGCATAATGAGAACCACAGAATAATAAAACAGAAGAGTCAAACGCATTAATTACTCTCAATGTCGTTTGAACACGACGTGTATTTACATTACAATTATGTTATTATTGTGTTTAAAGACAAAGCAGTGAATGAAAAACGCTCCACTATTGTAGACGACACAGTGTCTTTGGTTATAGAGATGGGAACAGCAAGGAAAAATATATGTACGGATTTAGGACTGAAGATACATTCAAGACTTTACTGCAAGCGTTTGAAAATACTTTAAATACTTCTTAGAGGAACTCCAAGGTCAAACAATATCATCTAGGATATACTCAATTAAGAGACCCGCAGGCTGATTATGTAAAAGCAACAGCAACAGCGACGCGACCGCGACCGAATTTTAGCAAGCAATTTTTAGTTCACCGATTGTCCGGCAGAGGGAAACCTAGTGCTCGATTGCTGGGTGACGTAGTACCTGGTGTCATGTTAGTACAAAATTGGCTTTTGACAGCACTGATTGCTTAATTTTCGCCTGTCGCAAACCGGTCGCAGTTACATAATCAGGGGGCCGACATTGCTCTAGTCTTTGAAATGCAAAGATAACACAACGAACTGTCAAATTTCCCGCTGGAGTGACAATAAAGTAATCCGTAAAAGTTACATCCAGAAGAGGCAGAAAAACCTAGCGAGAGCAAAACCTACCCCAACACTACTAGAATATAACTACACATAAACTACACTAATATATTGCTTGCAATGAATAGCACGGTAAACAGACAACCGTGCACAGCTCCTAGTAAAAACGATAGTTGTAACATTTCGTTCTGCGCTCATATATCACTCCGCTATTGTTTAAGCAGAATATATTTGTTTTTGTTCTGTTGTCTTCACACCGCTGTCTGTTGTCGTATGCAAATTGAGTTGCCAATGCATTCTGTTTCGACTGACTTGTGTTCACAGAGACCTTGAATAGTGCTTAAGTAACTAATGATATTAGTGAGTTTTCTTAGCAACAGTTTAGTGATATAAGCATCAAGCAAGAAGTCCTCAAAGGTATTTCGTTAAGTCAAATGCTTTCAGGTAACTTCTGTATCCCCAAATCCCCGGACAATCAACACAACTAAACAGCTCCATTTCTGCTGCTCCGAATAAAAACCCAGTAGCTTTGTAACTATTGTCACTGAATATACGATTCTATCTGTTAAGCAATAAAGGCCAAATAGAAGACCACCCCAAAGTATCGACAAAATAATGAGGAACCGGGAAAAACTTCTGTTGCGGAATGAAAAGCGCAAATTCGTCATTAGGCGGCGTTTTCCGCCATTGTTGTTTCCATCTCTCTCGCTCTTAACGGGGAAAGTACAAGCGCGAGTGAGACAAAAGTTGGTCCTTCGAGCCGGATTGTTCCTTTCTATGTTAGCGACATTGTTTTCGCTTTTATGCTCGCCTGAATTGGGATTGTCTTGTCTATTTCAATGGTCGATGGCGCCCCTCCACGATGAATGAATACAGCCTTCTATAAATGGGGGGAGACAAAAGGGTTGGTCTCTTGAATCGGGAGACGGGTCGTTCGATCATATTGTATCGATTCAATGGTATTGTCTCCCGCAATGAACGATGGTTAGGGCAAATTACTTTTCAGCTTTTTTAACAAGTCTGTTAATGAGTTTTTGTGCCGAAGCTAATAAGCTTTTGCTGATTAGGTTTTTATGCTGAAAGAGCAGTTTACGAGGGCTTTTAATGTCTTATAACTTGAGTAGGTGGGTTAGGTAGGTAACGATTTTGATTAAAGCCGATGACAGCAAAAAAGGACTTTAATTTTTACTTTTGGATTAGGTATTCGAAAATAAAATTCATTGATTCAACAGATTTTAACATGATCAAAATAATGAATTCTTTAATTTCGACAGAGATTAATTTAAATATTTTTTTTTTTATTGAGAAAATCAATAAAAAGGAATGATAAAAAATACTTAAACGATCAATTGCAGCATTAATAAAACCTTCAACTCTCTTCCTCAGGTGCAGAATGGAAGCTCCTCTCCGAAGATGCCAAGAGGCCTTTCATCGACGAGGCCAAACGCCTCCGCGCTATGCACATGAAGGAGCACCCAGACTACAAGTACCGACCGAGGAGGAAGCCTAAGACTTTGAGGAAGGAAGGGTACCCATACTCGATACCGTATCCGAGCGTGCCGATGGATGCCTTGAGAGCTGGTAAGTGAATATTGACTAAGGATTTACTACATCTGTGGTATGGAGGGGGCAAACAAACATTGGTACAGAAATATAAGACTACTTAGTACTAGAAAACACGTATACAGACAAAAAATACATAATCATCATCAGCCTAAATTAGTCCACTGCTGGACATAGGCTTCCCCAATGAGCGCCATAGCACCCTATCTTCGGCTTGACTCATCTACCTGCAGTAAGTCGCAGGTCGTCATCCCACCTGGTCGGAGGGCGTCCTACACTACATTTACCAAGTCGTGGTAAATTTAGTCACTCAAGAACATGTTTGCTCCAGCGGCCGACAAAAAACACAAGTGAATATTAAATGTATCATCACAATACCTATGTAGGCAAGCTGATTATGACATTAAGTATTCTCAAAACCCAAAACCGCTTGTGTCAGTGTCATTATCCGTTGTAAAAAGGTTTTATTGCGATTAAACGCAGCGATGTGTGCCATGGGGCTATGATTACAAGCTGTTACGCCGACCACATTGTTTGCATTGATGACCAACTAACTATAGCTCCTATTCGGGTCTTGAACTGTTGTTTTTTATTTTATGTCAACAATGACGTTTCTGAATGAAAATTTAAGAAAACTGAAAACACTTACCCACGGAAAACAACTAGGTAATAACTGATAACACTAAAAACGATTCAACAAACGGTTCAAATTCGATTCGAAAACGGACAATGATGAATTACTAGCTGCGCCCCGCGGTTTTACCCGCGTGGTGATTGATATAATTGGATAATATACAATATATCTTTATAAATTGTAGCCTATGTGTTATTCTGATGTATAAACTATATTGTTGTAAAGTTTCATTAAAATCCATTCAGTAGTTTTTACGTGAAAGAGTAACAAACATCCATCCATCCATACTTACAAAGTTTCGCGTTTATAATATTAGTAGCATAAAGTCGTTCAACATTCTTTCAGGTTTTCTATGCAATATTTCAGCCCAATCTGTTTAGTAGTTAGACGTACGTATCGTGATGACGTACCAAACATCCATACATCCATGCAATTAAACTTTCGCATTCATAATATTAACTAGTTTCTGCCCGCGGCTTCGCACGCGTTGTTTGGATGGAAACGCGTTAAGGTTATTTCTATTCGATGGGAACTCTTATGGAATAAAAAGTAGCGTATGTTTTATTCTGGGCCTGTATGCAAATTTCAGCCCGATTCGTTAAGTAGTTGTTGCGTGAAAGAGTAAGAAACATCCATACGTAACAAACAACATAACAAACATACATTATGACGACCGATGTGGCGCGGTGGGCGAAAGTCCGCCTGCAACGCAGGAGGTTGTGGGTTCGATTCCCGCCTCGGAACAATTGTGTGTACGATCTGCAGATATTTGTTCCGGGTGTTCTGGTCGTTTTCTATGTATAATAAAAAATATCTATCTATGTAATATATTGTATTATGTATATCAGTTATCTAGTACCCATAACACAAGCTCTGCTTACCATGGGGCTAGATAATGCTGTGTGGATTGTCCAGCATTATTTATTTATTATTATTATATTTATTATACATACAAACTTTGGCGTTTATAATATTTGTAGTATTATTGTGAACGTAAACGTAAATACCTTGTAAAAAAGTACCTGCCGCATGTTGCATTTGCCTAATACGATCGCCATATTTGAAACGTGAACATCGATTGCCTAAGCTTTAAAAACTCCGTTACAGAAATCAAATACTCTAACATAGAGCTAGCAATACAAAACAGTACAAATGGGTAGGAAAGAGACACAATGAGCCTGACGTTATCAGCCTATTCACGGGACGTCATCGCGTCCGATCCGAGAATTACATAACTGAGGTGCTGCGTTTACTATGTGATAGTTTGGTAGTTTTAGTTGTATACAAATCATATTATAATACCAATAAAACAACTCACGCGCTTGATATGCCAAACCTGTATTGACAACTATGCAAATAATTGTAACAAAAATTGTAAAACGGACGTGATTGATTTTGGCTTGTCAGATCATACAGCTCAAATTATCAGTTAAAAAGATTTTATATAGTGGTTGGTGTAGTTAGGTGGTATTAAAATTCGCATGAGTAGTTTTATGTAGGTCCGCTAGCGACGCAGGAGGTTCCGGGTTCGATTCCCACCTCGGAACAATTGTGTGTACGATCTGCAGATATTTGTTCCGGGTGTTCTGGTCGTTTTCTATGTATAATAAAAAATATCTATCTATGTAATGTATTGTATTATGTTTATCAGTTATCTAGTACCCATAACACAAGCTCTGCTTACCATGGGACTAGATAATGTTGTGTGAATTGTCCAGCACTATTTATTTATTTATATTTAGACGTTATTTGGTTTGTTTTCGCATTATATTCCAATGGATCTTGTAGGTGTAGGTGCAGTCAGGAGATACTTATAAAGAAACCAAGCTACTACTGAAACAACTGAAAAATATTTAAAATTAGTTTTAATTGGCAGTAGTTGCCTATTGTTTTACTTTAAGTCATCCCATTATGCTTAGAACGAAACATGAGTTTCTTGTTAGTAGGTAGATTAATGTCGTATACAACGCTCATATTAGTTAGTAATTTATAAAACGTGAGACTTTATATGTGTGATATGATTACATAATCTTCACATTATGAACCCACCTATTTGTTAAAATATTGACAAATAACCTAATCATAAAAACTGTTCTTATTTTAAGCATTCCTAAAAAGATTCCTAGGCGTATTTTCTATCGGCAATTAGATTTCACTACGCTGATCACTCGTTTGATAATAGGCCAGTACATTGACTAGTAAACGCAGCACAGAATGGGTCAGTCGCCTTTTTAACAAAAACTACGCGCCTTTAGTCACGATTTTTTCTCGTGACTTCCAAAATAAACTTTGTTCGTATCTACTTGTTTATAAGAAAACGCATTTAATAGCCAAAATGAATGAATAACGGCTCTCATTGTGCGGCGTTGAACTGCTATTAGATAACTGTTTTTTATAGAATTATAACATCATAATAAATACACCAAACACTGGTAATACAAAATAGCGTTACTATTTCTAACGTTTCCATACAAAAGCATAAAACTGTAAAGAAGTAATACAAAGTGTTTAAAAAAGGGAATGCTTACAATATCAAACAAACTAAAAAGAAAACACCGTCTGACCGAAACCAGAGAAAATCAACCCTTTAAAACCGACATCCCCCAAGATTTTTCAATAGCTTTAAACCCGTGTCAATAGCCTGACCCCACGCACCCCTACTAACCCCCATTGTCACTTCCACATTGACAGCGAAAACTGTCAACTGTCAAAAGCAGCAAGACGGCTTAAAAGTCTAAACTATGCATTCGGTAGATGTATTGTGAATGCTCCGCGGGCGTTCGATTTGTGCGCGAGCATCGTGTGCACTAAGCTTTACTTTCGTAAGGGTTCTCAGCTTAGAAGGGGCAAAAATATTGCAAAATCGTAAACTATAATAGCTTAGTTTATTGTATAGTAAATTTTTAGTTTATATATTATTATAATTTAAAAATTGTTGCTTCCTTACATATACCCTATATGTACCTACCTCTAAGCTAATAACATCTAAGCTGAAATGTATGTGTATGCAATAACTAAATGAATGAATATGAATACATATGGTAACACTTTGACTGCGATTTTTTTTCGACGACTGCGATCTTTTTTTTAACCTAAAAAATTCGTGCTGCCGCTCTACACAGCGGTTGTGTTGCGCCGCACATGCGTTTCGTTCGAAAAATATTACGGCTGTGCTGAGTCACACAGATCTGTATTTTCTCAGCCGCTGCGCTAGTGTGGATTTACGCATATTAGTCACTTGTAGAAAACACATACCGTGTGATTTCAGCAATCAAAGTGAGAAAATATAAAAATAAGTGTTTCCTACAGAACGATTGGATTAAATTAGCAGGCGTCTCCAGCGGTCTCTGGGCTGAGCGTGGGCGGACAGGCCACGTGTGTCGCGACCCTTATTTAAGGGTTGTGACACACCGCGGTCGAACATGGCTTTTAAGCTAATTGCTGTTGGGAATTTATGTCGGGATAGAATTGGGGTGAATAATTACAAGGTTTGCTGCTTGAGAGTGTTGGGGTCTATTTCTTGGATTGTATGTTATTATTATGGGAATTGAAACTAAGTTTTGTGACGTCATTTGGTTGAAATTTGTAAATAAGATATAGACTTTTTAGAGTTACTATTTATTTTATTTCTTCAACGCATACAATTTATGAAACCATTAAAAATAACTAATCAATTTAATTTTTCAATGAACGATGAGTTTTTTTGTTCGTCTATGTAATGTACTTACAAGGCCGTGGGCAAGGCGTTTGTCCAGCAGTGGACGTGTAATGACAGATATAATGATGATAGGGTTATTTATCATTACTAAGCTCATTCTCACATGGATCTACATTTAATAATTATTTAATTAATATCAAGGTGCATGGCGCTCTAATAGGGCTTCTAAAAATAATATAAAAAAATATTCTTAGCCACAAACACACACGGCCGACTCGGTAAACGTAGTGTAGGACGCTCTCCGACCAGGTGGGATGACGACCTGCGAAAGACTGCAGGTAGATGTTGGATGCGGCAAGCTGACGACAGGGCGCTATGGCGCTCATTAGGGGAGGCCTGTGTCCAGCAGTAGACTGCTATTGGCTGATGATGATCTGTCAGCGATAAGGCCGCCTATTGTACTTCTAATGTGTAATGTTTAGATATAAGGTGTTATTTTATAGTATTAAGTACAATAAATAGTTCATTCATTCATTCATTCATTCATTCGATGATGACTATGATGACACACCCACAAACACAAGTTGTACAAAAAAAAAAACCACATAAATATTAAAATACAGAATAACAAGACAAGTTTATATACGTTATACATAAGTAACATTTTTAAAACCTCTCACATTGTATTAGTACAATTTCAAATAATTGAATTAAAGCAACGGGATTGCTATTAATATTTATTATACCTTTGGGGTAAACGTGTTTATGAATGGAGACCGCGACTCGGCAAACGTAGTGTAGGGCGCCCTCCGGCCAGGTGAAATGATGCTGGATGCTGGCCTATGTCCAGCAGTGGACTAACATAGGTTGGTGATGATGATGACGGTTGCTATTATTTTTTTTCCATCAGACGCCATTTTATCGAAGTCTATTTCAATTCTACTTCAAGTTTTTAAAATGCGCTAAAACCAACCCCCAACGAAATCCAACAGTGGGTATATGACATTAACTAAAAGCCCAATAAAAAGGGCCATTACACACGCGACACGCACGTGTCTTTTATAAGGCCGGGGACACACAAACAAGGGTACTTCGAAGTACTTGCCACGGTGAGATTTGTCCGCCCACTGGTGGTAATTTGACCAAAATTTACGGGTAAATTGGCCATAATGATCATTACGGCGCAAAGTTAGCTACAGCTTGAAATTATTCGCTGTTGGGATTTGATTGCTATATTATTAGAGTTTGCATTGAAAATCGAAACATTTTTGTATCTATCTGTGTTTATCAAAATTTCGCAATAATTTTTTATTTAATTTATCCGTGAGTTTTGTGTAGGTTATGTACCCTTGTCTTGGGTACTTAATTAATTAATGTTCAAAATATTAAAAAAACTGAATTCGAAATCCTTTATTGAGCCTAACAAAATAAGCACTTAGACAATATCAGACTTAGAATAGAGATTAGACCCATTACACCGGACTTAAGAAGTGCGCACATTAATCCAATACCGCTACCAGAACCCAAAAATGTGCATTCCAATATAGACTTGACCTTGTTACCTTTTGATACATTTTACATTGACAAAATGGCTTCCCACAAACTTCAAAAGGGTCCGCGAATTGTCTGTCATCTGATACCGTCAATATCAAAATACATCTAAATATTACGAGTTAAAGCCCATATTTCTATGATTTTTTTGTGAAGTAACTACAAATTTACGGTGTTCGGATTTTTTATTCTTGAAAAGACCCGCAGGAATCACCTTTATACACACAACCAGTACACACATTTTAGTAGGTATCCTGATGCAAATTCGATTCAGCAAACGTACTGTTGGACGCCCTCCGGGTTAGGTGGGATGACCTGCGAAAGACGGCAGGCATATGCTGGATGCGGCAAGCTGAAGACCAGGCGCTAAGGCGCTCATTAGGGGAGGCTATGTCCAGCTGTGGACTAGTATAGGTTAATGATAATGATGATTCTGATGAAAAATCAACAGAAGGAATGTTGCCATTGTAAAGAGCCGTAGTTAGCCGCCGCAGGCAACTTTACACAGGTGTTCGTTATTAAAAACATAATGCTTCCATTGTTATTTATATTATGTTTGTTATTCCTGTGTTTTATTTGTGCTAGCTTCTGCCGACGGCTTTTTAATTGGAGCACAATTTCTTTTAAATTGAAAGAAAACGCTCCTCAAAAATGTTATTATTCGACTAATATTTTACCATTAAAGTTATTATTCGACTTATATTTTACCATTAAAGTTATTATTCAGGTAATATTTTACCACAAAAGTTATTATTCGCCACTCTTACTAAATCATTAAACTAATTTTTACCAACTTAGTATAGAATCAAAGCAACATAGGTATTTCAAAAGATGCTTTCTTCTTCTTCTCATAAAATCTCAAACAAAGAGACATTCTGGTGTAAAGTTACATGTTCCCTGGTTCAACAACTGGTGGTAATATGAGCAAAATTCACGGGTAAATTGGCCATAGTGATCATTAGGCGCAAAGTTAGCTTGAAATTATTAGCTGTTGGGATTTGATTGCTATATTATTAGAGTTTGCATTGAAAACTTAAACATATTTTTGTATTACATTGGACCACGGGTAATAGGGGGGAAAAATCGAGATATTACTGCTTGAAAGGTAACTGTGGTCCAACCATTGGACAACACAGGTTTAGACAAGTGCTCAGCACCATAATGTAAACTGGAGACACAGAATAAATGAAACGGTGTAACATAAATTAGTTAATTGTTTTGAAACGGCTGTATTCAAATGTTGTAGGCAAACTGAATTGATTGTAATATGTGTTGAAGATGGCTTGCTTCCGTGGTCATAATCGTGTGTTGCATTCCATTTAATAAAAATAAGCATAATACTCAAAAAGGCTAAGCGCGCTATGCGTAGAGTATGTAGGTATTATAACGTACGAAAATATCACATAGGAATGATAAGTTAGAGTTTAAGGATTTATGAGTTTGAGTTAAGGTAGACTTTAGGTAGAGTAATCAATACCTACGAAAAATATGTAAGCAACGAAACTTTGGACTTTCTTATGAGAAACGCTTACGAATGTAAAGTTTTCTTTTGAAATGCGGCACTTTCTATAAAATTTGTGTGTTTACTAAACAGCTTTATTTGTATTTTAACGCGTAGAAATATATGCGTATTTTTTTAACGTTAACGTGACGGTATCAGACCACGGTTACAGTCCGTGTGATGCTTACATTTATGCAAATTTTCTTTTCAATGGAGGTTTTCAGTGGATTTGCGTGTTCACATTGTTACAGTTTCAACATGTTTTCATATTATGAATAATTATACATTATTATTGTTTCGTTGGACTATTATATATTATAATGCTTAAAGACCTACTAGACTCTTTCATTGTTTTAGGAAAAAGTAATAATATAACATTTTGAATAATATTTGTAAATTTAAATACATCGTGGGAACATATTCTTAGAAAAGATGGTAAATTTATTTATTTTTATTTATTTAATTATTAACTAGCACGATTACTTATATTACAACCAATTACACTAGTTAATTACAATACCTATACATATATTAGAACAAATGAAACATAAAAAAAGAAAAAATTATACATAAAAATACACAATAAAATAAAAAGAAACTAATAATAATTGATCAATTATAAAAATTCCAGGCATATTAAATTGTATAAAAACATTATGCATTTTAATAATGTAAAGTGATTCTTGCTCTATTTAATTACCTTCGCGTATGTCGAATGAAGAAGCTGTGAAAAAATGTCTGATTAATTAAGATGTGTTTCCGTTACGTCGAGCCGAAAACCTTGACTTGCTTTTATTACCCCTATGTCGAGTCTACGATTTCAGACCCGCCGGGTGATTATGTAACTCCAGCTAGTTTGACACCAGCTACAACGTCAAAATTGGTCAAATTTGGCGTTTGACAGCAGCACTGATTGCTTAATTTACGCCTGTCGCAAACCAGTCGCGAGTTACAAAATCACCATACCGCTTCTATTCCCTTAACGTCGAGTTACATATCCCCGCTTCTTATTTCGAGTTTAATAATATCATATCTTGAAGTACAGTCAGGTTCACGTGTTTTTACGTTTAAGAACTTTATTTTCATGCAAACACAGTGTTTACTTAAAATAAGATACATAAGATAAAGTTAACCTAGTTTTTCAAAAATACACAGATCATCCTTTAAAGTTTAAATAAAAAGTAGTACCTATTAGTAAAAAAATAGGTATATCGGAATGCATAGCAATAGGTATATCGGAATGCATAGCAATAGGTATATCGGAATGCATAGCAATAGGTATATCGGAATGCATAGCAATAGGTATATCGGAATGCATAGCAATAGGTATATCGGAATGAAGAGAAATGGTCCATAGTACAGATTTAATCACCAACAGAACAGTCAAGCCACACCGACATTGAATCATTCTACACTAAGCTGAAAAATGTCATTCAAGAAAATACATTTAGTAACCTTGTAGTCATGGGGGACTTCAATGCTTAAATCGGAACTAGGAGACAGGGTGAAGAAAGATTATTAGTGGAAGGGGTTGGAGGAGGCCTTTGCCAAAAGAGGGCAAACGGAAAATATAAATATAAATTTAGCAATAGTATTTAAGTAAAACCATGTATATACACGTAGTATTTTCTGAATAAAAGGTTTAAAATGAAAATGAAGTACCTGTTAGGGATGAAGCTAGATTTAAGATATAAGAGCAGGCAAACGTCTATAACGGCAAAGTCGAATGTTTATTTATTTCGTGACTTCACTTTTTATTGTTGAAGATAAAGAAGGCAAAGTAACATCAATAATCCTTACAATAATCCAATAAACGCTTTATCATGATTAGCATTATTATATACCAGAAGTTTGTTACGTACCGGAAGTGTCCAATCGCGTGCGCCGCCGGAAGCCCCTCCCCCCGCCAAACTGCTTCCGGTCACGTGACGTCATTTACATGACAGTTGGAAGCGGGACGCCGAGAGAAGCGGACGGCTTTTGGTTTATGGCGACGGGAAATGACTCGTCTTTTTGTTTATGTTTTCTGTCATTGTTGCTTTGGGAATGTTTGGAAATATTGTTCGGGCAACGGTTCGCTTTTGTCAATTAAGGATTACTCGGGGCATTGAGCTTTTGAGATATTCAGATAAAGAATTAAAATTATCCTTGCAAGAAAATAGTAGTTACCAGAGTTCATGTTGAATAACAAAATCATACGTAAATATTTGTCACTTGCTTGAATTAATACTATCTCTTTAAGTATTTAGTATAAAGAACATTAACATCCATGTATATAAATCTTTATTAACAAAGATAATAACAATCATAGAATCCTTTATCCAAGGAAAGCAATTATTATCAATCAATCCTTCTATGCTAAAAAAACTGTGTCTTAGTACTATCAGATTTATAACGAATAACTCTGTTAATAACTCTCTTAGGATAGTATTCAACTTAAACTAGGTTCATTTTGGGGCAAAGTGTTCTTGAGTGGAGATCACGACTCGGTAAACGTAGTGTAGGACGCCCTTCGACCAGGTGGGATGTCGACCTACGAAAGACTGCAGGTAGATGCTGGATGCGGCAAGCTGAAGACAGGGTGCTATGGCGCTCTTTGGGGGAGGCCTATGTCCAGCAGTGGACTGCTATATGTTGATGATGATGATGAGGTTCATTTTAGTTATGATAATGGTATTACAGCTCTACTTAGCTGGTTAACCCGTGCTGTTCACGCAAGTCCCTATTCTGGCGTCATTCGAAATAATCAAATCGTCTCTCATCCTGTCAAATGACAGGCAGAATCGCATCTCCCCTAACTCGTCTCGAACCTAACAAACCGTGCATAAATTGATAGATTGGCCGTGCTTTTCGCGAATCATCATTGTTTTTGGTTCTGATTTGTTATTTGATGAGTTGCATTTTTGATAGTTACGTAGAGTATAGTAACGGTCCATTGACCCATAACTTGGTTCTACTAACATGTTGCAGCATTACGCCTGTGCCGACCTAAATAATCAAATTACCTATGTTAGGTTAGGTCTGATTATTTTAAACTAGCTGCCCCCGCGGCTTCGCCCGCGTGGAAAACTACCTCTATACCTATGTCAAATGATTTATAAATATAAACCTTCCTCTTGAATCATTCAATCAATCACATTCAATGAATCAAATCAAATTCCGTTGCGTAGTTTTAAGGATATAAGCATACAAAGGGACAGACAGACAGCGGGAAGCGACTTTGTTTTATACTATGTAGTGATACGACAGTAGCTAATGTGGTAGAGTATAGCGGATGTGCGTATCAGCACAAGGTACGTCTTTATTCTTAGTTTGATTTCTGTTCTCAGGTTTTGATGGTCGAGGTTGGGTTTATTGGATTTGTTTCCCCAAGCACTTCGATTTTTTAATAAAAGCTTGTTTTTAACACTTTGACTGCGATTTTTTTTCGACGACTGCGATCTTTTTTTTAACCTAAAAAATTCGTGCTGCCGCTCTACACAGCGGTAGTGTTGCGCCGCACATGCGTTTCGTTCGAAAAATATTACGGCTGTGCTGAGTCACAAGATCTGTATTTTCTCAGCCGCTGCGCTAGTGTGGATTTACGCATATTAGTCACTTGTAGAAAACACATACCGTGTGATTTCAGCACTCAAAGTGTTAAATAAGCTTTAAGTTTTCTATGCTCCTTCATGTCACGGGTACCATTGACAATCCAACATTGGTATTCAGCGGTGGTAAGGTTATATCGAATAACATTCGCAATCTAATAACTCGCCTATTTCAATGAAACTAAAGCCTTTGAAAGGAAACGGAACTAAACTGAATTGGCTAAATCTAAGCTTCTTTAGTTCAGTGCCAAAGGAGTCCGTACAATAAAGCAGACTTACAGTAATTAAGCTTTGAATGCTTAGAACAATAACCAATTGAATTGAAATGCAATGTATATTAATACGTTCTCCGAACTATAATCCATAAAGTGTTATACAATAATTAAAGCTACAATTACACTTTTGAATTGAATTGTGACACGTCGGATAAATACCAGAACAAACACATTATTACTTGAGTGTGTCGCTGTAATGTGTCTTAATGTATGAAACAAAATTCCTGATACGCAACAACAAATCAAATCACAAAAGTGTGGTTCTAGCTTAACACTTTCGCAATCTAGTACCTAAATACCAATCCAGATGTATCGTCTACCTACGCTATATCATTTGTTAATCTTTATAATCTATATGTAGTGATATTTACTCCATCTCAGTCGGTTATATTTTCTATTCTATACAAAACATTAACAAAATCAGTTCACAACAGACGGAGAAATTGGTTTACATATATTTCATATTACATTAATTGTAACATTTAGACAGCCGAACATATACATACTTACATACACACTTTAACCTAAAAATAGTTGAGCAAAACAAAATTAGTTTTTAATTAACTTGAAAAAGAAATACCTGAGTAGGTAACTTTAATAAGAAACATGAGACAAAATACTAAAAAAACTTAATCCTTCAGTAAGGGTTAAACTGAATTCTGTTAAAATCAACAAGAACAGGAAAGTTACTATTTTTATTCGAAAACAAATTACCTATTAATGCTGTTGCATTTTGTCGCTATATTAGATATAGAAGAAAAGTTTCAAACAACTTATTCTTTCAAACTTTTACGGATATTCTAAAAGGTATATTCTATTTTAAAATTATTGAAACCACGCAGGTTTATCATAAAATCGAATTTTTTTAAACATTCGAGTAGTTCACAGCCAGTTCTAGTAATGACTCAACAAACAAAAACTTACACACTTTAACTCTTTATTATTCTTTTGTTTCCATTCGAGTTTGTGTTTCTTTATATCTAGATTTAAAAATAGAAAATTCTTGAAATTTGCCACCTCATAGCAAAATGATTTGTACAAAACCTCAGCATTAAACAGAACAGGTGAAATATGTTTTCCTTTTAAAAATGGACACGATTATTTCACAAACCATTCTCCCCTGCACAATCCATATTCGTCCATTCCATTCATATCCATAATGACCATCTTCCTACCAACATAATATGTTAATACGTAAATATAGCGTTCTATTGTGGTCCGAGAAAAGGTCCGACATGGGTCCAAATGGGATTTTTGCTGGGGCTTCCTTTCAATTCAGTCCGTTTTTTCAATGTGTTAAATTTCACGGAAAATGGTTATTTTGTATGGCGGGGTTCCATTTCTGTTGTACTTACAAGGGGTTTTATTTTACTGAGAATCATAAGGTTTACTTTGGTACAGTTTAGTTTTGTCATGGCTTAATGTCTCTTTTGTCTCTTCATCTAGAATACGGAAAAATATTCAAACTTTTGATACTATCATGGTTATTCACACTATTAATATTGGAAAACTCAAAAATCAAATCATGGCAAATATCTCGCTTTAAATGACTTTAGGATAAATGTTTGGAAGAACAAAGATTATAGGTACTTTAGTAAAAGATAGTGAACAAACTAAGAACACGTTTTTTTTTAAACACAGAGGTACGTCATTATTGCGTTGAGTAACCTGACTTGGTTCGTTATGTTTAGTGCATTAACAGTAGTTTCTATTACGGAAGCAAGCGGGTTAACTACAAACCTTATTTTTGTTGGAAGAATACTTATAAAAAAAACAAAATAACGTATGTGGTTCGTAGTTAACCCTTACCTTACTTAGTTACACTTACTTTACATCTATAATGAATTATTCAATCAATAGTTTCCTTATTAGCAGGAAGGTCTTCTTTTTAAATGAATATTTTCACAAGTGATAATTTAAATCGAAAACCAAAGCAAAACTAACAATTTCCTTCGACAATACCTCGAGAATAGGAACCGTTGCTTCAATAGGAGATTTATTCAGGATGACCTTCGTTCGATCGATGGAGCAAAGGTCTCCTATTTGCATACGAAGGGAAAAGTATTTTCCAAGCCAAATGTATATTTCTTTCTTGAGAGTTGTGGATTTATTGTGACGGTGTAATGTAGGTCCCAGGTGACTATTGATATAGCACTTTGTATTTAATATATTTTTATTTGACGACCGATGTGGCGAGGTGGGCGAAGGTCCGCCTGCGACGGATGAGGTTGCGGGTTCGATTCCCGCCTCAGAACAAATGTGTGTACGATCTGCAGATATTTGTTTCGGGTGTTCCGGTCGTTTTCTATATATAATTTAAAAAAAAATCTATCTATGTAATGTATTGTATTATGTATATCAGTTATCGAGTACCCATAACACAAGCTCTGCTTACCATGGGGCTAGATAATGCTGTGTGAATTGTCCAGCATTATTTATTTATGTTGCGTTAGTATAAATTAGATAAAAACAATGCTGGACAACAGACAGCTTCGTCTAGCTAGACCCAAGCTAAGCAAAGCATGTATTAATGTATGGGTAAGATAACTGATATACATAGAAAATAGAACACCCGGAATAAATATTTGGATATCAATGATAATATAGCTAGGTTTGCCTACAAGACCTGATTAATTGAGATGTGAGTATTCGTGTTTCACTCCTACTATTTGCTGCGCATTGGGTATATTTTAACAACGAATAAAACCAACTAAAATGAACCAATGAGCGACGAGAATAGTCAATTCAATTTCAAAAAATTCTTTATTTAAACCTTTATGCCCGGCCGTATTCAGGATCGCCGTATTTAGTGCGGTATTCAACTGGCCCCATGCCGTATTCAAGCTGTCCATAGGTCTGGTACATAGGTTGGTATACTAGTGTAAATGTAATCCTAGAATGCACAAACATACACAAATAGAAAAACGTTTTCGAAGCTAGGGGTGCGCTTATCAAAACTTACGTAGGACATTTTACACTTCGTGTTACAAATCATAACCACTTAAAAATAAGTAAATTTAGTTTTTATATAAGCATAAGACAAGATTAGTGCGAATGATACACTCACGAATACAGCTGGATCCGATTAGGCCGATGAGTGGCACAAATTGGAAGATATGTACCAGCAGTGATATTCATGGTGATGATCATTGTCAGATTAAAATAATGAGATAAACGATGTTTTAATTAAGGGCCTGTCGCAGTAGGTCTTAAAACCCGCACAAATAACTCTCGACAAACTTCGATGAGAGATTTTCCATCAAACGCCAATACCAGACAGACACAGCCTTCATAATATTCAGAGATGACAGAAAATTTAATTAAATATAATAAAAAAGTCCCTATCCAAAACCCATCATATTTAAAAAGAGAAAATCCTAAGCGATTTTCATTTCTAATATCTGCGGCATACAGGCGTTTACGTTGACAATGGTTTGCAGTGTCGTGTTCATAATATATTGTAGAGTGACGTCACCACAATAGGGGTGTCTCATATATATTTTTATTTAAATTCTATTTCAGAATATTTCGTACGGAAGAGATGAAGTGCGTTCGATTTGCGTGTAATAGCGCTAGAAGGGTCTAGATGAGTCGCTTCAAGTGACAATTTAATTTGACTGACGTTATTTTGGCGTTTCGGATAACGTCAATGAGTGTGCGTAGATTGGGATTTAGAGGTGTGTCGTAACAGGAAGAAAAAAAGTAAATTTAAAATAGTTAGAAGTAAATGCGTGGTGATTATGGCAACACCCCCTTGTTTTACAAGGTATGTTCAGTTTTGGACGTTAATTGATATTTAAAGTTCATCGGTCGTTAAGATTATTGTTTTTTTTTCAAAAATACACAAAACTTGACACTTAGAAATTTGAATCTCAAAAAGCTTCATTTCTTTACACTGATTATTTGTGGCTTTTCTACTGAGTTTATTAATCGCTCATTCCTACTCTACATATATGTATCGGTCTTGAACCCACCCCACAATGAATAGTAGATCCAAACTAAGGTGTTTATTAAACCAAGGAACTGACCGCTTATTAACAGCACTCTGGCAACACAATGCAATAATTAATAGATGCTCGAATCAGAGTCCGTCCATTATGCCCGGCCGTATTCAGGATCGCCGTATTTAGTGCGGTATTCAACTGGCCCCATGCCGTATTCAAGCTGTCCATTGCCACTTGACGTTGAATCGGAATGCTGGGGACGAATAGTGTCTGGTATGCTTCTGTGATGTACCTAGTTCATTGTTGATTGTGAGCGTTAGTGAGTAATGCTATTCACGGGTAATGCACTAACACTTGGACAATACGCTTGATGTTTGATGATATCTTGTATCTTGGCACATTTACTTAACATGAATTAATATATTAACTGTGCTTTGTTCGGGATGTGACAAAGATGTACCAATATATTAGTTTCCTTCTATAGAGACATTTAAATTTTCCTATTTTCTTACCGAATTATCTGATAGAGATCCTCCGAGAGAAGATAATACGAGAAACTGATATACTCGTAAGTCATACTGACTTTATTAGTTTGAAGAGAGACTTTCAATTCTAAACTACTTCCGTTGTCTACAGGTATGGGCGGCGGTATGGGCCAAGCAATGGGTGGCTACTACGGCGCAGCATACGGCCCACTGGGGGCCAGCATGGCAGCGGCTGCGGCGGCCGCGGCCCAGCAAAACGCACTGAGTGCGGCCCTGCAGCCTAATTCTCAGGTAAGAGTTTTTATTTTACCTCAACTATACACTACTACCACTATATAGTTAAATAATACTCGTTTCATAGAACTAACGTCAAGGAAATAGCAGAGCGGAGGCAAATTTTATTTACCTCCATTTCTTTTGATCTTGGGCTGCAGATATGACAATTACACACAGTCACAGTGCAAGATCTTTCCCCATCTTACCATTTGTCAATGTGGCTTATCTATAAACTACAATGACGATTGATGGCAATAATAATAAAGGAAATTATTTTATTGTTAGGTGCACCATCATATATGGGTCCCAGAGAATCCCTACGTAAAAAATTCAAAGAAATAAACATAATGACAGTACCATGTCAATATATTTATGAAAACTTGTTGTACACTCATAAAAAAATCGATAGATTCATTAAAAAAAGCGATATACATAATGTAAATACTAGAAATAAGAATAAACTCGCTGTGCCCACAACTAGGCTACACAAGATAAATGTATCTTTTAAAGGGCTACTACAAACGCTTCTACAACAAAACTCCAAGTGAGTTGCAAAAATTATCAATAAATAAATTTAAAAAAATTGTGAAACATATTCTTTGTAAAAAGGCTTATTACAAAATATCAGATTATCTAGAAGATAAAAAAGCTTGGAACGAGTTTTGCTCCAACTCAAAATCTAACAACTTACAGATAAGCAAATCTATGTACTAGACACATAAGTTATGAACATACTGGTGGTTTCTTGTCACTTCTTCCACTGGTGGACAAAAAATTGAAGTGAACATCAATATAATAATGAATAGTATAAAATATGACTTGTCTAAGTGCTTATTTCTAAGCCTAAAGAAATAAATTTTCATTTCATTTCACCACTCTTCTTATTTCCGGCCTAAAAAATGCTGTAACATCCATTATTTATTAGGTAAATCTGAATCTTACAACCAAAACTATATCAAACTCAAAAGCAAGAAAACTTTAAAAAGAAATAACAAAACAGGGACAGAAATAATGATCTTCCTCCCCCATCCCAACGAGACACTAATGATTGCATCAAACAACCCTAATCGCAGATGGGGTGTTAAATTGCCAGGCATTAGATAACCCACTTACAAGCGTTAAACCACCACACCGTGCGAAGAAGATTTAACTAAATTTATTAAAAAACATTAAAAAAATGCAAAAAAAGTTTAAGGGGATAAAATTTTGCTAAAAAACTAAATTGCTGACGAATGACGCTAAAATGATGATGAGTAAAAGCGATAACGCGTGAAATTAACGGGAGAGTGCCGGATCAACGTGTTATTACTTTTTGAACAAAAAATACCCAGAAGGTACTTGATACCTTCTGAAATCTGCTGAGTAGATACTATTCATTTTTGCCACAGAAGTTTTGAAGCAAAAATATTCTTGAGTCCTTTTCTACTACATCTAAAAATGTTGTGCAATGCCTGAGCATTCGGGCTAGAGGTCTGATAAAATTCATAAAACGCATCTGTATTGCGTGACTTTTCAAAGCTTATTGGTCGTTTTCTATACTATAGTTAAAACACAGTTCACGAGAAAACACGGTTTGATAGAATATGAACAGAAACATTATACGGCAAGTTACTTAAAACGGGATATTGACCATGATTTGATTTTTGAGTTTTCCAATATTTTGGCACAGTTTCATGCGCCACGATCACGGAATAGCTGAAGGCTAAAAGTAAAGTAAATGACTTTAGTGGATAGTTTCAATAGATTTATTGTACGGCAACTTTTGAAAGAGTAAATATTAAAGTTCCATGAGGTGAAATACTCGTCGAACTTTAACATTAATTATCCAAACTGCATGAACAAACACTACGCGCCCCAACAGGCGAGCCGTTTACACTACTTGACACAACTCGAGCAATTATCGCGCGATCGCAGACCTAGGGTTGCCAGGCACTTGCTATTGTATCATAAAGAAAAAAGATTTTAAAACAATACTAAAACAGTCCTCTATGGCGCGGTGCTGGGCAAAGGCCCGCCTGTGACGCAGGTGCTTACGGGTGCGATTCTGAACAATTGTGTGTACGATCTGCAGATATTTTTTCCGGGTGTTATGTTTATCTATGTATCATAAAATATCTATCTATGTAAT
Organism: Eupithecia dodoneata; assembly: GCA_947044415.1. Classification (NCBI taxonomy): domain Eukaryota; kingdom Metazoa; phylum Arthropoda; class Insecta; order Lepidoptera; family Geometridae; genus Eupithecia; species Eupithecia dodoneata. The sequence goes on along the minus strand of OX345658.1, from coordinate 12,726,716 downwards.
GTATTGTATTATTCATATCAGTCATCTAGTACCCACAACACAAGCTCTGCTTAGATCGGGGCTATGTGGATTGCACCTGGTGGCCACCAAACTCTATTTGCGCATCTCTAACTAAAACTTTCAAAACAAAACTATTTCAGAGGCATAAAAAAAGGTTACTATAGGTATTATAAAATGCCCAATGAAATGTTTGATATTTCCTTTGTTCAACGTAATAGTAAGATAATATAAGGCGCTAGTTTGCTTCGGGTTAGCCTTAAGCAATCATAATTTCTGACATTCAAGTAAGTTTTTAACCTTTTATGTTCTGAACCTGGCAACCCTAATCTTGAGCCCTCCGATTTAAAAACTCCTCAATCTTGCTCCCCACTACATCGGACGTTTAATCTGGTGGATGTGACGTAGATGCGTTTAAACACGTGGGGTGTCGAGGGCGTATTACTGGATTTGTTTCTGCTCTATTGGATTAAGGAAATGGGGTTTATAAATCTATTTGTTTTGACAAATAGGATTGTTTGCTTGAAGTATTGGCTGGTAGGAGAAAAATTATTTGTGGATATGAATTGGGAGTTTTATAGCTGTTCCTAGAACTTGAAGCTCAGTTCTGATTTAATTAATGACATCTAATATATATATATATATATTCACTTTTTTTCATTTAACTAATAAATATAAGATTTTGCATTATGCTGTAGCTCTAAACCTAGAATCAGACATAGGTTATGCTATATATTTATATTCCATAAAACAGTTCCCGTGGGATAGAAAATACGTTTCTATAGACACAACACGTGCGAGGCTGCGGGCAGAAACTAGTATTAAATATATCCGTAAAAGCGTTAGTAAAAAAAAATATAAAATGAAAACGAAATCCATTTGACATTGAAATAAATGATAACCTATTCAATTACTCGGACATTTCAATTCATAACCAAACAAAAGCTACCAAACCAAACGAGCTATACAATTTACTCTTTAATCTTAATAATGGCTGATCTTAAATTCTGAATGGCAATGTTTAAGAATTACTTAAGTGTTGCGAAACAAATAATAATAATTGTATTAAAGGCAAACAAAGCTGTTCATCATATTCATCAGCAGCATTCAGCTTTTACTTTTGTTCAATAAGCTTCGGGCTTGTCAAGTTTTGAGGTGTTGTTTTTAATATGATTTTTTTCGGATTATTATAAAGAATAATTGGCAACTTTTTATTTATCAACAAAGCTGTCACAAGCTTTACTGATAAAAAAAACGTACTTAACTTAATTCCTCTATCTTATAGATATATTTACTTTTTTTTATCTCCTGTACGGAAAGTTGGAATTTAAGGAGACAAAACTTGACTACTATAAAAAAACTAATAAAGTTTTTTTTATATTACCTACCAATTAGCACAGATCACTTTAATTCAAGTCATAATCATCAACCTTAGTCCACTGCTGGACATAGGCCTCCCTTAACGAGCGCCATAGCGCCCTGTCTTCAGTTTGACGCATCCAGCATCTGCCATTAATTCCAGTAAGGTAGAAGTTTTCTTTGGCCATATGATTAGGTTTTTTTTTAATTTCCGTTCACTTAAGAAAAACCATTTAACGGGAAAAAAACAACGGATCTCGAAATTATTGCTAGAAAATCAAAAAATCAAAATCAAAAACAGTTTTATTCTTTAGGCTTACAAATAAGCACTTAGACAAATCATATTTTTTATATAGACATAGACATAGACATATCATTTATTTGCCACTACATATACACACAATATAAATGAAAAATTATAAATTACAAACATAATACTTAATATTAGTTACATTAGTTACACAATAAAAATAATTATTATTAGTTACACAATAAAAATAATTATTATTAGTTACACAATAAAAAATATTATACTATTATAACATATTTTATCGTTCACTTAATTTTTTTGTCCACCAGTGGAAGAAAGAAGTGAAAAAGAAACCACTATGATGTTCATCTTATGTGTCTATACATTTGATTTGCTTATCAATTGCATAAGTTAAACTAAGATATAGTGACCACTTTGATCCTTTACCTTGTTAGAGTTTTCGAGTTGGAGGAAAGCTCGTCCCAAGCTTTCTTATCGTCGAGATAATCATATATTTTGTAATAAGCCTTTTTACAAAGGATGTGTTTGACGATTCGTTTGAATTTATTCATTGATAATTTTTGCAACTCACTTGGTAGTCAGTTGTTCGTCTCCGATTATCTCTACACTATTAGCGATACCAGTTTCATCCCCAATTTCACAGCACATTACAGATTAACCACCTTCTAATAAGCCACACACTAATCAGCCCCAAAATCGACCAGCACCTCAGAATTCATATAAATCGAATACAAAAATCGACCAAACATAAATCATTATCTACATAATCGAATACCAAAAATCACAATGGTTCATTAGGTGTTTTCGAAAATCGCCCAATCACTATTTTTAATACAGGTAAGCGTTGAATAGTAGCTGATTATATTGTTCCTACCGAGTTTAGGGTCCGATTCGACACGTTAATCGAAAAACATGCGTTTTCATCCGATAGTTCGGGGTCTATTAAGGTAGCACAATGGGTGATGGATCGGGTTCGACCTTCGCTACTGAAACTTTCGGGTTAATTAAATGTCTTCTTGAGTTACAAGGGAAACAGTTTTTGGATAAAAATATGTATGAGAGGAGACGCTAATTTTATTTTGACTGTGTTTTGATACATTTTTATGGAACACTTGAACCCTATGCATAAAAAAATCTGGATACTTACACACAATAACTAAAATTCTACACCGATATCTTTTACATATTAAAAATATTATAATTTACCTAAATAAAATAATAAGGTTGTTAAGAAATGTTTTATTAATTGCGTTTTTTAATTGAAATTGGTGGAACACTGAAACTTTTAATTAAAATTCTGGTAAAGGAACCTACCAGAGAAAACACCGCTTCCTTTTTTTTTTTTTTTTTTTTTTTTTTTTTTTTTTTTTAATTTTAAACACCTCAACTGCGACCAATGCGCCTGCCGAACGTGGTGATTATGCCATAAACCCCGCTTGTTTGAGGAGGATCGTTCAGCAATAGATATATGTAGGTATAAGTGCATAAGTTTAGGTATAGGCCGAATTTAAGAAAAGTAAGAAAAATAAAATAAAATGGTATTTTGTCCATTGAATGCCATCGAAAATAGTTTCCTGTTGACGCAAATGTATCTGTAGGTTTTTTATCCGTGTTCGTAAGTTAAGTGAAGTAAAAAATCGATATCATTAAATACTTATTAAAATTATTAATAATTTATTAAAATGAAAACATAAAATTATTAAACCGTAAGTAATTTCTCCTTATTAATTACCATTATACGAGAGAGTTAACCCAGCATAAGGTGTAAAAGCACAAGTATAAATTAATTGCAATTGCAATAGGCGCGTTAACATGCAATTACTGCACAAGCACCTCCAATTTGCATACCTCACACCTTTCGCTACTAAACCTTTCGAATCGGAATATATTGACAAACACGCGAGGAAAAAATGTCGGCCCATTTACATTTACAAGAGACATAAATACAGGGTGTATTGAGAATTCTACTTACTTCCCATGTTCAACTTACCTACTTTTATTTTGAAATTAGCGAAAATTATTAACATCTGTTTATTATTATTTCTTCTTCGTAACACACCAGACTAGACGGAATTAAAATTCAAATTGTGGTCATCCCATACTTTCTGGAGTTAAAGACTTACTTTAGTTTTTTCTGCACTCATGCCAGAAATTGCCCATATCACTTTTTTTTGAGTCCATTTTTTATAGGAACAGTCTTAAGTGAATTCGCCTTGACAAAGACTGATAGGAATGGACCAAGCAGGAGTTATACCTACTTTACTTATATTTAGTACACATATTACGGTTTAAGTTTATCTCATTTTAAGTGAACTGTAATGTTTTTATGAGAAAATAAAGTTCTTTAAACCTAGGTCTAGTTGCCGGAAAACAAAAATGGGGAAACTTTTAAAATAATAATGACCGAATCTCACCTAACTCCGCGCCCCCCTGTACCCATTTACAAGCGGCATAAAATAGTGTCGTCGTAAGGGCTGGCAGTAAACCGTGGCCGGTCCCACTAATCCTGATTTAGCGCTCGCAGTCGCATGTTTAACGTTACGGCGGGACATACGGTGGGATGGGATGACCGACGTTTATCTATACTATAATATTATAATATAATATTATAAAGAGGAAAGGTTTGATTTTTTGTTTGTATTGCTAGTAATAGGCTTCGAAACTACTGGACTGATATGAAAAATTATTTCACCGTTAGGTAGCTGCACTATCCCCGGTGAACATAGGCTATTATATTTTCAAATTTCAAATAATAATATTAAATACCCGTGTGAAGCTGGGAAGATCCGCTAGTTTAAAATATATTGAAATGCTGGCTGTGACCGTCTCAGCGTAAGAATCGACCCTCCAACTCAGCTTGTGGATGTTATAGGAGCCGACTAAAGAAAACCTAACAGAAGACGAGCAGCAGATTCATATCAAAAAAATCTAATTTATTAATTGAAAATAATTTAAACCTACATATCCACCACTACTGTTTGATTGTACTGGGTAGATTGGTGTCATGAAGTTAGGGTTTTAACCAGTTACAGAAGTAGCAACAGAGTCAATAATCATGTGATCAGAAATTTCAGTCCCTCATAAAATGTCCATGAAAGTATAGAGCAGTGTGTATCGCCCGAAGGGATATTTTCCTCACAATATTGTGTTGGACGCACTTCATTAAAAAATTAAAATTCGAGGCTTTGTTGTGTTTGATTTGTGCCTCTGACCATGGAAAATACAATACTACATTACACACAAAGGAATCCGAGCTTTATATCCAACAGTTAAAGTTCAATTGCAATAAATAAAAGACTGGAGCATTCACACAGAAGTTGTATTTATTTTCAGTTATTCGTGAATAATTCCCATAAAGATAGATTATGTAAAGGTTTCTGTAAAATGCTTTTGAAGCGATGATTTGTAAATATTCAATGTGTGGAATTTATGCGTTCGGACAATGTGCTATCAATTTCATACGTAGCATTTAATCGGGAAATTATATTCTCGCGGATAATGCCAGAATTATCATTATTTATTACATTTAACAAGCCCTGTATATATTTGTCACTAGTCTTTGTACTACCTGCAAGGAGAGTATATTGTTGTCAATTGTATAGTTCATTAATAAAAATAGTTATTAACTTTATATTATATTTATTTCAAAATTATTATTATTTAAAACTGGCACGAGTGTCTTTTTATATAATTATCCACGCTGATTTCACAAATCTAGGCCTCCAGTTTACGAAAAGGAAATGGGATGGATCGCCAGCTCATAAAAAATAAACTAGCCTAAACCTACATATTTGCGATGGATGATGAAATCCCGAAGCAGGCTCTAGAATCTATGAGATATCTCAAAAGTAAATAGAAGTCTTATGTGATTTTTCTTTGTTCTAGGTCGGCTCATCAATGGACATGTCAAAATACTCTCTCGAGGCTGAAAAGTACAGAAGCTACAGCATGTACTCCGACCCGTCTCGAAGCTACCTCGACTCGGCCGCTCTCTCCAAGGCGTACATGTACATGGACCAACAGCAACAACGCTCTTACCCCATGGACATCAGCAAGATGTATAGCGAAGCATCCGCAGCAGCCATGGCAGGGCTAAGCTCAGCCGTCAACTCAGCCCCGTCACTGTCTCCGAGATCCCCAGCAGAGTCCCCCGATATGACTCCAAAGGCCCAGGATAGAACTGAAGGTAGCACTTCCTCAGGCTCTAATCCGTCGCCATCTTTGCCGTACTACCAGGGGTCTCCAAGCCTCCTGATGCCGCAATATCCTGGCCCATACACACAGGGAAGCCAAGGCGGCACGGAGTTCAGGAGACCGTTGACTGTTATATTCTGACCTGAAGGGTAATTTGTTGTTATATAACTTTTGTTGGGCGACTTGTTGTATATATTGTTTGACCGTGTGTACGGTCGTCAAGATTTTTTTCTCCATCGAAGTTATGCATTCCTAGAAAATCAATCTAAGTTTGCGATACCGAGAGGTAATATTCTTCGTGTTGTTGATTCCTCGTTTTTATTTTTGTTGTTGGAGATTTCCCAAAGTTCCTTCCCACTTTGTAGGTTAATTTGAACTAAATATTATTGTTTAGGCAATTGTAAATAATAGATGGTAATATTTAATTATCCTAATGTAAGGCTAGATTGTTATAATCGAGTAAAAATTAAAGTTACAAATATCTTGATCCGAAATAATTGTTGGTGGTTTTGAATTTCTGTAGATACCTACTGAGTCTTACAATGTCAATTTTAATGATTTATCTTTTACCAGAAATTCAATTTTACTCATGATTATTTCTTGGATGTTACGACTATTCTGTCAAAGTCAAATTTACTCAATATTTCGTATGACCCGAAGTTTGCTTCAGATCTAGTTATAATGTTACAACGACTTAAAATATATGTAAATATTTTCCTAGATATAAGAAAATTAAATGGCCTAGTTACAAATCTGTAGATACTAAATGTATTATAGTATATCACATTTCAAAAATATTATTACAAACATAGGCTATTTATTTCGTTGTTTTCGCAACACTATTCATTATGTTTATTCATTGCTAGAGACCTTTTTTTTGTTAGTTACCCGTACATTTCATATTTTCCCAACCATCATGTATTAACTTTTGCACATTTAACACTTTGACTGCTGAAATCACACGGTATGTGTTTTCTACAAGTGACTAATATGCGTAAATCCACACTAGCACAGCGGCTGAGAAAATACAGATCTTTGTGACTCAGCACAGCCGTAATATTTTTCGAACGAAACGCATGTGCGGCGCAACACAACCGCTGTGTTGAGCGACAGCACGAATTTTTTAGGTTAAAAAAAGATCGCAGTCGTCGAAAAAAAATCGCAGTCAAAGTGTTAATAACAAACCTTTAATGACAAATTTAACTGGCCATAAATATTGCATTTATTAATGTTGCCATAAAGTTCTAAAATTGTTTATAATGTCACGGTTTATTTTACAGTATATTTTATGTAAATACTTAAATGAAAAATCTTATGTTCATTAATTCACAGTGTTATTCTTACCTAGTTGTAATTATATTAACGGTGTACCCTATTCCAGTGTAAATGATAACTATGTAAAGATATCTAGATCTTGATTAAAATATTATACCTATGCGAAATAAAACCTTCAAAATTCAGTCTTTCTTTTATTTCAATACTCAATACTCAATATATTTATTGTTGTCATCACATTGACGACCTATGTGGCGCGGTGGGCGAAGGTCCTCCTGCGACGCAGGAGGTTGCGGGTTCGATTCCCGCCTCGGAACAATTGTGTGTACGATCTGCAGATATTTGTTCCGGGTGTTCTGGTCGTTTTCTATGTATAATAAAAAATATCTATCTATATAATATATTGTATTATGTATATCAGTTATCTAGTATCCATAACACAAGCTCTGCTAACATGGGGCTAGATAATGCTGTGTGAATTGTCCAGCATTATTATTATTATCACATTGGCTTAATTAAGTAGGTGATTATGTCTAGATTAGTATCACAATGTGAACCTGCGCGTAGGTAAATACAAAATATGTAGGTACTAAGGTAAGCAGTATCTACTTGTCTATTAATTTTATTAATGATTTCTTCCATAGACATTGCCACCACTAGCTACCTACCAGCATTAAAATAGACAATAGTATGTTATTGTCTATTATGCTTCTAGATTAGGTTATCTTACCCACTACCTTGCTTCTTGCTTTCAGTTTAAAAACCAGATTAATACTGTTTATTTTCATTAATACATTTAATGTAACGTATATTTCATGTGATAATAGACCCACAGGGGCGCGCCCCGCGCAGTTCGCGGCAATAAACGTGTTAAACATTTTAAGCTGTACTTTTTGCTACTATTTATTATTGCTCTAAGTGACAATTAAATTTTTACAATAATATCATTTTCAAGTAGGTAAACTTTTAGGTTCGTAAAAAAATAACTCTATTTAAAAAATACAAGGTTAAATTCAGCCAGACTTTTTGAATTTAATGAGCACTCCCCTATGTTTTTAAATAAAATATGTTCATGATAGATATCATTGCCAGAGTGATTTGGCGTAAAATAAACAGGGCTTTTGTACGCAAAATACGGTGGAATAACATAAACAATGGCAACCCTAATGGCAAGGTGCTGTACAGGATGCTCCGAAAATGAGACGAAGTTGAGAGACAAGACGAAAATTATATCTGAGTGAGTACCTATCACTTTAACAACATGATTATCTTTTACTTAATGAAGCATTTGAGTTTTAAACTTATTTTTATGATTAAAATATTTATTTGTGATCAAAAATGTATTAATAAAACACAGCAGAAAATCCCATTTTTAACGATCGAATAAAAGGAATGGCAACGATTTTGTTGTCACCTTAACTTGAGGCAGAAGCCCATTTCAATAGCGGGACGATAGCGTCCCTTTCCTCGATTGCGTCTCTGATGAGACGACTAACAAACCAACCGACAACGGGTAACCAGTCCGTCGACGGCGGTACATAGCGGCATAGACCGAACTCAGAACAGCAACTGCGGATTAGAATCGCGCTCATTAAATGACCATCACTTGAAACCTTACTAACTGGCTTAATTTTACCTTACTAACTGCCTTCATTTTACCTTACTAACTGCCTTAATTTTTTTGAAAAGTAACATTAAGCCAGTTAGTAAGGTGGAATTGTCAATCAAGTTATATAAAAAAACTATTTGTCAGACTGAAAATCTAGCCTCAGTCTAAAATAAGCTTCAGTACCTTACATTACTATAACATAGTAGGACGGTAGAGCTACAATTAAAGTAAAAAGGATTATGTCAATGGATATAAACTACATATTAAATAAATAAATAGTGCTGGACATTTCTTCTTAGGCATTCGAAAACGTTTCATTTAAAATCAGCCTGTATAATGTACACCTACCCTCTTTATTAGTACAAAACGCGGCAAAATAAACAAAATCGCAGTCGGACGCAGATTGTTTTCATTCACAACAACTTCTTAATAATGCACGGTTCTATTGAAATGGGTCTGTCTGTCTGTCTGTACTTGTGTATTTAATCATAATTCTGAGTTACAGAGTAAAGGTAGAGTTGTTTCTCTTTAAAAGAGTTTTTCTCTGTCATTTTTCAGGTTTGGTGGTTTTAAGTTTATCGATATGTCGATATGGCGCGGAGGAGGTTCGATTCCCGCCTTGGGACAAATATTTGTACGACCTGCAAATATGTATTTCGGATGTTCTGGATATTTTTACTTATAATAGAGCCGCTGTGGCCGAAACTGTACTTATAATTACTTAAATATATAATAAAACGTGAAAAAAGGTAATAATTGTAAATATAGATTTCATTTAACATTATGTATGACTCATGTACATAATTATTTGATACATTTCCAGGTAGGTTCCTACCTACATACCTAATAGTAAACATGAGTAAGCAAGGCAGCCTTAAATTATGGGTTATCATAAAATACAACACCCCATACAATTATTAGAATTGCCATGTGAAAACAGTAATTAAATCTACCTAGCAATTACACTTTCATCGTAGAAACACAACTACATATGTATATTTCTGGACTATATTATGGCAGGTACATTATGTCTAATAATCGTACCTATTTTGTTTTCTATTAGGTTCTGAATGCTTTAATTTTGCTTGTAACCTTAGGTTGTTTATACTTCTTGACTTCCTAGTAATAATCACAAATCGCGTAAGCATAGAGGACTTTTACTCTGCAGGTTGGCTTTCCTTCCAAAAAACTTATATTTTTTTATTAATGTTTATTAACAACTTTGATTCACTGCTAAATATCATACGTTACGGTACCAAATCTTTTGCGAAATATTAAAGCTCCCAAAGCCACTTAAATATTCAATTAAAATTGAACAATTGAAAACCGCACTATTCTGCCATTATCACACTCTGTCACCCACAAGTCTCAACACCCTATAATCTTTAATTTTGACAGGCTCCTGTCAAATCTGGAATAGCAGTTTAAACTGCACGCGTCGGCACGTGCCACTTGACAGTTGACATGTCAGGTTGAAAGCTGTCAAAGTTTCCAAAGACAAGGCGGGAAGCGGTCAATCAGCCTATTGTTCGGAATATTCACTTTTGACCGGTTGATTGAACGGTCAAGCGATAAAAAATCAGCAATTCGAAACAAAAAGTTTTGAATATCGATTTTTTTTTTCTTTTATTGTTACGTATTCAACCAGTCTTTTCAGAATTAAAAACAAAACAACGCTATTCCAATTTCAAAAGTTTGAATACATCCACAGCGTAGGTTATCAAACAGTAGGCGCGATAAAAACGTTCCATAATTAAATGTTAGTCAGCGCACGCGTGAGATACGAATCTCTATACATAAATAATAGGATGGGCGTCCGACTGTCTGGCCCGACTGATAGTCAACCTTCTTGTTACAAAGTTACGAGGTTTAAATGATATTCTTTCTGATGTGAAGTTAACAAGAGAATAGAGACACTTTTTAAACGGTTTATGGAGAAAAGAAAGCTCAAATATTTTCTTTTTACTAAGGTACCTACTCACTAAACGTGGTTTGTATTAGCTGGTATTAGCCCACTTTTTTTTACTCACTTTAAGACGCTTGCTTTTATTTGTTGATATATTCTTTGGATGGACATTTCGTACTTTACATGACGGTAAATTATGAGGTACCGATTTGTTTATTTATTTGAAAAAAATTATATGGAAAAGGCCATTGTTGAGTTGATGAATTTTAGACAATAAAGCTGTCAATTCAAGCATTCAATCAATATCAGAATCGGAGGGTAATCTCAAGAAATAGGGAGGTTTTAAACTCCTGAGGGTCTACAAAGAGGGACAAAGGGACAAAAGGTATTTTTCTCATAGACAACATTTTCCTATAGCTCCAGTACAATGCACGTCGCCAGTGACAGTTCTAAATTATGTGTTTACGGAGCGAGTTGCAAACTTTTTGGTTATTTATGTTTCTTTCTGTTTAGTTTTAAGTCCGAGGTTTGTTAGGGTTAATGTCAGAATGACTTTGACAGATGGGTTTCGTTTCGTACGACTTATTTGTAGAAGGATTTGGTTTGAAAAATAGTTTTTGTCACGATTTTAATTGCCTACCTAAATAAGTATTTATTTAATTGTAGGTACCTAGTACCTATCTACATACTGGTTTCACTGTGCATATTGTCCAATAATACTTAATTAATCTTTTTTCTTTCAAAGAAGACATTTTGTTTGCTCAGGTGATTAAAATTAGGAGAAGAGGCGTTACTTATAAACGTAGGTATTATGACTACGGCACAGCTCATGGGGCATAAGGGAATTATTTTCCCATATGCCCCACTATGTTTTCATTTTTGCAAATTATCTGCCTACAGCTGAGATGGCTCCACCATCTTTATGAGAAAAAAAACTTTAAGCCTAATTTCCATCAAGGTTGGTGAGATATTATTCACTTACAAATTTGCTTTTACTCACAAACTTGAATATAATATGAAACCTGTAGAACTAGGTAAAGATTTTCACAATTATTACCAAAGAAAAATATTCTTTACGTACGTTATTGTGATCTCCACAAGATTATATCCAGTAAGGGCTGGTTTTCTGTGCCATGATTTTAAAACCACTGTGTCTCTCTTATCCTTTGAACTTTCAGTAGTGGGAATAAGAGCTATTTTTCGCCACCCAGTTTAAATATTGGAGGTTTAGTTCAGTCGACATTCAGCATTGTGTGGGGAAACACGTCTGTGCTATTTTTAGTTTTGTGATATTATGAATTTGATGTAAGGTATCGGAAAACAGGGAGGTAGAGTTTCTAGATAATGATAATAAACTTAGGCTATACTCATAAGTACCTATGTCGAATTATTTATACCAATTCTAAACCGTTGGGGTTTGAAACACGTTCCCTATAGTTACTGTTTTTTTTCAGTTAATTACAACCTAAGTTTCTTCAAGAACACCTTCCTGATATATCGTCGGACTCTCTTCACTTTAAATCTCTTGAGATTGTGGCCAAACGAAAGTCTATTGAATATTCAAAAGTCAAGTGCTTAATAACGTGGATAACTACACTTAAATGTGTGGATAGCAATATTTATTTTTTACAAATATAATATCAATGTTACACTAAATTTTAGTCCAATTCTAGAAACTGCTACTTATGCTAAATTTTATCCTGAACCGGTCACTATAATAGTATGTGTCTTGAAGACTTATCAAAGTATTTGTATATATGACGTGCAGAATAGGTATTTGTTGCCGGGCAGAGATAAAAAAAATACCTAATACAGAAAAAAATATTATTATTACATACTCAAGCCAAATTTCCGAGATAAGGCCGAGATAGGCCTCAAGAAAACACCTGATTTTAGTCATCACCTAAGGAGCTTCTTTTACCCAGGTGTAAGTACCCTCAGACAGTACACCATAGTAACATAACCTCAAAGGGTATACCGGGGTGGGTATCTACCCCCGACCCCCAAGGGGGGGCGTCAGGCACAATGCCCGCTTTATAATATAATCGGAACGACGCCACTTGCCATTAATTAAATTTAAAATTTTCATTCGAGGCTCGCTATTGTGAGATGCGACTGTTTATTTTCTTTGGCAAGTTTTGTGTGGGAGGTGTTGTCTCATTTACATTAAATAAAAAGGTATGGAGCACTCTCTGTACCTACATACAGACAATACATACAAATATAAAAAAAATATATAGATAATATCGTCGCTGTAGATCGAAAATTAAATAACTAACACATTTGCGAAATCGACTTTATTGCATTTCTATATTAAAGTCTAACTCAAGCATCTTTCTGTCTTACCTACTAACGTTTTGCTATATAATAATTTAAAATTTTCCATGTACAGCGACGATAATATAAAAACGTTTTCTTAATAAACAAGACGTGCGAAGCCGCGGGCAGAAACTAGTAAAAGATAAATTTATGTTTATTTAATGTTTCAATAAAGGATTCGTAATTGAAATAGACGACAAGGGTGTCTTATTTTGGCTGTTTTTGATAAAAATAACTCATTTGCGAATTTAGCTGGAAAAGGTGTTAAGAAAAGTTTTGTAATATAAATACTGAGACGACAATCGAGAGGTTTCTTTTCTTTTTTCGTAGAAAAATAATAACAATTGCCAAATGTAAGAAAATTATAAGCCATCTTATGTCACAAACTACGTTTTTTTTTAAACCTGTAAAAATGTTAATCCAGGACTTACAGGAACAGAAATGACAAATTATAATGTTAATAATCGGTAAAGGATGGGACAAAAGGTTCATTGATATCGTCGCCGCCGCCGCGGTAACTTGGCATAGTTGGCGTAGCGTCCTTCGCTCCCATGGCATTGGTGTTTTTTTTTTGTGTTTAGTCGGCCATAACTAAATTACATTGGATGGCTCTCTTTTTTCTTAAGTGGTGACAACTATTTTAAAGGGAATCTGAGCCAAGATCTCAAAAACTGGGAAAACTAAACTCAAGATTCCTTCTTGAGTTTAGTTTTCCCAGATTTTCCCTGTTCTACTATAATGCTGGACAATCCACACATTATTTTGGTGCATGGAATGGAACATATTTGTAGGTTATAAATAATAATAATATTTAAAAAGGTATAAGAAATCACAAATTATGTATCATTTGATATTAAATACTCAACACCTCAAGCTAAGCAGAGCTTGCGTTATCGGTGATTAACACACACTAGATGTGTGATAGAGTTAATTGATAGATATTTTTATTATACATAGATATTACCCAGAACACTGAGAAAAAATATTTGTAGATCGTACAAACATTTGTCCCAAGGCAGGAATCGATCCCGCAACCTCCTGCGTCGCAGGCGGACCTTAGCCCACCGCGCTACAGAGGTCGACATATAATAAGTTATCAATATTATACAGATTACATTACAGTTTTGTGTAGCCTACCCTCTTATTTGTTTTTTTTTAAATAATACCTATAACTCTTGGCACCAATATCTTATTTCGATATAAAGTTCAAAGTCCCTTCCTTTGTCCCATGTCGTTCGGCTTGACCTACGGCTCAGGGCGAGGGTGTAAAGCCAAGTGGACATCCCCTAATTCGGCTTAACTACTGTCCAAGTTGACCTGGTTTGCTTCAGGGATAATATAGATAGGGATTGGTTAAGGGTTAAGGGACTTATATCGGCTTTGCTCGGCTTGAAAAGATTTTTTGCCTTTTAATTTGTTGAGAGGCAGTGTTAAGTAACTAAATTAAATAAATTAAGCTATTTTTGAAACATCTTACGCATCATAGAGGTTTATTTACTGGTTTTTCATCCTACCTACTCTGGTTTTAGTGGTAATTGATGGTTCTAAACCTGTATAGATACTTAAAACAAGCTAAACTTGGTAGAAGTTGAGCTACTATTTTAATTTAGTTTCATAATACTGCAAGAACTTCCCAATCGTTAGTGTGTATGCTATTCATATGAACCAAGATTATCTCAATTAAGGATAAAATAATTTGATACCTAATTTTAATAGCCTTTGAGTGCATCTTGACCTCTTATAAAAATCATTCGAGAACTTATCAAAAAGCGAAATTCCGTAATATTGATATTTTTTATAACTATACCAATTATCTTGTTTTTTCCCCAATCCAACAATAACTCATCCATTCTTGACTCGCATACAATCCTATTTTATGAATGAACCTAAAAAACTCAAACGGCCAGAACTTTATAGTATAACTGAAGGCTTTTTATCACTTCCTCCCTTTTGATTTTTTTATATTGCTGTTGTAAACGGCAGGTGTAAAGTCGCACCCAATGATTAGGAAAACGGCTTTGTCAATGATATTTTGGGCCGCCATGTTTTAAATGGTCATTCATTGGGTAGGTAGTCAAGGGTGTATTCCTACTGTGAGTAGTGTTTTTTTAGATTGATGATACTTGTTTGTTTGATAATTAGAACCTATTTTGGAGTTGTTAACCTTCTTGAGGCGGAACGAAGTTGGCCTTGGTCGCTACTATACTCTATTTTTGCATCTCTACCTAAAGTAATTCAGCTGCATTAGAAATAAACTTACAGTATCACAAAATGCCAACTGAATTTTTTTATTATTTCCTATGTCCAACGTATAAGACACAAATTCCAAGGGATACAATATGTGGCAGTTCTATAGTGTTAAAATGCTAGAACATGATTCTATGAACATCTTGCTAGAGATTTTCACAATAGAAAATGAAGATTATATTTTCTTTGTAGCATAATTAAAATCGAGCTTGTGGCCAACTCGGAAAATGCAAAACGAAATAGGAGCTTGGTTTTGTTTTCGTGAATAACCTAGATACTCTGTTGTCCACACGTACGCCGCCTTTACCGTATGTCATCCATCGCCAGTGTTTCATGCAACACTGATAAGCTTCCATATACTACACACGGTGAATTACCCGTAGGTAGGTACATATTCACAACCAGGAAAGAGTAGTTTTACTCGTCCCTATACCTACACAACAACAAAAAACGTTGCGGAAAACGTATGCCCGTTACTTCCTTAAGATTTCATTGGCACGAACACGAAACAGAGTCTTTGATTTTCGTTCTTACGATTAATTACTAAATAAAGATTAAATAGTCTTTATCCTGGGGCTTTCTCCTTTAATGTACCTGTCTTTTTCAATTATCAATGTTCTCTATCACTAGACACCTTATAACTCTCTTTTGCTTTACGACAAAACATCGAGTACTTAGGTAAGAAACAACACCATAAAACGTGGTCGCAGCCAGTGCTGCCACTAGAGAACAATTTACAGCACAATATTAAATTAAATACAAAACCACAAGAAATCCAACCCTTACCGGTCCTCATTTTAAATCAATCATCGACTGCCAATTAGGTACGGCAGTGCTTTATTGTCGCGCAGAAAACTTTGATTGGCTTGAGCCAAGGCAGAATAGAGGCCAAGCCAGAATAGGGGCCAATTATTACTGAATACCGATTGAGCGGGGCCAAGTTTGATTGTACCGAAGCCAGCGTCACAGCCAGGCCGGCTCAATGGGCCAATAATTAAAACCTCAGTGGAACTTAGCTTTTTAATTAATTGAATTGTTCTTAGTTTGTGGGTGAATTTGATAGCTATGGAAGTTTGTTTGGCAAGACTACTTGAAGGGAAAGTATTCAAGCAAGGAATTTATGACATTTTTCCTTTTTGGAGTTGACTTTTAGAACGCTTGAGGTTTCTCTATGGTATGTAACAAAGAGAAACGTTCTCAGGTCGTGGGAGCTTTAAACTTTTAACCCTTCACGTAAGTACGTACAAAGGCTCTTTAGTTAGACCCTACGGAGCCGCCACATCCTCGCCACATCACCACAACACTTGCACTCCTACACACTCCAACTATTTATATCGATCTGTCAATTTAACTATCAAAGCGGTCGATTCGACCCATCTGTTCCCTATCGCAACCATCACAAAAAGTTCAAACGTTCCATGTCAAGTAAAAAGTTAAGTGAGTTTTTTTGATGCATTCTTGAGCCGCGGGTGGTCAAGTCAGTAGCAGTTTATTTGGACCAATCAGATTGGGGTACAGAGATGAAACAAAGCCGCCTTTGTTGGGGGCGGGGCTTGCATTGTGGCGTACAATGGGAAGACAGAGACTCCCATTGTCCCCATTGTGCGGGTATTGTTGGCCCATTGTACTGCGTGGGTGGTGAATGAGTGTCTTGGAGGTGTGGTTTTCGCTGAAACGTTTTTACATAGAGAGCTATTGGTGAAATGGTAGCTACTTGTTGGTGGTTTGATTTGCTTAGAGATGTAAGTAGGTAACTAAGTAAAAAAAGTTAAAAATATTTGTTTCGGCAAATAATACAAAATAATAAACAACCTATAAACCTAAATGACATGAAATGGGGCATTTTGTTTATAATTTGCTGAGCTTATTGGAACAGTGATTTTCGTCGGCTTCCTCAATAAGCTGGGCCTGCATCGAGGAAGCAAGATACTAATATGTTCGTATTTCACACCAATTTCGAGCTGACTTAATTACACACAGGCAGTAGAGTTAGAAGAAAAATAGTTTTATTTCCTACTAAAATAAATAGAAAATAATTAAAACAAAAGTACCTACTTATTATTAGGTATTTAAACTATTAGTACTTTTCTGAGTACGGTACTACGGTAGGTAAGCTTGAACTATCCTACCATAATAAAGATGTTTAATCGAGTACGTACCTATTTATTACTCTTTAGTACCTACCCGTATTTGTCTAAATATTTTTAAGCCTATATCAACTTCCATATACTTCCATACATAGCAGTGTTTCTTAACATTTTTCAGTTGTATTCAGCCAATCTTGACATATTAACAGATAAGTAAATAAGAAAACCTCTGCCGTAGAGTCAGAACATCACCAAGTTTCAAATGCAAAAGTAAACGTATACACTTGAAGACAAGTGAATCGGCCATGGAAGCCAGCGTACAGTAAAATATCACACAATACGCGACTGCCAGACATTGTTATCGATCGAGCGACGTTGCGCGATACGGAACCAGCTTCAGGGTTTTTGGGGATGGGGATTAATATTGGAAATGGGTTAATATTATATGTTGGACTATGTGGTAACATATCTAACAAGAACGAACCCAAAAACAGTTCTACTCTACTACCTCTGTGGCGCGGTGGGCGAATATCCACCTGCGACATTGGAGGTTGCGGGTTCGATTCCCGCCTAGGGACAAATATTTGTACGATCTGCAAATCTCTGTTGCGGGTGTTCTGGTCGATTTTCTATGTATACCTAGTAAAAAATATCTATCTATGTAATGTACCTATTGTATTATGTATATCATCTATTTTTTGCCTATAACAAAACTCTACTTAGCTTGGGGCTAAATAATGCTGTGAATTGCATCTAGGATTATTTATTTATATTTATTTGTTGCGCCCTGACAGGGCTTTTATTAATTGTGTACCCACTAAGATACTACACCTAACGTTGCGGCGGCAGCGGAGATTGTTTTCCACAAACCAGTAAAGTAATCATATTCATACAAATCCTCCCTTAAATTCCCGATAGGCATTAATTTTCAAATATTCGTCTACAGGCACCGCTCGGGTAGCATTATGTCCCATTGTCGGACGACAATGCACCTGTGCGTTACCCCTTAAACCCCTATCGATTGTTAGGGTTGGACGCAGGTTTGAGGGTGGTAGATTATTTGGAGTAAATTACAGTATGTTACAGATTTTAAAAGAAGAAAATTATTGTTTCACCTGTTTTTTTATCTAAGATTCTGATCTTAGATAAACAGACAGAGAAAATAAGGAATCGAAATTAGACGAGAAAAGTTAGGTTAGGTTGGCTGGCATGAACGAGACAAAAGTGATTTCTTCTTACCGTTGCTAGAATTTATGGAACTTGTAAACAGGTAGGTATTCAAAAAATACTTGAGATATTCGTTGTGTCGTTTACACAGCGAATATCTCCAGTATTTAAAAAAACAGACTAAAAAAATTGTTGAAACCACATAATTTCTATTATGTATAGGTATAGTAATACGTAGCCTTTTCTACCATTTGAAAATAGCCCAACCGTACATTACAAGCCAAGTGCGAGTGAACCACCACTCGAATTGGCAAAATTGCCAAGTCGTTACCATCTAAAGGGGCAAACACATTCGTCTGAGTGTTTCGGGACGCTGCGACAAATTGGCACTCAAGACGGCGACCGACCCCGCTAGGCCGAAGTCGAGGCTAATGATTGTGGCCAGAAGTGTACCGGGAGATTTTACTTATTTAGCAGTGCATGAATAAATTTGGAAGGTATTGGAAGATTGACTTTAAAAATGTATAAGATAAATAAAAATAGACAAGAAAAAAATGTAGATTCATTTTCTATTTACTAAAAAGTTCTTCTTAACAATTAAATTAAGTAAACGTGCTGTTCCGTGTAAGACAATAATTATTCTTGTTTTAAATTTATATAGGAGGAGTCGGTCAACATCGGTAAACGATATTTTTATTTTAGTTAAATTTGTAAGTTTAGATGTTATACGGAAATAATAAAATTATAACTTAAAGTTGCTCACAGTTTCGAATATTCATATAATATACAATAATTCAATCAAACACTCTATTTTCTGTGTAGAGAACTTGAATCATCAAAAATTCATAATTTTATAGAGCAAAACGTTTCTTTTTGAAACCGTGCTGCCATCTGGGGGACTCGAGTCTCTGGACTCCTATGAGGTTCCATAAACTTTCAGCAGATGGCGCTGCAATAGTTTATTTACCACGACATCTAACGTAAAAATGTTGAACTATTTCTTTGAAAAGCTTGGTAACGTATGACGACGGGTTCACTGGCCTATGATCGAATTATATGGTTTTTTTCCTAGATGGCGCTAACACTACTTCGTACGATTGACTTTAATTTCAATTTACAAAACCCGGTTGTAATGAAGATTTTACAAAAATCAATTCATATTTCGTAAAATATTTTAAATTATCATGCAATCAAATTGTAGTGACTATAAAACATTGCCCTATAATATATTTTTTTAATTATCAACTCAAATAATTTGTAATGATAAGAGCTAATCTAATATAACCCAATGTAATATTGTATCAATAAAAAAAGGTTTCATGGATTAAAACAAAATTGAATTTTATTTCGACCGTGACAGGACTCGAACCTGCAATCTTCGGATCCGAAGTCCGACGCCTTATCCATTAGGCCACACGGTCGCTGTTGGAGTAGTCGAAATTATTAAATAGTATCAAAGTATTATTGATTATTATAAGGTGCTTGGTGAAATTAAAAGCATAACTATTCCGGAAGGCTATATTTTGTAGTTTTGCTGAAGTTGAGTTATAAAGGTATGCTAGTTATAAATTCAATCTGTTTCTTGGCACTTGACGGCCATTTCATAATTATTCATTATGGCTTACAGTATTTTTAACTAGATAAATAGAATATGAACAGCTCT
This sequence comes from Eupithecia dodoneata, assembly GCA_947044415.1. NCBI lineage: Eukaryota > Metazoa > Arthropoda > Insecta > Lepidoptera > Geometridae > Eupithecia > Eupithecia dodoneata. The sequence continues at coordinate 12,706,622 of OX345658.1, read as the reverse complement.
TATAAGAAATAAAAATATTTTCGCCCTATTTTTTATTTTAAATTTTTTGTTAATAACAGTCATATGGATGTAGTAAAAAAGGAAATAACATTATATTCAGAAGCTGATATTTTTAGAAAAAGTTTGTAGTACTTGCATTTATCAAAGTCTACAGCGCCATCTCGCGGCGAGGTGTGGAACTAGTTATTGCGATGCTACGGCTGTGCAACTAAATTTAAGCGAAAGGTTCAAGAGGAATGTTTTCTTATTTTGTTCAGTAGTTTTGCGTAAGATGGCGTTATATAAAATAAATGTTTATATTTCGTACAAAGGAAGTACCAGGGACCAGTAATATTACTGGTCCCTGGAAGTACTAAGGGATAGGTAATGATAACTCTAACGCTGATAGTTCGCAACTGGCTTATTAAAAAGGTTAACATGAAGATGCGATACGGCACGTGGTAATCACGTATGATAAAAACATTATACAACAACATAGAATAGAATAGAAAAAAACATTTATTTAGACACAGGTATAAAATACAGGCATAGAATAAACAAACAAAGTAGTTTATCATGGGGGTAAACGACACAAATAGGTGATATTAAGACTAAAATAAGATAACTCCATGACCCTGCGCCGAAATAGGGGTTGGCTCAGCGTGTGCTGAACATTATTAGATATATTCAGCGGTGTTTTTCAGCCACATACGTATGGTATTGCTAAGCTATAAACATATGAGTGAACTAGCTCTCGCACGTACTTTCGCCCTTAAAATTGATTGTAATCTTAGGTAGGATAACGTAGAAGATAGGATAAATAAGTACTTTTTGTGTTTTAATACTGGACAATTCACACAGCATTATCTAGCCCCATGGTAAGCAGAGCTTGTGTTATGGGTACTAGATAACTGATATACGTAATACAATATATTACATAGATAGATATTTTTTATTATACATATAAAACGACCAGAACAACCGAAACAAATATCTGCAGATCGTACACGCATTTGTTCCGAGGCGGGAATCGAACCCGCAACCTCCTGCGTCGCAGGCGGACCTTCGCCCACCGCGCCACATCGGTCGTCAAAATCGTCTCAATCATCGTATTGTCAATATCGTGTTAATAAGTTTTAGTGTTTTAATGTGTCATCATCATAATCATCATCAGCCTATAGCAGTCCACTGCTGGACATAGGCCTGCGCCATAGCGCCCTTTCTTCAGCTTGACGCATCCAGCCTGTGCCATCCAGCATTTGTACGATGAAATCTGCTTTACAAGGAGATCAAATGTTATTAAAAAAGCAAAAAAATAAATACAAAGTGGTTTAATTAGTTTAGCACGTTTCTGATATTCTTATGTTGGGTTAAATTATTTAATACACACAATCGCAAAATTCAAACAACAACGCCTGTTTGGTTGGTACCTACACCCGGGCGCTCAACGGTCCGGATATAAGTTGCGCGGTCAAAGGGCACATCTCATATCCGGGTGTTATATTGGATAGACATCCGTGTAGACTGGACTTTACAATTGGTTTGTGATTCTAGATATTAGGTACCTACGTATTTTTTTGTTTGTCTGTTTAATATAATCTAAACGGCTGGATCAATTTTGTACGGGATTTTACTGCAAAGTAAGTATGGCTTCTTCTGGCTTTAATAAAAAAAATTGGTTTCCCCGGGAAAAAATTAAATTAATGTTCCAACATGCAATGTCAACTTATTAATGGCACTTATTGATCATATCTTTATCTTTACCACTTCAATTCTTTTATTTTAAATAACACAACAAAATCATTTATTATTACTTTCCTCACCAGATTCCCAAGTCCTTTCTCCCGCCAAACCAATCGATTCTCACATAATAGGAATAAAATAAAATCTCTCGATAAATAAACGCGCAAATCCGCTCGACTGTTATTTGGAGCATAAAGTTGATATTTTGCGTTTTACGTAAACCTATTTCTCGCTTACGGTCCGATCGCGACCCTATTTGGAATTCTTTCATTCGAATTATGAAATGTGTTTTTTGACGAGTATTCACAATCGGACAGGGCGCTCTGGCGGCTATGTATGTATTTATGTAGACAATAGATACAGTTTAGTTTGATCTTGTACCGCGCGGTCATTTGAACTTAGCCTTAGGCTCCTGTAATGATTGCCATAGTACCCATAGGCCTACACCTATGTCCAGCAGTGGACAAATATAGGCTAAAAGATAATCATGATAATGGTTCACAATCACGGGTTGACTATGAATAAATTGACAAATGTGCATGACTCAATCATGCATATTTTTTTTATTTTATTATTAGATTTGAATTTGATAATTTTACGTAAACAATGGGATTCTTCTAAAACCAGTATACTGACATAAAAGTTATTAGGTACTTCTAAACATACTGTCTTGAAATAGTACTTTCCCTGTACCTTACCGTAGGTAGGTATTTTATAAAAAAATTATATGAGTTTGAAACCTAAACAAGTCTATAAACCTCCAAATGTCCTCAGCGATCATTTATTTGAAAGTAAGTCGTGTAGACGCACAGAAAGCGGCGATCCGGACGCGACCGGTCAAAAGGCGTTCATATCCGGCCAACCCGGGCATGTTTTATGGCTTGGTTACACTTGGCGATTTATTGGAAACATCTTATAAGGAACCGTAACCGATCTGTGCTGTGAAGTTAACTATGCTTATGAGAAAGTGTGTTTATGAGTTAGTGTACGTGCTAAGTGCGGTGGTTTAATATATTTTATATATATATATATTACGCTAAGGTTTCTAGAAGCTTTTCTCCGTCATCCAATATCGTCGGCAATATCGTCACTTCAATCAGATTAGATTACGATCAAAAGAAGGTCACAGATTAAAAAAAATAATTGATAGATTATCTGATATAAGCTAGATAGTTAGTCTCGCTAAAATTCGAGAACGGCTGGGCCGATTTAGCTGATTTTGTTTTGAAATGTTTGTCGTAGTCCAGAGAAGGTTTAAACGGTGAGAAAACATGGTAAAACTAGTAGTATCTAACAAATGATAGAAGACCCTAGGATTCAAACCGTCTTCTATAACTATGTAGTAGGTTTACGCACAAAACCTTGAAAAGGTTGTTTTGGCAATAACCTTTAGAGTTTAGGGCCAGCGAGCCGAATATTAAACCTTTAGATTTTGAATCATTGAATAGCGTCTACGTTCAGGTCAAAACGATGGGACTTTATAGCGGTATCACATACTTAATACCGGTATTAGAAAGGGTTGAACCGGTATTTTATACATTTTTATGCCAGTTGCCCGTCGAATACTCCTAAATAGTCCAGTTTGTGTACAAATGGTGCGAAATTTCTTTATGTTTGGACCTTTTTGTGTGTTTTGTGGATATTCTTTGTCTGTTTATTGGGTTTGGCTATTCAAATGGCATTGTTTTATTTTTAGGGTAACTTTTGGGTCTAGTTTAAAAGACAAGATGAGAAATCTGGAGATAATGTAAAACGTCAAACGTAAAATCTAATTTTACATACAGAGTGAATTTTTGAGACGGGACAGTATATCAAGTATTTTAGTTACAGTGGTAAACTATAATTTTTAAAGAACCATCATTAATTTTTCATGAAAAAATAAGGCTCGATAAAAATCTAAACATTCAAGTCCCCATATTTTTCGAGTCAACAGATTCGCATCTCTATCAGTTAAAAAGTAAGTGTGTGTATAAAATACTTCATTCTGTGAATGACAGAATGAAGTATTTTATACACACACTCTTCATTCATTCACCTGAAAAACATTAGGGAATTTCATAATCGAGCTGATGACCTACGGAGCTGAGACGTGGACACTCACGATAGGGCTGGTCCACCAGTTCAAAGTCGCTCAGCGAGCTATGGAAAGAGCTATGCTCGGAGTTTCTCTGAAGGATAGGATTCGTAACGAATACATCCGACAGAGAACCAAGGTTATCGACATAGCTCAAAGAATTAGCAAGCTGAAGTGGCAGTGGGCCGGTCATATCTCGCGAAGAACCGACGGCCGCTGGGGCAAACGTGTTCTTGAGTGGAGATCGCGACTGGGTGAACGTAATGTAGGACGCCCTCGACCAGGTTGGATGACGACCTGATTACGAAAGACTGCAGGTAGATGCTGGTTGCGGCAAGCTGAAGACAGGGCGCTATGGCGCTCATTGGGGGAGGCCTATGTGCAGCAGTGGACTGATATAGGCTGATGATGATAGTCGAGCATGTACCAACAGCAAATAATTATTGTTAATTTAATAGACGAGCAGCTGCTGGCTGATGTGTCTATATCACAGTGTTGAATTTATTCATTAAAAAAATAACTATAATCTATAAATCAAGGCCTTAGAATCTAGAAACTAGAACACACGCGTCATAAAACAATAATGCGTACTGTACTACGAACGAAGTCACAGTTAACAACTAGTATAAAGTTACTCGAGTCATAATCGAGGTCGTTCCGCACACGACATCGCTTCTCGTTGAGAGGAGTCATCAGTTTCCCCGCTAGGGGGCGCTTCAGGGAATTATGGTTATTGTTTGTATTCGCTGGTAGTTATCACAAGGAAATTTGGAAAGCATGTTATGGTGAACTTAACCTCAGGTACGTGTCATCATTATCAGCCTATAGCAGTCCACTGCTGGACATAGGCCTCCCCCAATGAGCGCCACAGCGCCCTGTTTTAAGCTTGACGCATCCAGCATCTACCGGCAGTATTTCAGGTGCCTACCGGTAGAAAAAAAATATGAACGATCAATTACTTTAATACTATTTTTTATTTTTTAAAGAAGGCATGTCTGTCTGCTTTTTCTTTGCACAATCCCCTATGGTGTTTCCGATGTCAAAAGTTAGTGTGTCATATTATAATAATATTGTAATATAACTGTTAGAAATTTATAGAACTTAACGATATCAAGCGTAACATTGTACTTGTGTGTGTGCGGTGGAAACAAAGAAATAAACAAACAAATAAAATAAACAAATCCATAGTTTCGTTTTTATTCTAATTAGGCACTTCACTTTAAAAAGACATACTTGGGTAATAAAATATACATATCGAAATAAAGACCGTTGTCATGGTGGCCGCGAAGAAAGAATCGACCCTCCCAATTCAGTCCGTGGACGTCGTCGTAAGAACGACTACGGGAACTTAGTAGAAGAAGGACAAGAGCTTCCTTCTGTGTATTTTAACACGCATATCACAATCACCAATGTCTATGTTATATTCCAGGCTTAGAACTACATTTCTGCAAAGTTACAGCCTGATCGGTTCAGTAGTTTTGGGGTGAAGAAGAAACAAACATCCATCTATCTATCTCATCATTCAAACTTTCGCATTTATAAAATTAGTGTGACTAGCGTCTGCCTACGGCTTTGGACACGTTATTTTAAAAGTAACCTAAGTAAGTTGAAAGTCCAGATCTTAATGTCAGATCCATTCAACAGTTTGGCGTTATCTTCGGTCTAGCATCTTCACAATGGCGCAAACGCCTTTATAATATTTGTAGAATAGGATTTTCATACTAACATATCTGACGGAAAATGCGTCGCGTATTATTGGTGGCGTTACGCCAGAACATGACTCGTACGAACTCATTTTCTACAGCTGCCAAATCACTGATCGGGGACTTTGATTTCTGGAGCTTATCCTCGAACTCAGCCATGGCATCAGAGAACATAGTGCTTAGTTGCGCCATGGACCTCTGGATGGTGTTGGGGTCCATTTTGTCACTTGTATTGGAGGTTATAAAGTGCAGTGTTTTTACTTTTGTATCTTTCTAAGTAGCTTGTTGTTTGAAGATAAAACACTGGAGGGCAGGTAGGGTGCACAGGTGGTTAATTTAATTCATAAGTAGTGTAATTATATTGACTGTAAGTATTTTTAAATAATTTATATAAAAGTGGATCAAACAGACAGTGTTTATTTTTTCGCGCCTACCGCCGAAAAAAAAGCGCGTAATGTGGCACATCTAATTTGACCCCGACCGATGATACGCTCGGCGCATTTTCCGCCAGATATGTACCGACCCTAAAGGCCCTAGTATTTTTGGTAACGACAGTACTTTACCAAAATTACTTTCAAAGAACATTATGAGGGTGCCTACAATTTGTTTCAAAGTCGCAAATGTGATCTCACGTGATACTAATGTCATGCAAAATTATGCCATTGGGCCGCGAGTTTTTGCACAACACTTTTCTTATGAATAAAATTACGGACTTATTCCTATGCGTGTTATAAAGTTAAACCGTAAAAAGCTTAATTTATTCTAAGGATCAAAATATGCATAAGAGTTATGTAGTAGGTACTGTTTAGTCAAAAAGCGTCTACATTTTTTCTCTTGTATAAGCTTAGTGACTAAATACGCTTCGACCCTAGGTCCGTGGGTTACCGAGGCTCTCCGGGTTTTTAAAAAACTATCTGAGCGTCTGGTTGTAGCGACGCGCGACGCGCGACCCGAGAGCTAGTGAGTATCTGTCGCAGCGCATCAGCATTGTCATACAGCGGGGCGGTATTTATATGGATCAGTTGAGCTACCTGTAGATTTGTTACAACAGTCTGCAGTTAGCTAAATTGTTTCAAATTATAAATACTAGTTTTATTTGAGAGTCCGTGGGGTGCCGAGGCTCTTCTGGTTCAAAGTCTATTTTATGTTGTGTTGATAAATTTCTAGTAACCAAAGGAAGGAAATGAGTTACCTCCTTCAAGCATCCTTAGCAGAGTTTGGCAAACTAATAACCCACCAGATTTACAGCAAGTACGCCCGTTGTGAAGCTTATGAATTATAAGCACTTGCTCTAGTTTCTTACATGAGATACAGAAGTTCCTAAATGAGAGAAAGAACATTGGCACTCTTTCAAGCCTCATGAATTTGAATTTCTTACATAGATTTTACAGAAATACACACATCAACCACCGTTTAGGGATTTTCTTTAACACTAAAAATACTGGCCGGTATTGAAATCTTTTGAAGAAAACTTCTTTTATAGGTCTTTTTAAATGATTCCAAATTTTATGTGTGTTTAATTTTTAAAAGAGTAAATAAACAATGGCATTATGTGTCGCCTTTAGATATCAATTATATTTGTTTGTGTGCGTGTCACGGTTATGGACTGAGGTTTGGAAAAATTACTGAGTTATTACGTTTTTAAACTACCGGAAATCTTTCTACATTTTTACGCAACCTTCGCTGACCTGGCACGATAATCTGCCTAAGCATACTCAATCACCTGCTACTAATCGTCTAAAAGCAACCTCCGACCATAAACAAACCGGACCCACCGATAAATTCGACGCCCAAGCCTTACGGTAGTTAATTTTTAATTCGGCCGTCTTCGCAGGTCCGCTCGCTTCGGCGGTCGATGCTAGACTGATGGTTTTCGGGCGCGCTACCGACCGCGCTGCTTAGTTATTGCGACTACCCTCATTTATTTAGTTCGTGTTTTAAATTAGTGGTTCCGATCGGTGTTAAATTGTTTATTTTATTATAAGGTTAAATCTGCAGTTGGTTTTATTGACTTGTTTTATACGAGATTTACTTTTCAAAGGTTTAAAATAGTGGCCTTTAAATGGTGTCGAATAGCCTTTGACTTTCATTCACGTGTCACGCCTTACTGCGGGACAAATTTATTATAATTTGTATTACACATTTCATCTATTTGTATTGTATTTTAAGGTACTGTTTGATACTTCTATCACGTCGAATAGCGTCATTTGACCACCGAAGCATAATTTTATTGTTTGGTCCTCAAAATTTGTCAGAGATACAAAATTCAAGATTACATCCAAAAACGCTGATGCTTCAACCTAACAAGCCCTAAGTAAATACTGACGATACAAATCCACTTTCAACAATGAATATCGTACAAACTAGTAACCCCTCGTATTAGGGAACTTGCTCACGTATCGGCAAAAATTCGCCTTTCTCAGATCAACAAGAGATCGGCTGGAAATCATCGGAGCGAAAAAACACCGGATTCTGTGGTTATGAGGCGGCGCAAGTGACAAGCTCTGTACTTAACGTTTCATAAGGCTTTTAACAAACTCATCATAATCAGCCCACACAACATGTCGGTCAGGAAGTTGGCTGTGTTACACCCCGTGCCTCGGAAAGTATGTAGTATACTTTCCGAGGCACGGGGTTTTGCTTGTAGCCGTTGGTCTAGCGCCTAACATCTCTTCTGATTCAAATTCTCTTAAATTCTACAAAACTCACCTCCCCATAAAGATAATCAACAAACCGTAGAACTTCGTAGTACGTGCTACGATGCTACGACATCCGTGCACCGCATAAAAGATTTCAACGCGCATTCGTGTTAAAAAAACATCGCTTGTTTTACTATTGGGCAAAATGGACAACTAAATGATATCAGAAAATGTGTTAACAATGGGCTAATTATTTGGTACTACGGTATCTAGTATACAGAGTTATTGTCTATCTATTTGTCTAGTATACACTAAGAGATATGCCACACGGGCGCTGCCGCTGCGCTGCGTCGTCACAGCGTAGTCGCACCGCAGCACCCCTTCCCGCCTCATGTGGCATCTTTCTAACACTGAGTGAACTGTGGGTACTGCCTAGCATCGCGAACTCGTTGGTGAAGAAGAGTCTTTAGTCGTTTCGCACCACACGCGATTCGAACCGCGGCCGGCGGCGCCCGAAGTACTGAAGAATTAAGACGCGGGTCTTAATTCTTCGCCACACCAAGCTTGCATTCACGAAGGGACAGTGAATTAGCAATAACCTGGTATACCGATTTAAAATGATTTTCTATACCGTCAAATATTTCAAACTAATTATGTGATACTCACAAATTGTGTGCTATAAACGAAATTCCTCATTATTATACCTAACCTTATAAACCTACTTTAAACGCTCTCAACTTATACCTTGAGCACAATTGGCACCAATTCTCATCACGTCTCCAAAGGTATCCCGGTCAAAAAGTTAAGTCGTGCGTTACTCGAGGCGAACATCCCTTTGAGAAATCATGGCTTTTTACTTACGCACCTCGAGGAGGGGCGGAATTTGCGACTGTTTGACTGTTTGCAGTGTGGATTAGGTAAGGAATGGTAATGTTATTGTTGGATGTAACTAGCTTAGTTTTGGAGAAACTAAAAAGGTTGCAAGATGAAAATGTTGCTATATGGGAAAGCTATTTTCCTGGGTAATAGGGAGTTGCAGTTAGTTTAGTTATTGGATTGGAGAAAATATATCTTGATACTAGATTAAGTCAGTTGTTCGTACGCTGATTAACTAATCGATTATCTTGTAGAACATTTCTTTTTCTTTTCGAATCGACGTTGACAAGTGATTAAATTATAATTTAATAACTTGTCAACGTCAAAAGATTTCCCAAAATTTAATGATATAATGAGCATACTATCAACCGGCTGTTAACTCAAATATAATCAATTATATAAATTTGAAAATAGTTTTCCAAGTCACACTCGTTGATAAAATATTGCGAAAAGGTTTTCTCGATCGCTCGCTCGCTACGTTACCAAAAAATTTCAAACCACATATACGGTATTATCGGAAAATTTAAGATATACGGATACACTTCTATGGGAATTTCTAAAACTTGACTCGACGTATACAATTCCCATAGACAATAGACTCCAACCCAACATTATACTTTTACAACCTAGCGTTCCAACTTCAAAACATAGTCGTATTCGTACATTCCCCTGGCCCCAATAGAAGCGTATTCAATGTACTCCGTCGGAAAATTGGACGTAATCTGTATCAGGCAGTTTCGTTGAAAAACGATCGCGGTGGCATACTAACTGATGCGTGGCTGTGGCGCAATCGACGCCCTTGCTTTGTTAGGAACTGTTTTCTTTCAAAGAGTTGTGATTAGAACAGAGAGGTATGTAGCAAATTTTTTCGAAAATTTTTACTGCTACTCGAATATTACACAATGTTCATTTGTTTTTTAAGTTAAGTCGGCTCGTTAAATATCCTAGGAAATAGGTTTTCTGGTAGGTAATTTGTATAAAACAAAAATACCTATTTAGTTAAGAATATGCACCTAATATAATAAGGTAAAACTATGTATTTTGCAACAATAAATACTTTTTGACTTTACGAATTCAAATTATTTTTTCTTTATGTTTATGTTTATCTTTAATAACAGCTTAGATCGCCTCAAAACAAGAGTGAGTTGTACGATGTACCACGAAGGTCTAGATTCAAGACCTAGAGAGAATCTTCTAGACTCTAGAAGAAAATGAAATGAAAAAAAAAGAAATTGATGGCTAATGAATGAGGCTTTGAGACCTTCGGGATATATCATCGGCCACATTGTCACTTTCCATCAGGTGAGATTGTGGTCAAACGAAAGATTATAAAAAATATAGGTAATGTAGGCACTACTACAATTGACAGATTATTTCTTGTACGCTCTGCTGGTTGCTTATTCTTCCCGAGTTTCTCCTATAATGTCTGGATCGGATACTAAAAATACAAATACAAATAATTTATTTACCAAAAGTTTACAAATAATAACACCTTAACCTAATTGATGTACATATTCCTACATTTTAAAGTTGATTGATTGAGGTGTTGCAGTTAACAGTGACCCCGCACTAGGCTAGGCCTGTTTCGCGGGGTATCAAAACATTTTCTGGTTGCTGGTAATATAATACTAGATTAAGAGTCTTAAATCTGTCATCAGCGAGCAATAAAATACCTGATTAAATGTGTGAAAACCGTGATGTACCTACTCACGCCTCAAATAGATTCAATTTAAAATATATACTTTCTGCGCTATGTACTCTTTGGAGGGGCCTCAGTGAGGACGCTGCAAAATGGTTAATATTCATGACAGTCTGTGGGCGAGTGAAATTGGTTCACATTTTTTATATCTACCATACTTGCCGCAGACGAGTGTATTTTACTTTTACGCATTTTAGGTATATCAATAATTTTTTATACCTACAGTGAAATATCTGCCGTAACAACTTATCAGAGAGGGGGTTCCTTATAGTTCAGTTCAGTTCTTTATAATAAGAATATTATAATTTATTATATGACGACCGATGTGGCGCGGTGGGCGAAGGTCCGCTTGCGACGCAGGATGTTGCGGGTTCGATTCCCGCCTCGGAACAATTGTGTGTACGATCTGCAGATATTTGTTCCGGGTGTTCTGGTCGTTTTCTATATATAATAATAATAATAATGCTGGACACAATTCACACAGCATTATCTAGCCATAATAAAAAATATTTATCTATGTAATGTATTGTATTATGTATATCAGTTATCTAGTACCCATAACACAAGCTCTGCTTACCATGGGGCTAGATAATGCTGTGTGAATTGTCCAGCATTATTTATTATTATTTATTTATATATCAAACATTATAATACATAGGTAACAAAAAAATTAGACCAATTGCCATGCACTAGTGGTGCCATTTGAAATGATTATAGTTCTTTATAGCACAATTTGGCTGAAGCACAAGGTTATGTTTTTTTTTACAAGCATTTTGCCAAATTGCTTTACATTTTATATAGCCATTTGGCAAAACAGAACTTGAGATCGTTTAAGTGTCCGATTATGTTATCTTATCTAGCTTCTGTATGAGGCTCCGCTCACGTTTCCTAAAGGTATATCATCATCCTCTGTTAGTCCACTGCTGGACATAGGCCTCCGGAGGCCTATGTCCAGCAGTGGACAGGCCATAGCGGCCTGTCTTCAGCTTGACGCATCCAGCATTTGCCCGCAGTCCTTAGCACGTCGTCATCTCACCTGGCCGAAGGGCGTCGTACACTACGTTTGCCAAGTCGCGGTCGCCACTCAAACACTCACTTAAAGGTATATTATCCCCTTAAGTGTCCTCTGTAGTCAGTATCTACTTAGAAACGGGGATTCTCCTCTCCACGAATAGAGTCTGGATTGAGTGCGGTGTGTTAGCAGCAAACGTATTGACAACAGTCCACCCAAAAAGTGGTCAACGCGCCTATAGAAGTTTTTCCTTAAATTAAAATCAGATTATCAAACTTTCCTGACAATCATCCTAGTTTTTCCAATCCATCAGGTACCGAACTGTACTTATAAGGGTCAAGCGCTATGCGATGACCCATTTCGTCCGCCCGTAATATCCGGCTTGTAGGAACAGGAAATTTCATCAAATCTCTCAGCGCTGTTTTGATAAGTCATCCTGATGTTATTTATGATTTCTATCGATATTATGAGTGGACTGCGGTGAGGGAAACGTGGCATGAGAAGCCGTTTGGATTGACATTATCCCACTATAAGTTATTGCAATATTGGTACCAAGGTTGTTGGTAAACATCGTAGAAATTTTGGCATATGCGAAAGCAGACAATAGCATGGAAGCAAAATATGTTTTTAGGGCAGATTACCGCAAAGCTAGCAGTATTCCTTTGAAAAATTACATAATTACATTGATATCACTTGCGTAGACTGTATCAAATGCTGCACAGCCTGACTAAGACTGATGTTATCAGGTCACTATGACAATAGTATCATGGTGTATTTTCGCGTTCTACCCTAAATGAAAAAATCTCCAGACGGAGGGACCATCTTGGACTTTCTTTCGTATAGATAGGGTTCTTCTTTCATCGCGCGTCAAAAGTGACAAAATTGAAACTATCGATCTCCCTCTCTTTCATTTATGTAACGATTCTGCGACGATAGGTACTATTGTACGGCGATATACGCGGCGGGCGAAGATCCACCTGCGACGCAGGGTTTGCGGGTTCCATTACCGCGTTGGGTCAAATGTTTGTACAATTTGCTAATATTTGTTCCAGGTGTTCTGGGTATTTACTATGTATCATGAAATCTATCTATGTAATGTATCGTATTATTTATATCAGTTATCTGGTACCCATAACACAAGCTCTGCTTAGCTTGGAGCTAGATGGTACTATGTGGATTGTCCAGCATTATTTATTAATTCAAATAGTATAGCAATTAGTTACAGTTAGTGTGGTTTTATTAGGTTGGGCAAGGATCATTTTGTTTGGACTTGACACCTCCCACCACTGCAAGTAGATCTCTGATGTCATCCTAAAAGCCTTCAATCTTCCAGAGTTCTTCATCATGTGCAAGGTAATCCAGCCCGTAACGCCAGTCCATTCAATTTGAAATTATAAGCGAACGGCCTTTTACTTTATGACCATAATCCCTTGGGGTCTTGTCCACTAAATCCGCGTATAATGCCTAAATCCCTTCACCCTGGCTTATACCATAATAATGTAATAAATCTTTTTTTTCTGGTATTTTCTATGAGGTGCGGCTAAGGTAAAAAATCTAGGAAAGTTTCTTCACTTTTTCTCTTTATTGATGTGCTTTACAATGTGCATTCGTCTAAACTAAGGGTGTTAAGAATCAACTGAACTGGCCGTTAATTAATAAGAATAACCACCACTCAGTATATCAGATTATATAGTATCTATGATTTGACGACCTCTGTGGTGCGGTGGACGAAAGCCTGCCTGTGACGCAGGAGATTGCGGGTTCGATTCCCGCCTCGGGACAATTGTGTGTACGATCTGCAGATATTTGTTCCGGGGTTCTGGACGTTATCTATGTATACTAAAAATATCTATCTATATAATGTATTGTATTATGTAATCAGTCGTCTAGTTCCCATAACACAAGCTGTGCTTAGCTTGGGGCTAGATAATTCTGTGTGGATTGTCCAGCATTATTTATTTTATTTATTTATATTTATGTATAACAGAAGCTCTGCTTAGCTCGGGGCTGTGTGAATTGCCCACTATACATTTTTGTCAATATTTTCAAACTACTATATCTGATTTTACCTTCTGCTTTATTTATATTTTAACTGTAGGTCTCTTATTTATTTAAAACTCAGAATTCGGTTGAACTCTGGCCATTTTATGAAAAATCCACACATTTGATGCCCTATTTGAACTCGGATTGGTGAACCGTGTGTTTTATTTATTTTTGTAAAAACACCGGTTGTATTTCGGTATTGGATGTCACGAAACATTCGGACACGAGATTTCAATCAATGAAATCGTACTAACGTCGAATCTAACGTAGGGTGGCCAGACATGTAGAAATATGATAATAATATAACCGCCAGGGGTGGCGAGATAAGGAAGAGGCACCAGCAGTGGGTGTTACCGGATGATTAGGTAGATAGACCTACCTATATTAATGAAAGTGCCACAGTCTATATTATCCCTTCATGCTCAGTCCATTCTAAGGTTGCCTGGAAGAGATTACTCTCAGCGACAAGCCCACCCTTTATACATCCTTTATTCTATTCCGCTACACAGTTTCTTAACTTTTGCGGTAGTCAGCCCACAACTGTACCCTATACTATAAGTCTCTTGTTTCTAATAAAGATTTTTGTATTTTGTATTTGTATTGTTTATTTCTGTATTATTGTATGTTTTGTATAATAAAGTGTGTTGATGATGTGATGTGACGTGATATATTTTTGGTGGTGGCCGGCAGAGACGCGTCACTTTCATTGTCAAACTGGTGTCCAATAAATTTAACATTCTAGCTTCCACAGAATTGGAATTTCTAGTAACAGCTCGTTGGCCGATTTTTAAACCATTTAAAAATTTCCGATGAGAATGGTTACAAACCGTGTCCAATCAGTTCTTTTTTCCTAGGTCCATAGAGTCCATTTGATACAAATAAAACCCAAAACTAACCCATCGTTTGATCTATGAATGGGGAATTCAGTTCACTTCAGTTTTATTAATAAGAAATATTCTTATATGTCAAACATAAATAATACATAGCAAACAAAAAAAATACATTACGAAAACAAGAAAAATACAAAATAGTTCGAGATTTAAGTACAGAGTTTTTATAATAAATAATTCTATAATTTTTTCAGTAATTTTACCAATAGTGACTTATTCAAATCAAAGTTATAATAAATATTATAAATATTATAAGTGTGGATCAGCGACATTGGCGTCATCTAATTTATCATTTAGAAACTCTTCTAAACTGTAGTATGCCCTGTCCACTAGGATTCAGAGAGACTTCAGTTAGTTAATGTATATTGCGGTTGACGCGGCGCTGGTTATAGAATCCGACAGTTTATTATATATTCTGTATACCTATACTACATAGAGGCACCTTTGTACCTATCTGGTTCAATATTTCTCAGCTTTTTTATCCAAACCTTGCTTTGCTTCTGTTGCGTTCTAACCGAAAACAGACCTTTCAACCACCAGCCCCGTGGTCACCCTACATTATGTGATTCACGTATGCAAATTGTTCATCAGCTATTCAGTGTTTGGACATTCGTTATGCGCGCCCAGCGCTGGATGCTACGCGGATGCGTGCGCGAGACGGCGTCGGACAGAAGCTTTAGCGTGTGAACCAATCAGATCTAGAGTAAATGACGTGATGTGACGTGATTTTGGCGATATGGCATTGGCATTTTTTAAGCAATTTTATATTTTCTTAGTCATATTGCTCGATATTTCACTGACTATCAAACTATAAAGTGGCCGAGTAGAACGTATCAATAAAAACTGTATGAAATAAAACAAATGAACATTAACTTGGTTTTCTTCAGACTCAGAAAGACAGTGTGTGAGTTTCTTTCAATTTAACACAAGGAATCTCAAAGTTCTTTTGACTCTTTTGGCGAGTTACTTAAAACTCTGACTACCTTCTTATATTTTAATTTTGAATTTAATTTGTTTTCATATTATAACTATATTGATGTATGAAAACCATGACGACCAAATTTAAAAGTAAAATCAATAAATACATTTAGTATTTATTTATAATTTTTTTTTTGTTCTCATATACGAAAAGTGCGTTAAGCTTTAACTTCTTTTTCCAAAGAGTTACCTTTATGAAAAAGAGGTTAAGGCCATAATACATACAAACTAGGTATTCCCCTGTCCCTCAGACCAAGCGCCACCTGTGCTCTCTGAAATCGGAATGTTTTATGTTGTGTGCGTCCAAATCGCGGACGTAATCGTTTGATTGACATATTTTATTTATGACTTAGTGAAATCCTATAATCCGATCCTGACATTGATGTGTAGCCTAGACAGGTAGCCATTTCCTGTTTTACAACCAAAGTAAACAAATTATGCTGAAAAATTCACGCAGCATCATCTAGCCCCAAGCTAAGCAGAGCGTGTTTTATGCGTACCTACAAGATAAATATCAGTTCTTAATCCATTATGCATTTATTTTTTATGTTTTCATGGAAGCATAGGATCCGTAACGAAATCATCCAACTCAAAAAGAGAACTAAAGTTATCGACATAGCTCGAAGAATTATCAAGCTGAAGTGGCAGTAGGCCCGCCATATATCGCGAAAAACCGCTAGGGTAAACGTGTTCTATAGTGGAGACTGCGACTCAGCAAACGTAGTGTAGGACGTCCTCCGGCCAGGTGGGATGACGACTTGCGAAAGACTGCAGGCAGATGCTGGATGCATCAAGCTACAGACAGGGCGCTGTCACGGCGCTCATAGGGGGAAGCCTATGTCCAGCTGTGGACTATCATAGTTTCATGATGATGACATAAATCCAAAACAAATACATCTATGCTTCAATTTATTTATGGTGAGAGTACCAACTCAACAACTCTCGACCTTCGGCCGAAGGGTGTCAAGTTCCGAAGGTTCACTAGCCGCCTGCAAGGGGACACCGCTGCACTGACGTGCAACGTCGTCAGCTTTCGCCCGCTGTACCATATCGGTCGTCTATAACATGTATCCTTAATCTGGAAGCAATTTAAAAGGCACTAGAAGAAGGATAGCACTATTAAAAACATGCCAATCCAAACACCAAACACTAAACATCAAACAGCATAATACAAATTTAAGCATTGCACTAGAAAGGTTACGATTCATTTTAATAACTAAACCCTAAAAACCAAGTGGTATATAAATATAAAAGCGGGCTTTATAAACCCATTCTCAAAAGACGGCTTTAGCGTCATTTTAACGTTCATAAAATGCATCCAATATTCCAAGGCTACGTTCATTCGTTATTAATAAGGCTGCCCGCAAACTGCTCATTATTCCCAAGTACCCGCTGTCTTAACAATGATGGTAGACGCTCATTGGGTATGGAGGCTATTCTTTATTGGGTGTTTGGTTGCATTTGGTTAACGGGTTTTCTAGGGTTAAGTTACCTGAGTAGTAAGTTATTGAGAGTTCTAGACCACTTGATGTCTGATAGAACACACTATCATCGTTCGCTTCGCTCACTCCGATGTGCCGTGTGTTCTATCAGAAATCAAGTGGTCTAGAACTCTCAATACCTTATATGAAAAATCTTGAAGACTGGAAGATCTCATTTCGTTCGCCCTGTTCCTGGTCCGTTCAATATAATGTTCATTAATGGTGATCTAGAATCCCCAATATATGATTAGTAGGTTATTGGGAGTGCTACATCACAACTTCCCTCCAAAACCCTCCAATAACACCCAGTATGTATATAAAACGGGATGAATGATTAAACGGGTATTATTTTCCGTAAAACGCTCACACAATGAAGTTCGTTAAACAGCCGATATCACTAAATCTTGAAAACATTAATTTTGAATCTAAGAAGCAAAGTTTCCGTCATAGTGGACTATTACCAAATACAATACGCTGTTTAATATGTGGACCATCAAACTGTGGCAAAACAAACTTAATGATGGGTTTATTACTACATGAAAACGGTTTACAATTCCAAAACGTCTATGTGTACTCAAAAACCTTATATCAACCAAAATATCTGTATCTGGAGGAAATTTTTAAATTAGTTCCATCAGTATCGTTTTCAAAGTATTGTGAAAACGAAGATGTTATTGCTCCTCATGCAGCGAAAAAAAACTCTGTTATAATATTTGATGACGTTGCGTGTGGCGATCAAAACAATATTCGAGATTACTTTGCTATGGGACGACATAAATTTATTGACTGTTTTTATTTAAATCAAACTTATAGTAAAGTACCTAAGCAGCTTATAAGAGATAACGCAAATTTGATCGTACTTTTCAAACAAGACGAAGTCAATATGAAACATGTTTACGATGAACACGTCAATACAGACATGACGTGGCAAGAATTTAGAAATATGTGTGCAAATGTTTGGGAAGAGCCATACACTTATTTAGTTATTAATAAAGACTGTGAGAAGAACAAAGGTTGCTATCGCAAAAACTTTGATAATTATATATTGTTTAATGCCTAAACTATACTCTAATCTACCTACTCACGTTTAAATGTTTTCTCGTGACTCATACCTTGTTGAATTGTAAAGTGAATCGGTTGTGTTAATAATTTAAAATGGCACACCCTAAGCATGGCTATTATTCCACCGAAAGCAAACGTTTCGAAAGCTTTAAGTCTTGGCCCATGGGACTAACCCAACAACCAGAAGATATGGCTGAAGCTGGATTTTTTTACACAGGAATGAGTGACAGAGTTATATGTTATTATTGCGATGGAAAGTTTAAGGACTGGACACCTATAGACCAGCCATGGATTATTCACGCACGTTATTGTAAATCGTGTCCATATGTTTTGATAATGAAAAGCAAAGAATTCATCCGAAAAGTACAAAATTGGCCATGTGAATGTAAAATTTGTGAATCCGATTTTAAAAGCAAAGAAAAGGAACCATTAGCTGACGAGTCAAAACTCCAAATGTCTTCAACTGAATTAATGTGCAAGATATGTTATGAAAATGCGGTAAACTCGTGTTTTATTCCATGTGGCCACGCTGTTGCATGTGTAAAGTGTGCACTTTCCATAAATAAAAACTGTCCGGTTTGCCGTAAAGTTTGTGACAACATAATACGACTTTATTTTTAAGTATGTTTGAGGTATAAATATAAGAGCAAACATTGGTGACTATTACTTGAGTAGCATCCTTTGAATACGCATACAACATTCTATTTTTATAATAACACAATGGAAAAAAAAATTAAACAACAAATTGTGAATGCTGCTGAATCAGTTAAGAAAAAGGTACGAAAGATGCGTGATATAGAGACCGCAAAAAGTGATTTACTTGAATCTGTCTTTAGACCAATTACAAAACCTCTCAAAGAAATTGCTGAAAATTCTGAAAAAAAAGTTTATAATAACTTGGAAAACAAGTTTGAAACATCAAGTCCCTTGGATGCAGACAAAACGTTAAAAAAGAGAGTATCAAGTGTAGGTTTTAGTGAATTAAATCAATCAGTTGATTTGAAAAACTCCAGTGACGAAAGTTCAGAAGTTGATAGTGAAAACGATGAATCTTTTAGGACTATAGATTCTGATTTTGATTCACCGAAGGTTAACCGAAGCGAGCAAGTATCTTCATGGTCTATGTCACCAGAAGCCAATAATGATATTCCGTTTGGTGTGCGAAACGAACGTGGTAAACTCATGATGGGGTCAGCACGTGTTGTTGTTTATGACGGATCTATACAAGTTGGTACCAGAAAGTACAAAATTACACCTGGATTAAAAGAACTTTTGTTTAAAAAAGTTCCTGATCTGGAAGTCATAAGTTCAGAAGATTTGGATTATTATAAATTAATGTTGTTAGAAACGAATGTTCATCGACGAGACTATGATCCTCGAAAACAAATAAGAAGCAGTAAAGGTCGAAAATACTTGAACGTCGTAAAACCCTTGTTCAAATTACGTAAAATATCAGCAAGTACAGATAGTAGTCAACCTGACATACACGCAGGAAAAGGTTTACCCACATTGAAAAAATGGAAGAAAAATGTAGATTATGTTTATTGGGATGATCCTAATGAACTAATTGATCGATTAAAACTTTTAATTGCTTCTCGGGACGCTGGAAACACTGGATTAGATAATGAAATTTTATCAATAATTGAAGAACTACGTGAGAATGGTATAATTTCAAATAAATAAGATAGTAAAACAAAAAACTTTCATTTCAATATCATCCCTACAACTAGTCAGTCTGTTTTTCATAATGGATAAATTTGGACATCATATAATTACGAAAAAAATAAGTGTATCAGATTTTAAAGATATATTTAATAAAACAATGATCAACGATAAAGAAGAAATAGATTTAAAATACAAAAGGTTGACTGGTATTGCAATACCTCTTAAAGCACACGATGCTGTCAGTAAAGAGTATGTAGATAAACACTTTGCTAGTACGCAACATGTTCGTGATATGTGCAATACTATAAAAACAGAACTAATGAAAAATATTGATCAGTTGCTGGAAGGCTTTACAAAAACTAATTCTGTTAAAAAATGAGCAAACAAAATGTTGTTGATGAAATTCACAAAGCCGCGCGTAAAAATTTCATTCGAAGGTCTGTAATATTAAAGGGATTGGATGATCTATGGCAATCAGATCTTATTGACTTTCGAAATTTAATAAAATACAATAGAGGTTATAAATACATATTAGTGGTGATTGATTGTTTTTCTAAATTTGTATGGACCGTGGCAGTCAAGACAAAGAGTAAATCTGAAGTAGCGGATGCTTTTAATAATATTATAGTTACAAGTGATCGGAAACCTATTAACTTACAAACAGATATGGGAACAGAATTTTATAACACGGAACTAGAAAAACTTATCAAAATTAATAATATAAACCATTATTCTACATATTCATCAAAGAAAGCTTCGATTGTAGAAAGAGTAATAAAAACTCTTAAAAATAAGTTGTATAAGTATTTCAGTTTAAATGGTAGTTACAAATGGATCGGTAAACCTTTGGAAAATATTGTTAATGATTATAATAACACGATACATCGCACTACAAAATTGAAACCTACCGATATTAACTATTCAAACGAACACATAGTGAAAAGAAATATAATGAGGTCACAAATAACGAAGAGAGTTCATTCAAAGAAAAACAAATTAGCAGCGGGAGATCTAGTGCGCATAAGTAAATATAAACAATGTTTTGAAAAAGGTTACACACCGAATTGGTCTACTGAATTATTTTTGATAAAAAAAGTTAATTTAACGAACCCTTTGACATATCATATTGAAGACTTGCATAAATGTCCAATATTAGGTACATTTTATGAACAAGAACTTCAAAAAACTAAATGTTCTAATGTTTATTTAATAGAGCATGTTTTAAGAAAAAAAGGTAATAAGCTCTTTGTTAAATGGTTAGGTCTTCCAAATAGTGAAAGTAGTTGGATTAAAAAAAGTGATATTTTATAATATTATATAAAATATAATTGAAAGTATTTTCAAATCATTAGTATCATAGCAATGCGCGGAGGAGGACTTGTCAACAATTTGATAAATAATTTACCGTTCGAACTTCATTTACCTGGATATAATTATTGTGGACCTGGTACTCGATTAAGAGAACGTTTACTAAGAGGTGACCAAGGAGTGAACGAATTGGATAACGCTTGTAAACAGCACGACATTGCATATACACAATCAGATAATTTGAAAGATCGACATAGAGCAGACATAGAACTAATAAAAATGGCTAAACAACGAATGAAGTCAAAAACTGCTGGAAAAGGAGAAAAATTAGCATCGTGGGTTGTAAGCAAAATCATGAAATCTAAGGTGAAGCATGGAGCAGGGACAAAAAAACCGTTTCGTTCGGTTGTTTCTACGATACGGAAACATTTGAAGAAGCTCAAACCATCTGATAATAACAAAGCTATAGAAATTGCTTATACAGCAGCAAAAAAAATTATTAAGCATAAAAAAGGAGTTAACCTTCCACGTGTCATACATCTACCAAAGACCGGTGGTATACTCCCATTAATACCAATTTTTGCGGGGCTTTCAGCTCTCGGTGCATTATCTGGAGGGGCTGCTGGCATTGCCAAAGCTGTAAATGACCATAAAACAGCACAGAGAAACTTTGAAGAAGCCAAAAGGCATAATAAAATGATGGAATCTATAGCTTTAGGAAAAGGTCTTTATATCAAACCCTACAAAAAAGGCAACGGTCTCTTTGTTAAAAGTTCAAAAAACTAAAGAAAAGGTTACCTAATCGTGCTCTTACAAATATTGAGTTATTAGAATATGCTAATGAGTACATTCCATTTTTTAGAGGTGTCTTTATGAGAGATGAATTACCACGAAAACCAAAAGCCATAGAGTGTGGTATTGTAAACTTAGACAACTCTACGAACGAGGGTACGCATTGGGTAGCCTATGTAAAATACTTGGATTATTGCCAGTATTATGATAGCTTTGGTGATTTAAAGCCTCCAAAAGAAATTGTCAAGTATTTAACAAAAAAAATATCATATAATTACTGTAGTTATCAAAATTTTAACACATCGAATTGTGGTCACCTTTGCTTAAAATTTCTTCATGAATTTTGGGATTCATGTAAAATTATTGGAACGAATAAAAAATATATAAATTAAAGAAATAGTTTTCTTTTAGCCATTAGTAAAATGTCTTTCACGCTGTCTATAACTGGTCATACATCGACATTATCATCAAATTTTTATCCTGCTTTACAATTTGATGGGGAATACGAATGCGCATTGCTGCATATTTCAACGTTTAATTCAATTCCTAATATTGAAAACACGAACAATAAATTTTACTATGGCAACAATGAAGTCTTGGAAATTCCTGAGGGTGCGTACGAACTACAAGACATTTGTGGTTATATAAGGCAGAATTTAAAAATGAAAGGAATAGATTTTAATTTGTATTGTAACAATAATACATTAACTACATCTATTTACTGTAGTAAAGAAGTTCACTTTGAAAAAGCCAACTCTCTAGGAAAATTATTGGGGTTTGACAACCAAACCCTGAAAGCAAATATATTACACGAGTCACAGCTGCCAGTCAACATTTTGTCAACGACTGTGATGAGAATCGAATGTGATATTGTGAGTGGTTCTTACATTGACGGAAAATCCAGCCATATTATTCACGAGTTTGCACCCAACGTCCCTCCAGGATATCGCATTATCGAAATACCAAAAAATATTATATACTTTCCTGTTAATCAAAACTATTTAAGTACTATCAATATCAGATTATTAGACAACCACAATAAACTAATAAACTTGCGAGGAGAAGAAGTACAATTGTATTTACACATTAAGAAAAAATGATTGACTTTAATAAATATACTGATACAAGAACAAAACACATCAGTGACAATCCAACGATCCGTCGAAGAGCACCAAAAAGAAGAAATAAAAAAATAACAGAAGAAAATAAAAGATTTTTGAAATTAATCGGTCTGCTAAAATGAGTATATTGGACATCTCAAGTACACCAGTATTCGATTGTACCATTGATGGTATTGAATATCATTCATATAAACCATTTGTAACAAGTTTTAACAAGAACGATGAAATACGAATACCTATCAACCAGCAAGACCTTTACATATTACCGTCTGCTAGTACCTTGTATTTAGAAGGTACTGTGAACATTATAAAGAACAACGAATCAAAACAAAAAGTTACTAGTATCGAGTTGACAAACAATCCGTGGCTATATCTATTCCAAGATATTCGGTACGAACTCAATGGAATTGAAATAGACAGAATTAAACATGCTGGAATTACAACCACTATGAAAGGAATTTTATCATTTAATGAAAACCATGCTAAGGTGTCCAAAGCTTGGGGTTGGGATATTAATGGCACCAATGCCAGTCAAAAATTTTGTGCTTCAATTCCCCTTTCTAATATATTAGGTTTTGCAGAAGATTATAAAAAAATTATCATGAATTGTAAACATGAATTGATTTTGTTACGCAGTAATACTGATTTAAACTCACTTATAATTCCTAATGGTCAGATTCTCGAAGATATTGTAATAACTAAACTATTTTGGCGTGTACCACACGTTAGAGTATCTGATAAAGAAAAAGTTAACTTGCTTAAGTTATTAGAAAAAGATCGTCCTTTACAAGCAGCATTCAGAAATTGGGACCTTTATGAGTACCCACTATTACCAAAAACCACCAAGCATACTTGGTCTATCAAAACTTCGTCTCAAATCGAAAAACCTAGATACGTCGTAATTGGTTTTCAAACCAAGAGGAAAAATTCAGCAGAAGTAGATATGTCACGTTTTGATCATTGCAATTTAAGAGATTTAAAAGTGTACCTAAACTCAGCATATTTTCCTTATGAAAGCATGAACGCAAATTTCCTTGATTCCAAATATGCATTGATATACGAACAGTATGTCAATTTCCAACAATCTTACTATGGATGTAGAAACGAACCATTGCTAAGCGCTGATGAATTTAAAGAAATAGCGCCATTGTTTGTAATAGACTGCTCGAGACAGAGCGACAACATAAAGACTGGTCCAGTAGTTAGTGTTCGAGTGGAGCTAGAGTGTAATTCAGAGATACCGGACTACACATCTGCTTATTGTCTCATTCTAAACGATTGCATAATTGAGTATAGACCACTGAGCAACTTGGTAAAAAAAATATCATAATTAAAATGAATGCTGATACTGTAATTGTTGACTTGCAAGGATTCAAGGACTACCAAAATCAATTTATATTAAAAGAATTCGCTATTCTCATCAATGGATATTCTCAAATATTTCTGGTGAAGCCACCCTACGCATTTACAAAATTAACGAAAGAAGAAAGGAAACGGGTCCAATGGCTAGAAAACGATCGTGGTATTTATTGGAGTGAAGGTTTTATCGATAACAGGGAATTTAAACACATTATTAAACCGTACTTGAATAATAAGAAAATTCTAGTTAAAGGCCTAGAAAAAATCAAATGGATAAAAAGCTTTCATGAAAACTGTGAAATCGTTGATATTGGTGAAAATGGATGTCCTAACTTTGCGAAATTATGCGATGACTATGAAAAAACAAAAAACCTAAATTTAAACTGTGTTCACCATAAAAAAAAGTGTGCCTTAAAGAATGTTATCTGTTTAGAAAAATGGTGTAAGGATAATAATTTTGATGTGTTTTTACCTAATCTTTTCAAAAGTTAGACTATATGCAATGTTTTATTGTGTACCTTTAATTGAAATTGTTAAATTCAGTTTGTCAAGGCGTTAATTTTACTACCTACCTATTCTTAAGTTACTTATTTTTATGTAATTATATGTGTATGTTAAATTTACCTACCTAATGATACATAATAAAAAACTATCCTACATAATATTGGTTTTATTTAACTAAATTTTAAAATAAAATACATAATGTTAGGTACTAAAATTTTATTTAAAAAATAAAAATCTTATTCTACTAAATATTCTAAATAAATATTGGTACTTACATAACTACTTACTCTAATACGGCAAGGCAAGATTTTCCGAAATATTTCTAATTATTCTTTCAGTCTGGTCCATAATATTGTCTATAATGTCCCTAACAACATACTGAGCTGATAAAATCACTTTATCACTATTGTCACTAATGTCCATCACTTTTATCTGGATAAGTCTCCTTCCAGTGCACTGTGCTGTCCTGTTGAGAACAAACGATGATCGCTGCATTTTTCTGCGTCCCTCGTCTAGAGGATCTATACTCGAAGGCTTCCTTGTTCTTCGCTTAGGTCGACTTTTGGTCTTTGTCACAGACCTTTGTACCACAGGAAACTCTTGGGAAAATCCAGCCAATGGATCCTGTGCGCATTGGAAGAACAGTTCCTGTGTATTGATCCCAATAATGTCATCTTGAGTTGCATCAGGATCATTCGTTGAAAAGTTATCCATTTTCTGTAAAAAAATAATAAAGTTAAGTGAAATGAATATGAATTTGTTAGAAATTACAATCTTTGAGTATAATCACGATAACTTACCTATGAAATCACACGCCGAGAGATAAATCAACAACTGTGGTAGTTATAAAAAATTAAGATCAATTAATAAAAACTTCTAACGATTACGTTATGTTCGACTGCACAGCAAACAATGAATGTGTATTTATAATGCGCATCCTCACAAGCGTCGTGTAAGTTGCAATGCAACGTAAGGGCTTTTGAATGTAAGGATAGTCATAAAACATTTCAAGTTCGTACATGTTTGAAATAGAATATTTTACTTCATGCAGTACCTACTTAAATAGGATGATAATGTAAATGAAACGAAATATTTATATTCACCAAAATTTATTTTGTAGAGCTTATCAGTAGGTTGATACAAATTTGGCAACTTATAGCTAGAGCGATATTAATTATTATTACATATTAAACTTATTTATATACCTAAAATAGAAACATGTCCCCAAGCTCTACTTGTTTTTTTGTCCTTAGAAATTAAGCGCTTATCATCATTACTTGAGAGTGCAATTTTGTCTACTGAGCGCGTAAATATTTCATGTTTCATACTCTTGAATAAAATGTTCTTCCTACGTAAAATATTTTCCGTCAATAATGTTCTTTTATAGTCTGAAATATCAAGATCGCGCACAACACATGATTTAATTCCTTTGGCTTTTTTAATTACACTCTCAGTATTTTGTATACAGTACAACTTGGAGCGTAATCCAACAAATTCTGTGATTATTTTGCCTCCCATTTCATCTTTGAATAACCCCGGAACTTTTTTATTAATTATAGGTAATCCATGATAATTTTCTATAGGAAAATTACTGGTATCAAAATACTGAATGAAATTAGCTTTTAATTCTGAATAAAACTGATTCGTTTCAATATGATAAATAAAGCTGTCAGTATCAGTGTAACACATACGTAAGCTTTCACCATAGAACGGTTGAAAAACAGAATAATGGAAATCATACATATGCGATTTTGATAATTCAAGTACTGTGAAACCTATATACAATGGTTTATCTAAAATAATCTTACTAGGTTTTAACTGAATTGCTACCAAATTTTCTGTAAATATAGATGCACTATGAAAATTCGTGTTAGAAATTAACTTTTCAGCACTTTTTTGTTTCTTTGTTATATTTCTGAGATCGTTCCACTGATTAACTAAATAAACCTTTACTTTTTTGTTATTGTTTTCTAAGGTTTTTCCAAAAACGCTATTATTTAATAGTTTGAAAAAGTCTTGTTCAAAAGTAGATGATGCTTTTTGTCGCAGGGCTGTATTTAAATCGATATATTTCTTTAAATAAGCACTTTGTCTAAAAGTTATACCACGATGAATTTTTTTTAAAACTAACCCGTGTTTTATACATGTTTTTAAATGCACGTAATGAATTACATATTTAAATTTATCGTATAAGTTGGGAATAAGTTTCGGATATTTCCCCCCCGGTGGAATATCTTTTTCAGGACAGAATGGTAAATCGTTATGTTTGCAGTGTAAAGATTTTGGATAAATCAAATCCACTTCCAAAATGAAGCCCCACTCAGCATCATTCGAAACATTGCTGATATCTAGTTGATCAATCTCAGCTGAACTGAGTAATCTGAAGTCAGATAAGGGTAATGTTTGACACATGCTAAACCCATATAGATTGTTACAGTCTATGTATGCAATGTACGATTCAGGCTGCATTGGATCGTAATCTGGGATAAATTCATTGTTAGCTTTTGCATATCTATGAGAACATAGGCATATGCCACCCCTAATGCCAGATTGAATCATGTCTACTATTTCAAAATTATCGATAAGTTCTAACTCTACACCTGTCCTATAAAGCATTGCATCAAAAGACAAACTTGGAGCGGTGACATAATGAGCAGGATCCAAGTGATAGTGATGCTTACAGGTTTTTCTGAAATTTTCAAAGACATCTGTCAATAATAGCACATCTGTTTTTAAATACAAATCTGTATACTGACCCATATCAAGAATATTGAATAGTGACCAAACAGATTGTGCGTGTTGGTAATCTTCATCGGAAATATGATCATTATTTAGAGAACTATGAAAATCATTTCTGCTAGGAAGAGATTCCTCACTATACCGTTCCCATGTGTTCATGTATTCATATGGGTAAACGCCTTTTCGTCAGAAGAGAAAGAAGAGCAAACTGAGCTTCATTAGGGAAGAATTGATAAAGATGGTGAAATTTGTCTGATTCTAAAGTCTCAGCCAGCTTTTGTAAACTAGTCCCCATAAACTTAAAAGAATCTACAAATCTCAATTGAATATAATCATTTCCCTTTATTGGAATAAACTTCGTAAAGGAGATATAATTTTCCTTAGTTTTTGGTATTATATTTATTGGTCCCGGTGCTTCCCCCAATTTCTTGATAAATAAATGACAGTCATATCCAGCTAAATTATGAAAAAATATTGGTATGAATTTAGGTACTTTGAACTGTAGATTACATAAACTATGTGCTGCTCCACGGTACCGACCCGTTAAATGACAGTGATCTCTTACTTTGTCCTCAAATAAGAAATTTTCACAAATATGACACAAAGTAGCTCTGCTAAATTCATTATCATCATTTTCACTCATGACCATGGACACATTTTGCGTCAATATTGAATGAATGTTCCTAACATCTTTATATAAAGCTGTGATAAATTTATCAATGCAATCAAGCCCGCGGTACGATACAAATTTATTATGAGACTGGTCCACAGAACAAACAATATTGTAAGCGAACGCTATTGGCACATGTTTTTGTGTGGTACGTGTAAAACTACTTGACTCAATGTCTGTCACATTTTCTAACATAGTTTCAAAATCCGCATAAATTACAAATGGAACATCATGCTTTCGATCAAAATGTCTAAATTTAATTATAGCTCCCTTTTCCGGCAGCTTGGTAACGATTCCGTTACAGTTATGGTTTTCTCTGTCCTCATCGCAATTAAAAAATACCAAACATGTATCGCAAAAGTGTAATTTTCCGTTTCGTTTAGTAATTTGACTTCTAACAAGCCTTGACAAGTCTTTTATCAAACAAAAATGTGATTTGGATTTATTTTCAAAATGCAACAAATGTATCACTTTTTTATTGGACGTCTTTTCAGATTTGTACAGTGGACCGATAATCGTCTTATTTTTCTCCAAACCAAATATTATAAAACTAAGCTGAGGATTATTTTGCTCAAAGATATGAATGTCTGCAACAGTCATTGGAAACGTTATGTTTTCAATATTCAACACTGCACTATAATGTGGATATGATGTTACTCTGTCTGGGTGCAACCTAGCGGGATAGAGAGCAGCTACTACACTCCATAGAAAACAATATTCATCAGAATTGTGAATATTAATACAAGCTTTTTTTTGTCTTATATTTTTTGGTAGCTCAATAAAGGTGGAGCCACCCAACGGTTGATACTTATTTAAATTTACTTCTAAATAGACACAGTTTAAAAGTGCCCATCCCGAGTCCCTATCTTGAAATTCATCAATTTTACCTTGCAAAGTGTTTTTAATAGATGAAAACAAAGGCTCAAATTCATAAGTACTGTATAGTGGAATATTTTTTGTTCCAAATGATTTAATTTCTTGTTCATTATTTTTGAACAACAAAAAATTTGAGAATAGTTCAAAATTGACTTTAACACAAATGTGTTTTTGTAAGGTGGCATCTATAACATGCTCTATTTTACTGCGAATAGAGTTCAAAAATGTATCTACATTATTCTGACACTCGTTTTCTGCAGCTATACGATAAGTAATGATTCGACACTTAAAAGCTGACGCCACAGTTTCAACACCATCAATATGCAGCTGGCCTAAATTATTCCCTCTATGTTTATTACTACGTAAATGTCCTACCCATGACTTACTACTAACTGTATCGTTACAAATATGACAAAATGGCATATTAATGTTTTGTGATATGATAAGAAAAAACTTTTATATTGAAAATAAGAGTGAGAAAAAAATACAACAATCAATCGTAAAAACCTATCCGTCGATATAAAATAATAATTAATAGACTATCAAAAAAATCTTATACTCATTCCTATCAAACTATTTTTTTTTTTCCTACCAAGTTCCTATCTATCAATAAAAATAATACGTAAATTATGAACCTAGATCCTATTCAAATTTAATTAACTTGCTAAAGTTATCGATAACCTATTTCTAAAAACTACTTTTACCAACTTAAAGTAAAATAAATTTCGGAAAATATAAAATTAATATTTATTTTTAGCTGCGTTAAAAACTATTTAAAGACAACTTTGTTCGAATAAAACTGTTGTTCTGAATCCCGAAATCTTTTATAAATTGTATTTAGGAGCTCCTGGAGCAAGTCCCACTCAGGATTTTCTTCTCCCAACCGCAGCTTAATAGAGGTTAAGGCTTTACGATATCGCTGGTCCGGTGCAGTTGATTCTACGTCCTCTACCTTGTATAGTTTGAAGTCAATGAAAAATTCACCCTCGTCGGTGGTGATGGCCCGGCGCGACTGCCCGTCAGACACTCGGGTGGTGAAGGATGAGACAGCAGCCGACCCACCGCGGCCTTTCGTCGACGGAGCCGCAGCCTTCTTATCTTCTGCTTTTATTATCGAGAATATATCTCTCTTGGCTTTCTTGTTCCTGTAAATAAAAAGGTTTCATCAGACAATGGTTCTAAATAAATCAACCCACCGCCACTGTCTCGTAAGAATCTAAGCTATAAAATATCAAAGTACTTATCATACTCATACCTAAGTATACTATACACGAGCGTTATAGCACACCTGACTAACCTCGTACCTCTCACCTAATCGACTACGAGCGTAGCACATCGCAACAAAAATCTTTTCTGGATTATAATTTAGATACTTAACTGATATGAACCAAACTACAAACTTTGAGTTTTTGTTGCTTCTTTAAGCATAGAAGGGTCTAAGCCTTGGCTAATAAATGGAATTGAAACTTAATTAAGAGGTATCTATCTAGTTTCAACAAAAAATATTATGAATCTAAAACTGAATTTATTTTGATTTAAATAGTTTTGTAATTGATCATAGGATAACTCACCAAGGGAAATCTTCTTTGGCTTGGCGAATCCCGCGGATAACATCTGCCGCTGCAGTAGATGAGGACGGCTGCGGGGCGAGAGTCTCAGGAACGGTAGCCGGAGTTATCTTCCTCTTCGCAGCCTTCGTCTTGGGCAGCGACGCTTTTT
Source organism: Eupithecia dodoneata (assembly GCA_947044415.1). NCBI lineage: Eukaryota > Metazoa > Arthropoda > Insecta > Lepidoptera > Geometridae > Eupithecia > Eupithecia dodoneata. The sequence goes on along the minus strand of OX345658.1, from coordinate 12,675,690 downwards.
TTGTTTTTTGTGAATCGGTGCGCACCTCCGAGACCAAGGAGTAATCACTCTCGTAGTCGGACCTGAAAAGTTAAAAACATGTCAACTTATTAATTCACAATACATTTTTGTTTGGTTATTTTACTATCAACTGCATTTATAATTTGTGTTCCATGAATGACTTACGAACATTTTATTGTAGAGTTGGTAGAGTACTTTGACGACGACAGCAGGCGTGGATTAAAACTTGGGCGGACGCGTTTGTGAACGGACTTGGGCGGGCGGGCAGCAGCGGGGCGGGCAGCAGCGGGGCGAGGCGGGCAACGTCGATATAGCGTCGGGCTTCAGCTCGAAGATCGCAGAAAGAATGTGATGTTTCAACTTTTTTCAGAGGTTTTATATCGCGCAAGTAAAAACATAAAAATGGACTATGAGCTTTAACTGATAATCAATGTTGAACCTTATTTCACATAATATTACTAACTAAGTTATCAAAATTGATGCAATAGAAATATTTTCCTTTATCAGCATTTTAAAAATGTTCAACCTTATTTCAAAACAATTGTTTTACTTTAAAAGCATTATTTATGCAAATATAGATCTTATATCAATATGCATTTAAGCTCTATGACTATGCAAAACCTCAAATAATTTACCGCGTATGATTCAATAGATCAAAGAAAAGCATCGCGTTACAGTCAATTTTTACTTACGAGCCGCTTAACAAACCGTGAGAATGCTTAAGGGTGATTACAGACGCGTGGTAACTAACATAAAATTAGTGCTACTCATGTCTGTAACTAAGATATAGTTTGAACTTGCTTCATTGATTTTATTATAAGAAACTACCAATTTGCGAAGTTATGTAAAAATGCTTTATTATTTTATTGCAAAAACAATTTAAAAAAAAAAAAAATTGTAGGTAATAATAGTATTATTACTGTCGTGTAGATAGAAACATCATCTCTTTAATCAAATTATTAATTTAACTTTTATCTTTAAAACGAGTACCTCAATATCACATAATGTTTATCTAACACATATTTTTGTTGCAATTGAACTATCATGACGAGTGTAGCCACGGCTTAATAAGGGCTAGTGTCAGCTATGACACTGAAGGTACATAGCATGATTATAAATGGTAGGTAGCTAAAATATCTATAAAATTTTATGCAATTTTATATAAAGTTAGAACATTATTCGTTCTATGTTTTTTTATTACAATTCTTTTCGGTTAGGTTCGAATGAACCTTTAGTTCATTCTTGGTAAGTAAACATTGTTTTCTTTTTGTAGCTTTAATAAGATGTTTGATCAATAAATAAAGTAACATAATATAGATAGTGTAACTATAAAAAATACTAGTGACTTATGAAATTGTTGATAATCCGCGAACGCTGTAGCAGACATCAGGCCTTAGGTGCAAATCGCTGAGTCGCAAGTTATTATTTCAAGGAATACGAACGAAGCATGTTCACACACCGCACCACAGTCGTCCAGTGGGAAACTTGAATCATTATTAGGTAACACGTGTAGAGTGAACAGTGAATTAATTATATGGACAATTACAAGTTGGAACAAGTTATCTTCCCTATTACACACATATAAAAAGGAAATCCAAAGGTACGTTTTAAACTTAATAAACCAAGTTTATCTATATTTTTATCACTTTATTGAAACCTTAAAACTTCTCAAATGTCTCAGTTATAAATTAAATAGGGTTAATTATTTTTTATTCTTAGAGAAATTAAAGTAATAATTTACAATAATAAAACGCTAGCACAATTTTTTTAATAATACAGCATTATTACCTACATAGTAGGTACTAAAACAAGACACGTTTTTTTGTTCGTATAATTTTATTTAACACTAAGTATTGACAGCAATGTACTTAATTAAATAATATTTAAACAAATAGATTTTTTTATAAATGAAGTACCTAGGTGTTAATAAATTTTATTTTGTTATTTCAGATTGCCACTTTTCAATGATTTTCAAAAAATCGAGAAGGTGCACCTTGGATTTCATCAAAACTCTGTCAAAGTATGTGAATTATGCTATGTTTAATATTTAAGTAATAATAAAAAATAATATTTGTTTCTTTTGTTTCAGATTCCACTATCAAGAAAACTTACTATGAGAGACTCGAGTCGAAGTATAGTAGTTTCTTATTAGTTCAGATTTTTGTAACTTCTTTGTTCATGTCGTACAGAAAAAATATTTTTTACCTCCGGTCTTTAATGTAAGTAAAGAAGTCGTATTCATCATAACAAATGATGTACGACGCGGCAACAAGTCACATTATTAATGTGCGGTAAAGGTAATGGTAACGGTAAAGGTAAAGGTAAAGGTAATGGTAAAGGTAAAGGTATTGGTAAAAGGTTTGAACGGTATTAAGTAAGTATATTCGTAAGTATGAAATTTTCTGATTCTGAAAATAATATGAAAAAGTAGGTAGGCTAGGTAGATACGTTTACCTACAGTGTGAGATTATTTGTGGGTTTCTCAACTGTATAAATGAAGCAACATAGATGGGAGAGATAAACCTACCTCGGACTCTTGGTGCGTTCTTACCATGGTTCGGCCAACTATTTATGTTTGCTCTCATAATACAGCGGATTATATGCGCAGATATCTCAAGCTGTAGGTGAATATAAGTTATGTGCATTTTCAACTGTGTCAATGAAGCATCACAGATGGGAGAGATAAACCTACCTCGGACTCTTGAGCGTTCTTCCCATGGTTCGCTCAACTATTTGTGATTGTTCTCATAATGCAGTAGATTTAACACAGTTTTATTTAGCTAACAAAGTTAGGTGGGTAGAGAGGTCTGTGTATTTTCAACTGTGTCAATGAAGCATCACAGATGGGAGAGATAAACCTACCTCGGACTCTTGAGCGTTCTTCCCATGGTTCGCTCAACTATTTGTGATTGTTCTCATAATGCAGTAGATTTTACACAGTTTTATTTAGCTAACAAAGTTAGGTGGGTAGAGAGGTCTGTGTATTTTCAACTGTGTCAATGAAGCATCACAGATGGGAGAGATAAACCTACCTCGGACTCTTGAGCGTTCTTCCCATGGTTCGCTCAACTATTTGTGATTGTTCTCATAATGCAGTAGATTTAACACAGTTTTATTTAGCTAACAAAGTTAGGTGGGTAGAGAGGTCTGTGTATTTTCAACTGTGTCAATGAAGCATCACAGATGGGAGAGATAAACCTACCTCGGACTCTTGAGCGTTCTTCCCATGGTTCGCTCAACTATTTGTGATTGTTCTCATAATGCAGTAGATTTTACACAGTTTTATTTAGCTAACAAAGTTAGGTGGGTAGAGAGGTCTGTGTATTTTCAACTGTGTCAATGAAGCATCACAGATGGGAGAGATAAACCTACCTCGGACTCTTGAGCGTTCTTCCCATGGTTCGCTCAACTATTTGTGATTGTTCTCATAATGCAGTAGATTTTACACAGTTTTATTTAGCTAACAAAGTTAGGTGGGTAGAGAGGTCTGTGTATTTTCAACTGTGTCAATGAAGCATCACAGATGGGAGAGATAAACCTACCTCGGACTCTTGAGCGTTCTTCCCATGGTTCGCTCAACTATTTGTGATTGTTCTCATAATGCAGTAGATTTTCCACAGTTTTATTTAGCTAACAAAGTTAGGTGGTGGGTAGAGAGGTCTGTGGATTTTTAAGATTTTTCATATAAGGTATTGAGAGTTCTAGACCACTTGATTTCTGATAGAACACACGGCACATCGGAGTGAGCGAAGCGAACGATGATAGTGTGTTCTATCAGACATCAAGTGGTCTAGAACTCTCAATAACTTACTACTTACCTGAAACTGGGACCGGGGAATTACCTTGCGAGAGGACATTTTTAAACAGCGTTTAAACTGAGAATAGCTAGCAAGTTTTTTGCTTAAGGGGCCTCCGGAGGGACGAATTCTTCATACAAACGTAATACCAAAATTATTTCTAATTCAAGCATATTTCCACTATAATATTGCATTATTTGTATTAAAATAGTATTTATCTAGGTTCCCAAATAGTTTTTTTTTCAAAAAACTTACCTAAAATTAAATGAAAGCCAATTTTGCACATTTTTATGCGAAAATGGACAAATTTTCTTACGTTTGTGCGCAAGGGTTAGACAGGGACAGTGATATTCGGAGCGATTTTTGCAAGCGAGGGTCGCCGGACCCTTAAGCATTTATTAATAGACGATAGTTGGAGAGGGCGCGACAGTCGCACAAGCAGTATAAGTTCTATCGTAAAAAGTGTTCTAAAAATATAAACAGTGCAATATTCAAAGTGAAAACAATATAAAAACATTATTAAAGAAGTAAAAACGAAGTACAATTGGTATCAAGGACTAATCTGGCCAAAAAACAACAAAAACATCAAAAAACTGGACTGGCGTTCGTAACCAAAAAAGTGTAAACAAAAATCTAAAAGTGGAGAGAAATAGACAGATATGTGTATATTGTGCTGAAAAGTGAACATTACTAAACTTATTTATGTACAGACAGTGTAATAAAACTCAAATTAAAGACAAAGTGATCGTGATTTTCTTTTTCTTTTTTGTTTGGCTTGAAGGTGGATGCAAAAAATTCGAATTTCGAAGTGCATTGCGTCTTTTTCTGTATGTCACAGCCAGAGCCACCTATCAAGGAGTAGCTGAACTATACAGTTCCTAACGTAAACGCTAAAGGGCGCTACTTGTAGTAAAAATGGAAGAAATAGCTAAACTTTTGAAAAAACTTCAAGATGATATGGATATGCAAAGAAAAGAAATGAAGGAGATGAAAGACATAACACTGTCAATAAATAATAACATAAATGAAAAATTTAAGAGCTTAGAAAATAAAAACAACATGTTAGAAGAAAAAATTACGGAACAGAAAAAATCTATTGATTATTTTGAAAGATATATGAGAAAAAGAAACCTACTGTTTTTTGGAGTTGAAGAGCAAGACAGGGGTTATCACGATTTGGAACAGAAAATAGTAAACATTTTAACAAACACTATGAAAATAAACTGCAATTTAACTAATATTGAATCGGTAAGACGACTTGGAAAACAAAATGAAAGAGTAAGACCTATTGTGGTTACTTTTACCACACTAGGTAAGAAAATAGAAATATTAAAAAGCCAAAAATTACTAGAAAAAACTACTTACTACATCAAGGAAGATTTCCCGCCGGAAGTATTGAAAAAACGTAAAGAACTTCAAGGAGAGCTGCTAGAATTGAGAGAACAGGGACAAAGAGCAGTGTTAAAATATGATAAAATAATTATAATTAAAGACACCAACAAAAGAAACAAACCAGACACAGGAGACTCTTTTAGTGAAGAAAAGCAACCTAAAAAACCATACGTGAAGCCTCAGAGAAATAAAACAGAAATTACCAAATTTTTTGCACAGCGTGGTCAACCTGCAAACACCACTACCGCAGGAACTTCCTCTACCACCACTAAATGACTCGAAACTGCAGCTACCTCTCCACGTCCCTCAACCAGGCCGGTCACCGTGGGGGTCAGTGACCAAAACCCTACAGACAAACATAAACATAAACCGCTCTACATCTGCACATACAATGCAAGATCCCTTCTGTCTGACGAAAAAATGATTGAATTTAAAGAGGCCATATCCAACGTAAAGTTTGATATTATAGGCCTCTCCGAAATAAGACGTAAGGGTTATTATATTACGGAAGATCAGGAATACATATTATGCTACTATGGCGAAACTCAAGGCCACTGCGGAGTTGGATTTATGGTAAAAAGAAAATATAAAAACAATATAGAAAGTTTCATAGGAATAACAGAGAGAATTTGCATTTTGAATATTGATATAAAGCCTTTTGAATTTTCTATAATCCAAGTACACCTACCAACTTGTGACAGCGCAGATAATGTTATTAACGATTTTTATCACAAACTTCAAGAACTATTAGAACAATGCAAAAAACATATAATCATAATGGGTGACTTCAATGCCCGCATTGGACAACAAGCGTCGGGGGAACATGCAGTCATGGGCTCAACCTGTTACGGAAGGAGAGACAAAAGAGGAGAAAGACTCATACAATTTGCAATTGAAAACAACCTTACCATCCTAAACACAATATTCAAAAAGAAAAGTCAGAACTTATGGACTTGGCTTTCACCTAAGGGCAATAGAAGCCAAATAGACTATATCCTTACAAACATGAAGAGACAATTCACCAATATTGAAGTAATTAACAAATTCTCTTTCGCTAGCGACCATAGACTCATAAGAAGCACCATACAAATGGAAAAAATAAAATGTAGTAGAGCAAAATATGCACGAAAAGAGTTCAAATTGAGAACAACACAAGATGAAACAAGTTTCCTCAAAAAACTTCAGGAAAATATTAACAGGATCCACGACGATTCAGACGATGTCGAGACATACTACAAAAAAATAAAAACAGGAATTTTATCGAGCCTCAACCAGGAACAAAAACCCAATATAAAAAAGAACCACAGCATAATTTCAGAAAAGACAAAGAACATGATAGATAAAAGAAACGAGTTGAAAAACAAACGTTTTCTAAGTCGTGAAGAAAAATGTGAACTTAAACTATTATATAAATCAACAAACAGACAAATTAAAAAAGAATACCAACAACATAGAAAAACTACTTTTGAAAAACATTTAAGTATATCTGGAAGTCTGAAAAAAGCCTACAGGGAGCTAAATACTTCTAAAAACTGGATACCATGCTTACATAAGAAAACAAAAAATACTTTCTCTAGGCCTGAAATTATACAAACAGCAACAGAATTCTACAGAAAACTATATGGAAATTCTAACACCTGTTCCGACCTACCTGTGGTAGAGCACATCGAAGAAGATCAGCATAACAATGTTGAAAATTTTACTGAAACGGAAATTCTTAAAAACTTGGAAAAACTCAAACTAAGCAAGAGCAGCGGACCAGACAATATCTCTAACGAAATCCTGAAAACTGGTAAAACTATTTTGACAACTCCACTAACTATACTATTCAATAAAATCCTCGAAGAAAGAAAGATACCAAAAGAGTGGGCTGAATCCGATATTATCCTGCTCTACAAAAAAGGCGATCCTTGCGATATCAGTAACTATAGGCCCATTAGTCTTCAACCCTGCCTCTACAAGCTACTGGCCACAGGCTTAGAACAACGCCTTTCAAAAATAACAGAACCACATCAACCAGTAGAGCAAGCGGGATTCAGAAAAGGATTCTCAACCATTGACCACATACAGGTACTGGACCAAATTGTTGAAAAATACGAAGAAATGAATCGCCCGTTGTACCTGGCATTTATCGACTATGCCAAAGCATTTGACTCTATCTCGCACGATAGCATGTGGCAGGCATTAAAACAACACGAAACACCGCCCGCATTAGTAGAACTCATTCAGGACATTTACAATAAAAGCGTGAGTAGAGTCAAACTAGACCGAAAAGGACCTGAAATAAAGATAAGCCGAGGAGCGAGACAGGGAGATCCAACTTCTCCAAGAATTTTTATAATAGTACTTCAGAACATTATGAGACATCTAGACTGGTCTAAGAAAGGAATATTTGTTAACGGTAAATACCTGAGTAATTTAAGATTCGCAGACGACATAATACTTTTTTCTGAAACTGCCCCACAACTGGAATCTATGATTAATGAACTAAATTCGATCAGTCTCAAAATAGGCCTAGAACTGAACTCTACAAAAACTAAATTGATGACTAACAGCATTGAAAGCCCTATCACTGTCCAAAACACTCTACTAGAATACGCCTCAAAATATGTCTACCTCGGTAAACAAATATCATTTGGAAAAACGCGACACCGTGACGAGATCGAAAGAAGAGTCAAAATGACATGGAACAAGTTCTGGGCATACAAAGAAATTCTCAAATCAGACATTCCCATAATTTACAAAAAAAAGGTTTTAGACTCTTGTTTGCTACCCTGCCTATCCTACGCCAGCCAAACTTGGATCTTTAACAAATTCACATCAGACAAGATACAAACAACACAAAGAGCTATGGAAAGGAGCATCCTAAACATAAAAAGAAAAGACAGACACAGAAATACCAATATTCGAAAAAAAACTAATGTTATTGATGCTCTACATCATTGTCGAAGGCTGAAATGGAAATGGGCAGGCCATGTTGCAAGAATGAGCAAGAAGTGGACAGGAGTGGTAACAGCCTGGCGGGGACCACCTGGTAAAAGGAAAAGGGGACGTCCACTTGAAAGATGGGTCGACGAAATTTTGGAAACAGAAAATAATTGGGCGGCCATAGCGAAGGATAGAAAGAAATGGCACAGTCTGGAGGAGGCCTTTACTCAAATAGAGATCAAAGAATTATAAAAATCCTTATTTAATAATGCTCAATAATTAAAATTTTCTTATTTTTTTAACAATGTTCAATTTAATTTTATTATAATTCAATTATTATGTAATTTATTCTTTGATAATAAATGGCTTAATTATTATTATTATTATTATTAGTTGGCAGGCTTAATCTTATCCAGACCATGCCAGCATGGAGTGACAATTTGAAGAATATCGCTGGAAAAATCTGAATGGGACAAATTGAGGAAGGGACGCAAATAAATAAATAAATAATGCTGGACAATCCACACAGCATCATCTAGCCCCATGGTAAGCAGAGCTTGTGTTATGGGTACTAGATGACTGATATACATAATACTTTACATACATATTTTTATTATAGATAGATAACTACCAGAACAATCGGAACAAATTTCTGCAGATCATAAGGTCTCCGCAACCTCCTGTGTCGCAGGCGGACCTTCGCCCACCGCGCCACAGAGGTCGTCAGGAAATAGGGAGATGCCCATTTTCAGCGGTGGCCTTTAATACAGAAAATGATTGGGTACTTTTACTATGTTTTTTCTGTGTTATTTAGCTACTATGTAAATAGCCAAATAATACTTCTACTAGGTGAAAAAGCCAAGTGTCCGCCTATCTTTAGGTGCCAACAATGCGCTTCATCTTAAGACATCACTATTGGCCAAAGCACAGCTCCGAGCTTAGCCAGGCTTAAGAGCTGGTGAAGTTGAGATTTATTTAAACGTGCAATCACACTAATATTATAAATGTGAAAGATCGGATGTCTATATGTATGGATGGAAGTTTGTTACTTCTTCACGACAAAACTACCAAACGGATCGGGCTGAGATTTGCATAAGTGGATACAGGAAATTTTAGACCTGGAATAAATAATATGATACTTTTTATCCTAAATTATCAGTTCCCATGGAGTAGAAATAACCTTTAAATATTTTCACAGAAATGATGCCTGCGAAGTCGCGGGCAGAAACTACTCGTAAAAACTAGTGTAATATAGGTCGGGATTATGCTTCAACGAGGATTTTTTAATTGTTAATGAGATTGTAGTCTCTGTGCAGGGAAACAGAAAAAAAATCAGTAGATTCAATGTATAGAGGCATAACCAAGGTAAAATAAATTCCAGAGTGAAGCGTGATTCGTGACGTTAGCTATGCAGTGTTAGAAAACAAGATGTTTTGTATTCTGCGTTCTTATTTTATAAGTTTGACGACCGATGTGGCGTGATGGGCGAAGGTCCGCCTGCAACGCAGGAGGTTGCGGGTTCGATTCCCGCCTCGGAACAATTGTGTGTACGATCTGTAGATATTTGTTCCGGGTGTTCTGGTCGTTATCATGTATACTTAATAAAAAAAAATCTATCTATGTAATGTATTGTATTATGTATATCAGTCATCTAGTACCCATAACACAAGCTCTGCTTAGCTTGGGGCTAGATGATGCTGTGTGAATTGTCCAGCATTATTTATTTATTTATTTTATAAGTAAATTGCATAGCGTAAGAAGTTTTACCCTGTGATCAGTAAGTCATTTGATAGGAACCCATGATAAACAAACTATATACCAATCGTCGTTTAGAAGTTTTTTGACATTAATATGATTGTTTATAAACACTAATATTATTTATCCGACAGTTTGTATGTTTAGATGTTTGTTACTTCTTCCCATTAAAACTATTGAACGGTAGATATATCGGGTAGTCCAGGTACGGGTCCAGGTTCGGTATCCAGGCCTGGAATAAAACATAGACTACTTTTTATCCCATAATTCAATTCACATTGCATAGAAATAACCTTAAAACGTTTCCATAGCAACAGAGCATGCGAAACCGCGGGCAGAAACCATTAAATTCAAAAAACTTACCAACTGATAGCAAAAAAATTCTTTGTAAAATCTAGGTCAATCAAAAATCAAAATTCCCCGTTTTAACTACGCGTGTGACCTACCACTTAACCTGACAACTTAAGCTCCTTCCATACATCTAACCCCGTGTCCCAGGGTGTAGAAGCACTATTAGCAAAGCACCTCTAAAATGATCAGGTCGGCCTTATTTTTGGTAAAAGCTCGCTAAAAGCCCCGCTGCCCTGCGGTCGGCTCGCTCCGACAAAGGCTCTTTACCAGAATTACCTGGAAATTCTGATGTTTTCAGACATTGGCTGTAGGCTTGCTTGGCACTGGCAGGTTGGTCGGATAGAATTCGAATAATATGGGTATCTAGATTCCAATTTTGAATGATTTACAAGATCTACACCATTTAATTGTATTATTTATGCATTAAGCTGAGCTTACTCCCATTGCCTGCGAATGTACTTAGATAATAATTAACTTAAATATGTGAATTGTATGTTATGTAAGTACTTACTCATTAATTATAGATATACGTTAGGTTTTTAGTATTATTATGTTATTTAGTATATATAAGTTCAAGCAATAAATCACTATTCTATTCTATTATGTATATCAGTATTCTAGTACCCAAATCACAAGCTCTGCTTAGCTTGGAGCTAGATTATGCTATGTGGATTTTCCAGCATTACTTATTTATTTATTACAATTTTATAGCCAGCGTTTTGAGGTATGGAATTTTTCTGTCATCATCCGTTTCATCATCATCATCATCAGCCTATAGCAGTCCACTGCTGGACATAGGCCTCCCCCAATGAGCGCCATAGCACCCTGTCTTCAGCTTGCCGCATCGAGCATCTACGTGCAGTCTTTCGCAGGTAGTCATCCCACCTGGTCGGAGGGCGTCCTACACTACGTTACTCAAGAACACGTTCATCATCCGGCTCATCATCACGCTTCGTGCGTCCGCTAAGTAAAGTGGGTTTTTGCGACATACCCCTGTCGATAAGGCCCACATTCAGCTGGCAAACTTTTGTAAGATTTTATTCAATGCAAGAACAAAACGCCAGCATCAACACGCGCATCAACACAGAATAATGGCGCACTCAAAACTTGTACGGAACCCAGAATTTATCTCCCAGTGGTAGAAAGAATTGTAGAAACTCGGGAAGCACGGAATTTTCTAGAAACATTTGGATTTTTCTAGAAATATTCACGAGATACAAGGCTCATTTATAGTGAACGTGCCACTTTGAATATGGAGGTCGTGTTGTGGGATACGGAACCCTAAAAAGGTGAGGTTTACTGACTGGCGGGAAATAGAGGCTGATTTTTACAGACATTTTGTCGTTTGCTGAGCTACAGAAGTTTTTCGGATGCTTTACCTTAGATAATCAATTCTTTCATAATTTGCTCGGTTATATAACATGTACCTAATAGACCCCTTTTCAAGTAAGTACTCGGTCGACTTATGTAGCGCGGCGGACGAAAGTCTGCCTGCGACGCAAGAGGTTCGATTCCCGCCTCGGGATAAAATTGTGTGCACGATCTGCAGATATTTGTTCTAGGTGTTCTGGTCGTTATCTATGTATAATAAAAATAGCTATCTATGTAATCTGTATTAAGTATAACATCATCTAGTACCCATAATACAAGCTCTGCTTTGCTTTGGGCTGGCTTGGGGCCAGATGATGTTGTATGGATTGATTATTCTTGGGGTTTCATCAGAAAATATCGAATATATAATGATCCTTAAGTGGCTACATAAACATTTAAAAAAAAATTCAATAGTTTAGTCACTGCTTTTATTTAAAAAGGCGTACAAAGCCGCGGTAAACGCTAGTCGTAACTAAAGTACACTCACCTCTGAAAACTTCCAACAGAAACACCTATCTAATCTGATTCGCAACTTTGCATGTGAATAGAACAACTCGTAACTCAAGTAGAAAATGTTTTCCAGACGATAGCTAATTTGCCTGCAAGTTGGGGAATTTATGGCTCTTTCAGACGTGTGGTGGACTTGCCGATACTTGGGGAGAAAGTTTTAGGGACAGTGAACAACTTGTGGTAAACGTAGTGTAGGACGCCCTCCGGCCAGGTGGGATGACGACCTGCGAAAGACTGCAGGCAGATGCTGGATGCGGCAAGGCTGAGGACAGGGCGCTATGGCGCTAATAAGGGGAGGCCTAATCCCTGTGGACTATTATAAGTTGATGGTGATGATACTGATGATGAAACAACTTGTGTTCAGGCTTAGGTTCAATGTTAACTTGTATGAAGGAAACCTATTCAGTTTGTATTTTAAGCAGGTTTTTTTGCATTGTTGACAGAAACCGTGAGTCCTACCAAAACATATTATGTGAAAACACCGCCAAGTTCTTTCAGTGCTGTGACTGATAAGATGATAAGAAATCCCAAAATTATAAGAGCCAATAGCCTATAAACAATAGCCAATAGCCGGTATTGGTTCTTCAGGGAAGGCCTTTTCTGCTGTGGTAACTATTGATGTTATTTTGACATCGATTCGACGACCGATGTGGCGCAAAGGTTCGCATGCAATGGAATTTGTGCGATCGATTCCCACCTAGGGAACAATTATTGTATGTTCTGCAAATGCATATTCCGGATATCTGCTACGTATAGCAAAAACCTCTATCTACCTTATGTACTCGTATATTGTATCGTATTAAGTACATCACTCATCTAGTACCCATATCATAAACTCTGCTAAGCTTGGGGCTAGATAATGGTGTGTGGATTGTCCAGTATTATTTATTTATTTCATGTGTATTGTTTTCTAGTCTAATATATTATATTAATTTTTTTTAGAGTGTTTAATAAGAATTTTGTACCCAGATGAGTATTTTGTAATAACTGCAGCTGGTAGAACCTTCACCTAACTTCTATTATTGGTGGAGCGTTTTTATTTAAGCTCAAGAAACTTCATTAGGAATGCATGAGAATATTCTTAGCTGTCTGGCAGTTACCATAAATTATAGAGTATTGCCGTGATGTTAAATATTTCTCCGTAAAAAGTACAAAAGAGTATTATTATTAAATACGCCTTGTTTTGTCTGCAGGTATGCAAACTTTCATGCATACTTTTCGCGGTTACCTATAAGTACAAAAATTTAAAGTGAAAAAAAAAATCGAATCACCTTATTTATACCTTACATTACTACCTTCTATTTGATAATAATTTATATATAAAATTTGACTTGTCTAAGTGCTTATTTTGTAAGTCTATAGAAATAAATTATATTGAATTTTGAATTTTGTTGAAACTAAAAATTCAAGGCATGTCCAAATCAACAAACAGATTGCATGAAGTCCTCAACTTTAAACGCAAAACAAATAAGTTACGATTTAAAACATAACAACAGAGTTGTAAAAATATTTAATTTGTATTTATATTTTTAATCTATGCTCGGGGTCTCTCTAACTAAAGGATAGGATTCGTAACTAAATCATCCGACAGAGAACCAACGCTATAGATGTAGCTCAAAGAATTAGCAAGTCGAAGTGGCAGTGGGCCGGTCATTATATCACGAAGAATCGACAACCGCTGGGGTAAACGTGTTATTGAGTGAAGACTGCGACTCAGCAAACGTAATATAAGACGCCCTCCGGCCAGATCGGATGTCGACCCGCGAAAGCCTGCAGGCAGATGCTGAATGCGTCAAGCTGAAGACCGGGCGCTATGTCACTCATTAAGGGAGGACTATGGCCAGCGGTGGACTATGATAGGTTGATGATGATATTGAATCGATGGGTTAACATTTTTCTAAGGATTTCAGCAACACAATCAAAGAAAAATTTGACTGTTTGCCCAAATGTTGGTATTGATGTGATGGATTTTGGTGTTGGTACTTTCATTTGTTTGGAACCTAGATAAAAATTGAAACGATGCCACTTTTCATACAAAAAAACCCTCGTGAAAGCTCAGGCAGGCTCGTTAACAAACACACTTCGCCCCACTCCCTAACCAAAAATAATCCAATTGAGCAATTTAAAAAGCAGAATTATGATCCAAACGAACCAGAAATATAAATAAGGTATTCTTCACACGGAGCGGGATTATTCCGGTCACAGCGTCCCGGAGGGGAGATACTAACTTGTACAGGTCTGCGATATTTTTAGCGTGAATAGCTTGGCGTCATTGTAAACTGTGGTTATGGTGCTTGACGCTGAAGCAATTTCATGTAAAGAAATGATTGAAATAGCTTAATTCACGGAAAAACATAAATATAAACCATTAAACAAGAAATTAATGTCAAAGGTGACCTTAAGACATAAAATATAAATAATTATCTTCCAGTAAAAAAGATTAGCTAAAGAATATAATCGAAAGAACGAGAAAGTTAAAATCAAAACAATGTTCAATGATCTAAAGAAAATTGAATACGATTTTGACTTTGAATTTTCTTCAACTTCTTTTTTCAGACTCAGTCAGTGGAGCTACCCTACCACGCTATTTAACACATAACGTAACGCGCGTTATCAGCGTTATTACGGTAATTAATAACGCGTGTTAAGGCGCATTTTAAAGCGAATAACTTGTGAAAAGGCGTTATTTGAGTTAAATTGCACTTTGACTGCGAACTTTTTTCGACGACTGCGATCTTTTTTTAACCTAAGCCATTCGTGCTGCCGCTCTACACAGCGGTTGTGTTGCGCCGCACTTCTTACACTGCGTTTCGTTCGAAAAACATTACAGCTGTGCTGAGTCACACAGATCTGTATTTTCTCAGCTGCAGCGCTAGTGTGGATTTACGCATATTAGTCACTTGTAGAAAACACATACGGTGTGATTTCAGCACTCAAAGTGTTAACGCATTAATCACGCCAAAATTAGCGTAATAACGCTGAGAACGCACGTTACGTTATGTGTTAAACTGCATGATAGGCCCATAGATCTTTGTTATGGCATGGCAACGTTGTTGTCCATAGTCTATAGATTATAGATAGGCAGAATACTCCAGTACTGACGTTGACATTTTATAATTTTCATGGACAGATTCAGAGTCCCCGCGGAGACGCTTGCCACTCAAATACTTTTTTGACAATCCCCCGGGGAGTCCCGACCACTGAGAGGTGAATTTACAACTTGCTGCAGTAAAAACACTAGGTAGGTTGCCGACAAGTTGACAAAATGTCGGCTATCTACAATATTCATAAACTGTAATGTCACACCAACACACCGGGTTGTGTTACCGATTTCTACCAGTGTGTGTAGACTTCATAATGTTTCAATCATTTCAGTCAGATGAAGATTCTCATCCAACGAGTTCTTCACTACACAGTATAAAACAAAGTCGCTTCCCGCTGTCTGTCTGTCCCTATGTATGTATACTACTTCTATCTTTATAACTACGCAACGGATTTTGATGCAGTTTTTTTATAGAGTGATTCAATTCAAGAGGAAGGTTTATAAATAATTTTACACATAGATTTCCACGCGCGCGAAGACGCGGGGCGCAACTAGTGTATAATAAGTGAAATGTACCTAGTCGTTTGCTATTCCTCAATTAATTAATTAATTCACACCAAAATCGACAACCCGGCCCGTTCGTGCGACATTTTTATAGTAATACAACTAACAGTGTTAGTTGTAACAACTAAGTGTGATTAACAGACTCCTAGAGCATAACGTAAGTAAGTAAGAGTAAGTTAATTAAGATCTGTTACTTTTCCATGGTCTGAAATAAATGATTATTATTATTATAACAGAAAACACAATTGGTAAAGAAAAGCTTCAGCTGCTTTTCCAAAAACTTGATCTCAGAAAACTCGTACGTAAAGTTAAAATAGCTAACACATCCGAGTAAAGTCGAGCTAACGGAGTAGGAGATAAAAATCCCATTCCTCGCAAATGCTTGAGATAAAGAGTGCACGTGTGACGCCCTCCGAGCGAGACGAGTGACACCTAGGAGTCACAATTTTATACAAAGAACATGGTGTAGTCACAAATTTAATAAGCTCCTAAATAAGGGTACTTACCCTTATTTTTAAACCGGAAGCGAAAGATTTTGAACAACTAATTTTTTAAACTTAAAGAAAATAAAAAGCTCTGAAAAAAGGGTGAGGTTTTTATGTTCGGCTGTATGTATAGATTTTTTTGAAGATTTTTTTGGTTTTGTACAGAAAATTATGTCAGACTCAAATAAGTTTCATACACTAAATAGTGTAAATTCATTGGATTTCGAAGTCTGTGTTCAAGTTTTGCAAAAAATAGTTATTGTTCAATTAAATCATTTTTAAAAGTAGAGGGGAGATATTAAGTAAAACGTTTATCGTATAGAACCTTGAATACATGTTTGCCATGATAGTCAAAAGACAGATACCGGTATGTATCACTACATAGTATAAAACAAAGTCGCTTCCCGCTGCTTGTCCCTCCCTATGTATGCTTAGATCTTTAAAACTACACAACGGGTTTTGATGCGGTTTTTTTAATAGATAGAGTTAAGATATATGTATTTACCTCCGTTTTACCTCATTACACCATTATGATTGAAATGGTATGAACAGACAGTTAGCTGTCTGTTCATACCGTCCATTCAGGACACTGTCCATCCTTATTGCTCTGAGAAGCACCTTGAGCTCCAGAATCGTGCCACCTTGAGGGACATCTCCGAGACACAGGGACTGAGAATGTTTCACTCGCTCCGTTGGCTAATTTTACCAGCTGCTCGCTCGGCTGATAATAAATGAATAATGTGTTTTCTATCAGTCTAGCTGTCTGTTCATACCTTCTATCTAGCTGCCTGTTCATACCTTCCACGCAGGACCCTCGATCCACCTCCTCATTGTTCTGTTGAGAAGCACCTTGAGCTCCAGAATCGTGCCACCTTGAGGGACATATCCGAGACACAGGGGACTGAGAATGTTTCACTCGCTCCGTTGGCTAATTTTACCGGCTGCTCGCGTTGTGATGCAGACGATTCGGAAGATAGGGGACTAATCGCTGGGTTAAGTTATTTTGGAATTAAATGTGTGAAAGATTATAAATGATACGTGGTATTAAATTAAAATCATAGACGCAAATCAAGTACGCGTATAAATCATAATTTAACCATCGTAGTCGTCCTGTAACTTTAGTATTCATTTCAGTAGCTTTTTGTGGAAATTTTTAAATAGCCTTATTTGGTCACATACTTAATCATTAAGTTAGCTGTTAATTTCCTGATAATTGTTAAAATAAAATACAGTTGGTAAGTAAGTAATTAATTTCTAAAATATTCGATCGAACAACCTTACCACCTTCGGACGCATTATTAACTGACAATTCTCATTTCGGATCTCTTAGAAGTAAATGTCAGAATCATTTTCAAAGTACCTAAGGTCACCGAAAGAACGGATCAGCCGTCTTTCGTTTTGTGCGATCCGACACTAAACCTAAACGTAAACTTCGTTCGTTTTTCAAAGTAGACCACCCGATTGTTTTACCTATTTGACGGCTGTTTTTGCACCAAAATAAACTCAAAACAAACGACGATTGTTACGAAATGTACCTCCCAAAAACCTTTTAACTCGTTCAATTCCCAAAACTAGGCTAACGTCACCGCTCGCCAAACAACAGGATCCATCATCCGAAGAGATGCGCAAATTGCGGAGTCACTCAGCGGCACAAAGCGAGGCGCGACTTGTCATCCATTTTAAAATCTGCCCCATATCTGGCTGGATTGCTTTAAACTGCGCTAACCATGGACTTGTAGCATTTTACAGTTTAGCTAGATTAAAGGTGTATTAAGAACGCTCTTCGCTGCAGTAAACGTTTACACTTTCAAACGATCACATAAAATATTACAGAATATTTTTCGGGTAAATATGAAAATGAAAAATAACCATGATCACTATAACGCGATAGAAACGTAAGGGAACATTGCACAACAAATTGCGAAATTTTAAAAAGTTGAACCAAATAAAAACTCACACAACTGTATAGACGGACTTGGGACTATGTTTAGTTCCAAGTTCACAGCATACGTGTTTACATGCAGCTATGATTTATGGAGCGGTGCAAATGGGTTACGGTGACGCGGGACGTACGCGCACAATTAATGCACTGCATTAGCGGAATTTAGATCGAGTTTCAGGCTTTACTGTTTTTACGTGTGACGAGAAGACTGATGCATTCTCACCTATCATCATCATTATCGGCCTATAGTAGTCCACTGCTGGACGTAGGCCTCCCCTAATGAGCGCCATAGCGCCCTGTCTTCAGCTTGCAGCTTACCTTCAATATTTGTACACCACAACACAAAAAGCTTTAATTCACTTTATGGAGACGAGTTTGACATTGCAGTAAAGACCTCAAATCGACAAGTAGTATCATTTACTACAAATAATCAACCATAAGCATATAGTTATTCTGTCGGTTTTGTTATTATTGTATTTTGAGTTTGGCTGGACTATAAGGTGTCGGTAGGTACCTATACTCCGATTGAGAAACCTCCTCCTCCGACGCATTAGGATGCGGGTTCCATTCCCGCCTTTGTACCAATGTATGTACGATCCAAATATTTATTCAGGCTGTTCTGGGTATTTTCTATGTATAATTAATAAATTATTTTTTGTAATGTATTGTATTAAGTATATCAGTCATCTTGTTACCATAACACAAGCTCGTATTAGCTTGGGGATGGACGATGCTGTGTGGATTGTCCAGCATTATTTATTTACAATGGACTTATTCAGGAGATACGTAATGAAATCGTCAAATTACGATAGTTTTCTTTACCTACAATTGAGTAATTAAAAACGTAGAATTGTATATCACCTGTAACTCAAACCCATTGTAAGTAACGTGTACGTGATAACCCTCCCAAAGCATAACGTTACCTAATGCAAGTAAACCCACAATTCATCACCCACGTCTGGGCACTCAGCAATTTCCCCACATTACTTTAAACTTTGCATTTTGCAAACTTATGAATATAATTTCTCAAAACATCACTGCTGTATTCCCTCTAAAACGTTGGGCTAAAGTTAGGTTTTCTTGAGAAACGGCCACCGCTTTAAACTGAACACGTTTCATGAATTCTTTAACAAGAAACAAAGCTTCTTAGCTGATAAGTGATAAGCCCTGTACCTTCTTCATGAGCACTAGAACATGAAATAAACAAAGCTATCTTCCTTCAAGAGCAATGGTAGGTTTGATATCTTCAAAGCGTGTCCAGTTTTATTATAAAAATGTGGTTGTCACCTCAAAGGAAAGTACATCTGTAACGACAGTCGTAACACAATTATATACAATGTTTCAGAGCTCATCTAACTTCCCAAGAATCTGTCAAGACATGATTGAAATATGAAGTTAGAACAAAAACCATAATTAATGGTTAGTAACCTGATTGTGTACTTAAAAATCTTAATAATCGTTGGATAAGCCATTTGGTAACATTTCAATAAAGGTTTTTTATTGTATTTAAGATTTTAAAGAAGAATAAAGAATTAAAGAAGAATAAAGAATTTATTTATAGCCACACACAATAATAAACAATTACAAAAAAAAAGGAAAACACATAAAAAATACAAAACAACTTAAGTAGTAGGGATTTAAACTTTACATAATGTAGCGTGGTAGTAGAGTCCCAAGTATAAGGATAACTGGTCTTCCCCTATGTGCGCGGCTAATAAGGTCCAATCTCAGCTTGTTGTCATTATCGACAGAGGACGATAGTGACACTGGTTTTCAGGCTGGACCTTAAATTGGGGTGACGTCGTGTCACAAGTAGCATTTTAATAGATTAAATGTGAATTAATAGTGAATACATAAAAATCTTTTGATTTAATGTTTTACAAACTACCAACTACATACCTATACAAAACAAAAATGCTTTATTGTAAACCATATGCAGGCAGATCATTACAATAAGGTATTACATGCGACAAGCACAATGGACGGCCTTATCGCTTAGAAGCGATTAACAAGTCTTACAATTTTAATAAATGTTCATCTTAACGACCGTCTTATCACGCAGCCTCCATCTTGGGAACTATAAAGTAAACTCTAAAACCGGTAACTTAGTTCTTTAGTACTTAGGTTATTGTTCCTAACATAACAACTACGCGACGCTTTATTTAAAAAGCTATGAACGTAGATAAAATATAGCTCTGAAATCACCCGGGCCGGCTATGGAGTACCCATCGACATCTTACCCTAAGATGTCGACGGGAGTAACTATCTATACTAAAAAATAAAAATATATTAAAAGAATAGCATAACATATTCTCTTTTAAAAGTGGCTTAGAGGAAAAATTGACTTATTACCTGTATAGGTAATCGGATTATTTAAGATATAAAACATTAATTAAACAACTTCAAAAAGGGGGTTCTAGTTTTTGCTATATCTAGGTATGTGTGTTTTTGTAATGAAAATTGCAGAGACGATTTATTGTGTGTTTGTCTTACTGAAGTTTTTTATTATACATAGAATATACCCAGAACATCCGGAACAAATATTTGCAAATCCCACATTTGTCCCAAGGCGGGAATCGAACTTGAGATCTCTTTCATCGCAGTCTGACTTTCGCCACATCGGTGGTCGCACATTTGTATATCCGGGTACCAATAGGTAACTACGAAAACAGAGGTAACAGAGGTTAATTTTTCAAAATTAGATTTGCCTATGTGCTAAGGTTTAGCCTATGTGCTAAACCTTAGCACATAGGCAAATCTAATTTGGCATCTAATTTGGCTGGCATAAGAATGTAGATGTAGAAACATAGTTTAGCAGCTAAACTATCTACAAACCAAATTTCATCTAAATAAGTTTAGTAGTTACGGAGATACGTGGTACTGACTGTGGTGACTGCAGGCAGATGCTGAATGCGTCAAGGTGAAGACAGGGCGCTGTGGCGCTCATTAGGGGAGGCCTATGTCCAGCAGTGGACTAACATAGGCTGATGATGATGATGTGGTAACAAACATTCAGACTTTCACATTTATTATATTAGTAGGATGTCTGTCTGTTACGTTTTTACTCATAAATTTAGGCTTAGCGAAACTTTATGAAATTTGGCAAATGGATAAATGGAATTCTCGGGAAAGACCTTATGTACGCTATGTCCAATTTATCCCTGAAAACGCACGCGAAGGCGCGGGCAGAAGCTAGTACCTACCTGCTAGTACCTTTAATATGCAGAGATTAGTTCCGGGTGCTCTGGTCGTTTTCTATAATATCTATGTGTTGATATTATGTATATCAGTTGTATACTACCCATAACACAAACTCTGCTTAGCTTGGGGCTAGATGATGTGTGAATTTTCCAGCATTATTTTTTATTTTTAATAGACTTAAAAAACCTCAAACGTGAAAGTTTGCTCATCAACATTTTCATTATTTTTCTATCAAAAGCCTCACTATCCTTTATGTTTCAAGTAATTATTCAAATAGCCAAAGACCCTGCATTATTTATACCACTTTTTATTTTATTCAAAAGCTGTTATTTAGGGCTCTAGCGTATGTTTTTAAAATTTTTTCGGGTTATCTCATACATTTAATGGAGTTGCTATTATCCCGGGCTGCTTTTAGTTAAAGCAAGTTTTTAGCTTTCCCGAGCTTTTAGACATTAACCACAATAATGTATGGAAAATGGTTTTCGAGCCGGGTTTTGGAATATATTTGTAGCTTTGATGATGATTCTAATGGCCTTCTAGTCGGATTGACCACGGCGGCGAGACTCAAAGTACATTAGACAAGAGCGCAGGATATAATTATGGTGCACAAGTGTGTGTGCAAACACTGGTGCACTCTCTATTCCCTCACTCTCATAATACGATGTAGACTGACACGACTGGGCAGAGGTCAGGAATAGGAATGAATGAATAAACTCTTTATTGCACTTAAAACTATAAAATAACACCTTATATCTAAACATTACATATTAAAAGTACAATAGGCGGCCTTATCGCTGACAGCGATTTCTCCTAGGCAACCTAGGACCAACGGTTAAATGTATTTTCCGAGACATGGGGGTGTAACCTGATTTATTTATTTAAACACCACCAATAACACCACCAAACACCACAAATTTCCTGACTCTGGACTTAATTTAACTTTAGGACTCATGAGGGAAGTGATTGAGATTTTGTTTTCTTGAACGACCTACATATATTATTTATTATAGAGACAGGACTATTAAAATAAGATATGGGGATAGATTTTAGAAGTAACGGCAAAGCCAAGCTTAGAGATTATGGCAAAATCCAACAAACATAATAAGTAGTTTTCCCTATTACCATATAATATAAATAAATAAAATAAATAATGCTGGACAACTCACGTAGCATTATCTAGCCCCGTGGTAAGCAGAGCTTGTGTTATGGGTACTAAATAACTGATATACATGATACTATATATTACATAAATAGATATTTTTTATTATACATAGAAAACGACCAGAACACCCGGAACAAATATCTGTAAATCGTACACACAATTGTTCCGAGGCGGGAATCGAACCCGCAACCTCCTGCGTCGCAGGCGGACCTTCGCCCACCGCGCCACATCGGTCGTCAATATGTGTGTTATGTCTGTGCAAAATCCGTACCAATCAATAAAAACCTCATATTTGTTTTGTAATGAAGTTGAAATGAATAATGATTTTAAATGGAGCTAATGGAAATCTGGATAACGCAAAAATAAATAAATAAATAATACTGGACAAATCCACACAGCAACATCTAGCCCCAAAATAAGCAGAGCTTGTGTTATGGGTACTATATGAAATGGATTATCAAATAGGTAACTTTATTTTATAAATATAGTAGTGATTATATTATATATTACTTTATATTTAAAGTAAATTCTTCTCTAAAGACAGATAAGTTAAAAATTACAATATTTTTTATAACTACCCAAAAACGCGCAAACCTTGACCTCCCATTTCGAGTGTTCTGCCAACATCCTGAGCTCCCCTCCACCCCTCTTACCCCCCACTTGAAACCTCCGCGAATGAATGAACTTTTTTCATCTCGCCACATTCAGTGTTGCCACTTGCGCAAGTTTCAGGGCGCGGGAAATATCCGGCTTTGAAAATCTTTTTGTACTTCGGTCAGTACTTGGGCCTCCTTAACGGTGCTATTATCGACACTGTAATGTGTGTGTTGTAGCTATGTTTAAGAAATAGTAAGGTTTAGTATCATCATCATCATCAGCCCATATTAGTCCACAGCTGGACATAGGGCTCCCCCAATGAGCGCCACAGCGCCCTGTCTTCAGCTTGACGCATCCAGTATCTACCTGCAGTCTTTCGCAGGTATAGTATAAAAAAGACCATAGCGAACAAATTTGCGCGCAGCTTCACGTTTAGTAAATAATATGAAACCAAAAGCAAGTTGAAGTGGCAGTGGGCCGGCCATATCTCGCGAAGAACCGACGGCCGCTGGGGCAAACGTGTTCTTGAGTGGAGACCACGACTCGGTAAACATATTGTCGCCCTCCGACCAGGTGGGATGACGACCTGCGAAAGACTGCAGGTAGATGCTGGATGCGGCAAGCTGAAGACAGGGCGCTATGGCGCTCATTGGGGGAGGCCTATGTCCAGCAGTGGACTGCTATAGTCTGATGATGATGATGAAACCAATCAAACAATATTAAATAAATAATAATAAGATAGCCCTTAATTTTATTGCCATTCCTAATAAATGCAAATTAAAGATTAATTATTGTCATAATATTCAAATATAAATTCGATATTTAATTTATCAATAAACTGTGGATATTAAACAATATAATCTATTCGACTATTCGACGACCGATGTGGCGCGGTGGGCGAAGGTCCGCCTGCGACGCAGGAGGTTGCGGGTTCGATTCCCGCCTCGGAACAATTGTGTGTACGATCTGCAGATATTTGTTCCGGGTGTTCTGGTCGTTTTCTATGTATAATAAAAAATATCTATCTATGTAATGTATTGTATTATGTATATCAGTTATCTAGTACCCATAACACAAGCTCTGCTTACCATGGGGCTAGATAATGCTGTGTGGATTGTCCAGCATTATTTATTTATTTATTCAAGTCAAGTCAAGGGGTTCTTGCATGTTTTTGACTTTAACAGATTATTGTTTTAATGAGTACCTATTGAGAAAGGCTTCGAAATCAATCAAACCTTAACCATCTAAAATGCTAATCAGAAAACCTAGCTTTTCTGGGCTCTGAACTAAGTTTAAAAAATAAGAAAATCTTACCTAACCTAATTAAAGGTAGCCTACACAACTCATACAAATAAGTACCTAGTCTACCTAACATAAACGAAAAAAAAAACTAACTCGAAATAATTGCTAAAGAAACTAGACTAAACTCTGTTTCTTGCTTTCCACAACTAATGAGCTGAGCAGGTCTAAATAAATAAATAATGCTGGACAATCCACACAGCATCATCTAGCCCTAAGCAGAGCTTGTATTATGGTAAAATATGTCTTGTATCGAGCAAAAGAATCATCGAAATCGTTCCATAAACGACGGAGAAATAGACAAACATACTTACATAAAAAACATACATACTGCCGAACATCACCCTCCTCCTCTTTCGAAGTCGGTTAATATAGTATAACTGCACGAAGCCTTCGTTCAATCTCTATGATCAAATTAGGCTACGAGCGATTGAGTCGCGTTGCTCATTTTACTAGGCAGAGCGTTTGTTCAGAAGCGGAAGCGGATTAAAGTCACCATTAACAAACGTAGGCTGCTTTTTCTTACACCTTTTACTAATGAAGAAGTATTTGAACTGCTGCGCTCGTAAGCTTCGCGTGAAATCTGTATGGGCTGAAACCTTGTCAAATCACTACATAGTATAAAACAAAGTCACTTCCCGTTGTCTGTCTGTCCCTATGTATGCTTAGATCTTTAAAACTACGCAACGGATTTTGATGCGGTTTTTTAAATAGATATAGAGTAATTCAAGAGGAACGCTTATAAACTATTTGAAAAATAGATTTCCACGAGGGCGAAGCCGCGGGGCGCAGCTAGTTACTTATTATATTTTACGTCACCTTGTCTTACTTCAAAGGCTGAAAAAATATACATTGCTCTTTTACAGCCCAAGCCGTCAGACTATGGAACAATCTACCTGTTGAAATAAAAAACCCATATCACATCAAAACTGTGAAAGATAAGTAAGTATTCGAATATTATTTAGGCCAGACTAGGAATTAGCATGTCCCTTAAAGTTACCACTAGCTATTTATTGTTATGTATTAGTGTAGGTACATTTCTATTTGTATATGTGTATTAGGTTTTTTAGTCTGTTAAAAATTGTATTAGTTTAAGCATCTGCACCGCCATCTTTTGATTTTATCTTGTAAGCTTGGTTGCCTGGAAGAAATCTCTTTAAGAGATAAGGCAACTAAATATCTTACGTTTTTAACCAAGCTGTTTTAAATATATTAAGGATAAAGAAATATCTATCAATATGTAAACGATTATGGCCGAATGGATCAGCTGACAGAATAAATCGATTATTCGTTACTTTATTTCAATGAGCAGGACGAGTCGTTCGTCAACTCACACCATGAATATTGTCCCAACTGGTGTGAGTTCATCCTGGCACAAGTATACTAACATACTTAAAAGAATGTCCTAATAACAACTTTCTAGCATGTAGAGTACCATATTTTTATACAAATAAATATTTAAAATTTTAAATCAAATAATTTATTTGCAGCCAACGGGTTATAAGTTGGTATGCTTATTCTAAAACGTCCCATGCGATGACTTACCAGCTAAAACAGCTGTGGCGTGCAAAGTATATAATAATAAATAAATAATAAATATTGCTGGACAATTCAAACAGCATTATCTAGCCCCATGGTAAGCAGAGCTTGTGTTATGGGTACTAGATAACTGATATACATAATACAATACATTACATAGATAGATATATTTTTTATTATATGAGGAATCGATCCCGCAACCTCCTGCGTCGCAAGCGGACCTTCGCCCACCGCGCCACATCGGTCGCCGAATAATATTAATAGCAAATATATACAGATCGGAAAATTTATTAAAACAATGTCAAACTATGTGTATTACAATAACATTGGTCCATAAAAATAATAAAAAGATAAGCAAATTTAAAATCAAATAATAAAATTAGAACAAAACTTTTATGTTAGTTAATTTAAATTACTTAATTACCATGGAGTCGATTTTTGAAGCTCGCTTAGCTCACCAATACCGATAAGGCCGTTAATTTTGTAGCAAACCGTCTCGTTATATATTCCGTCACTGAATACCGAACCGTTCGCTTTTATCCGTTATAGTACTGATTTATTTACCAAATATTTTGATTTCACTTGTTGAACTGTCATACAAATAATATAAAGTTTTGCTTGCTTTATTTACAAACGTAAATATTTTGAAAAACATGCAGAATTTTATAATTCGCGTTTTATAATACTCGCGGAATGAAATCACTCGCTAGCATTTTGCTGCAGAATACTGTGCTATTGAAAATACTCAAAGGTGTTTGTTTGTCGATGAACCGACGGCCGCTGGGGCAAACGTGTTCTTGAGTGGAGACCACGACTCGGTAAACGTAGTACGCCATACCTAGTAGGTTTTATGGGAAATTTCCACATTTAGAATCAAAGTATAGTTTTCAGTTGAACCTAAATAGGTAATCTCCGGAAGTACATAGGTCCGTTCATATTTATTTTTGAGTGCCTACGGTCACATTTGAACAACGCCATCGACAGAATCTGCATAAACAAACACCTTTCATCACGATCATCATCATCACCAGCCTATAGCAATCCACTGCTGGACATAGGCCTCCCCAATGAGCGCCATAGCGCCCTGTCTTCAGCTTGCCGCATCCAACATCTACCTGCAGTCTTTCGCAGGTCGTCATTCCACCTGGTCGAAGGGCGTCCTACACTACGTTTACCAAGTCGTGGTCTCTACTCGAGAACACGTTTGGCCCAGCGGCCGTCGATTCTTCGCGAGATATGGCAAGCCCACCGCCGCAGCTAGTAGGTACCCAATAAAAAATCTTTAAAAATCGATATCTAAAGCGACAAATTACCAGACATCCCACAAACAAAGTAGCACACAGACTAGACTAATCAAGTCCGTTCCGAATTCAAACCCCAATCAAACAGAACTAAATTTTTAGCAAACAAACCAGCCAATCGCGAGCTGGTGTTTGCACAAAGTTCGTTAATCCGCCTGATCGTCTTAATCGTATGCGAATTCCTAATGCAAGCTTGCATTATGCGAATTATGCGGAATGCGGCTGCGGAGATAGCATTGGAAAAATACTAGGCTTTGGGAGTATCGGATTATACTCTAGCGCCCGGAATGTTCACAGTTTTTTCTTTGGCTCGGCAGCTGTCATGGCGGGTCGAACTTGATAAAAATGGCCGGAAGATTTGCAAGCCAGTTCAAAGTGAGACGAGTGAGCAACGAGCTAGATAATTTTAGATTATCCATGAAAATATCAGTCATTTTTATTATTTATTATTTAGAGTGGGAATCGCAAAAAGTATAAGAACTCATGAAGCATGCCAGTAGGTATTAATTAGTGTACAAT
Source organism: Eupithecia dodoneata (assembly GCA_947044415.1). Taxonomy (NCBI): domain Eukaryota; kingdom Metazoa; phylum Arthropoda; class Insecta; order Lepidoptera; family Geometridae; genus Eupithecia; species Eupithecia dodoneata. Next base: position 12,647,934 of record OX345658.1, on the reverse strand, counting down.
TTACATTCATTATTACAAAAGTCTAGGAAGAGCTAAAGTATCTTTACTTATAATTTATTTTTGCAAAAAAGGTTCCCCTAAATAATTAGGCATTCATTAAAGACTAAGTTGCGCTAGGAATACAATTTTGTACGATTAGAAATATCACTGCAGTTCAACTAATTTTGAACCCTAACGTTTCCAAAATTAGGTCTAATAATGGATCACACTGCAATGTCATCCCGTATTGGCTCTAATGTGTTGGAATGTCATCACTAACATATTATTAGCTAAACAGTTTAATCGCTTGTTCAGGAATTATGTTTGGTATTCTCTATGGCCCGATTGAAACGGAACATTGGTATGAATTTAATTAGAGTCCGCGCCACCACTGAAGTCCGATAGACGCGGCGCTGCTTTCTTCTGTTGCAGTTATTGTTGTATGTAATGTTGTTTAGTTCCCGCTTTTGCCGTAAGACTTCAGTGGTGGTGAGCACTCTCAGCTTGATTATTCATTGATTTTTTTTGGCATAGGTACATAGGTTTGCAACTATTTCTATCAGTATAATATTTACTTAATAATTATTACTTATTCCATCAATATATCACTATTTTGTATAGAATAAAGGCGCTTCCCGCTGTCTATATCGTATGCATAGATCTTTAAAACATCCAAAGGATTTTGATGCGGTTTATTTTATATAAAGTGATTCAAGATAAAAGTTTACCCATACGCATAATAAATAATACATGTATTTGCGTTCGTGCGAAGCCGGGGCCTTATTGACAAACAGAGTGAAAATGTAACTTTTATTCTATTGCATTTTTAAGGCACTTATTTTTGCAAGTCGTTTATTTTGGAGATGGGTGCAACAGCAGTTTATTTTGGGGGCCAAAAGTAGCCTCAGAACTTACTACCCTCTATTGACACTCTTGTTATATCAAACGATACCTTTCTACTTCGCCAAATAATAATAATATTTCCCGACAGCATTATTATAATTAAATCTTCTCCCAGAGGAGCACGTGAACTGATCAAATTAATATTAATCATATTTGGATTGCCATTAAAATGGCTGCTTGATTAAAGCCGCCATATTGGATTCCTGTGGTTGTCTTGTGTTTCTATTTTGTCTTTGTTTCGGTGCACAGTGAGTAGGTACAAAGAGTATGTTTAATGATTGCACAGTGTACACTCAGGGAAGAAAATTGTACAACAGGTCTGCAAAAAACATTTTTCCTATGGTATGGTCCATTGAAAAATGTGTGTACGCATTACGTATTTATTTATATACCTGAATGTTCAGCATAATTATAATGTTTAGTCGTTGACGTCAGTTTTCTAACAAGAAACTAAGAAAACTAATATAAATTAAGTTTGAAAACTAATACCAAATGCACAGCCATTTTTTCCGAGTTTAGCATCTTCAAGTTAACCCCGTCATGATTTTGTTCTTAGGCATGTGTTTATCGAAACAAAGTAGGTGTAGGTACATTTTACATTAACAAAATGGCTTCCCACAAGATTAAAAGGACCGTGGCCTGTAACTGTCTTCTTTGTGTATCTTTCAATATTAAATTCATCCAAATTGTACAAATAAAAAACCCTATTTAAATGCATATTTTTGTGCTGTGTGGTAACGGTGCCTTAATTTACTTCTTCGCATATAATACTAGTAATTTCAAAACGAAACACAACCTGACTCACCAGTTTACCATAGATAACATAGATGGCGCTGATCCCAACAATTACATTGTCCGCTGCATACAAAATTGTAATTAATTCTAATACACTTCAGGCCACTATCACGTACCAGAATCTACAGTAACCCGGCGTATTACACAAGCCAGTTTGCAATGTAAATTGGTTTCAGCATGCAAATACAACTGCTCGTCCGCTGGACAAAAACAAAGCAAATTCAATTTTCATAGATACGCCGGGCGTTTATGCGTTTATAATAATCCGGTTTTGCTATGATAATGCTCGTGAGTTTATGCAGGGGTGAATAATTTTGGATGAGTATTTTTTGATTGGTTGACATATTTCTAGAGACAAACTACGAGAGATTAGCTAAGTAAGCAGAAAGTCAGCAGTCATTTGCAGGACTTGTTGGAAAAACGTGGCTTTTTCTGGAACATCACTAATATTAAATGCGGAAGTTTGGATGTTTAGACGGAAGAATGTATGGATGGATGTTTGTTACTTCTTGAAGCCAAAACTACTAAACGGATCGAGCTGAAATTTTACATACACGTAGGTCTAAGTATCATCTTTTTATGCCATAAAACAGTTTCCATGGGATATAATAACTTTTAGACGGTTCCACACAACGCGTGCAGAAATTAGTTTAGTTTATAAAATCATAAACTACATTTTGAAATATCTAGCGATTAAAATTACAAGACGGTATATGTTGTTTTGGAAGAGATAGCTTCTAAGCGATAAGGCCGCCCATTGTACTTGTCACATGTAATGTCTTTTGTAATGATCTGTATCTGGTGTACAATAAAGTATTTTTGTATTGTTGATAGAAAAAGATATTCAGGAAAACCAAAAATAGCCATATAAGAAGCGAATTACCAAAGAAAATTATTAAGTACGTACCTAACTAACCTTAGTACAAACCAAGTGAAGTGGCAAACAAAAAGCTACTCTAGCGAGAGGGCATTACACGCAATATCGTGTAATATTCGACACGCGTTGCTAATTCACGCCGATATTTCACCGCACTTACCGACGGCAATAATCGGATACCTAGCAGATGCTGGCAAAGAGTGGCGAGTGTAGATGGAACACATTTCCATGTACTCATTTTCAAAATTTCGTTGAAAGGCCAATAAGTAAATAGACGACCTCTGTGGCACGGTGGGCGAAAGTTTGCCTGGGACGCTGGAGGTGGCGGGTTCGATTCCCGCCTCGAGACAATTGTGTGTACGATCTGCAGATATTTGTTCCGGGTGTTCTGGTCGTTTTCTATGTATAATAAATCTATCAATGTAATGTATTGTATTAAGTATATCAGTCATCTAGTACCCATAACGGGGCATTCCTCTAAGCGCACCCAAATGAAGCGCACCTAGGCGAAGCGCACCCAAGTACTTCCACATAGCGCACCCGTTTAGGTGCGCTTCATTCAGCCTGTATAAATATTAAGTTTTTATTCCTCGAAGCGCACCAATGAAAAAGTTGGGTCTAGTGATGGGGTTGTTTTCATCTAATTAGTAACCTATAGTGAAAATGTATAATTGGCTTTCAGCTGACATGTACTCGGATGGACTCGTGAAATGTATTCAAATCTGCACTAAACCGGTGTGCACTGTCCTCGCCATGCATGAGTTACCGCTTCCCGCTATAACATAACTCCTTTATTAACTTAGCTAGTCGATAACGCTTAATTAGGTAGTTAGATATACATTAAAATGTATACCTATGTATAGTACTTTCACTTTTGCTAAACGTTGTTGGTTTGAATCGGTGCCTCAGCTGGTTAGTCTCCCAAAATTTAAACTTATTCGTATTTAATTGTTCTCTTTTTTTTACATAAGTAGGTAGTAATTCAATTTCTGTTTTTCTTGTAAGTAATTAGTCTCAACATGCGAAAGCACATAATTTGTATATATATTTTATTTAATTTATTTCTTTATGTATATCTATATCTATAAGGTTATCGACATAGCTCAAAGAATTAGCAAGCTGAAGTAGCAGTGGGCCGGCCATATTTCGCGAAGAACCGACGGCCGCTGGGGCAAACGTGTTCTTGAGTGGAGACCACGACTCAGTAAACGTAGTGTAGGACGCCCTCCGACCAGGTGGGATGACGACTTGCGAAAGACTGCAGGCAGATGCTGGATGCGGCAGGCTGAGGACAGGGCGCAATGGCGCTCATTGGGGGAGGCCTATGTCCAGCAGTGGACTGATATAGGCTGATGATAATGATGATGATGATTTCTTTATCTAGTTTTAAAATACTGTCTGTTTTCCGAATAAAATATAATAAAATATTCACATTACTCAAATGTTACTGAATTACGTTTCATCAGTGATATTGACACATTTTACTATCCCATCACTAGACCCAACTTTTTCATTGGTGCGCTTCGAGGAATAAAAACTTAATATTTATACAGGCTGAATGAAGCGCACCTAAACGGGTGCGCTATGTGGAAGTACTTGGGTGCGCTTCGCCTAGGTGCGCTTCATTTGGGTGCGCTTAGAGGAATGCCCCCCCATAACACAAGCTCTGCTTAGCTTGGGACTAGATAATACTGTGTGGAATGTCCAGTATAATTTATTTATTTAGTTAGGGACCGACGGTGCTATTGCAGCATGATTGCAACACTAGAAATACAGAAATACATTTTATTGGTAAAACCACTTTACATGTCACATTTTCGTATAAGTACAATTTACCAAACGCTACGTCGTAGCAAGCTCCGTAGCCAAGCTACGTCGTAGCAATTGTTCCAACATTTTTTTAAAACTATTTCAGAAAGTATGCAACCTAGAAAAGATTTTAATCATATGAAATATTAAAAAAAACTCGATAAATTTACCGTTCCGTTTACCCGTCCATCTCCCAATTTTTTTTAAATAACTTGATACATTTACCGTTTCTCCTATCTCTGGAGTTTGCCGAGTAAGTAAGGAATATATCTTAAATGTATGTATACATATACAACGGTTGTAGATATGGCTCTGTATTTCCTCTGTACAGAAACCACCACTAACTCATCTTTGACGCCTCTCGCACTTGAGCTCAATGACAGATGGCGTCCGAGTGCGGTTGAGCTGCGTGACAAATGCGGCGGGTGCGCGGCTGCGTTGCGGGGACGTTTCTTGTGCGATTCTTGGAGTATCGTGCTTGATTTGATGAAAGGATGTTGTGAAGGAAATGGCTATGCTTTTGTTTTTCTTTTGTTAATATGAACTGTTTACTTATTTGTATGACACCTCATTATTATCTATAAAGTAGCGGTACGCACCGGCAATAGCAAAAGTATTCAATATAATTTCTTTTAGTTAGATGTTTACCCAGCTAGGAGATAATTAAAAGCAAAATAAAAAAGGTAGCTTAAAAATTCTGTTTTGTCTTCATGATTTTTTGATGCAATTTTCAATCATCCTACATGGTCCCGATCTTGAAATAAATAAGATAAAATATCGAGTTGAAATTGCCAATTTTCAAATAATTCAGATTTGAATTTGTGGTTATGCGATGTGCAGTGTTTGATTTTTTTTTTTTTTTCATTATCATTAATCATTATCGTTATCAGCCTATGTTATTCCACAGCTGGACATAGGCCACCCCTTATGAGCGCCATAGCACCCGTCGTTTGCCGTCGTCATCCACGTCATCCCACCACTACGTTTACCGTGCCGCCTCCACTCAAGAACACAACATTATCAGTTCAATTATAGGTAGTAATTAAGTATAAAATACATATTTATGGAATAACATATTACCTACGATATGAGTAGGAATTAGGCAGAAGCCATAAACGACAGATACAAGCAGTAAATTTTCCATCGCTCACTGCAGCCAGACTATTAACAATCAATTTCTATTTCATGCATCCGAACCCCTATTTTTACGACAGGCGCGTATAATTGAATATTTCTACGAAATTTATGGAATTTGCGCAATTTTTATAGCTCTCTGTGTTTAACGTGTCTGCTTTGAACGATTACGAAGGTTATGTTTGTCACCCCTGGTTGGGGTACACTGCGATTAGGGGACTTGTAGAGTTGCGTGAGTGTGACATACAAGATTTTTTCTGTGACAGTAATTGACAATCATTTACGGTGTAGCGATATCATGAGAACAAGGTTCATCTTAATGTGATTTGAATCAATGGCTCAGAAGCAAAAAGCTGTCCATCTAGGCTTCATTCATTCTTATCAATCCTAAGGCCTCATTTGATTAATAACACAAGAATCCTCATAGTACACAATAAAACTAAGCTCTATTGAGATATATTACTTTTCATAAAATGAAGTCTATCTATACTAATATTATAAAGAGGAAAGGTTTGATTTTTTGTTTGTTTGTATTGAATAGGCTCCGAAACTACTGGACCGATTTGAAAAATTCTTTCACCGTTGGAAAGCTACACTTCCCGCAATGAACATAGGTTATATTATATTTTTTTTTAAATGAGGGATCCTAACTAAAACTCCAATAATGTAACCCAAGGTTTAAAATTTAGCTTAAGAATTACAAGCCGGGACGGTCCGCTAGTCACCAATAAATCTAAAGTTCTTTTCCAAACATTCAGGTAGATTGTTTCAAAACAATCTTGAAATTCAAATCAATTCTCTACGGATTCTAAGAATCACATTCGAAATCCAAACATTCAATACCAATATTATCGTAGTATCATTGAGATGGCGGGACGAGTCTAACTTGAATGATCTTCCAGACCGGCCCATTACATCAAGAGACAAGAAGAAGACGATAGCCTTTGCCCAGCGGTGGGCTCAAAAATAAATATAAATACAAAACGTTTATTTCAAAAATATGTATAACAATGGAGTTGGAGCACTGTCTGTTAATGCCTTCATATATGTATGTATTAAAAGTGCGAACAAAGTAGTTGCTGCTTACCAGTTTGTGGAATTTAACGAGTGATTCACTGATACTGCTTTTTCCGATCATTTTTTCATTTTCATACATTAAAATGCAGTTTGTGAGCGGCAATTATCGTCATAAATTGACTAGCTGTCTCTTTATTCTCACGACAAAATGACCGAATGAATCATAATAAAAATTGGCAAAAATGTAGAAACTAATCAAAGATTCTTTTATCTATAAAATCGCGTTCAAAACTAAACATTAAAGTATCATCTCTATATGAATAAACTTGCCCTCATGTTGCATTGCACCACGTATATTATAAAAGTGCCACGGGAAAAGAAAGGCTATTTATATTAAATTACGGAGGGAAATTCCAGTTGAATAATACGTATGGGTACCTACCTATAATCATTATACAAGAAGCAAACCTATACAAACTTGGAGTGCTAACATTCTGAGGATATATAATTAGGAAGGGGACACTTTGAAAAGAATTTTGAATGAAAGAGAAATTCAATTTTTGCATGTCTGAGAGGTATTCTCTGTTTACGAACCCCTGGCTGATATTACACGAATTCACATATTTAATTTTCATCTAATTTAATTATTAATAAGTAGGTGTTAAGAAGTAATTAGTTGGCGCAGCGCATTAGCATTGCTATACAGCGCTGCAGCGCAGGGCAATACAGACAGCTTCTTGGGCAACACTTCCGACTGGTATTGATATTGATCAGTTGAGCTACCTGTAGATTGTTTGTGACAGTCTGCAGTTAGCTCAATTGTTTCAATTGTAAATACTAGTTCTAATTTGTTTATATTATTAGATTGTAACTTTCTTTGTTAATAAATAAATAAATAATTTAGGACCATTCACACAGCATGACCTAGCCCCAAGCTAAGCAGAGCTTGTGTTATGGGTACTAGATAACTAATATACATAATACAATACATTACATCGATAGTTTTTTTTTATTATTATACATATATAGAAAATGACCAGAACACCCTCAACAGATATCTGTAGATCGTACAAACGTTTGTCCTGGAGGCGGGAATCGAACCCGCAATCTCCTGTTTCGTAGGCTACCTTCGTCCACCGCGCCACAGTGGTCGTCAAATAAATGAAGACTCGTAATAGAGATCTTTTATTATTTCCAAATTTTAACTTACTTCATTATTTGTATTGTAAAGTAAAGTAAAGTAAAAAATCATTTATTTCTTTAGGCTTACAAAATAAGTCATATTTTATATATAAATTATTATCAAATAAAATTATTTTACTGTTCACTTCAATTTTTTGTCCACAAGTGGAAGATTGTATCTACAGTAGGTAAGTAAGTTATCAAAAGATCCAGCCGCCAGATGCATCAATAGAGACAGATCCCAATTGTTTGGCAAAACTTTATTATCTAACATCGTAGACTTACAGAATATGCCGCAAAGACAATATTTTCGCTTATCTAACGTAATTTATGTTGGAACTTGTCGAAACTTGGTCACTTAGCGAGACGATCGAAGTTCAACTTCGATAAAATTACACTTTGCAAGTCTCAGCATTGTTTTGTCGAACCGCGATGTAGGATTGCTCGGTCTGTTTTGTTTTACGAAGGATTTTGCGTCATATTGGAGATTTCTGGCATTCTACAACTTCTTAGAAAACTTCCCTAGTTATTTATTACCTAAATACCTATATAATATACCTACCTACTATGAGTGTTATGGATTTTCTTGGGACAAATGTTTGTACGGACGAAAGATATTTGCTCCGGGTGTTCTGGTCGTTTTCTATGTATAATAAAAAAATATATCTATCTATGTAATGTATTGTATTAAGTACCAGTCATCTAGTACCCGTAACACAAGTTCTGCTTACCTTGGAGCTAGATGATGCTGTGTGGATTGTCCAGCATAATTTTTTAATTTTTTTAATGTGTTAGCTTTGTTCTTTAATTTTTTTCCTTTAGCCAGAACAAGAAAAACTCAGAATTTCCGTTTTTCTTTGCATATCCAGAGCTACATACGTGTAGAGCGGGCGGAACAGACGCCGGCGTGCATAAATAACAGCGTCCATTTGTGCGTGAAATAGGAACCCGCCGCATTGTGCCGTGTCACTTGCATTATGTGCGATGTGTACCGGCTTTTTATTTAAGAACGCATAACTCGAGCGTGGGAAATTGTGATAGCACACCCACATTTATATTTTTTACTCACACAGGCGCATCGCGCATTAATAGTAGTACTCTAAAAACGAATAAATCTTTTTTTGGCATTTCGCACATGTTACATATTCATTACGCGTTTCGTCTTCATAGAATGTTTAAAAATTTCACAGAAAACACGCAATGTATTTAGCCATTAGCTAGTCGCACTGCCAAGACCGCGGCCGCGTAGTGACGTTAGGTGGGTAGCCAGCGGCAAAGGGTCGGGTCAAAGTGTAAGCGTTCTGGATTTTACCTAAGTTAGCCTTTGGTTCTTTGTGGAGATATTTGTGATATTGACAAGTCAATGTTTTGCGTAATATGGGAAATGTGGGGTTTCATAGATGATCTATTAATAAAAAAAGGTTATGCAGATTAAAACAATTACAGGGGATGAAACCAATTTACTTTATTTGTTTTTCTGGTATATTTACTTTTTTTATCTTAGTGATAGTTGTCTCATTTTCGCTCTTCCGTTTTTTTGTTTCGCGTATAGATTCTCTTTTTTTAATTGCCTCCATCAAGTAAGTGGGCTCTCTTATCTTGTTTTAAGTGTGCAACAAAATAATTATCTATCTACCTCCATTTTCCTGTCTAATCTGGAATGTACTATTTCCGGGAGTATACAATCGAGAATATTTTTTCTTCCATATTATTTTTCCAGAAGACATCATCTTTTTTACTAATTATTTCAACTTTCATGTCCACGCTGGTCCAAGCCCTAAAAATGCATTCAATTTTTTGAGTGATATGTAGCTGCCCTTGGACCTGATAATACCAGTCCTGATTCGTATTTATTATCAGGTCTCCTATTGCATTACGTTTCCAGAAAGTGATCTTTTTCGTTTTGACACGGTCATCGATAGACATTATTAGCACGAGTATGGACACTTTATTTCAACGATTTTATCATCATCTAATAATCCGTCAGGGTTTGCTCCTAGATAATTTATTTTTGGGTTCACGAATAACCCGCATTTCTTTTTGTTTTATTGCATTGAAAGTTCTTCTCGTTTCCTGCAATAATAAGTATTATTAGAAATATCTTTGTATCATGCATATCTTATTATTACATTCTATTTTCAAAAAGTAATTTTAAGGTAGTTTTTTATAAAACCATCTTCACACAGACAAAGACAGTACATTAATTCAGTAGTTACCATAACAAAACTGCGATAAAAAGAGTCAGCCATCTTGGATTTAGAAATATAATAATAAAATATAAAATGATTGCTATAACAAACAGCCTGTATATATAATTAATTACTGTGTATGTGATGTGCTACCATTTTGACACAAAGAACAAAAAAGTAGTGTATACATGGATAATATACACCTTCCTAAACTTATCGGGTAATTAGTTGCGATTTTAATCAGTATCTATGAGTTTAAATATGTAATTCGTAAGATAAAAAATACATAATAAAACTCACATACCTGGTTCGTCTACTTGCTCAAAGAATACAAATTAGCGTCCGACACTCGCGACCCACCCTAAGTGTCAATCACCCAATCCAAATTGAACTACGAACGGACGTGCTCCCACCTTGAAATCTGAGGCGGTACTGAATTTTCAGGCGCGCGCACTCTAATATAAATCGAATTACAAGAAGCTACTTGCGTCATACTAAAATGTATGGGCAATGAGAACGAATTGCGCTAAAAAAATTAATGATCTTTAAGCTTAGATTACTTCGTTTTGGTTTGAATTAGTAAAAAACTTTAATGGTGAATCTATTATTTATACTTTCTGCTCACGATTTAATCAAAAATATTTTCAAATATAATAACGAAATAGCACAGAAACTCAAAATAAAAAACGTTGATTTCGATGTTTTCGATCAATGTTGACGATTTTTTTTTTCAAAAATTAACAATTATTTTATAAATATCACGTGGTGAAAGTGTAGACTGATCTGTTAAGCACTTGTATTTTTATTTGTAATGTCTTTCCATGGAGTTAGTTCTTTAATTTTTTGAAATTAGTAAGTGCCTTTCGCTCATTGTTTTAGGGACGCGCCCCGACGAGTTTTTGCTTTTGTTTTAGCTTGGATGGTATTTTTTAGGTGCAGAAATACTTGTTCTATGCGTTCTATTAAATATTCTATGAAACTAAAATATCATCAAGCCTGATATTGTAAAATAACTTTAGTATAACGATAATAACAATAACGCATTAAATTTTACTTCATAAAGCACCCAAATGGTAGTATTCAAACCGTACTCAAACCAAACTTTGTAACCGACCACATAATCTATGTAAAATGGCGTTGCGACAAGTGAAAAACTACAACATTTCCTATGTTAAAACAGACTATAACTCTAGCAGCGGTCGGGTCTGCATTTCCGTGGATAGATGAGCGCGCCGCGTCTAAGAGATTTATATGCCATGTGCGGAAATTGACTGGAGAGACTACGTTATATTAAATTTGATTAATAAATGGACTAGAGTTTTACTGCGGGTTTGTTTTATGTCTGGAGAAATACGAATAGTAGGTATGTTTATTGCCTCAATGACTAAGTGTCTGTTGGTACTGATAAAATAGCACATCAATCAGATACATTTTTTTCTTTAATTCACGCCAACGCTCGAGTATTTTTCGCCATTTCACGCCCTGGCCCGTGAAACGATAATAGAATAAAACATAATAAATGGACTCTGGTCCATAAATCAAACTGTCACTTAAAATACAAACGCCTGATAACCTCCCAGACCAAATTACGTTTGATGTATTCTAGAAATACTGCAGACGAGAGCAGAAAATTGCTTTATACAAATCAAGTACACGCGCACTAAAACTATATTCGTAAAGATTCGAAAATTCGAGACCGTTTATCGAAAATGACAAATACGTCTCCGTCCCGCCCCTAAACGGTCTACTGCGAGAAAAAATGATTTGACAGGATCGGATCGAAAGTCGATCGAAAGCTTCGAGTCGTTTAGTATTATATAAAATGGGTCTCATTCGCTCCGAATCGTCGTCGGACGTTGACAAACAGTGGGGATGAAAAAGATGTATTTTTCCTCGATAAAATTCGGTGTGACGCTGGCTATAAATTTCTGTTCAGACGACAGACGGAGGTGATTTTCTTGTTAATAAGCTTTGTAATTTGGAGTCGTTTTTCATGGTTTGACTTATGCCTTGAGTAGGCGTCTGTTTCATTTGAGTCAGATATTTGATTTTTTAGAATTGTAGAGTAGATCTTTAACGCATTCATTGCCCAGCCTGAAGTGGTGTGAGCCGCTGTGAAAGCGCCGAAGCTAGTGCGTTGTGGGCCCTGAAAGTGTTAGTATGTTGTAGTTCAGTTAAAGGCAGTGAGTGAACTTTCTACGAATCACGTAATAAGAAGCTAGCAAACGTCACTTCATTATTACTACAAAAATATTTAGTAGCTAGCTACATGTTGAATTGAAACTTGTTTTGTTTGATCTGAGTAGTTCTGGCTGAAAATCAGTGATTTTGATTTTTCAGCAAAATGCTCAGCCAATGCTTTTTCGAGGTGTTGCAGCACACTCAGACATTTTACTTAGATTTTAATTGATTTTTTATTTGTCTACCGAGTTTTATTATTGGTGGTTTTCTTAGTGTAGATATAGTGTATAATTGTTGTATTCTGCATGCGTGTGTCTGAAGTTTTAAATTAAGACTTCATCTTTACCTATCAATCTATGAATTAGAGTAATAATATTTCATTTTCTGTATTTTATGAGCCTTATTATTCTTGCGAGCTGTTATATCTATGTACAGCGTGCAGAGCCGTGCGCAGAAGCTAGTGAACCCATATTTTAAATTGTGTTATTTACCCGAACAACACGCTAAATAATATAAGAAACAATGTCCATACACTGCCGAGCATGTGGACGGTCCGCAATTTCAATTTACGAGAGCCGATGCCATAAAATCGGCACGTGATCGCCACAGACAAATAAGTGGAGCGCTTATGTGCACGACAGTGTAAGAATTTGCCGAAATGAGTGTGTGAAAGATTCTGCAATTTACAAAACGTGCTGTTTTATTGCACTGAAGACAACGCACAAACACTGATTGATAATTTGTTAGAGTAATAAAAAAGAGAACACACCTAGAGGAAAAATGGCAGTTACCGAATTCTAGTTTTGCCCCGAGAAATAAATATATATCTATCAAAGAACTAAACTTACAGACGAAAATATGATTCGGTACATTAAATTTAAAATATGTTCAACGGCGCACATATCAACTCCTCATGGATGTCATGGATGACGACCGATGTGGCGCTGTGGGCGAAGGTCCGCCTGCGACGCAGTAGGTTGCGGGTTCGATTCCCGCCTCGGAACAATTGTGTGTACGATCTGCAGATATTTGTTCCGGGTGTTCTGGTCGTTTTCTATGTATAATAAAAAATATCTATATATGTAATGTATTGTATTATGTATATCAGTTATCTAGTACCCATAACACAAGCTCTGCTTATCATGGGGCTAGATAATGCTGCGTGAATTGTCCAACATTATTTATTTATTTATGGATAATAAAATTTTCGATAACTAATTATGGTAGCCGCACACGTATAAGAATCCAAATATTTTTAAGGCCTAGATTACTAAAATAGGTAGAGATAGACACTCGTTCTAGTAAATAGTACCAAATACTCAGAAAAACAGTAGAATTGACTACCAAATACATAATTCCATATTCCCTCGCAAATAACTTTATCTATTACCGCCATTATCATAAACCAATACTTTTACGAACATGTTTGTCTGCGAACACTTCCAGAATAAAAATATAAACGGTAACACTTAAATAACTATAAAAATACCATAAACTACCCATTGCCGACCTTAGATGCAATAAAGTGACCCTTCAGAGGCAATAACTCTTATGCAGGGCTGCAAGGGGCTGTGGTATTTGGAAGAAATTACGCCGCTGATATATGATACTTAGCTGTTATGGTAGGTACGTGACCGTTAGGTTTTTGTTGATAATTCAACGCCCTTGTATGGTGCCCGTGAAGTACTATGTCGATGGAGAAAAGTGTAGTAAGCCTAGCCAAGTATTTGTTTCACAGTAAGCATATATTTGATCTAAAAGCTAACATAAATGTAATTATGTTTGTGGGTAAGCGTAATTAGTGTCTATGGTATTAAATTAGTGATATGTGTCTACCTAGTTAAGTAGGTAGATACAGTTGACTCGTACATTTACTAGCGTAACTAAACAATGTTATTCCTTCGCGCCAGAAAGTGAATATAGGCATAGGACATAGATTGATTGTGGACACTAGAACTACGTTGTCTACTTATAGGCCTCTCTTAGCTCTATGACAACCGGCCTACGCTGTACAACCTGGGGTCTACGATGGGCTACGCCGTAGGTCGAGAGTCTACGACAAAGGTCTACGCCGTAGAACTGGGGTAAACGGATGGGCTACGCCGTAGGTCGAGTGTCTACAACAAAAGCCTACGCCGTAGAAGTGGAGTCTACGTTGGGCTACGCCATCAGAAACCCCAGATAGGTCTAGGTCAAGTTACAATGTCATTTTCATAAAAAAAAAAAATTGTTATGGCTTAGTGACCGCACTAATGACTTGCAGGATTGGCAGTTGAAAGTTTAATTCACGGTTTGTGTTCTAGCATTTTTTACTAAAATAAATTGATGTATTTGGCGCTGTGTCTAGATTAAGGCCAATTATTTTCACTTACATCTCAAACTTTGTAATTTTATCTCGATAACACATATTTTCTCCACAAACCAATAACATTAACACCAATTTAAAATCCCCTTTGCAAAGGCAGTCGATTATTACAAGAACATATAAATTACAACAGCTGTTTGCAAAGTTTCCTTCCCATGCAAGCCCAGAGGCGGTTTGCATCGAACTACAGAACCCGGGAACCGAACAACGGGACCCTAATTGAGTTCTGACAGCTACTTATTTACGAAAACGATTATCTAAATTGCGTTTACAACAGCTGTTTGTTTCTGTAATAAAGCAAATTTAACTAAACTATTTGTTCATATAATGGAAAATGTGACGTCATTTCGGTTCAGGGTTCTTTTTAAGATTTCATATCCCATTCAGATAACTCTTAAAGATGTTAAAAAAGCTAATCATTGAAAACAATGAATGAAATATATTCATTGGTAAGGACCTATTTATTATAGAGGTATGTATCTATCTATATATATAAAAGAAAGTCGTGTTTGTTACAACACTTATAACTCGAGAACGGCTGGACCGATTTGACTGAAAATTTGTGAGAAGGTAGGTTAGAACCAGGAGTCTAACATAGGATATTAAAAAAAACAAATCTTGACAAATCGATTTCCACGGGGGCGAAGCCGCGGGGCGCAGCTAGTATATTATATATATAAAAGAAAGTCGTGTTTGTTACAACACTTATAACTCGAGAACGGCTGAACAGATTTAGCTGAAAATTGGTGGAGAGGTAGCTTAGAACCAGGAATCTAACATAGGATTTACATAGACTTTTTATCATTTAAACTATTTGACACATAGATTTCCACGGGGGCGAAGCCGCGGGGCGCAGCTAGTATCGGAATAAAAAAAGGTGTATAAATATACTTTTACGAATTCGGAATATGGAAATCCGTAGAAGAAGCAAAGTACCTAATCGACTCAGAATTAGCTGAAGTGGCGATGGGCAGGCCATATAGCTCACAGAACCGATAATTGTTCGGAAGTAAAGCGCAAAACGGAGTGTGGGAAGACCTCCAACTTGATGGACCGACGACGTTGTAGCGGTCGCAGGGAGTCGACGGATGATGTTGAGGTGGCTGAAGACGTTCAATTCGAGGCGTCTTTTGGCGGAAACCTATGTCCAGCAGTGGACGTGTATGGGCTGATAATGATGGATAGCTTTACGTTTACTCTTATCAAAAATAATTCTTCCTAAAACTCCTGAAATCTATCACTACAATATCTAAATTCACTTTACATTTTTTATAATTATAACTTTGATATAATAATCACAGTGCGCTGTTATCTACAGGTGTAGAAATTAAGTTATCAAATCGGTATAATTAATAGATCAAATATCAAATAATATAAATAAATAATGCTGGACAATTCACACAGCATTATCTAGCCCCATGATAAGCGGAGCTTGTGTTATGGGTACTTGATAACTGATATACATAATACAATACATTACACATGTATATAGATATTTTTTAGTATACATAGAAAACGACCAGAACACCCGCAACAAATATCTGCAGATCGTACACACAATTGTTCCGAGGCAGGAATCGAACCCGCAACCTCCTGCGTCGCAGGCGGACTTTCGCCCACCGCGCCACATCGGTGGTCAAATATCAAAGTGATTTATTTCCTTTAAACCTAACAGGACTCAGGACTCCAGGACGAGATAATAAGCTAGCAGACCTTTACTGGTCTTGGCAACGGACGGCAGGGAATTGGCTACTTGGCTGTTTCTGGAATATTACTATTTGAGGGGACGTGGAAAGTATGTAGCCCTTAAATTAAATTTGACGTCAGCTTATATACATATAATATTTGACGTAACTGCGGGTTCGAT
Organism: Eupithecia dodoneata; assembly: GCA_947044415.1. Lineage (NCBI taxonomy): Eukaryota > Metazoa > Arthropoda > Insecta > Lepidoptera > Geometridae > Eupithecia > Eupithecia dodoneata. The sequence goes on along the minus strand of OX345658.1, from coordinate 12,631,636 downwards.
TCCCGCCTCGGAACAATTGTGTGTACGATCTGCAAATATTTGTTCCGGATGTTCTGGTCGTTTTCTATGTATAATAAAAAAATGTATTGTATTATGTATATCAGTTATCTATTACCCATAACACAAACTCTGCTTACCATGGGGCTAGATAATGCTGTGTGAATTGTGTCCAGCATTATTTATTTTATATTTATTTAACAAAAATACATATTAATTTAAAGAATAATATTTGGGTAATTTCGCGTGCTTCTTATAAATTCATTAATTATTAATAAAACCCCACATTTTAGCAGTCCTTTTCATCGCGTCACAATCAATTTCTTTAGAATTTCCCTCCAAAGTCACTTGCTGTTCACTTTAAAAACAATTTAGATGCCACGACACGACCATGACATAATCTCTCAAACTGTATTATGCTACTTAAGTACTAATACTACTTTCGCGACTCGGCAAACGTAGGACGTCCTCCGGCAGGGATGACCTGCGAAAGACTGCAGGTAGATGCTGGATGTTTTGAGCAGGTCACTATGGCGCTTATTAGGGGAGGCGTATGCCCAGCAGTGGACTTACATAGGCTGATGATGGTGAAGTTTGAAGAATCAACCTCGTTACAGCGATTCTGGTTACGGGATGACTGATACTCCGTGTTACCGCCTCCGTATATTTATAGAAGATTCCACAGCTGCCGTCAATTCTTCGGATTAAAGGATGTCCAAGTTCAGTTTTTTACCCATCACTGACCGTGTCTGACTGCAGTACAGTCAATGGCGATATCGAAAATCGTATTTCCTTACACGTACATCCACCGCTTAACACGAATGCCCCAAAAATGGAGGTTTTGCCTTAACCAACTTAATTCTTTATTAATATATTTTCGCATTACAGCTTGACGAAGCACTTGACGAAGAAGTGATGACACTAGTTGGCGGGTCCGGTACACATCTCGCTTGCCGGTTACTTACTTGTTTCTGGACTGGTTTCCGCAACTTGGCCGCCGGTGGGCCTTTTTTGCGTGTTGGGTGGGGGGGCTGCTTGTCTAACCACCCGATGTCCTCCAGGAAGGCCAGCAGCTCGTTGATGCCGGTGCATGCCTCCCTAGGCGTCCTCGGTGTCCCAAGGTGATGCAGTCTTTGAGAAGCCACGCTCGCAAGCTCGCAATCTACAAGCACATGCGCTGCCGTCTCCTCTGCATTCATGCACCCTCTGCAAAGGGCTTGCCGGTAACAAATCAACTAACGGATAAGATATGTCTTAAAAACACACAGAAACGACCCCTGCTCGGAAAGGTTATTTTGTTCACCTTTCTTACGCTGCCGCTGCGACCGCTATAGCCAACAATCGTATCGTATGAGCCTAAATAACATTTAAGGCCCCCATCACACGCTGTTCACTTAATAAGTTTCACAAAACTTCTAAAAGTGGGGTTCCATTCATTTATTTTTACCGAAGAGTAATCTATTAAAGGCGATAAACGTGGCTGCGTTAAAATAAATTGATTTTATTCAAATTTTCTCGGCGAAGTTCTGTTTCATAAGATTGCGGGACTGAGTTAGGAGAGTGGTGGATTAGGAGCTGGTTATTTATTGAAGACCTCTATGGCATAGTGAGTAAGAGAACCTGGCAAATTGTTGGACTCATTTTTGCTGGAGAGTTTGACACTTATATTGGAACTCCAACTTGGATGGATGTTTATTTATTAGTTACTTTAAAACGGGTCAAGCAGACACGTTGCTGATGAATGAATGAATGAATGAACACGGTCAGTCGTTAAACTGTTAAAGAGTCATCAAGAGTCGTCATCCAAATCGGTCCTATAAATGAGGGAAAAGTCGACAGACATACATAAAAAGATCGTACATACAGCCGAACACAGAACCTCCTTCTTTTTTCAATGTTGGTTATAGCCGACAGGGTTACAGAGGAAAAACTTTATATTATCTATTGATATCTATTGGGTTATCAACTTATCACTTATCACTTTAAATAGTCCCATGCTAAACAGACTAACACAAACAAAACAGAAGAGCCAAGTTTTATGTCTTTATAAGAAACTAGCTGTTCCCCGCGGTTTTACCCGCGTTAAATTCGAGTTTCACTTTAATCGCGTTATTTTTTTACACCTTGGGTTACATTATTAGAGTTTTAGTAAGGATCTCTAACTTTTTTAACAAATAATATAGCCGGGGATAGTGTTGCTTCCCAAAGGTGAAATAATTTTTGAAATCGGTCCAGTAGTTTCAGAGCCTATTTTTTTAATATTTTTTGATTGTTTGTTTGTATTGAACAAACAGACAAACAAATAATCAAACATTTCCTCTTTATAATATTAGTACAGAAATAATGAGAGTCACATAATAATATCTAAATTATTAACAAGCTAATAAGGAAAACTCATAACTCAATTCGCCTTTTCACATTTTATCCCGGACCTGTTGCGTTTGGCATCTCTCCACTAATTAATCTTTAGCGAGAGTTTTCTAGGAAATTGTGAGAATTAAGGAAAATCGTTAAGTGTGGAACAGATTTAATTTAAGGGTTCTGTACATGAAATTATGGACAAGTGCGTAAAATACGCGTTTCTTGTGTCTCTTTTTACCCGCGAGAGTATAGAGCTGCAATATCCTACTAATATTATAAACGCGAAAGTTTGTAAGTATGAATGGATGTTTGTTACTCTTTCACGTAAAAACTACTTAATGGATTTTAATGAAACTTTAAAAAACTACAATAATATAGCTTATACATCAGAATAACACATAGGTTACAATTTATATAGATATACATATTGTATAATATCCAAAATATCTATCACCACGCGGGTGAAACCGCAGGGCGAAGCTAGTACTTGTATAAGTTATTATAAGCAAAACCAGATAATGTAAAACTATTTATTTATTTTAGGAGAAAAGGGAGGCCTTTGCCCAGCAGTGGGACAAAAATGGAATCTTACAGCACAAAAATACATATTAGAGATGTCTTAAGATAACCAACAGGTGGCTATGAATATAAACGTTAAAAGTGAATAATTGCAAACAATATATTAATGTGTATTTTATTATTATGCAAATACTAAATACATATAGTTACTAAAATCGTTTTTAAGTGTGGTCGCTTTATGTAAATTAGGAATTTCAGTACTCATATATTGTGGTGAGAATACAACCACAGAAATGGTACTACATGTACTTATATTAGTTACATTATAGATACCTTCTGTTTAGTGAAAGTCTTCTCACTAAACAGTAGGCAGTTCATTTTTAAGAAGTCTTCACGTCATCCATACCGCAATGCTTGAAAACGAAAGTTTACAACCAGTGCGTCCTATCCGTTATAACCTACGGAGCTGAGACGTGGACACTCACGTGGATAGGGCTGATCTATTAGTTCAAAGTCGCTCATCGAGCTATGGACAGAGCTATGCTCGGAGTGTCTCTGAAGGATAGGATTTGTAACGAATACATCCGACAGAAAACGAAAGTTATCGACATAGCTCTAAGAATTAGCAAGCTGAAGTGGCAGTGGGCCGTCCATATCTCGCGATGAACCGACGGCCGCTGGGGCAAACGTGTTCTTGAGTGGAGACCATGACTCGGTAAACACAGTGTAGGACGCCCTCCGACCAGGTGGGATGACGACCTGCGAAAGACTGCAGGTAGATGCTGGATGCGTCAAGCTAAAGACAGGGCGCTATGGCGCTCATTGGGGAGGCCTATGTCCAGCAGTGGACTAACATAGGTTGATGATGATGGTGACTGTTTTGTGGTATATTAACAAACCTACGGGACCTGAATAATATAACAGATGCGCAAATAAAACAATATCTTCGTTTTCCTCAAAATCCGTAATGAAGTGAGTAATGTAATCGAATATCGCGTGATTAGGGAAATTGCTTGCTTGTTTGCTTTTCGATAGAATAACGTTTTCTTTTGAGAAAATAATTTTTTGAATGAGGATAACAAGATAAATAATTATTTTAATAACGTTCTTTATCGAATCATACAATAAACTTGCGAATCAACGTATTTTGTAAAGAGCCGACCTACTAACTTATTGTATTATAAATAGCTTAGGGCTAGTTTTCACTTTTGCCGAGGCCAAATATTTTGTCTTTATAGACTAGAAACTCACACAAGTCTTTGAGTGGGTCCCTCCAGAAGCAAAGAGTGCTTGAAGTAGACCATCTGTCAGATGGCTGATATCATCGAAACGACCAGCAGAGCTATTCAGAAACTCCGACACGGAATTTAACACATACGCATGATAATTCAGATATATTAGATAGTGGTTTTTACATTTTCTGTGATTATTTGCATAGCCAATGAGAGACACACCTTATTGACGAACCAATTCTGTCTGAATTGGTTCGACTATTGACTCAGAAAAATAACCTTTTAAAAAGAAAAACATCTTCACAAACCTGCGCGCCCCATTGGCACCTTACTGAATCGAAACAAGAATTGATACCCGAAGCCTCGTTACGATTGACGTGGGTTCAGTACAAATATCATCGTTCCCCGACATCTGGGACCGAACCCTTCGGGAATAGGTAATGAGATGAGGAAACGAATGGGTGTTTAGTTGACAGTGAAGTGTTTTTTACGTTTTGATTATGGGTATCGGGGCCTCAGTAACCCAACCAGCAAAGCGACATAGAAATAAAAAAAAGTTAAATATAAGATATACTAACTAAAAACTAACATCCATCAAAATACACCAGCACGCTGCTGACTATAACTAGTACAGATTTGTGAAATTCGCGAAAATGCCCTGTTGAAGTTCCTACCTAGAAAGAATATCCTACATATAATGCGCCTACCCTAACTTTTTATTATGATATGCCAGGTCCAGACATCATTCCTAAAAGTTACAAAACACTTTCACTGCCCATATCTAGTTCTTCGAGTCCACCTAGCTGCGTACCGCCCGCGCGGCACCGCCCTTCTAACAACTGCTGCTGGAGGCGCCCCATAGGCTGGGCAGTGACTACGTTGAAGCATAAAATTATTTGAATCTCTCATTTGCTGTCATGTTCACCACTCCAGCTTAAGGTTTCGCGCATCATCCCGCCGCCGGGCTTTGATAGTATTGTATACCTACCTACCACATGACATTTTACCCACTTGACTATTGCTATCGGGTCGTTGGGTAGCAAATACCGCGTAGGTGTGAATATGCCGTAATGAAGAGTACCTTACTGATGCATTGTTTAATATACTCGTATAGCGCGGTTTCCCGAAGATCAAAGGTCCGGGGTAAACAGAACTATTGTGTCTTTTGGTCCGGTACCAGAGATTTGTCACTGTCAGATAGGAAAACTGTCAGATACTCAAAGGTTATGTAAGAGAATATCAAGTAAGTGCATTCAGTTATAAATAAACAGCTAAGCTTGAAATATATAATCTCACGTAACTTTCAAAGCAAAAAATTAAAATTTCATATTTTATATTTCCGTTCCAACATTCAGACGGAGTTACTTAGTAAAAGCAGGAAATTAATGTTTATGAGCATCGCTTCAAAGGAAAAAATTGAAAGCGCAAAATTCCTGATTCGTACTAATTAACTGGAAGTCAGGGGAGTGGGGATAGGTACCTTCTAACCTGTCACCGCAACCTGGTTTACCCTGCACATGAAGAACATACTCATGCATCGTTATTACAGAAAAAGTTTACATAATGCTAGTGCAGTAAGACTGGTTTTTGCATGCAGACAACTTGTGCTTTTTAGCAAGTTTTTGCGAAAGTTTTAAAATTTCCAGGTAGGTTACGTCAGAGTTTAAAAGTAAAGTTGATTCGAGTTAGAATCGAGTAAAGTTTATGCATCTATTTAGATTATAGCTTTATTGCCCGCCATCTCCCCGGTCGTATAGATCTGTCGTCCCATCGGATTATGAGAGTGAGTGAACGAGTGCACCTGTGTTTGCGCACACACTTGTGCACCGTGCGACATAATAATGTCCTGCGGAACTGAATCTATTGAGACTGGCCACTGTTGTCGAATTTCGGATAGGAGGACTGTACTTACATTATACATTTTTTGTACCATGAAAAACTTATGAAATAATTGATTATCAAGTAAAATATACTTACTCTCGAATACTCAAACATTGAATATGAGTAGGCTGCGAAATCGCTTTAAGCGATAAGGCTGCCTATTGTACTGTTATTATGTAAGATTTAGATATAAGGTGTTATTTTGGGTACAATAAAGTGTTCATTCATTCATTCATTCATTCATTCATGAGTAAGTCGTACATTTAAGCACATCTAGCACAGTACACCTAGATAATATCCTCTAGTCGCAATCTTTTGTCAATTTTCAATAAAAATCAGTCAGATTTTTTTTTATTTGAGACTTGCTAATTGCTTACATGAGTCGCGTTTGCATATTCGGACGTTACCTATAGAAAAGTTCAGCATATACTAAATTAAAAAAATCTGTTTTGTATGTAAACGTAAAAAAATATTATGATTACCCAACAGAGTGACGGTTTAGGATAATTAAAAATATGTTGTCGACGCTTGTTATAAATAGGCTTGTCGATTACCTACTTTTAGCAGATAATAACGAAATTTTTTTCGATCTTTATAAAATCTAGTAAGTTTTTTCCGAAAATCGTTGGCTTGAGTCTGAATCTAAACCTACATAGGTTTAGATTTAGTTTAGACAGGGCGCTATGGCGCTCATTGGGGGAGGCCTGGATATAGGCCTCCCCCAATGAGTCAAACGTCCAGCAGTAGACTGCTATAGGATGATGATAATAACGAAATTTTTTTCGATCTTTATAAAATCTAGTAAGTTTTTTCCGAAAATCGTTGGCTTGAGTCTTTTCTCACTCATTTTTGCAATTGACTATTCATTTAGCTTTACAATTACGATTAGAAATATACATGTAACAAATATAGTCAAATTTCGCCAATTTTCCTCTGTCAAAGTAGGTCTAAGTTAGAGGACCTAGGTAGATTCTAGGCGCTTCAAAACTAAAACAATCCTCTTTGTGTACGAACATACGAACTTGCCACTTCCCGTCCGCTATAATGACTCCCCCATTGTAGGAATGTACCAACTTTTCATCCTGAATGTACAGTCATGAACATAATGCTTCCTTACTAAATAGTGAAATGTTTACGTTGACCAAATTCTCAAGTTTTTATTTCGTGATCATGGCATGAAGCTGTGCCGTAATATTAAAAAACTTAAAAATCAAATCATAGTAAATATCCCGTTATAAATGACATAATTATGTGCAAATCCTGAAGTCACTAACAATAAAGTTTTTCATTAATGACTGTAGTAGGAACGCTTAAAAGTTTTATCAAATTTTGTTCTTTAGGTAATATTTTGCTTTCCTGTTACTTGACTTACTGATTTTAAAATGAATTATTTTGCTTCTACCTTTTTTGTTTTAACTTTCTCTTAATCAACAATACACATCACATAAGCATTTGCCTAATTAGTCCACAGCTGGACATAAGGCCTCCTCTAATATCTACGGTAAGTAACCATCGCTTTAATATTCATAATGGAGCACCGAATGAAATTAAATTTAGGTTTTTATTTTATAAACAAGCATTTTTCAAACCCTTGTTCAAAATTTTATCTTTAAAAAAAACTTATGTTAGCAATGATCATGACTGTACACTTTCAAACACCTATTCTAAACCCATCTGCAAATTCAACCGTAAACCCTTTGTATAAGGCTTCATTTCTATCTGCGAGGAATTTGTTTATATTCTTCACGCTTTTCAAACCGAAGTGAAGATTCTCTAATTACACTCACATCTTCGTTTGAAAAGATTTCTTTTAATAAAATTTGGGTTAGTACTTTTTGCCGTCGTCCGTGAGAGCTCCTGTATTCAGGATTTTTATTTAATTTTATTAGAGAAACACTCAGACTGAATAACGTGCTTCAACTTGAAATGAGGTTAACCCAAAACATACTGGGGATTCACAAAAATACTACGCAGAACTTGTAGTATTTGTGTTAAATTAACTAAAGAATAACCTACTCAATAATTATACTCAATATACCTACGATCTGAATCTAAACCACAGGTTTCGATTTAGATTTAGTTTAGACAGGGCGCTATGGCGCTCATTGGGGGAGGCCTGGATATAGGCCTCCCCCAATGAGTCAAACGTCCAGCAGTAGACTGCTATAGGATGATGATGATAATGAAATCTAAACCATGGTCTGAAATTTGATCATTATGGTTAAATGTAGTAGATATAGGTATCAAGTGAATATATCAGTTATCTGATCTCTTATCACAAGCTCTGCTTAGCTTGGGGCTAGGTGATGTTCTGCAAATTTTCCAGCATTATTTAATATTTAAGGAAATTGCCACTTTGCCAATGCCAATTTGGGATCTCTAAAAACAATGGTGAGTTTGTTTGAATTTTTTTATGTCGTTTTGAGTATCCCTTTTTGAGAATATGCCTTCATGAGAATAACCTGTATTTCATGTGGCGGGAATCGAACCCTTAACCTTCTTGTCTCAGATGGACCTTCACCCTCTGTGCCACTGATACTATAAGCTGTATTCAGGTGAATAAAGCCGTGTCTACAATGGCAAGTTTAAAAGCCTTCTACTTATCATAACACTTGTAACCGACCGACCGTGCATATAAAAAGCCGGATTGCTTAACAATTACAAATTGGGATTCTTAAACAAAATCAGCTTGAAACCGATAAAAAACGGAAATGTTAGTTTAATAAAGGAACAGCATCGGCTGCTCTAACAAAGTGTGCTCGGCGCGAAGTCTTAATGAGCTGAAAACTCGCGCATATTAAAAAGTAAGTCGGAGTAGACCGCTGAACACCAGCGCTAGTTACGGAATTGATTTTGATGGAAGAGCCTTTGCCATGAATGATTAAAAGAATACATGTCATTATGGATATTTTTTACTATAATTATCATCCAAGACTTTTGAAACTATCATGGTTATTAAATTAACAATAAAAGCCGCCACACACAGAAACCGTCGCCGGGCCGGAGGCGAAAGCGTGCGGTTTGTATCATACGAATTTCTATGAAAAACTACACATAAACCGCCGGACGGTGGCGGCGCGGTGCAGGTAAATTTGTATGAAATAACCTGCACGCTTTCGCCTTCGGCCCGGCCACTGTTTCTGTGTGTGGCGGCTAGTCATGTGCCATAATCACGGAATAAATTTATTCCATGATCATGGCGCATGAAACTGTGCCGAAATATTGGAAAACTCAAAATGTAAATCATGGTAAATATCCCGTTTTAAATGACTTATCATCTAGCTCCCAATTTTAACCGTTTGTATATTCCTAAATAACGTTTACTGCTTATTTATTACATGTTTATCTAAACAAATACATATTTGTGCGAGTTTGTATTTGTGTTTCACCTACTATGCAAGAGTCTGCTGTATTCTTAGTTTATATTTTGTAATGGGTTGGACTGTAACTAAATGACATATCAATTGATAGCTGGATTTTTGCCTGAGAGATTTGAATACCTACAAAGTTCTTCCTTCCGGACATTCACTTCCATCAGCTGTATATCGCCGTCACCGCTCAAACTTTAACCAGAGTAGATTTTTTCTTTTAAAAAAGTATTCAGAAAACTGAAAACCCTCTAATGGAGAAAGCCATTAGGCATTCATCGATTCCTAATTTATCTTACTTCTTTAATTGTTCTTACCAATGGTAACTTCGGACCTTTCAAAGTCGATTCCAATCGGTTCCAATTTAGGGCAGCCGTAAATCTTTCTGATAATTACTGAGATTTATTTGAATTTTGCAACGATAAGGGCGGAGGCTGAATCGGCACGCATCGTTGATTAAATCAGAATATTTTTTTATTTAAAAAAATATTTAAAAAATATTTATCTACCCATGTGATTTATAGAGGATTGACCAAGTTGTACGTTCGTGTATTCCGACCAGTTAGACCAGACTACTAGTAATTTTGATATTAATTAATTTGGAAACGGATATTTTTTTTACCATACCCAATATTCTCTAATCTAATTTACGGGGGGGTGGGTAGCAGGTCCTTCTGCAGAGCCACTACCGAAATACGATCCCCAACCCGCGTGCCCAGCGTAAGAATCTATAGCATGATCCCTAATGATAAGAGCCAATAAAGTGCTTATCAGGGATGGCATATGTCCAGCTATGGACTGGGTAACTGCTCTTAATGTTGTTTTTTTTAATTCTTCAGAGGCAAAATATCTAATTAGGGCCCTAGAAACCGAAAGTCTTCTGAGAATCACAATATTGACGGTTCCATGAAAGAGAAATTCATCATCATCAGCCTATATTAGTCCACTGCTGGACATAGGCCTTCCCCAATGAGCAAAAGAGTGCAGCATAAGAAAAATGCAACGTTTACACGAGTAAATCTATAATAATATGAATCGAAAATCAAACAGCCTGAATAAAACCTAACTTCTTATAAAACACCAGCTCCCACCTCTTCAGCTTACGGATAGGCGCGTCGTCGTCGACCTTCTTGCTTCGTTTGTACTTGTGGAAGAAGTCACTGTCTATCTTGACTCGCTGGTCGCATGAGCTGCGAGATGCGACCGAACGACCTGTAGATAAAGTTCAATGTTATTTGTAGATTTTATTTTGTTTTTGTTTGTACCAAGTTAACTCTAAAGTGCAGAGCAGGCCAGGTTGCATGGAGGATATGGCACCATAGACCGCATTCACACGGTGAGGCAGATGATACAGAAGTCCGAAGAGTATAATCAGCCCCTGTGTCTGGCCTTTGTGGACTATGAGAAGGCCTTTGACACTGTCGAGACCAGGGCTGTTCTAGAATCCTTACCGCGATGCCAAGTGGACTATCGTTATGCGTGATGAGTTTGTTGGGATGTTACATCTTAGACTTATTTCTGACTAGTTTCTGTCCGCGGCTTCGCACGCGTGGTTTCTATGTAAACGTTTCAAGGTTATTCCTATCCCATAGGAACTGATTTATGGGATAAAACATAGGCTACTTTTGGCTGAAATTTTGCATACTTCTAAGCAAAATTTCAGCCCGATCCGTTAGGTAGTTTTTGCGTGAAAGAGTAACAATCATCTATATATACAAACTTTCGCGTTTATAATATTAGTAGGATTGCTTGTTTATTTAAAGGGTCCCATAAACTACTTCAAAAATAACAAATCAGGCAGGGCTTGAACCAGCAACTTTTCTGTATAGGAATGCTGTCGTTAATCCAGCTTATAAGCAATATACGAGTCTTTGCTAGCAAGCTTTCATAATACAGGCCTGAATCAGGACTAGTTTTTTTAATGCTGGACAATCCAAACAGCATTATCTGACTCCAAGATAATTAGAGCTTGTGTTATGGGTACTAGATGACTGACTTACCTACTTAATACAATACATTACAAAGATATTTTTTAACTATATATACATAGATAACGATCAGAAAACTCAGAACAAAATATGTGCAGATAGTACACACAATTGTCCCGAGACGGGAATCGAACCCGCAACCTCCTATGTACCTTCCCTGTACCTTTGCCCACCGCGCCACAGAGGTCATCAAATTACTTTAATATTACTTTAAAATCAATTAAATAATTATTAACATTGTCTCCAAGTTTAGTCCATCCTAAGGTTGCCTGGGAGAGATAGCTCTCAGTGATAAGGCCGCCCTTTATACCTCCTTTATTCTGTTGTTAATTTCTGTAATTTCTGTGTTTTCTGTTTTGTGTGGTTATAATAAAGTGTTTTCAATTGATACACATATCTAATCAAATGACCTGCTTCTGCAGCCATGGCGACTTCGCTCTTGTAAGAACGCGGGTAGAACATCCATCGCTTGGAGCCAAGTCCATCACTCTTCAGGTACTCCTGGACTCTGTCCTGGCGCTTCTTCGTCGCGAGGAATTTTGACGTGTTCTTTCTATGCTTGCTAGCTATAAATAACGAAACGCTTCGATTAAATGGAGGCAGAAATAAAAAATACTTTCATGAAGTAAAAACCAGCGATGAATTGGCACCCGTGTCAATGGAGCATTTAATGCTGAGCCCAGCGATGAATTGGCACCCGTGTCAATGGAGCATTTAATGCTGAGCCCAGCGATGAATTGGCACCCGTGTCAATGGAGCATTTAATGCTGAGCCCAGCGATGAATTGGCACCCGTGTCAATGGAGCATTGAATGCTGAGCCGGTTGCTTATTTGTTTTCGCCTTTAATTTCTTTTTCATCATCATCATCATCAACCTGTACAGTCCATTGCTGGACATAGGCCTGGTTTGGTTAATTAAATAATTACTCGCCAATTAATTTTTTTCCTAATTTGCATTATTTTATATTTTGAAACGCAAACGCGGCTTCGCCTGCGTGGAAATTTATGTATCAACTGGTTTATAATCCTTCCTTTTGACCGCATCAAAATCCGTTGCGTTGCGTAGTTTTAAAGATCTAAGTATACATAGGTACAGACAGACAGCGGTAAGCGACTTTGTTTTATACTACGTAGTGAATGAAGTACTCACGGGTTAGATATAGAACTCTAAACGCATCCATAAACGATGGTTCCTTGATGTTGATCTCCTTAGCAATTCGACTTCGAGACTTGGACCGAGACCCGGACCGGGTCCGAGTTCGAGTCCGAGTCCGAGACCGAGACCGAGACTGAGACCGAGATCGAGTCCGAGACCGAGACCGGGTTATAGAACGGGACCGGGTGAGTGAATGAGATCTTGACTTGGAGTGAGAGGAGCTTCTCGATTGTGATCTTCTCTTGTGCAGGCGTTGTTTTGATCTGCTAGGCCTGGAATTACATAAAAATACCTATATTAACAAAACGTGCAAACGTGTTCTTGGGTGGAGACCACGACACGGTAAACGTAGTGTAGGACGCCCTGCAGGAACCAGGATGCTGCTGCTGGCCTGAAGACAGGGCGCTGTGGCGCTCATTGGGGGACGCCTATGTCCAGCGACTGTGGACTAACATAGGCTGATGATGATGATATTAATAAAATTAATAATGATACCTTTACTCTGGTAAGTGTCTATATACAACTAGTTTCTGCCCGCGACTTCGCACGCGTTGTTTCGATGGAAACGTTTTAAGATTAGGTGTTTCTATTCCATGGGAACTGATTTATGGGATAAAAAGTATGTTTTATTCTGGGCATGGAACTACCTAAATGCAAAATTTCAGCTCGATCCGCTCAGTAGTTTAGATCTTTAAAACTACGCAGTGATGTTATCATAAAGATCTGAGCATATGGCCACACTATGACTATACCTACGAGACATCTACGTAAGCTCCGCTAAATATAGGTACACATCTCAGACCATCGTAGATGTAAAGGCTGAAGGAAAAGCTGAACATACCTGGCCGCTACACTCTCACCCATGGGAGACATACTATAGTACTCCGGATACCCATCCCCATGGTCCAAGTACTGCGGCTCAGGGGGTACCATCCCCTGGTACCCAGGCCCGTAAGGATACCCATATCCTTCCATTTACACCAGGAAAAACGATAAAAACATTAATTTTTGCGGTTCTTTTGCTTGTAGACTGACACTGATGGATTTTGAACTGGGAAACACCAACAATGACGTTTGGTAAACTCATTTTGCTCTATGGAAGTCCCGTCTCTTCATTTCTCAGCAAAGAGAATACAATAACTAGGTAGGTAAGCCTAGTTATTGTATTCTCTTTGCTGAGAAATGAGGTTGTCTAGTTCCTGGATTGTCTGAAATTGTGGAATGTCAAAACTTTTTGAAGCAATGTTTGAGAAGCTGAAAGAGGTTATATTATTTCGTGTCAGGTTTGAACAAAAAGGTCACATATAGTTATAAAGAGTATCGTAACTCATAAGGACTCACAGACTGGGCCTTCGCTGCGCTAGAGATACATATGAACGCTTGAATTTGTATCAAAACAGATATTTTCGCTTAAAGCCATTTCTTCCAGGTAACCATAGCTAAAAATAAGATCAAAGGATGGCAGTACCTCAAACTTAAATAAAACTAATACAAACGAAGATAATCGTAATACACATTATACAAATAGAAATAAACACTAATATATAAAAATAATTAGCTAGTGGTGACTTTGAGGGACATGCTAATTACCTAGTTTGACCTAAATAATAAACAAGACTTTCCTATAATACGATAAAATATATTTTTATAAAGATGTATTTTTAGATTATTACATGACTGAACTGATTTGAGAATTTTAATTCAACCCTCCTTTAATTCCACCTCTATACCTCAATCGCTGCAAGCATTTCAGTCACAAAAATAAACTTCTTCTAGTTTATGCCACCCTGGTACCTACACTCATTGTCTACCCCAACAAATACAGTTTCAAATTATGTATGCATGAGACAACGCCCACATTGTACGATCCAGAATTAGCATCTCAATTCGAATAAGCTTATTTACCTCAACTCGTATAAATCTTTAATCCCCACAATTTTACCCCCTCGATATTCAGCGTTGCAAATACTTGGGTGTTTGAAGGGTGACATTCGCAATTGTACGGCTGTTTGGATTAACTTATGATTATCTTCAAAAGGTAGTAAGCGTTTATGTGGACATGATAATCTCATGTGCGCCAGAACTGCAAATAAAAACATATTTAACATCAAAAAACTAAAATTATCAGTTTAGAGCCATTTATAATACATAAATCGTAAATATATAAAATAATGTATAATTACATCACATAACATGGCAGAATATATCGTAAATTAAACCGCATCGATTTCATTTACCAAGCAGGTACCTTACCTACATAGTACAGTCAATGGCATTAATAATAGGGGTACAACCACTTGCTTAGATCTTTAGAACTAGGCAACGGATTTTGATGCGTTTAGTTTAATCAATAGAGTGATTCAAGAGGAAGGTTTATAAATTATTTTACACATTGATTTCCACGCGGATTATAATAATTATAGTAATATTTTGAAGTACCTATAAGTAATCGAAGTCTTTCAAAAGCAAACCATCTTAACGCAGCAAAACACGTCCTTGTTTCAAACAATGACTTCAATAACGGAGCCTGTACTTGAAGCGTGTGCCGCGCCTGCAGATACCCTCAAGGTGGCTATTAGGGTATACAAGCGTACATTCAGAATAGTTCCCCTAGCGGTATGCACAGAAGTTCTTCATCGTTCTGCATCCGAATTACCTCAGGGAATATCCGACAGACAGGTACGAAGGGCTAAGTTCACTGGAAGAGACAAATAGTGTATAGGTACTTATAATAAAATAGCGAAGGTAATTCTATCTGTCTGTAAGCTTTTCACGTCCAAAACGGCTAAACAGAATTAAATAACATTTGGCATAAGATCAGTAATAAGTAAATAAATTATTTGTAACATAAAACAGGTGGACAGTATCCCGGGAACATAGGAGACTTTTCTCGGCAAATAGCGTGCAAAGTCGCGGCCAGCGTCATCTCTATAATCATTATATGTAGTTATCTATTGTTTCAGAAACTGGAATATTCTGTGGCTTTTTAATTTACTATAGATATTTGTTTGACCATCTCACCTGATAAAAAAAAAGGATGTGTCACGAAGGTTTTTTAATCTATACCTAACGCAGAGTTTTGTGACCAAATGCAATTTTTTCAAATTTAACAAAAAATTATAAACAAATTTGTTTTCAGTAAACTACATTATGTATGTAGATATGGACTACCAGTAAAATGTAAGCATGTTTTGTATTTTGGTAAATAAATGTATTTTGTATTTTTTTGTGTATGTAATTTGTTTAACTTGTCTAAGTGCTCATTTTATAAGCCTAAATAAATAAAAATTATTTATTTTGTCCGGGTATCCTGGGTATTTTCTATATAAAATAAAATAAATATCTTTCTACCTATGTAAGTAATGTACTATATATTTTATCAAAACACAAACAGTGCTTAGCTTGGAGCTAGATGATGTTGTGTGAAATCGTCCAGCATTACATTTTATTTAAATATTTTCCAGTAAATTAATTGAAAGATATAGAAATGTCGATGTCGCTTCCATACAAGCATAACTCCTTCCAAAATGAGCTACTGAGGGAACACAAAGGCTCATGTTAAGACCTGTAACGTAACTTATTATCAAATTTGTTGTTCCAAACTAAACTCGCCCCTCACCCCTCGTAATTAAGCTCAACTTCAAAGGACTGCAAACGTGTTTAGTAGAATTGACGGTCAATTATCTTTTGTGTGTTCTTGATGGTAATTCGATTAGGAATGTTGGATTACAGTCCTTAATTTAAAGTTACTATACAAAGTTCTAAAATCCAAGATAGTTTTTGTTGACGACATTTTAAATAAATAGCGAATAAAAAGTATTTATATCAAGCATGCTCATATCAGAAATTATACAACAAAACCTTAAAAACGAACAGGATTGCTGGGAAGTTGGCTTTCACAACAGCGCCTGGTGTACGGGTAAATCCACCCAGCTATCATTGCCAGAACGGTATTGGAGCTGGCCCGCAACCTGCGCACCAGGGATATAAAACTTCACTAAAATTTTAACTAGGTACCCTAACAGAAAATAATAAATGTATGTAACAGCAAGATAATCACTTTAAACAAAAACTGAGAGGGTATCGAGCCCGTCACCTCCGGTTTTTGCAGACCTTTGCTCACTACGCTACAACGGTCGTAAAATATAAACATCTCAATAACCACCATAGATAAATAAAACTAGCTAAGGCTATTTTTAAGCCAATGCCCATAGAAAGTTACTGTGGCGGTCCTAGCTCCTACTGTGTCGTTCCTACGAGTAGGGTTTCCCTCCACGTTCCTTAATGAAAACACCAGTGGACTGTATTCTTGACTTTTATTCTTCAAAGGTTCCTGCCTGGCGCCGATTTGCTAGTACTTGCCGACTTCTTGAGAGTTACTTGCTGACTACTTGACGATTACAAATTTGTACGCAAATCGGCACTTATTATATTACAAAATTACTCCCTCCAGCGTCTACTGGTAGAGCGAGCAAGAATTTCTGCATGACATGAATTTATACATCATATAGATATGTGAAAGCTAAGAGAGAGACGGGGATACATAGCTTTCCCTCTCGAAAGGGCTACAAAGAGGACAATGTCTTCAGCTCCCGGCTCCGTCCGTTACATCCTCCCCCCGGCGTAGATCTTCGAAGCCTTTCTTTACCGGCAGGACGATGAGCCTTCTCACTGGTCGTCTGAAGATTCCTCCCTTCGTTCGCACCTCCACGCTTCGCACCACACCGTCCGGACCCGTGTATACGCGCTCGACTTCGCCTCGGGGCCAGAAATTTCGCGGTAGCGTACCGTCTGCTATTATCGCGATGTCACCCGGTTTGACGTTAGTATATTTACGTCTGACATCACCACGCGGCGATAAGGTCGGTAGGTATTCTTTGATCCACCGCGCCCAGAACATATTAGCTAGAGCTTGCGCAGCGCGCCAAGTTCGTCTGTCGGCTTTGTCGCATTCTCCCACGTAGGGCAGTCCCACCGAAGTTCCTAACAAGAAGTGATTCGGCGTTAGGGCTTCTTGGTCCTCTGCTTCCACTGGTACGTGAGTTAACGGCCTTGAATTGACGGTGTGCTCAATCTCTGTCATCAGGGTTGCGAGTACCTCTTCTTTAGGTGCTCGTTCGGTGAGCGTTACTGCGAGAGCGTTTTTTACCGTTTTAATCATTCTTTCCCAGGCTCCCCCCTGGTTCGGCGCTCCAGGATCGATATATCTCCATTCAGCTCTGTATTTCCAGCGCGCGTCGCGTCATCTGCTACGTTCAAAGCCGTCGGTATCCATCGCCATTGATCTGGATGGGTTAATTCGGCTATCTCTCCCAGTCGATGTGCGACGAATGGTGTGTAGCGGACTGTATCGTTCCTTATCCAGTGCAGTACCGTTTTTGAATCGCTCCAAAATATCACTTCGGTATCCCATTGGTGACAGCGTACGATATCATCCGCCAACCGCGCTCCGATCAAGCTGGCTTGTAGCTCCATCCTTGGTATGCTTTGTGCTCTTAATGGCGCGACTTTCGCTTTCCCGGCGACTATTGAAACGCTGATGCCTTCTTGACTTGACAAACGCCAGTACGCGACGGCTGCATACGCCTGCTCACTTGCGTCACAGAATACGTGAAGTTGACGCTTCGTTATACCACTTCTTTGATCGTAACATCGCGGTAATCTTAACGCGGCGATGTATCTTAGATCCGACTGCCATTCATCGAAGATTGATGCTTCCTCGGGTGGTAACGGTTCATCCCAGCCCACTTTCTTTTTCCACAGCTCTTGAAGCATAATCTTGGCAGTTATCGTATATGGGCTCAGCAGGCCTAGCGGGTCGAACAAAGACATCACTGCTCCTAAGGCTTCGCGCTTCGTCGGTAACCTTTGAGAATTCTTCACTTCTATGGGTACCCGATTCATTGCTGTGTTGAATCCCAGTTCGTCCAAAGTAGGTATCCATAGTATTCCCAACGCTTTCTCGTACAGATGTGTATTAGCGGCGAGCTCTTTCGGCGCATGTGCGCGGTTTTCGTCGGGTATTCCTACGAGTAGATGTTCTTTGTTGCTATTCCAGCTAGCCAACTCAAAGCCTGCTTTGCTATGCACTTCTTGCACTTCTGATATTGTTCGCGCTGCTGTTTCTTCATCATCAAAGCTCTGTACCCAATCGTCCATATAATGGCTGCCAGTAATAGCGTAGTACGCAAGCGGATGTGATTCCTTGAAGTCCGTTGCGTTTCGATCCCTCACGCTATGAGCCAGAAATGGTGAGCTTCGTGCTCCAAAGATCATAGACTTCATTACATACTTCTGGGGCGGAATGGAGCGATCATCGCCTCGCCACAGGAAATGTTGAGCTACTTGATCTTCTGTCCTTATCTTCACTTGAAGAAACATCTCACGTACATCAGCAGTGACTGCGACTGGCTTCATTCTGAAGCGAAACAGTATTCTATGGAGCGACTGTAGTAAGTCCGGTCCATCCAATAGCGCGTCGTTAAGACAAGTACCGTTCGAACGCGCAGCTGCATCAAACACCATTCGAACTTTTCCTGGTTTGTTGGGATTCGTGACAGCAAAGTGCGGTAGGTACCACAATCGTTCCTTTCGCGTGTGGTCCTCATCACTCTTGGCCGCATACCCTTTATCGAATAGCTTCGTCACCTGCGCAGTGTACGCTTCCTTGAACTCAGGTGATTTATCCATCTTGCGCTCTATGCCGTGTAGCCTGCGTACGGCCATATCGTAGCTCGGTGGCATTACTGACTCATCGGTTGCCCACGGTAATCCAACCTCGAAATAATTTTTCTTTCGTTTGGCTGTCCGTTCAAATATTTCTTTAGCGCGCTCTTCATCAGGGTTGGGTTTCCTCTTTGATGAGACTCCGAGAGCATCTATATCGAAATGCGCCTTTACGAGTTCGCTCAACTCATCATCTCTGTCTGGGATGCCTTGAAGTGTGCGCACGTGACATATAATCTCACTGTCTCTTTCTATCGTTCTAAGAGGGGCGTTTCCATGTATTATCCAACCCAATTCTGTAAGCGAGGCGGCTGGTTGTTTTCGTTTGCCTGTTAGCAGTTTTCGTGTTACGATGAGATGCCAGTTGTCGGCGCCGATAAGTACGCGTGGTCTCGCGTTTGAATAGCAGACGGCATCCGGTTTAAGCTCCTGTAAGTGGGGTAATTGGAGAAGCTCTGTTCCGACCGAATGTTTTCCCAGGGTTAGATTCTTTACCGTCCTGGCTTTTATTTGTTGAAAGTTCTCCTGACTCTGTCCACGCACTTCAATCGTTACAGTCTGGCTTTCGGGTTCTCGCTGACTTGATGTGGCCCCCACGATATTCAGCGCTCTCACTGGCCCTCTTGCTCCTAGCTGAGAGGTGATCTCCTCGTCGACCAGCGTTATCGTTGACCCTTCATCAAGTAATGCGTGAGTTCTCATTTCTCTCCCGCTTCGGCCTCGGATTGTGATAGGACAGACCTTCAACAATATTTGTAATGCTTCGACAGGTGCCTTTCCTTGACCCTCTGGCGTGTGCAGCAACGCATGATGCGATCGGGTGCATTCATTGATTCCACATTTCTTGCCCTTGCAGCGGAAACGTCTGTGTTTACTATCTAGACAACGGAAACAGACTCCTGCCTCTTTCGCCCATGACCATCGTTCGCTCAAGGTCAGGGCTGCCAGCTTATCCTCATGTATGGGGTCAGCTTTTCTGTAACTTGACGCGCCAACATGGGATTGTGTAGGTATCCTCGTTCATCCAAACTCGCGATGACTGTCACTATATTTTGAAGCTTGATTGCGAAAGTATTCAACTCTGTTACGGTCGTTCCCAAACGCGGCATTCTTCTAATGTCCTCAATCGCGTCGTCTATTATCATCTCTGGGCGTCCGTAGAATTGTTCAAGAGTGTTCATGATTACAGATGGATCAGTTGCCGTGAACAACAGTGCCGACACCGTAGCTCGTGCTTCGCCTCGCAGACACGTTCTAAGTCTGGCTAGGTTCTCCGCCGGTGAAATCTTGAAAAGCTTCGTAGATTCTCGCATAGCTGCTCTGAACGGTAGCCATTCTTTGGCTCCACCGCTAAAGATAGGCAGTTCTTGCATCTTTCTTGTCGGTGGCCTATTTGACGCCATTCTTTCCAGTGCTATCGTCAATCTATCGAATGCGTTTTCATTTCTGTATTGTTCCGGTGAAGGGGATCTCTGTCGTCTTGATCCAGGTGCAATTCGGTTCGCTATCGGCTCAAGTGGAGCAGTTCGTTCTTCTGATGTCATTCGGATTCTGGTACCCACTTCTGTTTCGTAGTAACCTCTCTGCTCCCCCCGTGAGCGATGCTTTTGAAGCCAATCGCTAACGTTTCGCTCCGCATTACAATCTTCATCTCTGTTTTCGCTAGCTGCATCGGTTTCTTCACGTATCCCCGCGACATCAGCGGCTAATCTCTTCTTGATCAGATTTTCTTGAATTCGCAGTTCCTTTCGATGTATCTCTGCGATCCGTTCTTCTGCCTCAAGCTCCGCCTGTTGGATACGCAGCGCAATGCTAGCGTTTGATCGTTGTGAGCGTACTGAAGGAGCGCGACTATTCTGTCGTCGAGGTTCGACTGCGCTTCTTTCAATCATGTCGCGCACGGTCTGGTTGGTAGCCGTAGTGGTAGTAGCCTCTCCAGCAAACAGTACTTCGGGTGTGGATGGTCCGGGTTCCGTCTCTGCGCCGGGGTTCGGTACGGGTGGTGAGTCGTGGTGCGTGCTGTCCGTCGTCGTCGTCGTCCGGGTAGTCGTGGTACACCCTCAGTGCGGCGGTCTTCTTCCTGGTGAGTGGTGGGCTTCTTCCGATAGGCGGCATCTTCTTCGGCTTGAACGCCCCTAACGGTCCCTAACGGTCCCTAACGGTCCCTAGCAGTCCCTATCAGTCCGTCAGGAGGTGACCGCCCAAAGGCAGACGTTCGCTCCTTCGGGGATGGATACGTTGGGATAGGAGGGGGGGTTCCACCCAGCAGAGGGGAACACGCAATCACGGGATGCTCGCGAATCGGCTGGAATGTCCGACTCCCTTGGGCGTGTGCCTACAGTCCGGCGCCCGTGTTGCGTGACCCTTACCGGCGAGGAGTGCACTTCAGTCCGCGCTGTCCTTGCGCTCTTGTTGGACTGGTGGTGCCGCACAAACACCACACCACCCGAAGGCGTTTACCTGTTGGCCACTTCGTGTAACACCGCAAGGTATCCGTGGTCAACGGGCCGCGATAACGCGTGTTTTCGGACGTAGCACCGTTCGGTGATCTTCAGGCACCCCGTGCCCCTTGCGCCGGTCTTGACAACGATGCACGCTGCCCCGTTCGGGGTTCTTCGAGCGCCCCGTGCGCCCCGACGAGTGATGCACGTTGCGCCGGCTGGCGGTTCCTTGAGCGTCCCGTGCGCCCCGACGAGCGATACACGATGCGCCGGCAGGCGGGTCCTTGAGCGCTTCCAGGCGCCCCGATGAGCGATGCACGATGCGCCGGCAGGCGGGTCCTTGAGCGCTCCCAGGCGCCCCGATGAGCGGTGCACGTTGCGCCGGCAGGCGGGTCCTTGAGCGCTCCCAGGCGCCCCGACGAGCGATGCACGATGCGCCGGCAGGCGGGTCCTTTCTTCAAGTACCCTGACTCGGCCGTACCTGGTGCGGGCCGAGGGGATACCGCTCTTCTTTCTTCGACGATGGCTTCTCTTCTCTATCCCGGCATCGGAGGACCAACAATTGTGGCGGTCCTAGCTTCTACTGTGTCGTTCCTACGAGTAGGGTTTCCCTCCACGTTCCTTAATGAAAACACCAGTGGACTGTATTCTTGACTTTTATTCTTCAAAGGTTCCTGCCTGGCGCCGATTTGCTAGTACTTGCCGACTTCTTGAGAGTTACTTGCTGACTACTTGACGATTACAAATTTGTACGCAAATCGGCACTTATTATATTACAAAATTACTCCCTCCAGCGTCTACTGGTAGAGCGAGCAAGAATTTCTGCATGACATGAATTTATACATCATATAGATATGTGAAAGCTAAGAGAGAGACGGGGATACATAGCTTTCCCTCTCGAAAGGGCTACAAAGAGGACAATGTCTTCAGCTCCCGGCTCCGTCCGTTACAGTTACGTTCCTGCGAAAAAGCTTGAAATTCTGCAAAATTCCATATGGCGCTGATCCATAGCCAGAACATCGTAAAAAATCACGATTAAAACAAGTTAATGGCTAGGAGTCGTTTGGTCGTCCATGATAAACAAAGACATTGACAGATATAGACTCAAAACAATAAGAAATCAAGATAACACAGACATCATTAGTGTCACTTAAAAAAAGTGCTAGACAATCCACACAGCATCATCTAGCCCCATGGTAAGCAGAGCTTGTGTTATGGGTACTAGATGACTGATATACTTAATGCAATAGATTACAAAGATAGATATTTTTTATGATATACCCCACCAGAACGGAACAAATATCTGCAGATCGAACACAACTGTCCCGAGGCGGGAATCGAACCTGCAACCTCCTGCGGACCTTCGCCCACCGCGCCACAGAGGTCGTCTGCCAAAACCATTAGTTGACTAAACTCCCATACAAAGTTTCATCGCAAAGGGTGTATCAGGATCATTAAACTAACACGTAAAGGGTGCAAGCTGATCAAGTGGAAATATCTCAATGTTTTCATTGGATTCGCCCATCTCAGCGGGATGCAAGTGGCAACACTGCACAATATGGGAGAGCAAACAGAAGTGTTTGTTCATCGTGCAAGTTAAGTTTACTTATTTAATCAGAGGCACCTTGTTATGCAAAGTAAAAGTGCAGTAGAATGCTGTGACAGTGACTGTTTACTCGTTTTACTTGTTGAGTCTGTAGCCACAATTGCACTCAAGGTTTGTGCCTAGAATTAGTAACAACACTCATTTAACATATATTCTAGGTACCAACTAATTACAAATACAATAGACACAAAACCATAAAATAAGCTGATTACCTTTGATAATCCGCACCATAAGCGAAATTAGCGTCAGTTTCTCGCTTATTCTTCTGGAAGGGATGTACGAGTATCTAAAAATGTGATTGCACCGGACGCTCGGAAGAGTATTTGAATGAATGAACTCTTTATTGCACTTAAAACTATAAAATAACACCTTATATCTAAATATTACACATAAAAGTAAAATAGGCGGCCTTATCGCTGACAGCTATTTCTCCCAGGCAACCTAGGGATGGAGAAAAATATATAAGCAAACTAAAAGTTGGTACATCACAAACAAATAGATGGAGAAGTATCAAAAACAAGAAATAAAAAAAGGTACATTGCATGCAATACAAAGCTACTTAAATTAAATTTATTCCCATTTTTTGTACACAAATGCAAAAATTAAAGCTACTCTACTGCTTCTTCTAGATACCATTTAATTTAGTAAAATAGGCACTCTTTTACAATCTCTTTTATGTTTTCTGCGACATTTTAATGCTTCGTATAATTGATAGGGCCACGCCTTCTTATCCCCAGCTGTGATGGATAGAGCGGTTTTAAGTGATTTTTGGATTAGGTTGCTCCTTACTTCGAGCGTCAAGGTGATGAATTGTTATGCGTTTGAGGGGACGATTATTTAAAGCAGAAAAACTTAAATAAATAAAAAAATACGAAATTTACTGTCCTGATTTTGTTCTTTTATGTACTAGATGACTAATATACTTAAAAGAATATACATTATTATATAAATATGTTTTACCTATTATAGATTAAAAATACACAGAACACCCGGAACAAATATTTTAAGATCTTACGAATATTTTGTCCCAAGGCGGAAATTGATCCCGCACCCTCCTACAGGCGGATCTTGGCCCGCCGCCGCCGCCGGCCGGGTCACACCGGTGGTCGTCAATTTACTGCAGAAGAACCTAGGTAGGTACTTTGATACAAAAATGCCAAAAGTAAATGATTTGGGTACTAGATAACTGATATACATAATACAATACATTAAGTACATAGATAGATTTTTTTTTAGTATAAATAGAAAACAACCAGAACACTCGGAACAAATATCTGCAGATCGTACACACAATTGTTCCGAAGCGGGAATCGATCCCGCAACCTCCTGCGTCGCAGGCGGACCTTCGCCCACCGCGCCACATCGGTCGTCATAAATAAATAAATTATGGATGGATTCGACGATATGAGTAAGCGCTTATAATAAACAAAACACATTGGCCTTGCCAGCCTTAGGATACTCACAATAGTACTGGGTAGTGCGTTATCATCTTAACCTTAAGTTATTAGGATTATGTATCATTTTTCTTTGTAAATTCTTTTTTTTTGTTTTTTACTATATATTAGTTTCTGTATATATTGTATAATTTTGGTAATTGTTAGTAGGTACTTGCATATACATATATCATAATATTTTTATTGTCTATTGTTAGTTCTATTTATTTTTAATTCAATGTACCTATGTCGAAGTTATATAAGACTTAGTTATTTCATTTTCATTTATCCTCTGCAAGCAAGCAATTCTGTAGCTACTATATGCGAGGACACATAAATGGTTATAGGTTTTTTATTTAAGTTATCTGTTAAGTTTGTAAAATTGTATGTCTTCCAAATAAAACAAAATAAAATAAAATAGTACCTACTCATAAACAGAAGCTCTACTCTTGTTGCTGTGTGAAAGCTGCCGAATTCAGATTCATCTCGGTATTCCATTTCAGTGAAATTATAAAGGGTAAATAAGTTCCACAGATAACAGGAACGTAACAAAATAAAATGGTAGCAATTACTTAAACTCCGGGCCGTTCAAGTTGAATGCAAACACCAACCCTATCCCCGGGGGAGAGGGTCAAATTTAGATTGTAGAATGACGTGAAATGTTTAGAAAAATCTCGGTGCTTAGTCAAGATGCTTTATATAATGAGAAATGTGAAAATGGAAATGGAATATGGTGGTTTTGTTCCAGCGGGGCGATTTAGATGTATTCTTGAGTGTATCATTCATTCTATAATATTTACTCTACTTATATTAAAGGTTGCATTTAGATGATGAAACAAACGAAAGATTATTTGATTATTTTGAGAAAATTAAATCATCATCATCATCATCAGCCTATAGCAGTCCACTGCTGGACATAGGCCTCCCCCAATGAGCGCCATAGCGCCCTGTCTTCAGCTTGCCGCATCCAGCATCTACCTGCAGTCTTTCGCAAGTCGTCATCCCGCCTGGTCGGAGGGCGTCCTATACTACGTTTACCGAGTCGCGGTCTCCACTCAAGAACACGTTTGCCCCAGAAAAGAAAATTAAAACCTACTTAGTTTTTTAAGTTTTTCGGGATAAAAACTTATACCTCGGTAACTAAACGAATTCTAGAAACTATAATGGTACAGACATTAATCGAACAGCTCCAACTAAACTCGATGCAGCTCTGATTCAGAATTTGAGTTTTGGTCCTTTGATAAGAACTCAGGAATACCTTTTGGAAATACAGCATTAACAAAAAGTGTGCCTGTTTTTTCGAATCAAGCTTTTTATAGATATGTATAAGTACTCTGATTTAAAAACCTGGATATTTTTTTAATGTAAAGGGGTTATAGGAATATTGAGGAATATAGGTGGAAAATTATTAAATACATTGGTATCACCGAAGCAAAGCACAGAAGCTCGAAACAATTTTTGGATTTGAGAGCTTTTCATTATTTATTTGACTTCTTTCATTATTTCATTTTCACTGCATATTCAAGTTTTTGTTTTATTGATGTTTGTGTTTTAGTTGTTCGTGATTACCTTGTTGTTTTCGTTTTCATTCATAAATTTATTTGTTGATATAAAGTAACTTGGAATAAAAATCAAGTTAATTTCAAATCAAAAACGGTTAGGTTATATTTTTTTATCCTTATTGGTACCTATAGGTAGTAGACATGACACGCCTAATACCATGGTATTTGTGGCGATATCGCATGATTCTCCCACATTCTCGTCACAGTATTGCCATTGTTTTACTAACGAACTCCTTTATTTGCTTTTTTTTTTTTTTTAATACTGGCAACCCTCACCCTATACATTATAATTATATCCGTTACCGTGTCTGAATCATAACTTTTACTACTAATCGATAGATTTGCACGCGACCATAAAAAACTTTTAAGTATATCGCTGCTTTTATTTGTTTTTAATATTTTAAAGTTTAGAATTTTCTTGTGTGTAAAGTCTTCACACGACAACGATATAATTATGTATGTTTTATGATTCTATCAACGCCGGAATAAAGCATCTTCATTTTCACAAAGATTTATATATTTGGATATTCCGGAGTAACAGCGGGGAACAAAGAGTTGATTAGCTTTGCCGCAAGGAATAGGGAAAAGTACGGGTAAATGCCCCAGGACGGATACCTAGAATACCTAGAATAGACAAATATTGAAGGCCTTAATTGACAAAAACATAAGACTGAACTGAGAATTAGACTTATACCGGTTTAAATAATAACAAAAACGAAGTCAAAAGGAGTAAATTCATCATTCTTATTGGACCTGATCTGACCCACCTAATGCTGCAATCCCCATAGTTTTCCGCCAGTCTGGGGTACGTGCAGCCCAAGTCTGATGGATGCTATGAGATGCGATGAAAATGAGTTACATTGAGTAAATCATTTTCTTTCCCATACCATAGGGAAGGCCCATTGATCAACTATTCGCAGCTAAGAAATCGCAGTTGAGCATCGGGAAGTCAAGAAAGCGTCTATGATACCAAAATAACGACATTATTTTAATTCATAAAAGATTAATGACGCCCAAATTAAATCTCCGAATGCATAACAGAGGGCGCCCCTAAAAACCGCTTGAAGGGCACCGGGGTATGTAAATTGGTAAGAATGGTTGCTAGGTATAAGTAGCTAATGATTAATGGTTCTGAGGGTTATGATACACTTTGATGTATGGTTTTCGACAGTTTCTTCGGCCTCTGTGATGCAGGGCGAAAGCCCTGAAATGCAAACGATTCTCATGGTCTGTCTAGCTACAAGAATTTATGAATACATTTTATTTATTTTATTATTATTTGAGATTAAATTTAAAGATCTAATTTTATTTTTTTATGTACATATGTACAAGGGCTTAATCTATAAGCATTTTAGGTACCTTTGCCGGCGTAATTCAGCGAGTTCATAAATTCAGCAAAGTAACTGTACACAGGCTGAGAAACATAACTTTACAAGCCTTCATTTTAAACCCGCGAGGTTTAAAACTTGCACTTACAGCGCTAAAGTAAGGATGAATACACGGTGTGTACATTCGATCCGACCATTTTCAAGTTTTTTAAGTATTTTATTTTGCAATCCAAATACAGTTTGAGAGGTTGTAAAAATTCACTCAAATTAGGAAACTTTTAGTTTTTAATCATGTGTTGACGACGACCGGACATATTGGCGTAATAAAGAGGATGCCTATACCCAGCAGTGGGTACTGTAGCTGAGTAGATGATTGTAGATGATCAAAAGTTGTTTAAACAAGCTGGGGCCGAGTTTAATCATAGTGTTACTGTGTTGTGTGGTACTGACAACTGCTATCGTCAAATGGTAGCCTTGCACTATTTACTGAACAAAGTGTATATGAAAGAGTATATGACTTGTTAGGGCTGTCCATGATTTAACCCAGTGCCCCAGCCACTCAAAGTGAATCGTAGCCTCCGTCCGATACAAAATATGTACACTAAAGTCATTTAAAACGGGATATTTACCATGATTAGATTTTTGAGTTTTCCAATATTTCGGCACAGTTTCAACTTTTAACATCATGGCGCATGTCGTCATCAAGTCATGGTAAATATCCCGTTTTCAATGACTTTAGTGTTAATAAACTTTTGAAACTGTCATCAAAAGTTTTAAAATATTGTACAGTCTCTTGTTACTGTTTTCTTGCTTGTACTTACATAATTTGACAAGTGATTATTTGAATAATGACGGCGGGCTGCACCTGGAAAAAATTATCAGGGCAATTTTAGGAGGAAAAAATATCCAACCGCGTAGCAATTTTAGTTACTTCCTCAGTTTTTCCTAGCACGTCAATTTTCCGAGCGATAACTCAGGAATTCGGGAGCTAATTTAAAACTTTGGCCGGGTTTTAGCGGATCATTAGTTGGCTAAGCTTTATGGTTGCTTCGTTTGATTTGAATGCTTAGCTGGGCTTGGCTGGGCGATGGTTGGCTTTTTGAAGGTCGGGTTCCACTTGCAAGATTGATTGGGGCGTTTCTGCTATGCACATAGGTCTTTTGACTATCGTAGAGGAGACTACGTCGTTGTTTGTTACTATCTTCGCCCCGCGGCTTCGCCCGCGTTGAAATCTATGTGTCCAAGAAGGCACTCTATCTGTCTGTCCCTATGTATGCTTAGATCTTTAAAACTATGTAACGGATTTTGATGTTTAGATTTCCAAGCGGGCGAATACGCGGGGCGCATCTAGTTTATTTATAAACAAATGAACATCTAACGGGCACATCCAATGCAATAGAGTTGAACTCTTACGCTAATGACAGACTTTTTGAGCTCGAGAAGTAAAACTTTCTTTATATTAAAACAGTTCAAAAATCGAATGTGATCTATCAGTATTTGCACAACACAACAAGGGCGTCCCAGACTACATGGGGTGTCCGTCAGACTACTATGTTTCTTTTAGAGGGTGTCCCAAAATGGTTGTTTTTTACTACCCTCCCCACAGGATCAATCTCACTGGATTTTATCATCACTTAGTGTTGAGTGAGCCATCAGTGTCCCCTCTTGGATGATTTGACAGAAAATGGATTTACGATGATATAAGTGACACTGAAAGTGCACAAAGAAGCAACGTATGCTTCCGTCTCGAATAAGAGAATTTAGTTGAAATGTCTAGAGATTCAAAAAGTTGGTATAAATTCGTTCTTATACGTCACGAAATCTGACCAGGTAGGTAGGTATTATTGACCTTATACGATTAGCAAAATCTAAAAGTTTTAGTATAACTTATTATCTATACCAAGGATCTGCGTTTCTGTCAGTATAACAAAAACAATTTGTTCACTATGAAATTATGTACTAACCTATGAAGCCTACTAATGTGTAATAGATTTTGCCCGCGGCTTCGCACGCGTTGTTTCTATGGAAACGTTTAAAGGTTATTTCTATATTTATTTTTATGTAGGTATATCAGTCATTTAATACCCTTATCACAAGTTCTGCTTAGCTTGGGGCTAAATGATGCTGTGTGGATTGTCCAACATTATTTATTTATCCATCCATCCATCCATCTAAACATCCAAGCTTTCACATTTATAATATTAGTGTGAATATGTGTTTATCTCCGTTGAGATGGACGGCCATGGTCAATATTGTTCCCTGAGTTTGATTTCCCGGTACTACAGACATTCCTAATAGCTAAATATAAAATAATAATCATTTTCATTACCAACTTTATGTATAAAGTTACTTCCAAAAAATTACCTACAGTATGTATTATATTATCTGTGCCACAGCCCTCGGGGACATTTTTTGTATGGACCAATTTACTAATGGATGTTTCCATACCATTTCATCTCAATATAAAACATGCGTAACAATATTGTAGAACGGCAAACAATGTAGTAAGTACTCACCCGATCAAAACAGTTTGAACCCCTAAGAAAACAAACAGACGTTCAAAATGCAAGGCAGGCCCGACTGCATCCACTACGACCCCCTTGGGGCCCCATAAAGAGCCCCTTCGCAAGAAATTCTGGAGAATTTCGTGCCATGCCAACATCCCCCGGCTCACCCTATACCAATATCCAATTTTCACAAACAATAAACTGTAGATGTATGGCCGTAGAGTTGAGTTTCGAACGGTGTGAGCGTGGAATAAAAATGTTCTCGAAGTTTAAGTTTAGAACATCACAATGGCTCTAGTAATTTAATTGATGATGTGTTCGATTTTTGAAAATAATGGCACGCTGTCCGTGCGGTCTCAGGTCCGATAGGCTTTTCATTCCAATTTCAAATTCGCATAAAGAGATTTTAGATTTTGGCTTCTAGCGTAGTCGACCTTATTATGGAGTTCGAATTTAAACCTTTTTGTATTGTGAATATAAAACCTTTTTGTATTGCCAGTGCAGTTTATATTTAGTGGCCATTGCTTATTCAACCAAGAAGGTTGCCTCAAAATTTGTAATTTGGTAATGAAATGCATTTCGCACAGTCCTAAAATAGTGGCTACATCAATCTCTAGCTCGTGTCAGACGACAATAGAGCCGCAGGTTATTTGAGCAGATAACGCCAGAACTGAGAATTTATGCGAAGTGATTTTTAACCCTTTATCACAGTGAATTAGCAAACAGTGGGTACAAACGTAGATGTAGTAGGTGGGTTGTTGCAATCTGAGAAAATATTCAACATAAAAGCGACATGGCAGAACGATATCTTTTTTTGCATTGACAACTAACTGAAAAAAAACAACAGTTAGGTACTCTCTTATTGAATAATTTAGAACTAGTTTTTTCCGTCAGCTGTGCGTTTACTTTACAAGGTGTTTATTGAAACATAATGGTTCAATCGTTATTTATATTATATTTGTTAGTCCTGTGCTTTATTTGTGATAGTTTCTGGGGTTTTCTATTTCCCCCCCCCCCCTGAAATCGCACCTAAGGGGGAAAACTGGAATAGGCAAATATTAATTCCATATTTCCCCCTCAAATTCCCTACTAAAGGGGAGAAAACTGGAATAAAAAAAAATCATTTTCATCACATTATAGAAAAATAATAGCAACAAAATCATAAAAATTTTAAATGTATGATTTTAAAAAAGATGCTCCACTTTATTGGTAGGCTATTATTATATTAAATTAAATAAGGTATATCGGTAAAAACATCATTTAAAAATGTGAAATATTCGTAATATTTCACATTTTTTGAATTTTAATTTCTCATAGTAGGATACCAAAACCAAACATCTTTCTAAGTAAGTTTTTAGCCAAGGATCTCATCAGTAGGTTATAATTTTTTCTTAATTAGATATGTCAGTATTTTCTATTATTTTGAGCTTCGAAACTGATGCTGAAAGGGAAATTATGAAAACCTCTCACAAGTTATCTTGATAGAACGCGTACATACTATATTAATCGAAATATTTTATAGTCAAACTCGTTGGACACTAAAATTTCCTAAAATTATTAGTAAATAACATATACTATAAGATAAGTGGTTCATGATATAAACGGGTTTGAAAAGTACTGTTTCTGCGCATTTTAGGAATAAAGGCTCTTAAAGCAATGTCAGGTTTGTCTGAACACTTAGTTCTTAATAAATTAAAAAAATATATGAACATCTATTTAGGTTGATGACGATGAGATCTTCAAGTGGGTACAAGGTCCAGCTGTTGCCCTCTCCCTGTGGTTTTACGGCGTGGTTGATATATGGCCCGGTTGGGCCTGAATTTGTACTCGCTCGTCAGTTGTTTGACCGGCGCTATCTGGCGATTGTTCTGTGATGGATCGTCCCGGTACAATGTCTGTATTAGTTTTACGGTTTTGCCGGCATTGTGGTAAATGGTTTTACGGTATTTGTTTGACCTCGCCATTTTTTCAGCAGCAGATTACAGCTGCTAAAAATGATACCATCCTTTTTTATTTAGATCTTTAGAAAGGGATGGCAACATTTTAAGAGCATAAGTTTAACAACATCTGGATTTATACCATAGGCAAGCAAAAGGTACCTATAATGATAAATAAATAAATAATCTTTTTTTTTTTTACGAAAATGAAGCCCTGACTCATAAACTGTACCTGTCATGAGATTTGTGTATCAAAAGAGTTAATTAATAAAGAAACCTTTTAGAAAAACGTTAATGTATAAATTTATTATTGTTAATAAACTTGTGCGTATCCAAGCCATTGTTGAATTCTCGAGTACCAACTCAAACATGAAAAGTTTGAACCATTAGGAGATTGCAAAGTTTTTGTCGCAAAATAAGCATAAAAATCTTAATAGTTTTATCAGTGAACACAGCACGCACTGTTGAAAACAACATTATCCTACTTTCTGAGACTAATAAATTATATATGTAGATATGAATCTGATCTGAAACTACGTAACAGACAATGTAAATCATAATAATTACAGGAAATAAAGAAGAGCCACAAACACCTTTAACACTTTCACCATGATGCATGATCTGGAGATGAATAGGAAATAGTAGCGGTGGGCTTTACTGGGTCGGTTTATTCAGGCTGGGCTGTGAATGGGTTAAACATAAGTAGGTATCTTCTATAATGATTTCATCGCAACAACATGTGTTTATGAAATTTAGTTGAATCTATGGCGACCAGTCGACGACGGTGGAATGACTCTGATAGTGATCTCTTGGCGAATATTCAAGTAACAAACAAACTTCCAAATACTCAAACGCCACTCAGTTATTATATTTTTGATAGATTTTCATTAAAAACTATTAAAAAACAGAGGCCGCACTTTTTTGATTTTGAAAATCATCTGAGTCATAGAAAAATGTGTTTAAAAATTCTGAAAAAAGATATATTACTTAAAGTTCTAATTTTGACAAAGTCGCACTCAGTTACAAGATCTATGGACCTGGCTCGATAGAAAAAAATCCCTATTTTTTTTGTATTTAACTCAAGATAGTGAGTATTTCTCAACAAATTGGCAGAGTTTGACTTAGAAGGAAGTCTGTCCAGGTATCAAGCATTAAATCTGAGTCGAGTTAGAGTATTCAGAAGTAAAGTATGCCAACTTGGCACACATCACATTAAGTTTCACTTCTACGAGCCCTCACTTCCCTGTTTAACCTACTGCTATAAACTTGTAGGTATTATCGGTCCCTAGGGCGCCGTTCTCCTTTCCCTTTCAGTGACGTCACGCATACACGCCAGTTTTACAACACGCTGTAAAGTTGACTCATAGGGAATAACATACTTGCGGGGTACTCAGTGTGTAGGCAAATTAGTTTGGAGTAAATTTACTAAGTAAACCAAAGATTAGGTAGGTTTTGATGCCAATCAGTTTGGCCACAGATAATATAATACATACTTTGGCATTAAAACATAGCTACACACTAAATGAATACATGAGTGTTTATAATATTTTTTTAGTTTTAATGGTGCAATAACAAAAATATGTAATATTTATATATATAAGAAAAATATCTATTACAATTTATTGCTTTACTAGCTGCGCCCCGCGGTTTCACCCGCGTGGTGATAGATATTTTTTTATAATACACATATATCTTTATGAATTGTAGCCCATGTATTATTTTGATATGTAAGCTATATTATTGTGAAGTTTCATCAAAATACATTCAGTAATTTTTGCGTGAAAGAGCAACAAACATACATACATCCTCACAAACTTTCGCGTTTAAAATATCAGTAGGATTAATCCACTTACTAAATGTTGATGTAAAATCATACTAATATTAATAATTCCTTAAGCTTAGACGTTGAAATGGAAGTTCGTTACATCTCTTCACGCCAAAACTACAGATCATGTTGAAATTTTGAAGAGAGCTCTTACCCTAGTATCAAACAAACAACGGTTATTTTTTGAAGTTCTCATTGTACAGAAAAACTTTTAAACATTATCGAATCAACGCTTATGAAGCCGCGGACAGAAACTAGTGTTTGATAAAACTCCTACAATTACAAGATGGCAACTTCGCCGAGTAACTTTAACTTTAAGTATATTTATCTGACCCGCTCGGAACTGGAGCTCAGAGTTCCAGATCTGTGTTATGTCAATAAGGAATTAAATTATACGGAGACTTTTGTAGATGTTACACCCAGAAAGACTAACACTGTTTGTCTGTTGCACTCTGTTTTTAAAAAGTTAAATTCAAATACTATTAACTGAAATTAGTTCAGTTATAGAAATTAAGAAGCCTGAAGGAATCTATATTAATTTTATCAAGAGGAAAGGTTTGATTTTTTGTTTGTCTGTAATGAATAGGCTCCAAAGCTACTACTACTACTACGACCGATTTGAAAAATTCTTTCACCGTTGGGAAGCTACACTATCCCCGGTGAACATAGGCTAGATATTATATTATATATAAGTACATAGGTAATTATATCGACAGAGCCCATACATTTGCTCCCCTTGGAGTCGAAACCACGAGCTAAAGTAGTGGCCCTGCCAAGCCGAGTTGACGGTCGCAATTCTGAACTCCTTTCTCGAGCCATCTCATGGCACTTTTCAACTATTTTATCTTTGATAAAAATTAAATCTAGGGTCTAACCAGTATTTCAGGTAAACTTCCTAATGTAGTGTACCTGAAAAAATTGTAGCCGACCCCTAAAATAACCAGTTTCTAATGAATTTACGTTAGACAAAATCGACCCATAAAATATCAAAATATTTTGCTATGTCGTCATCACTTACTAACTGCCGATCATAAAAATGTTTAGATTCTTCTAGCAGGTCTACAAACGTAATAATTGGGACAAAGGTTTAATAACCAAAATAGCTAGCCGCATTTTGGTTATTAAACCTATGAGCAGTTAAAACAATACGAATAATTACTCACGAATACACCTGCATTGGCGAGCAAAGTGGTCTCCAAATCAGGCCTTGGCATTAATTAGTAATAGTAAAGTAAAAATTATTTTATTTTGTAAACCGATATATACATAGTAGAGACAAAAAAAGGTTAAACAGATGTTACTGTTACGGTAACCAAAATGGCTCAAGGATGTATTCTGGATGTAACCTGCCATAGCGCTGGTTTTCCATGGAGGTCCAGAATGAAGCGTAAATACTGCAGCAAACATAAACAAACACAATACAATATGAAACATCAATAAAACGTATTGAAATAAATATAAATAATTATAAAAAATCAAGCGACTATAAGAACAGAAATTTGTCGCAGCTTTTCCAGCCACCACGAAATTCGAGCAGTTTTTCAAATAGCTTGACCACCTCGTCAAGATTTCACCGCGGAAGGTGTAATAAGGCCTTATTCACACGGAATGGCTGCGGCATCAGGTGGCCGCGGCGCGGTAGGAAATTGCCAATCACATGCCCAATGTGGTCGACTTTATGAAGTTAGGTACATGTCGGTCGCAATCGCGTGGACAAATCGTAGGGGAATTTTCTACGTGGAAATGAATGGTGGTATTTTCAATGGAAGCAGGTAGAAATATTATTTCGTTTCAATAGGAACGTAATGTTTCAGCCAGACCTAAACCGTTTAAACTAAATGGGAGTAGAAAAATATTTCGTTGGCTTATAAACTGTTTACTTCGTAAATTATCGAAAAATTACATCTGAAAATCGCGATATTAATATTAATTTGATGGTAAAAACTTTAAATCAATTAACCAAGACTTCAAATTTCTTAATTTACACTATTTTATAAGTTTTGCGGGACTAAGACTAATTCATCAAATAATTTTGTGACCATCTTGGAATGATCCTATTAAACGATAGCAAAAGAATCGTTTAAATCGGTCGACAATTAATGCCGAAATCGGCGAACATACAGGCGATTTTTTTTATAAACAATTATAAACGCGAAAGTTTGTGGGGATGTATGTATGTAAGTAGGTTTATTGCTCTTTCACGCAAAAACTACACAATGGATTTTGATGAAACTTCACAATAATAGCTTACATATCAGAATAACACATAGGCATTCATATGAAAATGAAAATGAAAAGTTTTTATTTCTTTAAGCTTACAAATAAGCACTTAGACAGGTCATATTTTATAGTTCACTTCAATTTTTTGTCCACCAGTGGAAGAAGTGAGAAGAAACCACTAGTATGTTCATAACTTATGTGTTTAGTACATTTGATTTGCTTATCTGTAAGTTGGTAGATTTTGAGTTGGAGCAAAACTCGTTCCAAGCTTTTTTTTCTTCTAAGTAATCAGATATTTTGTAATAAGCTTTTTTACAAAGAAGCTTTTTCATAAAGATATATAGTATATTATCCAAAATATCTATCACCACGCGGGTGAAACCGCGGGGCGCAGCTATTTTTTTATACTTTTGAGTGAAATTACAACTATTTTTCATACAAAAGAAATATCGTACCAAAAATACTACCAGTTTCGATCGATTTTGACGATTCTTTTGCTATTCCTAAGCATTTAAGCAAGCAAAAACTACAAAATACCGTTTTATAAATTCGACATCGAAGCTCACAGAATCTAAGCCAACCCCCTCCCCTCCACCCCACCACCCCCTCCTTGATGTGTACAAATAACCACATAATGATTAATATCAGCGCCATCTGTTACTTAAAGGCCGGTGCACACGTCCACTGTTAATATTTAGCGTCATATTTCAAAGGCGACGGAAGATATAACCGCGACTTTCGTATGATTGATAGCTTTAGTTTATCTTGTACAGGGTGAGGCCCGGGCATTATGTGAGCTTGATTCTGTCAACTGGTGCCGCAGTTTTCTTAGTTTGGAAGCCTATGAAGACAGCTGACTGTTTAAGCCAACACTACACGAGTTGGTTTTACGGTATGGGTATTTCTATTATATTCTGTTGAGGTTTTAGTTATCTTCTGAATTTAGTTATTGTTGAATTTTCTCGATTAATTTAAGCTAAACATTCGACCGCCGCTGGGGCAAACGTGTTCTTGAGTGGAGACCACGACTCGGTAAACGTAGTGTAGGACGCCCTCCGACCAGGTGGGATGACGACCTGCGAAAGACTGCAGGTAGATGCTGGATGCGGCAAGCTGACAAGACAGGGCGCTATGGCGCTCATTGGGGGAGGCCTATGTCCAGCAGTGGACTGATATAGGCTGATGATGATGATAATGAAACATTCGACATTCTGAGTGTTGTTTATGTATAATGTATTATGTAAAATGTAAACGCCGGACAATGCAAACAGCATTATCTAGCCCCAAGCTACATAAGTGAAGCTTGTGTTATGGGTCCTAGGATGTCGATGGTCCGAGATTACTGACATACTACTAATACAATATATATTTATTATACATACGAATAACCAGAACACCCTGAATTAATATTTGCAGATCGTTCAAACATTTGTCCCGAGTTAATACCTACAAAATGAATAACCCATCAAATCCATACCTTTGAAAAAAACAGTCGTATTGAGAATCTCTTGCTTTTTTTAAATCGGTTAATAAACTATACTTCGTTGTTTAAATCCTTTTTTCCATCCCCCTCTACAGTAGGTCAAGGGCGTTTCAGTCGGAGCGAGATTGGCTGATACGAATGACGAGATGAACGGGATGTGACGTCACCGAGTAATGGGATACCGTTATGTCGCGAAGTGGAAAAACGGAAGCGGAAAGTTGCGGAAAGTGGATGATATTTGGAATACCGTAAGTACCTAGGTAAAGTTTTAAAAAAATAATGCATGGAATGTTTTTATAAGAATTCAACGAGTATTTCTGATATTGTAATGTATTTAAGATTTAAAACTGTTTCTATGAAATATTTTCCCATAGAGAAAGTACCAAACCAATTAATTATGATAAATATAGATAAATTAGGTCAAGGTAATTACAGATTTGATCCACAATGTGAACACATAACTATAAATACTATATAACGCGTTTATTAACTTATTTTCCCCGACGTTTCAACAGGTTTAAACACTGTCGTGGTCAAGGGATGACTGGGTAACGCGATAAATACCTATAAATATACATAAATACCTAATTATAATTATGTGGACTTCTACAGGCTTTCTCACGTCAAATCTACAGCATATCTTGAAGCTAAAACTAGAGAACGGATCACGCTGAAACTTTCACAAAACTAGACCTGTAAAATCACAACCGCTACCTTGATCAGTTCTCATGGGATATTAATAATTATTAAACCCTTTCCATAGCACGAGTGGTCCGGCCATTATCTCGCGAAGAAACGACAACCGCTGGGGCAAACGTGTTCTTGAGTGGAAACCACGACTCGGTTGACGTAGTGTACAACGCCCTCCGACCAGGTTCCCACCTAACGACCTGCGAAAGACTGCAGGTGGATGCTGGATGCATTAAGCTGAAGACAGGGCGCTGTGGCGCTCATTGGGGGAGGCCTATGTCCGCTGTGGACTAC
Organism: Eupithecia dodoneata; assembly: GCA_947044415.1. NCBI lineage: Eukaryota > Metazoa > Arthropoda > Insecta > Lepidoptera > Geometridae > Eupithecia > Eupithecia dodoneata. The sequence continues at coordinate 12,593,082 of OX345658.1, read as the reverse complement.
AATAGGCTGGTGATGATAGTACGCGTGCGAAGTCAACCCTACCAAAACTAACTTCCGGCTGGTATTATTTTATCTACAGAGTATCTGCAGAATTCACACAAAGCATCGCAGAGAGCGGTAACTTCCAGTTAAACTGAGTTAAAGACTTTTGCTTCGAGTTGTCTTACTAACGAATGTAGCACTCATAGCCTAGGCTTAGCTCATCACTTCTCGCCAGGAGACAGTAGTAGGCCGATCTAGATGTATTCGTGAATGTATCTGTTTTTGTATTCGTAACTAGCTGTTCCACGAGGTTTCACCCGCGTTAAACTCGAATTTCACTTTATTTGGTGATTTTTTCACACCTTGGGTTATTGGAGTTTTAGTAAGGATCCCTAACTTTTTTGAAAATATAATATAGCTTATGTTCACCGGGGATAGTGTAGCTTCCCAACGGTGAAAATCGGTCCAGTAGTTTCGGAGCCTATTCAATACAAACAACCAAACAAAAAACCAAACTTTTCATCTTTATAATATTAGTATAGATTTAATATAAATAAGGGTCCGCTCACTTCAAGACGCGACGCGCGACGCGACTTGAGCTCCTTTGTATATCGAGACGCAGTATGGTGCCGCGGGGACTTGCGTACTAAATACTCCACTTTGATAAGTTACAACTGGCTCGAATCAATAACCAGGAAACTTCTTATTCGAGTGTGTGTCCACGATTAAAACTCAGGCAGGCGAGTTTTTTGCGGGCGAGATGTACCCTAACCACAAAACCACTAACCAAAGAAACAGAGTGAGTGTGTGAAACATGTGTCAGGCAGACAGACATATAGACGGCGGGCGGCCGTAGACTTAGTTAGTGAGTCCCATTGGCACCTTTTGACACTTTGACTGCTGAAATCACACGGTGTGTGTTTTCTACAAGTGACTAATATGCGTAAATCCACACTAGCGCAGCGGTTGAGAAAATACAGATCTTTGTGACTCAGCACAGCCGTAATATTTTTCGAACGAAACGCATGTGCGGCGCAACACAACCGCTATGTAGAGCGGCAGCACGAATTTTTAAGGTTAAAAAAAAGATCGCAGTCGTCGAAAAAAAATCGCAGTCAAAGTGTTAAGGTCCTTAACTTAAAAAGCATTTACCTACATGCTTTTGTCTCTTGCCCTTGAAAGCAACTTTTAAACCATCACACGTAACCCTCTCGCACCGACAAGCCTATTCTCAAAGTTCTGTTTTATGTTGCCTTAAACTCAGCTTAACTTCTGATACAAACATTATACGTGTAGGTAAAAGCTTTTGAACACCTCTTCTACTTTTAACAAGAGCTTTGTTATAAGTACCTGCTTTAGGTTTTGCGTATTGTACGCGTGTAAGGCTTTCACTCAGAGTTACCTAAATATTTGCAATATAACATTTGTTAGTATTTTCTGACGTTTAAAAGGGTTTTTTCGAGTTATCAAATTATTACAGAATAAGATTTTGGAACGTTTTTATTACCTGGAAGTTATAGAATAATCTTCATCACCCTATAAATAGTCCTCAGCTGGACATAGGCCTCTAATGCTTACATTTGGGTAGGCCTATGTCTAGCAAGGGACTGCGAAAATGGCGCTCCATAGCTCCTGTCTTCAGCTTGCCGCATCCAGCACCTGCCTGCAGTCTTTTGCAGGTCATCCCACCTGGCCGGACGGCAACGTTCCACCGAGTCGTGGTCTTTTCTCAAAAACACGTTTATATATGGCCGGCCCATTGCCACATCAGCTTGCTAGCCCATCACGCCACAGCTGGACAAAGACCTCCCTCTACAACGCCACGTATAATAGTGGTCTTGAGCCGCCTCTATTCATTGACCCGCTCCGACCGCTACAATGTCGTCGGTCACGCAGCGGAACTCCAATCATAGCTCTCTCCAATACGAGAGTATATACATAGCTCAATTACCACCTCATATATAATCATCGGACAAAGGTTAACAGTTATAGAAAAGTATCTAGCATTATGTTTGCCTATTAACTTTTAGATACCTCAGTGTCGCAGCGGCCTGTCTTCGACGCACGTGGGTAAGATTTGTGATATCTTTACATAGTATAAAACAAAGTCGCTTCCCGCTGTCTGTCTGTCCGTATATATGCTTAGATCTTTAAAACCACGCAACGGATTTTGATGCGGTTATTTTATAGACAGAGATTCAAGAGGAAGGTTTGTATGTATGTATATAATACATGCATGAACACCCATGCGAAGCCAGGGCGGGTCATTGGTTGACATAAATATGTCACGGCAAACTATTCTTAATAAAAACACCCAAACAGCTAAAATCAAATAAAACACATGCTCTTTTCACATACTTTAAAATCCCCCATCCAACGAAACAAACAAACGCTGAAACTCTGAGTTGGCACTGCGAAGTGGATTCCAGAACTTTCGTTGACACAGCCTGCGAACTTCCGCCGTAATTAAACTGAAAACAGTTTTAAGGAATCTCTATTGACTTTGTTTTACGTCTTTTGGGCGATTGTGCACGTTTGTTGGTGTACTCAGGGAATGCCAATGTGTGTATTTTTGTATGCGAGTGTTGTGTTACACGACTTAGCATAAACGTGGCTTCAACTCAGCATTGTGTCGGATCAAGACTGATGTGTCCAACCTGGTTTTCTGTAGAGGCTATGACGATACCATCAATCTATTCACTACATACATATACTATAAAACAAAGTCGCTTCCCGCTGTCTGTCTGTCCCTATGTATGCTTAGATCTTTGAAACTACGCAACGGATTTTGATGCGGTTTTTTTTAAATAGATATAATGATTAAAAGATATAATGAAAACATTTGACATATAGATTTCCACATTTGCGGGGCGCAGCTAGTATTATATATGCAAAAGTTCAATGTTTGGATGTATGTTAAGTCTTCACGCCAAAAGTATGAGAAGGATTGGGCTGCAATTTAGCATTCAGGTATATGTACGTCTGGAATAAAACATAGTTTACTATTTATACCATAGGATAGAAAAAAAACATTTAAAACGTTTTTCATAGAAACAAAGCGTGCGAGGCCGCGGGCAGAAACTAGTTATTAATTGCTTACAACGATTAAGCAAAGTAAATTTAAAACTAAATAAAACATTTTCGTTCTACTTGCTATTTTATTTACAACTGTACTTCTGTCGAGTAGCTTATCTGTCAAATCCAAGAATCTGCCCAATTCACGATCTGTCGAGTAGCGAATCTGCCGAATTACGAATCTGTCCTATACCGAACAAAAGCCAAAGGCTAGTAGGTAATAACGAATAAAAGCGAAGAAAAATCGTACAACAGGCCGCCTTATCGCTAAAAGCGACAGTAAAAGTTTTTTTAATATTTTAATAAACTACCGGACAGAATTTCTTCATTGCTGTACAAAACTGTACCGAGTTGCAAGAATCGAGTTTCAGAGAAAGAAACAAACATTTTATCAAACTTTCCAGTGAAAAAGTTTCTACATTCACTTGGCGAAAATTAAAAAGAAACGAAATTAAAAGACCAAGTGGACTTTAGTGAAATTTCTAATGAAGAAAGTTTTAAAATTGGTGGCGGCGAGAGGTCAAGAAAGACAAAGAAAGTAAAGAAACCAAGATGGCATTTTTTCTAGTTTTTACAAGAACTCTGTCTAAAACTATGCCTTTAGTTTTATTGGTTTCATCTATTCAAGTAATTGCGTCAAAATTATAGCAATTTTCTTTGAGTAGGTACAAGGTACAGTCAACGAGAAAAATCTGTGATCAAAGTCAACAAAAATGATAAACGGATTGAATTGTGGCGTTAACCATTTGTTAAAATTGACATGTTCGAGATGTCATTATCAGTCTATACAAGTCCACTGCTGGACATAGGCCTCCCCCAATGAGCGCCATAGCGCCCTGTCTTCGGCTTGACGCATCCAGCATCTACCTGCAGTCTTTCGCAGATTGTCATCCCACCTGGTCGGAGGGCGTCCTACACTACGTTTACCGAGTCGTGGTCTCCACTCAAGAACACGTTTGCCCCAGCGGCCGTTGGTTCTCCGCAAAATATGGCCGGCCCACTGCCACTTCAGCTTGCTAATTCTTAGAGCTATGTCGATAACTTTGGTTCTCTGTCGGATGTATTCGTTACAAATCCTATCCTTCAGAGAAACTCGGTACATAAATGTTAATAATAATAACATGAGCTGAGGATAATCAATCAAGGAAATAGCTTACTATTCATCACTGCATCATTGATCACCCTCTACATAAGACACTTCCAGAATGGGGATAATAGGCACTCTGCTACAGTCTCCTAAAGATGTTCTTGCGTCTGTCCCGCTCATATCTTAGCTTGTTGCTTTTAACACTTTGACTGCGAACTTTTTTCGACGACTACGATCTTTTTTTTAACCTAAGCCATCTGTGTGAATGACCAGATCTCTGTGAAACATTACAGCTGTACTGAGTCACACAGATCTGTGTGAAACATTACAGCTGTACTGAGTCACACAGATCTGTGTGAAACATTACAGCTGTACTGAGTCACACAGATCTGTATTTTCTCAGCCGCTGCGCTAGTGTGGATTTACGCATATTAGTCACTTGTAAAAAACACATACGGTGTGATTTCAGCACGCGAAGTGTTAAATACAAAAAAACTTAAAACATTCAGCTATGCGCCAAATGTGTTCACGTCATCGCAGCTCTCGAGGTAAAACTTTTATTTATGTGGCAACTTTGTGCATTTCTCTTTCTAACGTTTGAAAGAATAAAATTTGTAACGCTGCAGGACGTAAATAACGCTGTAGTTCAGGAGAGGGATGGAGACAACCATACCTCATTGTGAACTACAGATGAGCATCTGTAAGCTTAGGAAGGGTAACTCTTGAATACAGTTCAACAAAGACTGGCCTAGTACCTTACCTCTGGTATTTTACCTCTACGGTGATATGACATATCCCCATAGCATTATTATTTATTTATTTATATTAAGCCATTATTTTCCCACTGCTGGGCAAAGGCCTCCCATAGAATTAATAATTTCTTTATTCCTTTCTAGTGGCCCCGCAGTTTCACTTGAATTTTACCATTTTTTTCACCGTTTAAACCTTCTCTGGACTACGGCAAACATTTAAAAACCAAAATGAGCTAAATCAGCCCAGCCGTTCTCGAGTTTTAGCGAGACAAACGAACAGCAATTGCTTTTTATATAGAAGTTTCGGTACTAGATGACTGGTGTATACTTAATACAATAGATTACTGAGATATATCTTATTTATTATACAAAGATATTAGAAAAAAAACAAATATCTGCAGATCGTACACACAATTGTCTCGAGGCGGGAATCGAACCCGCAACCATCTACGTCGCAGGCGGACTTTGCCCAAAGCGCCACAGAGGTCAACCAGCCTTTCAGCCGGCTCTTAGACTATATCACAACATTTATAATGTATGAAGGAGACGAATTCACTTCGGAATTATTAACAATGGAATCTTGCGGGTTTTCCGGGAATGGCGGTTTGTCTTATTGAAATCTTTTGTTGTTTTGGGCAGTGTGGGAAAAACAACAGTTTTTGTTGGACCTCGTGCCAATATATTAATAAAAAGCATTGAATTTCAAGGCCGCGAGTTGATTTTATTTAACTATAATTATATTATTATATACTAGTCCCGGCTTTGCACGGGTGTTAACACTTTGACTGCTGAAAACACACGGTATGTGTTTTCTACAAGTGACTAATATGCGTAAATCCACACTAGCGCAGCGGCTGAGAAAATACAGATCTTTGTGACTCAGCACAGCCGTAATATTTTTCGAACGAAACGCATGTGCGGCGCAACACAACCGCTGTGTAGAGCGGCAACACGAATTTTTGAGGTTAAAAAAAAGATCGCAGTCGTCGAAAAAAATCGCAGTCAAAGTGTTAATGCATGTATTACTCGTATATACAGAATGCACTTTCCTCTTGCATCACTTTATCTATTTAAAAAAACCGCACCAAAATCCGTTGCGTATTTTTGAAAATCTAAGCATACATTGGGACGGACAGCCAGCGGGAAGCGACTTTGTTTTATACTATGTAGATAATAATGATATAGACGGCCAATGTTGGCCGCCAACTGACCAACGACCGATGTGGCGCGGTGGGCGAGAAGGTCCGCTTGTCCGCGACGCAGGAGGTTGCGATGGGGTTCGATTCCCGCCTCGGAACAATTGTGTGTACGATCTGCAGATATTTGTTCCGGGTGTTCTGGTCGTTTTCTATATATAATTAAAAAAAACTATCTATGTAATGTATTGTATTATGTATATAGTACCCATTACAGAAGCTCTGCTTACCATGGGGCTAGATAATGCTGTGTGAATTGTCCAGCATTATTTATTTATTTATTTATAACTATGAACATACGCCAATTAGGTCTCTACACGTTAGCCCAGTGCCTTGGCCCAATGTTTACTGGGACCAAGTTATAGTACCCAAACAAGGCTTGCATAATTATATTAGTCAATAACTTGATGGAAAGCGATGATGAGTCTAAATACTCTCCGACCGTGGGATGACGACCTGCGAAAGACTGCAGGCAGATGCTGGATGCGTCAAGCTGAAGACAGGGCGCTATGGCGCTCATTGGGGAAGGCCTACATATGTCCAGCAGTGGACTAACATAGGCTGATGATGAAGTGATGATGAGTCTATTGGGAAAGATTCCAGCTAAGAAAGTTTGAGACGTTGAAGATTTAAAATCGTAATTGTAAGCAATTAATAAAAAACGAGTTAAAATTACGACTTTCATAACTATAATTAAGAACATTCAAACGAATAGGAACTAGTATAGGTAGGTAAGATTTCCTGGAAGAGATCGCTTCTAAGCGATAAGGCCGCCCATTGTACTTATCGCATGTAATGTATTTTTGTAATGATCTGTATCTGGTGTACAATAAAGTATTTTTGTATTCATCACCATTATCATCAACCTATGTTAGTCCACTGCTGGACATAGGCCTCCTCCAATGAGCGCCATAGCGCCCTGTCTCCAGCTTGACGCATCCAGCATCTACCTGCAGTCTTTCGCAGGCATTTTTGTATTGTATGTGTATATGTATTTATTCAAAACACTTACATCTATTCTCACAGGAAACCTAATAGAAAGACCTAATATTGTATTGTATTGTAGGTATTTACAATTGAATTGAAATTCATTGAGCTAACTGCCGACTGTAGCAAACAATGTAGGTAGCTTCATTGAACTACATATTATATCAATAGAAGAAAGTAGGAAGCAAGACGTTTCAAGCCAAATCACGAAGAAAAATCAACTATTTCAATTAAGAATCTCGTAACGTTCCATTATCGAAACTTTGTTTTAAATTGCAGTCGAGGTCATTCCATTCCATTCTTCACTTGAATAGTGTTGCCAAGAGGCCGTATTCTGAGAAGCGTGCGAAAAGCCGTACATATTTTATTTTTTATTATTCAACTAGCTGCACCCTGCGACTTCGGCCCAGTGGTAATCTATGTGTGAAATGGTTTAAATGATAAAAAGTATCCTATATGTTCGCCCCCTGGTGCCTTTCCTGGTGCCTACCTCTCCACCAATTTTCAGCCAAATAGGTTCAACCGTTCTCCGTGTTATAAATAGTGTAACTAACGATTACAATACCTACTTTTATTTCAGACATCAATAAAGTTATGGTCCAAAAAACATTTAAACTAAAGGGTCCATATTCGAGCTAGCATTATTATATAATAAAATATTATTTGGAACGAATGCCAGCATTAGTTATTGAATTGTCCGGACAATTCACACAACATTATCTAGCCCCAAGCTAAACAGAGGTTGTGTTATGGGTACCAGATAACTGATATTATGTATTTACATTAAAACAATACATTACATAGATTCGACCAGAACAACCGAAACAAATATTTGTAGATCGAACACACATTTGTAATGATTTTACACAATTTTATTAGTCTGTGAATTTTTCGTATTATTTTTAAGAATGTTTAGTAGTTAATTATTAGTGCATTGCACGCCCAATAGGGCAGAATACATTGTGACATCCCATTACTTAAAAGAACTTTAATAACATGTATTTCATGCAACAAATGAATTTGAATTTGTCCCGAGGCGTTAATCGAACTCACACCTTTTGGGTCACGGGCGGATCGTCCGCCACCGCGCCGCAGAGGTCATCCAAAAAAAGCCGGATAAAAGCCAACCCATTTTCCTGTAATAAGGATTGAACGTGTTCCGACCTTTTAAGATCCTTAACAAAGTAATCGCTCGATCGACAGAAAACGGGTGAAATGGAACGGAAAAGTGCAATTATGGCGGATCATTATCTCTTTATGATTTATGAATCGCTTTTGCAAATACGTTTAGTTTAGTTAGATTAAGTACTTTTATGCAAAAAAAAATAACGTTACTTATAGGCATCAAGATTTTACTCTTATAAGCGACATCATCATCAGCTGATGATGATTCATCAACCTATGTTACGTTCTCAACCATTAGGAGAGGCTTTGTCCACAGCTGGACTTAGGCCTCCCCTAATGAGCGCCATAACGGCCTGTCTTCAGCTTGACGCATCCAGCATTTGACTGCAGTCTCTGCAAGTCGTCATCCCACCTGGTCGGAGGGCGTCCTACACTACGTTTGCCGAGTCGCGGACTCCACTCAAGAAAACGTTTCCCCAGCAGAGACAAATAGGTAAGTCAAATACTCGTAGATCAAAAAAACTCCAACGCTCAAAAGTAAACATTGGCTACATCATTTAATTGAATTTAAATACGAACGTTATTCAATTTATGCATATAATTGAAGGTCTGATACCTCGCTTCATGAATCAGTATAATTTTTATTGTAATTTCATACATGAATCGTAAATGTATCTTTTATTCAAATTAATATTCTCTGGTTCGTTTAAAACTATAATGACTCGTAAAGGTATTGGTGTGATCAGTTAATCAGTTTATTTATTTCCACCATAGGTACACAATGTCACAATTGATGTCGTTGAATACTATTTTAACACTTTGAGTGCTGAAATCACACGGTATGTGTTTTCTACAAGTGACTAATATGCGTAAATCCACACTAGCGCAGCGGCTGAGAAAATACAGATCTTTGTGACTCAGCAGAGCTGTAATATTTTTCGAAAGAAACGCATGTGCGGCGCAACACAACCGCTGTGTAGAGCGGCAGCACGAATTTTTTAGGTTAAAAAAAAGATCGCAGTCGTCGAAAAAAAACCGCAGTCAAAGTGTTAAGAGACAAATTAAATTTTTATTATAACACACACTAACTTTTGACAAAGGAAACTATAATGTTATGTTTCAACTATTTTTATTTAAATAATTATGGATTTTACCAAATGCCTTGTAATACAATCTGTGTGGTACCTTACCTGTTTAAAATTTGATTAAAACTGTGTTAGTTTATGGTTTTCTTATTGCTTTCACGATAATTGTTGTTTATGTTTGACTAGTTCCTGCCCGCGGCTTCACACGCGTTGTTTCTATGGTAACGAACTTTATTCTACGTACCATACAAAACAGAAAACAGTACAGAAATAAATACTTAGAATAGACGAAGTATAAAGGGCGACCTTATCGCTGAGAGCGATCTCATCCAGGCAACCTTAGGATGAAGTGGACATGAAGGAACAAAATAGACGGTGGTACTTAATAAATATATATATAAAAAAATAAAACAAATAATGTATTAATGCGCGGTCGTGCATTCTCCATGGGCTGCAGTGTCAAATAAATGCATTATTTATAATATATAAATCTATCTATAATCCTAATAGGTACATTCTTACCTTATAGGTAAAAAAAAATATATATTGCTTATTATTATGTCTAGCTACAAGTTTTTTTTCCTTTCAGTTATGATTATAAGGAGAATATTATCTAGTCCCATCGATATCTTCTCTGCATACGATCTTGACCCAACCACTTCGAAACCAATCGAGATCCTATCCTAAAGCAACGAGACCAAAGCCAAAGGTTGTTATATCAAGCCTTTCGAGTACAAGTCCTTTTCAGTATTTCACGCAACGAAAATGCGTCGAGCGTATTATCGGTCGCGTTTATTCGGTCAAATTAGACCTTACATATTACGCGTCTAGCCAGTTCGAACGTCCTGTACACAAACGATCTCCGCTGATGTTACGCTTAGTCTGAATATATCATACAAAATACACGTGTCGCGACACGTAACGTCGACTGACTATGCGTTGACGGAAACGTAACAGACGCGGTAACCTCGACGAACTAATGCGCATCATCGGTTCAGTATGAGAGGCTGAATGTTTTATTATATACTAGCTGCGCCTCGCGGCTTAGCCCCGTGGAAATCTATGTTTCAAATGGTGTTCGCTTGTTCGAGGCAAGGACGAACGAACGCCGAGCGGCGAAGGCGAGAAAGGGAGGCAAGAACGATAGAATGACCGGCCCGCGCGCAATTTCACTGGTTTTTATTTTAAATTTTGTTATTGCTCTAAAATAATACTGTTTCTCAAAAAACTAAGACCATAATTTTCTAAAGTATTTATTAGGGAACACGTAGAAATTAATAACTAGCAAATAAAACTGGTTTTTCCGAAGAGATATCTCTGTAAAAATTAAGATTTAGAGGAAACTTAGCCATTTTTTTCTATCGAGTCAACTTTAGTCAATCGTGTTTCGACTCCCATAACATACTAACTAATATCCTAAACTTTTGATCCTCATCAAAATATATTCGAAAAATAGGTGTTTTGTTCCCTAAAAATTGATTTTCCGTTAAGTCAAAATGTGGTTTTTGGGACTTATTTCACCTTAAATGATAAAAAGCTACCTCCCCACCAGTTTTCAGCCAAATCGCTATATATTTGGCTATACTAGCGTAACGCGACCGATAATACGCGACGCTTTTTCCGTCAGATATCTACCGACCCCAAAGCAACGTGACCAAAGGTTGTTAAAACAAGCCTTTCAAGCCCAATTCCTTTCTTCGGCTTTCTCAGTACTTCAGGCAACTTTCACTAAGAAATATCAAACAAGTTTTAACATAAAATAAAACTTCTGAAGGCTGTCGGCCGTCAGAATAATGGGTGTATCTATTAGAAATGTGTAAAAATAAAACAAAAGTTGTTACTTACTTCATGGTTTTTACCAGCTGGGGCTCGAAAGGATAGTTTTTCGAATTACTTAGGTTTAGTTTGAGTGTTCTATTCCCGCCTCGGAACAATTGTGTGTACGATCTGCAGATATTTGTTCCGGGTGTTCTGGTCGTTTTCTATGTATAATAAAAAATATCTATATGTGTTATGTATTGTATTATGTATACCTATCAGTTATCTAGTACCCATAACACAAGCTCTGCTTACCATGGGGCTAGATAATGCTGTGTGAATTGTCCAGCATTATTTATTTTATTTTATTTAATCGAGAAATACCTAATTATATACATACAGAAACATTTTTTTTTAGATTAGACTAGGTAATTAATGTTAAGGTTTATCAAATGGAAAATACCCAAAATGCGTTCTTAATCGATTCTGAGACTTTAATCAATGTATATTATCATAAACTTGTTATACCTAGTCATAAAATAATGGTTTCGAAGGAGTCTCACTTCCTCCTTCCCTCTATTCAAAAAAGGTGATCCACACGGGCGGCTGTATGGTTCACGACACATTCATAATTTGGCGTGTTTAAAAAAATCATTGATCTACTTCGAATTCCAAAATAAAGAAAATGGGTTTAAAACTTAGTTTATTAAAAGAATTATCCAAATCGGTTATATTGAGTTATTCGTCAATTTGTCGCGCACATACTTAATGAGAACCTCCTCCTTTTTTGAAGTTGGTTAAAAAGGAACGTCATTGAAAAGCTTGAGGCTAGAAGCAAAGACTACCTAGGTCGTGCAACGGGCAAAGGTGGAGGTTCGCCGCACGAGTTTGCGGGTACGATTCCCGCCTCGGGACAATGTCTTGTAGGATCTGCAGATAGGAGTTCCGGGCCTGTGGTCTATACTGTTTTTTTTTGTTCAGAAAACCACTTGTTAAGAAACAAGTTGAAAAAAAAACAGTTATATAGTAGGTAGCCATAACACAAACTCTGTTTAGTTTGCGGCCAGATAATATTATGTGAATCATAATTCATAAAGCATTAATATATCATTGGATAAAAAACATTATAGACGGAAATGCGCGTCCATTTAATACCATTTTCGTTTTTTTCCGGCATAGTTTTCTGTCATGAAAAAACTGTTACCAGAAATTATGTTATTTTAAAAACGAGACAGAAAAAGGCTGTGGGCTGGTAGGCGAGCCGTCTAGTCTTCAGCAGAAAATTCAAAGCATTATCGCAGTAGTGTCGCAGGCTTTCAATGTACCGGGGGAGCAAAGTGACTCGAATTTAACTGAGACGTCGGCATGTTCATTAACTTTAACAAGATTTTAAGGCTCACCCTTTGAGAGTTGCTCAAATATTAAGATAGAAAAAACGTTCTTAATATTTTGGCTACGACGGGGACGCGGGTTACTGAGTTCTGGTTGGAAAGTTTATAGTTACTTTCGCGGTAAAATTACAGGCGCGAGAGGCCTTAGCACCTATTTATTTATTTTTAAGGTATTTATTTATTTTTTAACTAGCACGATTAGATTAAAAACTAAATAAATTACAATAACAAATGATCATCAAAATTATAAATAAAATTCAACAATAAGAACAACTAATATTATTTAATAATTAATAAAAAAAGGTTTATTTTTCCAGCACTCGAGTCATCCCGTGATCACGACAGTGTGTAAACCTGTTGAAACGTCGGGAAAAATGGGTGAATAAACGCGATAAATACCCGTTGTATTAGTATAATGATAAGAACATAGATAATACAAAATGGACAAAAAAATTAAGTGAATATTAAATTAGTAGGGGATGTCGAGGTTCCGTCAAACAGTTGACTAGCTGGACTTTAGACTGGACGTTACGTATGGCACTCATTAGGGGAAGCCTATGTCCAGCATTAGCCTATTACTAGGCTAATAATGATGATGATTTATTACTATTATCATTGATCATCATTAGCCTAATATAAGACCACTGCTGGACATAGGCTTCTCTTCAATTAGTCACTATTTGGGAGAAGCCTATGCTTGTCCACATAGCATCCAACATCTGCCTGCAGTGTTTCGCAGTTCGTCTTCCCACGTGATCGGACGTCATCCAACCCTACGTTTGTTGAGTAGCGATCTCCACTCTAGAAGATGTCTACCCTCCACAATGATGCTGGATAATGCTACTTCAAATTTATATTACTAGATTGAAAATTTCAATAAAGGCATCGCTCACAGCTCGCTGTAGCCACAGGCAAGGGAAGAAACTATCGACTTAGCCTTTTAAAATTAACGGAAGCGGAAACATTTAATTGCATTACAAGGGAACTTTCGAGAAAGTCTGCTTTTGTGGCGGGAATAATGCTAGTACCTATCATTTTAGTAACGGGGTTTTTTTTAAGTAGGTTTGGTATGTAAATACCTATTACTTATTTTGGAAAGAATAATTAAAGAGAAAGAGATACTCTTTCTCTTTAATTATTGTTATTTTGACCAACCAACGTAATGATTATGTAGTGAAAAAGAATAAAGACTTTTTTCTGTGTATTTACGTGTTTTACGTGTTTCTTATATTATAGTTCGAAATTAATAAAGGATTAACGTCACTTATTTAAATAATTCAGTGGCAAAAAGCTGCTTTTACTGAAAAAGAAGTAAAAACATTTGTGAAATATTATAAAATGTTAAATAATGCAAGAGAGCGTGTACACGAACGCGAATACCAAGAAAAAAAATATTTTTCCCTATAGACAGAATATTTTTTTTTATTTTTTTTATTGGGATATAAACAGTACATAAAACTTAATACTACGAAACTTAATAATACCTATAAGCATAGGCTTAATAGGTTATTTGTAGGTATATTTTAAATATATCGTACTTTATAGGAGTCATGCCAAAAATAGAAGTCATTCTTAGAAAGATGCCCGGACAGGTCCAAATCCGTTCACATATTAAAATTTCAATAACCTTGTGATGTGGGTCAATCAGCTGTGAAGAATTGGTCCCCGCCAGTACGTAATTATTCTCCCTTATTCCCCTCATGTCGGTTTTAAGGGGATTTCCCCACTACAACCCAAATCCTACCCTGATCTGACTGTATAAGATTGGTTTTGGGTTGGAGCTGTTATCCCGAAAATTGGTAGACGAATGGACAATACATCGACGCAGAGTCGTTCGAATATTAAAAATCATTCGAGCATTATTGAATTGCTCTTTGCTATTAATTCATGGGGTGGTCGGGGTGGAAGCGGGTCAAATATTTATTGTTAACTGAACGATGAGTGAAAGAAAAATATTTAAAAGCCCCAAACCTTTATTTTAATTTATTAGGTACCTACACAAAAAGTCTTGTCAAAAAATGCTTGTCATGTGGACAAGCAATAATAGAATAACACATAAATTAAATATGATCTGGCTTGAAACATAAACTACAAATAATAGAGTGACATGTTAAGTAGTAGTTAAACATTATAAAATTTTAAGAATTTATACATACACTACCCAACAAACTTTATCTTAAGGGGGCTCCGTGAAAATTGCCCATTTCCTACGTAACGTTTAAAATATTCCTATAAAATTAATGATCTTAGCTATGTAATGCAGATGTAATGAAACAAATAACAAAAAAATATCAACTAGCTGGCCTGGCAAGCTTCGTTACGCCTTAGAATCAGAGATGGCGTTACGAAAAGAAAAATAAATAAATATATTTAATGGTCTAATTAAATTATTAAGTTTGGGTTATAATTAATCTTATTTAGACGGCGACAGAATGTGGAGAAACCAAGTTAACGAATAAATAAGTATAAAGTAAGTGTTAACTGATATACAAATCATCATCATCATCAGCCTATAGCAGTCCACTGCTGGAAATAGGCCTCCCCCAGTGACCGCCATAGCGCCCTGTCTTCAGCTTGCCGCATCCAGCATCTATATACCTACATATGTTATATAAATAAGTATGTTTAAATTTTGTCTCAATAAGCCAAAAAAAATGGCAGAGAGCAAAGATGCAACTTATGGAAGGGAAGCCTTGTCCAGTAGGTAAATAAAGTGGCTAGAAGAATTTTTTAGAAAAATTATCTCCCAAAAAATCCTAAGAAAACTAGGAAACAAGATTTTCTTTCTTCACGCAGTTCAGCAATGTAGTTTCCTATTTTCTATCGCATCAAGCCAGCAAATCCAACTAACGCTGTTTCAATTGTCAACCTTCGTTAGCTTCTAGGAATAAAATAAGGATTAAAAGCCATCCCGCTGCCACTCCGGCCGCACTCAATATTCGCTGCAAAGTTTCGCATAGAGTGGCTTCGTTTTGAGCGATAATGGTTTTCGAAGGACCGCGCCGCGCCGCGCCGCCGCGCCGCCGCCGCCGCTCTGCATTTTGGTGTTCCACTGGCACCCGTGGATTTGCTTTATATTTTACTAGATCGAGCGTTCAATCTTTTGTGCTGGTTTATCCCATATGTCAAGTAAAAAAAATGGGTTCGATTCATAGTTTTATCTCCTATTAAGTTCTCTATTGGGGCCTCATTTCATATTATTATGTCATCGGTGTTTTTAATCCACTCTGCTCCGTTTTGCATGAGATCGGCCATGATTGGGAAAAACTGGAGCCAGTCCTTTCTTCTATTGTTATAATCACGGATGTCTATGGTTAAATTTGTCTGTCTTTGTCTTTTGATTTGATACTCGAATCTAGCATAAATCACGCTAGTAATTATCAGACAGGATAAAAGTTTAAATTATCTAGCAGCTAGATACATAACCTACTGGGTTAACCATAGAAAACTTAGTACTTCTCCGGGATAAATCCAATTTTATTTTTGACTTTTAAAAAAATTATTAAGATCCGTACAGTCGTTTAGGCGTAATAAGGTAACAGATAGACAGAATTACTTTCGCTTATAACTAGTAGGTAGTCTGATTATTCAGGCATTTTTGTCGTTGAGTGTACCTATTAGGTAAACAGTGCGCAGTCCAGTTAAAAAACTTTTTAATTGCCCTAAACTGTTTAGTCTGCGGCTGTTTTTATAACACGTCCAGCGGTTTGGGGTAAAAAGTTCATGCTGAGGTAAAAAAACAAATGTTGGGGTAAAATGGGGACTGTTCTACTTAAAAATACATCGCGCCCGTTTCTGTTTACCGTGACGTCATCCTATGGGAATAAGGCGTGTTCGTTCATACCATGCTACCTTAAACGTATTTACAATCAGGTAATTGGGCTGCACCTGGTTGTAAACGCGTTTATAGTCACTAAGTCTTGAGCCTAGAGCGAAAGCCCAGAGCCACCCGGAGGAGCACGGGGTTGACGACGCGGCTCTGTAAGTACCCGAACGATGGAGCAGTCAAAGAGTTAAAGCCTTTAACAGCTATAATTTAAATGATGCTCCACTTCATTAGTATTTAGCACATATTGACAGCCAAAAATGATTACAGTCAATATAAAATAAAATCTGACATCTCCGCTACTTCAACTGACAGAGAGTAATAGGTAACTTAACATGCTTCCTATACGGCAAAGTTGTATTTACATGTTTTGACGAGTCGTAGCCTTAGCATGAGGCATATATTAAATTGTACAATTTTATGTTATAATAATGACAACAAAGAAGTCTGAAAGTAAACTCTGGGTTACCATCATCATGGCCCGTTGTCACTCGCACCGTAGTGTGTACAGTCTTTTTAATATTAATAAATAACACACATATTCTCTTCTGTTCTATGACGATGGCCCTCAAAGCTGCGGTTGCGTTTTAATTGCACCTACCGACACCACTATGCACTTACAAAGGGACATCTAATTGGATTTCATAATTTTATACCCTAGTACCACACCTACAGAAAATGATAGTGTGGTGGGACCAAAGGGTAGGACTTGCAAAAGGGAGGGAGCTACATGTTTCACATTCAATAGACTCTCGTTGACTTCATCACTACATAGTATAAAACAAAGTCGCTTCCCGATGTTTGTGTGTCCCTATGTATACTCATAGATCTTTAAAACTACGCAATAGATTTTGGTGCGTTTTTAAAATATATAAGTTATTCTAGAGAAAGGTTTATATACCATTGGACACATAGATTTCCACGCGGGCGAAGCCGCAGGGCGCAGCTAGTTATTTATAAAAGGAGAATTTCCTCTGTTTCACTATAAAAAAAAAACTATGAAAGTTAGACAAAAATGTTCGTAATAAATCCGCTCATATTCGAAATGAGGTTCTTTGTATATTTAATGTACTATCTTAAAATTCCCTCATTTATGTTCACCAGTTTCTTAAACCTTAGAGTATTTACTTTCCCACTCATGGGCACAGACTTCCCGGCTTCCTTTTCGCCACTTATCACATCACCTCTCACCTATAAATAGTCGCTATGTATTTGGATTTTAGACCACCAATCAGAAAGTCACGGAATATTCCAATAATTCAGTTTTTGCTACGAGCAGGATATCCAGAAAGCCAAAGCGCTACTTAGAATATTTTTTGAACGTTCGCGCTAAAGCCCAGGCCATAATGGAAACCTTATTATTTATTCAAAAACAACACTAATGGTATCTTGCAGATGTTAAACATAAATTCTTTTAAAACGTACATTAATAAAGAGAGGTATAAAAAGGACGCGTCGCGTCGGTATGGCTGCCCGCTGTTCCGCGTCCTTTTAGCCACACTTACGGAGTTTTAGTTGGTTAGGCTGTCAGAGTGTTTAGGTAATATAAATATTTAGTTTAAGTTTTGGTATGCAGGAAGAGAAGGTGTGAATTTTTGACAATTATCAATGGGATCAGTGCAAATGACACTATTTATAAAGTTTTTAGTTGGTACGTATACATTATGTGTGTATTCTGTGTATGTTTATTACATATTTTTTTAGGTATACACAGAAAATAACCAAAACACCTGCAACAAATATTTGCAGATCGTATAAACATTCGTCCCAAGGCGCGAATTGAACCCGCAAGCTCCTGCGTCGCAACACCCTCATTGTTTGTTTGCGTTTAGGATGTAAGTCAGTTTTTTCTATGTAATATAATAATTGGTGTAGTAAATCGGGGTTCAGCTATGGCAAAAAAATAAAATTAAGTATATTGTTTCATAAAAACTTGTCGAAAATCTGGGTCCGCTGTCCACCAAATTTGATTTATTAGCAGCAATTAAATATTTCGATGTCCTTTTATCATATTTATATAAGCAAATAATAATGTGCACCAGAAAACTAATATGTAAAATGAAAAGAACGACTAAACAGTTTAGCACATCGTTTAGCTGCACATCCCGTATAATTTTTAAAGGAGCTTGTTATCTCCTTTGAAATCAACAAGTAGTCATTTGAATCACTCTATCTATTTAATAAAACCGCATCAAAATCAGTTTACATAGTTTTAACGATCTAAGCATTCCTACATAGGGACAGACAGACAGCGGGAAGCGGCTTTGTTTTATACTATAAAGTGAAGAAACTACATGGCTGGATGGAGGAAGTTTAGGAATGTTTCATAATTTTATTAAAGAGGCTCCATGAAATATAGGAGCAACATACTTAGGCAAAAGCGACACTACAAAGAGCCTCGCTTATTGCTAAGAGCCAAGCGACTCGCTTAGGGCTTAGCCCCATCACCACAGGTACGGCACCGTCGTCACCGTAAAACGGCACGGCGCCGTACCGCAGCACGGTGCCGTGGACGGTGCCGCGGACGGACGACGACCGGTGCGCCGCCGCCGCCGCACGCGCCAATCCTACAGTCGATATTTGCTGTAGCTATAGCTAATATTTATATTTATAGTAATGTGGCATTAGCCATACTAGGGATCTACGCCGCAGGCCTACCAACCTACCTAATAATATCATTGTTTATAACTAGAACCCAAAAATGATCTCTGCTCCCAGGCTCCCACAGAGAAAACATATATTATGTGCTCTTGCTATAATACAAGAAGACTTCATTGGTACATGCCCAGGATTTTAATCTTGGAGACGGTTGTATGGATTCTGTTCAAGTTATGACATGGAAGCGGGATAAACCGCTTTTTGTAGCAGTTTTTCACCAAGCTTAGGTATCTACCTAAGCTCTTTTTGAAATGAAATGAAATGAATTTATTTGTTAAAAGACTTACACAGAACATAATAAACTTAAACTTAAAGGTAAACTAAACGTGTCGGTAATCATGTAAGTCCAGTAACAAAATGGCTTTGCCTCAGCATGAGTTGGATGACTATGATGTTTTTGGTACTAAGGTACCTAACCTATCTAGGTCAGTTACCTTAGTACCAGTAGTTGTGTATGTAGGTACATATTATGTATCCACTCCTCACTCAGCCCGCGGCCCAAAATGTCCACTAAGTACGAAATTTTATTTATAGTCAACTTAGCCAGAGGGTCGTATCGACCCCTTCAAGAATGAGATTTTACATCAAATGTTTTTTCTCAGTTTTTACACTTTCGTCGGTTTTGTGCCTAGATAAGTCTATAGATAAAAGGCACCACTTAGCTGAACTTTTTTACGCCTATCTCAACCAAATCATCTTTCTGTCTCCACCAATTCGTCTCTCTCTCCGCTCATATCTTCCTCCAAACACCACCGCAGTCTACTTGAGTCGAGAGTAGGCGATAAATCTTCGCATTGTCACCGGCAGATGGCGTTGTGTCCAGGTTTTTACCGCTATAACTTGGTAACAAAGAGCTTTTTGCAAAGACAGGTGCTTCTAGAATGGGATTTAGCATCGAAAGCTCTAGATCTAAGCACCTCTGAGCTTCGGAGTTTCTAATGCTTATACGGAAAAACAAAAGAATTGCTGAGCTTATACGCTGCACTTTTGTATAAGTACGTTAACACTTTGACTGCGATTTTTTTTCGACGACTGCGATCTTTTTTTTAACCTAAAAAATTCGTGCTGCCGCTCTACACAGCGGTTGTGTTGCGCCGCACATGCGTTTCGTTCGAAAAATATTACGGCTGTGCTGAGTCACAAAGATCTGTATTTTCTCAGCCGCTGCGCTAGTGTGGATTAACGCGTATTAGTCACTTGTAGAAAACACATACTTACCGTGAGATTTTAGCAGTCAAGTGTTAAGGATATTTATAAGGCCGCACAGACTCACTGGAATGATGAGGTGGAAAATATGGACATACTAAGTAATTTTTCAAAGCTTGTGGGATTGTCGTTATTTATACCTACAATAATCCACGCTGACGAAGACGTCACGGATCGAGGCCTCCCGTATATATGAAAAACAAAATGAATCGCGCCAGCTGTTAAAAAATGATCTAGGCATAAGTATCACTGAAAGCTGGCGCGATTGTCTTTTGTTTTTTCGTATTAGTATAGGTCTTAATTAATAAATAAAAATCTTCGGTAATGTCGTATGGTCTACTTTCATTACGAAATTTTACATTCTATTTACAACCAAAATTTCATTCCTTAGAATTTTTAAAATTATTTGAAATATATGAAAAGTTATAAAAGTCGTCCAAAAATGGCCTTTTACACACTTAATTTTAATAGAAATAGAAATAGAAAAAAATTATTCGTGTTATAACTAATAATAATAAATGAAAATGAAAATGAAAATGAAAATGAAAAAAAATTTATTTCTTTAAGCTTACAAATAAGCACTTAGACACGTCATATATTATAGTTCACTTCAATTTTTTGTCCACCAGTGGAAGAAGTGAGAAGAAACCACTAGTATGTTCATAACTTATGTGTCTAGTACATTTGATTTGCTTATCTGTAAGTTGGTAGATTTTGAGTTGGAGCAAAACTCGTTCCAAGCTTTTTTATCTTCTAAGTAATCTGATATTTTGTAATATGCTTTTTTACAAAGAATATGTTTAACAATTTTTTTAAATTTATTTATTGATAATTTTTGCAACTCACTTGGAGTTTTGTTGTAGAAGCGTATACATTGCCCTTTAAAAGATACATTTATCTTATGTAGCCTAGTTGTGGGCACAGCGAGTTTATTCTTATTTCTAGTATTTACATTATGAATATCACTTTTTTTAGTGAACCGATTGATATTTTTATGAGTGTACAACAAGTTTTCATAAATATATTGACACGGTACTGTCATTATGTTTATTTCTTTGAATTTTTCACGTAGGGATTCTCTGGGACCCATATTATAGATCGCACGAACAGTCCTCTTCTGCAACACAAATACGGTGTTCATATCTGCAGCGTTCCCCCACAGTAGTATGCCATAAGACATAATACTATGGAAGTAGCTGAAATAGACTAGTCTAGAAGTATCAACGTCTGTAAGGTGACGGATTTTTTTAACTGCGTATGCTGCAGAACTAAGTCTCTTCGATAGCTTATCTATGTGTGGGCCCCATTGAAGCTTACTATCTAAGGTTATTCCCAAAAATACGGTATTGTCTACAATTTCTAACGTTTCTCCTTTTACGTTTATATCGGCCTTAACTTGTTTTACATTAGGTAGAATAAATCTTAAACATTTTGTTTTGGTTTCATTAAGCAAAAGATTATTAATACTAAACCAATGGACTACCTTTGAGATTGCAGTATTTACATCGTCAAAATTTGTGTTTTGTCGTTTCATTTTAAAAATTAATGAAGTATCATCAGCAAACAATACAATCTCATGATCATTCTTTACAAGATGAGGCAGGTCATTAATATAAACTAAAAATAGGAAAGGACCCAAGATAGAGCCCTGCGGTACACCCATTGTAACAACAGACCCTTTAGATCGTTTCCCATTAATGTCAACTCTTTGTATCCTATCACTCAAGTAAGATGTAAGAAGATCCAAAGAGCTGTCCCTAATTCCATAATGATGTAGTTTCCTGATTAATGTTTCGTGATGAACGCAATCGAATGCTTTTGACAAGTCGCAAAAAACGCCTAAAGCATCTTGCGACTTCTCCCAAGCATCAAAAATATGCGATACCAACTCTACACCGGCATCAGTAGTTGACCTGCCACGAGTAAACCCAAATTGCTTACAATGTAGCAGGTCATTGCCATTAAAATGTCTAAGCAATTGGTGTAAAATAAGTTTTTCAAAAACTTTACTGAATGTAGGCAGTACTGATATTGGTCTAAAGTTAGTGGGGTCAGACCTACTACCCGATTTAAACAATGGGATTATTTTACTATGTTTCATTAGATCAGGAAATACGCCACAATCAATGGATTCATTAAATATAAAAGCTAGATCTGGTGCAATGGTATTAATTAAAGGTTTAATAATTCTAACGGAAATACCCCAGAGATCTGCAGTTTTTTTAATATTTAAAAGTTTAAAGGTTTTTTTTATATCGTGTTCA
Organism: Eupithecia dodoneata; assembly: GCA_947044415.1. Taxonomy (NCBI): domain Eukaryota; kingdom Metazoa; phylum Arthropoda; class Insecta; order Lepidoptera; family Geometridae; genus Eupithecia; species Eupithecia dodoneata. Next base: position 12,570,690 of record OX345658.1, on the reverse strand, counting down.
TTAACATGGGTGAAATTAAATTTACTATCGCATTTAGGTACATTTTCTTTAAGTAATGATTCGGCTATTACTTGAGAAGAGTTCAGACACTTTGTAGTACAGATTGGAATGTCAGTAAAAAAATTTTCAAATGCTTGTGCTACCTCAACATCATTTTTGATGGAGCAATCATTAATCTTTAAATTGTAATCATTAATGTAGGTACTGACCTTTCCAGTCTCACTATTAATTATTTTCCAGGTTGATTTTATTACATTTTCACTATTTTTTATTTTCGAGCTAATATAATTTGATTTTGCTGTATTACAAACTTTTCTAAATATTTTTGAGTAATTTTTTACTTTTTCTTTGAATTCCTGGCTAAAATTGTACTGCTTTTCACTATACAGTTCATACAGCTTATGTCTACTCTTATGTATACCTACTGTTGCCCACTCACTAAAGCTAAGTTTTTCTGAGACCAAGATTGATTTGGGTATGAATATTGAATTGAACGCAGTAGTGAATTTATTAAAAAAACTACGATACGACTCATTTGGATTGTTAAGTGAGTAGTTAGGTGATGGTTTAAAATCCCAATCCAATTTCAACCGTTCAAATCGATCTGTGGTCACAGGTATGTACTTGATTTTTTTTTTATAATTATTATTTTTATCTTGATGTTTTAATTTAATTAGTTGACCTAAGTGGTCTGATTTTAGATTGCTTATAATTTTCTGACTGACAATTTTTTCAGTTTGGAAAACAAATATATTATCTATACATTTTGCTGATGTTTCAGTTATTCTAGTAGGTTCCATAAATGTTGGCCTAAGATTATAAGAATTAAATAAATTTGTTAATCTACTACTGAGGGAGTAAACTTCTAAAATATCAATATTAAAGTCTCCACATACTATGAAGTTTTTATTTGATTTTGATAATTTAAATAAGATATCATCCATATTTTTTTCAAATATTTCAAAAGAAGCTGATGGTGGGCTGTATACGCTTACTACAATAGTATGCTCCAACTCAACACATGCTACTTCAATGTGGCTTTCAACGGATAAGCATACTATGTCCTTACGTTCTTTGAATTTTATAAGTTTATTTAGTAATAATAAAGAGCCTCCACGAATAGCATGTGATCTGCAAAAAGAACTACCAACCTGGTGGTTGCTGAAGTTAAACATGAGCTCATAGCTTTTCAGCCAGTGTTCTGTTAAGCAGATGATGTCAATATCAAATGAGTTCATGTACAATTCCAATTCTAATAATTTACTTCTCAATCCTTGAATATTTTGATGCACCAAGTTGGTAAACTTTGCATTGATTTTACAATTTTGATTTCTTTGTTTTTTATTGTGATTAATAGTAATAATATTATTATTTGATTTTTTAGGGCTAGAGACTTCCTCTATTGTCGTTATTTCTAATTTAAATGACTTGGAATAACTTCCAAAGATTTGTTTTGTAAATCATTACAATACTCAAAAGGAGCATTTTTCATAGCCAAGTTTTTGGCTGTAGTTATAAAATAATAGGATAGCGAAATTGCTATCTGTCTCTTATAAAAATTGGAAAGGTAGTAATTACCTTGAGTCAAATAGAACTTTTTACTAACAATATTGTTAGTATCAATCACATGTACATTGCTGTTGCATGAAATAGTGTGCAACGTCATATTAAGCTTATATCTAAGGTTGTTCTCTGATTGTGGCAAGCTGTCGCTGTAGGGGAATGTGAACATCACAATTTGTTTTAAATTTAATTTTAATAGTTTGTCTACATAACTAATCAAGTCAGATTTGTTCACATTACCCCTATTTCCAAGGCATATTATTAAATTTGAGTTACTATTAATTTTTTTATTTTGTATTATGTGCATAATATTATGCAGGTTAGAGTTAGGTAAACAATTATTTATTATAGGATGTTCCATACTCATATTTAAGAACGGACCCATATTTTTTCCAATTTCATCGCAGTACATTATTGTTTTTATACCTGAGCATGAAGTGCTGAGATCCGGAAGGGATGCGGCTGACACAGTACTTTCCGGACCTGAGTGGTCACAGACTGGGCCTGGATCACAGCAGCCGCAGCCCTCCAGAACCCTGCCCTCCAGACTCATCTGGCTACTGATGAGTGCATCCATGGCCAGATTGAGTTCCCTTGTCTGTTCAGTAGTCCGTTCATAAAGGCTGATGTAGTGCCCCAGGGAGTGCTCGGCCTGGCCAAGTTTGCTTCTCAGCTCCTGCATTTCAGCCTCATATTGGATCTGATTATAATTTAGCTGCAATGTACAGAGCTCATATTTATCAACAATTTTTCTTTTTGATTTCAGTTTTGAAACTACATGTTTTTGGTTTTTTAATAAATTTTGGGTTCTTTTTATGAATTTACTTATTTTAACATATTTTTTTATCTTATTTTTACTAAAATTACTAATATTGTGCTGGCTTCCACATTACACACTGAGTCATCTTTAGTTAAGTCAATTGTTTGTAGAGTGTGTAAGAAACAGCCAGCAACAGAAACTTGGCCCGAAGACGATTCAGCTGATATTAACTCATCGAATAAGCTTTGTGTTTTCGCGGTGGCAGAGCTGTTTGCAGCTTCCTCCAGCTGGGTAATATGGTGGTGAGCGTCACAAAGTTGTTTCTCCAGGACTGAAGTTCTCTGCAGCACGGACTCAAACTCAATGCCACATTTTTCATCGAACCTATCTATTATCAGCTGAAGCCTATCCCGTTCCTCACTAATACAAGCATTTTGAGTATGTAACTCACTCATCTCGCTTTTAAGCTTTTTGTTATTATTAAGTGCTTCTATTAAGATATTTTCATTATCATATCTTTCCAATTCTAACTGTCCAATTTGCCTTTTAGCATCCTTTAATTCCAGTAAAACCTGGTTCAACTTCTCGCCTTTGCGAGTCATCATTGTGTATTACAGAAGGTAGTGACTGTATTTTATTGCAAAGCACAACTTGCTAGAGTATTATGAATTTATGAGACAATAACAAAGGCAGACTGTTCAGTGTCTAGGTTATGTTTTCAAAAGGTTGTATGTACTTACGTAGCTATAAAGATGAAAACTTTGTTGGAAATAGTATTCCTTTTTATAAGATTCACACAGAAGTAAGCACAAAACACTTATAAAACCATAAACCAGCAAAACTTATAATCGAAAACCGTTCCGAAAACGACGTTTTACCGGTGGCCAAAAAAACACACAAATAACAATCTTTTAGCCTTAATAACTATTTCTACACTTGTTTTATATTATAAATATGCGATGAAATCAAAAAGGGCTCTGTAGAATTACGTAAAACAATTATTTTTTAGTAAATTCGTAGGGAACATTTGCGAACAGCTGTTGACGCTAATAGGGTTGCCAACCTCATTCTCTCATAAAGAAAACATATTAGGAACGAAAAAAAGAATTAAAATACTAGAACACAGAAAGGCTACCGGCTCAGCATTAATTATATTTTAAAATATAAATTAAAAAAAATATCGATCCTACTGGGCATAGAAAGAAAGGACCATAATCTTTAAAACGGGACACCGGTAGCTCCCCACTCTATACATTTCCTACTCACACAGTAATTTATTCTTGAAACTGTATCATGATGTTGATTCTTCCATCGTAAAAGGACGAAAAATATATTTACTCAGTAATTAGGAATCGACAGCGGGTGGTCTAATTAGTATCTCAATAAAAACATCGCCCCTCTCTTTCACTCTAATGTGAAAGAACAAGACAAAAAATACAACCATGGTCGTACATTGTATAGTGGTGGCGCCACTGTCTTCGTCGTATTTCAAATTTGGTTCGAAATAAAAATAGTTCCAAATTCCACCGCAAGCATTGAAATATTATCTCAGTAGCTGCGTTTAATAATTTGCTGTTCAATTTGGACGCCATATTTTCATTTTTAATTAGTTATTAGAATGTAATTAATATGTTAAGTTTGGATCAAAGCGATATAATCTACTCACAGCAGGTTATTTTTTAAATTGGAGATCCATTTTAATTTACCCACTAATTGTCTGTGTTGGATCTGCTCTGGAAATAACGTTTTTTTTTAATAGCCTGTTTAATCCCACTGCTGGGCAAGGACATGATTGTGAAAGAAGAATAGAAAAGTATTAAATTCTATAATTTATTGTGATTTTGTGCATGGATACGGGTAATTGTTCTTAGGTCATAGTATTTTAGTTGGTAGTACACAATGCATAAAAACCCTGTCAGGGTGCAATAATTTTTGGGTTAGCTTTTTCTGTTTTCGCGGTTACATTGATAAATTTGATTTTTCATACTTATAGAATAAATTAATTTAGTATATCGCTAATAGTTAAAACAAAGTCGCTTCCCGCTGCCTGTACTATGTCCCTATGTAGACGTGCTAAGATCTCTAAAGCTACGCAACGGAATTTGATGCGGTTTTTTAAATAGTGATTCAAGAGGAAGTTTTATAAACCATTTGACACATAGATTTCGACGCGGGCGAAGCCGCAGAGCGCTGCTAGTTTAAGTATATATTTAAGGATAAAATAATGCAGGTACCTTGACGGATAGAAACTGAACAATATCCCTAGGATAAGACACCCTGTATAACGTTAATGAAGCTACCGATGACGTCACATTTCTGATAACCTTTGTTATCTTCTGTTTGTTTTTAGTGATAACATAATGTATACAAATATATGAATTACCTTTTATAAATACTTAAGTCATTTCGAGATATTTAGGTAGGTAACATGATTAGATTTGGCACAGTTTCATGCGCCATGATCATGGAATAACTGAAGGCACTGCGAGTAAGTTGTTACGGGCAGACATACATACATACATACTTTTATAATATTATTGCGTTAGATCGTGAAAAATTGTTGGAGAGAAGGTAGTGTTCATTTTTAGATACATTTTAAAAATATACGCTGTAAACTACACAAACAGCACTTCCTTAGTATTACGTAAACAAGCCCTGGCCTTATTCCGCTAAAACATTTTCAGTAAACAGAGGTAAGTAACATTTTATCATAGTTACAATAATTGTACCGGCAGCCAGGGGCGCGTAAGACCCAGTTTCCGTCGTCGCCGCGCGCTGCCGCCGCCGCCGCGCCGGTGAAAGCATTAATGAACCCATTGAAAATGTTTGCGACCCCACCTAGTTACCTAACTACCTCCGAGTTAAAAATAAACTATATTTTTCGCCTGGCAACGTTAAGTTTCAGGCAAAGCATTTTTAGTCTTGGGCGAATTTATTTTACAAAAGAAAGACAGACTTTACTGTAGCTTTACTGTAGCAAAGCTAAAGTAATTCATACTAGGCAAGAAATAAAATGCGAAAATGCGTGACAAAGTATCTTTAAAAAGGTGTAAGGAAACAAAAAATCGCCCCCGGGTGGGCTTGAACCACCAACCTTTCGGTTAACAGCCGAACGCGCTAACCAATTGCGCCACGGAGGCCACGGAGGGGGCCCCGAAATAACAAACCTCCATCTATGATGTCATAGAATACATATTAGTTACTATAAACCAAATAAAAGGATGACATGTCATACAGTTCGTTTGGTTTGAACAAGAACAAATAAACTAATAACAAAATTTTATTTTTTGTTTCTAACAAATGGGAAGACGAAAAGTAAAACTAAATACTTCTAGTTTGGCGTGCAAACAATAGTTTTACAAATATGACTATAAAGATAAATATTAACCTAAATACCTACTTAAGAACAAATAATGGTATGACTATGTATAAAAAAAAGAAACATTAGCAAAACTATTGGAATAACCTCTAAAGAATTCTAATATAAACTTTGTAAGTTTTCTCCACATCTATCAAAACCAGATCTTATAAATTCCCGTCGCTCTACCAATGCCCCACCACATCAGAAAACTTAGATCAGAAATCCTTAGGCAAACTAAAATGCGCTTCTTCCGAACTTCAATAGCGCTGTCAAGTCCAGCAAATCATAGGTGAGCGGTTTTGACAGGGATTTAAACTATTGGGAGACGATGTACGTAGACTAGTGCTCGGCAGAAGGTAAACTCTAGAATCTAGATATCAATCTTATAGTATGTAGGTACCTAAGTAATTTAATGTATTTCGTAGCTTTACATAAATATTGACATGTATCTCATGCCATTATATTTAGATTTAAATAGCGTAGTATTAATAGTAATTTAGCCGTGAAGGTATTTATTAGCTTTTCTGTTGTTAGGTGTTAATGTTACTTATGTTGTATGTATTTAAGCTGTAGGCCTTCCTTAAAATAAATAAATAAATAGGCAAACAACCATTTGTATTGGACACATAAGAGATATTATGAATGTACTAGTTGTTTCTGTTTCACGTTTCCCACTTGTGGACAAACATTTAAGTGAAAATCAAAAACACCTTATTTCTTATTTGTACTAAGTAGAAACTTTGTAAATATTTCTCATTAAGAGAACGTTATATACTATGTGTTCTTTGAGAAAATAAAGAATCTTTAAACCGATTTGCCTAAGTTCTTATTTTAAGCCTAAATAAATATAGTCTTTGATATTAGAAATCCGGAATATGAAAATCTGAGCTGTGCTCTTACCTACCCTTCTGTTCCTTTACTCCACCGTGCCCTTACACTAGCAGGCAATAATTCAGACAAGTTGGGTGAAGTCCAAGCCAGCGAGCAGTTTGATTGTTTAAGGATTTGGCGCTAGCTATTGATTATGGACTAGTTTGGGATAATAGATTAGCTTAGGTAGTCTAGTTTTGGTCTGAATGGGTATGGACTGTTGGAGTAGGTGCCTATTTTATGAGGACTAGAAATTTGCATTATCTGTTCTCGCTCGCTCTCTCTTGGATTTAAGAGTGAAACGCCGTAGGTTCTCATTTAGGAATAAAAGTACCTGCACATTTATTTAATCGTTATGCAAATTTCAATAATTATGCCACCGTTAGCATTAGTACCGATCCCATCCAACCAAAGGTTGCCTGGAAGAAATAGCTGTTAGCAATAAGGCCGCCGATTGTGCCCTTAAATTACGTTAGTATTTAGATCTTTTATTATTATTTTTTATATTGATGGTGCAATAAAGATATATTGTATGTATTGTATTGTAATTCATTTATTTTACATCATAATTACGGTACAGAAAAATATGTTAGAAATTATTGATTATAACTATTAGATAATAAATGAAATATGTTTGTTTTTATTTATACATCGGAATGACGTACTCTGTGGTGCGGTGGTTGGCTGCGACGTAGGAGGTTGCGGTTTCGATTCTCGCCTCGGGACAACTGTGAGTACGATCTGCAGATATCGCGTAGTGTTCTGGTCGTTATCAATAGATATTTATATAGATATTTTAATTAAATTATTTTGTAGTACAATTATAATGTATCTTTTAAATTAAATGTTACATTTTTAGTCTACAGCTACTCAATTATGTTGTTATTTTCTATTTCTACGTATTGAAAGTATTGAAAAGACCATCCACTTATGGCGGTGTTGCCGAAAGTATAAAATCTATGTCATCATCAGCCTATGTTAGTCCAATGCTGGACATAGGCCTCCCCCAATGAGCACCATAGCGCCCTGTCTACAATCTAATAAGATAAAATTCTAAAGAAACCTGAATGTAGGTTTCATTTCATTTATTTAGAGGTGTAGGAAGTTTTCTTTGTCAAATGTTTTACATTTCTTCCGACTCAATCAATTTCCTTTCTGAAACGTTCTACCTCAGAATTAAATTATTTCAACGATCTTAGCCAATTTAAGAACCCACCTTTCCCTTTCATGTTTTCACTAAAGTAGCTTAATTTTCTCAACAGTGTTTTCTATTAAAAAGTCGATTCAGGGCTGCAGTCGACTTTAAACTCAATGTCCTTTGTAAAGACCTTATCTTGGGGTTGGGACTTAGCTACGTGCACGACAGCGGAGTCTTTGAAACTTCCATTAGCACAACATTAGAGCAACTTGACGAATGATTGAACGATGTGGCGCGGCGGGCGAGGGTCCGCCTGCGACTCAGAAGATTGCGGGTTCGATTCCCGCCTCAGAATAAATATTTGTACGATCTACAGATATTTGTTCCGGGTGTTATAAGGTACAGTTTAAGAAGAAGTTAATACAAAAAAAAAAGTGACAGTTTCATCAACTAAAGGGGCTCTCTGTCTGCACAGCAGCGGTCCAAGATCAACTAACCTTATTTTACCTTGATCATGTTCACATCGGTGTTACATTACACTCTATACTCTTGGTTTAATATGAAAGCTCTTGAATTTGGTTATAGGGCTTGTCCCAGATCAACGTTACGTCGGTTAAATGCGCTGAACTCGTTTAAAATTGGACCCTTACGTATAACTTATGAATTTAAAAAAATTTACTTGGTATTTTTAATTATCTACAAACGGCTTGGCATTTGCGAATAGACATACTCTATGGTTCAACCTAAAGGGACTTAAGGCGAGGTGTAAATAAGGTGGAGGACAAAGGCAAGGTTCTGAAAGGTCGACTAATTTTAAAGGGTTTAATTATTTTGGTTTAATCATTAATTAGAAAGTTTGGTTTTGAAGTTCACTGAATTAAGGGATGGTTATAATGATAAGTTTTAGAAAGGATCATTTTAAAGCTTCTTTCTTATATTTAAAATTAATGTATTTAACATCATGTATTGAATCTCTTTGATTTTACTAAGTGTTCCTTGTGAATCTATAGTATGAATATAAATAAAAAAATTACATCACCTATGTTACACTGGACATAGGCCTCCCCTAATAAGGGCCATAGCGCCCTGTCTTCAGCTTGACGCATCCAGCATCTGTCTGCAGTCTTTCACAGGTCATCATCCCAGGCTAGAGGGCGTTCTATACTACGTTTGCCGAGTTTTGGTCTCCACTCAAGAACACGAAACGGGCTTTAATTTAGAAACTCTGAAATAAAGCCCGTTTCGTGGTCTTTCTCCGTATATCATTTATATGTTTGCCCAAAGTTGGGCTAAAATCAGTGTAGATTAGTCAGTATTATCAGTGTACTAAAGTGTAGTAGTTACCCTTCCATGTTTGTATGGGAAGATGAGCGACTTCTTTAACCTTAATGCCCCTTCTGTATCTCAAACATTATCGAACCTACAGACTTGCAATTTTGCATGGCTTACATCCATCATTATATGTGATGGATGAACATCCTCTCACCATCTATGGCGGCTAAAGGCGTTTGTAAGTTAAAAAAAAAAACAATATATCATCCAAGATCCAAAATAACCAATAAATGACAATGTAAAGTGTCGAACACACCATCATTTTTAACCAAAGCCTGTTGGGAATTCTTTGTTTGGCCCGGGCTATAAAGAAATCGACGGTCAGGTTGTATCACGGCCCGGGCTATAAAGGAATTGATCTGACGTCAACTTGGCCGATAATCATTTGGCGATGACTGGCCATTTTCATGGATGGGGGTCTACTACGTGCTTTATCTGATATTTGTAAAAACTAGATTGTAATCAGTTTTGCGTTGGATAAGAATTGATAAAATGAAAAATAACTTTAATTTCTTACATTATTAGCTCAATGTTATACAAGTACAATTTTAAACTATAAATTATTATCAAATGTAGAATAAAGTGTTAATTACTTAATTTTTGAAGTGAAAACTACTTAAGGCGCGTTAAGCACTTTTTGGTTGAACAAAATGCGTAAAACTCGCGTCATCGTCACCGCACGCTTCCCAGTATAAACAAAATATAAAATTACTCAGTTTTCACTTATATTGGCAGTCCCTAAAGACTGCCCCGCATTTTTTTTACTAGTGGACGAAGAAAAATGTTGGTAACCCCCCATCTTTGATTGCCCGTAACCTGTCAAAACGTTGGTTGGCTTTCAACGACCTCCGATATTTATTTTTGTTGTAGATATTTATTTTATCTGATGAATAGGACTAATGGACCCACGTTCTTGCAATATCCTTTGTCGGAATTTATATTTTTCAAGTGTATTGAGAACAGGATCGAGGTAAAAAAGTAAAATAAGCTTTATTTACTTTCACACAATTAATTCAATTATAATAATAAATAATGCTGGACAATTCACACAGCATTATCTAGCCCCAAGTTAAGCAGAGTGTGTTTCGCTGTATTCTTGTATTAAAGGCTACTAAAAATTATGTACCCGCAACATTCTGTGTAGCAGGCGAACCTTTGCCCACTGAGGTCTTTAATTATTTACTCAATTTACTTACCTATACTTACTACAGCTATGTGCAAATACCACTAGTGGTGAAAGCCTCCTCCAGGTTTCGGCCCTTCCATGCTTCTCTGTCTAAGATCGAGGTATCAACTGCTTTAAAATTAAGAAAAACTTCTAAAAATCCCTCTAATATAAAATAACTAGTTGCTGCCCTACCCGCATGCGAAGCTGCGGACAGATACAAGTATATTATATTTTTTCTTAAGTCTGGAATTGAACCCACTACCAATGGGTACAAAAGCGTACTCTCTCAGTTAACACGTTTCTTCATAATAAGTATTTTCATAAAGCATTAATATTGAAAAGACAGAGTAATTAATTACTTTAAAAGCAAGTCATCAGCGCTTTTCCTTATTTCATTTATTAAAATTATCTCCATGATCGCAAATAGGCAACATCCGGCTGTGTCATTTATGATTAAATTATTCTGTTTTGAAAGAGCAAGTCAGGCTCGGGTCTGCTGACATGTCTGTTAGGGTTCCGTAGGGGATTCTAATGAAATATCGGGTATTTTTTTATGCAATGCCTCGTTATGACTCAGTCTATGGTTGGATAAGAGAGTGCCACCTGTCATGTACTCATCATCATCGTTTTGAGAGCAGGATCGAGGTAATAAAATAAAATAAACAAGCTCTTTTTCACCATCATCAACAGCCTATGTTAGTCCACTGCTGGACATAGGCCTCCCCCAAGGAGAGCCAGAGCGCCCTGTCTTAGTAGGTAGGTACCCATTTACATGTAGGTAGGTACATTTTTTAATTCATAAACTCCTTGGTTATTATTTTTATTAATTAAAGGCAAGTCTACATTCGATAAGATCGCACGAACAAAACTATGGGATATAGCCATGCAGGCTAATTAAATGAATTTGCTTCATCATGACAATTTCATTAGGGATAGAGGAGCCGACTCACAGGGGGAAGGGCCAAGATACAATTTAGTTTTTCACAGAAACTAGCAGATTTATTTTATAATGTAGGTAAATATTACTATTTATTTAGGAAATAAATTCATATTCGAGTTTCAAGTGTACTTAGAGTTACTTTATGTCTCACAATAGTCACCAGTTTTATTTTGTTAAATTATTCTTAAATTCTCGATAATTTTTGTTAAATTATCGGAGTGTGATGTGAGTGATTATAATATTAAAAAAGTAGAAATAAAATTATATTATTTACAATTATACCTACTGTAATTAGTTTTATTACTGCAAGAAAACTCAAAACAGACCAACAAAAAAGTAATAATTACTTTATAGTAATATGGGTCTGCGTTGGGGTAAAGTTGTCAACATTATTATTTAGCACACAAGCGCACGCCTTACACAGATGACGCACACATGGATTGACAGCGGCTTCACGTCATTTACAACCAAGACTCTGTCTTTCTTTTTTTGTTGGTCTGAGCAAGAAAAGTGTATGAATGCTATTACTAAGCACACCCTAAAGTATCATTATAATATCATAGAAACGAAGACTTTTATTGTGTGTGTTTATAATTCAGAGCCCAGTTGTATCTAATACAAAATGGTCAGACAACATTTCTACGAAAACCACGTTCATGATCCTGTTTACATTGTGTTTCTAAACACGTCCGCGGTGTGTTGGCTCCTTTATCCCCTACACACCCTGTATCAGATAACTTCAAGATAAGACCACCATGTCCTTCAAATTGGGTGCATGAGTGGTCGGATTCCTAACGGCTCCTTTATTGGTTGATGTTTTTTAAATACCACTGTCTGATTGGTTGTTTAATGATTGTGAATACTTTGAAATTGGAACAAATGATTTGAAATTAGTTTTAAATTAGGAACGACTTGAGTAGATGGTCATTATGATAAGATTTTTCTGTTTTGTTTGTTTTGTATTATTATGATAAGTACAATGTATTGAAGTGTAAATTGTATTTATGCTAATGGTAAACTCAGAAATTGTTAATTGTACTTATTATTTTTTGTTTCTTATTAGTCCAGTAGGTAAGTTCTGTAATCTAGCACTACCTACTAAATTGTTGTCCACACTACCCAAAAGTTAGCAGGTAGAGAATGCTATCAAGCAATGCTCGCCTATGTACAACTTTTGTGCAATAAAGTTTATTCTGCTAGCTGCGCCCCGCGGCTTCGCCCACGTGCAAATCTATGTTTCAAATAATTTTCTAACCTTTCTCTTGAATCACTTTCTATTAAAAAAGCCGCATAAAAATTTTTGTTGCATACTTTTAAAGATCTAAGCATACATACGGACAGACAGACAGCGGGAAGCGACTTTGTTTTATACTATGTAGTGAATTGTAGTGATTATATTCAATTCATTATAATAAAATTATGTATAGGTTTGATTGAAAGTGCCTATAAATAAATTTTATAGAACTCCCCGTTTCTAAGTTGTTTGCACTAATTCCCGATGACAAAGCAAACAGTGTGCCGAACGGTTAAAGCCGGCAAAATACATATAACCGTAATTTATAATAATTATATAATTTCCAGTCCCTTTTGCCGGCGGAGCTGGCAACATTATTGGGAATGTAGTAATTTATTAATGTTTGGTGTACCTAAGTGTTGCGCTGACTGGGGGACTTTGAACGTTTTGATCTTCAAAGCTATTGGTTACTTGTTTAATGTCGTTAATTTATAAAATAATCTATAATTATAGAATGTATAGGTAATTATAGAATGCATATTTTACAAAAAGCTTACAAAATGAATTTATGATAATAGTAAATTCATATTTTCCAGACACGATATGCATATAGGTACAATATTACACTACTTAAAATAGTTTAAAGTAATACTTACGAGAAATAAAAAATATTATACAGAAATCAATAGGTTTCTTTCTGGCCCTGGTGGGGGCACAGAGAGGGGCCTCGAGGCTTGGCCTCATTACCCCGGCGTCAACTCGAGGGGTGGCGACCCCTCGGTCCTTGGGTTTTGTGGGAGTCTTTTTTTTCCCTTATTCTCCAAGTTTTTTTTTTTTTTGGCTATATACAGAAAGAGGTCAGTACATAGGGTTACCTACTTAGATGACTTTAAGAAGACTTTCATCCCTTTTTCTATAAAAAACTTTTTTTAACCATATAAAGTATGACCATGGTGTAGCCGAGTGGTGTGACGGTCGTGGCGTAAGAATCGACCCTTCTAAATCAGGCATTGGATGACATAAGAGTTGACTAAGGGCACCTACCAGAGGAAGGGCAGCAGTTTTAAAACCTCCACTATGATTCCGCGACTACACGCCCAGCTTGCCGTAGAACCACTGAGCTAGAGAGGTATTTGTCCACTGCTGGACAATGTGCTGGCCCAGTACCATAATCGTCACATCAGCCTATACTTAGTGTATTATAGGCTGGTGGGGTGGGGTGTAGATTTTTATTTCATTTTTACAATCTTAGGAAAACTTACAGCTAGATAAAGATTAGATACAAGAATATTTAACTTAAGGCCAATTAGAAGTTTCCACAAATAATGCTGTAAAAACCTTATTGTAGGTATCTCACCGTAGGATAGCCCGAAGATCTTTAAGATAGATAGATACGAAATTTATTCGACACTGCATGATAATTGGGTATTATTTAATAAATAAGGCACATCTTGACATAACACAGAGAAAATCAAACAATTTAAAAAGTACAGATTTGTAAAAAATGTGTGCTGCATGTCACAACGGCTCAGCGAAAAGCTTTGCTCGGAAAGAAAAACACTGATGCGACCAGAAGAACGAAACACTAACAAAATAAATGTGTTCAATAATTTCCAAAGACAAATGGCTAAAATAAACTGTGTCAACCGAAAACGAACCTTAAACCGTTACAAAATTCGCATAAAAACCCTTCCCTATAACACCAGACAAGTAAAGCTTATATTACAACAACTAAATCCCTCATCTCGAAGCTCAAAACGTAAGAAAATAAGCAGCAGTACGGCAATAAACAAAGCGCACATCAAATAAAATAAAGCGCTTTCAAGCGAGGATTATGCAGCATCAAGCGCTTACACGGCGCTCGACAATATTACTATAATAATATGAATTATTGTGGAGGAAACCTTAGGACAATAGTGGATTGGGTGGCTTTTATTAAAAATGTTTCCTTCAAATACTTTTAGATTGTTTGCAACAGTCTGCAACACACCTGTTCATTTATTAATACTAGGTGTATTTATTGTAATGTATGTATGTGTACCTAATGTATTGTAATGTATTTCGTTCTAAATAGTGTTACTAAGACATTTGCGATCTTATTCTTAGAAAAGGTAGGTACCTAAGGAGGTTATAGCAGATTCTTCCCTAAAATCCCCTAAGGGGAAACTTATCGAACATGTGAGCTGATATTTTTGACCGAAGTTTTTATATATTATAATTACCAAAATTACCGGCATAGCTTCAAAGACTTAGCAAGCTGAAGTGGCAGTGGGCCGGCCATCTAGCGAAGAATCGACAACCGCTGGGGTAAACGTGTTCTTGAGTGGAGACCACCCGAGGTCGGATGACGATCTGCGAAGGACTGCAGGCAGATACCATGGATGTGTCATACCTACATAATGTCAAGCTCAAGCCAGGGCGCTATGGCGTTCACTAGGGGAGGCTTTGCTTTTGTTTAGAAGTGGACAATTATAGGTGGATGATGTTGATGATGAATCACTTATGAGTGAGTTAATAATAGTAATAATATAGTAGCGGCGAATCCTCGAGGTTTTATTACTATCTCTCTCTCTCTCTATAATCTCTCTCTAGATTTAGCGTTACCAGACGAGTTCAAAAATAGCTGTATGGAAAACACTTTCTAAAAGCCTATTTTTATCTAACTTCGAATCTGCCGCATGAATTCGTTTGAAAGATCACACACTTCTCGATACCTAGTTGGTCGTATTTATATCTGTAAGGTATACGAGCGTTTATATTCCTACCCTACCTGCTATCACAGTACACATATAGAACAGTATGGAAACTAAGCCTAGTTGATGAAATAAATACCTACGCTCCCTTATAGTACTAGGGTTGTCACTTTTCTTGTTTTTGATATATATTTTTTATTAAGACGATTTTTTATTCTGTAGTGATCAATAAATGGAATTGAAATAACTACAAATGTGGTCTGGTATAATATAATAATATCCTCGTCTGGTCGAAGCGACGCGTGACCCGAGATCGGCGAGTATGTTGCGCAGCGCATCAGCCAGCATTGCCATACAGCGTGACAATGCAGCCAGCGTCTTGGGGACGCTTCCGAATGGTATTGATATGGATCAATTGAGCTACCTGTAGATTGTTTACAACAGTCTGCAGTTAGGTCAATTATTTCAGTTGTAAGTATTAGGTCTCACTAGTTCAATTTTCTTTGTTAGTGAAGTATTTGCTTACAAATACAATTTAAATAGGTGATCTCATGGCGTCGCGAGTGAGCCGCGGTTGGACGTAAACGTTTCGTGAGCTCGTCGGAGCGGGCGCACGCAGACATTGTAGCGCAGGCAGCGCGCGCGCAACGCTCATGAGCGGCTGCGAACCGTACCGCATTTCAAAATGCGAGTCGATAATTTATAGCAGCCGCCATCTTGGATTCACATTGTGACAGCAGTATCGGCTTCAGCACCCTCGAAAACCATGAAAATTATACCCATGACGGAAAAGTTGATTATTTATAGCAGCCGCCATCTTGGATTCACATTTTGACAGTAGTATCGGCTTCAGCACCCTCGAAAACCATGAAAATGACACCCATGACGGAAAAATTGATAATTTAAGGCAGCCGTCATCTTGGATTCACATTTTGACAGCAGTATCGGCTTCAGCACCCTCGAAAACCATGAAAATGACACCCATGACGGAAAAATTGATAATTTATGGCAGCCGCCATCTTGGATTCACATTTTGACAGCAGTATCGGCTTCAGCACCCTCGAAAACCATAAAAACGATACCTATAACGCAAAATTTCATAATTTATTGCAGCCGATTGATTTACATATGTATAAGTTCACGAATTCATTATTTATGATCGATCATATGGACTCATTATTCTATAACAATCATAAATTATTCTTTCCTTTCAAAATCAGCAGGAAGTTTAAAATACGACAGCTCCGGTTTTGATGAAGCCGAGTTCATACAGCCGTATGCAACGCAATATCTGTAGCGGGTCATTTTTCACTTTCACGCGACCGCACGCCTAGACGCGACAACCGATGCGACAACCGCTACTGAGCATCCCCGAGAATCACCCAGAAGCCGTGTCGAAGTGCATGTTTGTGTGAGTGTGCCGTTTCGAGTGTTTGTTCCTAGTTTCCGTACTGTATATACTTATACTGAGCTGCTATCCTCCTACGTAACTTTACGGACTCGTGTTAAACCTAAGCACAATTTCCATTGGCATTATACCTTCTAGCTGCGCCCCGCGGCTTCGCCCGCATGGAAATCTATGTGTCAAATGGTTTATAAACCTTCCTCTTGAATACCTCTATCTATTAAAGAACCGCATCAAAATCCGTTGCGTAGTTTGAAAGATCTAAGCATACATAAGGACAGACAGACAGAGGGAAGCGACTTTGTTTTATACTAGTAGTGATACTACTCTACCTATAGGTAGTCAGTTCTAGTAACGGTAGTGTAGAGCCAACAATGTTCGGAACTGGCCGCCGCCGCCGGCGAACATGCGCTAGATCTTGGGCTAAATCTAATGATGCCTGTTCTGAGAGCTTACTAAGGCTATAATATTAACTTAGAGGTATGTACATTAATTAGGATTGTTTCAAGGTAATATGTTTTTTTTTTCAAGCGCTCTACCGTTTTTGCCCTAGGATATCCTCGGTTATTATTCCCGAATAACAAGTACTACTTAATTCATTGAAAACTATAACAAAACCCAACTGGGATCCCGCTTTTTTTAAATCTGTTTGCAATGGCCTACCTACCGTTATGTTTGAAATAGCACTTGGAGAGTTCAGACATGTGTTTTCATACTACAAAGTAGTACCTACCAACTAGGCAGCTGTACCTACCTCGTTATGGAATCTACCAGTTTTTTTTTATTGCTATAAATACTACCTTAGTTCGGGACCGACTGAAGTTCAATTGCGGAAACAGGAGTACCTCCACCTTAACCTTTTTTTAACTATCGTAGTCCGACGAATTCAATACGGATGTAAGCGAGTTAACTACGATACTTATTTCTATTGGAACAACACACACTTTTAACACACTTAATAATTTTTCGAATTTTGCCTGTTCATTGTATTGTATACGAGAGTCACGTGGTAGGTACATGTTAACTGAATAATATACCGTGTCCTATTTACATTCACAACACAAAAAACAAATTCACGACCAACTACATTGTTGAACTCTAACTCCAGAACCCAAGGGACTATTTTCCGACGACCCCTATACTTGTACAAATAATTTCGCAAACTTTGAGTAAAGAAAAAGAGCTTGGCCCTGAAGGCGTGAAGTTATCGGGGACCACGCAAATAGAATTTTTATAGTAATAGACGAGGCGAAATCTTATTTTCATATCTTTTGAGAGGAAAATAGTCTTCGTTGTTCATAATCTTTGGGTGCGAGGTTACCACGCCGGGAAAATAATCAATAAATCTATAAATTTGAAATTTTAACTAGGATTTGAAGCCATTATTTTCTACTTTGTATATTTCCGCAATGAGATAGGTACCTACTTTAGAAGTTGTCATACATGTCATAATAGAATACTTAGGTAGTACATAGATAGATATTTTTATTTTGATGACTGATAAACTCTGATAAACTTAATGAAATACATAAATCCCATTGTACATAGAAAATACCCAGAACACCCGGGTATTTTCTATGTACAATAAAAAATATTTATATTTATGTATTCCAAAAGGAAGAAATATTTGCAGATCGTACAAACACCTACAACATGTTTGCAATAAAAATATTGAGTATTGAGAGTGCTAAGGCGGGAATCGAACCTGCAGCCTGCGTCGCAGGCGGACCTTCGCCCACCGCGCGACATCAGTCGTCAATATAGTAATAACCGTAGTAAAACCTACTCAAATGCGTTCAGTTCACGTTCATAAGTCACGCAGTGCGTTTTGATCAAGATATAGCATTATGCGTACCATCTCGTCCACCCGTAGGTGTAACATTACAGGCTTGATACGTGAGCGTGGCTATCGCCTTTCTTGGTGCTGATAACAAACCTCTGTGGCGCCGACGATGCCTTCCGAAGGGAGATTATTTATTAGACAGGCATTTTAATGGTAGGTATTATTATTCTTTGTATTTTAAAAATGTATAGTTACTATTTTTATTTAAGGGACACTTATACAAAGTTTAACTTTATTGTGAAGGCACTAATACACAGTTTAGTAGTCATTCAAGCATACCTATTTTATTCTAAAGCAACGGCAAACCAATTAAGAATTTCAATTATTGTAAACTAGCTGCGCCCCGCGGCTTTGCCCCCGTGGAAATCCATATGTCCAAATGGTTAAAATTTAATGATAAAAAGTAAATCCTATGTTAGACTCCTGGTTCTAAGCTACCTCTCCACCAATTTTTAGCTAAATCGGTTCAGCCGTTCTCGAGTTATAAGTGTTGTAACAAACACGACTTTCTTTTATATATATATATATAAGATAAGTAATAATCATCACCAAAAGATCTTCCTATCCAGTTTGAAATTATTTTGCATTGCGTTGGTTTTGGGTACGACTGGGTGTACGTCTGGTTGCTGGCTAGATGATTTTAATCTATCTTATCATAGAGCAGCTTGCTAATTCTCAGATCAAAGCTCTAAGAATTAGCAAGCTGAAATGGCAGTGGGCCGGCCATATCTCACGAAGAACCGACGGCCGCTGCTGGGGCAAACGTATTCTTGGGTGGACAACACGACTCGGTGAACGTAGTGTAGGACGCCCTCCGGCCAGGTGGGAGACGACCTGCGAAAGACTGCAGGTAGATCCTGCATGTGGCCAGCTGAAGACAGGGCGCTATGGTGCTCATTGGGGGAGGCCTATGTCCAGCAGTGGACTGCTATAGGCTGATGATGATCCAATCTGATCATGACGTTTCAGATACAAAAAATAAAAAAAATCTGTAAGATAATAATTTCTATGGAATGACCGCGCCTCTATTGCGCAAACAATTGGATTGGAACAATGCAAATCCCATACAAAAATATGACGTCACAGTCCCGTCGAGAAACCAAACTCAGGGTTCCGATTTTAAACTTATCTAAATTTTCATCTACCAAGCATATTCACGAATTTCTACGCTAAAACTTATTCAATTGTTTCTAGAATGTCCCAGATCTTCGCATCAGCATAAACAGAGCACATTGTTTCGCCGGAGCATAAATCGTGGTCCGATCCACCGATATTATTGTTGGAAAGTGCTATTACTGTACACTACTGTTCAACTTACGTCGGGTTGTTCAACGGCGATTGATTTTGTGCTATAATTTGAGTGAAATAAGTATAAATTAAGAAGTAGTCTGTGTATAGGACGAGATGAGACGAAAATTTAGATGTAAGTTGTATGCCATAGTTGGTGTTTTTTTCTTATATATCTTGTTCAACATTTAGCACCATATATTTCCCTAGTCTGCATTGTATTAATCACACTAACGCAAAATAGGTTATAATCATAAATACCAACGCTGCATTTTATCGTAGAACAATGTATTCAAACGAGTAATATCTACCATCTGTGTCATCGATTCAAAGATCTCTAATCGCATCGGCAATTTGAAAATTAAAATTAACGTAGAATAGGACGTTAAATCGGATTAGTATCAAAACCAAACTTGCTAAACAAAATTCGACGTTTATTTAAATCATATTTATCGTTAAAGACTTTTAACTCTACAAAATATGCCAGTTCTATCATAAACTAGGTAAACTAATTAATAACAAAACAAAAGCAAACAACAAAATTATGCATAGAAGTTAAGGTGACAACGAAAGTTTTTCATCATTTTCCAAAGCTCCATGTCGATCACGACGTTGATTCTACCGATCACAACCGCGCAATACCAGCCAAATGCAAATGAATTAGAGTGGTGTCGTGAGAATGACTCCCCCTACTGTTCCCACATCGCAGCGATCGCGTTAACCTGCTGGTAGACCCCTGACCTGGGGATTAGGCCTTCTACGGTTTTCGGATGATTTAACCGATTTCACGGATCTAAGTACTCGAGCTGATTCGGTCATGCACTTAGCACGGCATGACTTTATTTTCCTTGAGAGATTCTGATGATGGGATTCTGAGAGAAATGTTAGCAAGATCAGATGTTTAGGTCAGGTGTTTTCCCAAGACCAATGAATAGCTCATTGGACCCTAATTCTGGGCTAAAGCCTCCCCTTTTCCATAATTTCATTATGAAGCGTCAGTACTAAGTCTAAAAATTAAAACAATTATTAGAGTGGTGTCTTCGTGAAAATGACTCTCCGTACAGTAGGGATATGTTCCATAATTTAATTTCATTTTGAAGCGTCAGTCCTTCCTATGTCTAGTCATAACAATCAATTTCGTTCAGATAGTTGTAAAAATATCACTTAAAACCTGATTAACTAACTAAAGCTTTCAAGTAGGTACCTACCTTATTGTTTGTTTTCAGTTTATTTACAGAACAATATAAACTCAGCTAAATACAAACTTAGCACCTCACATTTCCACCCCACCACTGATTTCTAAACAAACAGATTAAAACCTCATTCTGCTGAAATAAACGAAGCCTATGAAACACTCGGCAAAGCGAGATTGTGCACTTTGTGCAGAGACTGCACAGATGGCTTTGTGCTAGAATCCGAGACCTCATTTTAACCTAACATGAATAACTGGAGAATACGCAAGTAGAGACAAACTTGAGGACATCTTAATAATATAAATGACGACCTCTGGTGGCGCTGTGGGTGAAGGTCCACCGGCGACGCAGGAAGTTGCGGGTTATTTTCCTGCCTCGGGATAAATGTTTCTTTGATCTACAGATATTTGTTCCGGGATTTAGTTATTTTTAATGTCTTATAAAACATTTATTATACATATACGTACATATAACTAATGTATAATAATGTACGTTGGGACAAGACAATTCTGTGTAGAATACCCAGCAGTTTGGCGAGAGCTGAGCTATTAATAACAAGCAGGATGGAAAAAGATCTCAAAGAAGTCACTTTTTTGTCCTAGACAAAGATTATCCTTAATTTATGTAGGTAAAACTCGAAACTCGTGTGAAATGAATCATAGTATGATATAACCTACTATCTTACCATGGTTTATCTATTTCAGAGATCCACAAGAAAGGAAGTATAAATGACTTTTTGCGACCTTTTCCCGTAGCAATAAGACTAGATAGTCATATTAGACTTGAAGCACACGAATCCACCTTTTCATAGTCAAAATCAAAAGAGAGAATGAGAGTGTAACCCTATCTCCTTGATTTCACTTGTCTCTTTTCTTTCCACTATAATCTCTGCCATCCATTCGTTTCTCTTTGATAAGCCCTGGGCCATGCACGAAGCCATGGAGAGACAAAAGTTTTTCAGTGTTTTTAATCTGCATGCCTTCAGAACTGAGTCCTTGCCTCGGGCCGTTTTAATCTGTTTTCCGGTAAATTCTGCACTTGTTCTTATTCTTTGCTACAGGATAAACAGGCTTTTGTTATGTGCCTGACTTATTTACTTTAATTTCATCTGTATTATTTTTAACATCTTTTTTGTATATTTAGTGAGTGCGTTCTACCCGTTATGACCTACGGAGCTAATACGTGGACACTCACGATATGGCTGGTCCACCAGTTCGAAGATAGAAGACGGATTTGTTACGAATATGTACATCCGACAGAGAACCAAAGATATCGACATACTCGTAGCTCTAAGAATTAGCAAGTTGAAGTGGCAGTGGGCTGGCCATATCTCGCGAGGAACCGACAACCACTGGGGCAAATGTGTTCTTAAGTGGAAATCACGATTCGATAAACGTAGTGTAGGACGCCCTCCGACCAGGTGGGATGAAGACCTGCTAAAGACTGCAGACAGGGCGCTGTGGCACTCATTGGAGGGAGGCCTATGTCCAGCAGTGGACTAACATAGGCTGGGTGATGATGATGATAGTGAGTCAGTAAGTATATCCTGTCTTTTAGAAATATCCTCCTTAAAAGTCTATATTGTCCACTGCTGGACGCAAGCCTCAACCTGATAAGCGCTTTATTGGCTTTTTATATAATAGGGGGCGGGTAATCAACATTATGGACAATTACTTTTTTAAATTAATTTACCAACTTAAAATAAGTAGTATGTATATTTCAAAGAAAACTTAGAACACTGTGCAAGCCGTGGAACTATATACGCTTAAGCAATATTATAAGCTTAAGCGTAGAGTTTCTATCAATTCTATCTTTCATGCACTATGAACAAAATAAATAATTTTATTTATTTTGTTCATTTATTTTAATAATTTACCAAGAGTTAAAAAATGTGAAAATAATTTTTCACTTTGTTAACTCTTGGTAGTTATAAAATATTATTTATAAAAAGTGTTACTAATGTAACGCTTTATAAATCATCGAAATTATGCAAATACGTTATAAATATTAAAATATTCAAAGACAACGATATAACACGAAAAATTGAAATCGTCCCACCTAATTACTAATCCAAACTAAAGCTTATTACAGGTTATAACAACACAAAATAGGAACTATAACGAATTCATAACGAATTTATAACGAATTCATTACGCTCTCAACACGATAGCAATTCGATTCACAGCTTGCTTGTAATGCAAGGTTATCTCCGCACGTTGTTAGGGATGGGGTAAATTGGTAGTCTTAGTCTTGCAACCTTAATGATAAGTAATAAACCATGTTACGTTGACCTGAGACTGAGAGCATTACCTCTGTCCTCTGTTATGGAACGCCCAAATTTAATTTCAGGGCAATCCGAGTGCTAGCGCTGAAATAGTTCTACAAAAGACACGAATAAAAAAGCGAGTCTGTCAGTAAGCATATCATAGATACTTCAAATAAGGTACTTAACCTACTCATAAATAGATAAAATTCCACTATCAAAGGGAAGTATTTATAGGTTCACGAAAAAATACAAGGCAAAAGATAAAGTCATAAAAGCAATCAGATTATATCATTATTTTTTTTCGAATTTGATCATCTCGGTCCTCAACAAAAGGACCGCATATCGTTCCCATCCCTATAACTCTTCAATGTAAAAGAATCTGGCCACACCTCGGTTCCTGCTGCGCACAAAATAGGACCTCTGCATTCTAAAGGTTAAAATATGAAGTAATGACACTTAATAAAATTCCTGTAGGCCGGACGAGCTAGCCCAACCATAAATTATACCGAAATTTCAAACATGGGCCCTTTCTTTTTTATTTGAAATAATTTGTCGTTTTATTACGGCTTATTCTTCCTAATTTAGGTAATAATGTGTTGTGCAAACGGGGTGGAATACGGCTGTGATGTCGACGTTGTTCATAAAAAAGTTAAGCCAGTGTAAGCTAGTATAATAAAGCCTGGCTAAAAACATCGTGTTGTGGTTGTTACACAAACCATCCCAACACACGCACACACCTCTCTGGTGGTTTCATTCTTTAGTGTTATTTAGGCAAACAATATCAACGATAATAAGAGAAAACAGCTCATTCAATAACCAATCAATCGCCAATCACTACAGTTCATTCAATTCATTGTATTAACAAAAAAAAAGAAAATGTTTCCGCATCTACAAAGGAACCGAAGTGCAAATATCTGCAGTCTGCATTAGAGTGAGTTATTAATTAGTTATAGGCCTTTTATATGCTCAGCTTCTTCAGTCACTATAATTCCGGTCGACCACGTTAACTCATAATTGCATACAAAACGTACCCGCGCAAGCATTACGCGAATGAGGTAGTTAAACCGAAGCTTTACTTTGCTTACTTTATATATAACCAGTCTCTAACCATTCTAGAAGTATATTTGGGTTGAATTTAAAGCCCGTAAAGAAAATTAAAGTGTCATTGTGGAAAAGGGGATATTGTGGAAATCACATAAAAGGAACGGAAGTTATTCTGCGATTAAAATGTCTGGATTAAATTTTATCCCAGTTTAACTTGGAGAGAGGTGTGCTAGTGAAGCTTTAGCTCTATGTTAAACGTACTTAAGGAGATACTAGTACCTATTTACTATGATTTGTCGTGTTTTGAGTCAATATCATGTTTTAGCGATTTGTGTTTTAACTACGTATCCAAAATTTTGAATCACCGGGACAATATATCGGGCTTACCGTGGCAAGATGATGTTACCTTCCATTTCGTTACTCTTTTATCAGCGAGCAAAGTATTCATAAAATACGAAAATCTATAAAAGTCGTCGATAAGCGATTAATTGCATAGAAATTTCCTAAATTCGGCACTCCGCTATTCATCATCATCATCATCAATCTATGTTAGTCCACTGCTAGACATAGGCCTCCTCCAATGAGCGCTATAGCGTTCTCTCTTCAGCTTGACGCATCCAGCATCTACCTGCAGTCTTCCATAGCTTTTCCCATAGCTCGCTGAGCGAACTGGTGGACCAGCCCTATCGTGAGCTCTCCTATTACCTGTATTGAATACTGCAAAAGTCGGCAAAGTGCGTAAGTCAAATCCATTTTCGTGCTTGCTGAGAGGCTGTGTTATTCCTGCTAGAATTGCGGTGCAACGCGAAACGGAGTGTTGAGAGACCATCCATAGGATCAGCGACATCGTAGCGGTCACAGGGAGTCCATAAATGAAGGCGGCTCAAGACATCCTTTTGAGGTGTCGTATGGGGTCTATGTCCAGCTGTGGACGTGTATGGGCTGATATGATGATAAGGCTAAAATAATTACAGTCTAAAATTCTGTTGCAGATGCAGTATCATTGCAAGCCGTGCAACAAAAATTCAGTTACGTCTCGCATTTTACATGGTTTTATTGTCGTCGTATAACTTTAACTGCTCTGCTTTACAGCCGAAACTTACAATGTTACTGTTCAGTTACTTTGTATAGCTGTTACAATTTACTAATCACCCAAAATATGTTGCTTTTAGGAAGAAACATTAAAGTTATGATTTAGAACCTACTCATGTAGCTAAGTGCCTGCTATTTAGGAAGGTTTAGTACCTACAACAATGTGTTTCACAAATGGATAGACCAAAATTAAACATAATTCGTTTTTTTTTAATTAAAATATCGTTTATACCTATTTTATACTGACGAGAACCACTCTTGAAGTTTTTGAGAAGCCATTTTGTCGATGTAAGATGTGTCTAAATATAACTAGTTTAAGCCCATTTTTGAACGCCTTTTTTTTGCGCTGGGGTGGTCGGATTAATGTGCGTTGAGCTTTACGCTGCGAAATCACTAAGGCAATTAATTATTGCTTGAATCAACCTTTGTGTGAATAATTCCATCAGGTTTTGAAACCGACCAATAACCCCACCTTCCTCCCGGAAGTACTTCAGATCCTGTTACAAATGGGATGATATTTGTCGACATCTTATTCGAGCTGCTGACAACTGTGCGTGGAACTACGTAAAGTTCGAACATAGAATCATTTGCATGAGTACCTACTTACCTATTAAACGAAGCTTCAATCTTCTTGAGAGAAAATTCCGTGCTGCAGTTTTTAAAACTTTTGGCAGTTGTAAAGTTAAAAAAAAATAAAAACCTCGAAGTGTACATTCGTATTGCATGTACCGTAGTAGGTATATCCTTTATCTGCCACCACTATGATTTTGTTTATAAACAGTGTAGCAGAGACCTCTCCATTAGCGGTCTCCACTGACGCTTGCTTGGCGAGATATGCTCCTTCCTCAGACAAGCCTGCCATAGAGTGAATCCCGTTGCAGAGGTACATTCATGTTTAATATTCTTATATTCTCAAAAAGAAAAAAATATATACAAAGTCACTTTCATAGGATAGGGTTCTTAGGTTAAGTATAGATAGACTATATTGAACGACCATAACCTACATAGGTTGTGGTCGTCCAATAGCTGACTCATTTAATGTGTTCTCTTAATAAGAAGTGAAATATAATTTATTATTATGTTGAGCTAATTTGAGTTTTAACACATTAAATGAGCTTACACTTTTAATTTGGGAGGGTATATGTTGATTTCCCTCCCCACTTTAATGTCCTGTAATGACAGATTTCAGATAGGAGATGTGAATTCAGCTAGGAGAACATCGCACATACAAGCTTCCATTAAAGCTATACATTTTTTCCAAGTCCACAGTCTCTGTAACCACCACCGGTAGTTTTTGTATACCCACTAATTAAAGGCACGTGTGCGCTAACACGCCGGGGGCGGAGAGGAATAATTCATAATTCGCTCCCTCTCGCTACTGTCATAAGTGACAAACGGTGTAGGTAATTATTGAATTATAGCTTGGTTCACACCTTCTAGTTTATTATTATCATCTTCCTTGCGAGCGGAAGGTCCTATTTTACTCTAACTGTACTTCAGTTCGCGACGCGACGTGAATAATTTTATTCGTCGCTTCTTCATTGCCTACATACCGAAGTCACAGACTCACTTGTTACTTGTTTATGGACTGATTTCCGCAATTTGGCCGCCGGCTAGTGGGCCCTCTTTGCGTGTCGGGTGCGGGGGTTTCTAGTCTAACTACCCGATGTCCTCCAGGAAGGCCAGCAGCTCGCTGATGCCGGTGCATGCCTCCCTAGGCGTCCGCGGTGTCCCAAAGTGATGCAATCTTTAAGAAGCCACGCTATCGCAATCTACAAGCACATGCGCTGCCGAAGTGGCAGAAATAAAAAACAAATAAAACAAGCATGTTTGCCTAAAGTCCATTTTTCTAACCAAACTTTGACAAGCCATTGCTATACATATGCCTAAAAAGCTTCCTTTGATGACCATGTTCTAGATTCTAGTGGATCGGCTCCCTACGATTGCTGCCTATCAGTATTTAAAAACAATTAAAACTGCAACCCAAATCACGTTACGAACACTAGCTGAAACCATCCAAACATTTCGTAACAAAAACTGTTTTGCTATTCCGATTGAAAATTCAATTTATTACTTTATATTTGTCCGAGCACTCGCAAAGCCTATCGGTGGGTTTGAAGCGGTATCCTTATTCACTACTGTCGATTTGAAATCGCTGACTACAATATCGTCAGCACCAGGCTTCAAAGCTGGACATAAGCCATAATGAGCGCCATAGCGCCTTGTCTTCAGCTTGCCGTAACCAGTATTTACCGCAGTCTTTCGCAGGTCATCCCACTTGGTCGGAGGGCGTCATACACTACGTTTGCTGAGCCATGGTAGCCACTAAAAAGCACGTTTACCCCCACCTGCCCACGTTGTCGGTTCGTCGCGAGATATGGACGGCCAACATACAGGCATGTAAAGCTTTTTATACTCGTGAGTATCACTCGTAAAATGTTGATCGTTAATTGTCTGCATTTTTTAAACTAATAAAATACAAAAGAAAATAATCTCATGCCCAGCGAAAATTGTATGCGTTACTCGCTAAGCGGTTTTCCTCCACCTTCATCATTTGTACCACTAGGGGTTTCGAACACGCTCCCTCCTGCCGGTCAATCTGAGTATCTTCAAGACAAACGTGAATATTATACACCTTTGTGATATATCTTCGAACGTAGTGGAGGACGCCCTCCGACCAGGTGGGAAGACGACCTGCGAAAGACTGCAGGTACATAGATGCTGGATGCGTCAAGCTGAAGACAGGGCGCTATGGCGCTCATTGGGGGAGGCCTATGTCCATCAGTGGACTAATATAGGCTGATGATGATAATGATGATGATGATACATCGTCGGTCACGTCTAAACTTTACATCATCAGGTGATGGTCAAACGAAGGTGTAATGACTAAAAAAACCTTCAACGGTCGGGTCTAAGTCACAAACCATGGAATTTGATTGACATGTCATGTTACGTTAACCATAGCGTAGGTAGAGTGAGTGCCTTATGACATCCTGCTTTATCGACATGAAATCAGCGAATCTCCGCGAATACAGGCCCCGAATTTAATTGATAGCAAGTGCTCACGTCGGTAAAATTGTTGATTCGTATGAATCGAACGTTGACTAAGCTTACCTTTACGATTCGATTACATTACACTATTCGATTATAGTGCGCATACTAAGCGGATAGCTAAACGGAAAAGCGGGTCCAGGGGCTGCTTTCTATAATCACTTAATAAATAATGCTGGACAATCCACACAGCATCAACATGCCCCATGCTAAACAGAGCTTGTGTTAAGGTATTGGTACTAGATGGCTGATATACATACATTACAAAGATATATATTTTTTTAATATTATTATGTAGAAAACGACCAAGAACAAATATCTGTAGAGCGTATAAACATTTGTCCCGAGGCGAGAATCGAACCCTCGCAACCTCCTGCGTCACAGACAGGCAGGCCTTCGGCCACTGGGTCACAGAGGTGCTTATTAATTATT
Source organism: Eupithecia dodoneata (assembly GCA_947044415.1). Classification (NCBI taxonomy): domain Eukaryota; kingdom Metazoa; phylum Arthropoda; class Insecta; order Lepidoptera; family Geometridae; genus Eupithecia; species Eupithecia dodoneata. Next base: position 12,542,018 of record OX345658.1, on the reverse strand, counting down.
TGGTTTAAAATGACGCAATCAATTACCAAAACTTATCCGGCTCTGACAAAGACCGCTGCCATAGCTTCAGCAGTATGTCTGCTGCGGATTCCATGTTAACAAAAACATAGGCAGAGATTATAATAATACTAAGCATAGGTAAGTATATTCCGAAATGGTTCACGCCGACCCTAACTCGACAGACTGTGTCGGTGGCGTTGTTTTTATTTCTGTCAATAAAACACTATCAAAGCATTATTTATACAGAATAATAAGAAAACAATCAAGACTTGACTATTACATCGCATTTACCAGCAAAAACACACTGTTTAATAACTTTTTTATCACCAAAACACTCGCACACAAAATTCGAAGCTAACTCGTGGATTTGAAGTTTGACAATGACATTTTTTATTGTCTCTTTTACGCTTACTTTGTTGTAGCAATGCCATCTGTGTACAAGTTTTGAAACTATGTCGTAATTTACTCATATAAGAGAACTTAGTTTCATAAACGTACGTCGCGTCGTCTGGTGTCCGATTTACGGTAAACAGATCCACTTCCCCCGTAGTTCCTCTTACCCCACATGACCTTAACATACAATCATTCAACTATACGAATTTTCGTATAAATAAATATAAGTTAGATGTAGAAAGTCCGCTGCATCTACGTAGAAGATCTTGAGCCAGAAAGCAATCTCGTCAAGGATATGAGTTAGAAGCCTGATGCATTTCGCAATCACTTCTAATAGATTACAAGTTTCCCAAATACTTACCGTATTTGAGGCAAACGTAATTTCGTGAAGACTTTACATATTAAACTTAGTTACTCTATCTAGGTAGGTATATGTTAAACTCAGTTAGTTTATACATGGGACAAGGTCTAGCTCAGACCGCCAAATTGTCACATATGTATTTTATCTTTATATACTCGTATGTACCTATAAAAATCTATTGCTGTTTGTTAGTCTCACTAAAACTCGAGAACGGCTGAGCTGAATTTGCTGATCTATCTAAGATACAGAAGGTTGCGGGTTTAAATTCCATGCCACTTTCAGCCATAATCAAAGGTAAAGTTTTCGTTTACAATCAGTTGTTATAATATTACCCACCCACTTGCAAAGCATATACGACATTTTCAAAAAGGTATTTTTGAACTACTTTCTTTTATTTATTTATTTATACTTTAGTTCGCATTTAATGAAGGTATTAAATGCGAAGATAAATTTCCAGCTACCTGCGACAAAACCTACCATCGCGTCGTCCCATCAATTCATGTTTTCAGCGATTCTAGAGTCTGTCCAAAAAGAGAAGTCTCTTAGGAATTGAGGGCGCACGTGTGCCAATTTACTACTTTTGTTGCGTTAATATGTGTGTAAGTTCACCGTTTCGCCACGGAATTTCTCTTTTAGCACAGACTCTATCAGTAAATAAATCACAGACCAGTTCCTAGTAAACTCCATAGTTCTAATTTAATTCACCTGCACACATAACTTGGTCTATTTAGAGTAGAAGTTTGAAGCTAGGGTCACCAGGTTCCCGTGGGAGCCATCGGTTCTCCTTAACTGACGGGAAGGGCGCACCAGGGAAGTCCCCTTTAATTCACGGCCCTAGCTTGGCTTATGCATAAGTGGGATAAGTTTGTTTGTATGAGGGAATATAGAATGAATCGGATATTGTATGAGTTTTGTATTTAGCAGCGGGCGCAGATAATTAATTGTTTTAGGCGTAAAAAAACCTCCTAGCTAGGCTGTTCTACGCTTACTTAAGGCAAAGATAGTAAGTCTTACGTTTTTTATTAACTTCAACAGTTGTTAGATGAGTTGGGTACCAACGTTACTTTCTTTTATTGGGTGATTAATGATTTTTCTTTTCTCATGTTGGTCTAACAATAATGTATATTGTTTTAATAATGTATCTTGAATACCGTTATAAAAAGAAATACACATGCTAAGAAAATCGACTACTTCATAAACTTATAATTAGTGTTTTATATGCTGGTTGAACATTGTCGTTTTGTTGTTTGAATAAATATTATTAATTACGAAGGTTTTTTTCGATGATGTAAATCATCGAGTAAACCTTCGTAATGAATAACTCATAACCATTATACATATGTGTTGTCGCATATTATACAGGTAGAATGGTGGTTGTTCTGCATCAAGGCTTCGGTAGTAATTTTATGAAATTAGGAGTTTTTAGGAAATATCGAAGTAAACAATATATACATAGATACTAGAGGTAATTAAGTGGAGACCACGACTCGGTAAACGTTGTGTAGGACGCCCTCCGATTTTATTTTCATTTTCCAGGTGGGATTACGACCTGCGAAAGACTGCGGGTAGATGCTGGATGCGTCAAGCTGAAGACAGGGCGCTATGGCGCTCATTGGGGGAGGCCTATGTCTAATATAGGCTGATGATGATGATGACTATAAGTTTCCAAACAATGTACCTAGTTTCCTGCAGATAATTGAAACAATTAATTGCATTTCAGCGGCCGTAATCACTTGGAGTGTGGATTTGGTAAATTAATGCAGCACTGCAATTACTCATGGATTTGCGCTATTTTTGGGACTCGAGGTCAGTTTGATTGGCGTTAGTCATTATTTTTGAGTTCATCACTATTTAAATTGTAATCATATCAATCATCATCGACCTCTCTTAGTCCACTGCTGGTCATAGGCCTCTCCTAAGCGCCATAGCGTCCTGTCTTCAGCTTGCCGTATCCAGCTTCTGTACGGCAGTCTTCAACCCATCTGTTCTAAGAGTTTCCAATAAATATTCTTGTATGTCAATAACACAGCTGCTCTTTGTTCAGCTCTATTGTAAGAAAAACAAAATCTTATAATTTACTAGCCACCCGCCCCGGCTTCGCACGGGTGCAAAAGCATGTATGATATCCATACAAACCTTCCTCTTGAATCACTCTATCTATTAAAAAACCCCGCATCAAAATCCATTGCGTATAGTATAAAGATCTAAGCATATCTGTACATAGGGACAGACAGACAGCGTGAAGCGACTTTGTCTTTTACTAAGGGCCTACGCGATGGTTCTGATATCACTTCTGCAAAGCTCAATTTATAAAACCTTAAACCATGCCAAAAGACACATCTCTAGATCACGTACAGCAGTGGAAGAATTATAATTTTATAACTACCAATAATTTTTGAAAAATTACGACGCCTTACATGGGTATGGGCGCACTTATCTCGCGCAACGCCCGCTGAATAATAAGTACATTGAATTACCTTTAGGAAATGTGAGAAAAATGCCATTGAAAATAATGGCAGTTTTGCACCTCTTGAGGCTCTCGTAAGACGTAGGGAATACTTTTCGTGAGACGTTGGGAATAGACGCGTCTAACGTGACACGTTGACAATCTACCTGCCTATGTACTAAACAATGATATTTTTTAATAAAATATTATTAGTACTAAATAAATAAAACAAATAATTGATTCCCAATTTATAAAAGCGTAAATAAATAATAAACGACATAAAATATTAAAATAAAAATAAAATATTGAACTGATCGGGTTAAAACTTTAGTTACTGCGTTTATTTCAAAAATAATGAATATTGGTACTTACTATTTATTTATTTATGTATTTAAGTAGTGTATTATTTATTTTGGAATTTGTAATATTTATTATTTGTTTTTTAGTATTCTTATTTAGATAACCTGTGGTACAACCCCTGCCTTTTCTTAAATTCATATAATTCTTTCCATCCAAAGGTTGCCTGGAAGATATCGCTTCTAAGCGATAAGGCCGCCCATTGTACCTGTCGCATATAATGTATTTTTGTAATTATTAATTTGATTATGGTGTACAATAAAGAATTTTTGTATTGTATTGTATTATTTCTACTTACACCTACACATAAAGACGAAGGTGGTTTGGTAGGTACCTAACCTACCTAGGTATGTCAAAAAGGTTATAATTATGTACAGATCACGTAAGTTTTAAAATATTTAAAAAATACAATGCAAACAAATGAAAACACCAGCAACTGATTTGAATTTTCACATTTGAATTCAGAACTCCAATAACCCTTCCGTGCCGTAGTGTATCATAAAAGCCCAAATTATAATGGAATTGCGAAAATTATCATTTTCACCGCTATATCGTTCTCAAATTTGAATTTTATATTAAGTGTCCCACCCCTCGATTAGGTGCATTACTGTGGGTTATTTAAGCCCCAGATCATTGTCTTTTCGAGCTTGCTTGATTTATGATGCAATCTTAGATTTTATAATTTAGATTGCATATTTTATTAGGTATTTCTGTAATGACAAGATGGTAGAGAACTTTTTTTAATAAAACTTGATGACTGTTTTCTGTATATACCTAGGTACCTACATATAAAAAAACTCGCATCATCGCGTTGCTGACTATTCATATATGCGAGTATTTCTGTACTATACATAACATATTCTACATATTATGTAGAGAATATGTTAACCATATTTTTACTTGTTTGTTCCAAAATATTTTATGCCCAAAAAAATGTTAGAAATTATTCATGGGAATAATGATTTAATTTAGTATTAATTTTTAGTATAACGTATAACTAACCATAGTAATAAGTTCTTAATATATTTACTAACACATTATGGATCACTGTTGTTATCTGAAATAAAATGTTTTTATTTTATTTATTTAAAAACATTTATTGATTTGATGTTTAACAGAACAAAAACAGAGAGCAACAATGTTAATCTGTAAAATAAATAAAACACAAACACGGCATAGTTGTACATACGAAGCGAAAAAGTTTCAAATTCGAGTTCAAAGCGATGAATGAACGCTTTCAAATCCAAAAACTGTTTCAAACTGCTGTAATACGCTCCGATGATGTCGTAAACAAAATCGACCAAAAGATATTTATGTATATTGTTTTGCTATTCGTTTATAAACATTTGTTTACAAATAAATTTTAACTGAAGTACATAACCTCAAAGTTTTTGCAATCCAATTTTTTATTTTTATTTTTTTGTTCTTTTATTAGATTCCCTAAGATTAATATTGTTAACAAAGTAATTTAGCAAACTTGTAATGGTCATTTGGCAACATTTTATGTTTTATTTTGTAAGCGCTAACCCCATAAACGAATAGGGTATTAAAAGAGAAAAGAACCGTGTAATTGTCTTGTCCACACGAAAGATACAATTAAACTTCTTGCGGTACGTTTTGTGTTGAATGTTGCCAGCTGTTGTGGTGTTGTATTGTGTGACTTACAGGAACTACGTTTCAAATAAGAACCTTCTATGTATATCCGGCTAGGCGTTAGGTTTGTACAAACCTAACGCCTACTTATGTTTTTAATATATTTGAATAATACCCTAATTTTTGGTACTCTTGTAACTATCCTTTAGTATCCTTACCGTATTTTAGGCTCGTATAGTAAATAACCTATATGTTATACGAATACACTACCGATCATTATATTACTTTAAAATGATATGGATCAATTATGTAGTATAATTATTAATTTATATTATGACTATATTTAAACCTTTCTGACCCATACTAGATGTTACCATACTATCATTGTCACATATAATTATCAACGTGTAAAGTACCTAACTAATGCAAGATCTAGCGAAAATTGCACATGTTGGCAACACCCACTCTACAGCCGACAATTGCTCCAACATTCGTGAAACGACGTAAATGATTAAAAAACTTTAAACAGAAATAGAAACAAATTGCAAACTTTGTCGGGTGAAAAAAAAAAGAAAAAGAACAAAGAGAAATGGAATTTTCTGGAGTGATTAGTTTTAAGTTCTTGATTTATTGTGTAGCTGACTGTATTGCGTGTAATATTTTTGTTTGAGGATTTTGATTTCAATTGTACCTTTTAATGCAGATTTCATCATTATAGAATAAATAATAAATAAATAAATAATGCTGGACAATTCGCACAGCATTATCTAGCCCCATGGTAAGCAGAGCTTATGTTATGGGTACTAGATAACTGATATACATAATACAATACATTACATAGATAGATTTTTTTTATTATACATAGAAAACGACCAGAACACCCGAAACAAATATCTGCAGATCGTACACACAATTGTTCCGAGGCGGGAATCGAACCCGCAACCTCCTGCGTCGCAGGCGGACCTTCGCCCACCGCGCCACATTGGTCGTCGAATAATAGAAGCTTTTAGTATAAAAAAGCACAGAGCTTCAACTGTTGATCAGCCGCCTGGTTGTACGTTTGCTGATCATGTCATTCTATAACTAGGTTATTATGATTATATCTCTTGTCAACGTCAATTCGGCATAAAAAAACCTATTTGATAAAAGATTTGATCGTGGATTTGTTGATCTGTTTACGAACGACCGGCTGCAAGACAATCTAATTAGCCGTTTACCTAGCAGCTAGTCCACTGCTGGACATATGCAAACCGAGAATATTATAGGGTTATGAAGGGTGTGTTTTATTATGTATCAGTAAGTAGAGGTGTACGACCGACGTAATAAAAACAATTTAGCTTCATTTCTTTAAAAAGTTGCAGCAAGTTGCATAGTTGAAATGCCGGAAAATAAATAAAAATCTTAAATAAAATACTTAAAAATAAACGGGAGGCTATTCAGGGTTAAAAAGCTGTTAAGCTATTGCACTCGGCTCCACCCTGTATAATAATTTTAATCCTGCCTGTTGATGTGATGTGAATGTCGAAAAAAATTGGCATTTATTTATAAATATCACCTCACATGTCATGTTATTTACGACCATTGCGCTTTGTGACATGTAATTGTGACCCATTCAATTCTTATCTAAGTGCTGGTACTTTCTAAAATAAGAGTTCTTGGAATAAATCAAAATTTTAAACTGATTTAAAATATCTACTGATAAAGGATTTGCACTGAATCGGAAGGTTACCTTGGAAAAGTAGGGACAGAAAACAAAGTAAAAGTTTTCGAGAAAATTAAAAAAAAAAAAGCAATTTATTTATTATTTCCATCGCATATTCATCTAATAGACGTGAGAAACCTATTCCTAACATAAATTAGGCCTAAAATTCTACACATTTTACACAAATTATTCGTTTTTAGTAGTAATTTAGATTTTTCTGTCCTCTAACTAGTGACTATGATGGAAGCGTACACATAATCGAATTCACGTTTTTCGCACGAATTATTTTCTATTTTCATAGCTCTAAGAATTAGCAAGCTGAAGTGGCAGTGGGCCGGCTATATCTCGCGAAGAACCGACGGCCGCTGGGGCAAACGTATTCTTGAGTGGAGACCACGACTCGGTAAACGTGGTGTAGGACGCCCTCCAACCAGGTGGGATGACGACCTGCGAAAGACAGCAGGAAGATGCTGGATGCGGCAAGCTGAAGAAAGGGTGATATGGCGCTCATTAGGGGAAGCCTTTGTCCAGCAGTGGACTGCTGTAGGCTGATGATGATGATGATGAAATAATATTCCTGACCCGGATATTAAGCCTGTTATTTTGTCTTCTGTGTGTTAGATTGTGAATTGTGATTTCACTGAAGTTAGGTTCTCTGACTAAGTTACTCATTAAGTAAGCTGTCATTTTCCTGAATATTGTTAACATTAAAATAAGACTAAAATAAATAAGATCATTAAAGCAACAATTTCTTCTTAACCCTGCCTAGTTAAAAACTAGCCAGAGAACCTTTTTTTTACCACCTTTTTTTCTGACCGTACCCCTCAAGCACGTTATACGTAATTCAATTTTATCATAGCGTTATTAAGTGTAGCGACACCTCACCTGGCAGGCACCTCGCTCTCGCCGGTAGTCGCAGCACGTTTTTGCATCTCAGTTCCTTCTTTTAAGAATTCTAGTTTTATCGAATTTCAGTTAGTTTGCATAAAATATGGGGCGTTGGGTTCAAGATTACTTATTTTATATAGAAACTACTTTTTTTTAATATAACGGATAGAGAGATATTCTTTAAAATTCTCTTGATGATGCGCTGGGGGCGAAGGAGGTTGCGGGTTTGACTCTTGTATGGGATGTTTGTACGTCCTACAGATAAATATTTGCTTATTTCCGGGTGTTCTGAGTGTTTACTATAATATTAATTGTTTTTTTTTTAAGTTTATAAAAAAAATAAGTGTATAAATTAACAATGTTATGTCTACCTACCCATAAAACAAGTTCTGCCTAGCTTGGTGCTACATAATGCCGTGTGAATTATCCATCAAAATTTATATTTTAAATTTATTTTTATGTTTTTTTATATTTAAAACCTACAGCTATATCTTTTTAATTAGTTATCTCTGTATCGTCTTTTCGTCGTCTGTTAGAAAAACGTCTGCGAGACGACACAGTTGCGTTTCTTTTATTCGCTTCGCAACACACTCAGAGGGCTTTTATTGCGCCCCTTGCAAATAAAAACTTCCAGGCAATATAACTAATTAATTTAATTAAAGTCACCGTCGATACGTCTGGTAGACGTATCCTTGTTTTAAGAGACTATCAAGTTTGATGGGTCTTTTAGACCCCCGACCACATCGAGGGTTAAGCTTTTTGATGGGAGATCCTTGTCTTTGCTAATCAATTTGAAATGAGGGGATAAGTTCTCTTTAATTGGGCCATAAATATTTGAATTCAGTGTTGCCTGCTTATGCATGCGTAAAATCGCACTAGTATTATAAATGCGTAGGTTTGTATGGATGGATGAGTGTTTGTTACTTCTTTACGCTAAAACTACTGAACGGCTTGGCCTGAAATTTTGCATTCAGGCAGTTTTAAGCATTGAATAAAACATGGGCTATGGGGCGACAAGATTTGGATGTGTCAACTGAAGACAGGGCGCTATGGCGCTCATTGGGGGAGGCCTATGTCCAGTAGTAGACTATCATAGGCTGATGGTGATGATGACTATGACCACAAAACGTTTCCACGTGAGTGAAAACACCGTTTACCCTGTACCTACCGTTATGGCCGCTGCTTTATAACATTTCACGCTCGCGAGCGGAAGCGAACGCTGCAATTTTTGGTTTTAAATCATTCGTAACGAACATCTGCGCCGGCGCACCTGTTGTTCATCGAGATTTATTAGGAATATTTAGTTATTTATTACAACATTTTTATGGTAAGATGTTGTATGGAAAAATATTTTTAACAAAATGATTTTTTTTCCGAAAATTCAAGTTTATGACTATCATTGTATGTATACTGTAAATTTGAATTATTTATTTAAAGAACACGAATATTATATACTAAAGTCATTTAAAACGGGATATTTACCATGATTTGAATATTATAATTGTACATTTATTATAATAATTAATTTTATTTTGTACACATAACATATTTTTGCGTGCTCCTGTATTGTATATTTCTGGGAGAGTGTATGCACAGTAAAATAAAGCTAAAGTAATCAATACCCATTATAAGATAGGTTATTATAAAGCGAAAAAATAAAATTGAATAACAAAGAGTAAACTAAACTTCAATTTTTATTGTCAAACAAGGTTAGTTCTGCAATAACCCAAGTTATTTAACATTTTTTTACTAGGATAATGTTGTCTTGTATCACTCTATCAATGACTGTCAGACTCATCCAAAACAATCATTAATATCTAGTTTTTTAACAGTAAATTATAACGAGTGAACAAAAGTCGACCTACATATGACTTACCCAGATCCCTACAAGCAACATAACCCTACAGTAATCCGGGGTCTAAAATCACATTTCACGGCATAACGGCCCCCAGATGCACAATACGTCCAAGGTTGGCACAGTGGCCCTGCGAGGGCGTAAACCACAGTTTGGAGCTCTGTAAATTATGTTTGAAAGTTTGTGAACTTGTCATGGCCGTGGTTCATTTTCTAACTCGGGAATAGTGTAGTTTAAGTTAAGTTTTAAGTTCACGGGCACACGATAAGTTAGTGAGACTTTAGTGATCTAGGTACCTAAACTTAGTAGGTACCTACAGAGAGACATTTGGCGTGCCCCGGTAAGTTAGTACGTAGGTATACGTACTGAAAAAGACTGAATATGAAATAGTTTTTAGTTGGAAAATAATTGTTGGTTAAATTGTTGTTAAGTAATTGTTGTAGTACCTATTTGATGGTACAATAAAATCTCTTGATCATATAAATATTTAAATAATACGAACAAATTAGAACTCCTTTTGTTTATTTTTATTATTATTATAATAGCTGCGCCCCGCGACTTCGTCCGCGTGGAAATTTGAAAAATAGCAATTTTTTTTAATGTAACCACCTTCTACGTACATGGTATTAGATTATCCCATTACGACTGTGCGTGGACTAACCTGAGTACCTTCATCATCAGCTTATATTCGTTCACTGCTGGACATAGGTCTCCCCAATGCGTGTCATATCGCCCTGTCTAAGTACCGACACCTACCTTAATGCTTCTCTTCCTGGAACAAACGAATCATTCCAAAGGGCCTGTAATAAAATAATAGCTCTAAAGTTCCCGCGGCGATCCCTTGCTCTCATCATGGTGATGGTTAATTGTATGCGATTATCTACAATGGTGTTGGAAGCTGGCAACATTCCGATCCGAATCCTCCTACCAGGTAGGTAAACCGTTTTAGTCAAAATTTACACTTTTCTAATCCTAGTTTCTGCCCGTGGCTTCGCACTCGTTGATTATATGGTAACGTTAGAGGGTTATTGTGGGGTTGTCCCACGGGATTTTCATGGAATATATCATTATCATCATCAACATATGTTAATCCACTGCTGGACATAGGCCTCCAGCTTGACGCATCCAGCATCTACCTGCGAAAGACTGCAGATAGATGCTGGATGCGGCAAACTGAAGACAGGGCGCTATGGCGCTCATTGGGGGAGGCCTATATCCTAGTAGACTATCATAGGCTGATGGTGATGAAACTGTAAAACCCAAAGTTCGTGATGTACAAACTATAGCGGTACAGTTTTACAACAGAGTAGAGCCTTAAGTTTTATAACAGCCAGTGTGGTTTACGACCGCTGGTGTTAGCAATCAATTTTATTTATCGTCCAACGATTACGAGTATTGCTGTAATGTAGGGCTAATCGTCTTTTATAGGGGCTATTATGGAGCGATTTTATTCCTTTTATTGATGTCTGTACACCGTTGGGTGTTGCTCATTTTTGGATGAGTACAGGCTTCGGCAGGTTGAATCAGTCAGGATGTATTTGTGGAGTGTTACTACAAAAAAAAAACAATCGAAATCAAAAAAGTCTTATTCTTTAGGTATACTAATAAGCACTTAGACAATTGGTATTTTATACTATCTATTCATTATTATCAAATAAAAATATTTTAATGTTCACTTAAATTTTTTGTCCACCAATGGAAGAAGTGACTACGACTATTGTCGCCGTTCCTTGGATGGATTTTTTTATGAATACAGGTCCGTTTATACCTACAGACATTGAGCGTGCCAGACACGTGCCATAGCAGACAAAAATATAGTAATACTGTACAGTGTGTATAAACATATTTGTATCTAAGTGACCGCCGACACCGGCCGTGCTGGCTGGTGATGTAGTCCGACCTTAAAAACAAAAGACAACTTACTAATCAGCGGCAAAAATAGTATGAGTGATATACACACAAATTAAAAAAAAAACTAATTTCTTTAGGCTTACAAAATAAGCACTTAGACAAGTCATACTTTATACTATAAATTATTATCAAATAAGATTACTTTACTGTTCATATACATTTTTTGTCCACTAGTGGAAGAAGTGAAAAAGAAAACAATAGGATGTTCATATCTACATATGTATTATGTGTCAAATACATGGTTATTTGTATATGTAAGTATATAATACATGAACCGACGAGCTTAACTATTAGTTGCGTAACGAAAGTTTTTCTAAAATGTCCTTCTTTTGTCCATTATCCCAATATGTTTAAATATTTAACTTAAATATTTTTTTTATATTACATTGTCAGTTAGCTTAGTGTGTACAGACACTATGACGCTGACATGCTAAAATGTTGATTGCTTTTGATTTTTTAACGTTTTGAGAATGACCCACCTTTTTGTGAACCAATTCGATTTAAGTTAGTCAGACTACGGCCGCACTGCAAAATGGTAGATGTTATAAAATAAACGTTTGAAAATACGTACGGGCCACACTGAAATATTAAGCTTAGCTAGTTGCCTGGTTCTTCTTCCACTTGTGGAAAAAATTGTAGTCAAGAGAAAATTAATTACCTACCTAACACTTTATTTTTCACCAACTTCGAAAAAGGAGGAGGTTTGGGCTGTATGAGTTCGGCTATATGTTTTTTTATGTATTTTCGTCGATTTCTCCATCAATTATGGACCGATTTTGAAAATTATTTAACAAAATGTCAAAGATATAATCGCATTAATGGTTTGGGTAAAGCTACCATCGAAGCAACCTAGCCGCGCCGCCGCCGCCGCCGCTGTCGCTGCCACCGCCGCCGCGCCGCGCCCCCCTCTGCGCTGCCACCGCGCTGCCGCCGCTGCGCGCTGCATTCGCTTGCAGTGCGGCCGTAGCTTAACCTTAACAAATACCTGATGAATATATGTACATATATAAATAAAGCATTAAGCATTATATAAAGTATTTATTTCTCTAACCGCGCCGATATAAATAAAAGCTAAAGTCAGATTTTCAACTATCTACGAAAATCTTTGGCAGGCAAATAAAGCATTGGCCATTAGAGAGGACCCGTATCCGGCCCGGCCGGGTAAATTGTAACAAATGGCCGCCCATCCTCCCACTAGTTTAGGGTTAACAGACATAAGCCGCTTTTTGCCAGACATTCTCCTAGCCCGTAAAAAGTGGTTGGGACTTTTTTTGAAGGAGAAGGTATATATCGATATAATCTTGTTTACTAAACAAGCCTCAGATAAGCCTAATTTTAAGAGACAAGCACAAGTTTGGGTTTCTAATCAGCATTCTCCCTCTTAATTCTATTAAATACATATATGTATGTATATTAGTTATATGTATATATATATGTATATTAGTTGGTTCCTAGAAGGTAAGAGAATAAAAATTCGCAATCTTAGCATTAGCTATGTGTCGTTGGTTCCCATAAAACGAAACCCTTATAAAAGTCCGGAGAGGAGAAGTGGGAAAACAAGGGGGGTCCCCTTGTTTTCCCAGGACTTTTATAAGGCCTTAAAAAGATTTTTTTTATTTGTTAATTTCAGCATGTATTATCTCACTGCAGCGCGAAGGTCTCTCTGCCTTCCAGCTTCACTTATAAAACGAAAATCTCTAAAAATCCAATAAATAAAAAAAGTGCGACAGAATTGAAAACAGGTAGTTTATTTTTTAATTTGGTACAACTTCTGATTTAACAGCAGTTAGAAAGGAGTTTAGAAACTCCGTCACGCGGCAAAAATGTGCCCATTAATAAACCAACCTCAAACTTAGCAGACGCTATACAAACTCCACCGTAAAAAAGAAAAAACCATTCGATCATCCGAACACAATTTAAAAACCCACAAAGACGAATCGCCGTTCATAATTCGAATTTCGAGCGCTGATAAAAAACAAAATGGCCGCCGTGCAACCGGCATTTATTAACCCTACCATAATCCCCGGGTCCGAGTGATAAATACGGGGTGCTCCCTTAACTTTTACTCGTGAGTCATTATGGTATTTAAATAATTCTGGGCTGTGATTTATGGCAGTCATCGTGACACGGGTTTAATCTGTGTTCACTAATATGACAGTTTGTGCGTGCGCTGCGAAGATGTTTATCTTGATAACAGCGGTGAGTGAAGGGTTGAGATTGGGAAGTTCGCAAACATAGTAGGTACCTACGTAACTATGGGGTGCTTTAGATTGTTACTCGAGCTCGAGTCGAACGGTCAGAGTTGCTACCTGAAAAAAGAAATTATTGTATGATTTTTGACATTGAAATTACCTTTATACAATTCTAGTTTATGCCCGCGGCTTTGCACGCGTTGTTTCTGTGGAAACGTTTTAAAGGTTTTCTTTCCCATGGAAACTGGTTTATGGGATAAAAAGTGGCCTATGTTTTATTCCGGGTTTGGAATTACCTATAGGTAAGTATGCAAAATTTCAGCCAGATCCGTTCAGTAGTTTTTGCGTGAAAGAGTAAACATCCATACATACAAACGTTCGCGTTTATATTATTAGTAAGATTAAATTATAATTATTATTTATTTGGGTACGAGTTGACGTGTAAGGTTTTATTATCAGTCTATAAATAGTTAGGCAGGTATTATGTCGTAATTAAACATTATCTTATCTACCAATTTAACTAAACTACTTAATAGATACAGAACTCGCTTCCCCCATAATTCCTTTAAAACTTTATCCCCAAGAAACTCAAAATTAGCAAGAAACGTTACATGCTCTGTAAATTGTGAGCGTCTGCAAATAATTTACAAACTGCAGAAATAGCAGAGACGAGGAATATAGCACGTACTCTGTACGTGTGAGGTCTAGCTTTACACTCACGGCTCCGGGCTGTTTTTCACTTGAACACCTCTATTGAACAGTGTGTTTCGCATCTATGCACGCGGTTGAAGGTAAGGAAAATAATTTCTACAAGGTGCTACAAAATATTTGCTCTAAGTTGTAACAGGGACAATTTTGCTTTACGGTTTTATTCGAACACCTGCCGATTAATTAAGTATAAATTTACGACCAGAACACCCGGAACAAATATATTTGCAGATCGTACACAAATTTGTCCCGAGTGCAGGAAACGAACCCGTAACCTCCTGCGTCGCAGGCGGACCTTAGCCCACCGCGCTACAGAGGTCGTCAAAATATGACAGTTATTAAAAGAGTCTATTCGCTCTCGCTTTTGCTTCGCTGCTGTCCACCAAAATCTTATAGACTGTATCAAACTCTATCCAAATTCCATAAAACAAGTAACTCAGCAAGCCAAGCGAGACACCGAGAAATAATAGTCCCTAAAATACAAGCTTAAAAATCAAATTATCAGTTATTGATTTCAAGACATTGTTTAAACAAGAAAATCTATCCGATCCTGCTTAACCTAAGCTGCTTAGCTTGTGTCAGCAAAATCCTAGGTAACCTTTTGTTTAGTATCGAAACACCTCCATAATTTTCCGACTCCCCTGCACTGCAGCGCGACGTGACCTGAGAGCCGATAACTGCTCCCGATACTCCCCGATTATACGGTGTGCAGCGAAAGTGGGCAACACTGTTATGTTTTCATGCGCTTTGTGACTGTTTTCTTGTTGTTTGTCTTTACTGTACACGAGTTTAAGTTCTATTGCGTTTTGTTAATATTTTGCTCCACGTTGAGCTCGCTTTAGGACATTTAACAATGACATGAAATGACGTAACTGAAGGCAGAACGTAATCTAATAGGTTTTTAGAGTACCTATCGTAAGTATTAGTTAATTTTAGGTTTATTTCAGTTGAACTACCTGTACAGTATTTGCGACTGTCTGCAGTAAGCTCAATTATTCAAATTGTTAAGACTAGAAGGTATACTATTTTTTTATTTTATTTTGTTTATAATTTTCTTTGTTAATAAAGATTTGTTGAGTAATTATTATTGTTATGTTGTATCCCACTGCTGGGTAAAGGCCCTAGTACAACTTTTTAAACTTTCACGATTTGTTAACATAAAAATCTCGTAATTAACATTAGGTAAAGATTATTTATCCGGTAATTATCGCGTACTTTTTTATTTTTAAGCAAAAGATAGGTACGCGATAAATAATCTTTGATAAGCCATAGTACATTTTAAAATTCGAACCACCATAGTATACATCACACTCACCTATCCAAACACAGCTCTAAATGAATGTATAAATCGCAACGGGGAAGAAAAAATAAAACTCCAGGAAGAAATATATCAGATCGAAGCAGTAACCCTCAAGGCTTCGAACAAGGGTTTATTGAGATATCAAATAAAAAATCAGCGGTCACACACGAACTAACAATGCTCCTTGATTTAGCCCGAGTTTATTGTGCAACGTTATTTATACGTTGTTCCCTTACGATTCAATATTTTGTGCCAGCCCTATCCTAAACCACGTAACCACCGAACCTGCCAACCTGAAATCAACCCTACAGCATCCACAGACAGTCTAAATCGGCTTTGCTAGCTTTTAGAGGTTAGGTTAGGGTTGCCAGTTACAAATTTACCAACGCATTTTATTAAGAATCGAGAATGTATCTCGATTCTGTATGCGGTTTGATTGGAAATATGCTTATGTTTCAGGGGAACATTGGATTGCGTCTGCTGATTGCAAGCGATCTAAGCGTTTAGAATTTAGAGGTCTTAGAATTCTTTGAACTACTTCTTTAAAAAACTTTTAGTGTTTGTAGCTAAACGAAATCAAACCCAACTCCGATTGAAACAAGAGTTTCTATTGATGTTTTTTCGAGTTGTATCAAATATTTTATTGCTGTAAGTATTTTCTTTCAGCTTTATTTCGATAAAGTAAAAGATTATGTGGTAATTTAATTTATCAGTGTACTTTGAAGATACTCGAGAAAATATATTTTAGAGATAAATTTTTTCTTAAGAGAAATGTACTAGAAAATAGTTTCATAACTCCGCTGGAAAATAAATACGTACTTTACCTTTCATAAGGATAATGTACCGAAAAAATTATTATATTATTTCAGCACTGCGTTGTGATGGATCATTTGTACTCTCACCACCTCGTGACATCACTTCTATATCGTTACTTTCACCGTAACGTAGGTAATACCATTACCGTTGGAACCATCAATCAAGGGAATCGAATCACTTGGCTCTTCAGTTATGTGTCATAAATAAAATATATTCACATGTAGGTAACTAGATATAACTTTTGCGCGCGATTATGTGTATATTCGGATAGAAATAGGTAGGTATATTATTCTTTCGTATAATATTCCGACTTATATTATTTTTGCTCAATTTCGTGAAGTTCTGTTCAACGAACTATACGTAGTAGTCGTGAAAGTGATAAATAACTTAATTTTAATTTTTAATCTTGGTAAAATTAAAAAAAAAACATTCTAGAATGTTAGAATCAATTTATTTAATTTACCCCCAAATAGAACCTTACTCTCAACATTTATCCCAAGTAGCAAATAGAACTCGCAAACTCCGGTCCGTCGCAAGTGGACCTTCGCCCGTCGTGCAATATCGGTCGTCAGTTCGTCGTTAAAAACGTCACCGGTACTGAGCAAAGCTGTACTTATCGGATTAACAATTTAATACAAGCCAATGTTGATTACAATGATACTGGTCCTTTAAAATACCTGCATCAGCAATCAATTTAATGAACACGTTGCACGGTTCCATTGTGTCCAGCTTTAAAACCTTTTAAAAAGCATTCGTAACGAAGTGGAACGGGTACATAACGAAATGGAACTGGTAGGTAACGAAATGGAACTTGCAACAGTCGCCAACAAACGGACCGCGAGTCGTCTCTATTATTAATTAAAACCAAAAACGTTCCGTTAAGCCGGTGAGTGTTCCGAAATCGAATCAAAGGAGTAATTCGAATGGAATCGTCGAATGAATTGATCGAATTGCTGAGCGCGTCAAGCGCTAGTGGTAGATAGATGTGATATTCCTCCTGTTTCTAAACGGTTAGAGCAATGGTATCATTATATTATTCCTACACACATTACTGGTTCGATAAGTTTTTTTGCCCCTCCCTATCGTTATGCATTAATTCATACTTAACACGTTGACTGCGGTTTTTTTCGACGACTGCGATCTTTTTTTTAACCTAAAAAATTCGTGCTGCCGCTCTACACAGCGGTTTTGTTGCGCCGCACATGCGTTTCGTTCGAAAAATATTACGGCTGTGCTGAGTCACACAGATCTGTATTTTCTCAGCCGCTGCGCTAGTGTGGATTTACGCATATTAGTCACTTGTAGAAAACACATACCGTGTGATTTCAGCAGTCAAAGTGTTAATAATGGTTTTTTTATTCATTTACTAAGCGAAAAATTTCCCAATAATGTCCATGCGCTCTTTAAAATAACTATTTATCTTATTTTAAAGAGGTACGTAGTTATAGGTGATAAAACATCTAACAAAATATGAACACATACAAATCACAATAACCATTATCAAAAAAGTACCATTAAAATCGAAAAACAGAAATTTGCGCAAGAAGCTTTACAAAAGTGTTTTGTTTTTGTGTTTTTTATTGAATCTAAAAATTAAAATATTAACATTTATACATCTTAAACACTTTACAGCACGAATCCTTATCAAACGAATCTATCACCCCACTGTCTTAAAATTAAAGTAAATAATTAAAAAAATGAGTTGCACTTCTATGCCCTTTACTAGCTTACCTACCACCAATTTTTATCGCAACACTATCATGCATCCAGTGAACGGTTGCACAAACTATTTTAGTTTTTAATGCTAGTCACCTAAAGTCCAGTGTTGAAGCTGCTGAGGTTATTTTTGATTTACTAACCTGGTTACGATTGATGTTAGGGTTGTCAGTTCCACAAATGAGTAAAGCGTTTGTTTTGATCTGTTTAGATTACCAGTATTTTATTTTTTCAATGAATAAATTAGATCGATAATCAAAGAGATTAATTTGACCAATGAAATCAAATTAATCACTTTGATTTTCAATCTATTGTGATTAGCTGGTACGTAAACGTCCCGCAAAACTTGTGTTATAATGTGACGATGAGGAGCGATGGGCGAAGGTCCGCCTGCGACGCAGGAGGTTGCGGGTTCGATTCCCGCCTCGGAACAATTGTGTGTACGATCTGCAGATATTTGTTCCGGGTGTTCTGGTCGTTTTCTATGTATAATAAAAAATATCTATCTATGTAATATATTGTATTATGTATATCAGTTATCTAGTACCCATAACACAAGCTCTGCTTACCATGGGGCTAGATAATGCTGTGTGAATTGTCCAGCATTATTTTTTTATTTTTTATTTTTTTTAATGAAAAGAAGAAGAAATATATCGTTGTTGTATTAAGGATAAACTTGAGATAGATCTTTCAGGTCTTTTAAGTCACATTGATAAATACGTAAGTTTGGAGGCTTGGAGTTTTATAAATTTCTTCTATACAACAAAACATTCGGCTAAACACACAGATGTAGTTCGGATTCTGGATTCATTGTTATTTAAAAAAATGCGTTCGAAGAATCAGGCTAAAGATACCACGCAACAGAATATTTTCTGTTCCGTGAAAGATACTTTTGTACTACTGTGAAGGTGACTTTATCTAACTGTTACCTATCTTATCTCAAGTAAAAGTCTCAACGGATCTCAATTAAATATTTTAATATTATTGATTGACTAGGAACGGACATAATGCTCCTTTTATCTCACAAAACACATGCAAACCTGCAAGCACCAGCTAGTTTACAATAAATTCAAAGCACCCGCCAGGTCGTACACAAAACCGCCCAAGAACGTGGCGAGGCAAGCTTTTAAATATTTCCGCCCTTGATTTATGTTTCCCTTATAAAAGCCGCTGGCTACCGACCTACCTACTTAGTTGATGTATTTTCTGGGAAAGATCTTTCTCTTCTGCTAAAAACTCTGAAAAGTTTCCTTGGCCTTTTAGAAATGAGAATATTTCGGCAGGCCTGAAGCAATCTAGATAATAAATGGAAAATAATAAAAATTTGACAAAATCGCTTCAGGCGTTTGGATGCTTTGAGGTTAGAAAGAGTATCAGATAACCAAATATACCTAAACACCCAAAAATATAGGAAAAAGGGCTGTGCTGTGTGTGCCCCCGGGAAAACACAAAAAAATTTAACATAGAATAACTATGTAGGTACATATGTTCAGAAACCTTTCGGCTTCATACAAGTGTAACGTGGCACCCTGTATATTTGCAAACGTAGCCAAAAAATACAAAACCCTATCATCAACCCTTCATTGTCTTACACCATCTGGCCCCCCAAACTTCCTTCCAGGGAACAAACTTTAAATTATTACCTAATTAAGCCACCCCAAGATTAGTGACGTCGGAAACAAACAAAGAGTTGGCACAATATAGCCGTCGTCACCGATCCAGCTTAGACCCTTGTCTTACGACGGACTATTTATCAAAGCAAGTACTTATTCGACGGGAACTAGGAAACGATAGATAGGGCTGTTTAGTTTTAAAATTCAAAGCAATTGTGTCAAACAACATTTTGAGTTCAATACGCATCCGTAATGACCTACAAAAAGTTGTTTGACACATTGGTTTTATGAACATAACTCACACTGAAGAAATCCTTTGTTATGGGATCAAACGTTGGTATTCTGCCAATATTTTATTTGGCGCTGTTTGTTGCCCGCCGCCGCCCCGTGGATATCTTAGTCGTCTCTTGCGACACCAGCTACAGCGGTGCCGGCTTTGAATTTGCACCAACCCAACTCTTCCCGCCGAGTAGTATGCATAGATCCGTGGCGCGGTTGGCGAAGTTCCACCTGCGACGCAGGAGGTTGCGGGTTCGATTCCCACCTCGGAACAATTGTGTGTACGATCTGCAGATATTTGTTCCGGGTGGTCTGGTCGTTTTCTATGTAATATAAACAATATTTATCTATGTAATGTATTGTATTATGTATATCAGTTATCTAGTACCCATAACACAAGCTCTGCTTACCATGGGGCTAGATAATGCTGTGTGAGTTGTCCAGCATTATTTATTTATGATTATTTATTCTATATCGTTTCTATATTATTATCTGATATGAATCTTTGTCCATGTGAATATTGTCCACCACATCCATATTTCGTAGCTCCCGGTCCGATACAAACTTACAGCAAGTCTGATACGTATTTAAGTCACCTAACACTGAGCTCTGAATTACGAGTGGCCTACAAATTTTACTTGGTTTCCATTCCTTAGCCGGAACTGGCAATGGCTACCAACCAAATCACCATCACTACATAGTATAAAACAAAGTCACTTCCCGCTGTCTGTCTGTCCCTTTGTATGCTTAGATCTGTAAAACGAGTACAATAGTAGTAGTGGTTCTATAATAATAACACTAGATATTAACTTCTAAGTACACTACACATTTATACACTCAAGAAATTAATAAATTAATAAATTATTGATTGCTTTATTCATTATATTTATTTATATTTGTAATATTATTTTTCACAAATGGGCAGTTCGTAAAACTCGTTAATAGAATAAAACGAGTTTTCTAGAAGCCATTTGCGTAGCCTCGATTTGCCTCAGTGGTTGCCGGTTCTTCGCGAGTTTCGTCAGATGTTTGTATGCTGAGGTGAGGACATACTAAGCACGTCTGCAAACACTTTAGGCAGATCAGGTAAGATCAAATGGCTAGACTCAGCGGTAACCAGCCGTTTGGAAGCTGTTCATAGAATGAAACAGGTCGTTAGCACTTGATCCTATTTTGGTAACATTTAAATAATAGCTGAATGGTTGATTACATTCATCCGGTTAAGATTTGTGAGGTTTAACTTAGATTGGTACGATTCATAGTTGTTGTTTATTTATTTATTTAAATCTGTTGAAAAGTCAGGGGGTAAATAGGTAAATAAACTCTCGTTAAATAGAATTAATATTTTATCTCAAACCTTATCTATCCTACTCCTACTATAATATTATAGACGCAAAAGTTTGTACTTGTATGTGTGGATGTATTATTTGTTACTCTTTCACGCAAGAACTATATACTGAATGGATCGGGATGAAATTTAGCATACAGGTAGTTGCAGGCGCGGAATAAAACAAAGGCTTTAACTTTTTACACCATAAATCAGTTATCATGGTAGAAAAATAACCCGTAGAAACAACGCGTGCGAAGCTGCGGCCAGAAACTACTAGAAACGATTTCAGATCAGTACGTGAGAGTACCCGTTTTGCCCGGCCATGGCGATCGCAACGTCAGAATAAACCCTTACAGCTCAACCCGCGGACGTTGTAAAAACCGAGTAAGGGAATATTAGGAACCGGTACAGTAGACCGTGCAAAGCCGGCGAGGCCATTCATATGCTTACCCGTCGCGTACCTAGGACTTTCTGACACGGATACATCCGACGCCCATTTGCCGTTATGAGGATATGATCCCGGAGGTGGTTTCAGCGCTTCATGTGTTACTCGCGGGTCGCAAATGGGGCTGCTCCATACCCTCCAGTGAGGGGCCTGATAACAGCAGCTGGGTTGTTTTGTGGAAGAAAGCAAAAGGGTTCCCACCACAAGCGGTAGCGCAGAGACATCCTGAGGGTTTTAGAGGGCTGGAGTCCCACATAATCGTACTGTGTGCCCGCGACGACAGTACAATTATGCGTGCGCATTTCCCTCTGGCTAAAAAGGCATGATCATTGTCCAACAGTGGATGTATGCTTTACTCCGATTTAGAATCCTAGATATTTTATGTCAACAAAGACATTTATGAATGAAAACTTAACAAAAATCCATACCAATAACAGAAAACGACAAGGTGACAGCAAGGCTATCACTAAACTGCAACACAAACTTCAACAACACATTATCCCACATGTGGAGAGAAATCGATTTAAATTTGTATTCGAAAATGAAAGAGAGATCAATTAAATGATGAATGAAACCTTCCAAAATCAAAAACTGTTTCGAGCTTCTATGCTTTGCTTGGAATACCAATGTCGTTAAATATTTTCCACCAATATTCCTCGAGTAACCCCTTTGTATACAAAATATATTTAGGTTTTTGAACCAAAGTATATAAGGTTAATTGACGACCGATGTGGCGCGGTGGGCGAAGGTCCGCCTGAGACGCTGAAGGTTGCGGGTTCGATTCCCGCCTCGGAACAATTGTGTGTACGATCTGCAGATATTTGTTCCGGGTGCTCTGGTCGTTTTCTATGTATAATAAAAAATATCTATCTATGTAATGTATTGTATTATGTATATCAGTTATCTAGTACCCATAACACAAGCTCTCCTTACCATAGGGCTAGATAATGCTGTGTGAATTGTCCAGCATTATTTATTATTTATTTATTTAATTAAATATCCGTCTTCATGAAGCCTTCAGAAAACCTGTGCTCTGTAGGTATACCTAACCTCTGAATATGCTTAGTTTCATCATAAAAGTAATAACGCGTAGAACACTATAATTCAAGCATCATCTTTGTAATTCAGCGTGAAAGCCACTACACTCTAACTACATAATTTATAGTTTCAAACGCTCAGCCGAAAGTTTAATAGTTGTTCTATATTTATGAGAGACTAGTTTCTGTCCGCGGCTTCGCGCCTTGATTAAAATGTAGACTGCGGATACGTTATTCTAAGTCAACAAAGTTATAGGTAATATTATTAGATTTTATTAATAATTCTGGACATTTCCCACAACGTTAGGGGCTAGATATAGGGGTGCTCTGGTCGTTTTCTATGTATAATAAAAAATATATATCTATGTAATGTATTGTATTATGTATATCAGTTATCTGGTACCCATAACACAAGCTCTGCTTACCATGGGGCTAGATAATGCTGTGTGGATTGTCCAGCATTATTTATTATTATATAAAACTGTAACAGATCTCATAACATTAAAATGTGTCCTGTGTCTTATTCCAGAACTAGACCTACATCAATGCAAAACTTCATCTCGATCCGTTTAGTAGTTTAGATGTGAAAAAGCAACAAACATCCATAAAGCTTTCGCATTTATTATTATATTAATTTGACTAGGTATCAGCCTATAGCTTGCGTGAATTATGTCATTTTAGGCCAATGTTTTTGAGGATATTGGGTGTCTTTGGATCTGACGAGGAGTGTTGCCGTTGCTCAGTTCTAAAGGTGGCACTTCACATGGCTATTTGTGTTCGCTATTGGGTGTTTGTTGTATTTGGCAAAATAAATGACGTTCAGACGAACATGCAAAAAGAGGCAAATACGACCATCCACACATGGCACACAAATAACAAACACACAAACATTTGGCAGCAGACTGAGCAGAGCGCAAGGTGCCAATACGGCCATTGTGTGGACGGCTTATTGCGTATTTGCCTATTTGACTGCTTTGATGTGCCTCGAGAAACCGACAAGCGCACGGTAACGCGTATTTGGTATTGGCCTTATTTGTCAAATAGGCGAATAAGGCGAAAACTTTGTCAAATAAACTGTCCACACATGGTAATTGTTTGCCAAATATGCCAAATTCACAAATACAAATAGCCATGTGAAGTGCCACCATAAGGTTTTTGTAAGCCCTAACACTCGAGGTAATCTCAAAAAAATTAAATAGTGTCCTTAAAAAAAATCGGTTTCGACGGGGCACGAACCCCCTTCCCCGAATGCGAGGGCTTTCGCACCAGGTATAGGTAGTAACGAAAACCAGGGGAAGCTGGCCAAAGGAATGCCTAT
The DNA here is from genome assembly GCA_947044415.1 of Eupithecia dodoneata. Classification (NCBI taxonomy): domain Eukaryota; kingdom Metazoa; phylum Arthropoda; class Insecta; order Lepidoptera; family Geometridae; genus Eupithecia; species Eupithecia dodoneata. The sequence continues at coordinate 12,517,758 of OX345658.1, read as the reverse complement.
GCCCAGAAGTGTTTCATGATAACATTTGAATTGCCCAGTCTAATAAATCAATAGGTACTAACAAATGTGACGACTGATGTGACGGTCTGCTTGCGACGGAGGAGGTTGCGGGTTCGATTCCCTTTTGCCTTGTGTCAAATGTACGTACGATTTACAAATATTCGTTCACCGGGTGTTCTTACATAGTATTTCCTATGTACACTAAAAATGATTATTGAATTAAGTAAGTATATTAAGTATCCATAACACAAGCTCTGCTTAGTTTAGGGCGAAATATATTTAGATTTAGGGTTTATTTAGGGCGAGATGATGCTGTGTGGATTGTCCAGCATTATTTAAATAAGTAGGTATAGGTACTTACCTACTGTAAAAAAATGTGATACGACATAACTATTGCACTCTTAACTTTATACGGGGATATTCCCGTTGAGCCTAAAATTGATCTTCATAAAAATCACCAAACTGATACTGACCCGGATTCAAACCAACATCGTTATTGCTCTTACGAGCGAAACCACCGGAAGGCTGTAGTATGTACGAAGTCGTAATCATCTGCAAAACCAGAGTGACATGTCAGAGTGGCAGTGCCCGCGGCGACGCGATACAAGCATAGCACAAGAGCTGGCGACTCGAAACTTACCTTACTTAAATGTTTACTTTTAAATTATTTTTTTGAGCGAGATTCCATAACATAGGGTTTTTTTACTTAAAAGGGAATCAAACACAATTTTGTTATAATACGCTTTTGAAACTATCATGGCTATTAACACAAAATTCACTGTGGTATAAGTATTATTAATACCTACTAAAGTATAATTATTTTGTATCTTTATATTTGTACTTGTATGATTTGACGAAAAGTGTCGCCATTGTTTAATTTCATGGTTTTTGCATATACCAAGCCAGCACCACATGGCAATTTTTTTATTTGAATTATAATTTATTGTTATTTTTGTGTAAGTGTGTAAACGACTTTAGTATTAATTGTGTATGACATGTTATTATATTCAATAAGGTCTGCATGTACGAAATTTCAGATACGTTTCTATTATTGTGAACGAATAAAGATTATGAATTAGTGAAACGCTACGTACTAGTCGCGTCTAACAGCTCCTACTCTATATCTAATCTGCCACAAGTAAAGAGACACATCACTGTCTCTTTCCGTCCCCTGTCCGCCATCCATTTATCTCTGTCCCGCATATCAATGTCCTCGGGCTAGTACATAAATAACGTCAAATCGCTAATTACGTCATAGATCATTCTAGAAATGGTAATTTTTCTTACTTCAAAGGACTAACTGGTCGGTTAAAAATAAGTTTGTTATTGTTTTGCTATGGTTGTTATTGTTTTGCTTTGACTGGAACGCTTGGGAATAAACCTGTTTTTTTAACCTTTCTTGTTAGTTATTTCGAAAGATAAATTTGTATTAAGTACAGTGAAGTAAACGCAAAAAATGGATTTCTTACAATAAAATCTGATATATTGAGAGCAATAAATTCTATGAAAATAAATAATAAATAATGCTGGACAATTCACACAGCATTATCTAGCCCCATGGTAAGCAGAGCTTGTGTTATGGGTACCAGATAACTGATATACATAATACAATACATTACATACATAGATATTTTTTATTATACGTAGAAAACGACCAGAACACCCGGAGCAAATATCTGTAGATCGTACACACAATTGTTCCGAGGCGGGAATCGAACCCGCAACCTTCTGTGTCGCAGGCGGACCTTCGCCAACCGCGCCACATCATCGATTGTCATCATTATAAATACCATTGTACGCGCGACAGTTGCGATGTCGCACAGCATTGCAATTTGCAACAAAAAGTAGCCATGGGCGAGCGTTCATACCTAGGTATTTCAGAAATATGGAATATTTGAGTTGGAATTGGAACTGCATCCGCAGTTTTCGTGACATCAATCCTCGCACAAAACGTAAGATATTGAATTCTTCCAATGTCTCTATCATTTCGAATATTTGTTGTCTTAGAACTTGCATTGATAGCTACGAAATTCAATAGAAATGAATTATTACTGTCATGATCTGATTTAGTGATTTTTGCCAAACCTTGTTTGTAAGTATGTCATAGTAATCTCAGTAGATATCTTTGAGATTTTTTTCGACCTCTGTTTGAAGGGTTCTTCTGACTTTATTAACAAAGAAAATCACAATCAAAATAAAAGATAAATTGAATCAATAGTCTGTTGCTAACAATCTAGTGATAACTCAAAGGAAACATGTCGTTGCCAGTCGGAACTCGGAAGCGTCCTCAAGATGCTGGCTGCATTGCTCCGTTGTATGGAAATGCATCAGTCAGGCATCATCGCTTTGACTAGACGCTCAGATAATTTTATTAAAACCTTTGACCCTTGGTGCCCAACGGTCCTAGGGTCTGCGTGAAATGAACTAGTAAGAATAACTCTAAAAGGATAATGGCCTGAGTTAGCAAGCTGAAATGGCCATATCTCGCAAAGAACCGACAACCACAAACATGTTCTTGAGTGGAGACCACGACTCGGTTAACGTAGTGTAAGACAGGGTGTCTTACACTACGTTAACCGAGTACCCGGCCTGCCAGGTGGGTTAACGACCTGCGAAAGACTGCAGGTAGATGCTGGATGCGGCAAGCTGAAGACAGGGCACTATGGCGCTCATTAGGGGAGGCCTATGTCCAGCAGTGGACTAACATAGGCTAGGATGATGATGATGAATGGCCTGTCCAGTGAAATTGAAAATAATTTCAATTCAAAATATGATTTTAGTACTGAACGAAAGTAAAAGTATTTTTAAATATTTACTCCTTTCATGGAAAAATCAAAAATTATCTCCACTCAAAAGCCTCTCATGTTAAGAATCTCAAAGGGTTTCCCAAATTATGTGGAGTTCTGTACCAATGTTTTCGATATTGAAAATGAAGTGTTACTTCTAAAGATTATCTCTTTGTGAAAGTGATCGTAATTTCTGTGAGTAAGATATACAAAAAGTAATAATTTAGTTTGTTATCCGCTATTCTGATCGATAAACTTAAAAAGGACTAAATAATTTTATCATCAGCCTATAAAGTAGTCCACTGCTGGACTACTTTATAGGCATTTATAGGCCATAGCACCCTATAAATTCTTTAGCAAGTATTTTTTTATTGTAATTATTTAGCTCGTAACGAAATTATCGTATTAGTAAGTTTATAAATATTAGTAATAGGCATTTAATACATCGATCGTCGCTACAAATTTTGTAAATAAGTTAGTAAAAGTTAGTACATTAAGCATAAGAGAATCGAAACTTCCAATTCACCTCCATTTAACCGCCAGTAAAATGAAGAAGTGTTTCGTAAATAATAAACATAAGCATACATAAGTAAGTACCTCATACCTAACCTGTAACAAGGTCATGGGTAGGTGAACTTTCTGAAAGAATGTACTCATAACGATAGCCATTGTTATACGCCCATTAAAGGTATGTAATTAGGTATAGTATTTTTGTCTCCCTTTGTTCTTGATAATGCCGGTACCAATGGAAAGCCAAGAGAGCTGTCAATCCGAGATAGGCTAATTTACGGCAGGACGGGCGGCCTACTAATGTAGCATGCGATCAGGACGACGGCCTACTAATGTAGCACGCGATCAGGACCAGTCTGATTTACGGGACGAGTGAGGCCCAAATGGAAAGTAGGCCGATACTGTCAGGCTATGTTTTGTAGGGAATTTCTTAAGTCGATCTTTTCTTTATTTTAGGTGGCTTTGTTTAAACGCATAGCAATTGTTTTGTTATATTTTTGCCTAGAAAAAAACTTGTTGTCTGTTTCTGTGTTTGTTTGTTCTATTCTGTTTTTTTTTCTCTGTCATGACGTACAATATAGCGTAATTGTCTTGTATTGTTTTATTTATATACCGACGTAGCTTCGGTAGGTCTACAGCAGCAGACGACGGACGATCAATATTTTTTTTAAACATCACACGAATATTATCATTACGAAAGTTTGGATGGATGTTTGTTTGGATCTTTATTTCCTCTTTACGCCAAAACTACTGAACAGGTCAGGCTGAAATAAAGATAGTTTAGTCGTTTTTCAATCAGTTCCCATGGGATAGAAATAACCTTTAAACTTTTCCATAAAATCAAAGCATGCGAAGCCGAAACTAGTGTAACACCAAGAAAAAAAAAATATACACGAAATTATACACATAAGTTTTAACATCATCGTCATTATGTATGTTAGTCCACAGTGGACATAGGCCTCTCTAATGAGCGTCATAGCGCCCTGTCTTCAGCTTGACGCATCCAGCATAGTCTACCTGCTAAAGTTTAAACATAATACAATAATTACCAAATTTACCAATACTTTCTCTCAACTCCCTACCTGCCTGGTGATCTACAGTAAAAGCTGTAGTATGTTGGCCATTCCATTGCCACTGTGGATTCAAATCTTACTCCACCCATAAGTCTATCTTTCACGTAATTAGGCCTAAGACTGAATAAAACAAGACCATTCATCAGCACAGCCTGGCTTTGCAAATCTCGCCCTTACTGTCCTTGGAATAGAGATAAGTCATTTTCAGTAATACCATGCTCCCGCTGAAATAAACGTGCGTCTTTTTTTTCTGAATTTATGTATTTAGTTTTATATTTTACATTTAATTAATTAAAACTTTTCAAACTATCATATTTACTATGAAAAAATGAATTAATTGTTTATTGTATTAATTGCTTTGAATCTTTTTGAATTCTTATTTTTGCTGGTCAATATATATTGTACTACGTCATTTGGGGACCCCAAATGACGTAGTACAATATATATTGATGTTTTTAGGGTTCCGTAGCTCAAAAATAAAAAGGAACCCCTATCACTTTGTTATCCGTATGCACGTCTGTCAATAACCTTTTTTTAACGACGTATGGAGTTGAAGGTATGGAGTAACCCAGTTGAAATTTACACCAAATTATCAAATCCGAAAACTATTGGAGCCGTGTTTTAAATCAAACTTCTAAGACCACGCAATCAAAAGTTACGGCTGATAATGCCCGAATATTTATATTATTTATAGTACCTATATACAAAGCAAAAAATTATAAAACTATTAATTTGTATCCATGTAGATATAATAGCGTTTTTTTTTTGTATTTTTAAGTTCCATAAAAATGGAGAGCATCAAATTAAAATTGAATTAATTATACATACAGATAACCTGTGATAATCAATCGACAAGGTCATTACAAATTATCATAATCACTGTATAAAGCTCTGCGCACATAAGTCCAACGCCGCTACCGAACAGCACAAAAATGTGCATTCATTAATAAAATATGCACAATATGGGATTAAACTCGTTATTTTTTAGATACATTTACAGGGACAAAATGGCTCTAATGAGTGGCTTGAAATGATTGACTCGCGAGTTGTCTATCATAATGAGGTCGTAATCTAAATATTACGACTTTTTAAACTTTGTCGGTTTGTTAACAAATTAAAGATTATTTATCAGGTATTTATCGCGTATCTTTTGTTTTTTTTTATTTTACATCCTCTAGGTTTCCATCGTGTTACAGCGATCGAGGTCACGTACACACAAAAAAAAACAAAAGGTACGCGGTAAATACCCGACAATATTACGAGTTAAAGCCGATATTTGAATGCACATTTATATGCTGTGCGATAATAATATGGCTCTGATCTGCGACAACCTTTATCCACATCAACATGACATTCATTAACAAAGTGAATGTAGTTTAGCAGTGATAAACTGAGATAGTTTTTTTATTTCAAATGATATCATGAGCCTTCGATAGCTCAGTTGGTAGAGCGGTGGACTGTAGACGGTAGAGATGGTGATCCATAGGTCGCTGGTTCAAATCCGGCTCGAAGGAATATTTTGTTACTTGTTGGTGTTGATTTTGCTGACTTTTATCGTTCGCCCTGGTGATAGAAGTTGGAATACGATTGTAGACAGCCGTCCCCATCACGTGTTGCAGCTTGGACGATTTCTCCAATAGCCGAGGTAGTGCTCTTGCTCGTCCACCACGCCACAGAGGTCATCAAAGCTACGTAGTATTGGAAGTATGAAAGCTGTGTGTAGTGGGTAGGTAGAAAGTGGCTGCGACATTGAGTACACCAGATACTTCAAACCACTGTAATGTCCGTCTGTCCCTAACTGGGTCACTGAGGGAATCACTAAAACATACGTCGTGTACTACAAACTTTTTAGGGTTCCCTGGTAAAGGGTTTGGGCAGCTGATGTAAATTAGGGTATAGGATTTGTGGTGGAATGAGTTGTGTGCGGATTTGGAACCTAAATTAATTAATTGTAGGACTATTTTACTGTTTTTCTCTTTGATTTTATATACTGAAGGTTCTCGCTGAATTTGGTTGATATAGGACCTAAATATTTGTAAATACTCTGATAAATCTGTGTGCTAATTAAAATTTATCTAGTTTTGTGTTTTCTATACTAATATTATAAAGACGAGAGATTTGATGTTTTGTTTGTTTGCATTGAAAAGGCTCCGAAACTACGGGGCCGATTAAATTCTTTCACCGTTAGGAAGTTACACTATCTCTGGGTGACATAGGCTAAATTATATTTTAGAAATGTTAAATTCGAATTTAGCGCAGATGAAACCCCGGGCAACAGCTAGTATATTACAAAATAAGCTAAGATTTGGCCCAACAAGCAAACTAATAATCTCAATTGTCAAGACGCAATCATTATCGACGCGATGCGATGAGGATTTCAATAATGCTAATAATTACTGAACTCTTGTAGTCGAACGTTTCTCACCCTTACCAACAGAATTTTTTCATTCCCTTGTTCCTTTGAGCAGTGACAGCCCACTAATGGAACGTTACAAAATAACGATTCGCTTTCTTCTGAGAAATGGAACGTTGATGGCACTGCGTTAGAGTAGGTTTACGTTCCTTGTTTTTGCAACATGTTACTTAATCGAGTTTAGTAACACAGTTAGATAAATAATACCTACTTTTATTCATCTTTTTATAAAACAGACAGGTAACTTGCCGACAGTAAATATATTTTTGTTTTCACAGTGTTAAACTACTGCAGATGACATTGTTTTACAACACAGTTTTTGTTCCATGTTATGTACCAATAAACGATTTATTTATATTATGTTACCCAAGTATAAGTGTGACTACTGAGAACTGATAACAAAGACTTGCTTTTCAATATGTTTGGTAATGTCTTTGCCGGGTTCATTGACCTCTACATACTCTCAAACATAGATGGTCCAATCTACGGTAAGGGCTGAGGGCAATCTGCGGAGTCTACACACACGCCCGGGGCGAGAACACGATACAATTAGGTGCTTACCTATCAGTGGCACCACCTTACTGCTTGCATTAGATTGCGTCAGCGTGCAGTGGAGATTGCTACCTGTAGTCAAGCTAAAGCTTAGGCACTGAATGTGATACCTTAGTATTATAGAATATAAAAGTGATTGAAATAGAATAGTGATTTATTACCTGAACTTATAACTACTTATAGGTACATATACATACATACATTACATACAAATCGTATATTTCAATTAATTAATATCTAATTACATTACTTACTGAAGGATAGGATTCGCAACGAATATATCCGACAGAGAACCAAGGTTATCGACATAGCTCAAAGAATTAGCAAGCTGAAGTGGCAGTGGGCCGGCCGTATCTCGCGAAGAACCGACGGCCGATGGGGCAAACGTGTTCTTGAGTGGAGACCACGACTCGGTAAACGAAGTGTAGGACGCCCTCCGACCAGGTGGGATGACGACTTGCGAAAGACTGCAGGTAGATTCTGGATGCGGCAAGCTGAAGACAGGGCGCAATGGCGCTCATTGGGGGAGGCCTATGTCCAGCAGTGGACTGATATAGGCTGATGATGATGATAATTGCATTCTCCGGCAATAGGAGTAAGTTCAGCATAATGCCGACAAGCTTAAAAAGCACGTTCGGCGCTGTTTTTCAGCTTACCCCTTACCCACTGGTGAGGTATTGGGACTGGTAAGGTTATGTATGGGGGGGGGGGGGTATGAATTCGTCAAACTACGATAGTTTGTGTACATCTTGCTTGAAACTCTTTATAATAATAATAATAATTCTGGACAATTCACACAGCATTATCTAGCCCCATGGTAAGCAGAGCTTGTGTTATGGGTAGGTACTAGATAACTGATATACATAATACAATACATTACATAGATAGATATTTTTTTTATTATTATATAGGAAACGACCAGAACACCCGGAACAAATATCTGCAGATCGTACACACAATTGCTCCGAGGCGGGAATCGAACCCGCAACCTCCTGCGTCGCAGGCGGACCTTCGCCCACCGCGCCACATCGGTCGTCAATATATATTATAATAGCTTAGCCCAAATAATTTGTCCGCACTAAAAAGTCGCTGTCCAGTTCTTTTAGAAGCTTGTGAGAAATGCTTTAGTATTTTCAAATAAGTTAAGTTTATACACAACATTGTAATATGAATATTTGTCCGTCTATATTGTTCGTTCATGTCCAGTCCATCCCAAGGTTGCCTGGAAGAGATCGCTCTCAGCGATAAGGCCGCCTTTATTCTAAGTTTTTATCTCCGTATTATTTTCTGTTTTGTGTGGTGTAATAAAGTTTTATCTATCTATCTATTTTAAACACTCTAATTTGAACAAAACAGCGTTAAACAGCGGCAAAATAAATAACGAACGAACTAATTTGCACAAGCTTTTCAAACACCAGCGAGATCGCGTCACCGTTAAAACATATTTAACGGAGTTTAACGGTATGTAAATACATTTATTTTTATAGGCGCAATCAAAACCGGCTAATTACATGTCAACAGCCTTTTGAGCCTCCAAATCGTTTAATTAAAATATCATATCGTTAACAGGTCGTATTGAGTTATTAACAGCAAGTGGGGGCTTTTTATACAATATGTCACGAGTTTCACTTTTGTAATACATCATTTGGCGTGTTTTAAAAACCTATAAACCGACTTCAACTTCCTAAATAATAAAAATGGGCTTAAAACTTAGTGTAGACAAAGCTTCGACCGAAAATCACTAGAGATAGAGATAGCAATAGAAATAAAAGAGATAGATATAGAGATAGGATAAGATATATGTGTTAGAGAGAGATAGACATATAAGATTGTAAATTTTTGAGATATCTAGTCGAATATAAGACTTAGGTTTAAGAAATATTGTAATAGGTAGCCTAGGTCATAGAGATTAGACTAGTGTAAAAATTATGAGAATAGGCCTAGAAACGTATGAGATATAGGAAGAAAACCGAGCCCGGCATAGTTAAAGCTAAGAGTCAATGTATCTAAAAATAAACCGTCCTCTACTCGGTATAGCCTCGAGCCGAAAGCGTGCTGTGACACGTTCAAACTTCGAGTCAAAGAATACAACGTCAAGAGAAGTACAAATAAAGTCGCTGGAACCCAGGACCACCAAGTGTTTCCCTTCATCCCCCGGATCTCCATCGACGGCAGAACCCCTGTGCCACGGCACCTCCAGGATCGGCGGGCTACACAGAGAAACCCAGAGAAGAGAATAAGAAGAAACAACAGGCGGTCTTGACCCCAGGGCCGCCACACTTTGTTTTAAAAAAGAATCATCGGAATCGGTTGGCGTGTTATTAAGTTGTTCGTCCATTTGTCGCGCACATACTTAATGCAAATTTAAGACTTATATGTTTTTCTCATGGATGCCATTGTCAGAACTGGACCAAATTTAAATGTGACCGAACGGGAACCACCAGCTTATAAATAAAAAAGAATCATCAAAATCGGTTCACCCAGTTGAAAGTTCTGAGGTAACAAACATGAGAAAAATACAGTCGAATTGAGAACCTCCGCTCCTTTTTTTTAAGATGGTTAAAAATTAGTATCGTGCATTCACTGTCCAGGCTCGGCGATGCAGCGACAACCCCGCAGGGGGCGCAGCCGACGCTCCACTGAACTGTAAGTAGGCATGTGCGTTATGGGCAATGAAAGTGTTACAGACAAGGGTCAACTTTGATGATTGGGCTTTTAAGTTGTCTAGTCATGTAGAGTCCCATATTTTTTCTCAATATTAGAAATGCCAATAGTTTTTTATCATTGTAGCACCCTGCTACGCCGCAGCAGCCGTAGCGAATGCACAAAGTATTCAGGAATCCGCATTGTATATTTATTTTCAAAAATTTAATTACATATTTCGTTTTCATTACACAATTCAATTTCACACTCACATACCGCTCATAAATGAGTATATTTTAGCCATCTGTGTCTAGAAAGGGGCCAAGTTAATCTAGTATAGGACCTAACAAAAATATTCAGCAAGAGTTTAACCCGCACAAAGAAAAAGATCCTTCAAAAGGTTGTCAATACCACCAATGGGAGCAGAAATTGTGGTCGCATTGAAGTGCGAACAGGGCCCGCGGGGCCAATCACTGGCCATAGCCGTCCGTAACTCGGTTACCGTACGGACAGGCGGTTACGGATTGTCATGCGAACTTCGGATATTCGGGTTGAAAGTTTCTGAAGGGTTTTGTAGGTAGATTTTTTGCGATTGTTGGGAAGTTTGGAAGGTTTTTGATAATTCTATTTGGCAATTATCTAACGCTTTTATAAATGTAATCCAAAAAGTCTGTAAAAGCTTTTTGTGTATGAGGGAAATTGGTTTTAGGAGGACGAAAGTTAAGATTGAGTGTACCCAACCAAGATCGACAGTCAAATCATGGTCGTTAGAAAGCGCAAAGATATTGTAAATAATATTGATTAAAAAGGCGTGGAAGTCCACCATTTTATATTACTCTCAGACGAAGTGGTTCGCGGTAGGCGAAGGTCACACAGGAGGTAACGGATTCGATTCCCACCTCAGGACTCCCGAGGTGGGAATCGTACCCGTAACCTTCTGCGTCACAGGCAGAACACCGCGCTACACTGGTCGTTAATCGTACGGTCATATAAAAAAATCTATTGCACCTGTGACGTAATCGAGTGGAACCTGAAGCCTGTCTTCTGCTGCAGACGGAACCGGCTGGGATGGACCCGCAGGGACCGCAGGGACTTAAAAGGAACCTGTAGGTAGAGACGTTTCCATCATGCGTTCTCGCGGTAAGCTCGGACGCTAAGGCGTCATCATCAACTGGTAATAATACGAAACGTACCCTACATTAGTACTATTTTATCTCTTGAAATAGGTATACTGCAAGTGTGTAAACCCAAAAGTTCCAGATTAGAACGTGGCACCCAGCTGCTTGTCTAAACAGAGCGCAGCTCTATGTAATAATGAAAACATCAACCGACAGTGGCACCATGCTGCATGTCTTAGGCAGAGCACAGCTCAATGCAGCCGGTATGTAAAGACCGTGGCACCCAACTGCATGTCTTAAGTAGAGCTTCATGTTCACCATCATCATCATCAGCCTATGATAGTCCATTGCTGGACATAGGCCTCCCCAAATGAGCGCCATAGCGCCCTGTCTTCAGCTTGACGCATCCAGCATCTGCCTGCAGTCCTTCGCAGGTCGTCATCCCACCTGGTCGGAGGGCATCCTTCACTACGTTTACCGAATCGCGGTCCACTCAAGAACACGTATGCCCCAGCGGCCGTCGGTTCTTTGCGAGATATGGCCGGCCCACTGTCACTTCAGCTTGCTAATTCTTAGAGCTATGTCGATAACTTTTGGTTGTCGGATGTATTCGTTACAAATCCTATCCTTCAGAGAAACCCCGAGCATAGCTCTTTCGATAGCTCGCTGAACTGGTGGACCAGCCCAGTGGGCATATATGTACTATATACCTATCTCCTATATAATATGAACAAGAAGAAAATGCACTTTAAAGATGTCTACATAAGTCACCGCCACAGTCTAGACGAGTCTAGGAGACGAGACGATATATTTTCAGACTACGTGCTTGATATACCGTTTACGTAATAGCCTATTTAGGTCACGAATAGAAACATTTTTCTCAACAGTTCGTATAATAGTGTATTAAGGTCACGAATAATATATCGTTCTTCTCAACTGAAAACGAGTTCGTGAAATACGTGAGACGTTCGCGCTTCATGATTTCGTCTTGTGCCACTGTGTTATAAAATAAAATAAATAACGTTACTGTGTTGCCAACTGTGAAATAAAGGGGATTTTTCACAATGATTTGGATCAATGGGTTGAAAATTATTGTGACGTGATTTGGTCAGCACATAAATACTCTCACAACAAAATGTAAGCGTATTGTCTAAATAGCTTATTTTTATAAAAACTAGCGGGCCGCCCCGTCTTCGCCCGGGTGGTCATTTGATTCAGGATTTTTTTTTAAAAATCTCTTTTTTCTCTCTGTAAGAAAAATTCTCGTACTTCAAGGAATACCTATTCTAAAAAAAGAATTAACGAAATCGGTTCTCGAATAGCTGCTCTCGAGATTTGCGCTTAGCAACATATTCAGCGATTCATTTTATATTATAAAGATAATGACAATCGATGTATTTCTAGACAGTGTTCATTGAAAGACGTATCAGTGAAAATCTTCGTTAGTCAACTTTTACGTATAATTAAAATGTACAAAGAGTAAATAAAATAAATAAAAAATATCTAGAATATAAATTTTTAGGTATGAACACATTTATCTAAAACATAAAATGTAATTTTACGATTTGGTATGTTTCAAGAACATACATAACTATCAAAAGTATTTCAAACATACTAGAAAGTAGAAAGAAAGAAAATGTTTCAATAGATATGCAAAAGTTTTGTATAAAGCTGTCAATACTTTTTTCACATAGATTTTTCACCAATCGACAACGGTGGCATCGCGTCGGTCGACCTGTCGAGAATGACAATAAAACTCCCGCCAAATTCACGTCATCCGTCAATAGAGTCAGCCTTCAAATATGACGCCTAGCCTATTCCATTTTTGAAATTGTTCTGCGTTTTTCTGTTTGATTGATGAGAGAGTGGAATTTATTGACCTAATTTTTAGGGCTTAATTTGCCGTGTTTTTTAGTTTGAACACGAAACAAATCTATCAATACTTTCATAGCCTAGATTTGTTTCATCTTCATCATCAGCCTATGTTAGCTGCTGGACATAGCTGGACATAGGCCTCCCATAATAACGATATAGCACCCTGTCTTCAGCTTAACTCATCCAGCATCTCCCTGCAGTCTTTCGTAGATCGGCATCCCAACTGGTCGGAGGGCGTCGTCGTACCGAACGTTAACCGAGCCGTGTTCTCCACTCAAAAACACAATTTACCCCAGCGGTTGTCGGTTCCTTGCATATCTCGCGAAGATTTTGTATACATATAACCTATTTATAACCTATATATATAAGTATAGAAGAAGGCTTAGTAAAGAAGGCCTATTAGTCTCATAATTTGTATGTATAATGGGTAGAAAACAAAATTTGTTGAAGAAAATTCCTCCCAATATTCTGTAGATGGCTGTAGTGGCTGTGTTGTGGTGTAAGTAGCTATAGTTTTAAAGCCCTAGAGATATAGAACAGGATTGAAAGTTATAGCCGGACAGCATGCTGTACCTATCATTATCATTTTCAGTGCCATTAATTATCTACAAAGACGACTGTTATAAATTTTAGGGTCTATTTACCTTTAATCTCGATACCTCCCAGACCAATAAAATAATTTCAAATAAAAATTAAATCAAGCCCAAACAGCCTCATAATTCCAAGTGGCTTTGGAATTAACCCGTCGGCTACCAGGGGCGCATAGATAAAAAGGTGCTCATTAATGGCGGTAAAAAATTGCTGGTTAGAAAAATGACCGGTTTCTCGATTAAAGCATAATTTTTTTATTAAATACTCGAGTTTTAGAATGATTTTTGATATTGTTAATCGAATGGGAATTAATCGAACAAAGATACTTTTTTACGTTAAAATTATAGGTACTTACATTTAAAATTGTTTTTTTACTGTGTAATAAATAGTTTTAAATGAAATATATTGTTGTAAAATTAAATTTTTAACATTTTTATAACAAAAGAGAGAATTGTCACTCTTCAAGTTTTCTTCGAAAGGTTAGAACCAACAAATTTGGAAATAAATAGATAGGAATATGTATATACAACGTTGTGAAAACAACTTGTGAAAAATTTAACGCTCCACAAATAATTGCAACATAAACCAATTAAAAACTCTTAACTGCATTTCACCAACAAATAAACACATTATCCAAATAAGCGTAAAATTCTCTTTTACAACTAATTTCACCGGTTCCCGGCGTTGCTGCAAATTAAAACGTTAGTAATAAAGCTGCAATCACGCTCACCACTTTCAAATTCTAAAAAAACCTATTTAAACAATATTAAGGCATTCCTCACAAGCAGAACAGCACCTTCTACAACATAAAAACCCAGGCAAATCTCTACCCTATTATTAACATCATATTGCATAAAATAAGTTGAAATGTATGAAACAATAAGGATGTCTATTGAGTTACATTAACAGTCTCGCAGCACTGTATCGCTTCGCTCCCCTTGTTTTTAAAAATGTATGATTTTTGATTGGATTTCTGATTAATTAGTCTGGAAAGTACACTCACTGTTTATTTTAAATTAATAGTTCGTTTTTATGGGAATTTCCACCCTTCTACCCTTTTTAATTTTTACCCTTTTGCTTTTTTTTATAACCTTTTGATAGCATCTGATGGGGTTAATATTCATTATTAATCATTGTTTGATTTTTCTTTTACAAAAAATAATTCTTAAATAGATTTGATGAAGTACCTAATGATATTGTATTTAAAAGTTAGTTTTTCATAGCCTAGATTTTACATATTACTACAGAATAACTATAATAATAACTGTACTAAATTACCTAATTATAAGTGACGGTTTGCAATAATCTCGGAACTTGACCTGCGTAGGTACCTAGATTGCAAAAAAAAATCTTTAAAATTGTATGTTAGTACCTACTACCTACCATAATAGGTATTGTTGCTTCGATGGGAATGTATTTTTTTTAAAGTCAATGGACCTTCTTTATTATGTATAAAACAAATCAGCGCGCCCGAACCCTGGAACGACCTAACCTAATTAGAACATAAAGTCATTTTACAAAAATACAAAGGACCTTTGTAAATGAAAATACAAATATTCCAAAAAATTTAAAACATTAATGGGAGCAGACACAATAAACTTTCCCCGTCCCATCTCCATTTTCAGAATAAAAACGGGACAAAAGCACTCGAAGTTAAACTCGTCGATTTAAAAGGGCTCAGAATAATTTCCCAAATCTACAAAACAAAGGGTAGGGATGACCAAAAGAGAATAATAACGGAAAAGGCCCATTTCCTATTAAGGGAATTAGGGATGTTCTGTGGTCGGCTTTTGTCCTTGCTGATTTGTCTGATGTATTTTGCTGCATCTCTCTCATGAATTTTGCAAGATCCCGGTACTGTTTCTGACTTTGTTCGTAAACCTTATTTTTTGAATATTTTTCGCAACAAAATCCTGGATGTTAAAACTTGTTAAGTATCGACAGGAAACGAACGATATTGTAGCAGACGAAAGCGTCGATGGAAGAACGAATCAAATGTGCACAAAAGAATGGATATAAACTCAGTGACGTGAAACAGAGGATTTGAGGTAGGGAAAGTTTTTTTTTGCCCAGCAGTGGAATATAATAATCTAATAATTAATATTTATAATTATAAATATTTCTAAATATTTTAATTATTGGTGGGAACCAATGATTACCTACATCCTCCTGCCAGGTGGGATAACGAATTGCGTAAGACTGAAGACAGCGCGTTATGGCGCTCACTAGGGGAGGCCTATGTCCAACAGTGGACTATTAATAGGTTGATGATGATAGATAAATGATTTCATTGGTTTATATTTTGATTATTATTCTGATAAATTTAACAAAACCTCAAAACTTCCACTCTATAACAACTTTTATGAACCCGTACTATTAATTATTATTTGAAGTGGTATTTGGCGGTCATCAGGAGGTCGCCCCGACGCGTCCGGCAACAGAAAAAGCCGAATAGAGTCACCCTCGGCTAAACTATCACCCATCACTACAAAGGTCCACTCGGATGGTCCAATTTACATGTTAACACAACATCCGACAATGAGATAATTGAATACTCTGTGTAATCCAGCCTTTGACAATCCCTTTCGGAGGGAGATTTTTAATCTGTTCAGGTATTACCATAATTTGTTGATGATGGGGTGATGGGTGGACATTTGATACGCACATGTTACCCAAAACTTTGGGAGATAAATTTCAATACTGTAGGTACCAAATTTATGATTAAAATATAATATAGGATAGAATGTGAAACGTTATTATAATTTCGATAGTAACTTTACTAATAATATAGTTACTAGCAATTGTGGTCGCTGCGATGATAGTAAATAATAATATTATTAAAAATCAGCAAGAATACAATACAAAAACACTTTGCACCAGATACAGATCATTACAAAAAGCATTACGTGCGACAAGTACTTACAATGGACAGCCTATAATAATGCTTGTATCTTGAGTTTGTACCATGATACGGTTTGTCAGGAAGGATTTAAGAGGATCAGCAGATACAAATACTTTATAATGTGGTTTTCAATAACTCAATAGGATAAGTACGAGTACGAGCCTAATTTACAAAATACGTAGATTAAAAGTAACATGCAAACATTTCTATATCAAATAATTTTTAGGTGAATCGGTTGATCCTGGAATGATTTTATAGAAGTAGAAAATCATCAACCACCTTCATAAATAAATAATACTGGACAATACACACAGCATTATCTATCCCCAAAGTAAGCAGAGCTTGTGTTATGGGTACTAGATAACTCAACAATTATCTGCAAATCGTACACACAATTGTCCCGAGGCGGGAATCGAACCCGCAACCTTCTGCGTCGCAGGCTGACCTTCACCCACTGCGCCACAGAGGTCGTCGAACCACCTTAATAGTTACCTATAAGTCGTCACAATTCTGGCAAGCTAATGCCATAAAGCGTTTATCTTCCGCGATGTCCCACATTAATAAAATATATCTGTACCCTCTGTACCTTCCGAAACCGGTATTATAATTTATAAAACAACTAGCGGCTCGTCCCGGCTTCGCCCGGGTGGTCATTAGTTTCAGACAATTTTTTAAAAAAATCTCTTTTTTCTCTCCTTAAGAACCATCCCCGTACTTCAAGGAATATTCTAAAAAAAAAATTACCGAAATCGGTTCAGCTGCTCTCGAGATTTGCGCTTAGCAACACATTCAGCGATTCAGTTTTATATATAGTAATTGATTAAGTGACACACACAAAAACTAAAGTTCTAACTCAAAAACTTCAAACTCCAATTCCAATTCCAAGTAGATCTTAGCCCCTTCGATAAAGTTTATCCTTCCAACTTGCAAAGGGTACCAGGACAACATAAACAGCGAGCTGATTAGTCAATAACAGTCAAACGGCGATATAATGCAAGTTGGCCGCGCGTTCGCAAGCTGCCGGACTGATTTATAGCCCTGGGACCAGACTTTGGAGAACTATTCCGATAGGTACTGAACTAAGACGAAAGACTGCAAAGGTTTAAACTGTTTCAGAGATAGATAGAATAGAACCAAATATCAGGCATTATTGAAGGGAAAACTTCTTTAGGCGCGTTGAGCACTTTTGGGTGAACCAAAAATCCTGGAACTCGCGTCATATCGTCACCTTGTTCTCGTTTCCTGTGTTTAAATCTGTACTTGTTGGATGAACTAAAAGCGTCAAACTCGCGTCGTCGTCACCGCAAGCTTTTTATAAATAAAATATAAAATCAAAAAAATAAATTAATACTGCTGCTGCTTGACAATTCACACAGCATCATCTAGCTCTAAGCTAAGCAGAGCTTGTGTTATAGCTACTAGACAATACATTACAAACATAGATAGATATTTTGCATTATACATAAAACGACCAGAACACTCGGAACTAAAATATCTGCAGATCGTACAAACATTTGTCCCGAGGCGGGAGTCGAAAACGCAACCTCCTGCATCGCTGGCGGACCATCGCGCTTCGACCACCGCGACACAGAGTTCGTCAAAAGAGAATGCAGTAACTATTCACGTCTACTGCCTCAAAATATGAGAAAAAATACGGTTTTAGTGCTTAGTTATATTTATAGTATAGTGAGCAATAAATCATCGAAACACATAAGATGCAAACTTATCGCCTCTAGACCCAGCTCCAACTTACCTAATATTCGGCGAAGTCTAGACGACCGCAAGATATTTACGATCGTTTGTTTACAACAATGTAAATGTAACCTCAATAACTTCAATACACAAATGGACATTTACATAATGTGGATTTACATGAAGCTGAGATGATGGGATACAATGTTTCTTATTCATATGCGTTTGATAGACCTTTTGTAGAGTTGTAATGAAAGATAATTTAGCTTTCGACAAAGTCCCTACAGTAACTGGTCTCGCCGTATCAGTATTACATAAAACATGGTTAGAGACGTTAAAGACAATAGAGTGAAATTCGGCCAGTATCTTCAGAACGCTTCCGATAGGCTTTGATATTATGAATCAATTCAGCTATCTCTAGATTGTTGGTTCGCTTAACTGTTTGAATAGTCTACAGTCGTATTCCAACTTCTATCACCAGCGCAGAATCCATGCAATCTTTTAAGGTACAACTAAAGAAGTGGCTGACAGCTTAATCGATATATAATGTGAATGAATTTATGACGCTAAAATGTATTATATAATGTAGGTTTATTATTATAATTTGATGTAGGTATGTAACCAAAAGTTATCATTAAATGAACTATGAACTAGTCGATACTCGAATTTTTTTTCTTCAGTCAATTAATGGTAATTTGTTATAGTAGTTATATTAAGCTAATACGTTATTGATTCAATAGGAGACCCATGCGGCCATCAACTTTCGGATTCGTGTATGATGACCACATTTCATCAAAGACAACGCATGCAAAGCCGCGCGAAAGATCTAGTGACTGTATGGTTCCATTTTCTCAGCCCCATCCTAATATTTATCTCGGCGCATGCTAAGTGTATTCAAATATTTACAAACAAACTGTTTGCCAATACTCCGACGTAAACATTGTTATTGGCGTTACGCACTACGCATTTTCCTACAAGAATATACATGTTTTTCCATCGGAGCTGAGATAAGCTAGCCCGTAGCTAGCTAGTATCTTTCAGTTCGTAAGCTGTTGGCTGTAATTGACATATCTAGCACCTATATTTACTGTTATGCAGCTTGTGTCTGCGTAACGCATCTTAGAAACAACTAGAATGGTGTCTAAATAACGTTGCTGCTTCCCGCCCGCCTTTAGGTATCTCTTGGTCGTCGCGGGTGTCGTAACCGCGCGGTAAGCGGTCATCATCATCATCAGCCTATAGCAGTCCACTGCTGGACATAGGCCTCCCCCAATGAGCGCCATAGCGCCCTGTCTTCAGCTTGCCGCAGCCAGCATCTAACTGCAGTCTTTCGCAGGTCGTCATCCCACCTGGTCGGATGGCGTCCTATACTACGTTTACCGACTCGTGGTCTCCACTCAAGAAGACGTTTGCCCCAGTAAGCGTTGGGGTGGTGCAAATTCTAAGACGGTACCAGACCCATTACCATTATTTATACCCATCCCGTATTCGAGGTTTTTTACCAGATGCTCTATTGGAACCAATCGAATCGCCTGATCAAAGGAGTACCCTCTCGTCGCTAATATGCTGGATAACTTAAATAATAAAATAAAAATATATAATAAAAATACCTCATTTCCTCTACCCACGAAAACTTTTTACAGGCTAAAAGTCAAGATTTCTAACCTTATTCCGCAAATCTAGTCATTTTTCAAAACTACTTCACGCATTTGAGATTTTCAGGGTATTTCAGGCCTTAAAACCTACAGACCTACGGATCTTTCAGTAACTGTGATGACCTCACGTATTCCTAACCGTACTGAAGGGTTTCTAGGTTCAGCCCGCATAAGAATAAGAATAAGAATCATTTATTTGCTTAAAACATGACTATTAACATGGTGTGAGCAGGCAATTATGTTAAAATATTATAATTATGAGCTACATGTTTTGCCACTACTGGCGTGCAAATAGGAGATAATAAAGATAATAAAGTAGTCGATACATTATGAGTTCAGGTTTAGTAACACAATTAATTTCTTATACCTACGAAGTTTTGGCCTGATCCATAGAGCATTTTGGCTTTGTCTTGACCCAAATATGTTCACAAACTTCTCCTTTATAACATTAGGTACTAGCAGGATTACCTATAGTCTGCCTGAGTTTGGTTTCTCGATAATATTGATTCGTTCCGTTTTCAACTGACTTCGAAAAAAGAAGGTTCTATGTAGGTATGTTTTTTTTTGTACGATCGACGATTTCTCCGCTATTTATGAACCGACTAGCTTTCGCCCGCGGCTTCGCTCGCGTGGTACCAGGATAAAAAGTATAGTAAGCCTATATGTTATTCCAGTAGGTACACATACTATGTATGTTCCAAGTTTCATCAAGATCCAAGTCCAAGTCCAAGTTCAGTAGTTTTTACGTGAAAGAGTAACAAACATCCGTCCATACTTACAAACTTTCGCGTTTAGAATATTAGTAGGATTTGGATGATGCTTTTGCAATTATATAGAAGGTGATCTCTAAATGGGCCTATATATTTTAGTTTATTTGAAACTTACCCCCCTCTGTGCGTCGCGGACACTGTTAGTGTAGTTTGTCGTCCAAGTGTGCAGCTGGACATGCTTATAGTATCGAAAACCAAGTGAGAGTAGTTTCAAATAAACTAGCCCCCGCTTCGCTGAGGCGGTAACTCCAGTACTCCAGTCATCCCGTGACCACGACAGTGTGTAAACCTGTTGAAACGTCGGCAAAAATAGGTAAATAAACCCGATAAATACCCGTTGTATTAATATTTATAATTAACGAAAAGTATCTGAAATCACTGAAAAAACTAATCAGAGCCCTCCGTGAATTTTGTTTTTCGAGACGCTCCATAGTTGTATGGGATTTGCATAATTCCGTGTGGTGATGTGTTCTACAAAATACTATACAATAAACAATTTTGTCCAGCATTATTTATTTATTTCGTTTTAAAAAAAGTTTAAAAATATTTACTTTTCGTAAAGTTTATAATAATCATATCAACACAATTTAAATTCAGAGAAACGTTCATTTAATTGACGACACTCTTTTGTACAAAAAAATATAATAACAATCCACGTTTAAACAAATAAAATCCCCCGTTCACCTAATTAAAATCCATGCCGTTACTAAATCCATTTATTTCGTCCGGCCAAATAAATCGGTGTATTGATAAATGGATAAACTTCGCTCGCATTCGAATTCGATTACTTAATCGAGATATGCAGCAATCGAATAAAAAATATAGAATAAAATAAGCGTTTGATTGTTCCAGGCTACAATTTTAAATTTATTGTACAACACCACGGCAGTTCAGTTCAACATAACAGTGTCATCATCAGCCTATGTTAGTCCACTGCTGAACATACCTCCCCCAATGAGCGCCATAGCGCTCCGTCTTCCGCTTGCCGCATCCAGCATCTGCCTGAAGTCTCAATCGAACCGCGCCTGCCACGCAGGGTTGCGGGTTCGAATCCAGTCTCGGAACAAATGTAAGATCTGCAAATATTTGTTCCGGGTCTTCTGGTCGTTTTCTATGTATAAAAAATATATTTATCTACGGAATGTATTGTTCTATGTACATCAGTTATCTAGTATCCATAACACAAGAACTGCTTAGCTTGGGACTATAGATAATGCTGTGTGAATTATCCAGCATTATTTATTTATTTTTATTAAAATGTCGAGGAAAACCATTTACCTAGCGAAGTCGTTAATTATAGTGGAGTTAAATAATTCGTGTGACAAATGTTATTCGACTACTTCGATTCGATTAAATACCATTCGATCTAATAATACGCTGAGCTGTCGTTACTCGGAGGAATCGATGTAATAAATAAGTTATTAGGCCGCAGCTAGAATAGGCAATTAGGTACCTATTAGGTACTTAACTCGGATATCGGATAATCGGATTAAAGGCTTTGATGCTATGCCAGCAGCGTAACCTGAACAACGGAATACGGCGTGGAAGTTGGTCTTTGATTTAACGACTACTGACTTAGAATAAAAAAAAAGTTAAATAATTATAGTCAAGATACCATCCACCATAGCATGTGATATAATTATTCCTATGACTTAGGCAGCCTTCAGCAGACATTTGCGACCTCCTGGTGTGAAGGCGCCTTTAGAATCATTATCGTTCTTAGTTCCAGTAGTAGAAAATAAAAGCCGTGACGTTCGTGGCGTAAAAATAGACCCCTCAAACTCATACTCATGAAGTCGTAAAATCCGACTAAGGAAACATACCTACCAGAGGAAGGGCAGCAGCTTCTTTCTACGTATTTTTCTGGGATCAATAATCCGCCTGCCAAGCAAGTGAACATGAGAATATCCCCCTTGTCACGGGGTTGACTTTTACAATGTAGTAGTTTGTAAATGTGTCCTTGAGTGAAGACAGCGACTCGGCAAACGTAGTGTAGGAAGCCCTCGGGCCAGGTCCCACCCGGCTATGGGATGAAGACAGTGCGCTAATGGCGCTCATATAGAACCGTGATGCATGTAGGGATCAGAGAGGACTATGCCCAACAGTGGGAAATTATACAATAGCTGTAACTGTTACACTAAGAACGTGACGCGTGGAGGGTAGGCCTTCGCCCAACAGTGGAACGTGCTGGGCTAATTGTAATTCTACGAGCCTGTTACTGTATAATATGTAAAATATGACTTGTCTAAGTGCTTATTTTGTAAGCCTAAAGAAAATAAAATATTTTGACTTTGACTTTAATACTAACATTATTCTAATGAATACCAAGGTATCTTAGTTTAGAGCTCTGGTTTTCTTCCAAAGCCGCTCATTATCGAAGTGGGGTAACTTTGGCGGGGATCAAGTAATATTGGTTTCTCAATAGTTATCAAACTTCGAGATAGCATCGTTACGGGTTACTTGGAGTTAGCAACGTTTGGACTCTAAATTTTGAAAATGTACATGTCTCTTTTTTGCACGACAAAAAAGGTCATGCTCTGGGCAGCTCAACCTTTTGATTTTAACCAACTTCAAAAATTAAAAACAGGAGGAGGTTCTATGTTCGGCTCTGTGTATTTTTTTATGTATGTTCGTTGATGTCATAAAAGGTGTCGAGGTGGTCTAATAAAAATGTTATTATCCAGGGATTAGTATTTATCTCGTCAGCTTAAAAATCAACATAGAATTTTTTGGAAATCACGACTAGCTACAACAATTTTGGTTGAAAACTTTGATGAGTATTTCATTGTTGTATTAATAAATGTAGCTTTTCAGGTAGTCCCTTAGTTGATTTTCGAGGAATTTATACGTAAAACGTAATGTTAAACATGTCAATTTCACACCTTCAACATCACTGATCAGATCAAACCAAATGAAACTTGAATTATAATTAAATGTCGCCACTTGAAAAATTAGATCGCGCTATCGAAGCCATTTTCATTATTCAGGCATTTGCAGTCAAAATAGACATAAATAAATAATAAATAATGCTGGACAATTCACACAGCATTATCTAGCCCCATGTTAAGCAAAGCTTTCTAGATAACTGATATACATAATATAATACATTACATAGATAGATATTTTTATTATACATAGAAAACGATCAAAACACCCGGAACAAATATCTGCAGATCGTACACACATTGTTCCGAGGCGGGAATCGAACAAGCAATCTCCTGCGTTGCAGGCGTACCTTCGCCCACCGCGCCACATCGGTCGTCAAGACATGTCGGTCTGTAGTTTTTATACGGCCCATAGATTTAACTAAACAATATATTCATATTCATATTTATTTATTGCATAATTGTATACATTTGTAGGTCTTAGTATCTTGATAACGTATAAGAAACACAATGGTACCCAAGCAGGGCGTGGCAAAAGGTACTGAAAGTGTAAGTGAGCCGGGTTTCTATAAATTATGTTCATTAGATGAGAGAGAGCGAGAGAGAGATCAGACAAATATAATTCAATAACATACCTTGTTTTAATTGTAGGTACCTACATCAAATTGTCCTCCAGATATTCATACCCCAAAGTCAAATATGCATACAATGAGTTCCACCAGTTAGACGGTGGCGATAGAACTTAACTGTTTTGAATACACTACTCATTTGCATAAGATATGAAAGTTCTGTTGCGAACTATAGCGGGAATGGACAATGCATGGACAGCGCCGGGGAATGGCCGATTATGACTGCTGCTTATGCTTATGGGTCGGTGCGAACGAGCCATTTATAGTGGTGGGTATCTGTGAATTGGCAGAAAATGGAACTACGATTTGAGTCTCAATCGACGTAAGATAAATAAAAATCGGCCAAGTACGAGTAGACTCCCGCACAAAGGGTTCCGTATTTCTATAAAACCGAGCAAAAAATAACACGTTTGTTGTATGGGAGCCCCCTTAAATATTGTGTATATGATATTGTATCGTATAGACCCATAGCACTTATCTCTATCATATCCAAAATATTCGAAAAATACTTACATGGCGAAATAAATTCATATCTTGAAAAAAATAATCTGTACTGTAAAGAGCAAAAAGGTTTTAGGAAGAATAAAAATATAAACATGGCTATTTTTGACTTTTTAAAGAACATTATGTTAAACGTTGACAAAAGAACGCCAGTCTGTGCTATCTACTGCGACATGACACAAGCATTTGACTATGTGGATCACAATATACTGAGTCAGAAACTTGAAGCTATCGGTATTAGAGGAAATGTACTGTCTCTAGTACAATGTTACCTCACAGATAGAAAACAGATTACCAAAATAAGTAAAATTAATTTTGAATCAAAATGTCAAGAAACCCATACATCCTCAGAACGTAATCTAGTCTACGGAGTACCACAGGGCAGTGTATTAAGCCCGCTGTTATTCTTAATCTACATTAATGACTTGCCTAGAGTGACATGCCAACCAATGACCCTATTTGCGGACGACAGTACCTTAACTGTAGCTTGTAGAGACCATGCTTCATATGAAAATGACATTAATAAATCTTTAACATCTGTTATTTCATGGCTTAGTAATAATAATTTAAAAATTAATCTCAAGAAAACGAACATAATGCATTTTAATCAAAGATCTAATAATTTATCAGAAATTGACATACATTTTAGTGATCATTCCATTGCCGAAGTAGAGACGGCTAAGTTTCTAGGGCTAATAATTGACAAAAGACTCAACTGGAAAAGTCACATCGAAAGTTTATGCAAAAGAATGAGTAGTGTAGCTTATGCTCTACATAAACTAAGCTACACAATTAACACCGATGGTCTTCTAGCCGCATATTATGGATTAGCTGAATCTTTGCTCTGTTACGGGATTATTTTTTGGGGGAATAGCACCGACCACGACCGGGTTTTCAAAACGCAAAAACGTTGCCTGAGAGCAATGTTTAACTTAGTTTCTGTTGACACTTGTAAGCCCTACTTTGTTAAGTATAAAATTCTTACTCTACCAGCCCTGTATATTTTAAATATAGCTATGTTTGTGAAAAATAACCTTCATTTATTTAAGAGTTTCTCCGACGGCGTGGTACGTAACCGACGCAACAATACCATTAATAGACTTTGTACGCACCCATCACAAACTGCCCTAATACGAAAAAGTGTGTTAGGTATGGCACCCAAAATATATAATCATGCCGTTAAATGTTTAGACAAAAATAATTCTGATAATTCAAATGTATTTAAAAATAGACTTAAGAATGTACTCATAGAGAAATGTTATTATAGCGTTAATGATTTTCTACTTGACAAATTTTGATTTTATATACCCACCAATTAGAATGTATAATTAATTTTAAGTTTATCTGATAATTTTTAATATAATTGAATAGATACCTTATTTAGAAAAGACATATCACATTAGTGACAAATCTGCAGTGTGCCCTCTCCTATTTGCACGCCTGTAGTGGCAAAACATGTAGCTCATATATAATATTTTAACATAATTGCATGCTCACACCATGTTAATACTCATGTTTTAAGCAAATAAATGATTCTTATTCTTATTCTTATTCTTATCGTAACCGACAACTGCTGGGGTAAACGTTTTCTTGAGTGGAGACCACGATTCGGTAAACGTAGTGTAGGACGCCCTCCGACCAGGTCGGAGGACGACCTGTTAAGGACTACAGACAGATGATGCGTCAAGCGACAGGGCGTCATGGCGCTCATTAGGGGAGGCCTATGTCCAGCAGTGGACATAGGATGATGTTGATGATGAGGATGATGATACTGTGAATGAATACTATTTTGTTATTTCCAGCAGTGAAGGATTATTTGCTGAGATGATTATCGTTACACTGCGATTGATTTTGATAAAAATATGCATTGTCTTCCCACTTCAAATAAAAGCATCTGCTTTGACTACGAGCGTTACATCCGGAATACGCTCACGTTCAAGTTGTATGTAAAAACGTGACATATTTGCGAAGTACCTCGGAAGTAGGTCAATTGACTTCACGAGGAAATTACAGGCTTTTTTCTAAAATTACATATGAATCGAGCGCGGCAATTTTTTGCTTGCGTGGTGTCCTTGGGCGCTGGAAGGGTTCATATTTTTAGATTACGTGATGGTAGGTCCTTGCTTCAACATTATCATCGTTTTAGTTCGCACTCAATACCTAATCCTTGTTCACCTTCTCGAAACTGTTTCCGAGTACACTTACCTTGGGCAGATTCTGCAGTTGGGTAAAACAATTTCGAGAAGGAGGCCAAAAGAAGGATCCAGCTACTGAGGCGGGGCAGCATTTGGGAAACTATGTCGAGTCCTCGTCATCCATACCGCAATGCTTGAAAACGAAAGTTTTCCTACCCGTTATGACCTACGGAGCTGAGACGTGAACACTGACGATAGGGCTGGTCCACCAGTTCAAAGTCGCTCAGCGAGCTATGGAAAGATGCTATGCTTGGAGTTTCTCTGAAGGATAGGATTCGTAACGAATACATCCGACAGAGAACCAAGGTTATCGACATAGCTCAAAGAATTAGCAAGCTGAAGTGGCAGTGGGCCGGCCATATCTCGCGAAGAACCGACGGCCGCTGGGGCAAACGTGTTCTTGAGTGGAGACCACGACTCGGTAAACGTAGTGTAGGACGCCCTCCTCCCCTCGCCCCAAATACCCATCGAAATCGGTTGGTGTGATATTGATTTTCATTTTCATTATTCGATCATTTTTCACATATTAATGCAAATTTAAGACCTATATATGTTTTCTCATGGATGTCATTGTCAGAAAAATTCTGAGGTAACAAACATAAAAATATAGTCGAATTGAGAACCTCCTCCTTTTTTGAAATCGGTTAAAAACAGCAGCGGGTGTTAATATATGTGGAGAACCCTAAATTAGTAAGCTATCACAGTAACACTATTAACTTGTACATATGATCGTATCATGTTAAAATTTCCCTCTGTATTGATACATTAACGTTGACCCAACATGTGTTGGCGAAATCTCAGTTCACGACAAACCACTTTGTCATATCATAACAAATGAACATGTTTCCGTCAATAATTAAAACAAAGTTTTAAACTTCTAACAAACCAATTCAGTTTGGTTTGGTTTGTTATTCAAACTTCCTATGACAACACCATTTTCTTCAGCATTATTTGATTTAACATAAACTCTGATGGTAACGAAATAAGGTTGGATATAAATTAGTTCTACGAAAGGAAATGGGATGTTCGCGAACCAAAATTAGGTTTGGTTTAACCGTCTGTGGGATAGTTTGTTGGTTTTCTTTGACAGTTTAAAATAAGCTCGCATTGCTAATAAATTTTGTTTGTCGAGAACTATCACATTTAAATTTATGTATATACTTATTATTTATGATTATTTGTTTATGTATGTTCTGGTATAGTATATACATAATTCTACAATACGCCACCGTCTATACCTATACATTATACAATAGCTACGTGTACAAAGGTTGCCTGGAAGAAATGTATGGATGTTTATTAGTTCTTCGTGCTAGAATTACTGAATGGCTATTGTCTCAAATTTTGCATAGATGAAGCCCTTAATTAGCCTTGCCTGGAATCTAACATATTCCACAGTTCTATTATCATAATAGAAATAACATAGGTAACGTTTCCTTTTTGAATTATTAGTGAGATTTTAATGATATTTTCTTTGTAAATGGTATCCATAATTAAAAATTTCATCCTCTAAGTCCTCTTGTGGTTCCGCACTTTACATACATCTACTAATCTTACGAAATTAATCGTCTCCCCGTCGAACTTCAACTACTAATATTATAAAGAGGTTGATTGGAGGTTTGATTTTTCGTTTGTTTGTTTGTTTGTAACGAATAGGCTCCGCAACTACTGGACCGATTTGGAAAATTCTTTCACTGTTGGGAAGCTACACTATCTCCGGTGAATATAGGCTATATTATATTTTCAAAAAGTTAGGGTTCCGTACTAAAACCGTGCGAAGCCGGGAAACTCTGCTAGTATTAAAATATATTGCTACTGAGTGTATTCATCAAGCTGTACCAATTATTCCGTATTCATCAAGCTGTATTATTTGTTTTATTTAGACTTAGGGATTCTAAATTACATTCACCACCTGCCATCCGAGTCTACAGCCCCCATTGCCCATAGATCACATGGACGGACGGTTGGACTGCCTTACGATGCCTATTAACGTCACCCTTTATGGATTTAGAGCATGTTGGTCAACTCGCCGCTTGGCCCGGCCATTCTACTTGACATCCTATATCACTTGTAAATCTTCGGTGGATCGATTGATCTACTTGAAGAGTTTAAGATTAGTTTTCGAAACGGTTAGCATTCGATCGGTGGATTGGATAGCTGTAAAATTATTCAGTTTTTTGACAATATATACGTAAAATTAAAGTAAAATGTTGAATGGAAGATGGAGAATGATAAAAAATTTGAAACTATATTAGTTTGCGCTTTGTTAATACAAAAGTCAATAATTAAGTCAATAAGTAATACTTACACTATATTATGATATATCATGATTTGTTTTTATCTGATTCCATGTTCTGTGTTAGTCCTATAACAAATAAATTCATTTCATTAAAATTCATTTGATTTTTGAGTTATCCTATATTTCGGTACAGTTTTAAGCGCCATGATCACGGAGTAAGTAAAGGTACTTCGAGTAAGTTTTTATTGACATACTTACCATACCGATCTACCGTAATTTTTTGTCTTAGCACATACTTTCAGAATTCTGATTGGAACGAGGGCTCAGAACTCAGACAGATGAAAGCTGAAAACGCCAACGACAGCTAACTACTAATAGTAGAATACCATGAATGACGATTAAGTTTCTTGTGGCCACTCGTACTCTCTCTTTCTCTCTTCAGCTTAGTCTTCAGAAGATTCACTGTTTCTTAATTTCATAGTTTCTTCTTATTTTTGAGTTCTGATTCCTCTAGACCTTTGACTGGACATAGAAAGTTGCAAAATTCCACAGATAAAACATCAATCAAGGCAAATTCACTGGATGGCTAAGAAATTCGTAGCCTACGGCGAACTCCGCCAACCACCACTTTATACCAGTGACCTACCAACTCGCATCAACCTACCACTTTTCGGGCGCTTCATATTTGCAAGCTTTGCATGCACTCATCCTTAAAAGATTTGCATTCAGGCATCACACAAAAAAACAGTATGTTTTGTATAAGTATAATAACATTCTAGGAATGATAATAATATTATCTTCAAAAAACCTATATGGCACAGCAAGCGAAGGTCGCTTACAAATCGAAATATTCCTACTCATTCTATGAAAAAGAGACTATCAAGAATCAGAAAAAAACATGGAGGCTGCTAGCTGGTGATTATTTATTACACAGTTTTATTTATTATTTATTTGAAAAAAAAA
The DNA here is from genome assembly GCA_947044415.1 of Eupithecia dodoneata. Taxonomy (NCBI): domain Eukaryota; kingdom Metazoa; phylum Arthropoda; class Insecta; order Lepidoptera; family Geometridae; genus Eupithecia; species Eupithecia dodoneata. The sequence goes on along the minus strand of OX345658.1, from coordinate 12,487,766 downwards.
ACAAATTGGCACTTATAAAATGAAGCCCTTAATTCTAAATTACCTGCCTATTTGTCAGGCAGGAGTCAAAACTGCTAAACAGCCAGCGAACAATGCACGGACCGTCTTGGGGATAAAAGATCTTTGGAAATCTGAGCCACAGGAGCAAAGCTGTCAAAAACCTAGTGTTGCAAATATGGTTGCACCTGTAAAGCTGATGACCCACTAAAGTAAAGAGACATGTTGTAATCGGTGGCCATATCGAGCCAGTCCATTTCGGGGCTACGAAACTGGCGATAGTACAAAGATTTTGCTACAGTTGATATTTTTTTTGTTGTTGTATGTAGAAATTTTTGAGTAATTTCTTTGCCTACGCATATAAACGCATGCCTCCTGCTGCAGCGGAAGCACCCCCTACAAGTTTTCGCCGAGGCTGAGTGGAAAATACGAATAAATGAATAAAAATGGTGATCTTAGCGATTTCAAGAACAATCGAAATATGAGATATATTGTGAATTAATTTTACATTTGACAAAGAAGAGAGCAGGAAGATAATACTGTTATTTTCTGTAGATATTAGTTGTTAAAATGGTAAAGTCTATTTCGGGAGCTTTTTGTTATAGTAATCCTTCATTCTAATGTTTTTAAACACATCATTATTTATATTTCAGTAAATTTTATGAGTCTCTGTTCTGAACTAACAGACCAGGCAGTTTTGCCTTCCGCTTGTCGTAACACAGCGGACAAGTCATGGCAAAACAACTGCGGTTCCGCTGATATGGTATCGTGGCGGAGCTGGAGGTAAGCTACTGTCCACAACATAACAATACAATACAATACAAAAATTCTTTATTGTACACCATAATCAAATCATTACAAAAATATATTACATGCGACAAGTACAATGGGCGGCCAACAACGCATGTTTCATGGCCCGACCCGCCCAGGGTATGTGTTACAAGCCTTATTACATGCAATTTGTTACCACCGCTCGTGTATTCAATACTCAGATAGATGGGCTCCTTTGTGAACCTCCCTTTGTTTGCCAAGATGGTGAATACAAGATTGCCAATAATTTTCGGAGAAAATACTCGATCGAAATTGCTGGGACAGAGAATGGAGCGTGAGTTAGGTTTGTTATTTAGCACAGTGTTACCAACGGTGGTTTAAAATATGGTGAGACGAAGATTTTAACCGTTCAGTGGTTTTGACGAGAGAGTAAAAATATTCAAACATCCAAACTGATGAGCGGATAAATACGTTTGTATACTGCTCGATATGCCGTATGGTGCTCTTTAGAATTTGCACCACCCAACTCTTCCCGCGGGTGCCGTAATAGGTGACTAAGGGATATCCACTGTGGGGCGGGCAGCAGCGCCTCCTGAAAAATATTTACCACCGAACTGCGATCCCAACCCGCATGCCCAGCATGGGGATTATGGATGTTTGTTACCTCTTCACACCAAAACTGCTGAAAGGAAGGGCTGAAATTTTGCATACATTTAGTTTTAATAAATAAACATAGGCTACTTTTTCTATTATTTTCCGTCTCGTTTAATTTATTTCTGTATTATTTTCTGTTTCCTGTGGTACAATAGAGTTTTCTATCTCGCTATCTATCTATTCTGCCAAAAATACATGAAATTCCACAGCAAACAGTCCGCCTGGCTTTATATGAGTGTATATGACACGACTGCGGCGAGCCCTGCGTTTGACATTTAGGGAGAATGCGTATTCTCCATAACCTACGGGGATAACCACACAAGCTAAATTGACCCCTGTCATAAAAATGTAGAGTTCGTTTTTGGGTGTCAGTGTTTAGTATGGAAATGGGAGTTTGAAAAGCGTTGTGAGAAATTGGGTTAGTTTTAACGTTTTAACTGATAGTTTTATTGATAGAATATACTGAAACTGATATTTTTGTTAAATTTTTTGACTAAATAAGTAAAAAGCGTTTAAAATTTTATGCGTTGTTCTGTCATCTGATATAAAAAATAATTATCTATGTAATGAATAGTATTATGTATATCTCTTGAAACGCAAATATCCTCGACGCAATGTTGATCATAATTTGATCAAGTTGGTCATCAATCAAAGTGAGTATGGCATTCGCCCTTGATCAACTTTGATACGAAAAGAGCTAAAATTTTTATCGTCGTTTAGGTACCATCATGCAAGCTTTAAATCGTTAGATGTACCCCTACCGTTGTCAGACTGCGCGACCTTGTTGCCACGCGGCGTGAGTGAGCTCACTCACTTGAACTCAGTGGACGTACATCATCAGCGATTACAGGGCAATAGGTCATTTATTTTTTCACAAAAACGTGTGCAATATTATTGCACAAACAATGGTAATAATAAAAGTTAGGTTTATTGGCAAAACTCATTCAAAGATTAAGCTAAACTTTTTGACACAGGGCGCATCGAAGGATTTAAATCTTTGCCATCATGTGTTAGATAATGAGCAAGGTATGTACATAGGTTCCTAATAGGTAGGTAAACGGTCTTCTTTACCACCATATTCGAAAACGATCGGCCTCAAACAATATTGTCTTTAGCTCTAATTTATCACACGCTAAATGGTAGGTAAGATAGACTAGAATTACTCAATGCGCTTCCAAAGACGGCGGAATCTCATTGATTTAGATTGTACATAGAGTCGAGGAAACATGCAACTATGTCCGGTAAGGGTGTCCACTGTCCACTTTGCATTCGTTTTCACCGATAATGTGTAATAATTATAGTAATATAGGTTTTTTATCATCATCAGGTTATACACGTCCACTGCTGAACATAGGCCGCCTTTAAAAGTGTGTCCACTATCCACTTTGCATTAGTTTTTAACGATAATATGTAAGTAAGTAAAAAATATTGTTTATCATCATCTTTAGCCCGTACACGTCTACTGTTGAATATAGGGCTCTTCTGAACGACGACGCCACGAATATCTATAGTTTTATAGATAATTTAAATATATATTTACAAAGTTATAAATTATAAGATAAGATTAAAATCAAATTAGAACTCGGGTTTACAATTGAAACAGTTGAGCTAACTGAACTTCTGGCATTTTTGGTTAAACTAGTTTTCGCCAAAGTTAAGTGCTTCTTTCACTTCATTCTTGGAAGATGGGCCGGGCGTGTTATTTATTTATTTATTATTATTTATCTGTTGAATGGCTGATGACCATATATGTATGTATTGCTATATTATATGCTCAGCCTTTATCTTTATGATTTTGATGCCATGTGGGGTATTGTAAAAGTGCTTATTTTGTAAGAATAAAGAAATAAACATTTTGAATTTGAATTTGTTAACCTTTTATATGCGTGAAATTCATATTCAAATTCCATTATTATCACCCAATTTTGACGTTGTAAGCTATCGTATAACAACGGAAACAAGCCCACCAGTCCCAACAATCACACTGTTGTCCTAGGCAAATCGTCCCAAACGGCGACAAGACTGTTCCTATAGGCACAGAAGCCTTTGTGGGGCATATACGAACCATCTAGAGTGTGTAGTATGAATTTGCATGATACCAAGACGGAAAAATGTTGTAGTTCTTTTGTTTAGAGGTACTGCCGCTAATTATGAGAAATAAGCGATAGTATTAAGGATAACTTTTGATATACATTAGTTTTGATGAGGTACTGTAAAAATGTAACAAATCACTCAGAATTCATAAAAGAAAATATATATTTCGCTCTCCAATGCCTAAATACAAAACCGCCGCGCGGTCGCGCGTGACCTGTTGCTGAGGAGGGTTTTGACTTTTAAGTCACAAAATAACAATTCTTTTGACCTAAGAGATATGTAGATACAGAAATCTAACATCGAGTCTCGGGTGCATCGATTAGATAGCTCTTATAATATCCAATAATAGTTCATCTCAGTATCCGGTAGAAACACTGCATAACGCCTAACCTATAGGGGGAAACGAAAACTTTTATAGATTTCAAAGTCTAACATCAAACTCATGCTCAGGCCTCAGTACTGGGACTTATACGAACCATCCAGGGCCTTATGTTTCTGTGTCATATAAGTAGGTAGGCAGTCATCGTTGGATTGGATTCCTTGTTTATTCGTTTACGGGACTATTGTCCCAGTAATTATATGTTTGTGTTGGGTAAATAGTCATGCATGTTGGGGAAATTGTGCGTGGAAAGGGCAGAAGCATTTTAAAGTAAGGTTTGTTTTAATAAAACTTTTGCGGCTGAATTATTCTTCCGTTCAGATTATTGGTATGAAACAAAAAACCAGATACCAGGGGAAAATAATAACAATCATACTAGAACGACGACGACCGATGTGGCGCTGTGGGCGAAGGTCCGCCTGCGACGCAGGAGGTTGCGGGTTCGATTCCCGCCTCGGAACAAATGTGTATACGATCTGCATATATTTGTTTCGGGTGTTCTGGTCGTTTTCTATGTATAATAAAAAATATCTATCTATGTAATGTATTGTATTATGTTATATCAGTTATCTAGTACCCATAACAGAAGCTCTGCTTACCATGGGGCTAGATAAAGCTGTGTGAATTAAAAAAAAATATTATTAGTAGGATTACTACCCGAATTAATTTTGATAAATTAAGAAAATATATTTCATAAAATTAATAAGATTGTATCATTTAAAAAGCGACATAATAATAAATCAAGCAAAAAAAACCTGAGTGCTAATAGTTACAATTCCAAACGATTACCCAAATTAAAAGTGAATTCATCAAAAGTTATTAAATGATATTTATTTATGAATCACCCGATAGCCGAGGGTTATAAGGGAGATGGTAACACTGATACAGGGTATTAGCATAGCGGAGTGGTCGACCATGCGTAGACGGTTATCTAGGGTTGGGTTGTACAGGCGGCCACACAACTGGTCAATTCAGATGTATTTTTGAGTTTATCACTCGTATAATTGTCGCCGTACATAGGCTACATTTTGATTACGAATAAAAAATACAAATACTCGTGTAAAAAACTGGCATTGGAGGTAAGTTCTCATAATAAGGAGAGTTAGCTAAATGACAATTGCTGCTAAAATACATTGTATAAAATAAAATATATATTGTTCATATTAGAGAAAGATAGATTAATTTGGCCATAAACAGGTTACATACATTGGCATATATTAATGATGTGAGATGTGATTTAAAGTAATTTTACTAACTAACACGTGGAATAATGCTTCTTTCTCGTAGAAACTTTAATTTTTGTGTAAAAATATTAAAGATATTTCGTGCGCGTCTGTCCCACCCATGTAATTTAATTCCGAAAATGTCGAGACGAGATGGCATTCGGGACAGTTTTTGGTGTTATCTAATTGCAAATGTGAAATTTTGAAACTTTTACATTTTCACAAAAATGTTTTTCTTTTGTAAAGTCTCGGCACGTCTAAAATCACAGCTTTCTATTCTTTTTCAATTTTAAACACGTGCATGCTTTATAAAATGTTTTTTTTGCACTTTATATGAAAATTTTAAACGCAATCACAGCTGGTTACTGATTTTATGAATATTTTTTGCGTTTAATCATATTCTGATCATATTTTTTTATGCATGACAGTACATCTAGTTAAAATGTAAGCTCAAAAATATTTGGTCTTTAAATTCAGCATCTCATCATATTCTAGAGTATATTATTCAAATGAAGCACACCATAGTATATTCTCCTATATTCTCCTCTATAAACCGGTGAAATAGATTCTACAATAATGATGATGAACTCCTAGCATTTTCGGCCACGGCGGCGGCTAGTTTCAATAGATACTAGCTAGGAGCCAGGACTTATTATTTTAGTGCACAAGTGTATTCACACTTGTGCACTATAAAGTGTGTGAAATGTGTTGTGTAAATAAAGAGTGTACGAGTGTTGAACACTCGTACACTCTTTATTCCCTCACTCTTCCAATCCGATAGGACGGTACGACCGACACGACCGTGGAGAGGGATTGGCGTCGAATTATTGTGTAATGTTCTTGCATGCATAATCCTAAGATTTTTTTTGGGTTGACCCAGGATTTGAACCCTCATTATCAGCGGTTAGACACGCGACCGCTAGACCATCATGACAGTCAAAAAGAAATACAAAAATATTATTTTTATATTTCTATTTTACAACAAGAAAATAATTATTGATCCTGTACTATACAAAGAAACTTACGTTTTTTTATGTTTTGGCATTATGTGCGAGTCACACCAGTTAGATTCCGGCTGAGATCATGTAACAAGTCTTTATCTAACTTATCTTAATCATAAGTCAAATGTAAAAAAATAAATTATGAATGATTTATTATTATTATTTATTTTATTTTAAGCCATTATTGTCCCACTGCTGGGCAAAGGCCTCCCTTTTCTCCTTCCACTCCTCGCGATCCAACGCTGCAACAGGCCACGATGGAAGATGTACCTCGAGCTCGTCGCGCCATCTCATCCTGGGCCTTCCACGTCGCCTCTTAGCGTTGAAATGAATTATGAATGATAGTTTCAGTGAAATATTAAATAATTTAAATATTATAATGAAAACCTGCTGTGTGGTGTCGGTCTGCTGTGTGGTGTCGGCCGTGATAGAATAGCACCACCCCAACTCTTCCCGTGGGTGTCGTAGAAGGCGACTAAGGGACATACACCGGGGGGCGGGCAGCAGCGTCCCTTGCAGCACACTCCCTATACTGCGATCCCCAACCCGCATGCCCAGCGTGGGGATTATGGGCATCAACCCCCCCATGGATAGACACGCCAAAAGAATGTGGCCCCCAGTTCCCGGCCGCCTCGCTATTCCTGGCCATGGTAGCGGCCACGGTAACGGCGGGGCAGGGGGTGCTAGGAATCCCCGGGCTACATCAGGCTACCAAACTCTACCTAAACTGACCCTGGCTACGTTTAACGGACGCACTCTGAGGCTTGACCATCATCTAGCGCAGTTGGAAGTGGAGTTAGAGAACATCAGATGGCATGTTCTGGGGTTATGTGAAGTCCGTAGAGAGGGGGAGGACACCGTAACCCTAGACTCGGGCCATCTTCTCTACTTTCGCGAGGGTGATAAAACATCCCAGGGTGGCGTAGGCTTCCTCGTCAATAAGGCCCTCTCTAGCAACGTCCAAGAAATCTCCAGTGTGTCGACCAGGGTAGCGTACCTGATCCTTCGGCTGTCCAAGCGGTACAGCATGAAGGTCATCCAGGTCTATGCACCGACCTCGGCACACTTGGATGATGAAGTGGAGGATATGTATGAAGACATATCCAAAGCCTTACATAACACCACTAAGGCCCACTTCAACGTTGTTATGGGGGACTTTAACGGCAAGGTGGGAACCCAGATTGGCAACGAATCCCGAATAGGCCCGCATGGTTATGGGGTCAGAAATCACAGGGGGCAAATGCTTGTCAACTTCCTTGAGAAGGAGGGGCTGTTCTTGATGAACTCTTTCTTTAAGAAACAGCCTCAAAGGAAGTGGACATGGCAAAGCCCCGACACTGTGACTAAAAATGAGATCGACTTCATCATGACGGATAGCAAGCACATATTCAGAGATGTCTCAGTGATCAACAGGTTCAATACCGGATCTGATCACCGACTCCTCCGAGGCTCTCTGAATATCAACTTGAAGCTTGAAAGAAACCGTCTGATGAAGTCCACGCTCCGACCTGACCCAATCCAAATCATGGCGGGCACCGAGAAGTTTCAGCAGCTTCTCGGGAATAGATTTGTTGCCTTGGAATCCACTGATGACGCTGACGAGACCCTACACAATCTGGTTGAAACGTTGAGGGATGAGGGCATCAAATTCTGTCGAAAGCAGCGTACTGGCAAGAAGTCCAAACTCTCGGATGAGACTCTTGGGCTGATGACAAAAAGACGGGAGACCACCCAAGCGACTTTGTCAGAGAGGTCAGACCTGAACAAGCGGATTGCGAAGATGGTACGGCACGACCTTCGGAGCTTCAACACGCGCCTCATTCAAGAGGCGATAGAGCGAAACCGAGGGTCCAAAGTATTCACTCAGCAGCTTGGCAGGAGCCACCTGACAAAGCTTAAAACGCACGACGGGAGGACCGTATTGTCAAAGCCGGAGATATCCGCCGAGATAGAGGATTTCTATGGCCGATTATACGCTGCACATGCCCCTCGTTACCGACGAGATGACCAAGATTCCAGAGCCACCCTGACACGCCACTATACCGACGAATTGCCTGAAATCAGTCAAGACGAAATCGTGTTAGCTCTAAGGCAGCTTAAAAATGGAAAAGCCCCCGGCGAGGACGGTATTACTTCAGAGCTTCTTAAAGCCGGAGGAGCCCCTGTAATACAGGAGCTACGGAACCTCTTTAATACCGTCCTTGACAGTGGGAGAACTCCAAAGGCGTGGAGCGGGAGTTTGGTGGTGCTCTTTTTTAAGAAGGGAGATAAAACCCTTCTTAAGAATTACAGACCCATCTCACTCTTGAGCCACGTCTATAAGCTGTTCTCACGAGTGGTCACGAACCGTCTCGCCAGGAGACTCGACGAGTTCCAGCCACCGGAACAGGCTGGGTTCCGCGGAGGATATGGCACCATAGACCACATACACACAGTGAGGCAGATTATACAGAAGTCCGAAGAGTATAATCAGCCCCTGTGTCTGGCTTTTGTGGACTATGAGAAGGCATTTGACTCCGTCGAAACCTGGGCTGTTCTGGATTCCTTACAGCGATGCCAAGTAGACTATCGTTATATCCAGGTGCTGAGTTGTCTCTACGAGGCCGCCACCATGAGTGTCCAAGTACAGGGTCAGCAGTCTAAACCCATCCAATTGCGCAGAGGAGTGAGGCAGGGGGATGTCATATCCCCGAAACTGTTCACGTGCGCATTGGAAGATATGTTTAGGTTGCTGGACTGGAAAGGAAAGGGCATTAATATAAACGGCGAGTACATCTCACACCTGCGATTCGCTGATGACATAGTCTTAATGGCGGAGTCGCTTGAGGAACTGAACCAGATGCTGGACGGCCTAGCTTCAGCCTCCCGATGTATCGGTCTTGGCATGAATTTGGATAAAACCAAAGTCATGATCAATGGTCACATTGATCCAAGGCCGGTGGTCGTACATGGTCACCTTCTCGAAACTGTTTCCGAGTACACTTACCTTGGGCAGATTCTGCAGTTGGGTAAAAACAGTTTCGAGAAGGAGGCCAAAAGGAGGATCCAGCTGGGCTGGGCAGCGTTTGGGAAACTACGTCAAGTCTTCACGTCATCCATACCGCAATGCTTGAAAACGAAAGTTTTCAATCAGTGCGTCCTACCCGTTATGACCTACGGAGCTGAGACGTGGACACTCACGATAGGGCTGGTCCACCAGTTCAAAGTCGCTCAGCGAGCTATGGAAAGAGCTATGCTCGGAGTTTCTCTGAAGGATAGGATTCGTAACGAATACATCCGACAGAGAACCAAGGTTATCGACATAGCTCAAAGAATTAGCAAGCTGAAGTGGCAGTGGGCCGGCCATATCTCGCGAAGAACCGACGGCCGATGGGGCAAACGTGTTTTTGAGTGGAGACCACGACTCGGTAAACGTAGTGTAGGACGCCCTCCGACCAGGTGGGATGACGACCTGCGAAAGACTGCAGGTAGATGCTGGATGCGGCAAGCTGAAGACAGGGCGCTATGGCGCTCTTTGGGGGAGGCCTATGTCCAGCAGTGGACTGCTATAGGCTGATGATGATGATGATGATGATGAATGAAAACCAATTTTTAGGCCAGTCCAGGCAGTCATAGCCCATATGCTTGAGTGACGTTTCATCATCATCATCAGCCTATATTAGTCCACTGGACATAGACCTCCCCCCATTCCCCCAATGAGCGCCATATGTGGAAGACTGCGGGTAGATAGATACGTAGGCAAGCTGAAGGCAGAGGGCGCTATGGCGCTCATTGGGGGAGTGACGTTTAAGCCATAGAAAAGCGTTACCTACTCAAGCAGAGATCGATGACTGAACATAGCTTTCATTTCTTCTAAGGTCAAAGATTTTTCTTATTACGTTCTGATTTTATAGGAAACTATTTATTTTTCCACCAACCAAAGTAATCGACATAGCTCTAGGAATTAGCAAGCTGAAGTGGTAGTGGGCCGGCCATATCTCGCAAAGATATGGCCGGCCCACTGGGGTAAACGTGTTCTTGAATGGAGACCACGACTCGGCAAACGTAGTGAAGGACGCCCTGCGACCAGGTAGGATGACGACCTGCGAAAGACAGGCATGCTGGATGCGTCAAGTTGAAGACAGGGCGCTATGGCGCTCATTGGGGGAGGCCTATGTCCAGCAGTGGACTAACATAGGCCGATGGTGATGATGATGATTTATTTTTCACAATCAAATAATAGAATCCAATGGGCACCGTGCCGTACTATCTTCCATCAGCACGCTCGAACGCGACCGGCGCCGGCGCGTGCGCCTATGTTAATGTATTCTAGCTTTATGTTAATTTCGTCGGCCATGTTGGGGTGAGGTTATCGGTGATCTTTTTATTAGTTATATTGTTATTAAGATTAGTTCTTTTATTTCAATTTAGATTTGTATTGTTTTACTTTAATTGCAGCGTGTTTACATTTATAAAGCAAGTGTAATTTATTTACAATTTTTATGTCTATAATACGCCACCTATAGCTACGTGTCCATCCAAAGGTTGCCTGGATGAAATCGCTCTTAGCGATAAGGCCGCCCATTGTGCATCTGTATCTTTGTTTGTTTGTTCTTTTCTGTTAAGTAGCATTTTATGTAATTCCAGGTTCTTAGCCAACAAGATTTTGGACATAGTGAGTGCTTACCAGAATATAGTGCGTGGCAAATTTTTTGCCTGTTCATAGTTAGAAGTTTTATCATTTTAGCATTGTATTGCGAAACATAATTTATGTAAAACTATTGTTAGCGCGTCAAATTGTTGTTATAATAAATAATAGTTAAAAAAAACTAAAAAACCACGCTTTTATAAATAAACCGAACAAAAAAGTAGCAAATATTTTTTTTAATAAAATAAATTATTTTAATGTAAAAAAGCGTGGGGTGCTTCCCACTTCTTGCTGAGTTTTTTTTTTAATTTAATTATTGCAAGTTTTTATTGTAGTATTTAGTATAGGTTTTTAAGTTTTTTTATACTAGCCCTGTTAGTGAGGATTTTTTTAGAAAGTTTTTTGAAATTTAAAAAAAATATATTTTAGTTGCCTACCATCGTGTAAGTGTTCTTTCATGTTCATCCCAAGGTTGCCTCGAAGAAATCGATCATAGCGATAAGGCCGTTAAACTTCCTATTGCATGTCTTTATAGGTTATAGTAATAAGGTCTACTCTCTAATCTAGAGAAGCAAAACATGGGACTCGCGTGGATACCTAGTTCAGTTCAGTTCAAATATTTTACCCTTGCTTGTCTGTCTGTTTGTCCAAAGAGATTGGCTGTTCAGTCTGTATAGCTTCTAGTATGTGGCTTCTTTTGATTTGTTTTGGAACCAGCCATGTTGAAACGACGAACGTACAGTCAACGATAGCGATCGCTTAACATTATAAACTTTTTAAATCTTGTGGTTACACCACAGAACAGAGAATACATAGAAATAGTAAGTAGGCTGGGCCCGCGTCTAACCTAGTAGGCGCAGTACTGCGCACTTCAAGCTCCGCTTACATCAGTCGTGTTTTAATTTAGCAGAGTAAACATACTTCAAAAAAAAAACAAATAAAATATAAAAATACCGTATTGTGCCGTTTTATAGTGTAAAAACGAAAGCCGAACCAAATATTTAACGAAAGGGGGCATATCATATCAACTGTCAGCATTATTTTATTGTTTTTTTGTTAGTTTTGTTCAAAATGCAAAACCGTCAAACAAAAATAGAAAACAGACATAGAAAAATAGACTGTGAGTCATAACACTTAAGGTCGATTTTTCTTAAACCGTAACTTTCGCTACTCAATTAGGGATGTGCCGTAATGAACACAAATGTGCTATCGATAACTTTAAGGTTATGATTTCGTAAACATTACCCATTTAATGCCCTTGACTATTGTGACTATTATGACTATTAAAAAAAGAATTTATAATAATGAAAATATTACGTAAGTATGTTGGAGAAAAACTGTTCGAAAATATAAACTTTCATCAAGTCGGACAGTTTCCCGTATCAAACCATGTCAGTGATTTGATAAAAGCCATAAATGTGCGTATCCATCATTTATTAAAATTAAACGTAAAACTTACGAAAAGACAGTTATTTAACAAGTACGTCCTATCAAGGACAATAAATTTTCATTAATTGTCATTAAAGAATAAAAGAAAAGGTAAGCTTTTTATTTCGACCACCACAAATATAACCTGACGTACCTATTTCGTTATTCATCAGGAGGTAATAATCGATATCGATAGATTCGTCTCGTATTCTCATTGGTACATCACTAAGGCAGTAGCTATGTTTTCTGGGTAATCGATAAACAGCCATTGTATTATCGATCTTATGGCCCGTTGTTAGAGACTATAATAAAAGTCGATAGCAATAGCGCCAGCGCCATCTCTTGTTAAGTAGCTTTGTGTTGTGTATAATCAAGAAAAGCAGCCATTGTATTAGTAATCTTATTTGCTGGGAATAGAGACTATAAAAATATTTGGCAAAAGCGCCATCTTTTGCTAAGTAGACAAAGTAGATATTCATTTTTTATCGCTGTTTATTTTATTGAGTTTTGAACCATGTGTCTACCGAAATAAGGTTTAATATCAAAAAATTAGTTTTATGGTTTTATGCCCTTTTAACGTACTCTTTCAACCAATAAGAATTTTTATTTCTATGTGTGCTAGTTTATACATGTGTGAGTTTAGCGACACTAGTTCTCTTAGTAAAAAGGCATCATGCTAATTCTATGTATTCTCTGTTCTGTGGGTTACACTATATAGTATCTATGTCGACGACCTCTGTCGTGCGGTGGGCGAAAGTCTGCATGCGACCATAGATGAATTTTATTCGTCCATGATGCGACGCAGGGGTTCGATTCCCGTATTTTTGTAAACAACTCACAAGACAAAAAACCTTTCCAGCCAGCTCAAATCAACAACTACAAAATTCTGTCAATATATCCTACGCCTCCTTAGTTCTTCGTTTCGTTTCGTTAAAAAAAAATACTGGACTTATGACTTGTGCTGGACCGCTGTGCTGGACACTTAGAAGACAGCAGCGTGTTTTTACTCTATGGTTGGCCAATTCACACAACATTATTTCTTACAATACGGGGATGTAAGGGCCTCCCAAGCCAACCTAACCTGCACGTGGTACATCCTGCTAGATAACGAACTAAGTAGGCTCTGGTGAAAATATCAATCAAAAGTGTCCAACCAGACACAGTTTCCATTAACAACGAAACATCAACATCATCTTTCAATACTGTAATGTAATAGTCTTAGTGTATGATATTGTAATACATTAAGCTAAAAAGATAAAGAGACGTTGATCATCATCTGTGTGTACATTCATATAAAGGTCGATTAACAGTCTACAAATCATAAGGATTAAAGTGCAAACTGATTCAGCAAATTAAATTTACCTAAGAGCTTCCTTGAAGATTTGGAAGGGCGCGGAGTTAGGCGAATGGAATGAACTTACCTAATACGACCTGTAAGACTAAAGTCATTTAAAACAGGATATTTAACATGATTAGATTTTTGAGTTTTCCAATAATTCGGCACAGTTTCATGCGCCATGATCACGGAATAAAACGTGCCGAAATATTGGAAAACTCAAAAATAAAATCATGGTAAATATCCCTTTTTATATGAATTTAGTGTTAATAACATGATAGTTTCGATAGACGATAATCTCATAAAAGTAGCAAGCAAAGTAGTGTTTTTTTTATTAATATTGATATAATTATTGTTTTGGATTAATAAAGCTGTTTTTTTTATTAGAAGGGCCAACTTCGTCAGAAAAAATATTATTAGAATAAGAAAATATACTATGTGGAAATAATTTTACGCAGGGACATTGACACTGGATGAAAATTAAATCCATCTACACAACTGTTTGATAACTGGTTTGCTCGATAGAAAATTGTCCTCCGCGGAGACAACAAGTTACCTGGATCGATTTTAATTCTATCTACGTATTACCAGGGACCCTGGTCCCTGGTATTACTTAGCTATTCTAGATAATATAATAAACATCCAAACATTCCCATTATATTATTAGTATTCAATGGTATTAGCATGATTACGCTAAAATAATGAGTAAATAATGAACATCATGATCATCATCATCAACCTATAGCAGTCCACAGCTGGACATAGGCCCAATGAGCGCCATAGCGCCCTGTCTTCAGCTTGCCGCATCCAGCATCTACCTGAAGTCTTTCGCAGGTCGTCATCTCACCTGGTCGGAGGGCGTCCCACACTACATTAACCGAGTCGTGGTCACAATATTTAGGGAGAAGCATGTTCATGTTCTCATTGGGGGAGGCTTATGTCCAGCAGTGGACTTCTATAGGCTGATGATGATGTTGTTTAATATGAACATGCTACTCCCTAAATATAGTTTTTGAAAGCCTTTACCGAGCAGGTACTGATGAAAGTATATAGGGAAAGTACATAAGTCACTTCTAGTTTCTCTGAGTCAACTTCGTTCTCTGTTCGGAGTTCTCCAGACAAAGTGTACAAAACTAAATTGGAATCCGAGTCAACATTGTCCGAGACTGTTAATTCGCGTTTACATTCATAATAATAGCAGAACTCACAAAAATCAAGCCGATTCGCTTCGATTTCTTGATTGCTCTCGAATTTATTGTAAAACCTACCTTGGAAATTGATTTTATTTCTTGAAAATCCTGGTTTGTGATAAAATCTTTCAAGCTTTTATCACAGGAATTTTAGACTTTAATTTGATTTCATCGCAAAAATAGAAAAAAAAATAAAGCTATGAAACATACTTTAAACCGACTTCAAATTCCTAAATAGTGAAAATGGGTTACAAGGAGTACTTCGGGTGTGGTCTAATGTTTCCAATGGCGACATCTAGTTAAAATTAGAAAAAGAGTCTATTTAGTTTGATGTGATGAGTGATACTGATGACACATGGATGAAACGACGAACGAAAATAATATAGCTTACGTCCGTTGCCATGGAAACCATTTGTTACTAGTGAAAAATATTATGTGATGATATTTGCCCTTCCACTGTATGTCTACATGGCACGATAAATACAGAATGTATAACTTCACCTTAAATCATTCCCGATTCGCAACAATGAAATTCAACACCATTCCCGCGGCATAAGTGAAAACATTAAAAATAAACATGCAAGGAAGAAAACTCCTTGACACCAAAGAACGATAAATCCGACCAAATGAAATATCGCTCCGTTACAGTAATCCCTCATCGTAACGCCTGCTTCGCAACTCAACCGTGTAAACTGGATGCGTGAACATGTTGTTTTGGGAGAATATATTAGGAAGTAGGAAGGTACATTTTCTTATGAATATCAATTGCTGTATGATTTGTTTATTACCGTGTAAGAAGACGGATTTAATGCCATGTTTATGGAGTTTATACACCAAACACACAACACGGCTCTGCTACTGACTAGTATACCACAGGGGTAACCTGCGAGCATGATACGTTACGCCATGTGCTAAAATTTGCCCCTTTGCTCATTGCGAGCGCCTTACCTCGTACTGACTGCACGAACACTCGTAACGCCGCTGGTCAGTAGGACCGTAGGACTCACCTTATCGAGAAAGAATATAAAAATTATCACGACTATTTTCACATTTTAAGATAGCAAAAGACAAAATGGCACCAGCGTTTTGGTTCTAAATCCCTACACGAATTCAGAAAGCAGAAAATGCACTCCTCATATAAAAATTACAAGCTTTACAATCAAGGGAATAAAATCAAAGCTAGACAAAATATGTACCTAATCCTTTGCAGTCGAAGCATCGAGCAAAAAGAGCAAAAGCTCTGTTTATTCAAAGATCCAGCACGAGTCAGCCGACAATGATCCGGAAAGTAGCCGGTAGGTGCAACAATTTTGTGGTGGTGCAAGTCACAGGCTGACCGCGATCTGGCTATCTACCAGCTAAGTCGTCGTAGCCAGCCGATAAGTTAAAAAATACGGCCGCCGATAACGATATTAATTTCCAACTCGCCGGGCTGAAATGAAAGGCTGAATGTTCGCACTGGCTAAGTGCATCATTTTATGCATCTAGCCAGTGCGAACAGTCAGTTTCTGATTTACAAAATTATTTGTTCTTGTAAATTATGTATAAACTGTGGGACTTTGAGTCTGAGGTACGAATAAAATAAAATAACCCTCATCCGTATGTATATATGGCTATTATATGTGGCTATGATGGTATTAACAACTGTCGTTTGTTTTGTTTCATTTGACAGCCTGTACAAACCTATGAACTTGGCGCTTTGAAACGTATGTTTTACAAAACCGTACTCATCCGAACGCGCGATTTTAAAACGTGCACAACCAAACCGCGTGCTGAATTCCATGACTTAACCCAAACACCTAAGTAGCCTCAGGAGCTCAAGATAACCCTTTAGCAGTTGCAGCAAACCTGCCTATTACGTCCATTGTTTCGCAAAATAATAAACGGGCCTGAGTGACCCCGCTTTACTGAGAGAACAAAAACAAAGAGAAATTTCAATGCAAAAAAGCCAACGTATGCAGCCAACAGTACATACATGTTTTTATTGGTGAATTTTCCCGCAGCATTTCTTACGATAATAATCAGCCATTCGATAATATCCCAAATATTATCGAATGGCTCATTATCATCGTTTTTGAAACAAGCGGTTTCGAAAACGGTTGAATTAGGAACTGTTTTTCTAAAGCGCTGTAAAACTTTCCTCACGTTCAATTTATCAAACGGGCCACCTGCAATGGACTTCACAATTCCAGAAGTTTCCAATCGACTACTACGTCCGATCGCAAGATTCGCGAAGTAGAACTTTGTAAGGTGGTCGAACTGAAGGTTTATCAAAATGAGGAATTGGATACTGGTGGTGTAGGTAAGTAACAAAGACCACCATTTCGCTATTGAAATAATGTTGGTTCGTTTGACCGCTCGATGACCTGTTTTGTGTAAAGAAGTAGACGTTTTTTAAAGCAATTTTTATTTACCATAGTGCACTTAAAAAGCTTTATTGATTTAACGATCAGATTTAAAATAGATAATTCAGTACTAACTGTTCCACACGGTTTTACCTGCTTTCTGCTTCAAATTTCACATTCCTAGGTGGATAAAGAGAATATAATATACATAGTTTATGTCACCCAAGGATAGTGTAGCTTCCCAACGAGAGAGAATTTTTCAAATCGTTCCAGAAGTTTCGGAGCCTATTCAATACAAACAAACAAAAAATGTAATCTTTCCTCTTTATAATATGAGTATAGATAGACTGGCAACAACGTCAAACTGCTAAGGGGCAAAACGTGACATAACTGTTGTAGCAGAAATTTTATTAATTATTTAAGAAGGAACATAAATCTATTCTTCCGGTGGTGCCTCCTCTGCTGGTGCATCCCCTTCTGGTGCGCCCTCTGCTGGTTCGCCCTCTGCTGGTTCACCCTCTGCTGGTTCGCCCTCTGCTGGTGCGCCCTCAGCTGCTTCACCTCCCTCTGCATCGCCTTCCTTGGCTGAGCCCGCTTCTCCATCCGCAGCTGTATCTGCATTTGTTGCACTGTCGCCATCCAAGTCCCCTGAGGCTGTTGCGTTTTCCCCATCTGCTCCTGTTATATTTTCATCAGCTACTGTTGTCCCCTCCTCAATAGTATCATTGGCTCCATAGTCCAGTGGCATCTGGTAATCATCTTCTATTTCGAACTCATGATAATCTTCGGCTCTTGCTCGTTCCACCGTGATGCAAGTGCTGATGCATTCGTATTCATCTTTGAACATGTTCCGGGTGGGACATCCACGCCAAATGGCAACTTCACATCTGGACCCGGGTTTGTAGTAGTACAGTACGTGCTGAGGATGTCGACCACAGTCGTCGTAGTTGAATGGTTCAAAACATTGACTGGGTGGTACTGAAACGAGACAACAATATACAGATACATAAGTTATAAAATAGTTGAATATTTAGCAAAACAAAGGGTCAATTAATAGATATGCCTTTGTTCAAATATCAAGCTAAGCTGCTTTATTTCCTGTAGACCTTACAGGACTCTTCTTATGGGCTTCTATGCCCAAAACACCTGAACAAAAGTTATCTTTAGATTGATCTATATTTTAGAAAAGAGCTACTCACTCGATTTTCCGGAAGCTATCATACAAAATAAGCAGATAAGAATAGAGGTAACGCTCATGATGAATCACTTTAATCAATTAGAAGGAAAGAAATTTAAATTAATACCTTTATCGTTCTATGATAACAGAAAATTGGTCATGCCTGAGTAAGGTGTAATGAAAATTGTTTACTAGCTTTGTCCGTTGGCTTAATTCTATCGTCTAAAACTAATTTCCATGCTTTTCTAGTGATCCCAAAATTTGTTTGTCCACTCGTGAGAGTTGTATTATGTTTTTGGTCATGCGTTTGCCACATTCTCACTTGAATAAGTGATGATCTGGCCTAAGATGGAGCAGCTTCCTCAAAAGGAACTTACTTATTCATCCTAGATTTGAAGACTCCAAGGTTGTATTCTAAAGGGAAAACAGACGCAGGAAGCTCATTCTACACGTTGACCTTGCTTATTATGATAAGTTCGATAAAATAAACCACAGCAGTATATGGTCCCAGTCGACCGATTCAAAAATGTGATCAGGTAACTGGGACCGCGGTCCTAGTTATGTATGGGCCCAGTCGCCTGTATCCTCAATTTAATAAACGTTCCTTCCAAATACGACCTGTCGACTTGACGACCTGTTATCCCGTAATGGCTACCAGAAATAGAAAGCAAAAAATATAATTTAAATGTTATATCCTATTAAACAATAATAATACCTAATTATATTAAAGAATAAAACTTAGAACCCACCTGCAAATTGAACTGAATTATCAATATATATTTTCTGTTAGTAAATAGTTTGCTTGGGCCATTATATTTAGGGCAATGGTGGGGCTGCCCAGGCACTGGTAGTGCATCAGGCATGTTTGCTGATGCACACACTAAGGACTTCTACGCTGTAATTTGTCAAAAAATAACATCTGTCAGACACAGGATGCTGGGCAGCACCAATAGCTTGCTAAGGGTTCTGGTGGACAGACATTGCAGTAGCCTGCAAAGGCACTGGATGTCAAGTCTAATGAACCCTTATGCTAAACAAATTTATTATAAAAATTGATTTGTAGGTGTTGGTGTAAGGAATGTAATGTAATTTCAGTCAAATTGCATTGCATTCTTTACATTAACACTATGATGATGATGTAATTTTTAAATTCTATAATAAATCACAATATGGATATATAATTAGTCTGAATCAATAAACGAATTTAATTTAATTACTAACTATTGTCTAAGGACTATGAAATACCCTATTACAGTTCATCCATTATACGACTATAGGTACATCGTGGTTGTGTCGAATTTAGAAAGATTTAATAATATGCACCAAACAAGCAATTCAATGCTCGCTATGTCTCGGCCAGCAAGTGGACGGGTTTTTCAACAAATACTCGTATATATTCTCTTCGACTACATACCTATTCTTTAGATGTACTGTACGTCTACATGACGTACATAATTATATTATTATGAATTTTGGTGTTTATCTGAATTATATACCATTCCTCAAGTATCTAATGTGTCTAGTTTATCTATTATTACAGCGATAAATAACTATCATAAAATAGAGAAAATAAGTAGTTACCTAACTCCTTATCAGATACGCAAAGTAAATTTTTACGAAATAATTTAAGATTCTTTTGTGAAAATACAGAAATCAAATAATAACAGTTTTATGTATTTATCCTACTCTACTTTCAATAAGTACGAAAAGGTTGTTTCAAAAATCATACACAAGCACTACAACTTTATTTAATACAAGCAATAAACTAATTTGCACCAATATCTTCTGAACCAAGCTCCTGTGTTCCCTCTGATGGTTCTTCGACCTTTGTTTCATCGTCACCTGCACCTGTTTCTTTATCAGCCTCATCTGCCGTATTTTCCTTGTCTGCGTCTGCAGGGATTTTGCCATCATCGGCATTTTCATTGCCTGTATTTTCTATTGCTGCATTTTCACCGTCAGTATTTTCAACGTCTGCTATTTCTTCGCCCTCTGATCCATTTGTCTCTTTTTCTCCTGCAGCGTTGCCTCCTCCCTCATCATCCTCCGCATACCCACTATCCGCAACAATTGTGGTCGCCGCTGGCTCCTTAACAGCTTTTTCGTTTTCTACATATTCCAGATGATAATTGTCTTCATTTCCAACGTTGTGGTGTTCCTCGGGCCGTGCTCGTGCTTTGAAAATACAAGTGTTGATGCATTCGTATTCGTCTTGGAATCTGTTCTGAGTGGGACATCCTCGCCAAATACCAACTTCGCATCTGGACCCGGGTTTGTAGTAGTACAACATATGTATGGGACTCCCACCGCAGTCCATTCCGTTGAAGGGTTCGTAACATAATGAAGGTGGTACTGAAACAAAATATGAGTAATGAGAGATATAATAATGAGCACATTGATACATACCTCCTAAAAAGCACAAGAGCTTAGAGCAGAAAGAGTGCAAAATACATTCAAGTAAGTATTTCTAGGGTGTCAGGTCAGTTACACTCTAGAAATACTTACTAGAATTTCCTAGAGTTACGAATATACTGGATAAGCAGATAAGAATATAGGTTATGCTCATGGTGGATCACATCATCGATTAAAACAAAGGACTTTCATTTTAGGGGAAACATGTCTAATTTGAATCCACTAACTAAGATTTTGTAACGAGATTGGTTAAAATTAATTGCGGGTTATACCAACCATATCTGAAATTCGGCTATTAAGATCATCATCATCATCAGCCTATAGCAGTCCAATGCTGGACATAGGCCTCCCCCAATGAGCGCCATAGCGCCCAATTTTCAGCTAGCCGCATCCAGCAGTCTTTCGCAGGTCGTCATCCCACCTGGTTGGAGGGTGTCCTACACGTTTGCCCCAGCGGCCGTCGGTTCTTCGCGAGATATATTTATGCTCTTATTTTATATTAAGATGAATGAAATTAAATTTATATTAAACGTAATCATTATTAAGAAATATATACCTAGTATTTGGATCTTTGATTTTACTACAGAGTACTAGATGATTAATAAGTACAACTTCAGATACCTTTTTATCATTTCCTAGATTATGTCTTCGTTTATACTTGAAACATTAGAGGTATAATTTAATTACCTTGAATTTGTAATAAGCTATTATAGTAATTATAAGGTACTAAGGTTGGCTGATGTAAAATTAAACAGCACATATACAAATCGTACAACCTTCCCCTTTATTGTTTTATGATAAGAGGAAATTGGTCATAACTGAATGAAAAGTGATAAAAACGTCGTTTATTGCTTACGTAACTAGCTTTGTCCTATGTCTTCTTTGCCGTCGTCGTCTTAACCAAATAAAATAAATCAAGTATGTATTCTGCTCTTATTTTCTACATCTTAGAAGGACAGTAATTGATTTGCCGTAAAAGCACTACTTTCGTTCCCTCTTTTTCGATTAAAACAACCTATAAATAAATAATGCTGGACAATCCACACAGCATCAAAGTTTCATCATTACATAAAATAACTGAGGATTACATCCACATAATATTATAATAACCTGTGCTAATTATTAATAAAAATAAATAAAATGGTTTAAATTCAAATGAAAATTTAAACATCAAAATTTTTAAAGCAAATGATTTAGGTATTTATAGAAACCATACCCTTAACCAAACTTTAATATCAAATTGGTAAAAATACCCACCACGTCTACGAGTACGTATTTTCCAAAGCAGCCAAAGGGACAATACCATTTCGAAACGCTGCCTTCGGTCTCCCCCAGACTAATCGGGAAAATAATTTCCCGTCATTCCAATCAGCGTGGGTAATTAACTTACTGACAGATTGCATCGACTCACTTCGCTTTCATTTGCAACGTTCGAAACGACGGACTTGAAGCGTTTCGGCGTTTCATTGTTCATCATCAGCATCAGCCTATGTTATACCACTGTGGGCCTCCCCTAATGAGCGCCATAGCGCTCGTCTCGAGCTTGACGCATCCAGCATCTACCTACAGTCTTTCGCAAGTCGTCATCCCACTTGGTTGGACGGCATCACGACAATCGCTGGGGCAAAAGTGTTCTTGAGTGGAGATCACGACTCGGTTAACGTATACGTTAACCGAGTCGTGATCTCCACTCAAGAACACTTTTGCCCCAGCGATTGTCTGTGTGGTTCTTCGTGAGAAATGGCCGGCCCACTGCCATTGTCCACCAGTTCTGTGTTATGCCTAGATGGCGCTAGGGTTACCTTTACGATCATAATGGAAATATATTTGACTTTTATTTTATGCGATAATAAAAAAAAACAATCCAATCCATTTGAAAACATATCCAGGTAAACGTAGTGTAGGGCGTCCTCCGACCAGGTGGGATGACGACCTGCGAAAAACTGCAGGCAGATGTGTCAAGCCGAAAACAGGGTGCTATATGGCGCTCATTAGGGGAGTCCGGCAGTACATAGGCTGATGATGATGATGATGAAAAAAGAATAGCTTCGCTTGCATTATATTTGCTCTGGGTTCGAATTCTATAACCAATCGCTTTAACTTGTCGAAATACGTCACTTTAAGTATGCTTTAAGTATAATTATTGGTTTCCGTGTAGTGAGCGAAAAGCTGCCAGAGCCGCAGATTAACACTTTGACTGCGATTTTTTTTCGACGACTGCGATCTTTTTTTTAACCTAAAAAATTCGTGCTGCCGCTCTACACAGCGGTTGTGTTGCGCCGCACATGCGTTTCGGTCGAAAAATATTACGGCTGTGCTGAGTCAAAAAGATCTGTATTTTCTCAGCCGCTGCGCTAGTGTGGATTTACGCATATTAGTCACTTGTAGAAAACACATACCGTGTGATTTCAGCAATCAAAGTGTAAAGAGTTTGATTCCCGTCTTGAAACCAATTTGCATTGTCTTTATGGTAGATATATCACGTACCTAGCGCATAAATTAAAACTAAAACGAAAGTAACTAAATCATGGGACTAAGGTCTCAATCTCCAAACCAAACGACACTGAGATAATATAATTTTAAGCCAACTGAATCTCAACGAGATTAAAATTCAATTATTGCAACTAGGGATGGGGTGAGGCAGAATAATATGTGGCCGCTTCTTTGTCAAGTCTTGTTCTATTATTGAATTTCTTTATGAATTTTTGAAGTCCTTTAAACAAGTAATTATAAGCAATAATACCGGCATGGAATAGGGTTGTGTATAAGTTCTAGAAAGCGCAAACACATACATTCCCACTTCATAGGTACTTTACCAAGCTATAAGTGCTTGCTACTAATAAACTGGGAAATATCTTAAACTATTTTAAACGAACAGTAACCGAAGACTCTTTAGTATGTACCTACTGATAAGATTTACATTGCTTAACTGCTCAAGCTTGAGTGTCATTTGACCTGTATCATAAATATTTTTTTAATTAAACACCTGTTTAAATGCCACGAGTGATAAACTGTGGATTAACCTTTAGCGATGGATCACAGGGGGGCAATTCTGGCAATACAAATACAAATCATTTATTGATAACAAAGTTACATGTCAAAAGGGGTATTCAATATAAAAAATAATATATTGCCATCCCACCACCAGGTGGGATGACGACCTGCGGAGAGCGTCCTACACTACGTTTATCGAGTAGTGGTCTCCACTCCAGAACACGTTTGCCCCAGCGGCCGTCGGTTCTTCGCGAGATATGGCCGGCGGGGCCCACTGCCATTTCAGCTTGCTAATGCTTTGACCTGTTTCGATAATTGGTTCTCTGTCGGATATATTCGTTACGAATCCTATCCTTCAGAGAAACTTACGTCTTAAACATTAATTATTATATCTACTCGATAAATATGGCAACAACTGTCAAAATATCGAGTGATTGCTTCGAATCAAACAAGCGTATTCTCAACATCTGCAATTCGATATTTATCGAGGGCTTTCCTTCGATACGTTGCTCGATAAGCAACCAATGCTCCTGGGCACTCGTTCTATGATCGAAATATCGAAAAGTGCCCGAGAATGCAGTTTTTGGCGGGACTCGATATTTATTGAAGTTTCGATTTTTATCACCTGATATTTTATGCCGTGATAATGCGT
Source organism: Eupithecia dodoneata (assembly GCA_947044415.1). Classification (NCBI taxonomy): domain Eukaryota; kingdom Metazoa; phylum Arthropoda; class Insecta; order Lepidoptera; family Geometridae; genus Eupithecia; species Eupithecia dodoneata. Next base: position 12,463,486 of record OX345658.1, on the reverse strand, counting down.
ATCACTCGATAAAATATCACATGGTACTCAGAATTGTCCTCCATACATTAAACTTATGTCATACTCGTAGTTGTGATAAATTTTACGTGGTAAAAGGTCTTTTAATGTAGTTAACATTGGCCGAGTCATCTCAAACTATTTATTATTCAGCTAACTTGCACGTAAGTACAAAAAAATTTGACGAATTTGGTATTAAGTAGGAAACTTATCTTAGTTTCCTATCCTACTAATATTATAAACGCGAAAGTTTGTGAGGATGTTTTTTGCTCTTTCACGCAAAAACTACTGAATGGATTTTGATGAAACTTCACAATAATATAGCTTACATATCAGAATAACACATAGGCTACAATTCTGTAATTATGTAGTAGCGAATCTCGCCCAGACTCGACAGAATATAACATACAAAAGCCAGCGTATTTTCTAAATATGTCCTTAATTGACGAAAAAGTTGACAGACATACACGGGCCGAGTTTCTGGGGTCGATTCTTACGCCGCGCCAGTAAAATCCCAAAACTTGGCTAATTGGCGAATTCATTCAAAATTTAAGTAAACAAAATTAAATGTTGTTTTATTAAGTAAATCATAAAGTCGGGTTTAAAATTGCACATTCAATTCAATTTCATTATTCACTGAACATTCGGATTTATGTAGAGCACATTTTTACAAGAACTTTCACTGTTGAGCAAATACCAGCTTAATTTCTCTGTAATTATTGCTTATTACAAGCATAATTATTTATCTGGATATAATTACTGAACGTACTCATAATGTATGTAATTACTACTTAGTATAAAATACGACCTTATGGTTACAAAATCCAAAGTTATGTATGTATTTACTTAAAGTTTTTATGTATTTAAGTGTTAACTCTACTGGAGCGAGGCTCTTAATTATTTTGTAAGTAAATAGCTATCTTTATTAAATTATCCGGGAATCAGGGAGTTGGCTGTGTTACACCCTGTTTTCAAATCAAGACGTTGGTCCTGCGCCTAACTTCTCTCTAGTCGTATCATCATCAGCCTATGTTAGTCCACTGCTGGACATAGGCCTCCCCCAATGAGCGCCATAGCGCCCTGTCATTGGCTTGCTGCATCCAGCATCTAACTGCAGTCTTTCGCAGGTCGTCATCCCACCTGGTCGGAGGGCGTCCTACACTACGTTTACCGAGTCGTGGTCTCCACACAAGAACACTTTTGCCCCAGTGGCCGTCGCTTCTTCTAGTCGTATCGGTTCGTCCTTTCTCGGACTATCTCTGTGGCGCGGTGGGCGAAGGTCCGCCTGCGACGCAGGAGGTGGCGGGTTCGAAATGTTTGTACGATCTGCAGTTATTTGTTCCGGGTGTTCTGGTCGTTATCTATCTAATCATCCGGTAACACCCACTGCTGAGTATAGGCCTCTTCCTTATCTCTGTACCCCTGGCGGTCTTGTGCCAGTCGGGTCCACTGCTTCCCTAAAGCCCCCTGACGTCTGACCATCGCATCGGGCAGGTGGTCTGCCTCGACGCCGCCGTATATCCCTATATCTATGAATAAAAAAAAATATATCTATGTAATATATTCAAACAAATGTGGAACAATTATCTGCACATATCGTACGAACATAATAAACGATATTATATATGTATATTGTAAATTTCTATAATTTGACTCTGCGACGCCTTTCCCAAGAATCTTTAGACACTTCTTAAAAATATCACTGCCTCCACCTAAGCTTCGATTAGAAACGAAACACGGAACTTTCAACTCTTTCTCTTAGTTCCAAGGTTTAGTTTACAATAGGAGGGAGGGAAACTATTGAGAGAGTAACTCGGGAAATAGGCTAAGGTATAAAGACAAAGGGATTTATGGAGATTTGACTGGTAAAACGTTTTGTAGGTGAGATTGTAAGGTGTTTAGGAGATTTTGTGATTCTTATTTTGTTTGAAGGTGATCTCCTGTAGAAAAACCTGCCCAGTTTTGGTCTTTATATCCCAGAAAAGTGAACCATTTTCGTGGGAGCTATATCGAAAGCATCATCACTTTATAGTAGTCTACAGCTGGACATAGGCCTCCCGAAATGAGCGCCATAGCGCCATGTCTTCAGCTTGCCGCATCCAGCATCTGCCTGCAGTCCTTCGCAGGTCGTCATCCCACCTGGCTGGAGGGTGTACTACACTACGTTTGCCGAGTCGCGGTCTCCACTCAATAACATGTTTTCTCCAGCTTTATATAATATTACGAGTTTTAAAAGCCCATGTTTCAATGCACATTTTTTTGCTACGTAGTAGAAGTGTGCCTCTGATATGGGACAACCTTTACAGCGCCCCTGGCGCATTCCAAACAATACCCTGAAACAGGCCACCGCTGGACATACCTCCCTTATATATAACACGTTTCTGCCCAGCTATGCATCGTTGTGTCTATGGAACCTTTAAAAGGTATTTTCTCTCCTATATTTCTACTGAACAAACGCTTACAACTTACCGCTCAATAACCCCCTTCGTTTTACAGAAGCAGGTTTGCCTGACGATTTGCTTGATTTGGTTTTTCAACGTTTTCCGTCCGCGAACAAAATAAACTACCAAAACTGTGAAAAATACCAAATGTCCACTCTTGCTGTGCAAATAAAAACCTATGTAGATACCTTAAAATAAATAAAAATATTTATTAGGCACAACACACAAACAAAAGTTACACGAATATAAGACTACTTCGTACTATAGTTTGACCGAAACCGCTGTACCGAGCCTGAGGTATGCGAGCAGCGGCGAGACGGGGGGAAATATCGGCCGCTCCGATCCATCAGTCTGCCGTCAACGCGTACTCTTGCTCTTTTTTCCTCGCCCCCCACCTCGCCGCACTTTCCTAAGGAGCGGTACAGCGGTTTCGGTCAAACTATAGAAAACACATATCTAACACAGACCAAACAAAAACGTGAATATAAATGTAGGTACTTACCTACCTATGATTATGTAATTGTTTGTAGGTATTTTTTCTTTTTTTTTTACGTACAAAACGTAAATAATCACAAATATACAGAATTTGAATAACAAGGGTTTAGAACTTGATAATTTCACAAATTATGTGCATACATAATCATAAGAACAAAACGTGTAGAGCAAAATGTATGACAATAAAGCTTTAACTTACCTAAATCTAAATATAATTAAATTTACATTATGTGCTCATGCACCCACGTACAATTACACATTATTGTTTAAAATTGTACCTTCTTGTGATATGGAATAAAGCTCTTTTTATTTTATTGATTTTTATTTACTTACAAGTAGTATTGGTTTAGTACTAAGTAGCCCTCACAGCAAGACCAACCGACGAACAAAAAAACCTTAACATTTTTGTCAAGACTATTGTCCCCCAGGTCGTGCTCCTGGCTAACAAGTGCATTCTGGTCACGCTTCCAAAACATTCGGGTGTAGTTGAAGCCTTTTTCAATTTCATTTAAACTCTGGAAATTGAAAAAAGGATAGGTTTTATGCTGGCTGGCTCCTGGTTAATAAACTTGTTCTAGCTTCAAGGTTCGGGCTCTTTTGGATTGTTTTGTGCAGTTAAATATGTATAATATTGAAGAAGTCATTGGTATGGCATTACGCATTTTCTATAACAAGTGGAGTCTAATGGAGTGTACACACCTAATAAATATAGTTTCAGTTTTTTTATTAATAGCATTTATGTAACACATAAATGTTATGTAGAACCGACGGCCGCTGGGGCAAACGTGTTCTCGGGTGGAGACCACGACTCGGTAAACGTAGTGTAGGACGCCCTCCGACCAGGTGGGATGATGACCTGCGAAAGACTGCAGGTAGATGGATGCGGCAAGCTGAAGACAGGGCGTCATTGGGGGAGGCTTACGTCCAGCAGTGGACTGCTATAGGCTGATGATGATGATGATGATGTAACACATAATATGCGCACTGAAACGTCGCAACAGCCCGCCGGACTGTTTTTGTGAATTTGATAAAAAACTATATAATTTGGAACCCATTGAAGCTAGACCAATAATCTCATTGAGCTAGACCCATGGTTTATTTTAGAATATTAAAAATAATAAGTAAGCGTACAAGAAACATATTAAAATGAAGAAAGTATATACAAATATAATATTATAAACGTGAAAGTTTGTAAGTATGGCTGGATGGATGTTTGTTACTCTTTCACGTAAAAACTACTGAATGGATCATAATGAAACTTTACGATAATATATGTAGCTTATACATCAGAATAACACATAGGCTACAATTTATATTGTATATTATCCAAAATATCTATCACCATGCGGGTGAAACCGCGGGGCGCAGCTAGAACAAATATATATAAACAAATGAAACAACAGTAAGCAACGATTTTCCGACGTCCCTACTTAGGAATAAGTCAATAGCATTTACAGTGGCCAGCCGGCGATATGCCGTATATCTGGGTCCTAATTGATGGCGAAACTATGCGGATTGGAAGCGCGGAGTCCGGGGCTCCGGGCCGACCCGCGTCAACATTATTTACGGTATGCTTGCAGACTTGTGCATTATTAGTTAATTTACGGGCACGGACGTCTTGGGGATTCGTTTGGGAGATTCAGTGGGTGTTTCGGAGATTTTGGTTGGTGTTGTGATAGTGATTTAAGGGAATCTCGTGGTGTCTTGGTGTTGTGATTGTGACTCAAGGGAAACTCATATTGTCAGGGATAACTGGAATCCGTGCATTGGAAACCAAGTTATGAGATCAATCTGTTAGTGCGTTAGAAAGTAAAGAAAATATATTTATTGATACACTAGGTAGGTACAACTTGTTACTATTACTACATATTAAAAAATAAATAAGAACATAAAACTATAAAAATTGACTACGTAGGTACATACATACATGTATCTTTAAAAACAGCAACAAGCGACTCTACAAAGCGAACCAATAGGTCCTGTCTCAGCATAATGTTGCTCTACTTCTCCACAAGAGCAACGCTGGTTTTTTTAACGTTACAAAAGAAAGAGTGTATCATTTTCTTATTTTTTTTAATATTCAGGTAGATTATTAATATTTATGCCAATATAGGCTTTGACTAATTATTTTAAGTTTAGTTTTCAATATGTGTCAATAATAATAGATTTTGCCGGAGGGACCCCGACATCGCTCATGCACAAAGTAATATAACTTACTTTGTGTAAGTAATATAACCTACTCATATCAACAATCAGAAAATAGGGCTTTTATTGAAAATAAAGCTATTTCGCAAAATCTATTAAAAATGACATTTGTACATAACTACATACATCATATGCAATCGAACAATATGTTAACTATTCGTATCAATCCTTATATATACAAAGAATCAAGAACCTTATCATTTTTTGTCCTAAGAAAAATAAAAACTAAATGGAAAACACTGGGACTCCCTGACGCAGGTGAGAAAATAAGGCAGTCTCCCAATGGGGATCTCTAACCTCGAATAACCTTTGGATAAGAACCTCTCCACACTGTCAGTTATCGCTGGAATATCATATGGTTGTGTATAAACAGTGTGTTGTAGTGCTACAGAATTCAGAGGCTCCGATAGGTACATTTTGTTAGAGTCTTGTTTATACTTATGCTGTCGCTGTGTCGTCGGTTGGTGACTAGTCGGCTGTGAAATCTGTTACTACGCACGCACATACATAAACAAATATAGATAATGCATACAGAGCAAAACACAGATTTTCAGTATTATACAAGACATAGACATAGACATACCATTTATTTGCCACTAAGTACATGTAACACACAATATAAATTAACAATTTTGTATACTAAATAAAATACTTAGTCATTAATTGCACAATAAAGAATGCTATACGTTGAAAAAAACGAAATAACAATATGTCATGTATGCACCTATAAAATACACACGTAAAAGCTTTTGACGTGCGTGCTTACATCGATGCCTCGGTTACGATTCGATATCAGACTTTCGGTTTCAAGCTATCTCTTACCAGTTGTTTGACACTGAACCATGATAAACCCATGAACGTTTACGAGTTTAGACACTACCGACTTCACAAAGATGTATGACAAGAATGCATTAAAGTGGATATTAATAATTTTTCCTAGCTCCATAGTTGGTAGTTTGGAAGGTATACCTTTTAAACTGGCCTATAACATTAAGGCAGATAAAAAATTGTAAGAACGGGAGGGACCCCTGCTGTTGAACAACGCAAGCTTATAGTAAGCTTTCAAGCGCCTTCATATTGTGTGGTACTGTCCTTACTCGCGATTTTTCTTCCCGCGACACACAGGGTCGCCGGTGGCGACAGGGGAAATGTGAGGTCAGGCCCTAACATTGAGTAATGCTTACAGGCGATGTTTGTGGAGGCAAACCCTAAGAAACTTAACTTTTGGACACTTCAAACTTTTTAAGCTTGGAGAAAAAGTTCACCGACGAGTTGGATATTCTGGGGAAAATTTGCTTTATAATAATATTATTCACTAACTAACATATTATGAAGTTAATTTTAATATGGAGTTGTAAACTAAAATAGGACAAATTAATAACAAAAATTTATTCGTAAATAGAAAGATATATAGAATATACTTTATTGCACAAAAGATGTACGTAGGCGAGTATAATGCTACAAAGCATTCTCTAACCAAGTGTTATGCAACATTTTATTAAACAAACGTTATAAAGTTAATCTCTAAACTATTCGAAAGTGTAATATTTAGACAGCAAGGTATAGCATTTACTAAGCAATAAGCCCGCCATCCGTCTACCCTCGTCAGCACAGATGCTGTCATTTTATGAAAACATACCATGCATGGCTTCAATCTCCACATTCTGCGGCAGTTTTTAGTGAATAGCACAGCAGATTTTTGATAACCTTTACTGACAGAAAAATTCCTTAAGTCTTCACTAAGTCTTCAGCATTCAGCATTCGAGATGTCATAGCTATTCTGTTTTTTTTTACAAAACAGCTGTTATTGTAAAGAACCAGAAATGCTACGCATTTGAGAAATCTTTATTAAAATGTTCATAGCCCATTGTTATAAGCTTTATCAAAATTAGTTGGTGACTAGTAACGCCATCTAACCTAAGAAATGTGTTAACTGTAAGTTCTTAATAAAATTAGTAGTCTATTGGAAATCGTTACCGCCGTTTTATTTATAATCTCGAGTCAGTATTTGGACGCACTTCAGGGTCTTCCTCCTATTGCAGCTGTGCATATATGCATGCAGTGATGATGCGAATCCTAACACTTTTATTGCCCATGACATGATCCATGTGCAACCCGAAGAACCTGAGAAGTAAACTGAACACGTTAATCCAATAATAACTTTATCTCTTGGTAACCCACACGTTGAATTTTTTTTGCATATGACATAAACACAACGCAAACAATACTTAGTATTTTAAAATCCATCATAATTCTAAAACCAGAAGCAAATTCCTAAATTCCACTCGTAAACAGAATATTATCCACAAATCAGATTTATCACGAACGAGTGAGCTGTAACTGAACGATGTAGAATGAACGGCGGTATGTTAGCCGTTAGCCGTCTATTGTTAGGCATCCAGAGCATGCTGGACTTGTGTCAGCCCAAGGCCTTTATGACTTGGATATAATTCCGTTATGTGAGGATTAAAACGAGATGCTTCACCACCAGTTTTCATCTTTATAATATAAAAATGAATTGCTGAATGTGTTGCTAAGCGATTTCGCTAATTCTTTTTTAGAATATTCCTTGAAGTACGAGGATGGTTCTTACGGAGAACGAGAAAAATAAAAAAAAATGCCTGAAACCAATGACCACCCGGGCGAAGCCGGGACGGGCCGCTAGTAGCTTATATATTTTATTGTTAGAGTCTTGATTGTCTTGTGTTGCCATTCTTTGTATGTCTTGTTCCGTGACGTCACCAAACGGCTCTATTGGATGACCAGCGTTGGTTGTAACGTGCTCACAATTAACTCATGCTGAGACAGAAACCGTTTTGTGACTTAATTGCAAAAAGTTTTGGCGTATATATTTAAATCATGTTTGTTTTGTTTTTTTTTACTTCATGTCTGTCCCCAGGGATACCATCAATATCAAATATCAAGTGTCTAACAGGACACTTGGACACGTCGAAAAAAAACAAATTACGTAAGTAAGTAAAACTAGGAAATAAAGTTATCACTTTGATTATTTGTTCAATTTAATATTTTCGAACAAGATACCGTTACCTTGTAAGGTTAGTTTTCGGGTTGGAATATCTCTGTCTCGCCTTTCATTAGTAAACGTAGGAAATAAAGTTATCGTTTCGACTTTTTTGTTCCCTTTAATCTTATTCATGTAAAGTACAGATGCGAACAAGAAAACTTAATCTTGTTAGGTTGTTACTTTTTTAGTTTTAATACCTATCTTTGCCCTGCCTTTCATAAAATTTGTTCAGCCGATTAGGCGTAAAAAGGAAGCAAACAGATAGACATAACATACTTTCGAATTCTTCTGATCGAATAAAAGGTTACATAATAGATTATTTGTTACCTATTCCAAGTCTTATCTTTATGTTTCAAAATTTCAGATTCAGTAGGTAGTTTTAGCGTTGTCTTCGGCCAAACAATCTCCATTATGGCAATGGTACAAACTTTCGCCTTTAATTATAAATGCGAAAGTTTCTGCCGTTGTGAAGATGTTTGTTGAACAAGTATTGCAGCTTTTCATAAAACTGCAAACCTAATTACCTTTTCGAAAACCATACTTCTGTATTAAATATACACTCTTCTGCCAATTGGGGTCCCCAGGACAGTTAATCAACTGTCCTGGGGTTCCATGAGAATACCAAGAGTTTTGACAGTCTTACTGATCTTATAATTTGGACATTATAAAAGAGAACTAGGGGAAGGTAAACCCAGTCAATCCTGGACACCAATCGCGAGCTACCAATTATGGTTACTAACGTTTTCGTAGGGTTTACTTTCACTCCATGCGCGTTACGTCTACTGTACTGTTGAATTGACGTGAATGACTATAGAAGTATGGTTTTTCGAAAAGGTAATTATGTACCAGTATTATAAAAAGCTGCTATACTTTTTGGGCAGCCATAACATTTCATGTTGATCAAGTTAAACCTCCCTATATTATGCCACTCGTCGTAAGCCTATCCGAGTATCAACATTTCAACCTTTATCCATTTATTTATTTCCACCGTAGGTACACAATGTTACACTTGATGTCGTTAAATACTATTTTAAAAGACAAATTACGTTTTTATTATAACACACACTAACTTTTGACAAAGGAAACACCATAGGACATTGTGCAAAAAAAAAGCAGACAGACATGCCTTCTGAATCGTTGCTTGCAAATTTTTGAGCTATGTCAATCACCTTATAACACTTGTTTTATTATATCAGTTTAATGTGTGTAAATTTAATGCAGTTTAATGTAAATAAATAAATAAATAAATAATGCTGGACAACACACACAGTATTATCTAGCCCCATGGTAAGCAGAGCTTGTGTTATCGGTACTAGATAACTGATATACATAATACAATACATTACATAGATAGATAATTTTTATTATACATAGGTAACGACCAGAACACCCGGAACAAATATCTGCAGATCGTACTCACAATGTGTTTTTATATATGCTTTTTTGGCTGTACTTTACTTTAATCTTTTGTGAGTGATAAATATTTTAATTTTATACTCTTCTATTCCATTATATTGCATTCGTAACAGAGAGCTAAAGAATATAAATAGAGCAGTGAGTATTCATAGTGATTACTCACCATTCGATAAATTGACGTGAATGAATGAATAAACACTTTATTGCACTTAAAATAACAAAATAACACCATATATCTGACGTGAGTCTATCCAGACATTAGGCAAGCCCCATCGCGCAAGTTCGATTATCACGTTGCCCAGTGCTTGCCAGATTATCAGCACCTACATATAGTATGTATGTACGTAATAGTCAGCTTCGCATGAATAGGCATCAATCTAAATCTCTGTTCAAAGCAGAAAGCCTGTTTGCTTATGAATTCACTTCATTAGGTACAGTAAACATAATCGTTGCTTATGGACTAATAGCCTATTGTGTTCAGCTAGCTTAAACAATTAAGTCATCAATCATTATTTTTAATAACTCGATGTGTTTAGATATTTTTGTGGTATTTCTAGCATACTATATGTTTCAAACATGCTGCTTATTTATATATATAAATGAATTTATATATTATCTATGTTTGAAAGAATGATTTAGAATGTTTAATTATGAAAAACCTGAGGCTTTTTTACTATATTGCGAAAGAAATTAAAATATAATCTATCCTACAATTTTTCGAAAAGTCCCGTAGCTAAATCGAAAATTTAAGGAATAATCGAAACTTGTAAGTAACTTCTATTAACATTTAAAGTGATTCCACTGATCGTAATTTCATGAAACTTGTTATGAGGGACCTTTGATATCGCATTCATTTCACATAAACGAATTCCATTACTCACCCTGATCAGGCCCGCAGCATACCATTTGCTTCTGCCATTAATAAACAAAATGGCGACCTGCTGTCAAACAAAAGCCACTTCCCTACTAAGTTATCACTACAGCAGAGTGCCTCTCCACTCATTATTTAAATTAGCATCTAAATTGAATCAAAAACCATAAAAGCTCACTGTCATAATGCGTTTGAAATAATCGTTCTGGATTTTTTTACAACTACCCTCTTGCTAGTATAATTTTTGAATTGTTATGGCTGACTTTTATTGGCGCGGAGCTATTCTCGTATTCAAATGTCGACAATGTCCCCACGGGGGGCGCCGTTTATTTTATTGAAATATTTTGGGGTTGCGTACAAAAGTGTCCTATAATTATGTACAGTTGATGGTAAAATTGCTACTTTGATTTGATAATACTAGCACGTGTTATGGTACTCGTAGTACGGGGAACGGGTTTTACATCTAAAACACTTGGAATGTTCCATGTAGACCAATTATTTTGGTCCGGTTTATTTTTATGGTGCGTGCAAGTGAACATGTAGAGTCTTGTGGCCAAGTATCTTAGAGACTGTCTAATTTGCCATCATAGAGGATGTTTGGGATGAATAAACCAACCCTTTAGGAACAGAATATTGAATTCTTATTAATAATAAGACACCTTGGGGTAGAAAGGTCGTATAAACCATTTTGGCCAAAATGAGTTATGAATGCAGTCTTATTCAGAATTTTCCGCTCTATCGATTAGTCTATGTGACGCATTCCAATTCGCATAAAAATGGTTTTTACAGCCCAGACGACTTCAACGTCTAAGCAGAGTTTTAGTTGGAACTTATGATGTAAGAACCAAACAAAATATTATTGCTATGACCATTTGGAGTAATGCTATAATTTCTTACTAGTTCAGGTTGTAAAAGATAGTAGATTTGAGTCAAGTATGGTGTACTACCAAAGTAATAAATTGCGCTTGGTTGTAAAAACCAAAGTTCAGTATGATTTCGTTTTAAAGCCTTTTACCTCCATACGTTTAGTACAATTTGGTTTTTACACCCTAAGCTCAAGAAGAGCAACTGACGGTAAAGTATTTAAACCCATCCAGAACACTTTCGTGAAGGGCAAATTGGCTTTTACATCATAATACATTTTTATCACTATCACCTTTTTATTTATCAAAGAAGTATTACAAACTCACAAAACGACGTCAATTATATGGCTATTTGCTTACAATTGAAAGAAGAGTACTTCAATCACTATTAAAACTACGAAACCGAACGCCAGAAAGGTAAGCTACGTTATACCTACATATTTTACTTACTTTGGCACCCTTAGTGCTTTCCTCCCGTTTTTAATAATAAGTATTAATTATTAAATACCGATGTGTAATACCTTGTTACTAACTTATATAGCCGGTAAAATTACTGAATTTAGTGTTAAAATAAGATGACAGTTATTTCAATAACGGCGACATTTAGTTCCAATTATAGCCAATAATAGTTTTTGTCTTTACAGATAATTAGTTTAGTTACTGAAAGTTTTATCAATATTATAGCACCTGTCTCATAAAAATATGTGTAAGTATAATAATTTGAATAGGTAATTTTATTGAACAATGTATACTTACCCAGATAGTCGTGGTCGTAACGAACACCAGCCGAAATACATGGTATATACACCCATTTTGCTTTCAATATTTTCTTTGGCTTTGACGGTATAAGTGGCTTATACGACCCAGTTTACTATTTTTCAAGGCTTTTACTTCTTACTCACTTTTTGCCTTCGAATGAAAAGTGTTTACAAGTGATACTTCATTTTCCTAATTTTCAGATGAATAAATTGAAACAATTTAGTTGGCACCTACTGGGATCGTAACCGGGATACTCCGACTCTCTTTCCCACCACTCTCTCACTCCTGTTAGAGGAAGTATCTGCAGTGGATACCATGAATGACAAAAGCACACTCTATTATAATTATTAAGATTAGGTATATTTTTTAAGATTGAACCACGAACGACAAGGTGAGATAAGCAGATACAAAAGTATTGATAAAAATAGCAATGATGAAAATCAGAGCACAGACATCATAGAAGACAGTGATTCAGAAAGCCCACCAAAAAGGAAAAAAGTAAGAAAAGAAAATATCATAATACATAGCAGCAGCGAAAGTGATTTCAATACTTCTACAATATTTGTACCCCGATCTAATACGTCTTTCTTTGGAGACGATGTTGGAGTTTCGAACAGTCCATTAAAAAGTACTGATGCAAAGAAGCAAAGTCAAGTTAATATTATTTCTATCGAAGTAATAAAACACGGGAACTACTCACCTGCTGCTTCCGAAGATCCTCAGGCCTCAGCTTCGTGCTCCCTGCATCCTGATGAAACCCCGTGCTCGTCGACGACCTACTCACCAGCTGCTTCCGAAGATCCTCAAGCCTCAGCTTCGTGCTCCCTGCATCCTGATGAAACCCCGTGCTTGACGACGACCTATTCCCCTGCTGCTTCCGAAGATCCTCAGGCCTCGGTTTCGTGCTCCCTGCATCCTGATGAAACCCCGTGCTTGACGACGACCTACTCACCTGCTGCTTCCGAAGATCCTCAGGCCTCAGCTTCGTGCTCCCTGCATCCTGATGAAACCCCGTGCTTGACGACGACCTATTCACCTGCTGCTTCCGAAGATCCTAAGCCCTCAGCTGTGTGCTCCCTGCATCCTGATGAAACCCCGTGCTTGACGACGACCTACTCACCAGCTGCTTCCGAAGATCCTCAGGCCTCAGCTTCGTGCTCCCTGCATCCTGATGAAACCCCGTGCTAGATGACGACCTACTCACCTGCTGCTTCCGAAGATCCTCCCCTGCGTTCTGTCGAACAGGGAACTCCAGAAATGAAGAAAAATACAAAACGTAAAAGATTATCTTTTAAAAAGTCCTTGTACGTAGAGTTTTTGTCAGAAGATGTTGTCAGTTGTCAGTGATGTTTGTCAGAACTAGGTATTTTGCCTTAACACCGTAACATACCTACGAGCTCATTTCATTTTGCTCATTGCACTTAACAATAATGTTTCTGAAAGTTTATAGTTTTTATTTTATTTGTTATGTCGTCAAACTTTCAAGTTTATTTTATGCTAGTATGTTGATTACCTAATTATTTAAACCTAAATTAATTATTACCATTAAATCTAATAAACTACAATGCAATTCTAATACTACCGCTTATTCACTCGGATACAGAACTCAGTAGTTTATTCCTTGCTTAGATGAGTCAAAGAACAACTCAAGTACAAGAGAATTACCTTTCTAGATTTTAATATTGACCCGCATTTATAGGACTTAATTGTAAAGTTGAGACTGATGATAGCCTAATTTTGAACTCAATGATAGTTGTTAGAAATTAATACACTCTTTTTATAGTTAGGTTAGGTTAGTTACCTATGTATATGCATTAAATAGAATAAAATATTTGTGAAATACGAACGTATTTTTACAGGTATTATTATATTACCTATGTTCCACTGAATCGTGTCATTAACGTTGTGTTTACATTTTTTTGAATAAAAACAATTTGATTGAACAATACGAAATGTTTTATTTTGTGCATTATTTTGAATAAATGCCTCATTTCAAATATTGACTGCATTTTGTTTCATCTGATTAAAATTGTAATTAGTTCACACATAGGTACTGGTAGGTAAAGTGGTTATGATGGTTTTTGTTACCCAAGTTTATAGTAAGGTATGTAAAATTACTTCAGTTACCATAGTTACGACTCCCACCATTCGAAAGGTATTGATTTTACGACTTTCATTATTTTATGTAAGTAGTTTTTAAGCCCAATTAAAACGACTTACATCTAGTTACGACTCATTACAATGTAACAACTCAAATAATTATAGGATGTAAAAACCATTTTGAAAAAAAATCTTGGTCGTAAATCCACGCTAACTTCTAAATTAAGAGACTGACAATAAAATAAGGTTTTCCATTGCAAAGAACATAAAAAACTTATAAATCTCACGAAATAGGGTCAATATACCCATAAGAACAAAAAAATTATTAGCCAAAATGTTTTTAAAATTTTGTTTTTTGCTCGTCCTGTAAAGTAGGGTTTTGGTTTTTACGACCTTTCTACCCCAAGGTAGCGAGTTGAAAGCCCAAAATGACATGTTATTTGAAAATTATAAAACTCCTACATTAGGTACATGATTGTTAATTAGCTTTAATTCTGTACTTATACTTGAATTAGGTCGGTACCTACCAAAAATTGTTTGGTTGCTCGAAGTTTTATTTAACATACTTAACTGTACGATGTTGTATCCTAGATACATAAAGTCTCTGATAATGTTAGAGGAATAAGTACAATAAATAAAAAAAAAAAAAAACTGTACGATTTTTTCTCAGGTAAATGAAATGTTGTTTTTTTTGAGATATTTTATTAAAACCAACATGTGACCAACATGTGTGTGGTTTCCTAATATTTTGGCAAATACCATTTACTCTCTGCCTCTGTCTTATTTTAATCCTATATCTACCAAAAAATCAATAAATAAATAAAAAATGCTGGACAATTTACACAACATTATCTAGTCTAGTCCCACAGAGCTTGTGTTATGGGTAGGTACTAGATAACTGATATACATAATACAATACATTACATAGATATATATTTTGTATTATATAGAGAAAACAACCAGAACACCCGGAGCAAATATCTGCAGATCGTACAAACAATTGTTCCGAGGCGGGAATCGAACCCGTAACCTCCTGCGTCGCCAATAAAGATACTTATAGGTACGTTGAATTCTAATGAAGACCGTAAATCATTAATATAAATAATAGCTTATGAAGCCATTCTACGTGTATATACATAAATAAATAATGCTGGACAACACAGCATTATCTAGCCCCATGGTAAGCAGAGCTTGTGTTATGGGTACTAGATAACTGATATACATAATAATACAATACATTACATAGATAGATATTTTTTAATATACATAGAAAACGACCAGAACACCCTGAACAAATATCTGCAGATCGTACACACAATTGTTCCGTACGATCGTACCCGCAACCTCCTGCGTCGCAGGCGGACCTTCGCCCACCGCGCCACATCGGTCGTCGATATATGATGCGTAAGTAGCGTTGTTGAAGTTACTTAGTACATATCCAAAGAAACTTCAGTCTCAAAACTGAACCTAACTGACACTTAGTCAAACACTGATTTATTATGAACAAACAGGGTACCAACAACACGTATCGAGTACAAGTTAGTAGCGACCCAACCTGCGACAAAGTAACAAGTTTCCCAATAAATAATGCTAGGAACAGACGTCAAGAAAACAACGCGCCGATAAGGTTGTTTAGTTTAGAGGACGCTTTGATATTGTACTTACTGTTAGGGTAAGTTTTTGATGGGAAGCAGAAGCGTATTTACTAGTATAAAACAAAGTCGCTTCCCGCTGTCTGTCTTTCTTTAGATCTTTAAAACTACGCAACGGATTTTGATGCGGTTTTTTTTATAGATAATGTTTATAAACCATTTGACTCATACTAAAGTCATTTAAAACGGGATATTTACCATGATTTGATTTTTGAGTTATCCAATATTTCGGCACAGTGATCATGGCGCATGAAATTGTGCCGAAATATTGGAGAACCCAAAAATACCATGATAGTTTCAAAAGTTTTATTTGACACATAGATTCCCACGCGGACGAAGCCGCGGGGCGCAGCTAGTAGTTGATAAGTCTATAATAGTGGTCTGGCGCTTTTATCCGCTATTTCTCTTACTGTCCACTCAAAACACTACCTTACTCGTATGAGCTGCACTACTAACCATACTGTGGCCAGAATTTGATTAACCGTCAGCAACTACTAGTATTCTATGTGTCAATTACCTTATCTTAGGAAATCCTCCGTAGCAGCAATTCCAGTTATGTGATTATTACCCAAGTAGGCAATAATCACATAACTCGAATTGCCATTGCCATGGCGGGAGTAGCGGTGAGACAAAGGACTAAGTCACTGACAACCTCTTTAGTGCTGGCTTTGACGGAGGAGTAGGTACTTAGGGAAATAAAAATAGGAGAAATAGATATGGATGACTTCGAGAGGCATCACAAACTATAAAATTAGCTATTTTTGCTATTAAAAATATCGTAGTTTGATGACTTCATTACATAAGATTTGCAGTTAGCCCGCTTAAATCCGTATGAATCAAATTAGGTAAGTTTCACGAAGAAGGTCATCGGTCTAGGTTTTGAAAATGTTTATGGAAAACTAAGGAAACTCGAATGGTGTTCTCTGTTTTTATATAAAAATGAATTAATATTTATTTTAGTGTTCAAAGCGAGAGTCATTATTATAGCTATGAATGTGACCATAGCTGATGTTTCCAATCTCCGAGTCCCTATATCTCGAAAGTCTTCATATTAAAACAGTTCTACACTACCTACAGTATCTACCAACACAGGTACCTATTATCGGTATTGCTAATCTACATCCCTCTAAATTTTTTTTTATATTTTGTCTATGTTACGTGTTTTAATAAGTACCTAAGTAGGTTCTTTGTAGTCTAATATAATTATGTGTAATTAACCTTGTTTGTGTGTTGTGTTAGTGTTTAATAAATAATTTTCTTTCTTTTCTTTCTTAAATGTTAGGTTAGTAAGTTTTCAATTTGTATTTTATTAATTATTTTTTAATTTCCCTACGTTATATTATTCTGGTTTTATGTTATTTTATTGTGTGATTTTGTTTTTGACATTTTAATTTGTATGTGCATTATTTTATTATGGATTATGAATCTGAGAATAAATGAGTTAATAATAATGTTTAACACTTTGACTGCAATTTTTTTTCGACGACTGCGATCTTTTTTTTAACCTAAAAAATTCGAGCTGCCGCTCTACTCAGCGGTTGTGTTGCGCCGCACATGCGTTTCGTTCGAAAAATATTACGGCTGTGCTGAGTCACACAGATCTGTATTTTCTCAGCCGCTGCGCTAGTGTGGATTTACGCATATTAGTCACTTGTAGAAAACACATACCGTGTGATTTCAGCAGTCAAAGTGTTAAAACTGGTCTTCACAGAAAATCAGCGCTCGGTGGACACATTACCTAGTGTGCAGTGTGCTCCCAGCATTATACTGAATGAGGGCCATAGTAGCCATAAACTTTTATACTTAGAATAACTAGGCTTAGAACCGCAGTAGGCGCACGCGAAGTGACGCAATTTCAAGTTAGCCTTTAAAGGCTACGTACATCGCTCGACACGCCAGTGCTCAAGGTCAAGACCTACTGGGAAGAGCTCCGTAATTTTTAATAATAATGACTTATTGTGTAGTGAAAGGGTGTAACAACTCTTCTCATAATAATCAGAAACAATAGAAGATTCAATTTCAAGGGTAAATACAACCTGGCATCTTATATACTTGAGTAAAACATTGGTATAAGCACTAAAATAAATCGTAAACATAACAGACGCCATTACATAAAAATGTTGCTAGCTATTAGAAAAATTATTTTCCCCCATAGGTACTTATTTGTTTAATCTATTTCTACTTTACACTTGTAGGACTTTTATTTGCCAGATATAATTAGGGTTACCTACTAACTTACCTGGATTTTTAAGTGAAATATGTACCTATGTTCTATTAAGCTTGGTATAAATAATCAAAAACTTTTGTTTTATTTTCACGGGCAAGGAAATAGATTGTTACAGACTGTCCGGATGTTGATGTAGTCGGAGCGTTAAATATAAAAATTTCATTGGTTTCATTAGACGATGAACCCTAGTTTTATTAATGTCTTTATATTCGTTCTTAGATTTCCTTCTGATCCGACTTCAGTTCAGTTCTTTATTAATAAGAATATTCATGTTGTTTTGACATTATGTCAAACAAAATAATACATACTTACATATGTAGGGTAACAAAAAAAATACAACGAAATAACACGAAAAATAAAATAGACTGTTGCTTCCCGATTGGTTGAAAAACTTAGACGAAATTGCAAAGAAAAGTTTTGCAATCCAACTAAATACACTAAGATATGATTATGTTCTATACATTTCGAAGAAAATGACAAGCATATCACGAAAGGTGGTTTATGCAAATTACGAGAGGGTGCTATCCCAACAAAGGTATGAAAATGTTTTGGCCATATTTATTTCTATCTATTTAACTGATTCGCTAACTCAACACTCCCCTGTATGTAAACACCCATAGGGTATATAATATTTACAGGAAGTTTTCTGTTAATGAAATATCATCTAACAGAAAAGTGATAAATATGATAATCATTTACTCCTTACAAAATGTTACAATTTCCCTACCTTATGGGGAAAATGTTAATAGCTTGCAACATTATTTGTGCACTTGTGTGCGTGTCGGCTCTTGTAATGACGTGCAGCGTACGCACACATTGCTTGTTTTTTGGCTTCAACTTAGAGCGGAATGTTTTGTGAAATTATCACTCTATGTCTTATTACTCTGAGCTTTTATATATAATCATATTGTTATCATGCTATTGTATATTATGACTTTTCCGAGTGTACGTGATTGTATCAAAAAGGAATAAATAAAACGAACTGAACTCTGCTACGCTCAAAAAAAATTAACGTAATCTTGGATTAATTAGTGTACCTAATCTTAAGTCTTGTTTGTGTTCTATGGTTCTTTAATATTCTTTATTTCTTTTAAAAATTGTAGTTTCGCTTTACTACGTTTAAGTAGTCTTTCGCTAACCGATAACGAAACCAAAATAATAAATCGTGCACAAGTACAATTCCTAGGAACCTACCTAATTGTGCAGTTTTAGTGTGACTGAGTCAGTATAAGCGGTCTGTAAAGTTTTTGTGATGACAAAGTTGAAGTTCATCTTTGACTCATCAGTCAATCCCACAAAGCTTTTTTACTGTTTCCTTTAATTAAAACATCCACAAGCACCGCTGATCCTCGTAAAGAATAAAATTACTCATTCTGGATTTAAGACCACGGAGATTTATCGCTATGTCTATTTTAATGTGTTCTTTAGCATATTTTGCGGTAACCTTCTTGAGAACTCAGAGATTTATGCGCTTTTAAAGTTTCTTTGATTCTGCGAACAGATAATGTGAATTATTGCCGATATAATAATGAGATACTAAAAACCTACATGCGAAATTCCTATGGTATGAGTTGGTTTTGTCTCTACGCAAAATTGTAATTAGCTGACTATATAAAACTAGCTGTTTCCCGCGGTTTTACCCGTGTTAAATTCAAATTTCACATTTCTAAACTTTAATATACCTAGCCTAGGTTTACCGCGGATAGTCTAGTTTCCCAACGGTGAAAGAATTTTTCAAATCGGTCCAGTAGTTTCGGAGTCTATTCAATACAAATAAATATATATATAAATAAAAATAACCTTTCCTGGGTTTGATTTTTCGTTTGTTTATAATATTAGTGTCCTATCAAAAGTGAGTAAGTTGAGCGAACTGTAGACTTTTGCAAATAATCTAGAGCTCAGGTCAACAATCAAATGACTGAGTCCTAAGGTAACTAATAGACGGCTCATTGGTATTAGTGTAAAATGCCTTTTTAGCGTTTTTACTCTTTCATGCAAAAACGACTACTTACGAGCTGAAATTTTGCATACAGGTAGGTAAGTTCCAGGCACGGAATATAACATAGGCTACTTTTTCCCATAAATCAGTTCCCTTGGGATAGAAATATCCTTAACACGTTTCCACAGAAAAAACGCGTGCGAAACCGCGGGCAAAAACTAGTAAGTTCATAAAACTTACCTACTGCTAGCTAAATTCCTTGTAAATCGGGCAGAAACTAGTTGGCCATAAACCGTTCTCAATATGACATAGTACAACATACATTATTATTAAAAATACGTAGGCCATTGATGCTATCAATATCTGACGCGCTCGAGTATGTCCATGCAACATTTTTTTACATATTTGATAATCTGTAGCCGCTCCCCCCACCGATGAAAGGTATACATTATATTAAAAAAAATCTTCGTATCATCTAAGGTTGCCTGGAAGAGTACGCTCTCAGCGATAAGGCTGCCCTTTATACTTCTTTTATTCTATTGTTTATTCCTGTATTGTTTTCTGTTTTGTGTGGTATAACAAAGTATTTTCTATCTATCTATCTTTGCAACCCAATAGGTCTGTATGACGCTCGAGTACATCCCCATTTAGCATCGTGAGCCATGTGGTAAACAAGTTATAGAACACTGTCACAGAAAATAACTTCAAATTATAGTTTGTCAACGAGAGACGCTTGCGGGCAGTAATTTATGTCAAGCTGTCCTTCTGTAACTACAGGAAAGCGTCCTACTTATCATTTTTTACTTGTAAAAATAAACTAAGTGAAGGCATACATAGCCGATGCGATGTGTCAAAGAGATATGAACCATTTTGTGTAGGTACCAGTGTATTGAAATAAAATATCAATAAGTACCTACTCCAAAAATACAAAACCAACCAACAGAAGACGTTTCTTAAAGGTAAAACAAATAATAAATTAAATTTGTATACGTAATTACAAGCAACGCAAAAGGTAAAAGCCATGCATAGATCCTCGTTAAAAAATTTATATTACAGCCCAGACACCCTTTGGTGTAATTATCTACAAGGTTCAAGGACAAGCCTCTGCAAAACAGATACAAAATAATACGTACACATACATACAGTAAAGATAATAAGGGCCATGCTTGTATTTATTAAAATAACCTAGAATAATTTATTTAATATTTAGAAGTATATAACACATGAATATATTAATTTCTCATGCCAATTTTATTAAGTGTAACGTAAAAGTAATAAATAAAATACGAAATAAATATTAATTAACTTCAATCTTTTAATTTTAATGTTTCTTATTCTTCACTTTATCTACTAGTTACAACCCCTTAACGATATTATTAACCCTACTTTACTTTATAATATAAAACTAAGTTTTCAGAACTCTTCATAAATGACGAGCTCCTTTGAAGCGTGCCATGTTATTAAGTTGTCTGGCGAGGGCGATTCTACTTCTTAGTTATTCATAAAGGGTTTTATAAGGCCGTCGATGTTGGTACACGGCCAAGGAGTTATAACCTATGAATAAAAGGTTTTTTTTAATTAATGTCTCACTGGTCATTCGCACAGTCATCATCATCATCAGCCTATGTTAGTCGGCGGTTACATGGCAGGACATAGGCCTCCCGCAATGAGCGGCACAGCGCCCTGTCTTCAGCATCCAAAATCTACCTGTAGTCTTTCGTAGGTCCCACCGTGTCGGAGGACCTATCCTTCAGAGAAACTCCGAGCATAGCCCTTTCCATAGCTCGCTGAGCGACTTTAAAAGAAATATATCATAAAGCAAATCACATTTTTTCAGTTGTTTAAGTACGAGTATGTACTCGTAGTTAAACAAAGTTAATACTCAATCCTTATAGCGGAACATATTTTGAGGAATACACAGAAAAACACACTGAAATCATTAAAAGACACTAAACAATATGAACTTCCGTCCAGTGCTGCATGAAGGAGGAGGCTGTGTCCAGCCTTCCTGCAATGACCTGAGAAGCTGTTGGTGCTGTCGCGTACCCTACGCATCACCGACGCTGTTCTCTTGCGCAGGATCGCAGCGACCTGCGCCCCCGCCGTTCTCTTGTGCAGGATCACAGCGAACCGCAGTCGACCCGCGCCTCCGCGAATATGCCTGATGCGCTACAGAAACGCGGCAGCCCCATCAGCCACCTGAAGGCATTGTTATATTGAATCTTAGTACATTGACGACCTCTGTGGTGCGATGGGCGAAGGTTCACCTGCGACGGAGGAGGTTGCGGGTTCGATTCCCGCTTCGGGACAAATGTCTGTACGATCTGCAGATATTTGTTTCGGGTGTTCTGGTCGTTTACTATGTATACTAAAAATATATATATTTATGTAATGTATTGTATTATGTATATCAGTCATCTAGTACCCATAACACAAGCTCTGCTTAGCTTGGGACTAGGTGATGCTTTGTGGATTGTCCAGCATTATTTATTTATTTATAGTGTCAATTAATTTTTAGACAATAAGTTGAAACGACATGTTCTATTTTTAAGCTACCCAATATAATTTCTCCCGACAGACCAATCCAGCATCGTATAACAACCGAAACAGAATTAATCGCGCCATTTAAAATGGTACAAAAAAACTTTTCTCTTTGAGATTCTGGTAATTGTCATTTAATTACCCACCGGAGTGAGGGGGACAAAAAATAAAGCTTAGAGTGTCTTAATGGCCTCCAATTTTCCGGGCTGTGGTCCTAAAACCGTTTTAGGCTGGGTACAAATGGGCCATTTCCAAAAACTATTTGCTTGTGTACGCCCTGGCCAACAAAACTTTGGCCTCTTGATTGGGACGCACAACGCTGCGGTATGCAGTCCCGGACACAAAATCGTATATAAAACGTCTAGAGTGCTATTTTGTTCCGTAGAAATCTACGTCAGCGGTGACGGGCAAGAGCAGTGTTATGCTCTTCACAACGCTACGTTGTGGGTCATGACATCGACACAAGATTTGTTTCTGTCGCATACCGCTGCGAAAATATCAAATGTCTGGAACTCTGTGCCGACAGTTAACGTTGCGTCGCGACGCTACGTTGTTCCGCATACCGCATCGTTATGCGTTGCGAACAAGAGACCAAAAATTAAGGCTGTAAAGTCACAGCTTATAACCAATGAACAAACCTTATGTTATGTGTAATTACTACTACTTAATAGATAACAAATTGAAATAACAGCTCTTTCGTAGCTGAGGCGTACGGCCTCGTAGTCGCATTAACTTATTTATTTTTTCTAAGAGCAAAAAGAAATGATTGCAGTATTCAGCAGGCGCAATTTTTCAAGAGTGTAAATCTGGCATATGGACGGAAAAAGTTCTATTATAAACCCTATCACAAAATCTGCAAAATTGCAGGTGGTGAAATTTTGTGCAGCCACGAACTCCCCTCAAATATTTCGGCCTCCGCCGCCACCGCCGCAGTCTGGCTGAAAAGACACGCTGCCTAGTGCGCGCTAGGCCTTAGTGACAACGTTCCTCTTACCGCGCTTTTAGTCGCAATCGTAAGTGACCGCCACTAAAAGTGGCTCGTCTGCATCCCATAGTGGAAGCATTGTTTTAGCGTATCTTTATATACAAATTTTAACCGCTGACTAAACGAGGCAAAATTTAGGCACAAGTTAATCTTGACACAGCAGAGACACTGTTAGACAACTAATTGGAACAGACAGCTTAAATTAAATTGTTGTTTAAAAAACACTAATTACATACAATACAATACATAACTCTTTATTGTAAACTACAAAGCAAAACAAAAACATAGACATTAACATCACTACATAGTATTTTAAAACAAAGTCGCTTCCCGCTGTCTGTCTGTCCCTATGTAGGTATGCTTAGGTCCTTAAAACTACGCAACGGATTTTGATGCGGTTTTTAATAGATTCAAGAGGAAGTTTATAAACCGCATAAACCATTTGACACAAAGATTTCCACGCGAGCGAAGCCGCGAGGCGCAGCTAGTGAAACATAATAGTATCTACAATGCGGGCGGCCTTATTGCTCAAAGGCAATTTCTAAGTATTTAACGGCAAGGTTGTTCAGTAAAGATTGCTGTGACGATTGTTCAGTAATAATCGCGACATACACACAATATCTATCATTGCATATACGCAATGATATTGTGTGTATGTCGCGATTACTAATACATATTTTCGTCAAGATTTAGACGATTTTTATTCTACCTACGTACTTGTTATTGTTATTGTCTGTTCTTGAGTGGAGACCGCGACTCGGTAAACGTAGTGTAGGACGCCCTCCGACCAGGTGGGATGACGACCTGCGAAAGACTGCAGGTAGATGCTAGATGCGTCAAGCTGAAGACAGGGCGCTATGGCGCTCATTGGGGGAGGCCTATGTCGTGAATATAATAAAATGTTTTTATATCATCATGTAGTTAAAACCCCAAAATTCTCAGTCATACAGCCCTCCATTAACAGATGATTGTATTGAAATAAAGATTTTTGAGCCCAATGTCCGGCAAGCTATTCTGGTAATAATAAACTGAATGGAAACAGATGTTCGGGACAGTCCGCCGGACGGTTGTGGCCTTCCATAATTTATTCAGTTTTGTTTGAGTCATGAAATTGAAGAGCTTCAGACTTTTTATCAGGTTTATAAAGGGAAGTTTGATTTTTTCAACATTGGCAGTGTTTATATGGCTAGTAGGTACCTTTGAGATATACATATGAATGTACTAGTGGTTTATATTTCACTTCTTCCACTAGTGGACAAAAAATTTAAGATTTTTGAAACTATCATGGTTATTAACACTAAAGTCATTTAAAACGGGATATTTACCATGATTTGATTTTTGAGTTATCCAATATTTCGGCACAGTTTCATGCGCCATGATCACGGAATAACTGAAGGCACTGCGATTGCGAGTAAGTTTTTACGGGCAGACATACCGATCTACCCTCATTTTTTTGTCTTTTGCTACGAACATTACCACTGGTTTCATTATTATCACTAGAACGCAGCTCGATCACGACACACAACACTGACGGCATCAGAACGCGACGCGGTTGGTACATCACTTCTTTGGTTTTTGCACATTCTCACCACAGGGTTCCAGGATCTCGATAATTGGAAGCCATCTTCTCGGTTGAAGTTCCTATGTTTCGTAATCTCAATGGCCTCCTGTACCATTCTTGGTATGTAGTGTCGCTCTGTTGAGAAACCTTGCCGAAATATTGGATAACTCAAAAATCAAATCATGGTAAATATCCCGTTTTAAATGACTTTTGTAAAAAAAATTAAGAAATCAGGAAATCAAAAACACCTTTTTTCTATAATATCTTATTCTATAATAATTTATAGTACCTATACAATTTGACTTGGGTAAGTGCTTTTTTTATAAGCCTATAGAAATAAAGCATTTTGTATTTTTATTTTTTTTAGATAATTATGTTGTTTTACGCATTCACTGCCTTCTCTCTGGGGTGTTATCCCAGTGAACGCATTCAGTGCCTATCACCACGGCGCCGGCGGAGGTGACGGCATTAAAAATGTTTTTTAAATAGTAAATCTTATCTAATGTTTATACCTATGTACACTTCTCCCTTTTAAATTCACGCTGCAGTCTAAAAAAGCCCAGACTCAAGTCAGGTGCCGCCGCCGCTTCAAGCACCTAACGTATCACAATCACAATGTGTGCATGCAGTGTTGTACAGACAAACACACAACCCTTCATATAAGCATTTATTTATACTATTTAAGTTAACTATTTAACCATACTCTTAGAAAAAAAAGTTGAATTTATGAGCAATGGAATCCAAAACTGGATTCTTCATCCAGCTCTTGAGTGATAAGACCGCCAATTGTTACTTAATTTTATCGGCTTCCTTGCCGGCCGATACGAACGATTTTCTTGACCGTTGACCTTTAAAGAATGAATAGCACTTTACAGAGTTTCTTGACAGTGTTCTTATGAATATATCACTTGAACGTATGTACTACGATATATAATGAACTGTTTCTAACACTTTCTTATTACATTTTTCAACGAATTGTGTAAAAAAAAACATAAAATAAATTGAATTCAGCTGATTGACACGTCTGACGTTCAGTGTTGCCACACGGCAAAAAAATCACTGACAATGTATCTTTCAATTATTTAGGTGCTCATCCTACTATTATTATAAACGTCAAAGTTTGTAAGTATGGATGGATGGATGGATGTTTGTTACTATTTCACGTAAAAACTACTGAATGGATTTTAATGAAACTTCACAATAATATAGCTTACATATCAGAATAACACATAGGCTACGATTCATAAAGATATAGTATATTATCCAAAATATTTATCACCATGCGGGTGAAACAGGCGGGGCGCAGCTAGTATACATAATTATATTTTTTTACGCATTTCAGTCAAACAGGTTTTTTGGCCGACACGCGTTTTATCAAATACTTATTTATTATCGAATCTTCCCATGTAACTTTTCAGCGAGAAAAACATAAATGAGGTATATTTTCGTGTTCAAACATTTTTGTTATGAATGAATAGACCTTTGGATTATTCCAATAATGATGTTAAAATACCAAAATAAATTATTCTCTTACTAACAAATTCTACGCGAAAAAGAACCCAGAATACTTAGAATTAATTATTCCATACTTTTAGTAGGTTCCCGGTTTCATTTACAAAGGAAATTGTAAAAGTTTTAATACTTTTCTTGTTAACTGTACCGTGCCTGTTCTTTCAAGGGTCGCTAGCTGCATCTGCTAATGAGTAGCAAAGTACACGACACTAGGTGTATAAGAAAAGTAGACTACTTTAAAGTACCTATGCGTACACAAGAAGTAGGTAGTGGCTCATGTTCTTTGTTATTAGAAGGTATTTGAAGAGCAAGCGGCCCTGCCGTACAGAAATATTTTAAATCTTTGGCCGTACGTAATACATTTGCTTAGTACGGAGACAGTTGCTTGACTAAGAATACAGCCTTTGTATTGTATGTACGTTACGTTTGTACGTCGTAGTATGTATAAAAATATATTATATTTATTCTGTGCTTAATTATACTACTACTCTAGGTCTGGTAACAACCCAACAGATCTATAAGCCTATATTATAAATAATAATCACTTATTTGTGAAGGGCGTTAATTCTGGTAATAATTATCTTTTTTATAACGCAACGTAATATAACTACCACTTTTAAATGAGTGTGAGCATCAATTCAAACCAATGTTGGTTTAAGGGTCCGGCGACCCTCGCTTGCAAAAATCGCTCCGAATATCGCTGTCCCTGTTTAACCCCTGCGCCGCGCCCCATGCGTGCGCGATAGCAATATTAGCCGTTCAAAATTTGGTTTGTTCCGTAATACCAAAAATTATGACTGAAAACTTTTTGTATTCTTCACAAAGTATTGTTATTCTGTAACTAGACAATATAAGCTATGTTCCTTAATAAATAAAACGTAAGATATTGATGTTTTTAATACGAAACAAACAGCAAGAAAACATGTCCATTTTCGCATAAAAATGTGCAAAATGAGATTGGCTTTCATTTCATTTTAGGTAAGTATTTTGAAAAAAAAACTATTTGGGAACCTAGATAAATACTATTTTAATACAAATAATGCAATATTATAGTGGAAATATGCTTGAATTAGAAATAATTTTGGTATTACGTTTGTATGAAGAATTCGTCCCTCCGGAGGCCCCTTTGATAAACCATGTATAAGTACTAAGTAATCGTAGAACAAAATTAGATCCTCTCGACTCGGGGTCCAGAATCACCCCCCTTTCGGCTTAGTACACATATGTATTTAGTAGTAGCCTGTACCTCTAGTCTAGCTGCTAACTCTTTAGGTAATGTACATAGTAAGTTCTCATTTCTTGAGTTTTTTATCCTGAGCACTACAAGAAAATAATGTATATTTTCAAAACTCACTTCTATTTCGAATCGCTTGGGTCAACTGTTCCATTAACTACTTATCTACAATACCCACAATTATTTGTAAATTTAGTATAACAACAGCCTATAAACTCAAACTCCACAAATTGCGTAGTACTATGTTGGCGCGTGATTTTCAACCACAACTGTCTGGTCCAAGTACACCGCTACAATGGTCCGATACTGTGTTTGATGGATAAAATGTGGTCAGCATCCATTGTGTACTGACCTTTTGTGCTGACGTGTACCATTTTGAATCATAAAAGCTAAATAAATGACGTCCTCTAAGCCGAATCTTCGGCCGTAGCCAGTCTCAGTGAAGACTAGCGAGATCATCATCAGCCTATGCTAGTCCAGACATAGGCCTTCCCCAATGAGCGGCATAGCGCCCTGTCTTCAGCTTGACGCATCCAGCCATCTTACCTGCAGTCTTTCACGGGTCGTCACCCCACCTAGTCAGAGGGCGTCCTACACATTACATAAATAACGCACACGTAGGTCACGGCCTTCCAAGTGCGTATCGGATATATAGATACCTGTAAGATTTTGCTACCTTAGGTACCTTGTCAGAAGTTATTCATGAACATTATTATGTTTACTGGTAGGTACGGTAAGATGCAGTCAGTAGATCTACACACTTTGAATCTATGTATGTTTTAAAATCTCAATTTTACCATCAAATGATTGAGATTATAAAGGAAATAGTGGTGGTATAAAAATCTAGATCTATTAACAATAAAAATTGTCATCAACAAAGGCTCTGAATAACCAGTCTTCTCACTATCTCAGACTTTTTTTGAGGCACCTGTACTGTCCTCTAAGCAAAAGCTCTCCCTTCACGCTTCAATTCCATTAAATATTATTATACATATAAAACCAATTTATGAATAAGATAACCCGATCTTGAATTTCAAGCGAGATCCTTAAAGATGCCTAATAGAAAATTTTCCGCTAAGCAAAATCCACTAGACTTTGCCTTCTTTGGAGCGCGGAGCCTATTACCCAACAAACATTTCTGTCATATAAGTTCAAGTTACGCGGCTCAAAATGCTATAAACATCGTATTGAAGTAATTTTTGCGTGTAATATGACGTTAGGCCTCTTTAAGTTTATACAACTTGTTGTCGTATATAGACATCGTATAAACTTCTATATGACTGTTTTAATGACAATTATACAACTTTCAGTAGTATAACCAATGCTGAAATCTTAGTAACGTCTATACGACTTTTCACCGGCATTACTCGTGTTAGAGTTGAGAGAACTACTTTTACGTGACGTTCGTGTAGAAGTGATCAATCGTACTCTTATACGACTATAATGTCAATCGTATTAGAGTCGCTAGAACTACTTTTAGGTGACAATTGTATAAGAGTGGTAATTTTCTCTCTTATACTATTTTAAGTAAATATGAACACTTTTATCCTACTCTTTAACGACTAGATGTACTACCATATTTTTGTAATATACAAGTGAACTGTAAAAAAACTGGAGTTGGTTCCGTACAAGGTTTAATTTTGAACTCAGGAGATTTGAGTTCGGTGCAAAGTTATGATGTTGCTCAACGCACAGAAATGAGATCCAGTGGTTCTATAACAGTAGAGTCAGAAGAAGATGAAGTAGATTAAATTTTTGATAAATTATGTCTTGGTTATAGTTCCGATTGTAAAAGTGAAAGCGAAGCCAGTTAAAATGATATACTTTGGGATGATTTAAATCACTCATTCATACTTTGAAATAAAAGAAAAAATGACTATGGGTGGTTTTATTTATTATTAACCAATCAACATTTTATCACATGTAATCATAATCATTCACAGTATTTATTTAATTAATAAGGTAGGTAGATTCTCTCGGTACCATGGGTTAAAACTAATTAAAGTTTAACAATCATAAAAGTTTACTATATACATAGAAACCCCTTTTTCAACAACTGAACCCAAATTTTTGGCTTTCCAATATGGCTGACCCAAAAGAAGCGCACATAGTGAAAAGTCGTTAAGAAATTGTATTACGGTCGTGTCATAATCTCTTAAGTCGTATAAAGGCAACTGTTTACACATTCGTCAAATTAGAGTAAAATTACTGCTTAAATCTAAATAATTTATAAGGCGCGTTCATTATTTCGAGGTTACTAGCGCATATTACTCGATAAAATTAATTTCCCAATTGAACTATTTATTTGAACATGAATTTCGACGATGTACGTAATACGTAATGATAAAATAAAATGGCTTCCTTGCAAGATTAATTCTATCACAGTAAAAATAAATTGTGTCATTTAGTTTCATTCACTATCTCCACTTCACAATAAAATCCCGTAAAAAAAGTCGTAATTAACACTACATAATCGATAAAATGCCGTAAAGCAATGGTAATAAACATCTTAACTCGATTAAAAGTGCATCACACGACATCTATACGGCCACTACAAGACCATATTGCGATTAATACGACTGATACACGACTCTATTATGACACTAACTCGTATAAAATGGGCCCTTTTTGGGTCGTGTTAACGTGATAGCGACGTATTTACTACCAAAGTATAAAACCAAAAGTTAGAATCGGCACGTTGTGGCGACTTATGAAATGTTTGTTGGGTTATAATACAACATAGTAAGTTTTATGCCAACTATAAAATTTGAGAGTAGGAACTTACCTCTGCTATTAAGCCGTGACTTTGGTTGCTTTTTACAACCGTAGATTGTAGAAAATATTTTAGAAGTTGACTTCTTAATAAAACATGAAGTAATTTCTCTCGTATCACGCTCGCTTCTTCAGCTTGCTGAGAGGGCTACTTAGTACCAACTCAATGCTTACCTATTTGTGTTAGTACCCAACCCACATTTGATATTCATTTTTGTTGTCTGAATACAGTCATGTTATCTAATACTGAGTAGTCTTATATTTCTGTAATCTTAGTTTCTTTGTGTGCTGTCATCATCATCATCATCAGCCTATGGCAGTCCACTGCTGGACATAGGCCTCCACCAATGAGCGCCATCTTCCACTAGTGGACAAAAAATTGAAGTGAACAGTAAAATAATTTTATTTGATAATAATTTATATATAAAATATGACTTGTCTAAGTGCTTATTTTGTAAGCCTAAAGAAATAAATTATTTTTTACTTTTACTTTTACTTTACATAGCGCTCTGTCTTCAGCTTGCCGCATCCAGCTGAACTTTGTGTGCTGTACTCGTATCTAATTAATTGGACCTGTTTAAAAGAAAAAAAATAGCGCTGTGTACATACGCTAGAAACATCATGAAGCTCAAGCTTATGTTGTGGTGATGCATGGTTTATTTAGATAGGTATATTATTTATACATAGAAAACACCTAGACGCGTAATTGATAACAATAAAATAATAACAATTTATGGAAATCGTTTAACAATTAATTAAACATGAAAATAAGCTCGAGATATATCCGTCAATATTAAAATTATTAAGTCTAGAAGTAGATTAAGTCTAGTCTAAAGTGAAACTACAACAGTTGGCCCATAGCTTCCAAAATATGCAATAGATACAGTGAACACTGCAAGCCTTGCCAAGTCTACTATCTAGTCTATACTTTGTTACAGAATCCTATGTAGGTATTTCTAGTAAACAAAGGTAACTATTTTATTTACTGAACACCTTCTACCAGTCAGAACAGAAGTAAAGAAATATTGGTAGAAAATATTTTAGGACATTGGTATCATAAATAAATAAAATAAAAAGTATTTATTTCAAGCATTCACACTCATATTAGTAAATAAACAAGAGAATCTTAAAAACTAAAAGGATTGCTGGGAAGGTGGACAAATTGTATAACTTATTTATGATTATTTTTAGTCATTATTGTCCCACAGCTGGGCAAAGGCCTCCCTTTCTTCTTTCCACTCCTTGCGATCCGACGCTGCAACAGGCTACGATGGAAGATGTGCCTCGAGCTCGTCACGCCATCTCATCCTGTCCAAAATGGTCGGTTTACAAAAAATATCTTGGATTGTAAAGGAGTATACGTGTTTGTGATCTGCCAAGCCGCAGACGATTGGTACAGCAGCTGCCAATTCTTTAGAATTTTTGATATGAGTCTGATGAAGATGTTGGAAAGTGTTGGCAAGTTTGGTTATTTGGAAAGATGAACGATAGCCAAAGTTGTAATAAACTGATTTTATTTTAGAATAAGAATGAGAATTGTTTTATTTGGCCAAAAAAACAGGCTACACAATTAAAGCACACATAAAAAAAACCACAGGACACAGTATAAAAAAAAAACATAAATAAAAAGCCTACAGAAAAACAAAAACTATAATAATACATGGCTACCGTGCCAGCCTGCTGGCCAAAAAGGGTCAAACTGAGCTTTGTGCTGAACCACGCGTGGCGCGGAACAACGCTGATTTTCAGTTTGATTTTACATTGCCTTGCTCAAAACTAATCTAACATCTCATCCCTCATAGGAAATTAGGATCATTTTTTCTAAACCTGCCTTTTACTCTGTAAATGAATTTATGAATGATAAAACAGTTAATTCAAATATTACTTATTATATAATTTTTTGTTTTATTTTATAGTCAACTGTTTTTATTATTGTCTGTCTTTACTAGTGGTACTGAATAATTTTGTAGTTTGTATGTGTGTGTCTGAAGTTGCAAATGAAGACTTTATTCTATTTGACCCAGCTTAATAATAAGTAATAGCTGACATGATTTTATTTTATCCTCTGAATTATTGACATTTAGTTATGTTTTTAAATATGTCATTGAATTGTAATAAAAAATTGCACCCCTAAATTTTAAAATAACAAAATCTTGGGTATTTTAGCAATAAAGAAACTTCAACTTTTATCTTGAAGACCATTTAAAAAAGTCTTTAGCATTGTATTATTTCTAGTTTTTATCTCCGCTATCATATTTTGATACCTGGATAAATCGTAGCCTACATTTTTTGTTTGCAAACAGTAAACATTATTTTATCTGTCTTGAAATTTAAAGGTCAGAGTTGTAAATGCTGATAATAATTGTTGATAAGAGAAATTAATTAAAAGATATTACTTTGCAGTCAAATAAACATAAACAAACAAAAATCATCCTCCATTTTTAAAATCATAAGTGGTAAATCGTTTCACTATCAACTCTCCTACGAATATGAAGATGTTGACTAAAGCATCAGCCAATGCTGTGCGCGAATAATATACAATAATAATAAAACCCAAAAAACTATTTTTTGTAAGGCGTTTTGCAAGGTAATTGGATCCTAGTAAATATTTTGCCAAAAAAAATCAACCTTATTGATACAATATCCCTTCCTGGGTACTAACTACTATTTTCTGGTTAAAAAGATTACTCTCAACTTGCATGAATTATTCTTCCCTCTCGAGCATTTGCTTGCAGCCCCTACACCTCGGTGTCGCCTGACCGTGTACATTAAATCTAGCATCAAATCCGCTTACCCAGGCGTCTACCGCCCGCACCGCAATGCCCAGTCATTAAACACTGAATTCCTTTAAGAATGCTGTGACCATCTCGCTCGAGAATGCTGGAATTTGAGTCTCCAGGATTTCCGAAAGAAGGAATTCCACTCTACTATGAATTTTAGCTTTGCAGGTAGCTTGTTTGCCAACGGCCGCTGGGGCAAACCTGTTCTTGAGTGGAGACCACGACTCGGTAAACGTAGTGTAGGACGCCCAGGTGGGGTGACGACCTGCGAAAGATTGCAGGTAGATGCTGGATGCGTCAAGCTGAAGACAGGGCGCTATGGCGCTAAAAAAAGAGTAAAGTAAAAAAGTAAAAAATCATTTATTAATTTCTTTAGGCTTACAAAATAAGCACTTAGACGAATCATATTTTATACATTAAATTATTATCAAAAAAAAATATTTTACTGTTCACTTCAATTTTTTGTCCACTAGTGGAAGAAGTGAAAAAGAGCTCATTGGGGGAGGCCTACGAGTATGTCCAGCTTGTTTGATCTAGCATTTTTGGTGTTTAATTAATTTGATTTAATGTGTTATTTTTATTTGTAATTACTACAAAATGTTGTAATTGTCTACGAAAACTTGACTTATAAAGTCTTTTTATTATTATTGATTAATATATTTTTTATTTCTATCCGTCTCATTGCTCTTTGCAAGCTTGTCTTCCCCTATACTAACAGCACGAACGCGCTCGTAACGCGTAACATTACCTAACGTCCGGTAACGCGCCGGTCAGTACTCGGCTTTATGAGATGTTTTCTACAGCTTTCCCTTCCATTTTTTATATTAATATTTTATTTTTCTAATCCCCATCTGTTAGTCCAGTATTCTGTACATATCTGCAGATTTCTATGAGTCCAGTACCATTTATAAAACTAACAGAAAAGAAAAAGTAATTTAAAGAACTAACAAAGTTACCAAGGAAACTACTAACAGTAAAAGCTACAGAACAGTCCATGAGATTTGGAGCACCTAGTCCGTACCTGCGCCGGTCCACCGACCGAGACAGCCGAGACCCTTTGAGCCGACCGCACGAATGCACCGAATACCTACCTCCCCTTAAAACGCTTTCATTCCAGCTTTAAGTAATAAACTTTAAGTGGAGGGGTTTTTCAAATTGCTATGTTTTAAGAGTTCTGCCAACTTTCCGCTTAAACCTTTTTCAAGTTTCAGGTAAAACTGCAGTAAATTGTTTGGAGAAGAAAGTTTTGTTTTTGATTGCGAGGGAGGGGACAGTTACGGCTGTATTTCTTCCTGTTTATTTTTGCATAATTAGTATTATTTATTTAATTTAAAAAATTTACCGTAAATATTGTTGAACCATACAAATTACAATTATTGTCGTATTTACAGCTAAAACAGTTGAAATAATTGCAGACTTCAGACCTCCTTGAAAATTATTTGTATATAAATAAGAAGCAATTCATGTTAATTCCTCGATATGATTATCATCATCAGCCTATATTAGTCCACTGCTGGACATAGGCCTCCCCTAATGAGAGCCATAGCGCCCTGTCTTCGGCTTGACACATCCAGCATCTACCTTCAGTCTTTCGCAGGTCGTCATCCTACCTGGTCGGAGGGCGTCCTACACTACGTTTACCGAGTCGTGGTCTCGATATGATTAACTCAGGTCTGATTTCATCGATTGCTGCCAAAACTTCGTTCGTAACAGCCAAATTCCCAGCGCTTGAACCAGATCAGCTCTTAGTCGGTGAAATGTGCCGAATTCGTTAAAATCACTAAACTGTGTTTACTTTTAAATAAACGCCTTCAATTACAATGATGAAATCGGACCTAGGCGTCCATATATTTTTCCTACTTTATCACTCAAGTACAAGA
This sequence comes from Eupithecia dodoneata, assembly GCA_947044415.1. Lineage (NCBI taxonomy): Eukaryota > Metazoa > Arthropoda > Insecta > Lepidoptera > Geometridae > Eupithecia > Eupithecia dodoneata. The sequence continues at coordinate 12,428,231 of OX345658.1, read as the reverse complement.
TTCAACCTAACCGTTACAAACAGTATGTTCCAACTTCAAACCCATTATTCTTCACCAACTCCACTACTGCAATCTAATGTCTAAAGTTACATCAATAAATCTTTTAGAATATCAGATTATTACATCTAACCACCTTTCACAATTTAGAGACAATCAAACTATAAACCAATAAAGTGAACCGGTTCCAAACAATGGGACGGGAATGGCTACCACGTTTTATTCAATTGTCAAATGCTTTTAAAATGTGATAAGTAATATTGATGGATATTCTAATATTTCGAAATAACGAGATGCTTGGATAGTGTCGTCATCAAGTTACATTATATATTTATTTATAAACTAGCGGACTTTCCCGCTTCGCACGGTTTTAGTACGGATCCCTAACTTTTTTTAAATATAATAATAGCCTATGTTCGTTACTAGCAAATAAAACTGGTTTTTCCGTAGAAGATATCTTTGTAAAAATGAAGATTTAGAGGAAACTTTTCATTTTTTTTTCTATCTAATCAAGTTTAGTCAATCGTGTTTCGACTCCCATAACATACTAACTAATATCCTTAACTTTTGATCCTAATCAAAATATATGCGAAAAATAGGTGTTTTCTTCCCTTAAAATTGATTTTACGTTAAGTCAAAACGTGGGTTTTGGGACGTATTTCACCTTAAGTACTTAACAAAGGTTATATTGCTTTTACTCACAAAGCCAGGACAGTCTTTACTCTTTTATAATCTCAGTGGTGCCATAGGTAAATGATGAAAGTAGCTCATAAAATAAGCTAACAAAACACCTACCTATAAAGGATTTTATGAAAAACTTACTGAATTAAAACCGTGCCGTTCCCCCGTTCGCGGGAATCGTAAATAGGGTTTTCAGTTAATAATACGGAACTGCAGTTATTAATTTTTTGCGAGAAATTATTATTGTATTATTTTATGCCAGGTAAATATACCTACACATAAATAAGTCTTGATGTTCGAGGAGGAACTCATTATTGTCCTTATTAAAAGGTTATTTCTATCCCATGGGAAAGCATCTTATTCGGGGACTGTTAGCTAAATTTCAGCCCGATCCGTTCGTAAGTTTTTGAATGAAAGAGTAACAAACATCTATAGGTACATAACTTTTGCGTTTATAATATTATGAAGGTAGTATATTACCAATCGGTTAATTTGTTGTTTATCGAATAAAAGGTACGAGATAAATATCCGATAAAATAATATTTACCTATTAATAATATTCTTAAATTATTATTTTATAGCAAAATGAGCGTTAGTAATTTTACATAGAACTAAGTTATTGACATAGCTCTAAGAATTAGCAACCTGAAGTGGGTGTGGGCCGGCCATATCTCGCGATGATCAGGCAACTGCAGGGGTAAACATGTTCTTGAGTGGAGATCACGACCTGCGAAAGACTACAGGTAGATGCTGGATGCGTCAAGCTGAAAACGGGGCGCTGTGGGGCTCATTGGGGGAGGCCTATGTCCAGCTGTAGACTAATATAGACTGATGATGATGATGAATTTTGCAGAATTATTCGTTTTGACAACCCTCATGTTCTCGTAAATAACTAAGCGCAAAGTTTCACAACTCGAAGTTTTTGCGAATAAATGCAAACGACATAAAACCCTTCCGTAGACAAAGGGCCCACGGCGAGCTTGTTAATTTATCGTTGCGAAACAAGTGGAGAAAAAACTTGGACAATGCCATACAGTTTTGATGTTAAATATTCAAAGCGGAAAGATCACGGATTTGGTTTGTGGCGAGTTTCGTTGATGGGCGAAAGTTCGTTTCATAAATAACGCGGGAAAGTTATCGCATGGATTTAATGTGAAGAGGGGAATTAGAAACGAAAATAATTGTGTAAAACCACAGTAAAACCAGGGACGAGTAAAAACTTTACTCGTCTATGAGTAAAACTTACGATACACGGGATGCCCATTGATTGTTGGAGAGACTGCAGCATCCAACACATTCAAATTGTAAATTCATTATTGTCTAAGTACTTACAAAATAAGTACTTAGACAAGTAAAATTTTATACTATAAATTATTATCAAAAAATATTGTTTTACTGTTCGCTTACATTTCTGTCCACTTGTGGAAGAAGTGAAAAAGACTAGTACATTCATATATCACTTCATATATCATACATTCATACATCACTGTCTTATAATATTATATACTGTATATTGTTTTTAATATATTCTGTCTTTTTTAAGTCTAGTAGTTAGTGTTCTGGTGTTAGACTTTAAGCTGACTGCTGTATTTTTTTTATAAATAAATAAATAAAAAAAAAATTTTGCTAAATCTAAATATAATGTGATTTTCGTTCGATACAATACATGTCAATATAGTAAAGCTAAGCATAACATTGCATTTTTACATACGGCCAATAACGTGCCGACAATCAGCATTCTGCGTCAATTTACCTAATATGAAAATAAAACACCCACAAATGATATCTCATTAGGAGGGGATTTAGTATATGATACTTAATTCAATATGAGGCCACTAAATATAGGGTAAACACAGAACGCTCAAAACACCGTTATCTCTTTCAATTTTACAAACCAGGTTTACAAATTGGATCAAAACACCAGTTCCAAAACGATAATTTACTTTTTTAATCCTCATGTCTTCTCGGTTAAAAAAGGGTCTTGTTTTTGTATGGCGCCCATGCCAGGTAGGCAAATGTTGAATTATACGCGTTAATTTGGCTAACATTGGTTTTGGGTTCTTTGGATCACCGACACTTTTGTTTCGAATGATAAACCAGACATGCGGGACTGTGGTTGATAATTATTGAAATGCCGGAACAAATTTGTTGCTACCTGAGTTATACTTGATCTTTTGTTATAAGAATTCATTTGGACAATATTTTGCCGACATTTGAATAGAATATGACTGGAGTTTTCGGTCTTGACCAGGATACCTAACTAAGTATTAGTGACGACGACATTATGTCGATGGAATAAGGTTTATATTTGAAATTAAAATTCCGCATATTGCAGCATTGCATACAATAGACATTCGTGTAACTACATGTCTCCGAATAAATAAATAAAAAAAATGTTGGACAATCCACACAGCATCATCTAGCCCCAAGCTAAGCAGAGCTTGTGGTTATGGGTACTAGATGACTGATATACTTGATACAATACATTACATAGATAGATATTTTTAAATGTCTGCAGATCGTACCACCAATTGTCCCGAGGCGGGAATTGAACCCACAACTTCCTGCGTCGCTGGCAGACCTTAGCCCACCGCGCCACAGAGATCGTAAAAAAATAACTAGTAGATTTTTTTCTGAAATGTTTTAACTTGGACATCACTTCCGAGTTCTAGACCAGTCATAATTGAACCTTCTAGACTACAACCTAAACGCCTAACAATTAGCCGTTAAATAATAAAGTACTTAGTATACCTACAACAAAAAAGCACTTTCCTTTTAATAACAGTAAACAAAAAATATTGGCTGTTCTTAATACGAACATGCACAATGTATGAACTTACCTACATCAGCTCCGCACCTTCTTTGTCAAACACACGTGGCGTTGGGGCCACTAAGCTTACGAATATTATGATTAAAACGAAAGTACCGACGGCCGCTGTGGCAAACGTGTTCTTGAGAGGAGACCACGACTCGGTAAACGTAGTGTAGGACGCCTTCCGGCCAGGTGGGATGACGACCTGCGAAAGACTGCAGGTAGATGCTGGATGCGGCAAGCTGAAGACAGGGCGCTATGACGCTCATTGGGGGAGGCCCAAGGCAGGCCTATGTCCACAATGAGATTTCATCATTGTATGTCCAGCAGTGGACTGCTATAGGCTGATGGTGATGATGATGATTATAACGCGTGCGCAACCGCGGGTAGAAACTAGCAATATAGATACACAGGCTATCCAAAAATAGAGGTTGTTCTCTGTCATTTTGGTCGACAACAAAGCATGGACAATCAACTTGACGCTTTGGCAATCTTTCGATCGCTGGAAATGTCATTCGGTACAAAGATGCACCAGCAAATACATATACTACAGACACTGGCAGAGTCGTAGCGAAAAGCAAGCGGCGCGGCGCCAAAACAAAAAAAAAGAAGTTGAAATACATATATATATATACATAATATTTAACTGAACAGAACTATAAAGCAGGCTGGAATTGTTATGGTGAAATGTAATAATGAACCAAACTATTGAAGCTAGCACACCATCATGGGCGATGATCGTAATCTGGATGCGAATCAGCTGATTTTCTAGCCATAAGTACTAGGATTGAGTAGATGATGAAATTATGAAAGAAATCTGTTCAAAGGAAATATGTATACACCACATTTTAATGTAAACGAACCAAACAGGACACTGACCTATTAAAGCATGTTGTAAAAGCCTAGGAAAAAAAAACTGATAACTTTTGTTTGACAAAAAGTCCACTTTGAAACTCCAACTTGCTAGCCACAGAGTATAAATGTGTCGCAGGCATATGTAAAGCCTTTCTGCAAGATTACTTTCTGTGATACTGTGGATAAGCTGCGCTGTGTGTTTTGTTGATGAAAAATTGAATGTTAGCATTATAATATGTGCAGACTTCCGTCTAGGAGAAGTGCATTGTAAATTAGGTTCTAATAACAAATTGTTCTGGGAATTCAGCTCCCAATTTGGTCTTTTATCTCTGTAATATCATGCAGTCTTGCATCTGGCATAATATCATGTATTTGGATATTGTGTTTTCTAAATTAACCTATATCTAATTGGATCCTTAATTGAGTACTAAATAAACTAGTGCTTTATTACTTTGCTCTGTCAAACCTTCTCCGTAACAGCAAGATAACATAATTATTCGACGACCTCTGTGGGGACCTCTGTGGGGCGAAAGTTCGCCTGCGACGCAAGAAGTTGCGGATTCGATTCCCGCCTCGGGACAAATATTTGTACGATCTGCAGATTGATTTGTACCGGAGGTTCTGGTTGATTTCTATGTAAAAAAAATGTATTTTGTATGCGTCTCTCCTGCATCGGAGGCGGACCTTCGCCCACCGCGCCTCAGAGTCGCCTGGGATCACTTAGGTACTGCGGGTATGACCTGTTTTTGTTTGTTGTAGAACAGAGGATGCTTCTGTTCTGGGCTATTCGTCCTAATTTATAATGATATTGCACTGCAACCTTTAAATATAACAAAAAACCATCCTCATTCGTAAATACATGTGCCCTACTTACCGTATCTACATCATCTAGCTACGTCGTGAAGGTTTATTAGCAGTAACAATATACTAACACGTTTTTACCCAAGGGTCGACCACGTCTCTGTTTGGGATTACGTCACATTGGGTTTACCGTTTTTCACTGCAGGGTTTGGGTTTTGAGCTAATGTAGGTACTTTACTATTAATTAATGTACTTTAATTTAAGTAACTAACTGAACTTTACTTTTGCAGAATTGGAAACTATTAGCTCTAGCCAGGTGGAATGATGACCTGCAAAAGACTGTACGCAGATGCTGGATGCGTCAAGCTGAAGACGGCGCTATGGCGCTCAAGGGGAGGCCTATGTCCAGCAAGCAATGCACTAAAATACGATGATGATGGTAGCTATTATTAAGTAGGCATAATAAATAAATAAATAATGCTGGACAATCCACACAGTGTCACCTAGCCCTATGTATTATATTATCTGTGCCTTAGGTAAGCAGAGCTTGTGTTATGGGTACTAGATGACTGATATACTTAATACAATAGATTACATAGATAGATTTTTATTTATAATACATTATAACGACCCGGAACAAACATCTGCAGATCGTACACACAATTGTTCCGAGGCGGGAATCGAACCCGCAACCTCTTGCGTCACAGGCGGACCTTCGTCCACCGCGCCACAGAGGTCGTCGACTAAAATGTAATTAAAGGCAATTTATATAAAGTCACTTACATGAGAACAGGGTTCGAACAAGGTTAAGTAAACATACTTATATATACATAGGTTGTATATACAAAATATTTTGTATGAATTAAATCATTTTAGTTTTAGGGTTCTGTATAATTATCCCTCATAAACTCAGGTCAACAATTAAGAGACTCATTTAGTTGAGCTTATTTTCAACCCCTATCTCATCCGCATAATTATAATTATACACAGTAATTCTAATTCTGGTTATTCCGTTCTGTAATTATAATGTTGGTATTACTGAACACTATCTCTATTATAAAGCTATTAACCAAAATGTTATATTTGTTTATTTCGTAGAATTCGTAATCATGTATGTATGTACAGCTTCAGTTGAAAGTGAACGGGATTTGAAAGAATTGTCACGGTTATTATTTACCATAGAGAAATAAAACTATAATAACAGGACCCTATACTATGCTACTTAGCCTTAGCTGTCTGCCTGTTTGTCTAACCGTCTATCCACTCTTTAACTGGTTCATCATCATCATCATCAGCCTTTATTAGTCTACTGCTGGACATAGGCCTCTCCAATGAGCGCCATAGCGACCTGTCTTCAGCTTGCCGCATCAAGCATCAGCCTGCAGTCTTTCGCAGGTCGTCATCCCACCTGGTCTCCACATAAGAACACGTTTGCCCCAGCGCGGCCGTCGGTTCTTCGCGAGATATGGCCGGCCTACTGCCACTTCAGCTTGCTAATTCTTGGAGCTATGTCGGATGTATTCGTTACGAATTCTATTCTTCAGTGAAAAGAGCCGGCCATATCTCGCGAAGAATCGACGGCCGCTGGGGCAAACGTGTTCTTGAGTGAAGACCACGACTCGGTAAACGTAGTGTAGGACGCCCTCCGACCAAGTGGGATGACGACCTGCGAAAGACTGCAGGTAGATGCTGGATGCGGCAAGCTGAAGACAGGGCGCTATGGCGCTCATTGGGGGAGGCCTATGTCCAGCAGTGGACTGCTATAAGCTGATGATGATGATGATGATGATTTGATGATACAAAAAAATATCAAAAAATATCCATGTTTCACTGTTGACACATTAATGATAGATAACCTGAGTTCATGGAAAGTTCCTCTGTTATCTTCTTCATTTTATTCCCGTATCCAATGCTAAGTGCAAAGGTTGCTTCGCAAAAACAAAATAACAAAAACTAGTTTTTATCTGTAAAGTTAGTTTTTTCACTTTAAACGTAGTACCTACATAAAACAACATAATCTACTATCACGCTCACTAACCCTACAATGTCGCAGGTTTTTACCGACCCGAAATAACGACTACAAGCCTAATGACCGGTATAAAGTACCCACTGACGTATAAAACATTGAGCTAATCTAAGGTCAGCCGTACTGTCTCGCAAAAATGTGGGGGAAATGTTTGAATATTACTCATCACCATCATCAGCCTATATTGAAAATAAATGAAATGATTTATTTTATTTATCGCATACAAACAGTGACAAAGTAATTCCAAAAACAATAATTTATCTAAATTAAACGAATAGTGGTACTAGTTAAACCTATGGATACTTACATTGACTGATTTGGCTAGCCTTAGATATCTACACTAGGCTTATAAAGCCTGTATTAGTCCACTGCTGGACATAGGCCTCCCCCAATGAGCGCCATAGCGCCCTGTCTTCGGCTTGACTTGACGCATCCAGCGTCTACCTGCAGTCTTTCGGGTCGTCATCCCACCTGGTTGGAGGGTGTCCTACACTACGTTTACCGAGTCGTGGTCTCCACTCAAGAACACATTTGCCCCAGCGGCCGTCGTCGGTTCTTTGCGAGATATGGCCGGCCCACTGCCACTTCAGCTCGCTAATTCTTAGAGCTATGTCAATAACTTTGGATCTCTGTCGGATGTATTCATTACGAATCCTATCCTTCAGAGAAACTCCGAGAATATTACTGTTTTACACTAAATGGTAGACCTTAATAATAATTCTGGACAATTCACACAGCATTATCTAGCCCCAAGCTAAGCAGAGTTTGTGTCATGGATACCAGATAACTGATATACTCGTACATAGATACAATACATTACATAGATAGGTACATATATATTTTTATTACACATAAAAAATATCCAGAACACCCGGAACATATTTCTGCCGATCGTTATTTGTCCCGAGGCAGTACTCGAACCCGCGACCTTCTGCGGTGCATGCGTACCTTCGCCCACCGCGCCACAGAGGTTGCCTTTGTGAGGTGATGACATTCATTTGTTAATTTTTTCCCTTTAATTATTTTATTTTTGTGTTGTAGTGGCTAGACATGGCTTTTTAGGTTCATAAGATACAACTTGCTGAAGGGCGGACAGACGGACAGACAGACAGGCAGACAGCTAAGGCTTAGTAGCTTAGTATAGGGTCCTGCTTCATAGTTTTATTTAACAGGATGCATAGGTTTGCCTATCTACATATATTCTGGTTTAACTTACTCAAGTAAATATCCAAGTAAATCTCATCTTGCCAATTTTTTTTTATTTCTTCAATTTAATTTCCATTTTATAATTTTTTTTGTTGAATTATTATTTGTTATTATTAATGTTTTTTTTGTGTAAGTGTGTAAACGACTTTAATATTCATTGTACATGTTTATTATATTCAATAAAGTCCGCATGTACAAAACAGATACAATTATATTATTGTAAATGAATAAAGATTATGATATATATGAATATACATATAAACACCGCAAATAACAGTGACCGTGAGTAAATTCTGCAGCCGCCAGGGAACTACTACCAATAACTGTGTCGTAAATTAGCTAATGTAATTGGCATAATAAACATTTACGAAGAACAATAGCAAGATTGAATATCAGGGTGACGTCGCAATCGCAATGTCAAGGCTAGCATTGTTATGTTCCAGGTCGTAGGAATTCTATTAGCATAAGGTTATGTTAACTGTTGTTGTGAATATTTATAATTATATTGATTATAATCCTCCGTTATAAACATCATCGGACTTGACTAGTTGACTATAAGTTAAATAAATAAATAATGCTGGACATAGGAAATCCATCATGGATATCTTCCATCCATGGTGGAAGATTATGTCAGACTCCTACTGACTAAAACCTCACGAATTTCTCCCGGCACATATGCTAGGGAACGCGCGGACTTTCGAGAATACTTCCGCGAACCCCAACAGTGATGTTCCACTCGTGGAACCCTTCAGAGATGGGGAGCACACGGTTTGGTCGCGTGCAGAGATGCACGCGCATCGCCTATGACCAGCAGCGAGGTCGTTTTTAAGGCTGAACAAGGGCACCAAAGGCCCTTCTTCTTCGCCCGTTCCGCCTTCGGCGAATTGGGTCTAGCCCAAGCTAAGCAGAGGTTGTGTTATGGGTACGATTAATGATACTGAATACAAAATATCATTATGTAGATAGATTTTTTCGGATGGTAGGCAATGAGCGAAGCCACGAGTAGAAACTAGCTAGAAACAAATAGTTCTAGAACAGTAAGACAGGCCGTGAAGACAGTAACATAGAAGAAGCGATCAACATAAAATATCGAACTCAACTGGTCTTCCTTCCCATAATTCTTGCCAATACAGTTGTAGAAACTGGGACAAACACATTCACGAAACAAAAGCTACAGTACAATCGTACATGTAAAGAATCGCTGCATTATTCTTCCGGCACGGAAGTACAAAATAAGACAAGTAAAACACCGCGGTATTGAATGCATATTAGCATGCATATAATACTTTTTAAAAAAGTATGGTGAGACGCTCATTTTTGCATTCAATTTGGATAAGATTTTTCATAGTTTTAATGCTCACACACAAAATGTCCGGCAAATTTCGATTTTCTAAACTTTCGTAAGTTATGAAGTATATAAAAAAAGCCTAGACTAGTGTCTCTTCAGGGCAAAGACTGATTGAATCATCTAGATCAGACGTTCGTGATCCAAGCGGTCAGATTTTTTCAAAATAAAAATGTGTTTTGGTTGACTACCTACCACACAATTCAAATCTTTTGCAAATGATATTTGTTAGTCAGACAGAACGTTGTAACGTTTTGGTCCATCCATTCAAGTGAGATTTGATCGAGATGACATTCAATTTAAAAGTCGATTTAATTCTAATATCCTCTTCTTATGCGACGTAGATTGTGAGTACTTCTGCTGTACATCGTGCCCGACAAACATCTGCCATGCATGCATAATATCATAGGCAACAGGTTTTCTCCATTCTTCTATCGATTTCCCTGGCTTTTCTAGAACCACGTACAAATCCACGTTTATGGAGATGAATCTCTGGATTACAAAGGTACGTTGTTCTATAGTTCGTACACCACTGGGAGCTGGTTGCAACATCAAAACGCTACGTGCCTTGTGTCTTCCACATTCTACTCGTAATACTTTGTTCCAATGACTTACACCGCGTTAGTACACTATATCTGATGGCGAACGCGGAAGAATGGGTAAACTTTGATTCAGTTGGAGATATAGGAGGGAAAGCATACTTGCACGAATGTACGGGCCAGTTTTATATATGAATTAAAAGAATACAATGTATTTTATGCCTTTGCTAACTTAATAATTGCCAAATGATATATACATACACTAACCAATTTAATAACCTTATGCTCAGCTCATCGGGTATTTTGCAGTAAATTGACCAGTTATGTGAAGAAGTGGTATCGTTTACATATTATTAACTATAACTATACAGGGAAAAAAAATTCAAGGCCTTTGATTGGAAGTCTAAAACCGAGATAGATAAATAGATAGATAGAAAATTCTTTATTGCACTTTAACTATAAACTATGTACAGTAAAAACTTAAAAATTAAGTACAATTGGCGGTCTTATCGCTCAAGAGCGATCTCTACCAGACAACCATGGATGGATAGGATCGTGGACAGTACCAGGGGATCTGTGTGCTTGTAAGTTGTGGGATATTATAAATAAAATACTTATAGTACTTATAGTACTGATAGTTATCGAAAAGTCAGTGTTAGGAGTAACTTAGTAGGAGTAGCTCAGTTAATGAAATAGTTATACAGTAAAATCGTCACATATTTTTACACCAGACGACTCCAAGCTCTAAACATTTTAAAGTATTATTTCCCGAGCCAACTTAAAATGACTTTTATGAGTTACTGAACTTTGCTATATTTTAGTCGTGTTCTATCCTAATATAATTCAGCAAGAGTGCTCTAGTGAATTTAAATTAAAGTGTGAACCATGTTGCTCCAAGTTTCTTAAATTAAAACTTGAAGCAAGCTAGCTGAATGTACAAGCCCTTAACTAAGTTGTTAAAAAGAAAAATATCATTTTGTAAAGTAGGTACCGAAACTCCTAGAGTGAGCCTTTTATCACTAAGTTCCAGTAGTGACTTATTTTAAGTGGGTCTCTATTCTGTTCCCTCTGAAACTTGGTGGGTCTCGGCTACTCGTGAATTGTTTCATAACTCTTCGCTTACCATAGTTCTTTGTAGTTCGGTGGTCTTGTTAATTTTAGAATCAAAATTTTCTTGGCATTAGCATATATATTTAGTGGGGCGAAATATTACTTACTTTAACAAGGTTTCCTCCGTCATCATCATCATCAGCCTTTATTAGTCCACAGCTGGACATAGGCCTCCCCCAATGAGCACCATAGCGCCCTGTCTTCTAGCTTGACGCATCCAGCACCTACAGTCTTTCGCAGGTCGTCATCCCACCTGGTCGGAGGGCGTCCTACACTATGTTTACCGAGTCGTGGGGGAGGCATATGTCCAGCAGTGGACTAACATAGGTTGATGATGATGATGATGAATCATACGTATTAGCTGCTCGTTTATGAAATTTCAAACTCTATTTTACCAATATGATAAAATTAAATAAATAAATAATGCTGGACAATTCATACAGCATTATCTAGCCCCATGGTAAGCAGAGCTTGTGTTATGGGTACTAGATAACTGATATATATAATACAATATACATTACATAGATAGATATTTTTTTATTATACATAGAAAACAACCAGAACACCCGGAACAAATATCTGCAGATCGTACACACAATTGTTCCGAGGCGGGAATCGAACCCACAACCTCCTGCGTCGCAGGCGGACCTTCGCCCACCGCGCCACATTGGTAGACACTTTATTTGACTAAGCCCTGATTGTGAGAGTCGATGAGGCCGACAAATGCATCAAGTAGGTCTGTAAAAGAAAACACAGTTAATACAATTTCAGCCAGCATTCTGCTCCTAAACAATATAGTTTTTCCGCAAATTGGTGTTTCTTCGAGGAGTCACGTAAACCTATTGTATTGGGAAAGTAATTTATTAGTCAAGACACCTGGACCAGGTGTGTCAGCTAATTTACCAGGTATTAGGTACAGCGTGCGGCTACTTCCGTGGCATTTGCCTAGAATGTCTTAAATTCCGTTCAGCAAACGATTTTAGCGTTCCGTACCCAATGGGTATAACCGGCTCCTATTACTAAGATTCCGCTGTCCGTCTGACCGTCTGTCACCACCAGATGCTGGATGCGTCAAGCTGAAGACAGGGCGCTATGGCGCTCATTGAGGGAGGCCTATGTCTAGCAGTGGACTAACATAGATTGATGATGATGATGATTATAGATAGTGGTACCACGTACGGGACCCTTAATGCGCGAGTCCGACCTGCACTTGACCGGTTTTTCTTTTGTAAATGATTTTTTGTTCATAGCCCTAAGGTTTAGTAGTCTACGTTCCGAATTAAACCTATTAATTTCGTGGTTATAAAACAGTTGTCGGTTCCCTCCTCGGGACAAATGTTTTTACGGTCTGCAAATATTTGTTTCGGGTGTTCTGGGTGCTTTGTACATTTAATGAAAAGTATCTATCTATTTAATTTAATATAATGTACTAAGTATATCAGTTATCTTGTACCCATTAAATAAGCTTTGTAATTCTTGTAATTCTTTATTGTACACAAAACACTTAAAATAACTTAACTAAAAAAAGATATGTACATAGGTGAGCTTAACCCTAACAAAGAGTTTTCTTACAGCAAAACCTTAGGTTTAAAGGATAAACGATAGAACAGATAGAAGAAGTGTATAAAGAAACAAATTAGACGAAGAGTATAATACATTATGGGATGAGATTATAATATACATACATAAATTAAAATAACAATAGCTCAATAAACCTAATCATAGTGATGCATGTTAGGCAAAACCTGGAGCGGTTCAAGACGCGTGGAGATAACCACACGCGATGCTACAACACTCGTGGAGCTGGCAAGCTATCTGCGGTATCACACAGACTGGCGAAGTCGGACAGACTCACGCACGTGCTAGGACCCGCGTTGTATAACAACCTACCAGATCAGGTAGTCACAGCACCGAGTCTGTCTTCCTTTAAACAAAGACTTAAATCGTGGCTCGTCGAGAAGGCGTTCTACAGTATTGACGATTATGTGCGAAAAATTATATAATATCTTGAGTATTATTATATTACTTAGTTATAATACATTTATTATAATCTAATTAGCAGTTATTTGATTATTGTCTAATTATTTAATTAACTTTAATTTATAATTATTATGTGACTTGTAATATTCGTTTTTTTACCAATAAATTGATTATTCTGATTATTCTGATTATTCCTAATAAATAACTTCAGTTTTAATATAAACAAAAAAATATAATTAAATATATACGTATATATTATACCTAGATAGAAAGTTTTATGATAATAAGAAGACTTTGATGAATTTAGGTATAGATTCTTTATCTGGATTCTCCTACGTATTTTTTTTTATATAGAATAAAAAAAAATTTGGTAGTTGCAGACTGCAGTTATCTTAAAGGTGTCGACAGGCTGGCATCGAACGCTCAGCATCAAACATGATGTACAGTGAGTTCAAGCACTATTATTTTTGTGTTATTATAGAATCACATTTTATAGATTCAAGAGATTTCATTAATAATAGTTATGTGCAACACAAAGAGCCGTCAACTGTGATTAATTCGGGGATAACTGGGATAAACGCATTATTTTCGCGTATTTCTTGCTCGGATTTGTACGGCAAATTACAAAGTTAGACACGACTTTGTCTATTGGAATTTTTACCTAGAAGCTAAACAATTGAATATCGTATCGGATTATATGAAAGATAAATGATACATAGATAAATTATTTACTAACAACTTCAGAAATACACATATAAAATACAACAATTATACAGTCATCAACATCATCATCAATCACCCTATAGCAGTCCACTGCTGGACATAGGCCTCCCCCAATGAGCGCCATAGCGTCCTGTCTTCAGCTTGCCGCATCCAGCATCTATCTACCTGCAGTTTTTCGCAGGTCGTCATCCCACGATCCCGCGTGCGAAGCCACGGGCAGAAACAAGTCACACACAAAGTTTGGATGTTGTTCTGATGATATAACTTTAGTTAATGTAAAATGATTACCTAACATTCTCTCTCAAATATTTTTGCGTGCTGACTAACGGTCAAGCATGTTAATATAGCCAATGATGTTATATACATATACGTAGATACGTTGTATCGAGGTCCGCCTTACAAAACGAAAATCAGGTACGTATCCTAATTGAACTCAGTCCGTCCTGCTCCTGGCCGCGACGCGCACGTTTCTTGAACACGAGGTAACTTACGGAATATACTTAAATAAACCTCGAAAATGCCAAGTTGTGTGTTCCGAAAGTGCAATAACTACACAAGGACTATAAAAACCAGAAAGGGTGTATCTTTTCATAAGTAAGTACTGTTTAATATGTTAAAATGTAAAATGGTGAATTTTATTTTACTCAACAATCATTGCCGCGTGGCGTTGCCGCTTTGAACACGAACGAAACAAGCAATGCGTTAAGTTTATGAGTGACAGAGATAATGCCATGCGGCGTTGTATGTTCGAACGTCGACGCTAGTATGTAGCTATAGTAAAATATCGCAATGTTTTTATTTCTTTACAATGAGTATGACGTCTCTATATGTAAAATCTCTTTGAATATAGCTATATATCTACATATCTTTAAGACGGTTCCGATTATGTTGAGGCGGTAAAATCAAAGGAAATTAACTTGTTCATTTCATTTGCAACAATATATGAACACGTATTAACAAGTAGTTACCATCATATGAAACGCCAAGCGAGCTCACTCTATCAATATCTCCACCTATAAATCTTTACATTGTGCAATTTATTAGCAGCGTAAACAAGTTGCAATATTAAACTGCGAAATATATGAGTTTGAGTTTCAATCAACGTCTCACGTGCGCCATCACTAGACTGAACTTTAAAAATTTGAAATATTACGCTGCTCTGAGAGTTTTTATGGTGCAAGTCATGGGATAGACAGAGAAAGAAATATAAAAAAAATTACAATGCTATCCTTAGAGCCAATTTCGTGCTATTCCTTGCGACAAATAACACACTTAGTACTACTATTTGTGGATAATACACATACAGTACAGGGGTAATTGAAAGATAAGAAAATTTTATAAAAAACAAAAGACAATCGCTCCAGCTTTAGAAAATGGAGTATGAGGTTACATAGCGCACGTTTCAAAACGCCAAATGTACATAATGATAGTTGAAATTGTTGAAAATTATTTATTTGTAGAAAAAAGTATCTTACATGCTAGACAGTTGTTAGGGCATCCTTTTAAGTATGTAAATATACTTGTGCCAGGATGTCCTGCTCTTCATTACAAATCCATAGATTTCACAATAAACTAAATTAAATATAATTTTTAAATACAAATATAAAATTAATTAAATTGATAATTACTATATAGATAATTACTGATAGTCCAAGTAGATATAATAAAACAAATAGGTACCTCATCATCATCAGCCTATGTTAGTCCACTGCTGTAGACTATGCGCTATGGTGCTCATTAGGGGAGGCCTAATGAGCGCCATAGCGCCCTGTCTTCAGCTTGACGCATCCAGCATCTGCCTGCAGTCCTTCGCAGGTCGTCATCCCACCTGGCTTGAGGGCGTCCTACACTAATTAAAGACAAGACAATACACTATACAGTTTGGCGTGAATAACGCCAACTCCCATAAATGAATATCATCTGTAGGTTTACAGATAAAATTAATATCGTAAGCTACCAATCAAATTAAAACAAATTAAATGTTTTGCCATATAATTGTAGTGGGAGCTCTCTTCTGTGACTTGTCCCAAAGTTTAGAGCCGAAGCGGGAATCTCATATCGGTGTGAAGCATCGATAGGCCGGGATCATCCCGGTTTTTACGGGCGTCCGAACACCGGAAACCCGAAACATTCTCCAATAATATCGGAAAATGCGCGCGGTAACTGATGACTCAAACTCTTTGTTTACAATAGAACTTTTAGAGCTGACATCGTTATTACATCAATGTCAATAATAACTCAAAAAATAAGTAGGTAAATATAAGTGAATTATTGTAATAAGTATGGATATGGAGTCGCTGAGCTACGAGTACCTGTGGATGGCTTGCAACAGTTAGCAGTTAGCACAATTGTTCATACTCGTACTAAGAAATTAAATAACATCCCAAAAATGTGACGGGACTTGAACCCGCCGACATCAATACATCCTATTGATAGCTATAAGTATAAATACAAACATAAATGTATAATATAAATAGAAATACACATATAAATATATAATATAAGTAGGTATGATGTATATAAATACATCATACCTATATTATCACATCGTTTTATTTTATTTCTTAGATAGAACCCTAAGTGCGAGGGCTTACGTACTATAATTACATAAACCTTAGTTCTTATTTATTTCGATTATTTATTTATTGTGGCTTTCTTTGTTAATAAAGTATGATCTGTTTACGTTTTTGTTTCGAGCTAATATAAAGTGAAATATCAATATTCACTTGTAGGCATGTTTTTAATTATAATATATACTGAAACATATTAATCGCTATTTAATTAATTATGTTCGTTCAATAACATACAAAGAGTTTTTCGTATAAGCCAGAATCCAATCGCAACTTTCTCAATTCAGATGCGAGTCGATTGCACTGGAAAGTAAAAAAATGCAGAGTTTAGAATATATTTGAATTTTCATTTAATATTTTCTTTTATCTTGATGGCCGATGGAACACGACAGAACAACTTATAACTAATCGATTTTGTTTCAGGACTACAGAGTATCCAGTCTTTATAATTATTACAACTTCTGCCTGTCGCTTCGCATTCGCTTTTCCAAGATAAAAATAGATAATGGCCTTTTTGACATATTATATTATTTATATATCATTATCAATAAATAAATAAATAATATTAATAATTATTATATTATAATTCAAATGTAATTCTGTTCTCTGTTTGTTTATTACCTTGCACGTCTAAGCGGCTGAACAGATTTAAATGAAATTTGGCAGGAAGGTCGACATTATATCAGGGAAGAAAAGACATAGAAAAGATAGATATATTCTTTAGTAACAACTTCAGACACTCGCGCATACAAAATACAACAATGCATTATTTGAAAAAAGTCTTGGCCCAAAGTAATATTTTTCTAGAGAATCAAAATCACTGATTTTCAGCCAGACCTACTGAGAGAGATAGAGGATGCTTAAGACCTTGTCTACAAAATGCTAGCTAGAAACGGTTCAAAAATCATGATTCCAAAACAAAACTTTGCTTGCAGCACTAAAACATATTCCACCACCATACTCCGGGGAGTACGGAGCTCTGAGCCTCATTGTAGAGGACGTGTTCGTAAAATATTCATTTATACGACCCGTGCAGTATCACGAATAGTACGATGTATAATTGATTTAGCAATCAATAGTTCTGCAACTTACCAATCAATGGGTGTGGTATAATTTGATGAAGGAAAGGACATTCTCACTTAGTACTAGGTATTTTCTTTTAAAAACAACCTCGGTCTGCCTTCCACTTCTTGTTTACGCCCAATAGGGTTCTATTTGTAATTCTTACTTAATCACCAAATATAAAAAAATCTAAAAGTTTTTATTTCTTTATGCTTACAAATAAGCACTTAGACAAGTCATATTTTATACTTTTTAGTATTATCAAATAACAATATTTTAATGTTCACTAAAATTTTTTGTTCACCAATGGAAGAACGTAAGAAGAAACCACTAGTATGTTCATCTTAACCGTCTATACATTTGATTTAAAATACTGTAACATAAAATATGTATAAATTTGACATTTCCAAGTGTACTAATGTATCTTTATGGAATAAATAAATACAATACAATACAATACAATTTACTTATCTATTGCATAAGTTAAACTAGAAAATAAAGTAACTTATTTAATCCTTTACCTTGTTAGAGTTTTCGAGTTGAAGCAAAGCTCGTCCCAAGCTTTCTTATCGTCTAGACTAGATAATCCGATATTTTGTAATAAGCCTTTTTACAAAGGATGTGTTTGACAATTCGTTTGTATTTATATTTATAATATTTTATATATAATATATACTTGGAGTTTTGTTGCAGAAAAGATGCCTTTATGGGACAAAATCCTGGGACCACGAGAAAACAGCACCTTTATCTAGTTTAGCCTAGTTGTGGGCACAGCGAGTTTATTCTTATTTCTAGTATTTAAATAATGTATATTGCTATTACCCTACCTATATTATACCTACCTATTAAGCCACTGTGATGACAACAATAAATATATTGAGTATTGAGTAAGTACCTCCTCCGTTTTTTTGAAGTCGGTTATCTTATCCAAATAATAACAATTCTTTTCACTGTTATCCAATGTAAAAAATCGGAATTCTTCTTGAAGTTTATTGCAATTTCAATTTGTGAATGAAATCCCTAGAATCATTAGTAATACAATCAAGCTGGAAGCGAGGAATTTTCGATTTGAACTTAAGAAGTTGAAAGTGCAGATGTACTGTAAAACCAGGACTATATGGCTGAATACCATGGTTTGAAGTGTATTTATTTCAAACTAGCGTCTGCCCGCTGCTGCTTCGCAAGCGTTTTCCTGAGAAAAAATAGTAGGATATTTATGATTATTATTTAAGGTTTTTTCCACTATTCAGTCACTAGTATTGATGTAACGAAGTAACAAACATGCAAATTTTTTATTTACAATATTAGCGTGATAAAACCGTTATTAAGGTCTGCGTGGCCCAGTGGAGGAAGGTCCGCCTGCGACGCAGGAGGTTGCGAGTTCGATTCCCGCCTCGGGACATATGTTTTATGATCTGCAGATCATATGAGGTATTTTTTCCGGGTTCTATTTAAATACATGTGAAAAATATAACCTGTTATACTTTGGGGAAAGATGGCGCCTTTTGTGGATTGTCCAGAATTATTTATTTAATTAATTTCTGCGTTGCATATTATAAAAACATTTGAAATAGGTTCTGCTGAAATAAGCCTTTGTAGTCAGGATCAGGCTTATGAGATTTTTTTTTACTTTGAACCATTTATTTTTCAATTGAATTATTATTATACCGTAAATTAAAAAGTTTTATCAAATTATAATAATATGCCTAGCTGCGCCCCGCGGTTTCACCCGCGTGGTGATAGATATTTTGGATAATATATAATATATCTTTATAAATTGTAGCCTGTGTGTTATTCTGATGTATAAGCTATATTATTGTAAAGTTTCATTAAAATCCATTCAGTAGTTTTTACGTGAAAGAGTAACAAACATCCATCAATCCATTTATTCATCCATACTTACAAACTTTCGCGTTTATAATATTAGTGGGATTAGAAAAAGTAAGGTTGCTGGCCATAGCTAGTAGCCATAATGCCATAGTTTTCCTGGACCCGGATAGATTTGTTAAAGTTTAATGGATGCAAGACTTCTGTCTCCGGACGAAGTTAAAAATTCAATGCGAAATTAGAGTCCGATTGTTCGTTTTCTTAGGATGGGATGTAATAGAATTCCTCATTTGATGCATTGTAAAATTTAATTTGTCTGCGTTATGTCGGGGCTATGTTCACAGAGCTCATAAAGATTTGCGCCACCTATACAATACACGAGCTATGCTCGGAGTTTCTCTGAAGGATAGGATTCGTAACGAATACATCCAACAGAGACCCAAGGTTATCGACATAGCTCAAAGAATTAGCAATCTGAAGTGGCAGTGGGCCGGCCATTATCTCGCGAAGAACCGACGGCCGATGGGGCAAACGTGTTCTTGAGTGGAGACCACGACTCGGTAAACGTAGTGTAGGACGCCCTCCGACCAGGTGGGATGACGAACTGCGAAAGACTGAAGGTAGATGCTGGATGCGGCAAGCTGAAGACAGGGCGCTATGGCGCTCATTGGGGGAGGCCTATGTCCAGCTGTGGACTGCTATAGGCTGATGATGATACAATACAACACATCTGTTTCTACAAAACCATCCATCTACCATCTTTGCGAACTACATAACCTTTGTCGTCTGATCACTTCTGAATGCGCTTCAGAAACGTTTCATTGTTGAAGTAGATTTACGAAATAGATGTACAAAGCCTTATTAGTTTTTTTTTTGAGGCTCAAACGTTAATAATGCCTAAAATCGTAAAAAAACCTTTAAATAGTGTGTTGTTTAATGTACAATGAGTAGCATAGATATTCGTAATACTTAGTGGTTTCTTTTTCACTTCTTCCACTAGTGGACAAAACATTGAAGTGAACACTAAAATATATTTTTTTGATAATAATTTAATGTATAAAATATGACTTGTTTTGTAAGCCTAAAGAAATAAATGATTTTTTACTTTACTTACTTTTACTTTAGTTACTCGTATATCATAAAAACTGCTGCAAATGATCAAAGAAATAAAAAAGAACAAATTAAAACATTAGAGTTTTTTAGAGCCACTGGTTTATGTGATACAATTTAATGAAATATAAAATCGCTTTGAACTCGCATTAATATCGAATGCAGAGTAATTTCCCGTTGCGCAGATCTACTGAATTTTAGCACATTGTTTAAAAAGATAGGTCGTAAATATTAAAAAAAATTAGGTACTCTTATTTCTTACAACACACTAATATCATATGCAGATTGTAGTATATTAGTAGTATGTTTGTTACCTATTTATGCTCAAACAGCTAAATTCGCTTACATGCAATTTGTTACTATGATAACTTATAACCTGGACTAAAACATAGCTTATTTTTGATCCTGGAAAAACTCAGGGAACACTGCGCTTTTCTCGTATGGGTACACGTTGGTAGCACCGCGGAGCTCTGCTTATAGATTTTTAGTTATAAATAAATAAATAAATAATGCTGGAAAATTCACACAGCATTATCTAGCCCCATGGTAAGCAGAGCTTGTGTTATAGGTACTAGATAACTGATATACATAATACAATTTATTACATAGATAGATATTTTAATTATACATAGAAAAACAACCAGAACACCCGGTACAAATATCTGCAGATCGTACACTCAATTGTTCCGAGGCGGGAATCGAACCCGCAACCTCCTGCGTCGCAGGCGGACCTTCGCCCACCGCGCCACATGGGTCGTCAAAGTTATGGAATAGTTATTTTTTTCTCGAGGACAAAGCTTTGTCGATTTTTCACTCTTATTCCCAAGTCCTGTCTGAACTCAACGGCTGCGATTTAAGAGCTAATAAAACCTTATTACTTCAATATATACATTCTACGGCACGTTTATAATCTCTCGCATATCGTATTAATATTAACCGACTGATACTGTAGCAGGATGAGATAGGATGACTTTAGCTCCTGAGAGAATAGCCAACAATCCAGAAATTAGTAAGCAGAAACTGCGGCTTAACCACTTTAAGCACCAAAATTTCCCCGAGGCATTCCACGCAAGTAGGTCAAATGCGCTTTACTATGAACGCCATCGCACAATGTATCAAGTGAGGAGGCTTAACTTGTCAAAGTTGAATACAGCCAACACCTTAGACCAACACCTCTGTCCCTCACTCTTTCGACTTTGAACCTTATGCCTCCGTTGATAGGGTTACCTGAATTTAATAGGTGTTCGTGGTTGGTATCGTGGCCGGACAAATCTCCTGTGCTTTCGAGAGGTGTCAATTGCTTGACACAGTTGTCTGTATGGGATTTTAATGGTAGACGATGCAGTCGATTATGTGTCTTAAGTGTTTGATGTTAAGAGTCAGCAAGTGTTAAGTGTGGTCAAGTTAGCAAATATTAACGCTCATTTGCGTTTTGGTCATTTATTTGTAGTGTGCTTGTCGGTATTATGTACTAAGTCTTTAGTTTCTTTCCCACGATTGGGATATCTAAAATGTTAAGTGTAAGAAATAAGATTTATGCAAATAATGACTATACTTTAAAAATCGAATTACTACTTTAAGAGTGTTGCCAACTCCTTAAATTATTTATTTAATTCATAATTCTAAATTATTTCATCACAAGTTTAACCGTTTATTATTTACAATATTCTAATCAGTGAGTGTTTTATTTAAAGCGGATTCAAATAAATTATACTTAATAAGATTATTTTATTGATTCACAAGACACAAGAAAATCACACTAATATTATAAATACGGATGTTTGGATGTTTGTTACCTCTCTCGCCAAAATGATTGAACGGATTGGGCAGAACTTTGCAAAATACAGACGGTGAAAATGATTTACCTTCAAAAACATAAAAAAAATCCTTTTGCGTTCCTAAAGAATTCCCATAAAAGAAACAATCCTCACCTCAGCCCTAAAAAACTTCGAGACAATTTCCATTGCTCCGTTCAAGCTTAGCCGTCGATAAGTTTTTATTGACGACATTGAATTGCTCGGAAAACGATTGACAAAAAAAGGAATATTGTTAGGATCTGAATAAAAACAACATCGAAACTAGGAACGTCCATTTCGACCTGAATTGTTATCCGGTTTCAGTTGGTCTCGGATATTGTGGAAAAGCAATGAAGAAAGATAGACCACATCCACGGTGCTTAGGATCTATGTAGAAAAGTTACTTAGAATAACTAGGCAATGTCTAATTACTCTAAGAATAGTTATATTTGGGACCATAGAGTAACTATTATTAACATTTCTTTGATTGTTTTGCAAAAACTAAAACCCGACATCGAAACCCTTATTTTTAACACTTTATTAAGATTTCCGGGATAAATTCTATTTCCTCAGAAAAAACAATTTAAGGACCACTCCTCAAACATTCTTTATCTAAACAAAACCAAACGAATCATCGAAATCGGCTTACAATTGATGGATATATGCGCGAAAAGTAAATAAACATAGATAGAAGATAGAAAATTATTTATTTATTTATATACAAAAAGAATATATTAGAAACTATGAACAATAATCAACTAGGTACATAATAGTCGAACATAGAACCTCGTACTTCTTTTCGAAGTCGATTAAAACGTTTTGTAGGAAGCCGTGGGCTCACTAATGAAAACCCATGCAACACACAATTTCTTGACAGTTCAGAACAAAATGTAGATCGATCTACTTTCCATCGCGAATCATAAATGCGATCTCACGACAAAATATCACGAGCAGTCATGAATCTTGAGCCACCATACCTGAAGGCTATTTTGTATGAAACAGATATCAGTATCAAAGTAACTGCTAATAAAATACTGATAGCTGCAAGCAAGGCTTAGATATTATTTATTTCCTTATAGAACATAAATACAGTTAGTTTACTTAAATAAGAAAAACATGATAGTGATAGTTTCTGAAACCTGTTAACAATTTTAGATGAAATAGATCCATCTATCTAATAAGTTTATTAGAACTACTCCTGACGAGATATAAAGTTACAATTTAAATATTACCGCGAACATTCGCTGTATGATATTATACATTCTTAAATACAACCATGGATTCAAAAGACGAAACTAATACAAGCTTAAAAGTGTTAGTTTTTGAAACACGTAAAGAACTATGGCATTTTCACCGCACAAATCCGCCCTGTACGAGGCAGTTTCAAAGGATTAATCCCCAACATAGTAGCGAACTCAAAGCATAAAAGAACCAAGAACTAGCTAGGATGAACTACCATAAAGCGGTTGAAATCGACCCGTTACTCCCAAACCTCTGCACGTTCTTTTACCATTACATATTTTTACTCCTGCTTTATAACCTTCAAAGATGAAATATATTCTACAGGGAAAAGGATTATGATCAATTTTAGGGGTCCGCATATTTGCATAGGGCAGGCGTGCCGGGCCTTTGGGACGATGCGAGACGCGGGTTCCGCCAGCGGCGATGCAATGTGACGCTACCCTGTGAGGGTCGGGTTTGTGTCCATTGTCTCAGGAGAAATAAACGGATGACGGATGGTCAAGAATAAATGTTACTGGTTTGATTAATGGTGTAGGTGACGGTCAAGCTGATAGGCATAAAAAGTTTTGTATATATATTGAAACAGAAATATAACGTTGGTTAAGTGATAGACTAAAAGTATTTTGATCGAATTATGAAGGTAACTCTTTATGGATAGCAGAAGAGTATGCTGTAAGTCACGTAAATTAATTTTATTAAGTTTAGTTAATTGTTTTTTGGAACAATGTTTTAGCTTTAGAACATTTTGTTACCGTTAGAAATTCAGATTTAATTTTATTATATTTTATTTTTTGTGTAGATTTTTTGGCTCTCCAATAAAAGTTAGGTAGGTATACATTATAAGACATAGAACAATGGACACAGTGTGCACATCTCAGCCGTTCCTAGCTTGAGGCGATCGTGTCGCCAATATCTCGCGTCTGGCACGATATCACAGGATTATACGTACACCGAAAACTAGACAATTTGCGCAACTATTTCCTAGTTAAACTGAGCTGTGAGCTTTCCTTTAAGCATTCTTCGGGCTTAAAAGTTTCTCTGTTCCGTTATACCTTTTAGCGTTAGGTATGCCTAAGTTTCAAAACATTTCAATTCGAATTATCTACTCAAATAGCAAAGCGATGCATGCAGAAGCGATCAAAGAGAACATCTTCTGAATTTGAAATATCTAATTAATTCTATTTAGAAGACTAGAAAATGTTATCACCAAATAGCATAAAACAAAGTCGCTTCGCGCTGTCTGTCTGTCTGTCCCTATGTATGCGTAGATCTTTAAAACTACGCAACGGTTATTGATGCGGATTTTAGATAGAGTGATTCAAGAGGAAGGTTTATAAACCATTTGACACAAGGATTTCCACGCGGGTGAAGCCGCGGGACTCAGCTACTTTTTGATAATTTGGAAAAAGCTTTTCTCGGTATTTTCAGGCACCCTATACTTTTAAAGTGAAAATACATAGCGTTTTAAAGTTGTCCACAATTTCACAGAAAATGTTACCAATAAACTCTTATTTACTAAAGTAAAACTAACCAACAATTTATTACAGAAGTGCTAGGAGCTTACCGCTCTTAAATTCCCCCAACCGTCTTTGCCGAGTGCTAGCTGAACAATGTACTGTTTTATTCAAGTCGGATTATAGACTTTACAGCAGCACTGCTGTTAGCCAAGTGCGGATTGATTTGTAAATGGAAGGCTTTCATATTTAAATATATCGCAAACAAAAATATTAAACTGTTATATAAAATATATGTAAAAGAGATGATATGTATTCCATCCAAAGGTTGCCTGGAAGAGATCGCTTCTAAGCGATAAGGCCGTAATTAGTACGTGTCGCATGTAATGTCTTTTTGTAATGATCTGTATCTGGTGGTACAATAAATTATTTTTGTATTGTATTGTTTTATATATGTAAAAAAAAATAAGAAGAGAAGATCTTACATCTTTTTTTAGGAATAACATACTTCAAATCCAACTAACTTAGTTCCGAGACTTAGTTTCCGAGATCATCTCGCACAAATAATAAGGAGAAAGTTAAATCAAATAAAAGAAACAAATAAGAACTATTAGTAACTAATTAATTGTAGGTACAATTGAAACAATGAAAGTAACTGCAGACTGTTGCAAACAATCTACAGGTAGCTAAACTGATCCATATCAATACCAGTCAGAAGCGGACGCTGGCTGCATTGCCCCGCTGTACGGCAATGCTGATGCGCTGCGCCAGATACTCACCAGCTCTCGGGTCACGCGTCGCATAGACCAGACGCACAGATGATTTTTTTTAAACCTAGAGAGCCTCGGTCGGTACTCCACGGATCTAGGGTTCTCGATTTCAAGAGGAGCAAATACGCAAAATTCAATCATACATCAATTTATTTATTTATTTGAACTACATGTACCATGACAGGGCGCTATGGCGCTCATTAGGGGAGGCCTATGTCCAGCTGTGGACATTTTCCTCAAAATCCTCGATAAGCAAGGCGCTCAATCAATCACTTATAAACAGCGCAACACCCGTTTTTTAATAATTTTTTTAACAGCATGAATAATGTGCCCACCGAACTTAAACAAAGAAATACTTGAAGAAAGAGTAGTGAAGTGAACAATAGGTAATGAAAGCTTTGAATTGATGCTTCTCGAGCACCTATTTGAAACAGTAGTTTAGATACAATAGGCACTTAATCACACTAATGTTATTAATGCGAAAGTTTGGAAGTTTGCTACCCCTTCACAACAACTGCTCAACGATAGGTCTGAAATTGTTCATGGATGCTGTTTTAAACCAAGATTAATCTAATTTATTATTTGATCTATATCATCTAATCTACAGTGGAGCATCGATTTTCCGAACTAATTGGGGACATGGGTGTTCGGAAAACCGGTATTTTCTGATAATCGAACTACCTATAAGTATATTGATTCAATTTTAATTCTTTAATGAGAAATAGGAAATAAACAAAAAAAGTGCAGACAATCTTATACATAGTTAAACATGTGTGTGTGTACTAGATACAATTAGATCTTTAAAAAACCTTGAATCTTCGTCTGCCGAAGAAAGCCTACCCGTTTACGAGGGACTAGATCACATATTTTTTTTAGGAACAGATACTTATTTGTTAGTTTATCGACGTGGAAGTGATATACGAGTACAATAACAAGTGAACGCGCGCGACAAGTGCGCGCAAAATTGCAGCGCGGGAGGCGCGAGCGAGGCACGTGCGTGAGAGTTGGAGGGCCTTGCTTGACTCGCGCGTTACTACTCGGTTACTGTTCGGATAAGCGGTCGTTCGGTTGAGCGATGTTCGGATAATCAACGCTCTACTGTATTTATATATTAAAGAAAAATGTTGCGGCAGAAGCTAGTAATAATAACTAATAGTAACAGCAGATATCAAAAGATAAGATACGAAAATGTTTGTTTGTAGGTACAGATGTACGAAAATTATTCAAGTAAAAAAAGTTCGTACATAAAGTCAATGTCAAAAATCATTTATTATTCAGACTTACAAAATACGCAATTAGACAAGTCATATTTTATACATTAAATTATTATCTAATAAAATTATTTTACTGTTCACTTCAATTTTTTGTCCAGTAGTGGAAGAAGTGAAAAAGAAACCACTAGTATGTTCATCTCTTATATGTCTAATACATGATTATTGCCTAGGTATATAAAGCGGCTCATATCTCTAAAATGCGTCTTGCAAGCTAGATAAATAGAAGCAAGCAGATCAGAGTTAACTCCAAAACTGGTAAACAAAGCTGGAATGTGGTTTCTAAACTGACCCCAATAATTACTTATCTTTCTTCCCCTCAAAGCTATTGTACTCCAGTTTTGTGCCACACTCAGGTAACGTTTTTTTGCACCTTCGACTGTTAAACGACTATTCTTCACTGATGCCTTTACAACCGGATTTGCTTCAACAAGAATATTAGTTTCAGATAGAGGTTTATCTGGTTTAGTGCAATTCTCACACCCCGTGTAGAGATAGGGAGGTTTTAATCTGGATTTATTACTGAACCAGGAGAAGGGTATTATATTTTCTGAGGCTAGGATAGAGAAAGCTGCAACAATGAACTTATTTGAGCTTTATCTTTTAGCAAAATGTAACAGGTAGATCACCTTGTTGTCAGTAGGTACCTACAGAAAATCATTAGCCGACATTTTTTATAAAAAAATGCTGGATAATCCAACCACGCTTCATCATCAGCATCAAAGTAAGCAGTGCTTGAGCGTTGGGTACTAGATAACTCATACACTCATAACTAATACACAGCATATAATATTTTTATTTTATTTTGCATACATAGAACACCTGAAACACTCGGAACAACTCTCTGCAGATCGTAAAATCATTAGTCACGAGGCAAGAATCGAAACCCGCAACCTTCAGAGGTTGTCGATTCAAAATTGGTCGCCATTATAAATCTTGGAACGGTGCAATTTTGTGTTGCGCCATTTTGTTCGGTACGGCTATAAATCTGGGCTGATATCAACACTGGACTCTCACCTTCAAAAAACTGCGTCCGGGTAAAACCATTATCCCATTGTCTAGCAAATCAAAGGCATCATTCTACCTGTCTTTTCATTGTCCTCTGTACTGTCTTCAGCGTTCGGGATAGCGTATGTTAACGTCATAAGGTTCAATTTAGGTGTTCTGGTGAAGTTTAACAAAGAGGCTGTGTCGTCTTCCTGTTCACACCCAAAATGTATTGCACAATGGTTCACACGTGCCGTCGTAAACTAATTTATCAGTATCTTGACGTGTTTCCGATAGCGGTAATATCTAGCGGATATGAGGGTAGGACTATTATGAAACTTTGGAGCTGGTGTATATTGTTTCGGTATGTAATTTGAAGAACCTTTGAACCAGTAGGATATCGGATCGTCATCAATCGGTTCCCTAATATGTATTTATAGCCCCGGTTGAATTTAAATTTACTTTTGGCTTTGACTGCTGGCCTATACCTATTTTTTATATTTTCAGAAGCATTTTTAAGTATAAGAAACCCCTTTTATCTTAGACCCGAATAAGTACTATAGTTACTAATTGCTTAGATTCTCAATAAATAAATAAATTATGCTGGACAATCCATTCAGAAGGCAGAGGATCTTTCGCGGAAGAAACATAGATGGCACGATCTTACGCGGAAAAATAAAGTTTGTGTTGTCATGTCAACCTGTGCTGGGTCTATGCCCTTTTATCATCAAAAAAGTGCCATCCTTCCAGCCAGGTCGAACAACTTTTTGACATGAAAACAAAAAAACTCAATATTTCCCATTTTCGGAGTGTACGATATTTACCAATTTATTTTTGAAGCCCAAGATGAGATGGCGTGACGAGCTCGAGGCACATCTTCCATCATGGCCTGTTGCAGCGTTGGATCGCGAGGAGTGGAAGGAGAAAAGGGAGGCCTTTGCCCAGCAGTGGGACAATAATGTCTCAAAATAAATAAATAATTATCTCTGAACTCAAAACGTTTTCCTCTCACGCATTCTGATTGGTAGAATGCTTTATGCTCCTAATGAGCATGAAAACTGGTGCAACACTAAGCGCAACTCCGATACGGCTTTGACGAGCAAAGCCGCAACAAGTTTGCGTGTTCGTTAGCGTAGCTTTGTCAAATCTACTTTAACAGTTGTACTTACCACATACAGTGTTGATATGGGGTACTGAGTTTAACTAAGTATGCAGTATCAGCATGATAATATTCAGTCAAATTCATCATCATTTTTATCATCAGCCTAGCAGAAACTATCCTTTTTTTATTTTTCTTTGGGTGGCTTGGGTACCACAGCGGTCATGATAGGCCATTGTGATCGCCACAAAATATATGTTCAGCCCCGAAGCCGTAGCGTTCATAGTTCGCCACTAACTCTTGCTGCTAGGAACTGTGGTTTTCTGCGGGGTAATGTCTCGCAGCTCGTCTGGGCTATGCAGATGCTTGCCCAGATGGATGCTGCATTTGTGCATCAATGCTCCACACTCACCTAGCAGATGGAGAAGCGTTTCGTCCGCCTCCTCGCAGAATCTGCAGGATTGTGTGTCGCTTAGCCCTAGTTTGAACATGTGCTTGTTAAGGTAACAATGTCCAGTTAGGGCTCTTGTCATGATGCGAAGGTTGCCTCTGCTTAGCGCTAGGATTCGGTTGGTATACCGATTATTATCGAAGGTTTTAATCAGAGATTTTGAGTGATCCATGCCCGAGGAGTTGCTCCAAAGCTTGTGCGATTCCTCGAGGCAGGATCCTAGGAGTGTTCTGTGCGCCAGGCTCTTAGGTATGCCACAGAACAGATCAGCGATCCTTGCAGCATACTCCTATACGGCGATCCCCAACCCGCATGCCCAGCGTGGGGATTATAGGCATTCCCGCCCATGAACAGACACACCAGTCAAATTTGTTATCCAGCAAAAACAGCTGCAAAATATTTGCTTGTAGAATTTGTGGTGAGAACCTGCGGTGCGAAACACCGCTGCACCGTAAAATCTAGTGAGCACTTCCCAAAATCTGCACCTTTAATAGGACAATGTTGCCCCAAGCGCTCTACTCTGACAAAATAAATACTGGCCACAGAGTCCGACCACTTTTTTACAATGATGCTAGACCCTCACTAAAGCTATGTAACTCCAGACACCATTATATACATTATTATATATATTATTTTTATAGGTACTTAATTCCAAGTAGCCATCAATATAATAAAATATTTTCAGGTAAAATCCAAGGATATAACAGATAAATAATTTTATATTTCTAAAAATAGGTGTAACCATACTCTTAAATAAAATGCGGTACATTTCAACGACCACTACAAAAATATCTTCTACCGCGCCAAAAGACACAAAATATTACCAACAAAAAGCAAAAAGTAATTTATCATATCTGGAAACCTTCTAGACGCTACGATAAACAACTCTTTTCAAATGGCCCGCATCTCCTCTTCCGATTGCGTAATATCTGTAGAGAAGGAGCTTGTTGACCATTACGAGTTCATACAGCTTCTGCCGTGGCTTTTCTTCCCTAATGGTACGTACTACGTAGCCGCAGCTACCAATTCATCATCATCATCATCAGCTATGATAGTCCACTACTGGACATAGGCCTCCCCAACGAGCGCCATAGCGCCCTGTCTTCAGCTTGCCGCATTTAGCATTTACAAAAATGCTGACACAGCAAACTCTAATAGGTCTCCAAATTCAAAGAACCTCCTCTTGTCCGAAACGAGATATCTTACGTAAGATTATCACAACCAGCTCTCAGAATTACACGGATGAACTTGAAAAATAATAAGGGAAGACGAATTGGGGTCTGCTAATGGTCTATCGCGTTTGCGGCCATAGCTGTTTATATTTTTGTATTTCAGGGAAATGAATGCCCGCGTTTTACGTCACATTTTTATGGTCATGAACTGAAAGCTATCGTGGCTTGAATTATGGAATGCTGTTTCAATTTTCCAGGCGGTAGCTCTGCGCTCTTTGATCAAGATAAAACTTTTATTAGCAATAGGTACTATTAAAACTATGAACCATATTATTTTCTACTGGTTAAATTATGATTTGAGATGAAGTTTTGCTGTGTCGGTCGTGGCGTAAGAAGGACAGTCCTTCAGATAGCCATTAAATGGTCATGGTTAGAATAGCTAGACTAATAATTATTACCAAAGGAATTAATAGAACTGAGGTGGAACAAATAATTTCTTAACTTGAATCTAACTAACAACTGAAGAAAGACTAGCTTACTAAGAGTCTTTTCTGTTTTTTTTTAGATTTCCCTTACTAAAGATTTTTTATTATTTTTACAAGAATTTTATAAATAAATAATAAATTAATAATTACACAGCATTATCTAGCCCCATGGTAAGCAGAGCTTGTGTTATAGGTACTAGTTAGCTGATATACATATGTACATAATAATACATTGCATAGATAGATATTTTTTATTATAAATAGAAAACTACCAGAAGACCCAGAACAAATATCTGCAGATCGTACAAACATTTGTCCCGAGGCGGGAATCGAATCCGCAACCTCCTGCGGCGGACCTTCGCCCACCGCGCCACAGAGGTCGTCATATTTTCTGTCATTACTGTTAAAGTAGAAAGGGTGACTAAAGCCAAAGAGATTAAGCATATTTTAAATTAGAAGCAGACTCAAAGTGTCCTAGGCCTTGGTCCAAGAATAGACCATTGAAATAAATTTTCGCAAGGGAACCGAGAACAGAATGAAATTGTGAGATTCTTTTTTAAAATAAAACTGCGTTTCGTTGGTCTTTTAAATTTGTGAAATACGGTCTGCAAGATGTCGAGCGGGAAAAGAAAGATTTCTGAATTATGAAACTTCGCGACATATGATTTGACGTAATGATATACTTCCTACTAATATTATAAACGCGAAAGTTTGTAAGTTTGGATGGATGTTTGTTACTCTTTCACGTAAAAACTACTGAATGGATTTTAATGAAACTTTACAATAATATAGCTTATACATCAGAATAACACATAGGCTACAATTTATAAAGATATATTGTATATTATCCAAAATACCTATCACCACGCGGGTGAAACCGCGGGGCGCAGCTAGTTACCAATAAATGAACCATTGAACCTCTGGACTACAAGTTTCGCACTGTCAAGTCTAATGAACCCTTAAGCTAAACAAATTTATTATTAAAATTAAATTTATTTTATTTGTTAATGTCAATAATACTATTTTGAAATTTAATCTTATACCTAAACTCTTATTAAAGGTAGGTATAGGTAATTGTTTGAAAGAATAAATAAGTTTATATATAATATCCAATAATTAGTAGGATAAGTTAACTACTTCTAATTTTATGAAAGGACTTATCAGTAAGATCGATTTAAGTCAATATGTTATTATTATGTCTCTCATTTACTCATTTATCTCGTGCCATAAAGTGACCCGGTCCTTTGGGAGGCTTGCGTGGGGCCGAAGCCAACAGCACAGAGGCCCTTTGAGAAAGTTAATCTAAAGGCGATGGCTACACATAGCGGGTATCATCCTGGGGTGCACAATATGGATACACCCAAAGATGGTATCCGTCAGGTGTAAAGACTATTGCAAAAAACAAATGAAAGAAATAAAACCAGGCTATTGTGATGGATATCGGATGGACTGGGTAATCAGGCTATAGGGGAGATTGCGGACGTCTGCCATAAACAAGTCAATCATAATGTTAAGAAGAGTGGCAGACGGTGGCTTGCCGAATGCTGGATGGGTTCCTTAAAAGCCGGAGTAAGTTACCGGTGAGGAACAACATCGGCGAACGACTGAGGGGTGTCGAGAGGTGCGGCCCGATTTCACCATCACGAAGACTGCTCGTGAGCGGGTTTCCTCGCTATTACGCCATTAGACACTTCCACCCCCGAGTCTACATCCTAAGATGCACTCCAATCAGACCGGCCAATGAAGGCAACCAAGAGGTGGGGATCTGGTTCTCTTGGGATGCCACTCCGCAAGCGGAGACGAGAACCAGGAACTTCCTCGGGAGCACTTGGTACCCGTGGTGTCGCTACTCACTGTTGGTGAGTAGCGACACCTGACTCGCCATAAGCTGCCCTGCGGGTTATTATTATTATTAATATCCCCAAAATTAAAAATACATCAGATCTGATAAACTCTTCAATAGCCAAAGCTTTTTTATTTGTTAGTGTACATTAATTTATGATTTAGGAATCAAAACAACCTTACTTTGTCAGACAGTCAGGCACTCGGAAATGAGAGCTTCGTCAAACTTATATAATATAGTAAAATAACATCAAATCTGTGCATAATTTTCGTTACTAATCTAGGTTCTACGTATGAAAACATCACAATAACTCCTGTCTCAAAAGTCACGTAAGCTAGGAGTAGGAAATTAAAACTCGAGTTATAAATCTTCATTTTCCCATCCTCAGCATGATTTATGGCGAAATAAGTTTCATTCATATTCGCTCGTTTATCTTCAGCTCTGTATGTCACATGCATAATAGCGGTTTTCTCATCTCGATATTCATCTACCATTCCTTTTATATCGGCATTCTGTTTCGATTTTACGAGTTCCGTCCGATATGGTCTCCGTCACTGATAGGAGCTTCGGTAAGAGTAAATTCTGATGCAGTATCATCTTACTTTGATCTCTTTTACTGTTTTTGGTGCTAATAAGTAGACGCTTGAGCGAAATCATAACAAGATACTCATTATTTTTAGAAAGTAGTATACAATCTGCATCATTGTGATCAGGCCGCTCAGCAGCAAATGGTCTAGTATATTATTATTTTGTTTCTATCAAGAGTTAATTCTTGTCCTTCGAGTGAAACCAATGTACGATAGTATGACACTCTTCTGTGGTTTGAGCGTCAATGAGCGAATAAACCATTTACTTCTGCTCTGCAATTCTCAATCTTATTCCGTCAGACTACAACCTCGAATCTTTAGTAATCAAGTTTGTTTAGGTACAGTACAATACTTCTTGTTTTGGCATAAACTTCGCGTCCAAAGGGACTATGAATGGTTTTATATCCGGTGCGGGGAGCTTGAATCGGGTATTGGAGTTTAAGCGGTATTGTTTTTTTTAAACGCTTTGGTATTAACAATGAGTCTGCGAACTAAAGTGGTTTGGTAAATTGAACAGTAAAAATAAGAACAAAACTCCTAGTAAGATTTAAGTTGTGATGAGAATTATCCAAGGTTATTTGCCTTTAATGTTTGTAACACTCTACAAAGTTCCGTTATATTAATTATTATTCATTAGTATTGCGGTCTATTTTTTAATGATTATATTTTGTCCTATTACCTTATTTATTAGGCCATGGGTTACTAGTACTTTGTAGTTTGGTTATTTTATTAAGTTAACTCTTTGCCATAATGCAAATCATTTAGAACGTATACCAACTTACAAACGCTAACTTCTATAATAGAAGTTAGCGTACAAAAAAATACAAGTAAAAATACAAGTTTGAAGCCTCAGCGTGGTTATTTCGTCAAAGAGTTTAATAGAAAATACAAGTTTGAAGCCTCAGCGTGGTTATTTCGAAGTTATTTAGAAGTTCTATTAAACTCTTTGACGAAATAACCACGCTGAGGCTTCAAACTTGTATTTTTTTAATGATTATATTTTGTCCTTTTTCCTTAATTATGTCTATGGGTTACTAGTACTATGTAGTTTGGTTATTTTAGTAAGTTTACTCTTTGCCATAATGAAAATAATTTTGTACGTACCAACTTACAAACGCTAACTTCTATTAAACTCTTTGACGAACAAACCACTCTGAGGCTTCAAACTTTAACTATATTATTATAATCCATTCCGTCT
This sequence comes from Eupithecia dodoneata, assembly GCA_947044415.1. NCBI lineage: Eukaryota > Metazoa > Arthropoda > Insecta > Lepidoptera > Geometridae > Eupithecia > Eupithecia dodoneata. The sequence goes on along the minus strand of OX345658.1, from coordinate 12,393,232 downwards.
GAAGACTGCAAGCGTAACTTACTGGGGCATAACTTCATTTAGATGAAATTGAAAAAGTAAAAACAGTAAAAACTTTAAAATCAAGATTTAAATTAAAACGATCGATCTACTCTTAAAAAGGAATGGTAAAAATTACCTACCTTGGTACTTATTACAAAAACGTTCGCTTTGATTAAAATACTTCGGGAATCGCTAACTTTTTACAAGTCTTTGTAGCTGATGTTTTCAATTCCGATACAGCTAGTCTTTGAAGAGTTAGTTACTTAATGCCAAAGGAAATTGATTTTTTTTATTTTATTGTAGCATTAATGCAGGCACAGATTTATAATAACTTACCTGATAACATCAGAAACTGTTTATCAATGCACGTTTTTAAGAAAGACTTAAAACAACATTATAATATATGAAAAAAATTATTAATTATACGGAACACAATATCATTAACAGTAAAATAACTTAAACTACCTACATAATGTACCATAACTGTAATACAACTTTAATACTAACATAATATAATTAGTTAAGATATGTAGTAAGCTTAAGTATATTGTATATACATTCTCATTTAAGTGAACTCTGTTCTTTTGAGTAATAAATTCTTTAAACTGAAACTGAAAACATAGATATATAGATCATCATCATCATCATCAGCCTATATTAGTCCACTGCTGGACATGGGCCTCCCCCAATGAGCGCCATAGCGCCCTGTCTTCGGCTTGACGCATCCAGCATCTACCTGCAGTCTTTCGCAGGTCGTCATCACACCTGGTCGGAGGGCGTTTTGGAGGGAGATATATAGATAGGTACTTATTATTTTTATTCATCACCCGAAAAAACAGATTGTATTTAAATAAAAAAATATTATAGAGAACAGCAATGGATTTGGCAAAGATTGTATGTTCCGAATACTGGCTGATGATAATTCTCATTTTCGCCTTGTATTGTCTAATTGTCTATGAGACGGCAATTCCATTCCATATTAACCGTTAAATAAACAATACCAATCCAAATACTGTTAGCCTTTGATTTGATATCAGACTGTCCTAATAATTACTCATACCTCCATTTATCAAAGATCTCAGCGTGAGTTTATTCAACATCCCGTTACTTGTTCATCTCAAATCAACGATTAAACAGTGAATGAACAAGGTGTCGAAAATTTCAAGTTCAATGTGTTTGTCCTACTTACCGACTGATTCATTGGCTTGACCACTTACCTGCAAACGATTCTCAATTCTATATCTTTGTTGGATAGATTTATTTTGCCCGAACACTGTTTTCTTTCTTTCAATTCTTTCGCTTGACCGTCCCGTATAAATTGGACTCAAGAGATTTTAGCGTCTGCTATGTTAGTTATAGAGGTGGTTTTAGTGGTGTGAGAAATCCGCGGTTCTAAGCTTAGTGCTGTACCAACATTATCGATCTTTATCGGGGCCCGTATAAAATTCGACATGCATTATTTATGCTCCAAGGGTGGTCGTTTATTGAAATCATACGGAACAAATATTGGAAGTTTGTAATGCTCTCGCTTCTATCCAGGAAATAGATGGGATCATTGCAATTATTTTATTATTGCAGAATAATACCTTCTCTAGTAATGTACCTACAACAAAAACGAAGTACTACTGTACGAAATATATGTACATAGACCTACGACATAGTGCAGAAAAAAAACTGTTCAAAATACTAGAACAAGTTTATATTAAATTTTAAACGCTGTATAATATATGATACGCGCTATATTTATTGTATCTATCTATGTGTATGACCTATATTTAGAGATGTATTTAACTTTAGAGAGCATAAGTTTCGGGACAAATGTTTGTACGATCTGCAGATATTTGTTCCGGGTGGTCTGGTTGTTTTTTATGTATAATAAAAAATATATATCTATTTAATATATTGTATTATGTATATCAGTTATCTAGTCTATCCCATAATACAAACTCTGCTTACCTTGGCGCTAGATAATGCAGTGTGAATTGTCCAGCATTATATTATCTATTATCTATATATATAAAAGAAAGTTGTGTTTGTTACAACACTTATAACTCGAGAACGGCTGAACAGATTTAGCTGAAAATTGGTGGAGAGGTAGCTTAGAACCAGGAGTCTAACATAGAATACTTTTTATCATTTAAACTATTTGACACATAGATTTCCACGGGGGCGAAGCCGCGGGGCGCAGCTAGTATTATATAAGTAGAGTAAAAAGAAAAGTCAGGCTTGAAGCACTACAACATGATTCTAGATTTAATCTCGCATAATTACAAAGCTCATTCATTTCGCATCGTCAAATGGGAAGTAGCAGACCTTGCGACGTTACATCCCCTATCAGGTAATACATTCGTTCGTTACAGGCCATTGAAGGCGTACATTACCGCTTGTTTCTGTTTATTGAAGCTTGCACGTTTATTAGTACTTAGCCTTGGGTGCGTATAAATTTGAAGGATACTGAAATAAATTTGGTATGGTTACTTGTGCGCAGGTGTTATGGACAAGGTGGTGATTATCAACACCACCTAGTTCATTTGATCATTATACCGTTTCAAGCGTTATAAAGAACCGACGGCCGCTGGGGCAAACGTGTTCTTGAGAGAAGACCACGAGTCGGTAAACGTAGTGTAGGACGCCCTCCGACCAGGTGGGATGACGACCTGCGAAAGACTGCAGGTAGATGCTGGATGCGTCAAGCTGAAGACAGGGCGCTATGGCGCTCATTGGGGGAGGCCGATGTCCAGCAGTGGACTAATATGGCTGATGATGATGATGATGGTGATTATCATCCGCGCGTTATCTGAATGGGATTGTACCATTGCGAACTGAAGTTGAAGGAAGACAAAAGAAGTAAAGAACGGAAGGTTGTAACATTTCTTCAGCCAGCATAGTAGGTATAGCAGCTAAAAAACTACTAGGGAAAATAAAAAAAATAATATTGCATTTTTGCACAAAAACTATATAACAGAATATTCCAACTATAGTTATATAGTTGGAATATTCTGTTATGTAGTTTAAACTGTTTTTAGTTTTTTTTCTCTGTTATGTTGTTTTAAACCAAGGTTAAATAGTCAAGAAATATAGATTAAAAGACACAATTTCAAATGGCAATAATAACGATACATAAAAACTTAATCAAAGACCGGAGTCATGGAAGTGTATTAAAAAAAAAACATGAATAGTAATACGTATCAACTTGTATATGTAATAATGATAATAGTAGTAGTATAATAAAAAAAATAGTAATAAAATAAAAATAGTAATAGTTTAAAGTTATAAATAATATTAAGTTATTATTTACTTTTAAGTACCAGAGGCTAGTTTAAAATATATTGAAAACATAGAATAATGTATCTCATTATAAGTGAACCATGTGTTTGTTGTAGAACTAAAGTTCTTTAAACCTAACTTGCAAAAGAATCCCAACAATAAATATTTTTAAACTTACGTGATCTGAACACATAATTATAAGTTTTGATACAACGGGTATTTATCGCGTTTATTTACCTTTTGTCCCGACGTTTCAACAGGTTTACACTCTGCCGTGGTCACGGGATGACTGGAGTACTGGAGTTACCGCCTCAGCGAAACGGGGGCTAGTTTATTTGAAACTACCCTCATTTCATTTTCAATAGTAGGAACCACGACAGAGTGTAAACCTGTTGAAACGTCGGGAAAAAAGGTAAATAAACGCGATAAATACCCGTTGTATCAAAACAATATCCATTGGAATATTTCATAGCTGCGTAGCGTATGGAAATATGCATCCAGAGACTTAGATTTATATCTAGATAACAGACTGGTGGAACCTGAATCGGATAACTCGTTCGCATGCAAGTATTAGTCAAAAAAGTATATAAAGTAAAGTAAAGTATATAAGATATAGTCTGGAGTATTAGTCAAAAAAAATTATGGTCTTTACATAAACACTACATTCTAGTGTACATATATTGTTATGTAGAGACTTTCATCAAATAGCCATACAAAATTAGCATTGTCATGAGATTTTTGTTCAGTATTTTTATTCACAACTAGCGGCCCGCCCCGGCTTCGCCCGGATTGTCATTTGTTACAGGCAATTTTTTTAATTTTTCTATTTTTTGTCTCCATCCTCGTACTTCAAGGAATATTCTTAAAAAAAGAATTAGCGAAATCGATTCAGCTGCTCTCGAGATTTGCGCTCAGCAACACATTCAGCGATTCATTTTTATATTATAGAATATTATTTTGGGCCTTCATCTTAAAATTATATTTCATGTAAAAACCATTATTTGTTTCATTTCAATAAATCAAATCATCTAATATCATTAGTTCTCTTTTCTGTTCTAAGATAAAATCAGTTAGTAGCATAATAAAATAAAACAGTAAAGAAAATTGGGAACAGTAAGAAATTCTAATTTTATTACGTACTGATCCGTACCTATACACATTGTAATGACCATGAAAAAACTATACAAAAACAAAATATTGGTGCAAAAACTATAAAAGAACGAATAATACAGCAATCGGACACTAAATAATATTGCCAACAAAAACTAGGTAAAAATAACAGTGTTCAAGTTTTCCCATTTTTCTCAATGATTTTCCCGAAGCAAATGTGTTGTATTTGTAAATATAATATGACGCGGGACCACACAATGGGGTCTAATAAATCACGAGTCTGATATAAATTCCCATGGCAGTATTCGTTTCTGGACTCAAATAGTTTAAAATTTTCATGAAAGTAAGAATTACATTATGAAAGTTGATAGTGTGCCACCGTTTATTGTTTTTTCATGTCCAGTCCATCCTAAGTTTGCCTGGAGGAGATCGCTCTCAGCGATAAGGCCGCCCTTTATACTTCCTTTATTCTATTGTTTATCCCTTTATTGTTTTCTGTTCTGTGTGGTATAATAAAGTGTTTTCTATTTTATCTATATATCTATCTATGGTTTCCTGATGTCATTCTTACAACCTGCCGGTTAAGTTTATTTTAGTTATCAAATATAATCAAATAATTAATACGCTGAAATCTAGGTAGAAGCTCTTAATAATAATGGTAATTTCAGTACACGTACGAGAGGTTTAATACACGCAACGAAGAATCAATATCATTAAATAAAATTAGTAAATGTAACGCAGAAGACAAAGCTTTTTCAAAGGAAACCGCCAATAAATAAAATAATATGTGAGAAATCTAAAAGTCCATGAGTTTGATATTCCCTGAATCGTTGACCTACAAGCCGGTAATTCGTATGAAATTCAAAACGTCTATTGTACCTCTATATCGATGCTAAATTGCTCATTTCACTTGGTGAATTTTCAAGAATAAGCTTGAAAACAATTTGTTGGTCCTTAGGGTTACTTATTCAAATAATATCCACATAATAATTCAGCATCATTGTATCACCAATAAAACATGTTTCTTGTACGTTAAAAATAGTACCTTACTTTCTAAGGTACCTTAAATTAAACTGAAAGCTAGCTAAAGCACCCGTTCACCGAGGCTGATAATATTAAATATCAGCAAAATTAAAGCGTTATTAGAACAATGTATTCCAATACAATTTTAATGCACAATTAACTAGGTAAATGAATCTAGAATAATACAAGCAATATCAATAAAAACTTGATTGAGCATAAAAAGAGTTGAAGTTAACGGTTCGACCCAATATTTATTTTATCTACAAACAAAAGAATTACGTATTTAAGTGTACAGAGATACAATTAAAATCTTCATTATTAGATAACTAATAAGTAACACAGCAAATAATTGAACTAGATTGATCAAACTTGGCTTGATAACAATATAATATTTCGCTTTTGTTTAGCTAAGTTATTTGAGATTATCAACAACTTTGTTGCGATCCAATAAACTGATAAAACGTTTAAGCTTGGGGCTAGATTATGCTGTGTGGAATGTCCAGTATTATTTTTTGATATTTATTTAAGTGCGTAAACATTTTATACATACCTATTCAGTTTAGGGTGAAAAAAGCGTAGCGAGCCATATTAGGGCTCATGATAATGATAAGAGGAATCCGTAATGTCTAGGGTCGCCGTCATCAAAACCGATGAGGAGGCCTATGGGATATAAAATATGTTATTTTTGTCTTCTGAAAGCTATAGACCACAGAACAATAATATCCTAACGGAAAGAAGTAAGACTCCATAGAGTAAAAATGCCAACACTAGAGCACACTAGTGCCTCTACCTTAAGCCCACGGTAGTCGGCTAGAGCTTCAAATTAAATAGGCGCTTAATTCAATCTTTCTAAGGTGCTTTTTTATTTTCTCTGCGACTATAATTATTTATCAGACGAATGGTAATTATTCAACATTTTGTTTGAACATTTAGTAAATATTCACCATTTACCTGACAGATAGTCATACAGTAAAATTATAGAATTGCACCCAATACTTAAAGAAGGATTTTGGTTGAGTAATTAAAATGCCAATTTGGTATCTACAGTCAAAACCGTGAAAAAATTCTAGGTTAGGTAATATATATAATTTAGAAGTTAATATTTTTTGTTTCATATTTTTTTTCCATAGACTAGGGAAGACGTACAAGTGGACCTGGACTAGGTTATCCTCACAGTTCCTTAGACAAAAGTCCGTTAAACTATATAAATCTAGCCCAACTCGTAGGATCATTTTCATCCGACACTATGCCAACACCTTTTAATATAATTTACCCGTGTAGTTGTTTGTTCTGGTGTATCTGCAACCAAAAGCCATTCCGCTTGATAAATAGCCACTAGATATACGACAGATCGCGTGGTGCATACCGAAATTGTTGGAACAATCACATGCGCTACTAAATTCCTGTATTATTCTAATCGCTTATTGTGTATGGTGCTTGATGATACTCGTAGCAATAGTCCAGTTACATGTTGACCGAGTTATGCCGAGCCTTGAAAAGCGAATATAAACTGTACCTACTAATACACAAAATTAATTAAGACATGTTTGTTATGTTTTAATCAATTTATATAATTAATTATTTACTTTAAGTCTTTTTAAATCGTGTGCTGTATTTGTTTTACTGTACTTAGATAAATAAGTTTGGCTCTCCCCCCCCCCCCTATTGAGCACCGCATCTTTAGCATGCCGCGTTCAGCATCTGCCTGCAGCCTTTCGTAGTTTGCAGATTGTAACGTTTGCCGAGTCGCGGTCTTCTATTAAAAAGACGTTTATCACTTCAAGAACACCCAGCGGTTGTCGGTTCTTCGTGAGATAAGGCCAGCCCACTGCTACTTCAGCTAATTGTTTAAGCTATGTCGATATTTTTTTTCTGTGTCAGATATATTAGTTATGAAACGAAGTCTCTGATAGGCCTTCAAAAAAACTTTCATATTAATATTTATTTTATTGCATCATTGTGTACATTTGTAGGTCTTAGTATCTAGGTAATGTACAAGAAACACAATGGTACCCAAGCAGGGTGTGGCAATATGTACTGTGAATGGAAGTGAGCCGGGTTTCTAAAAACTCTCTTTAATAGATAAGAGAGAGAGAGACTTCGAGCATAGCTGGCTGAGGGACAGACATACTAGGTTATGATTATTCTGAGATTATACGGTATACAAAATGATTTAGTTTAATTCAATATTTAGTACAATTACTAAATTATAAAACGAGTTGGCTACAATTTAAATAATTTCTAATAATACCCAGAATTTTACATGCACAGATTAGGTCTTTGGCAGACATGAAATATTACCTGAGTAGGCCATTACTATTTCAGCGAAAAGGTAATAATTATATATGTTTATAAAAATCAGAAACTTAATCTGATTTCTGGCTACAACAGTTCTACGAACCAGCGACACGAGTGTTAAAGGAAAGATCATTTTCAAATACTATACTGGTAAAGTAAATCTTGTTTCTATTTTCCAAGTACACTTACTCTGGATGTCACCATCGACAGATGGTACACCGACGCTTCGTTAGCGCTCTCCTGGGACGCTACATTGGGGCCGGGCTTGCACGGAGCTTTGTTTATACATTGTACGCTTTCGAATTCTTTATATATTTAAATTTGATATTTTTCTATTTCCATCTTTCGTACATTTTCAATGATTTTATTATTTGAACAACGATATCAAAAAGTATTCTTCGAAACAGAAAATATGCTATTATCTACTACGTCTAGCTTGCATATTCGTAAGCAATTGAACACAATCTGAATGCGAATATCTTCAACATGATTTGAACCTGTATTTATATCTACTCGTATTTTTTGCCATCAAACCAATATTCCTTCATAACAATTTATCGTCAAATTCATAACATCTGCCCTTTATAACAATGCTTCAATTTCATCCACATTATGATCTTTCAATATCACGAGGGTTCACATCAAAGCCCGTGCAGGTAAGGCCTTAGAATTTGGAGGCACCCAGACAGACATTAAATATTTTATTTCCAGATGAATCACAACATTGTTGTTGTTGAAAACGAGATGGGCAAATAAAAAAGTTAAAATGCCTGCATGCTTTGGTTTGTGATTGACATTGCTACCAAAAAAGAAAACACGTCTTGATACCAATTTAGCAGGTAGGTACCTACGCATTTCTGCAAACTCTATAATCTCTAAATATGTATTTAAACCAAGTGATTGATAATGATAAACCATAAATTTGAAATTAGCATCATGGAATGAACATATTATTCGTCCTGCCTGAAATACCTATCTAGATTAGATGATGATGAACTTTTTGTCTATCGTCGGAATAGAAAACAATAATACTTCCCCTAAGGTAAACAAACGCGGTGAAAGTATAAGAAACTCTACAATACAACAGATATTTAATAACACTTATTTCGGCGAGGGTTTGCGGAGACGGTCGCCAGAAATCCTCGTACTCCCGAGAATCCTGCAGGAAGCATAGATGCGCCCCATGCGTTCGCTCTACGCTCGGCTGCCATTCGTTACCGATCACCCCTACTCTTTGCCGGCCCGTCAGTCGCTCTCCGCTCGCACAGTGTGCGGACGTATGTTGTTCAGAAGATTGCTCCGCACGTAGTCTTCGACGAATACATTAATCTGCATCATAAACTGTGACACGCTACGCGCTTACTACAGCAGTACCTATCTAAAGTATACTCAGCCTTTTTTTGTGTGAATCAGTGACTGTAAAATCCTTCGTATTGTTTTTCTCCGGCAAGTGCAAAATGTGATGTTTTATGTGCTCAACGACCGTACCGTCCTGTGTAACGTTGCCTCAAAGTGAACTCGATGGATGTAATGTGCTTTTAGAATTGGAAACTAAATATTCTGGTCCGTCGAGCACAATTTTCCAGGTTCGTGTGAAAAATTTGATAGGTTGGTAAGAATGTGCCGCGTTTCGCGCTAAAGATAAGACTGGTTGGTTGTTTGTAGACTGAATGACTAATAAACTCAAGGCAAACTACTATTTACCTAATCCGAACGCAAATGTTAATTTCAGACCGTCTATAAACGCTCCGTAGACGTTTATTAGTAATAAACCAAATATAGGATCACTCGTCTTCTGAGTATTGCTCGCGTACATAAGTACAAACATTGTATCAAAGTCAAGTGTAAACCGATTCAATTATGAATCAACTGACGTCATCGCTAAAACGGGTGATTTGATTACTGTTCCAGTAACTGATAAAGTAGAGACGAAAGGGAATGCCAAAGAAGCGAGTGCGATAAATTGATATCACGCTCCATTTTTCACTGAAGGTCGATTGCATTGGGAATGCCTTCTTCTGAATGACCAATAAACATTCCAAGTATCAAAAGTAACGATGTACATTTCGTATTTCCTTACTTGATTATTTGGCGATGATCCAAACATTTGTGGGCGTCCAGCATCCTTCCTTCCATCTAAGTTGGAACAATATTGATGCTATCTCGCAATGTATTTATCACAAGTCGCAAAACAGAACGCTATCATGATATAACAATGAAATTTCTGGGCTAATTGCTAAGGCTAGAGATAGGTACAATTTAAACAACAAATTTTCAATTACTTTAATCAACTCAAATAACACTATTTGAATACGAAATAATGACGAATAGTAAACGAAAATGACCTATTTCATCTTTTCCGACTTCGCAAAATAACTTTGCAAGTATCCCTCGATCTCCTCTTGATTTGATGTTTATATTTTTCTTTCACGTTTTTAAGAACGATACCTTTTATATAATTTATTGGTTAGTGTTAGCCTTTTTCTTTCTTATGCGATCGTTTGTTTTATTTACTACTAAAATATTGAAGACTATTATTAAGCTGTTCTCGGTAAGTGTTCTCAAGTTTAATGTTGATTAATGCTTTGTTTTGTTTGCTAGCTATTTTATCAAAGCACTCAGATCTGAACACTACTCTTTTATAAACAAAGGTAAACGGAGACCTGAGACCGGCCTTTGTTTATCTTTCTTTCTTAGAACACTATGTCAGTACGTTCGTGACCAACTCTCGGATAGGAAGGTACAGTAACTGAAACACGATATTGTAAACATTGAGGCCGAAGAACTCGTTGCAAAGTTTTAATAATTTTAGGGTTCGCTTAGTCGTTGTCTTTTTCGTTAAATAATTCGTGTGATCATCGAATTAGAAGAGTTTTCTTTAAGTTTCTTTCGTTGTTTTCATTAAATGTAATTTCAATACCGTAGAGCTAAAAAAATATTACTAATATTTTTTATATACATAAGTTATTTTGCAATGAGCCAGGTAAAACTATTTTACCAAAACTATCTAGCTCTATTAGAATTATAATAAAGGCTTCGTCAGGTTTGGTTGGAGTGATGTTTTTATTCTATGCAATTTAGGTTGGGCCAACCAAATCCTTACGCATCATACATTTTAAATAACTCTGTCTCTCTTTGTTACCTTTTTACGCCTTAACGGCTGAACTAATTCTACCGTAATTTGACAGGCAGGTACTTAGATGGTATCCCGGAGAAGGACAAATACCGTGACTACTTTTTATCCCAGAAAAGGGCATGAGAAGCCGCGGGCAGCAGGTTTAAATGAAAGAATATCAATTTCCCCACAGCTGCTCTGCCTTGTTTCAAGCACACTTTGAACAAAAACAAACTTTTATTTTCCAATGGCAAATACAGATACACGAAACCGTAAAAAAGTTTTACCATTTCAAAGAGAAGTACTCAAAAATTATTCTTGTTGGTGTTATTCTTGGATTTAATGTACCTACAGCTTTCTTTACTCGATATTGTCGTTCTTGAACTGCAAAAAGAATAACATTAAACAAACACATGTCAATATAAACATGGGCACTATGATTACTACAAAAACATTCCTCAAACAAAAAATTTATTTGTAAAATAACATTCTTTTTACGATAAGATTATAATAAGAAGACAACCTACAAGACAACACAATTCCTACTATTATTAGTACACCTAACTGTTTCAAACATTTATGTCGTTTATGTAGTGGTGTCTTGCAGGGCATTCCAGTGTCCATTGCCGTTTTTTATTTATTTTTTTATTTTTATTAAAATCCAGTTAACTAATTTCTGACAGACACTGAAGAGAAAAGTGTCTAACTATGAAGACATAACTGAAATAAAGTAAGTCACCTAAACTGAATAACAAACTCAGCCCAAATCAAGCTCAAAAACATATTTTGCGGCCGTCGCATTCAGTGACCTAAATGCAATTAAGTATCAAGAACTTTACATTTAATGTAGAAAAACTCAAGGAATATTGGTAGAAAATATTTAACGAAATTATGTATTTGTCTTTGAAGCAAAGCACTCGAATAAATTTTTGGTTTTGAAAGCTTTCATTCATCTTTGAATTGATCTCTCGTTCGTTTTCGATTTCAAATAGAATCATTTTTCGCTGCACATAAGAGATTATGCGTTGTTGAAAACTGTGTTTTAGTGATAATCTTGCTGATACCTCGTTGTTTTCGGTTGTTAAGTTTTCATTAATTAACGTCTTTGTTGACTTAAAATGTAAAATACATTATATAATTTTATTATTACGTCCACCCAATATAAATTTAGTGGATATTTCGTCTTCAAAAACTCGACCTTAAAACTAAAAGTTTTTGTGACTAACTTTAAACAGTACCTAGTTGGTACTGACGACGTTTTCTAATACATTATTTATATAAAATAAATTTATTTTTAATTTTAATTTATGTCATACATTAGTTAAGCTCTTTTAACATTTAATTTATTGAATTAAAACTTTTCACGAACCGAATAACGCTTTACCTCCTTTGATGATGTTTTCTAATACATAATTTATATAAAAAACAATAATGTTAATAAAAAGAAAGCAGTACCTAACCTACTTAGCCTTACGCTCTGGTAAAGCAATAACCATCAAAGTTAATAAGACTATTCTCATTTCGAATGAAGTTATAAGGTTTCGAGATGCAACAATATTAGATTTAATATTTTATTTCTCAGAAGCATTGTTAAAAAGGAAAATAGCTTTTAATCTTGGCCCTTTAGATGTTATAATGCCCTCGAGAGCCTTGCGGCGAATTTTGTTTATGGAGCTTTCTTGCTTAAGGGTTGCGTACGCATTAAAAATATTCTCGGTAAATTAATGTTTAGGGCTGGGACATTTATAATCTCCTCGACAATAGGGTAGTGTCCTGGGTAAAAAATACACTTTCCTATTTAGTCCCTCAGTTAGATTATCAGAAGATATTGGACACATATTTTTTATTTTGTCAATCAAAAAAATACTTACAGCAAATACCTACTTATAAAGCGCGTCAAAGTTTAGGAGTGGCATGACGTCACAACTTGCTAAAAAGTGTAGCAAGACGTGACGTCACGCGGAACTTTAACTGGCTATATCTTCATTAATTGAATTGTTGCAGTATATTATGTTAGGAACTTTGACCACATTAACTGGTGCATTTCATATCTTAAGCTTTCATTACTTACTTACTTTACTTTTAAGGCCACTTTTTATACTTCCTCTATTCTAAGCATTTATTTCTGTATTATTTTCTATTTCGTGTAAATATATATAAAGTGTTTTCTATCTATCTAAATGTCTATCTATGTAATATATTGTATTATATATATCAGTCATCTAGTTAGTACCCATAATACAAGCTTTGGCTTAGCTTGGTGCTAGATGATGCTGTGTGGATTGTCCAGCATTATTTATTTATTTATCTTTCTACTTTTGGCATAACCGAATAACAAATGCCATAGTATTCCAGTAACATTTTCCAAATACACCAACCATGTTAGCTAATTACGACGTCGTGTTTTCGTTATAATAATGCCTCCTATTAGCAGCCTCGGGCTACATATCATATTTCCTACGAGTATGCAAATTTATATATTCAAATAGGTATTACCTTTAAATGTTTACTTTAATTGTTGTATTTAACGTTATTTTATTTATTTTGACGACCGATGTGGCGCGGTGGGCGATGGTCCGCCTGCGACGCAGGAGGTTGCGGGTTCGATTCCCGCCTCGGAACAATTGTGTGTACGATCTGCAGATATTTGTTCAGGGTGTTCTGGTCGTTTTCTATGTATAATAAAAAATATCTATCTATGTAATGTATTGTATTATATATATCAGTTATCTAGTACCCATAAAACAAGCTTTGCTTACCATGGGGCTGGATGATGCTGTGTGAATTGTCCTGCATTATTTATTTATTTATTTGAGTTAAGGTTTGGTTTGAGACTTGAGTTTGAGTTCATAAATAATGTTGGACAATCCACACATCATTATCTAGCCCCAAGCTAAGCAGAGCTTGTGTTATAGGTATCATACAAACTTTCGCGTTTATAATATTAAGTAGGAACTTAATATTATAAACGCGAAAGTTTGTAAATATGGATGGATGTTTGTTACTCTTTCACGTAAAAACTACTGAATGGATTTTAATGAAAATTTACAATAATATAGCTTATACATCAGAATAACACATAGGCTACAATTTATAAAGATATATTGTATATTATCCAAAATATCTATCACCACGCGGGTGAAACCGCGGGACGCAGCTAGTAAATAGTATAATACAAATCACACAGTATCATCTGGACTCTGGACCAAGCTAAGCAGAGCTGGTGTTATGAGTACTAGATGACTTATGTACTTAATAGAATGCATTACATAGATAATATATAATGTATATCATCAGCTTGTTGTATGATACCTATAACACAAGCTCTGCTTAGCTTGGGGCTAGATAATGATGTGTGGATTGTCCAACATTATTTATGAACTCAAACTCAAGTCTCAAACCAAACCTTAACTCAAATAAATAAATAAATAATGCTGGACAATTCACACAGCATCATCCAGCCCCATGGTAAGCAGAGCTTGAGTTATGGGTACTAGATAACTGATATACATAATAAAATACATTACAAAGATAGATATTTTTTATTATACATAGAAAACAACCAGAACACCAAAGCAATACATTTACATGTATTGTATTGAGTTTCAAATGTTTCGGCACAGTTATATGCGCCATAAACACGGAATAATCGATGTAAATAATTTAAAGCATATCATATATACTAATATTATAAATTCGAAATCAACTCTGTCTGTCTGTTAGTTTTCATACCTAAACGGCTAAACAGATCTTAATGAAATTTAGCTGGGAAGTAAATGGTATCCCGGGAACAGACATAGTATAGGCGAATTGACGAGCGTGTGCGAAGCCATGGGAATAAGCTAGTTACATATACAATGTATGATAAACACGAATATGGTTATTTATGTATATTATACATATATAGCCATATTCGTGTTTATCTTTAGTGGGTGAAGGATGTGTATATTACAATACACAATACAATACAATATTTCTTTATAGCACCATCAATACAAAAAAAAATACTATAATATAATGGATCTTAATATTAAGTCTAGTGGCACAATCGGCGGCCTTATCGCTAACAGCGATTTCTCCCAGGAAACTTTTGGATGGATAGGATCGTTACGTATTAAAGCTGACGGTGGCATTATTATTGAAGATTATACGATTTTTTTGTAATGTTTTTGTAGACTTGCTTACTCAAAGTATAAAATATGTTAATAATGTTAAACTTGACACAATAACATCAATAACTACGAAGAACGGTGTTATTAGACGCCCGAGTAAAACTTGTCTAATATGAGTTATTAGACAAGTTTTACTCGGGCGTCTAATAACACCGTTCTTCGTAGTTATTGATGTTATTGTGTTGTCAACGTTGTTTCTGTCATGTCAATAGTTTATCTACTAATTATACTAGTTTTGTGCTTAAATACCTTTACTTTAATTAAATGTGATTTTAAATAACTATAGAATGGTGATGTCTATATCTAGTCTTCTCCATGCTGAAACCGGTTAGAAAAATAATAATAATAATAAATAAAATAATAATAAATAATGCTGGACAATTCACACAGCATTACCTAGCCCCATGGTAAGCAGAGCTTGTGTTATGGGTACTAGATAACTGATATACAATACATTACATAGATAGATGGTTTTTATTATACATAGAAAACGACCAGAACACTCGGAACAAATATCTGCAGATCGTACACACAATTGTTCCGAGGCGGGAATCGAACCCGCAACCTCCTGCGTCGCAGGCGGACCTTCGCCCACCGCGCCGCATCGGTCGTCAAGTATATCATACCTACAGAAGTTATTTTTACATTTTAGTTTTGTTCCTTGTTGTATTAGGCCTCCTTGCGTACCACGGTCTCCATGGAAGACCAGCGCTATGGTACGATCTGCTCTACCATAGCGCTTGCTGAGAGTGTGGAGACCGATTTTGTCAGTTTCTGTCTTCTGTTAATCTAAATTTAATTTAAGTCTCTGTTCTGACAAAATAAAAATATTTTAACTTTTACTTACTTTTAGATGTTTTTATGTCAAGCAGTTTTATATTATGCAAACTTGTAAATTAATAAAAAATGCTGGACTAATTCACATATCATCATCTATCACTAAAGTAAGCAGAGCCTGTATTAATGGTACTATACGAAATAACTGATGTAATATACGTTTCAAATATAACTTTTAATTTTCGGCAAAAAGCAGAGCAGCAAACCCGAAACAAATCTCTAGAATCTAGAGATTTGTTTCAATGTTTCATCAAATTTTAATGTTTGTATGATCTAGAGTCCAAACATTAAAATTTACCAGAAGTATATCTAGTTTTTTTTAGAAACAAATAATATATTAAATTTTTATCAAAAAATTATTAGTAAATTTTTTTAAAGTAAAATTTTTATATTTTAAGGGATCAAGGTGGAAATCAAAACCTTCTGCGTCGCTAAACCTTTATCGCATAAAGAAATAAATAAATAAATAGATAAAGAAATCGAGAACATTTAAAAATAATATTTAACAATTTAATTTCAAACCATCATCCGAAACCAAACCAGCTATTTCGTTGGTAGTCAAACTATTGGAAACATGAACCGTTTCCGTAGTAAGCTGACTTGTTGGACAGTCGAGGTCAGGCCGACCGTGGTTTATGCAAATTTTCTATTGGCTAGTGGTTTTCTGTTTAACTTGTCCACCAATATTGATGCTAGAGCTATATTATGTTTAATGGGATTTAACGGACGATTGAGTTTGAACTTAGACGAGAGGTGTTTCACATATATCTTGTTTTTTATTGCTACACAGTTGAGCCATCAAACCAAGTATGCGAACGTATAAATCACCATCATCAACCGATGTTAGTCAACTGCTTGAGAAAGGCCCCCAATGAGCGCCATAGCGCCCTGTTTTCAGCTTGACGCATCCAGCATCTACCTGCAGTCTTTCGCAGGTATTAACTTGTATCCGTAATATGTCTATGTTAATAGTTTGAACATGGATTAATAAATAACTTAACTAATACTGATTATTTCACACAGAAATACTTTAATCAAAGCAACCTTAACCTTAAAAAAATAATAGAACTTTAATGTGGAGATAAAAGAAGTTGATAGTCATTTAAATTACTCGACGACCGATGTGGCGAGTCGGGCAAGGACACAAGAAGTTGCAGGTTCGATTCCCGTCTCAGGACAAACGTTTTTCAGGGTGTTCTGGGTATTTCAGCGTAAAATAAAAAAGATCTATCTATGTACCATATTTACTTGAGTATATCAGTCATCTACTCGTAGCTAGACCCACAACACAAGCTCTGCTTAGCTTGGAGCCAGAATGATGCTGTGTGGATTATCGAGCATTATTATATGTATAAATAACCTACATATTTTTATTATTGTTTTAAGGACATATTCTTTTAGGGAGTAAAATCAGTTACAACATTTTTTACTAGTCCTTGATGGAAGTTACGACATTATCGTATATAAAAAACACATGACTCTTCTAATGGCCGTTGACGAACTTGAACTCGCCGTTAATTTTACTTCGTATATATTTTATTGTGCCCCGGCACTACACTAAAAGTTATAGCTCAATTAAAACCATTAAAATTAAGTAAAGCTTCCAGCTACTAATAAACTCAAAATTGAATCATTAAAAACCATAACGGATTTCTATTATGTGGGTATTTTTCCCATAAAATGGTATATAAAAACACTGATCTTGTACTCACGTGTTTTATTTACGTTTTTTAGTTATTGTTAATGGGTTTTTACTTAAAACAGAGGATTTTATGTTGCTTTTATCGATTTCAAGCAGAGAAGCAGGTGGCATGACTAAAAGTGTGGTTTTTGAACTCTTAAAATGTAAAAAAAAGTTTGTGTGGGGCGCGGGACGTGTGATCATGACTTTTGAATATTTTTGTAACGGTACCCACACTTTTTTAGAACGTTACTTTAACACGTGCTACCAACATAGTGTAAACAAAACGCCGGAACGATAACAAGAGAAACAGCCATGTGTCACGGTTGACTTTTTTATTAGTCGAAAAAGGCGTGTTCCCGAATAAATTAATCGACCGAAACTGAACACACGTAACATTATTAATACAATAGTTACACGGTGAAATATCATTTTTATCGGTTCATTTCAAGTTACTTAATTAAAAATTATGCCGCCGCAATGGCCGCCAGGACAGCTGTCATGTCTGACAGTTCTAAATATAAAATAAACATTCGTTTAAAGTAATAATTTTGTCGTCTGTTACAGTTTGCATTAGTCGGGATGGCGTTTTAAAATGTTCAGTTTTAATGGTGAAATTAATGAACTCCTGTTTTGAGGCTATGAAATTTTGGGTTCATATGAGTCACTTTATTATCTATGTTGCCTACTAAAGTGTACTATGACATCATCGTTGAAATTACAGATAAATTTTAGGTCTTTTTCCAAGCTATATCTCATTTTGTTACCTACTATAATTTTACTATTTTCGGTTAGATCATAATTATATCAAATCAAATGTTTTATGCAACCATATTGTGCATAAGATATTTAATTTAGATTTTTCGTAATCGTTAACTTTGAATTTTTAACTTACATCCTCAAAAGTTAATTAGAATTAAGTTGAAAATTTGCAAACTGTTAACACAAGCCGTTCCTTTGATTCCGTCTATAAAAGAAAATACCCCAATATAGACAAAGCCCGTTAAAAATCACACCTCAATAATCACGATGCTACAAACACAGCTGCAATGCTCTATCCCGCTCAAAATCATAATGAGGAAAAGAGATATGCTACTTCTCGTGTGAGGCAAGGAGGTAATTCACAGAAACATGTTATGTCATCTTAGGAAGGTGTGTGTGACGGAACCATTAGTATTTTAAGAAGAGAAACATGACTCCTTAAACTAACTGGGATGATGGGCACCAAATGTGTTGAAATTTAGGCGTATGTTAGTCATAACCATAGATACGATAATTATCTCGTAGAGTAGGTCTCGTAGGTACTCGGTATTCCATTACGCTTGGAGACGAGAATCTCAAGGCTGAGGCAGCTCAAGGAAGTTAGAGAAAATTTAAATAGGTAAATATAAAACTGGATAGGTATCCAGTTTTAGCAGTCATTGAATGACTGTGAATTTCACAGTTTTATCAGTCTGGGTACACTGATGATGATATTATATAGTAATCAGTCAAGGATCACCTATTATAAAAAATATCTATCTTTGTATTGTATTAAGTATATCAGCCATCTAGTACCCATAACACAAACTCTACTTAGCTTGGGGCTAAGATGACGCGGTGTGGATTCTCCAGCATTATTTATTTATTTCCAAATAATCGGAGAATTCTCCTCCTAGAATTGGAAAAGGCTGAAAAGCTTAGTGACTGTAATAGCATATAATAAAAAATATGGATGCTGCAAGCAGAAAGTTGCTTACTGTAAAAAAACTACATTTTTTTACAATTACAGCTGAGCTTTTTGAAGACCGCCATGATAAATATTCCATGGAAATACAAAGATTAACAAACACAGATGTGCCTGATAGACGCTATGTAGGTACCTAATGGGCTTCCAAGAATGCAAATAATCCATGCTCACGCAACTAATCAATATTCTACACGTGACAGAATAAGAACAAAGAAAACGGTAAGTACTCAACGAAAAGAGAATTTGCGTGACCTTTTGTCTCGAAATATAGGAAAGGAAGAAAGTTAATATAAATAAGCGAATGAAAATAATAAAAAGGAAGTTGTTGATAAAGCTAAAAGCAGTCACAATCGTCTGCTCATTGTTGAAAATTAGATATTTTAGTGAATCATGGTATTAGAGACACCAAAAATAGCGACATTGAAAGACACACAAAATGTATTAAGTAGGAGCAAGGACGTACAGTGGTTAATACCAAATGAATTTATAGTAAAAAAAACCTATATCCTACTAATATTATAAACTCGAAAGTTTGTAAGTATTGATGGATGTTTTACTCTTTCACGTAAAAACTACTAAATGTATTTTAATGAAACTTTACAATAATATAGCTTATACATCAGAATAACACATAGGCTAGGATTTATAAAGATATATTGTATATTATCCAAAATATCTATCACCACGCGGGTGAAACCGCGGGGCGCAGCTAGTCTACAATATTACAAAAAAGTAAGTGGTCATGAGCTCACCCAAATAAATCAATCTGATCATTAGCCACCTTAAAGTATAACAAACCTTTAATACCTCAATATTAACCGGTCACACACATTAAACCATAGACACTGGCCTCACTGACCAATGGCCGCAATGCCGCCTTCAAATAAAAAATGAACTCGAAGATTTCCGGTTGGGCGTCAAACTATTAGTTTGGTAGTTAAAATATAATGTTATTTTTTAATTAAGCGTGTTTTTATCCGAACTATATCTTATGTCATATTTAACTTGGAACTGGTCAATTTGATTTGTGGAACGGAGCCAGACAATAACCAATTTATTTAAGGATTCAAGGATAAAGCTAACCGTTCAGGTTAGCTTTATCCTCTAAGATGTCGTGCGACCATACGGGAAATGACGTAAAAAGTATTTTTTTATCGTACAATACAATACAAGTACTCTGTATTGCACATCGAATAGAAACAGATACACAAGACAGGAAAAAGACAAATACAGAATGTGTTGTACAATGGGCGGACTTATCGCTATGAGCGATCTCTGCCAGACAACCTTTGGATAGACATGAAGTGTTAGAACGAGGTGGCGTGCTATACAGAATAGGTATTTAACTGATCGTATTAAATTCGCGCTTAATTTATACGAATAATCGTGTTTCAGTTATTTACTAGGCAGAACTCATTTATGAGACACACTTGCATATTTTCCTTAAAACTTGATAGGTCGGCAATCCCTCTCTGAAGTAACATTCACCTAACCTTTACCGCATTGCAACGTGCACTATAATGCCAACTTACGTAAGCTTTTGAAGTTTGTAATCTGTGGTAAGACGATTTAACTTGCCTCGTGAGTGTGGCAAGGCAGTTGCCTAATTTCCAATAATTATCAGTCCAGCATTAATATCAATAATTAAGTGTCTGTCAGTATTCGTTATATTGATATGTCGAACCTTTGAGTCTGACCCTTGGAGTGAAAGATCTTCGATTTAATTTTACGTTGTAAAATGAGACTTTGAGAACTGATCTTTTGACCCACATTCATTGGCAATCTTCGCGAAGAAGCTTATTGCAGGCTTCTTGGTTGAAACACGATAAATGAGCTTATACTGATATTAAATTGCTAAAAAGTTTTATCGAATCAGAATGTCCTAGCTTAAACCCTCAACCATCTATGAAATCTATCTATCTATCTCTGCCCCGCAGTGTTACCAATTATGTATATATGTTAATCTAGGATTTATGCTATCCTGGTACCACATTTCATCCAAATCCGTTCATCCGTATAGTGTTAAGGAATACACACACAGATAGAAACTCATGCCTTTATTATAATTATTGTGATTCACTTCTTTGTCGATTAAGGTAATTTTCTGTCAACTGTATTTGGCTAATCTTTTTTCTTTGTTTACAGGTAAGCATTGTACTACTGTATCAGAAAATATAACTAGCACACCAGCATCACTGCTGGGTTTCTGTATAGGAATTGAAGGTATTTAAATTTTCAACCATAGTAGTGAGTAATTATATAGTGTTGGCTGTCATATGTTTGTATTGTTTTAACTTACGATTGGTTTATTTTCATTTTACTGGTAACATAAGATACAATGCCAGGTGATCTGTTGGGGTGTCAGCATCTCTGGTGGAATTAACTTCAGTTTCACGCTATTCCCACAAATTGTAGTAAGCACATAACGTATTTAAGATAACCTCGGTATCCAATCACCTATTAACCAAAGCGAAGAAGAGATGAGATGTGTAAAAACAACTAATAAAAACTTGACTAAAGATGATATGACGCAACGTGACAGCTTTTGGTCACATGATCACATTAAAAGAAGCTTCGAGCAGGTGTGAGTGATAATAAGTAGAAACCGTTGCGTAAGAATTATAGGCCTCATTTTGTTTCTCCACGTTCAATTGGTTCAGCCACGGTTCAACCCAGTATGACCTTAAAGTTATTTTTAATTAAGATAACAGTATAAAATAAATTAAAGATAGTAGCAAGCCCTCATTAAAATGCGATGCAAGCCACATTCGGGATAAGAGCCACGATTGAGATAACGAACATCCAAATCGCATTACGCAGGTCTCGAAAGGAATTTTGATTTGAGTTGATGAATTTCATTCGTACAGAATTTTGTCAAGCGAATATAGAATTTGTGAAAATTCTGACTGTTGTACCGTTAGGTTGAACTGTAAAAACTGCAAAGTCGAAATCTGATTAAAATAGCGATAAATACTTCAAGTATGGGATGGATTCTTTCGAGATTATTGGTACCGTACAACGAGTGATTATTCGACGTTCCTGATTTACAACTAGACAGTCAGTTATTTTCAATACGTTTTTCTGGATAATACATTTTCTCAGTGAGTAAAGGTAATCTTCTATACTGTGTTCTAGTTTAGACTATACTCGCTTAAAATTTAATCTATCGACCAAATAAAAGTTCCAAATACAAGTCGGAAGGAAATTGAATGTGCCGTTATTTTTCCGAGAACAAAAGCTGTCATACGGAACCCGCCCTCAGGTTCAATCGGAGATCCGCCGCAATTACCGGGATCTACCGACTGGCAGGGTAATGACAGGTTCTGTGCTTTGAGAGCGATCTCCGTACCTGCGTAAGACGTCCATAGAGTAGGTGAGGTTATGGTCAGATGAATAAAAAAAAAACCGTGCCAGTCGAAAACACTGTGCCGAAATATTGGAAAACTCAAAAATCTAATCATGGTAAATATCCCGTTTTAAATAACTTTAGTATTAATAACCATGATAGTTTCAAAAGTTTTATAGATGAATCAAAGTTAAGTGAAAGTTTGCTGACTCAGTGATTGTCATCAAAGAGGTCGTGTAAGGTAAGGATGGAAGTGAAATTGGAGGCTGTAATGTTTTACTTTATGCGGTTGATAATTATTACGAGTATTAATTTCAAATTCACAGTGAAACCTATTATCACAATCAGTAGACCTGAGATTTCAATAATCAAAGTAATAAGCTTATTTGCAAACTTTTCATTGTCAAGTTTGACCGAAGCTTTTATTAAATCAGCTTAAATTATAACTTTGCTAGAGAAATTGCTTTGTAAAATGTAAATTTATGCAAACTCGTTGAAATCGCTAGAGGACGACCAATTTCGAGCATCGAATCAAAATATCAGTCTTTATTAGTGTGGTAAGAGGCTTAAACTTTTTAAATATCACTTTATTCAATAGTTTACAAGCAGATTAATAATGTTTCTGATGAAATTATTTGTGTTTGCTCTTGAGTTCATTTTGGTTCAAAGTATGTTAGCAATTTTGGTTTTTATTTAATTAATGTAATTGATAGTATAACATTTTTTGTTAGCTGTTTTCGTTGATTATTTAATTTAAATTCAAAAATAATTTATTTAATATCAACAGAAAGAATGGCTCGTCATAAGTGCTTTAAGCTTTCTCTTTCTTATCTATTATATCAATCTCTAGCACGCACTTTTTCTAGAGTTTCATTAATCTTAGGATTCTACATGACGACTCTGCGATACCATTGTCATAATAAAACTTAGTAGGATCTCATTGATAATTTTGAAGTTAGTTCAAATCCAAGTCCCTTTTGGGAAAGTGTACTCCATCTTAGCTACATTTTCACTTACGTGAGTCGCCAAACGCTTGAACATTACAAATTAAAAAACCGTTTTTATTGGTTAACTAAAAACGGTTTTTTTAACCGTTTAACCACAGATCAGTAACAGCATCCAGTTCAACTAATACCTACCAAGGTGTGTCTGTGCCTTTGTCTTTGATAGAATGACGTCGGCACTGCAGCCAGTAATTTGTTGGCCCAGAATGGCCCGTAGTTATTAACCGTAGTGCGGGCCACAATGCCTCGGCAGGAGCCTCACGATTGAATATTTAATTGAATGTGGAGCATTACCGAGGTCGACGACCCCGGTTGTCTAATGTCTAAGCAAAGGCTTAGCTTGGCCAATTGCTAGATAAGATATGGGGTACCCCCTGTAATCGTATTTGGACGGGTCACTTTCACATGGTTTGAGTGATGGTACTCAATGTTTGTTTGGCACTATCTTCATTTCCATAGGTAAGTCCTCGATAATATGTATTCAGGTCAAGTTGGGGTGACTGGGATGGCTAAAGACCCACAGTACAATAAAAATATGGACATTGTGATTTTGGATAATAAAATAAGCCAAAACAAATAAAATAACGTAACTCGTTTATTTCGAGTCTTTACTCGTAAAACTCGTGTTTTCTTCATTTTAGTCCATTCTACACACCCTCTGCAAAACGTCCACGAACTTATATCCACTGCAAAACTTTGTACCAACTTTTGTGTAAAAATACAATAAAAGTTGAGTTTTAATACCCGTCAACGAAAAGCAGAGATCCGCCAGACCGCAAAGTGACAACCCTCGCAATTTTTACACTCACTGTCTCACCAAGTAATCTTTCCACAATGAACTTTATTGCGCTCGCCTTTAAACTCAAAATAGTTTCAACCATCTACGATGTCTATCTCATTTCATCAAAGGAAATTTGAATCGTCACCGTAAAGATAAAAGTGTCAATTTCGCTCGCGATCTCTGCATAGTTTTTTTTTCATAAGTTTAGGGCTGTCACCCTTCCCAAAATGTTATAATAACCGTTCACATAACGAGATAAGTAAAAATACGAGCTTGTTAAACCGTAAAAAGTAATAATGGGGAGCAAAGTCAACAGTTGCGGAATAATATTATGCACCCTGTATGATTGTCGGTCGTTTTACACCTATGACGTCACAGGAACTAGTTTTTCTGGTTCCATGGACATGGAATTGTTATCTTTTGATTGAACTATGTTATTTTCGTGTTCAATAGTCATGTTTTTTGTGATATTTTTTTACAAGCTGTGTGTATTACTCGATATTAATATTTTTATTTGTTACCTTTGATAGAAAATTTACCAACCATAGACACAGATTAGGTAATGTTACTACATTAGTCATAGGGACTGTGATGATGAGGTATACATATAATAAAAGCATAGAGATTATAAAAAAAAAATAGGAAAGTCGTTTATTGGCGTACGCTTCATTGTCAAAAAGCCTAAGAGATAAAAAACTTAACCAATTACTGAAAGGTTTTTTGGGCACGACATAAGTACTTTACATTAATAAAATATTAGATCACGTTTATTATTTTGTTGGGTAACTAACTAATTAATAAAATAATATAAAAATTATACTAGAGGTTACTGATTGATTAAGATCGCTTCTTACAACTTTATTGTATGCTAAATACAATAAACCTCCAATCAACACTCATAGAAAAAAATAATCGATATACTGGTACAATAGTAGAGCCGTACGGTGCGTCAATCGATCGATTACTCGATTACTCGTTCGATGGACAGATGGCCCCCAATCATTAGTAACGAGATCCCGCGGTATAGTTATTGGGTTAGCTGTTAGGGTTGCGATTGCTTCTAATTATTGTGAAGAGAGTTTAGAAAAGAATTCATCGCATTTGGAAATCGAATAGGAATTTAATTAGAGAGGTTTTGTAATTGGAATCGAACTGCAGTCAGGTTTTTCATTTGTTTCTTGAGGATCCTTGTGACAAATGTACATGATTTTTGTCTTTGAACGATTAAGTACCTGTATAATAACATGAGAAATTTACTTTTTGTATGAAAATCAATAGATACCTGACTGTAATGTTCATATATAGTTTGGTTTAATCTTCATAAATAATCAAAACTGCTCACCTGGGATTTCTCCCTCGACTTACGGATTAAACTCCCGCTTCAGACAAACATAGCTGCAATAATTGAAATAGCCTCCAGTTTTGACGTAATTAGAATTCTTATCATTGCGCAGTGCGAAATGGGAATGAAGAAATGGTTTTCTAAGACAAGGCAACAATTTCAATTTCCGCATGCAATAGGCATGTCTAAATAGGTCAGCTTTTCTGTTTTTGTTAGGAGGCAATCATGAAAATAATTCGTTATTAACATTCAGGAAATAAGTGGAAATGGCAACACCGGCAATGAATCTGTATAAAAAAAAAGAGGAAAATGTTTATTTTCCTCGAGTTTTCTGTTATGTTTTTAATTCACAAAGAAAATGGTTGGCCTTTCACTGAAGCAAGAAATGATACAGAGCGAAACACACTTATAGCCATTATACCTTCTCGTTTAATAAAACTATATCTTTATCCCCTGGCTTTGCATGCATTGTGCCTTATTCTTCTTTAAGACTCTCTTCTGCATGTATATTTACCAAGTGATTTTCCTTAATTCTTCTAGAATAAACAAAAATATCGTTTGCTTCATGTATTTTACCCCAACCTGAGATCTATTCTGATCCAAGATCAGGACCAGGATTTATATGTATTTCTATGGTACTTGGTATACAAATACGAACATTTCTCGATTCCCCTTTAAATCTATATTTTCCGCCAAATGGTCACCCCATCCGGTTATTTTTAGCTTGAACCAGTTATTTTTATATGTAACCAGTTAGTGCGCCGTAAATTTCACGTGTAGCAATAACCTGTCGGATGTTCGTCGTGTTCGGATAGATTGAACGAGCTGCATAGGGTTTTGTGACGATGTTGACGTAGTGACGTAGTTTAGGCATTGCTTGTTTGAGTTTTGAGTGGACCAGTCTGTTGATAGTAGGTAGAAGAAAGGAAGAAGTCCGTATCTGTTTTGTGTGGTATAATAAAGTATTTTCTATCTATCTATCCAAAAGCAGGTCTTACAAGCAACGCAAACAAAATCACGGACGCACTATAAAGGAATAAACAGGTTCAGAACTGAAATGATTTATTCTTAGTTCAGGGAATATGTAACTGTCGTAGACAATAACTAAATAGCTAGTTCTCTATAGTCTAAAGTTCTAGGCGCCGCGCCGATGGTAAAGAAGATGTTATACACTTATTTACACAAAAAAAATATTACGATCTTATATTCCTAAGGAACAAAAGGAACAACCATGGCGACCCCTTCCGCGGGACCTGATCCCTGCGGAACCACCATAGAGTCCTTGGGTTTACCGAATGCAGCCAAAAACATTGATAAGTAGGGAAAAAAAAAGAAGATTTCCCACAAAACCCAAGGACCGAGGGGTCGTCACCCCTCGAGTTGACGCCGGGGTAATGAGGCGAAGCCTCGAGGCCCCTCTCTGCGCCCCCACCAGGGCCGGAAAGAAATTGATTGATTGGAACAACCAAAATAAACTTTTGAAACTATCATGGTTTTGAACACTAAAGCCATTTAAAACAGGACTTAACTTTAAATGACTTTAGAACCAAAAGAAGTTGTAAAAGGAGAGAATCAAAAATTGATTTGCTAAATCTGTGAAGAAAGAAACTGAACACAATATTTAATACATTTGATCACTAAGTTATAGTTGTCCAAGAAAGTGTCCTGTGCGGTCTAAAGGTAATGCAGCATTTTTTTATTTGACGGTTCAAATCTAGGTCAGTAATGAACTGTCAAAACAGCACAAACGCAAAATCTTCAAACTGGTACAATCTCTCACTAAAGGCACAAGCAGGCCTACAATAAACTAAATTTTCAACCATCTTTCGATCCCTTTGTGCAATTTGTACACCAGTTGTTTGCGTCTAAGCTGCAATATGCCACGTATGCACGGACACAAAGCCTGTTAGGCATTATCGGCATTTTATACGGCACTGCTTTGAGCACGCCTGAGAAAGCTAGATTTTAAACTTTATTTGTTTGTTTGATGCTTCTTTTTGGTGTTGGTCGATGTTCATCCTCATCTACATAAAGGCAACACTCTGATATCTACTGTTCTATGATCTTAAAACTTCAATGTTGATGTTAGTTAAAAATATTGTATTTATTTGAACCTGTGTATCTTTAAAACAAGAGAGAATTCTTTATTAATAATAAATATTACTAAAAAATAATAATAAAAAATTTGAATAAGTATTAGCAATCGAAACAATTGAGCTGAGAGAGCTGCAGATATGGCTTGCTTAATGTTGCTAACAATCTAAAGGTAGCTCAAGTCATCCATAACAATACCAGTCGGAAGCATCCCAAAGACGCTGGCTGCGCTGTATGGCAATGCTGCATCAGATACTCACCAGCTCTCGGGTCACACATCCCTTCGACCAGACGACCAGATATTTTTTTTTAAAGTGAGAACAGTTGTCTTCTGGGCCGTCAAGATACATCGTCGGCCACATCGTCCCTCTTCATCAGGAGACATTGTTGTCAAACAATTGAACATACAAAATAACCTGACAAAACCCTCTGCACATAATATCTAGATAACTATTTCCACGTATGTGTAGAATGGTGGCAGATAGATTTTCTTTATTAGTTTGACCAACGTTTTCCTGTCCTGGAAAATCCATTTCCAATGGGCAGTAATATACTCTTATCGTGCATCTTTCGGTTCTTTTGAATTGTCGACTGAACTTTTCTATACGTTCTTCATTTCATTATATTTATGTCCACTTAAACATGAAAAGATATTATCTATCTGTGACACAGAATTACACGCGGCGACGACCGATAACCTGTCAATGTCATAGAATAGTGAATAATGCGTTCGTACTTCTCACTGCGATGACATACTTCCAAATAATAACTAATATATACGGCAAAAGTCGTTTCTCAACATCATCAGCCTATATTTGCCCACAGTTGGATATAAGCCTACCCTATTGATAACTACTAATACTAAGACCTACAAATCTACACAATTATACAATAAAATATGAAAATAAGAAAAAAATTATGAGCGCCATAGCACCCTGTCTTCAAGTTGCAGCAGTCGGCATCAAATCTTACTTTATTATGGTTTACAACATATTGAAACTGTGCGTGCAACATTGCAAGCGATTATGGAACTTGTGCCAATTTGATAGAGTATCTTATTATAATTCTGTAAGGTAAGGCCTAGTTATGCAAAGATGTTAAAGTGCAATGAATATACATACAAGGCTGAAAATAAGGGCCTTAACGTAACTTAACACGAACATAGGAGTATTATATTTAGAATAGATTAAAACGATGATTTCATATTTTTTTTTCTTGATAACTTAGAACTGAACATTATTACATTCAGCATAGAGCACACTTTCCTATACCAGCTCTATAAGCTGACACAACAAGACATCCCTGTCGATAGCGATAACATGCGATAAAAGTGACGAGAACCAACAATGAACTGTTGCGAAACTCACTCAGTCAAGGTAAATATTGCCCTATTTTAATTTTATATGTGTGTAGAGTACAGATAGTAAAGCGATTGGTACCTTTAGTGGAAGTAATGATCTTTTAACCCTTGAAGGTGATATTTGTGATAATATTGTGCAGGATATATTATATATCCTGCACAATATAATACAAAAATATAATATTGTGCAGGATATATACATATGTATATCTTGCACAATATTAAATATCATATATTGATAGTGTTAACGTGTAGTTAACACTATCGATATATGATATTTGATATATTTAACACATTCACTGCTCAACCTCGATAGTGCGACCCGCGCAAAGAAGCGCCTGAGAGTTCTCATGGCATAGAAAAAAACCTTCAAATCAGTTGATCTATGGGATAGTAAGTACTAGAACTACCTGTATAGAACATTTCAGCTTGATCCGTTTTGTAGTTTTGGCGTAAAGAGGTAACAAAGATCTAGCCATCCATCCAATCATCAAAACTTACGCATTTATAATTATTAGTGTGACAGTATGATGCCATTTGACCATTAACACTTTGACTGCGATTTTTTTTCGACGACTGCGATCTTTTTTTTAACCTAAAAAATTCGTGCTGCCGCTGTACACAGCGGTTGTGTTGCGCCGCACATGCGTTTCGTCCGAAAAATATTACGGCTGTGCTGAGTCACAAAGATCTGTATTTTCTCAGCCGCTGTGCTAGAGTGGATTTACGCATATTAGTCACTTGTAGAAAACACATACCGTGTGATTTCAGCAGTCAAAGTGTTAATGAAAGTTAAACCTTTAAAAAATCTTTGCACATCACGAAAAAACCATCCATCTATAGACTTTACTTTGTACCTACCTACCCTACGGATACATTATGTATGGTAGGAACAAATATTAGATTTGTAGGGTTGCCGGCCTTTTCTGAAACCTTATAAATAACTCATGTGTGCTCGTCTGTGTAAAAGGTGGACCCTGAGAGTACCTTGCCCTGTGAAGCAGTGCGTACCGATACAGATTGTACAGATATATACCGATTGTATAGATATATACCGATTGTACAGATATATACCGAAAAAACTGCTGCATCAGCATTATTTATCCATATAAAATATTGATAGCCTTATCTTACGAGTATGTCTATGTAAGTTTATTATAATGTTTGTTATGTAGGTATTTAGTGTATTTGTTATCAATTATTTATTAAAGTGCCACCGTCTATATTGTTCGTTCATGTCCAGTCCATCCCAAGGTTGCCTGGAAGAGATCGCTCTCAGCGATAAGGCCGCCCTTTATACCTTTATTCTAAGTTTTTATCTCTGTATTATTTTCTGTTTTGTGTGGTGTAATAAAGTGTTATCTATCTATCTATCTATCTATACCGATTGTACAGATATATACCGATTGTATAGATGTATACCGCTTGTATAGATATATACCGTTTGTACAGATATATACCGATTGTATAGATATATACCGTTTGTACAGATATATACCGATTGTATAGATATATACCGTTTGTACAGATATATACCGATTGTATAGATATATACCGATTGTACAGATATATACCGATCATATAGATTGTATGGGCTTTATAAATCCTTGAAGAAGATTGCTTTATTTTTGCTCCACTCAGTGATAACTTGATAATGAAGGTTTCCGTAAACAATATTTTTTTAAGATCTCATTCATATATTGATTACCGAAAATAATATATAACTTTTTACGATATGTTTGTTATTGAATACTAAATACCTTGAATATTAATTATTATAGTATAAATAAACAAAGAAAATTACAATCAAATTATAGAAAAAAATTAGAAGTAGTATTTACAATTTAAAAAAATGAGCTTACTGCAGATTGTTGTGAACAATCTACATAGCTCGACCAATCCATATCGATACCAGACGGAAGCGTCCCCAAGATGCTCTATGGCAATACTGATGCAATACCATCAGTTGAGCTTCCTCTATATTGTTTACAACAGACAACAGTTAGCTACACTGCTTCAGTTGTAAATACTAGTTCTTATTTGTATTAAGTACTTATTATTCAGTTTTGTTTTCTAATTTTTTACCATCCATTTCTCTTTTCATTCGTTTTTTTTTTATTTTTATGAAATTATTAATCCTAAGTGTTGTACCTAAGCTCGGATAAGTAAAGAGTTATTGCAAAAGCGTTGAAGCAGCTTTAATCAAATTTACAGCTCCTATATTAACCTAACGAACCTATTAAGGCCACGTTATTCGAAATCATGCAATCTTAGATTCAGTTTTAAACCATCAAATATCCTTTGTTTTGATCGGAAAAAAATATATGTTGTAGTTGGATATATACTATAGAGCATTCTACGGTTCAAAACACGATATTTATCACTTCACCTGATGATAAAAAATCTCGAAAAAAGGTTAGTTTTTATTTGGTTTCTCGTTGTACTTCAAGTGTATAAACGTTGTACTCTCAAAAAATATGTCAGAAAATAGGCAACGAAGTTTAGAAGGGCTTTCTCCGGTTAGTTTTTCTCAAAATAATTTTGTATTTTTTTAAAACGAATAATTATAGAATATAAGTACTCCGCGCTCAAGCGGCCTGCTTCAGTAGCCCGCCGGGCCTTGTTGAGGTAGGACCTGTGTCGCTCTTGCCGGCTCCCAGTACCCCCCGTGAATCGATCGATTTACCGTTTAAGAAAGAATTTAAAAATGGCAAATAAATATAAAAGTATCCAGACGAAAACTACGGAATCTTAAAATAGAAATAAGGTTATATATATATTACATATACTTATTTACTATCAACTACCTGAAACAGTCAACAAAAGGAGGGTAGCGTACAGACATAACAGTAGCGCAACTGTATGATCATTTTTGTTCAGTACATTTTTAACTTTGCAGCTCATCGATGCCAAGATACAAGGGCACGTTTAAAAAAAACAGCAAGTGAATAGTAATTAACTACCTACTAGGTACTCGATTAAATAAAAAGGTTCTAGGGCTTTACTATACAGGGTGCTACGGACAGGGTCTACTAAGCCGAAAAGGGGTGATTCTGGACATCGAGGGGGTCAACGTTTGTTCTAGGATTTAAAAAAAAATATAGTGTCAGTTTTTCTTCATTAGCTGGATTGCCTGTGACTTCACAACCTGTTTGACATAATTGTTCTCCTTGATGGTAAAGGGGGAGGTATATTTTTTTTTGCGGAATCGTGTAGGTGGTGTCGGAATGACCTAGGAAAAATTCCGACTTTTTGAGATTTGCCCCCCAGAACCCCCCCCCCCCCATAGAGGGGACCCAAACGGAGTCATATTAACTACTATTTTCCAAGGGGTTGTATAGAGGGGTAATAGTGATATTGATTGCAAAAAAGTTGTTGCCCCCTTTGGCCCCCCAGAACCAAGGGGGGTTCTGGGGTTGAGGTTGCTACCAGATGCCGTCGTGATAGGGTGTTTATTGCGGTATAATAAAAAGGGTTTCTTTTGTATTGGAGAAAAAAAAACCCTATCGCCCCTATTTTCACCCCCCCTTTTGATATCTCCCAAACGAAGCAACTTAGAAGACAATTTTTTCACAATCATATAGAGAAAGTCGAGTAATTACGAATTCAAAAATAAATTTACGTCCCTTGCCCCTTTAGACCCCCCCCCCCTTTTTTATAAAAAAAATAACAAAATTTGGCCTATTTTTGAACTTTTTTTCGTGTGGAGGCGAGCCGCAATACGACTATGGAGAACAGACTAATTTTTTTCGACTAATTTGAGGATGAGGATTTCGAATCTGACGTCGGCGGGGTCGAATTACGTTGAGCGAAGTGAACCGCAATTCGACACCGCTCGCCTTGCTATGTGACAGCACACACACCCACTGATATACATAACGAAACAAAAACGAAATATATTACATTTATTTTACCTAATGTTAAATAAGTTAAGGCTGATGTAAACGTAAAAGGAGAAACGTTAGAATCACCTTGGTTAGATAATAAACATAAATGGGACCCGCATATAGATAAGCTACCGAAGAGACTTAGTTCTGCGGCGTATACCGTCAAAAAAATCCGTCACCTTACAGACGCTGATATTTCTAGACTAGTCTATTTCAGCTACTTCCATAGTGTTATGTCTTATGGCATACTGCTGTGCGGGAACGCTGCAGATATTAACAGGGTCAGATCCGGCATTGAACCTGTTGATCACTGAGACATCTCTGAATATGTGCTTGCTATCTGCCATGATAAAGTCGATCTTATTTTTTGTCAGTTTCGGGCTTTCCCATGTCTAAGTGGACACGGCTTACAGGGTAAACCGAAGTTTACTCTGTAAAACGATAAATGTGTTATTTTATTAAGAAACTATAAAACTGATTAAAATTCTTGATTTTATTTGAATAAAATTATGCTGCAATCAGACCAAACCCCAGTCTAGCTGCTGTTGTGTGTGTTGAATTGATATTGTATTATTTTCAATCAATGTTAAAAAAATATTCTAATATTTAGCGCTAAAAATATTAATTTTATCGAATAGTAAAATTAAACGAATAGTGCAAATACTTGTTCTACATTTTAAATAAAGCAATTTGTGTTATTTAATAAATGAATTTTAATTTTTATTACTATTACTTTTATTTATTTACTATTTATCTAAAGACTACAAACCTTAAAACAAAATTGGTCATTTGAAAAAACTATGTAATCTTACTTAAACTTGTTTTCATAATTTATAATTAATAAATTCGCATTTAGGGACTGGTACATTGGAGTTAAACTACTGTTACAAATTATACTGTGCACGACAGCGTGGCGCGAGCGGCGCGGCGCGAGGTCAGCGAGTTCATTTGAAGTTTGTATTCGCGCGACTTGCCACGCGGGGAGGGAAGTATCGTTAAATGCCTACTGCGCTCAAAGATCCTGGCCTTAATTAGCACTAAAACTAAAATACTTAGCTCACTGCACGCTGAAAGCTCTTAAAGTCATTACCATAAAACCGAATATGCTATAACACTTATACTTTTAACGCCCTTATCATATTCGTGCAGAGTAATTAGAACTAATTAGTGTGAGTATGGCGTAAATTTAAGTTTTATTTTAGTAATTTTAAGTGGTTTATATTATATGGGAATGGGAATATTCTTGTTTCTGTGAAGTTATTGAAGCGTCGAGATGTATTTTGGGTTTTATTTGAAAAAAATATAATTATGTCGAATGAAAGGATAAAACGTACTACTGATTTATTTAAAAAACCAAATGTACAGCCCTTAAAAATTAAAATTAATATACTTAATCTAAGGTAATCGAAGGCTGCTAAAAAACAGGAGTTACTATAACTTTATATTAGCTGCTTTAAATCATTAAAAATACCAAAATATTCTTAAATTCGTTATGACCATGTTATTCCTCAAACGTATCTTATGTTCTCTGTTACATATCTAATAGTTTTTCATTGTGCAAATATTTGATTAGCCTATTTAAACCTTTAGCGTATCTTACATGGTTGATTTTTCCATGAACAAGAACACCCAGTGTCCTATAAACAAGCTTCTCCATTATTAATTATATGTATCACTAAGTTACGTATATCCTCGTTCTTGTCCATATTTCAAATCTCAGTCTTATCTAGAAAACCATTTCGTATTAGTCTGGCTATATCTTCTTAATAGTCAATTTTCATTGTAAACTCTCTTTTATCTCTTTAATGCACTAAATCACTGCCCATCTTATGTGAGGCGACGCGCAACGGCCGGCCGCTGGTCACGCAGCATTTGAACCAAGCATGAACGTTCGCGTCAGCAACACTATGTGCTATGCTATACAATTAGTAACGATTCAAGACAGTTGTATTTAAACCATAAATCCGTTCACTTATAAGTTAACACTTTAACTGCGATTTTTTTTTCGACGACTGCGATCTTTTTTTTAACCTAAAAAATTCGTGCTGCCGTTCTACACAGCGGTTGTGTTGCGCCGCACATGCGTTTCGTTTGAAAAATATTACAGCTCTGCTGAGTCACAAAGATCTGTATTTTCTCAGCCGCTGCGCTAGTGTGGATTTACGCATATTAGTCACTTGTAGAAAACACATACCGTGCGATTTCAGTATTCAAAGTGTTAACGGATTTATGGTTTAAATATTGTTACTCGTAATACCCTTCCGCCTAGTGTTCTGACTTGAGTGAATATTCTGCTGGTAAACTGTTATTTTTCTGTGCCGCAAGCGCCACTGTCATCGTATCCTGTATTACACGCAAGCAAAAGTAAGCCAGTGTACCTTGAGCCAGGATCTCACGGGAGTGGTATAGGGGAACGGCTCAACGATGTTGCTGGTTGGCTGGTCTGTGCACACAATCGTTTTATCTGATACAACATTTGATAAGAATACACTACTATGTTGGTATTATGTATCTAGGAGTAAGAATTCTTTTTCAATAGGATTTTGTAAGTGGGATTTTATTATGGCTTCTTGAAAAGTATTAGAGCTACACAAATAAACTAAGTTAGATTGAATCTAAGTATAAAACAGATCTAAGTAGAATGCAATACAATACAATACAAATATTATTTATTGTACACCATAATCAAACCAATCATTACAAAATTACATTATATGCAATGAGTACAACGGGCGGCCTTATCGCTTGGAAGCGATCTCTTCCAGGCAACCTTTAGAATGTATTATAAAAATGTGATGTGTTTAGATGTTTCATTATAAAGTTATGAGACGTATCGGTCTCATAACTTAATTTTAAATTTAATTACTAAAATTGCAAATGCAATCTAGTAACTTTGTCTGTCTAATAACATGTTCATGTTTAAGCAACTGAATTTATACGTATGATGTATTTAAAGAACATTAATTGCATCACAGGCAAGATTTTAAGAATTTCAGAATACAATTGCATGCGAAGCTTCAGGCAAGAAAGAGCCAGTTAAATATAAACTAACTTAAACAGACGTTAAACCTGAATTAACTTGGGAAACAAAAATAAACTACTAAATTTCCCCAAAACTGTTATAGCAACGAGTCTCAAAACTATAGTACTCAAAGTAATACAAATAGCGCCAGAGTTTAAATATGAGAATGTATGGCCAAGTAAAAGCAATAATTCGCAATAACGACTTGGCGGACTCTCTACAGCACTAAACGTCTCTACTGACAATGGTTATAACTTCAACTCTACTAGATGGTACGTTTGTATCACTGGCTCTCTTATGGTATCACTAAAATTACTTAAGACTTGATAATACTAAATACAAAATGATAGACTCTTTGTTAGCTCACAGATTATTTTTGATTTCAGATGAAACCTTTTAAATTTACAGTGGGTGGGGAAGTCTTATACAAAACATTGTTGTATTGAAAAATTACTCGCAACACCAGTTTAGTTGCTCGTTTAGTGTCTAGTTTTAAATCAACAAAAACAATTTTGGACTGCGGTTTTTTTTCGACGATTGCGATCTTTTTTTTTACCTAAAAAATTCGTGCTGCCACTCTACACAGCGGTTGTGTTGCGCCGCACATGCGTTTCGTTCGAAAAATATTACGGCTGTGCTGAGTCACAAAGATCTGTATTTTCTCAGCCGCTGCGCTAGTGTGGATTTACGCATATTAGTCACTTGTAGAAAACTCATACCGTGCGTTTTCAGCAGTCAAAGTATTAAGTAAATACAGAGGTAAATGCTTCGAAAAACTTATAATCTAAATTATACAATACAATACAATACAAAAATTCTTTATTGTACACCATAATCAAATCAATCATTACAAAAATACATTATATGCGATGAGTACAATGGGCGGCCTTATCGCTTAGAAGCGATCTCTTCCAGGCAGGCTTTGGATGGAAAGAATATATGAATGAAAAGGCAGGGGTGTACCACAGGTTATCTAAATAAGAATATATCAAGAATACTAAAAAACAAATAATTAATATTACAAATACCAAACTAAATAATATACTTAAATACGTAAATAAATAAATAGTAAGTACCAATATTTATTCTTTTGGCAGGAAAAACTCCTTGACGTGAGCTTTAAAAACTGGCAAGGATATAGTTTTTCTAATGGACTCTGGTAGTGCATTCCACAATCACAAATTATGTTCGCTCATTCTTATTGTAATCTTCATAGCAGCTATTAATTTGATAGGAACCCCATTAATTGGAGAATTTCATTGCATTAACGCATCGCGTCTCACCTCTGAACCCTTCGCTGCTATTTTATACCTTCTCTGTTTACTCCAACGTATCTATTCAGTTAACTATGGCGCTGGCATCGACCATTTTATAAGTCTTATATAGCAATATTCAAGTAACATGCTTAGTTCAAATTTTCTCCACCAGCAACAGTAAAGTGGGCGTCAATTTTAAAGCGACATTATCGATAATAACTAGGCAGTTTATATGACAGTTTTGTAATCGGTTCGATTACGGTTGAAACATTGAAGATAGGGTTTCGATTAGTGAATATAGATGCTTAATTGGAAAGAGATTTTATCGCAAGGTTACCAGAAGAATTAATTTCAATATTACACGGTTTAATATTGCCGGATCCCTTAACATGTTATTCAGATACTTTTAATTCGGTGGATTGGTTGTTAATCGTTTCAAGATTTCGTAATTTATCTTTATATATGTGATTTGATGACACATTATAAAGACGTAGATCTAAAACTAGAAAAATATTATGTTACTTATCTAGCAAACTGACTGGGTCCCGGACGGACAACGGCCACGTGGATGGCCTAGGCGGAGATGGCGGGATGAGCTCGACCTATACAATATGGGTTCTCCTTGCTGAGGACCGAGATGAGTGGAAGAAGGGGAGGGAGGCCTATACCCTGCAGTGGGACACCCCGGGCTAATATAATAATAATAATAAACATCTAACGCAAAAGACGCTGCGGGTGTGTAAGTCAGAAAGAATAGTCTTCGAGCTATATGTATATAGGTTTGTATTGTTATTCGCTAACAATGCGTCCTTCATCTCAAGCATTCATCTTTATTGCATTAAATATTGTGTATGACAGAGTTTGCATCCACACTGACATCACATCGCATTTTATCTTGAGAAATATTCTCTTTATCTTTCGAAATATTACGTTTCGGCTTTTATTACAGGTCATAGAGCGTTTTGAAGCTATTACGAGTATTACTGTTCCTATAAATGTTTATGTTGTTCGGTATGAGGCACTTAACCTGGTTCTGCATCATATTTTGTATTAAATTTGACTTTATTTTTAAAGAAAAATGTATAAAGTTTGGTGATTTTGGGGAAATTTCTGTCGGTCTCGGGGTCGAATTGAAACAATTCTTCTGGCAACATCGGACGAGTGATTGCCTACATACGACATGTTTTACTTGAAGCTTTAATTATAAGGATTATATTTATTTTCAATCATTATATCCACATGCTTTGTTTCGTTGTAGCCAACTTTTTAGGATAATAACGGCCTTGTTGAGTTTTATTATTTCACTTCTCATTTTAGGTTATCTTTGAATCATCACATCACCGTCCAATAATCCAAAAACCTTTTTTTATAGATCGTTACGTTTGTAGCACATTTTAAGTTCAAATTTATTGTCTTCTATAATCGTAAATTATACATGACGAGGTTCAGGCCGCAGCCGGTTATCTTGCTTTCCCTTTTTAAAATTTCGATATTTATGGTTATTTAACGCGATTCCCATAGTTTTGATTTTAATATTATCACATATATTTGTAAAATATAAAAATGTAATAGCTTTGCCACGTAAATAGTAGGCTTTTGTTGAAAGTTTTATACAGAAAATAAAATAAGGTAGGTTGGCATAGATACCACAAAAATAATTAGGAAGGTATATTTAGATTTGAAAAATAAGTTAACTCTCATTAAAACCTCTAGGTACCTCTGGTATCTAGGTCAGTTAGCTGTGTAATAAGTGGAATGGAATGAAATAATCTGGACCTCAGGGATTAAATTCTGTATGTTACGAATAACTAAAATAAATGTTAAAATAAAGTTTAACGAATACATTCATTTAATTTTCATTTATTTATTTCACTGAAGGTACATGTTAATGCGATTGATGACGTTATAATCTTATTTCATCATCATCATCATCAGCCTATAGCAGTCCACTGCTGGACATAGGCCTCCCCCAGTGAGTGCCATAGCGCCCTGTACCTATATAATCTTATTTACTATTGCTTAATTAAACACGTAACTTAATTATGCATTTTTATATAAAGCAAGTTAGCTCCATAAGGGATGGTATGCAATAGTAGAGAGAAAAAAGAAATAGACAGTGATTCCTATGTAAACACACTTAAAATGAACAAATGATTGGCTGTAAAGAAGCCTTAAATTAATATTGTGGCCGCCAATTGTGCCATTAGATATATGTACATAGTATGCTTAATACTATGTTTAATATATATTCTTTAATACTATATTATTTACTATATTTTTTTTTGTATTAGTTATATTCTATTCTATTCTACTCTAATGTCAGGCATAATTTTTTTTAATAAGTACTTAAATTTATACAATATAAAGGATGGACCAAAAGTTAAGTAATTTTCTCGTCCTTGCGACCAGTCATCGCGAACTTCAAATGGTATCCAAGTATCTAGTAAAGCACCGTTCGTGCCCTAATCGCAAATCACTTGTTCTTAGCCATATAACTTTAGACTCTATTGCAACATACATTACCTACAACTCGGTACAGGCTTTCTAAACCCAACAACATCTCGTACAGCATTCTAAATCTCCCGTGAGCACAGAACAAGTGAATATGTTTTTACAACGCTGCCAAGTTTCGGTGTTCTGCATCATGGATGGCGAATGTACTCTGCGATCGGGACAGTGTTTTGCACTTAGTTAACTGTGCGTATGTTTGTTTATTGTTTCAAGGTTTAGATTTATTTATTTACCAAATAACATCGCCATTCATCTCCTACCTCTAAATTAGTCCACTACTGGACATAGGCCGCGATAGCGCCATGTCGTGCCAGCTTACCGCATCCAGCATCTGCGTGCAGCCGTCGCAGGTCGTTATCGCACCCAGCCGGCGGTCGTCGTACTCTACGTTTGCCGAGTCGCGGTCTCCACTCAAGAAAACCCTTATGCCTTTATGCCTTTTCAAAATCGTTTTTTTTTTGATAGACTAATTTCCGCGATTTTATAGGGTAAAGTAGATAGTAAGAACCAAATCCCTAAAATGAAAAACATTAGGTATTCTTTGACAAACGAATATAATTTTACATAGAAGGATAATCAGCTAAAAGAAATGTCATTTTAAAATACGGAAAGTAACATTTACAGATAATATGTACTTACCTACCTAATGAAAACCTTATTCAAAATGGAAAAAAACATCTATCTAATAGAATAAAGACGATCGTTATTAAATTTATGAAGGGTTGCAGATGGTCCAAAACAATAAACTCAAGCAATTTTAAACTCTATCGTAAAGACTGCAGATAATATTTCACAAATATAAATAAATGATGAAGAGGTATATTAGCGAACAGCAGATGCTTAGGTTTTTATGATGATTACACGTCAAGAACAAAAGGCACTTGTGGAGACCTGACGTTGATATAATAACGACTAGAAAGGTAAGTTATATAGCGAAACTACAAATTTTTACTGCTAGTATTATTTTGTGAATCTGCTATCTGTCGTTTAATTAATAAAAATCCTACACAACCACTTAGTTAGTAAGCAATGTAATTGTTAGAAATAAAGTAAGTTCATACATAATATTCGTACTTTCATTTGTATGAAGCTATTGTGACAGCTGGGTTTAATCCTTTACTTAACCACTGCTATATCTAGAGCAGCAGACCTATAAGAAGACAGATCAACGAAACTGTCATCTCCATACTTTCTACATCTCTCTGGTTAGCATGTGTGTCACGCGCGCCCTCTCGCTAACGACTGTATCAACCGAAAGTGGCAGGTTTATCACGTAAATGAGCCCCTTGCGGCTGACGCTTCTATTAATTATTAACTCTGTGATTCAGCGTCAATTGCTGTTGTTAGGTAGGATGCGGGTGTGAGAAAAATGTGACTGTATGGCAGGGATAATACAATTGTTTTTTGATTGTCCTTGACAACCCATCCTTAAATATTGCGAGCCATCAATCAAATTATGGGTACCTACTACCTAGGTACCTAACTTGTTCAACAAAAACCAGTGTAGGTATTCATCTAAGTATGCTAATGTAAGTACAAGTAGCTAATGGAAACAAACTAGACACTGACAACCGCATATCCCACGCAAAGTGACTAACGCAAAAAACTCAAGGTAACACCAAGGCCGTAACAAAAGAATAAAACAATCCCCAATAGTAAGCCATTTCTTTATTCGAAACACGATTCGTCGCTTGAGACCCTTTATTGACTAGACTGAAACCCGAGTCCGCCTGTCGCTCAGCATCAGAAATCTGCGGTGAATGTAATATTACACTGCGGCGGAGATATTCGCACAGATGCGACAATTTTACAAGGATTTTTAGGATTTGCAATTTGTTTTGTGTGAATGAACTCTGGATTGGCATTGATTTGGTTGTTCTCGGCAAACGTAGTGTAGAACGCCCTCCGGCCAGGTGGGATGACGACTTGCGGAAGACTGCAGGCAGACACTGGATGCGGCAAGCTGAAGACAGGGTGCGCTCATTGGGGAGGCCTATGTCCAGCAGTGGACTAATATACATAGGTTGATGAGGATGATAATGACCTACCTCTAGAATGATTTCACCGGATCAGCTATTTTAATGTAAAATACCAATTCTAATCTGAATCTATTACATAGTTGCAATTTCCTATGTTAATGAACTCCAGAGTATTTATGTTATGTACTTTCAATTATAATGAGGTAAAATAAGTCAATTTGTATATTTTGAAAGCTGGTTTGTAACGGGATGTCCGGGAAAGGTGTTGTCTGTTTTAACTCTAAATAGCAAAATTATTAATTGTGATGGTGGCAATTTTAATCAGGTTGCCAATTAAGCAAAACTGTGGGCAGAAACTAGAACTACTGTATACAAACATACAATGTAACGTGAGCGAAAATCCTTGAAGACTTGGTTGTTTTGCCTATTGCCCACCCAGGTCATTTATTTATGAAAATTAGCTCTTACTAGGTTACCTACAACGGTAATGTTACACTTGCTTGTCAAGTGACTTACTTCGCAGTCTGTTGCGCAAATTGCCTCATCGTGTTTACAATTCGAAATTGTTCGTTTTAAACAGTGAAATTGTTAGTTTTCTGTGCTCACAAAGCAACCAACTTCCTCAATTTATGTTACCTCTACTAGTTTCTAGCTGTAACTAGTTTTACCCGCGCCTTCACTCACGGAAATGTTTACTTTAGACCTCAATTACAACCTTATCCGTCTAGTAGTTTTGAATTGATCATCCATCCAAACTTTTTTTTCCCGTTTCTCGAACCTTCTCGCAAATAAGAATTAGCAAGCTGAAAGGGCAGTGGCTTTTAAGAATTAGCAAGCTGAAGTGACAGTGGGCCGGCCATATCTCGTGAAGAACCGACAACCGTTGGGGTAAATGTATTCTTGAGTGGAGACCGCGACTCGACAAACGTAGTGTAGGTCGCCCTCCAGGCAGGTGTGCCGACCTGAGAAAGACAGCAGGCAGATGCTGGATGTGAGATCAAGCTGAAGACAGGCGCTATGGCGCTCATTAGGGGAGGCTTGTCCAGCAAAGGACTAACATAGATGAGGATGATGATGAACCTTCTCGAGTTCACTATATTAATGTCTATAAGTGTTACAGCCTAACTTAGTCTTTCGTTTCTAAGTCCCCTTCTGCCCCTTGCACACTCTGTGTCGCATTAACTTGAAAGCGGAGCGTGTTCCCATCGGCGCCTGCATGTCGTCCCGCACTAATGTCATCTCCTTACGTCACTCGATGCGATATGGAGGTTTTATCTATACATTATGTTATTAGGTCATTCGAACACTGCTTACAGTCTCTAGTTTATCTATTCATAGATTTCTATACAGCTTTTGCACCTAGTTTTAAACCTAGGCCATTTAATGATTAGTTCTAATTCGCTACTTTGTTCAGTTTTGTGGTGTTATGTGTGGTCATCTAAGTTTTCTTAGAAAGTTTGTTATGCTTATTGACGATGTCGTCCATCTCCTTACGTCTCTCGATGCGATATGGAGGTTTTTTCTATACATTATGTTATTAGGTCATTCGAACACTGCTTACAGTTTATCTATTCATAGATTTCATCATGACATCCATTGCTTTTGCACCTAGTTTTAAACCAAGTTCATGGATGATTAAAAATATTGAAGTGAACAAAAAGCATAGTTATCTCTTTATTTCCTAGTTTTACTTAATGTAATTTGAATCTTGTGACGTGTCCAAGTTCTGGAAGAGTTCTGAAAGATCTAAAGGAAAACATCACTTTGATATTTTATATTTCATTTTATAATGTGTTTTTGTTCAGTTTTGTGAGGCTTTTGTCTAAGTTTTGTTAAAATAAAAATGAAATGAAACTAAAAAGTTTTTATTTCTTTAAGCTTTTATTACAAATAAGCACTTAGCCACGTCATATTTTATAGATCACTTCAATTTTTATCCACCAGTGGAAGAAGTGAAAAGAAACCACTAGTATGTTAGATAGTCGCTATGCTTATGACGATGTCGTTAAAAACATTCTAGGAAGTTTTACTTGTATGAAGTTGTATGCACCAATTCTGTCATGTTGCAGAAAGCTTATGAATATCAATTTACAAACAATATTTCCATCACTCTGAATACAGTTAACGATAGGCACGGCACAACCTCAATGAATAAACAATTTTTTTTATGTATCCAAAAGTTTTTATCCGCCTTACCCTATAAAGACTTAAACACAACAGATCTTGCGAAAACAGGGGCAAACTTCCAGCGTGTAGCGAAGCTTGGAGCTGAATAGGCCAGTCCCACATTTCAAAAGTTTCCCTGCCCTCGACGCGGGTCTTGCTAAATAGAGTGCTATTTTTAG
This sequence comes from Eupithecia dodoneata, assembly GCA_947044415.1. Lineage (NCBI taxonomy): Eukaryota > Metazoa > Arthropoda > Insecta > Lepidoptera > Geometridae > Eupithecia > Eupithecia dodoneata. The sequence goes on along the minus strand of OX345658.1, from coordinate 12,349,073 downwards.
GCCTATTTTCAGACAGATGAAAATGTGTGTCAGGTTTTTCAAAAATAATAAGAGATTTGCGCAGAATACTAGCTAATCTACCACACTTATTAAACAACCTGTATAGAGAAAGGCTAAACTCCCATTTTTAAAGAAAACTGACATCAATATTAACGAGTTCTAACCTTGTTAACTCTTTACTTTTGGCATAGATTTGACTTGAATCATTTATTCTACATATTTCTACCACTACCTATTTGTCGATACAATATACAATTGTATATTACCTGCCTATTTAAACTTATTACATGAAGTATTTCTGAGTACAAAAGAAGGTTAAAGTAATTCTTCCAACGAAAAAGCCTCAAGCAGTTCTCAAAATTTCATATTCCTAAGCATTTTCCACCTGAATCATTCTGATATCAAAAGAAACAGATGCACACCGAACTCCCAACCTCAAGCTTCACCCCCATTACCCCCTTTTCCTCCCCCCTCCTTCCTCACCCCTGGATGTGTGAGTGCCAAAGCGGAGCTTTTTGCATTAGGCCTTTACAACTTTCCGTGTAAAGAAGCGCTGAATGGAAAACTCACTTATTGCCTAACGCAAGTCACAGTGTTTTAAACGGGCTTTATCACACGGTTTTCTTAGGAAGTGTGGTAATTTATGTATTTTATTGATGTGATTGTCTTTTGTCTGTGTCTGTGTGATTGTCTGTGTCTGTGATTCTCTTCGTTACTCGAAAAGTAGTAGAAAGATTCAGGATTTTCTCTAAGAAATCAGTCCGATTTTGATACAAAACTATGCACATCTTTTGCACAGTTTTCAACAACTTTTTTGCTGAAAGCACAAGTGTTCTTAATGCACAAGCCTCTACTAGTTACTAATGTTGTGTTTTTATTTTCAGGTAAGTCTTCGTGGGAAACTGGAATGCAATTGAATAAGTAGTGACTGGTAAGTGGACTGCAAATGCGGCATTTGCATGGCACTTTTACATTTCTAAGTGAAATAGCTAGGACTTCACGCCAAGTGGCTGAAAGGTGCAAATTAATCGTACCTACTTACCTACCTAGGGATACAGGACATTTTAAATTGTATGCTGGCCGAGACTGGCCGAGATTTGGCGAGCTTTGATTGGCTTAGACTATAAACGATAAATAACCGGTCAAATCAACGCTTGATATTGCAGCAAATGTGAAAGCCAGATACTCATCTAATGCAAATAAAAGACAATGGCATAGATAAATATCTATGCCATTGTTTATTATTAACAACCTCTGTGACGCGGCGGGCAAAGGTACACCTGCGACGCAGAACGTCGCGGGTACTGTTCCCGCGATATTTGTTTCGGGTGTTCTGGTCGTAAAAAAAAATCGATCTTTGTGTTTTATTATAAATATCAGTTATCTGGTACCCATAACACAAGCTCTACTTAGCGTGAGGCTAGATAATGCTGTGTGAATTGTCCAGCATGATTTATAGGCTTCAAAACACACAATTTGCATGAAAATACCACTCAGAATAGCTACAGATTCCTCATTCTTAAAAACTAAAAGGAATTCCGAACTCAAATGAAATGAAAGAAGGTCCAACTGAATTAAATCACGCAATCCGTTCAATTCGTAAAATAGAGCTCTCGAGTCATTAACCACGAACCGATATGCGGCACTGTAGCGGATGCGGGTAGAAGAGCAGGTTACGAAAACTACGATTAGAAGAAATAGGAGCAAAGAGCTTCTGCGATGGAGTTAGCTACTTTGAGTCTATTTTAACGCATCTACTGCGATCACAATTCGCACGCTAAGTAACAAGTGTGATGATGATATCAAAACCCTCTCTTTAACTATAACAAACTTGTGTAAGAAAAACACCCACGTTTCATTCCTTAATGAGGGACTTCTGGGTGCGTGGTTAGCGTCATACTAGGTTCATAGTTAAGCCACTTGTATTAACATAATGAATCCCTCTCGACTGAATAAAGAGTAGTGTGTATATTTAAATAGGTAGTATACTATTATATTAGAAACTATGTATGTATAACGAACCCTAAAAATTAAGTAGCAATTGGCGGTCTTATCGCTCAAGAGCTAGATGGATAGGATCCTGGCTCCAGGGGATCTGTCTGCTTGTAGATTTTATATTATAATACGTTGAAATAAAGTAAATATATACATATATATTTGTACGTGTTCTTGAGTGGAGACCACGATACGACACTCGGTAAACGTAGTGTAGGACGCCCTCCGACCAGGTGGGATGACGACCTGCGAAAGACTGCAGGTAGATGCTGGATGCGGCAAGCTGAAGACTATGGTGTTCATTGGGGGAGGCCTATGTCCAGCAGTGGACTGCTATAGGGTGATGATACATATTTAGAACTATGCTATAAGTTTATTTACTGTACCATGTGTACTACGGTCTCACCTCACTCAATGCAAGTTCCCGCATCAGTCACCATCCATCACGCGAAGGAAATTACGCTGGAGATTAATAATAACGCTATTAAAGTAGACGTTGACGCTTCGGGCAAGATCGGGCAAGATCGGCCCGAAGTTTGACAGCCGACATGGGAGATTGGACGATCGTGCAACTTCGGGTACGTTCGGCTTGATTCAGTTATTGGCTTTTAGGTTATTGGGATGACATGTCGATGGGGTTAACCAGGGATTGATGGATTAAGTCAGCTTTTAGCATTGGGAATTTCAGACTGGAACCATAGTACAATTAAATGTCAATGCTTACAACCAAGGTTATCGACATAGCTCAAAGAATTAGCAAGCTGAAGTGGCAGTGGGCCGGCCATATCTCGCGAAGTACCAACGGCCGCTGGGGCAAACGTGTTCTTGAGTGGAGACCACGACTCGGTAAATGTAGGTAGCCCTCCGACCAGGTGGGATGACGACTTGCGAAAGACTTGTCGGTAGATGCTGGATGCGACAAGCTGAAGACAGGGCGCTATGGCGCTCATTGGGGGAGGCCTATGTCTGATGATGATGCTTACAATTACAACCTGGAGATGGATAAATTATGATATTTTTTTTTTAATTTTAGTTTTTCTGATCATTTTACTATTTCCAATTTCCCGCAGTCATCATACCAGATCATAGTCTCCGTCAACAAAATATTTATTCTATTAACAAAGTTTCAAACTTGAAGCGGCCTGTTAATTGGCTCTTAATGAAATCAGATCAGGCAGCAACAAAATTACTTATTTATAAGGTTTTCAATTAATACGGACGCTGTAAACAGAATCAGCCTAACGCCAAATACGGGGAGTTGATTCTCCTCTACTGCGGATGTTTCGAAAAATAGCATCCGACCAGAAAATAAACTTACTAATTATCGGATTTGCTTGAAATTTCAACCGAAATCTCAACTTTCACAATTCAACTTTGGCATTAAATTTACAACATTACCTCTCCCGGCCCAGGCTGAAATGTATCTTATAACGTGACGGTAAGGTTTAATTCGGGGTGCAGGAGCAGGCCCCTTGTTTTGACAACTCATTATTGGTATGCTCCTAATTGGGCAGTTCGTTTGGTCGAGTCGGATTCGGCCAGATTCGGTGAGATTCGGTAATCCCGAATGTTTATATTTGCTGAATACATTTTCGCGTTTGCGTTGCTGATTGCGTGTGATAAGGTCCTTGCATTCTAATGCAATCGAGGCTGAAATGCATTAGTGTATTGACTGTACCGCTTTGTACTAAGTTCCATAATCATATTTTACTATAAAAACTATCGTAGTTTTACGAATTTCTTAGGGATCTAAACGGGTTAACTACGAGCCTAAACGTTGGTGTTCTTCAAACTCATACACATAAAGTTCGTAGTAAACCCGCTTACATCCGTTATGAAGGTTTAATTACAAGTAGACACATATACTAGCATGGTAGTAGAATAAATATTCTACTTACCATGCTAGTATACGTAATAAATCTTGGAACTGAAATTTATACTAGTTGTCTTCAACCGATTGAGCTGGAATTTGGCATAGGTACCTACTTATGTAAGTTCAGTGACAATGCAATGTCTTGGTACAATTGAGCTAGTCTAAATCAGTTCCCATAGGATAGAAGTAACCATGCAAAGCCACGGGCAGGAACAATAATACACATGAAAAAACTCAAGTCCGCTGTATATCTAGCAAAAAATATGAAAAACTGCCGCAAGCAATTACGTCCTGGACCCGAAAAGCGTTCTAAATAATAAATTCCATTATGATTGGGCCCACTTAGCTTCGTCAAACAAGCAAGCTCACTGTTTTGACGTGTGCGAACGTTACGTGAATACGAATCGTGCGTTGAATAACTGATTATCGGGCGCACCTGGCGTGTATGAGGATTCAGTCAAAGGACGTCGCATTACGTCTACGTAGTATCATAAAAACTTGTCAAAAAGGATTGGTTATACGCCTGAAAGCGAGTTAGATCGACAAAGTCACGGAATTAATCTATCTAGCTAGCACAAGGTAAAATTCAGCTGTAAATAATGACGATGATAATTCGTAAGCGAATAAGAGGCAACCGAGGTTGTGTTTACGTAAAAGAGAAACAAATCTCCGCTCACTCTAACCGTCCTGGTTATCTAGTAGACTCTATATTAGAGAAACTCCAGTGTTACCACTCTTACCAGGCTTATTTACTGCCATATCTGTTATTTTTCCCTGTTAAACGAGTACTTTACGAGAGAGATACGTGAGCAGTGATTCAATTGTTTTAGCCCTTTTCCTTTTGTTTGTCTTGTGATGTTTCCAACAAAGAAATACATTAATGGCTGAAAAACAAATTTTATATTAAACGCCAACAGATAACCTTAGAGATTATGACATTTTTGCTATTTTAATAAAAACAGTGTATTATTTTCTGGACAGAATCTTGTTACATAAATTCTGAGTCTTAATACGCCTAGAGACCTGTCTGTAGAAATAAATTTAGATTGCCAAAACATTTTCGCAGAGTTTTGGCGACGCAAATTAGCTTTGAAAAATAGCGAGACAGTTTTTACGGGTGAACTGCGCGGTGGGCGCTAAGGGAGACGCCTTTTTGACAACTCATTTAGCGTAATGGTAGATTTTTAAAATATTATTCATATTTTATTATGATTTTGATATTTTCTCTTCGATACGGAATACCGTAAATACTAATGTGCTTAGACGATATAAGCCTGGAAATAAAAAAATGAACTTTGTAGTTTTTTTGACTGTCGATAGACCTTCGTCTGATGTAGGTGAAGGTATGGTTGACGATGGATTACGAAGGTCCTGAATACACTACCCATTTATTCAGGTGATGAAGAGACCTAGGTTGTAGTTGGCTGGAAACATAGAAGCAGGCAGCGAGTTCCAAAACTTAGCTGTATTAATAATAAATAGGCAATTTCTTAGGACCGCCATCTATGGTACGTAAGCTCCATAAGATAAGGTTCAAAATTAAATAAAGAATTGACCTTCGCAAAGGCAATGTTATTATGCAAATCTTTCCCCCAACAAATGTGCGTAAACATTGAATGTTGATGTTGACGGCAATAATTGCAACATGCTTATTCAATTTGACGTTTCGCAATCAGCGAACACAAACGAGCAAACATACCGTTCAAACACATCGGAATCGATTATCAAGGCGAGTCGTGATGACATGATGGCATTGGATTGCGATGGACCTGCTGTGGGCACTTTACTTTACCTCTAGGTAGGTACCCCCTGTTCGGTTATTATCAAGTTTTTTTTTTGCAAGTATGAAAAACCTTGATTACTAAGAATTTGCAACAACGAGAAGCATGTAATAATGGAATGTACACGTGTTTAGAACTGCACACTTTTGAATACAGTCTAGAAATACTTCATCTGATCCAAATCGACTGAACTGTCGGTGAATTCTTATAAGTACATCGAAAATGTACAATAACTTGCCGAAAGTTTGAGTAGGCACATTTTATGGTTTTCATCCGAGTTTTCATCAGGTAAGTTAAGGTCACAAATAAATGCGTTCTTGAAAATGAACACTACGTTTTTAAAGCTCTACTGCTGAATCTGGAAAGTCAGGGATACAATTACAGTAACAATATCGACCAATACACCGAATGCATCGTGAAAGCTACAAACTGAATTATTTTCCCAGCCCCGATTTCTCCCATAGTACTTAAACTAACGACTGCACGGTCAAAGGACAGACGCATTAATCTCTCAATAGCTTTGTATAGCATTCTTCGAGGTTTCGGATTAAAGGCACATTCACAGTTAAATGATACTATGGTTTTAAAAGACGTTGGGATGGGTGTTTGCTTGTCGCTACTGAATTGTTTAAATTTTTTTTGTTACCTGCTTTCTTCTGCCTTTGTTCAAATTGAAACTAGCGTCGTCTTACGGACGTCTATCTTTAGCAGTGGACGTATATAAGTCGATTTGATAATGATGAATTATCAACTAATCCTCCGGATCAATGACCCAAAGTGGATCTTGTCTCCGCCCATCACCTCCGCCCGACAAAAGACATCTTCAGATATCTCAGTTCTGGACTGATTCAAATGTTGTAAAAAATACAATAACACAATACTTACCATAAACATTACTTATTTAAAATTATTAATGTATTTTAATCAAGTCCTAATTAAATTGGGAATCAGTGGATTTAAAAAACGAATTATGCCTGCTTGTGGTATCTAAGAAGACAAATCGGCAGCGGTTGATTTAGCTTTATTTAAAACCATCTAATATTTTCGTCTAGGTATTATAATTTAACTTTGAGTAATATATTTGAGAAGTCTGTGAACGAGCCCTAAGGTCTTAGGGGGGAAAGAAGGAGGGAGTTGAATTGATGACGTAGATTAAAGGTCTTCCCAGACAAAGCTTGATCTTTGAAGCTTTAAAAGCAGAGAAATTGACGCTATTTAGTTATTTTGCATCTTAATTGTTTGGGTTAATGCCGTTCTGCCTGTCACGTCTCGTTACCCTTGTCTTTGGGACGAGATTAAAGGGATCCGCTTTGTTGTTTTAGTGGTCTCTGAAATGAATTTAATCTATGAAATCATTTTAAATTTTGAAAACCATTTTGTGATACCTGTTTCTTGGGTTATTATGACACCTGGACGTTTCGTTAAAATGGTCATAGAATATTTTGGTTTATATTATTTTATGGCAGATGAAGCTTGAAGAATATTTTGCATAATATAATGCGAAGGTTTTTATGGTCATTCAAAGCTAAAATGTCTAACGATTAAATAATAATAAAATAAATAAATAATGTTGAACAATCCATCCCACAGCATCATCTAGCCACAAGCTAAGCAGAGCTTGTGTTGTGGGTACTAGATGACTGATATACATACTTAATACAATAGATTACAAAGATAGATATTTTTTTATTATACATAGATAATAACCAGAACACCCGGAATAAATATCTGCAGATCGTACACACAATTGTCCCGAGGCGGGAATCGAACCCGCAACCTCCTGCGTCGCAGGCGGACTTTCACCCACCGCGCCACAGAGGTCGTCAAATATATTTATGTTCACGATGCAGATTACGATAAGGAAACAATAAAAAGGAATTTCGAAAATGTTATAGCAATCAGTCGAAGCCACAAGCCAAGGTCGGAACGTTTATGTCTAAAGAGCCTCTGAGCTAAGCTATAGCTACTGCACCCTAAAGAGCCTCTAAGCTAAGCTATAGCTACTGTACCCTAAAGAGCCTCTGAGCTAAGCTATAGCTACTGTACCCTAAAGAGCCTCTGAGCTAAGCTATAGCTACTGTACCCTAAAGAGCCTCTAAGCTAAGCTATAGCTATTGTACCCTAAAGAGCCTCTGAGCTAAGCTATAGCTACTGTACCCTAAAGAGCCTCTGAGCTGAGCTATAGCTACTGTACCCTAAAGAGCCTCTGAGCTGAGCTATAGCTACTGTACCCTAAAGAGCCTCTGAGCTAAGCTATAGCTACTGTACCCTAAAGAGCCCTAAACGTCTCTATTGTACGGATACAAATCGTCGATGCAGATTACAGTCCCGAAGGAGCGCCGGAAGCCATTGTGTTGTCTTATTGCTCTGGAGTGACGGATGCTGGGATTGCTTTATTGAGATTCTTTGCTACTGTTCTTTTCATGGCTTTTGATTCTTGCTTTTATCTTTTAAGTTCTATTGTTAATGTCTTGCAGCCTTTCAACTTAACTCTCTAAAGTACTCTCTCGGGTTTTCCCAATGTCAAAGTTTTTCGAAATACAACTAACTACCGATAGGCATAACCCAAAAAAGATTTTAAAAAATTATATAAAATAAATAATAAATAAATAAATAATGCTGGACAATTCACACAGCATTATCTAGCCTCATGGTAAGTAGAGCTTGTGTTATGGGTACTAGATAACTGATATACTTAATACAATACATTACATACATAGATAGATATTTTTTATTATACATAGAAAACAACCAGACCACCCGGAACAAATATCTGCAGATCGTACACACAATTGTTCCGAGGCGGGAATTGAACCCGCAACCTCCTGCGTCGCAGGCGGGCCACATCGGTCGTCAAAAAAGCATCTTTATTACATAAAAAGTACATCACACTTATCTATTAGCTATTGCTAGCTATTACCAATATAATGCAAAGGGTTTTATGATCATTCAAAGATAAATTGAAGCAATATAAGTTCTTATTGACGACCGATGTGGCGCGGTGGGCGAAGTTCCGCCTGCGACGCAGGAGGTTGCGGGTTCGATTCCCGCCTCGGAACAATTGTGTGTACGATCTGCAGATATTTGTTCCGGGTGTTCTGGTCGTTTTCTATGTATAATAAAAAATATCTATCTATGTAATATATTGTATTATGTATATTAATTATCTAGTACCCATAACACAAGCTCTGCTTACCATGGGGCTAGATAATGCTGTGTGAATTGTCCAGCATTTTTTTTTTATTCTAAGAATTCTAAGAATCCAAGAACATTAGGCATTAAAGACTTTATATTTTTAATAACCATGATAGTTTCAAAAGTTTTAACATTAGGCATGACCGTTATCAATCTACGTGTATAGCTGTTAACACTAATATACCTACATTATTATTTGAACATGATGCTTCTTTGATTAAGCTTTGAGGTACATAACCAATAATGGCAAAACCTTTGGCGGCGGGGCGGTAGTCTCAAAAGCCAAAGTAAAATGACAGGTTCACGAAAAAACATCTCATTTAAAACGCTCCAAACGTTTAGCAAAATCAGCATTCACGGATAGATCAAAGCCTGGCAGAGCGGGACAATGACAACAATGACTGTACGGCAATGGGGAGCCTAATAAATGGGTTGCTCATCCCTTAAGATGGAGTGCAGTTAAGATTTGCTAGTGACAGCCAGGGATTGGATCTACGGAGGAATGGGTTTTTTGTTTCTCGTTAATGTATTAGCTTTGAGATGAGGAAAATGTGAGACTTTGATAAGATTTGACTTACCACTGCTGAAATTTTGTATTATTTGACGGGAACAAGGTAAATTCTTGCGTAAACTTGATTGGGTAATGGGTTTCAGGGTCAAATAAGTAAAGCCTTTTATTTTAAATAAATGCATTAGGTAATGTGAATGTGTTCATCATGCATAAGCTGAAATTAGTATTTTAGATGGTTTGTACAAAACTTAGGATATTTCGATGTATTAATATTCAGGCTTGTTAGTAAAGGATCATGTAGGTGACATAGGTGATTTGTACGTTAACTACAGGTGATAAAATCAATTTATATAAAAAAGTAAGAACCAAGTGCATAGACAAACCTAACATAGGCTTTATGGCACTGTTAACTAAGTTAGTCCTATTTAACCTACTTTATAATTAATAAAACATCTATCTGTGATCTTACGTATTGTAATAAACAGGCAAAAGTATGTATATTATATTATATGTGTATAGGAAAACATGTATTAAATTAACCGTTTAAAGTGTTCAATAAGCCAAATTCTTGGTATTTAGAATTATTTTAAAAGTACAAAGGCCTTTTGCATCTTATTCGATTCATTATACCCTAATGCTCAACTTTATTCACTAGATTCTATTGCGGTTTCTTTTGAACCCACTTTTGATTTTTTACTTGGTGACTTTTGAAAAGGAATCCAATCTCGCATTCTAATGACCAATTATTTTCATCTTCAATTCAGACTTAGTTCTTTGAATTGAGACTCTGTCTTGGACACAAAAATCTAGATTGCTATTGAGATCTTGCGAGAGCTGGTATTTTATTACGAAAGTTATTGGACATTTGATGCGAGAGACATTGAAAGTGATAATAAAAACATTTGATCAAATGCCTTTCAAATATGAATAGAACTACGTATTTTATTTGTGCGTACTTTTAAAATTTTATTAAAAAAGTGTTTACAAATAATTATAATTAAAGAGACAAAATGGTCACCGGCTCAGTTTAACGCTGCAATGGCAAAAGTGCCATTACATTGGTTTTTGGAAATAGTTGAGACATCCAGTTTCCAGACATAACATATATGTATTTATCTAGATATAAGTATAGGTACAAATGTCAAGGTGCTGAATACGATACAACTAACGATACAATGAGATAGGCTTTCGGTTTCAATTCAATGATTTCTCTCTAACATTTGGCGTAATATCTTCAAATATAAGCATGTGTGGATTATTTTGAAGCGACCACAGGATTATGTGCAAGATGCTACTGAAAAGGAAAGAACAGAGCACTAGTGGATCCCTCTTCTAATCTTCTAGAAAGAGATTTGGGCTCTCAAGCATTGTACAACGTTCAATTTCAAACGAATCAGCCTTAAGGGTATTTTCATCAAACAAAGGCATCCTTTGTAAACTGTAAGGACGTTAATCCTCCCTTATTAATATCTATTCTGTGATATGAGCAATTCTCTAGAGCACTCCTGCCACATGCTAATCAGAATTTCATTGAATCACATAATTCCATTGTTGGTAGAGCGGATGCATCTCGTGATCTCTAATTCTCTACGTGTATACCCACAGATTAAATGGGATAATTTTCAGTCATAATTCGTTTTATTGGATGACGGATCTGGTTTAATTATTTTTGCTTTGTCATATTAATTCGGTGTTGAAACGATATTGTTTGTTGTTTTTATGATGTTGTTTATTTGTTTTGTTTTCGGATTTTGTGGCTTTATTATTTTGTGTAGATTCAGAGTGGTTTGATGATTCGATTACGTCATTACATGAACCGCTTACTTTATCATTCCTACCGCTGGGGATTGGAACACACTATTTTTCCGGTCAATTACAACCTGGGTCTCTTCAAGACAAGAATGAATTGGTATCTTCTAGAACTTCATTAATACATCATCGGCTACATATTCACTTCCATCAGAAGTGTTAGTAGTCAAACGAAGGTCTACTAACTATAATGATATTAATAAAAAAATACGTGGCAAAACTACAATCATTTTTATTTATTGTTAAAAGACATCATTACCGTTTGCTAACATTTAATATTTGCAAAACATGAAATTATTCTCCTTGTCCCCAATTTTTAATAGGGTCAATCATTATGCTTCCTAGTTCAGTTAGGGAGTGTAATGCGTCTGGCTTTCATATATCAATTCTAATTGCTTGCTATTCGATACACCTCTATACGTCAATGTCAGCATGCTCTTACTCAGGGGGACTTCATTTGACATACACTACCCAACCCACTTGATCTATATTTGCATTAAACATATGGCTTTAATATAATACCTATCTATCCAGAAATGTCGGACCTTATCCTTAAGCAAAATATGGAGTATAATGTATGACTATTGACAAAGATTTGGCGCACGTGTCACGTATGTTTTTGCACTTTGTGTTTATTTCATAACAAGAGTAAATTCGCAATTTGAATCTAATTTTGATGTTAAAGTTATAATTGAAAAATACGATATCACTTAACATCACAAGTAATTTTGTAATGTAGGTACATCTATGATGGATGATGATGACTTAATATATCATTATAGGGTTTTCATAATTCTACGGGTTTTATTTTCCTACGGTGATAGATATACTCGTATTTCACGGCTCGGTAGATTCGGTAGAAAAACTAGGTGTGATTATTCAGCCATTAGATCTCGTTACCACCGGATGTTCAGTGTCAGATGACCAGTCAGCTAATCACGTGTGACATACATACAACATACTATAACATATTGTACATAAGTAGAGTACTTAGGTATTGTATATACGATTTATTATGGTTATTATTTCCGCTTCCTATATCTATGCTTTTTTTATATGAGTTTCTTGTGTCAGTCAAAATTATTTCGTTATTTTACAACTCATTTTTAGGAAAATTCTAGAGCTCATAGCATCGGTAGTGCACCTATGATGATGTTAGACTTCAGTAAATATAGAATAAAAAAGAAATATACCAAGGTCATCGACCTTAAATTGGAGAATAGAGAGCTGAAATGATCGAGTTTAACAGTTTCGTCGAAAGGAAACACCAATCTGCCACAAACGAAACGGTTAAACCCAATATAAGCCACTTTATACTTTAAAGTGTGAAAAGATATACAGTCAAGCATTGTGACGCGTTTGTTGAGTTGAACATGATCAAAGAATTCGAGTCTAAACATTCAATAAGATCAAAAGTCGACTTCAATGAAAGAATTGTTCACCGCTTCAACTCACCTTTGATTATGAAGTTTCTCTTTTATGAGATGTTTCGGTTTATTTTTTATCTTTGATCAATTGTGTTTCTGTTACGATATTTTCTTCATCAATTGTGTCTTTCTGTTTCCTGTAACATCGTACAAAATTATTCTTGTTTATTAAACAATATATTATCAGGTATCGTTTACTTGGACATCATAAAAGTAGGTACGTACTCGTACCTATACTCATTCCAATTTAACCACAAAATGCACTGTTACTAATTAATAAGGTAGGTAGGTAGGTACTAACAACAAGTAAATTTTAAATGAATTTCTTTACAAAGCCTTTATATAGATATCAGAAATTTTAAAATTATAATGTATCTAATATTTCTCCTTACAACACATATTCTTGGCAACATTATGGCCGATTTTTTTTAAATATATTTTAAAATACAATATTACCCTGCTTACAGAATGCTTCGCCTTAATATATCACTGTGTGTTGAGCTTAATAACATCGCTTAGCGTCCTCGGAAGGACTGGTGTTCTAAAAGAATTGTTTAGCAACATTATAGTGCCATCAATTCCCTTCAGTTGTAATATTATTGTGAATTTTTGAAAATAGCTTAAGGTAAAAGTAATGCATAACATGAAATTATTTACTCTCTTAAAATAAGGCGTCTTTGGATTCAAAAACTTCGTTTAAAATCGTTGGTCGTATATGTTTTTGGTTTTGCATGAGAATTTTCTATTTAAAAATTATTATTTCTGTGTTTTTACGAATACCTAGTTTATGAAACTATTCATAAAAGTTATAGGGACAGTTACTTCTTCAAATAAGATATTCGATCGGTACATTAATTCTAATAGTTTACTTTGTCAATTTTATAATAGCAATATCAATTGAAAGCGGACCCGCATTGATAATATCTGCTTTACGGGCGCACCTGTGTGGTCTTTGTCATCTAAAATATGGCTTGTTTAAGTCCCAAGTTGTACAAATTTCGAAAACTTGCATCAATACAAATACTGTATTTTTACGAAATAAAAACGGTCCCCCATGTTGGTCGAGTCATCACGAATGTCGTTTGTTTTGTTTGATTGGCAACCCGGACAAGCCTAGAAGCGAGTCTAATCTCGCCATGGCTCGTACAATCGTCTCTTTCGTCTCGTGAGATCAATTTATTCATACATTGATTTCACAGACTAAGTTTTCTATACAAATATCTTTCTTTTTTCATTAGGTTCTTAAAATGTGTAAACATAACATATGACCGGCCCACTGCCACTTCAGCTTGCTAATTTTTAGAACTAAATCGACACAACTAGAACTTGTGTAATGAAGGTCTATTATAAGCACAAATTTCAATCACTTTGTGAATAATATTATAATGTTGCAACATTAAGTAAAGTAAATTTTATTCCTGATACTACCGTAAATGCAAAAAAATTAAAAAACCCGCGTTGTGAAGCCTACTCGATAGCCCTTGAAAGCGGTGGGACAAAATTCGCAACCGAACCGATTCCGTGTAAATCTTTAAAGGTTTTAATTATACTAAGTGAGGTCCCGACATCAATCTGCTTAATGCTTGAAACTCAATATCAGTTACAGAGTCGTATTTCTACCAAGTGCAAGTTAATGTTTTGGATCACTGGCTCCAAAGTTTGATCAACTTGAAACTAAAGGGTGCTTTCGACTTGGGAATTAGTTAATCCATTGCTAAACTAATAAAACCACAACGTATAAATTGGCACCTTAATCAATTCAAAGGACGTCAATCCAATCTTGCTCTATGGCTGATTACAGCAAGTTAAATCTTGGACGATTTTTCATCACTTTCATCCCAAACGCCGTATTTCCTGACACCTGCCCTGGATCCGAGCCGCACAACACCGCTATCTGACAAAATAAAACACCCCTGAGCACCATTCATTGCTGCCCAGGCTAAAGCCCCGCTACGAAACCCTACGTTAAAAGCAGCAATAAAATAAAAACCGCCCGCAATTTTCAGTTCAGACAACGCTTGCGATGTGCCAATGAAATCAGTGATGCCAACTTGGAGACAAGTAATATAACATAGTGAGCGGAGATAGTTCGATTTAAGAGATTAAATTGGGAATTGGAAACAAATGTTGTACCACAACCTGGAGGTGTTCCAAAACGCGGCAACTTATTTGGCCGTTAACTTGGTCTGAGCACTAGTTTTATTGAAGGCATTTGGTACCTACTTCAATCAATATTCGATTCAATTCAGGAGTTATGTAGGTTCATCTTTCGAATCCCATTTATTTATCTAAATAGGTCGGTCATTGCGCCGTCACGTAGCAAGAAGCTACCCGTCGAATTATAGAAGCCTCCCTTTTCTTTTTCCTTCTTAAATTTACTAGGCTTTTTAACTCGGCCGGATGAATTATAAATTGGATTAAGCCCCCGGCAGAACGTGATGCCGCGAAGAATATGAATGATAACTTTGATACGGATACGAAACTCACCAGTTTTGAAAGAGCTGTGAATGTTACAAAAGTTTATGATGGTTGGAATAGTTTTATTGGTCGTATCTCAGCACACAATCATTTAATTGAAGTAATTCTAGTGTTCCGGCTGTAATTGTATGTTGCAGCGGTGTATATGTGTAACAGAATGTGTTTTAAGAGCTTGGCTTTAATCTATTAAAGGTTCTCATGCAACGCATTTCTCAGTATAAATTGTATAAAAAATGTCATGAGCTCAAGTAATCATTACGAAAGCTCCTAAACAAAAAATATACAATAAGCTTTTTAAAATGAGATGAAATGTTCGAGTATTGCCAACAAACAGTAAATGTTTCCCGAACATCCTATACACGTTATTTCCCCTACTTTTTTAATGCTCGCCATTTTTCTCCATAATAAGATGGCAAGATATATGGCGCAATTTTCCAGGATTAATTAAAAATTCCTTCGCTGCAATAGATGTTAATGGCTCTAAGCCAACTGAAATTAGTTTTGAATATAATGCGACTAACAACGTGGAACCGTTTCTTTTGGAATTTTATGTGAAGACTTTGGACCTTAATATCCGGAGTGAGTGGACCGGAAAACAAAAATGTTATGTTCTCCATATTAATAAGTATTTTTTATTGTTACCTAGTAATTTGTTATTAAAATATTTTAGGTGATTAAATAAGATTTGGACTTGGCGCCCCGTTGTATTAAATAATAATTTGCAAGGTGATTAATTTCTTCGACCGATAAAACAAATTAATTTAACGCCTTATATTCATGTACTCTATGTATATTACTTTTATTTTAATTCGAAATATCTATTAAATTGCCACCGTCTATATTGGTCATCCATGTCCAGTCCATCTTAAGCATGCCTGGAAGAGATCGCTCTCACCGGCCACCGTTACTTCCACTATTCTCAATGGTGTGGTCATAAAGTGTTTTCTTTCTATCATAATAAATAACGTTAACGCGTATGTTTTACTCTGAATAGAGAAGAGAGGCAATCCCACCTATCCCCATACATAAACCAGACTGGCTTGCCAGTGTCGGCAGTGACACTTTTATTAGAGAAAAGCCATTTTTGACAGGAACACTAACTGCATTATTGCCACACTGTTTGGACCCGATCCAACGGGCGGAAATTTTGGAGTTTTCGCTTTATTTTTTAGTCTATGGTGAATTATATATTTTTATAGAGGGCTCATTGATTCCACTGATATGGGAGGATAAGTATGGCTTTGGATATCATTGAAATTATAATAATTTAATTAAATAGGAATAAAAAAGTCGCTTTCCGCTGTCTGTCTGTCCCTATGTATGCTTAGATTTTTAAAACTACGCAAGGGATTTTGATGCGGTTTTCGTTGTGATTCATGAGGTTTATAAACCATGACACAGATTACCACGCGGGTGAAGCCGCGGGGCGCAGCTAGTATATAATATTTAGGATAATTATTAATGCTACTGCTATTAACTTGTTAAGTAAAATTGTTACTGTTATAAATAAAGATTTTCTTAGTCTTATTTTATTAAATTAGATCGCCTAAAGGCCCAAAACATATACAGTATCCAACAAAAACCATTTATCCTCTTGCCATGTGGGCTTTAGCCAATTACCTATATCAAAACCAACTTAGGCTGGTTACGGATCTAACAAAGTAGCTTAGGTATTTTTCCCGGAAGTTCTAAATTTCACAAACACAGTTCCAGAGCTAGGTAAATCCACTAAAAGTGACCACACTGACCCGTCAGTATTCCTAGAAACAGAAACTAACTGCGAAAACGTTCCTTTGTTCCAAACTAAACAAACAACTTCACAGTTGGAATTGCTAAACCTGTGAAAACCGACTGCATTCCACATTGAACTTAAAAAACATTGAATTAAAAGCTTTTCTCCCGTGAGAATCCGACAATTACTGATACATGTCTCAGCTTGCCTGAGCTGTTTTAACAGCTTCCTACACTAGCCTCCAGAAACATGACTTTAAATTCTTGTGCTGCCTGGGAGTCGAACCCAGGAAATCCGCCTGCGTACCGTTGCATCGAAACTAACGGGACTTATTCAATAGAGCTAAATAATGCATAGTTTGATTGTAGATAATGGTTGGGATCTTATTCATCCAGTCATTGTCCGTGTAAGCTACTTGAGGTTTCTTCGTTTTTAGGGTTACGTAAGTTATTACTAAGACATCCGTCCGTCCGTCTGCCTGTCTGTAACCAGGCTGTATCTCATGAACCGTGATAGTTAGACAGTTGAAATTTTCACAGATGATGTATTTCTGTTGCCGCTAAAGAAACAAATACTAAAAAACATAATAAAATAAATATATAAGGGGGCTCCCATACAACAAACGTGATTCATTTGCTCGATATTGATAACGGCAACAGGTAGATGCTTGAAATAATCACAGAATCCTACTAATATTATGAACGCGACAGTTGGTGAGGATGTTTGATGCTCTTTTACGCAAAAACTACTGAATGGATTTTAATAAAACTTCACAGTAATATAGCTTTTACGTAGGCATAACACATAGGTATCACAATTCATAAAGATATGTTGTATAATAATAATGCTGGACACAATTCACACAGCATTATATATCCCCATGTTAAGCAGAGCTTGTGTTATGGGTACTAGATAACTGATATACATAATACAATACATTACATAGATAGATATTTTTTATTATACATAGAAATCGACCAGAATACCCGAAACAAATATCTGCAGATCGTACACACATTTGTTCCGAGGCGGGAATCGAACCCGCAACCTCCTGCGTCGCAGGCGGACCTTCGCCCACCGCGCCACATCGGTCGTCATTGTATATTATCCAAAATATCTATCACAATGCGGTGAAACCACGGGACGCAGCTAGTAGTTAGATATACATATTATATAATATTCACTTTAAAAATAAGTAGTTAAATGAATATAAAACCAATATTATAAGGGGGCTCCCTCCCATACAACAGACATGATTTTTTGCCATTTTTATAGATAATGATACGGAACCCTTCGTTTAGCCTAAGCGCGAGTTCGACTCGCACTTGGCTGGTTTTATTTATTTTTGCAACATGTGCTTCATTGTGGGAACTGAAATTGCGTATTGTGATGTTTTCTGGCCACATTCCTACATTGTAACATTTTCCTCTAGGTACTGCGGTGAATTCACAACAAAGAAAAATATCAAATGACGCGTTCATCAAGAACTTTTAGGGCTACACAGAAAAATGACAAAGCTTCGTGGATCGTCACTTCCAGCCGATTAGTTTAGGCTTATTTATAACTATGTATTTATTTATTTTATTTATAGATAGATAGATAGATAGAAAATTATTTTATTGCACACTTACAAAATAAAACAAACAAGACAGAATAACATACAAAAATGTGACAATTTGGCGGTCTTATCGCTCAAGAGCGATCTCTACCAGACAACCGTATAACTATTTCTTTATTTTGTTTATATCTATTTATTTATTTTATTTAAGTATAACTATTTATTTATTTTATTTATAACTATTATTTTTATTTCTACATTGATACGCAACCACAGTAATTCTTAACATACACGTTTTACGTTTGTGCTCATTCTGCTCGCTCTCAGGTTTTGGCTGAAAATCAGTGTTTTTGCTTTTTAACAAAAAATATCGCTGAGCCATGGCCTATTTGTTGTACTGCAGCACACACATATTTACCTACAGTAAGTGCTTTAGTAGCCCTTTTAGTTGCTCGTTTAATGATTTTTTTTATATAATTGTTTTATTGTACTTTTGTTTAATATTGTGTTATTAGTACCAAATAAACGTTTTATCTATCTATCTATTTATTGTTTCATCCTGATTTTCTAACGAACCAACAAGGGTGAAGCTACTTTGTGCTGATTGAGAATTCACTAGAAAAGTTAGGATGAGTTTTGCATGATATACCATGCAAAACTCATCCTAACTTTTGTTGTGTCCTTCCATACATTTAGCTACTTGCAGCGTCCCGCTAACGGATACTAGCTACATGAACGTTTATAGTACACTAGCTGCGCACCGCGGCTTCGCCCGCGTGGAAATAATAAATAAATAAATAATGCTGGACAATTCACACAGCACTATCTAGCCCCATGGTAAGCAGAGCTTGTGGTATGGGTACTAGATAACTGATATACATAATACAATACATTACATAGATAGATATTTTTTATTATACATAGAAATCAATGGTTTATAAACCTGCCTCTTGAATCACTCTATCTAATAAAAAAAAAACATCAAATCCGTTGCGTAGTTTTAAAGAAGCATACATACGGACAGACAGACAGCGGGAAGCGACTTTTACGAATTTTTTATAAGTCAGCGGTAGCCAATGAAAACTATATTCGTTTTGAAATTTTATCAACGCTATACTACTCACTCTCTGTTATAATGGCCTCTATAATTACCAGAGTATCTGAAAGCCCAACAACTAAATCCTCAAACTTAAAATCAGATACGTGCCCACTATTATCATCAGGCACGAAATCGTAACGGTTCTCATATCAACTGGTCCTAATTCCCATTAAGCCGCCCGTATCGCAGATTACCTACATCCTGAGGACTCTTCATCAGGCTTGATGAATTATTCTGGTACTTACCGGTGTAACAAAGGATGTCGTGATGAATTAAGAGAGGAGTGTCGGTGACTAAGTGCTGCAAAAACAATTTGTTTGGTGAGAACCATTTTGTACGTGAAAAAACTAGATCGTCTACTTTCTTCGTGTTTACAACGTGGCCCAAAATAACATTGAAAAATTAAAAAGTAAAAATTTCAAAAATGGAATGGTTTGCGTTTTTTTTTTTGTTATGTTTTATTGTATACACATTCTTCTGCGTCTTAAAAGTATTAAAATTATATTTGTTTCGCTATGTCAGTGCAACGTGGAGCCATAATTTCATGTATGAGCGTGAAAAAAGGCAGTGTGAGATAGAAAACATTCTCGGTGTAAGTCGTCAGTTAGTTTCTTCAGCAATTAAACGTTATAACGAGCTCGGCCACATCGGAGACCGTCCTGGAAGAGGACTGAGGCTGGACAGTCAATGGCTAGGAATTGATTAAAGCGTACATTTTTGGAAACAAGTCGTCAAACTAATGCAGGTTTGTGATCAGCCAATCCTCGTAGTAGTCAGAAGAGTAGAGATAGGTCCTCCAATAAAACAAACAATCCATCCAATCTACCAGGGGTGCATAACAAAGCAGGAGCTAAACATTCGGCTTAGTTAATCAGGGCTTAAACCCGCGGACTATTTGTCCGTCCGGCCGCGACATTAGTCCGATGTCCGTGTCCGGGCTCAGAATCCGGTACCCAAAGTTCGCACGATTAGGTATTTAGGAGATTTAAATGTTTTTAAAGGGAATTGTTTGATGTTGTTCAAAATTTTCGGAAATCGAAAGGGTTGGATTTGTATGAACTTTTTATTATTTCAGCTGAGAGGGTTATTTTATTTCAGTTTGTTTAAGTTAGCTCGGTACGAATACACATTAGCTAGGTAAATAAACACCTTGAAAATGTTAGCGGGAAAATTAAAGCGGTTGTCATAGTTAACAGAATTCCCATTCATATCACGAAACTTTCGTTCTTGTTTTCGTTGCGACGGTTAAGCCGAAGTGGGCTGGCGAAATGCCGAAGTTTGGGTGGATGTTTGTTACTTCTTCTCGTCAAAACTACTGAACGGATCAGTTGAAAATTTTACAGTAGCTCTAAGCCTGGAATCAAACATGCTACTCTTTATCCTCTACTGTATTAAACATTTCCATAGAAACTAGTCCGCGGACATAAACTAGTTCCTACATACAAGGAAAGGAGTTGTTCCACGAAAGTCGCCTTAATTTTCACACGTGGTAAATAAGCTAAATAAATAATAAATAAATAAATAATGCTGGACAATTCACACAGCATTATCTAGCCCCATGGTAAGCAGAGCTTGTGTTATGGGTACTAGATAACTGATATACATAATACTATATATTACATAGATAGATATTTTTTATTATACATAGAAAACGACCAGACCACCCGGAACAAATATCTGCAGATCGTACACACAATTGTTCCGAGGCGGGAATCGAACCCGCAACCTTCTGCGTCGCAGGCGGACCTTCGCCCACCGCGCCACATCGGTCGTAAATCACTTGCACCTACCTAGTATTTGACCTTACCTATTTATTTATAATTCGAAAGTTTGCCTGATAGGGTTCTAGGAAAACCTATTCTCTACTCATGCTTATTTAGGTAAAGACCTATGAAGCTATCGATATTAGGTTTAATATAATAGAAGCTGTATTCATCGTGAATGATCATTCATCATAGTGTAATATCATCATGCATTTTAATATAGTAAATTTAATTTGTCTACGCTTAGGAGATAACAGCTGCGTTTATTCACTTTTATGCGTCTTAATGCATATTTTGTTAGCCCAAAGAAATAAAAGTTAGGTATATATTAAGGCGTATAAATAATAAATAATCAAATTGGTTCTTTGTTAAATAAAAATAAACGAAACCGAAATTGTGAACGGAGAATAAAGAAATAACCAAAATAAATATCTAAAATATGGCAACACCATTAGAAATTACCATTGTAATTCTTCGATAAAGAATTTCTGGATCATCTGAGCAAGTTACTAAGGTAAACTCTCGTTGATTATTTTGATTATAGTCAGCCACTTAGAGTAAACTTGCGGAATCCTTAATGAATTTCCATAGACACTACATTAACAGTTAGCTAGCAAAATGGACTTACTAAAATTTAACCCTTATTCCTAGAAAATTGGCCGAAGTTTCGAAGCTCGTAGGCTCATCAGCAATTCAAAGAAAACAAGTACTGACAAGAATACTCTGAGCGAGGATGTAGCGCATAGCATTTGATTTCATTACTGAAAATCATCGCCTTCGCTTTCGAGGGACGGATAACCGCAAAAATTCGCGTAACATATTTTGTTGGAGCTTTTGAGCTAGAGTTGGGAAAGGGCTGATTAATTGGCCGAAATATATTATAATTGGGTTTAGTCAAAACAAACACATTTTTTTTAAATTTTTTGCTCATTTGTTAGAAATTATAAAATACATTAACCCAAGTACGAAAACCGTTTGCTGTGTTGAACTAAGTACCTACTTTACGACGGTGAAATGATTGGATACAATTATAACCATAATAAATAATGCTGGACAATCCATACAGCATCATCTATGTATCTCCAAGCTAAGCAGAGTGTGTTATGAGTACTAGATGACTGTATACTAATTTTATATATTACATAGATAAATATTTAAATTAATTGTACACAGAAAATACCCTGGACAACCGAAACAAATATCTGCAGATAGTACAAACATTTAACCAATGGCGGGAGTCAAATCCGCAACCTGTATCGTAGGCGGACCTTCGTCTACCGCGCCACGGAGGCCGTCAGAAATAAATCAGGGCAAACAAGCTTTAAAAAGTCCGACTCATTCGACTGGAAGTGCCTGCCAACGTTATCTGCTAGTATTCTTTCGTACCATCTCGTAACAATTTAATTTAATCACCTCGGACCCACCGCAGTGGCCTCGCGGGGATGTTTTCTAATTTTCCCTTGTAAAAGGCACGGATTTAGTTGTGGCTCATTTGTTTGTGGTAGTTTTTATTTGTTCCTTCTAGTTTCTGCTGGGAATTAAAACCGTAGAGAAAATGAGATCAAAAATGCAACTGCTCGGATCTGTAGATAGACAGATAAAGCATTTATTCGTCACTTCAGCACATGATATAAAGGTAACAATAGTAAAAGTAATAGTAATCTGTTTAGTTTTGTTACCCTCATTAAACAAAGCAAGTAAGCTAAGTTCCATTAGAAATTACCTCGATACAAATTTTTCAAGTTGTTCACAAAATTCCTAAATAATATAAAAATAAATGTTCAAGGGTAAAAATTTCCCTGGAGGAATTTTAAAATTCACTCATCGCTTCGTTTTCTTTTTGTTTGCGAACGTGACATTGAAAATTGAGAAGCTATTTCTAATTTATGCCGACCGTACGAACCTGTCCACGGCAGGTCTTGGCGTGGTGTTTTGCCACTGGTTTAGAGTTCCCTAATAATTATTTTAAAATATTTTTTGATGATAATTGCGTTCATATATAATAAGGTATTCTGAATTTGACATTTCCTTGTGTCTTCTCGCCTGGCCATTTGTTTTATTGCAAATTTTTAAGTAAAAGTATAAGTCCAAATGTGCCATAATGCAATCAAAAATGAAGCGTCTCAGAAAACTAGCCCATAAATCAAAATTGCATCGTCTTAAGTTTTATGAGTACCAGCTTGTATTTTGTGTTGTATGGAACTAACACCCTTGACTCGTACTTGACCGCACTCTGTGTACAGGTAGCTCTGCACGCGACCTCGCATAATGTCTCCCTGCATCACAATTTGCATGTTCTCTGTAATGACTAATACTAGACCGGCACGATTACCGTGCGCGCGCAAACATTTGCAATGTTTTAGGGTCTTCGTTAGTGTGTGGCGACACTCGTTCGTTTAGTTTACTTCATTAGATGTTGGTTTACTTTGGGTTCGTGAATGGGGTTTTGCGTTAGGAGTTGATTGCGATTCGAAATCCATCGAATGAACGTAAAATCAATTCTATGATAAGTTTGTTTGAGTTCATTTTGCGCTCGTCTATTTCATAAGTGGAGTTCGAAAAGCAAGTTATACCACTCAGTACAGGTAACATCATTTCATTTCATTTTATATTTTACTTTAACTTGCCTTAATGCAGGGCAAAAGTTTTACTGCTTTTACTGCAATTTTCTCACTCCATTTAATGTGGCAAGATTTCTTGTGTTCATGGAAACCATTACAAATTCCGTCTATTTTATAATATACATTTTCTCTTAACTCAGTTATTGAAACGAGGTATTAATAATTAACGGTTTAATTGTTAATACACCGTTTCAATAAACGCTGCGATATTGCCAATTGATAATATTATACCTATATCAAGTTTCTGCCTACTACCAGTACGTATAATACGTTTACATCCCCATAAAAGTTTATTCTCAATTGCGTACCAATTATCCCCAGTCCTTATGAATGTAAACCTGTTTTGTTAATCGAAACATATATGGAAATGATATTCGACATCCGTGAATCCTATTACTATTGACATAACCATGGAGCTGGAAAATTATTATGTTCTTAACATTATCATCGTCACATAAACAAAAGAACAATCATCCGATTACAACCCTGGGTCTATTCAAAACAAGAGTGAATATTGTCTTCTAAACCATCGGTTACATCGTCACCTTGCATCAGGTGACATTGTGGACAAACGAAGGTATATATTAATGACTAGCTGTTTCCCGCAGTTTCACCTGCGTTAAATTCAAATTTCGCATTTCTAAATTTTAATATAGCCTATGTTCACCGCGGATAGTGTAGCTTCCCAAAAAGGTGAAAAAAAAATTCAAATCGGTCCAGTAGTTTCGAAGCCTATTCGATACAAACAATCAAACCGTTCTTTATAATATTAGTATAGATAAATAATCTAAAACTACGTAACGATTGTTTATAGAAGAATGATATACATAACGAGTTTCTCTAGGCACGTCCGATCCTTCTTTGGCAACCCCACTTTATATTGCAAACATAGTTTGCTTGCATTAGGAATCATAACAGGAAGTCTAAACCTAGATTGCTACAGGTGACTATTTTATCATCTATGATAAAATGCTGATTCAAATGTATAACACAATTGAATCAGCTATTGAACAATCAACATGTTTCAGATGGGTGTAGGAAAACTCGAATATACTATTGGTGTTTTTAGGGAGTTATTGTCTAAATTTGCAATTATGTTTGTTCTGTGAAACAATACATACGTACTTAATGGAGGTAATACAGTAGGTGATAAGGATTTATGTGCACAGTACTATCACACAAAAGGCAACACGATCCATTCCCAAATAAATCTTTAAAAGCCTTTTTCTTTCAAAAGAACAAAAACTGAAGCACTTCAGTTAGACAACAGACTAGACGGAACATTTTTCTTTCTTTATACGTAACTTGATTAATAGAGATCTTTTGTACAAACGTCGAGAATGTAAGTTACGTTGTTTTTGAGAACCTGTTTGCAGCGCCTAGAGGCAGACGTAGTTATCAAAGTTTAGATAGTTTACTCCGAAAATATAACTGAAAAACAGAAAGAAAAAAAGCCATAATTAAATTGAAAAAAGATCCTACACATTTTTGTATAACAGGGTTGCAAATTACATAGATCGCTGGCCGTTTTTAAGAATTATTTGACGAAGATGGAGATTATGAACCCCGCATTTTTTAGAAGATATAAAATAGGTAATATAGTGTAGGTACCTTCGATTTTTAATGTTTGGAAAAAAGTCGGCCTGCAAATTATTTAATTTATTGACCTTACAACGGGCCTAAAATGCTTAATTATTTTACAGTGGGTTCTGGACTAACCCAAACGTAGGCTTTTATAAGCTTTGGACTAACCGTTCATATTTCACTGTGGTATAGACTAGTGCTTTGTTTCCACAGTCTTGATGATGTCATGACTTGTTAGTGCTCCTGGCTTAGTGCCCCGCCTACATCTTTCTTGCGTGTTTGTTTACCTAGTTTACTTCTTCTTACTTTACTCCTTCGCATATGAGCTTGTATCTAGACATGCTTGTTTACTCAAAACATTCCCTTCGTTATAAATGATATGACCTTCTTTTATGAATGAAACATTTTGTAAATTAAAAACAACAAAAGACCTAAAACGTTCCCCTGAGGTACTCCGATATAACAGCGAACGTTTTCCATTGTTACAGACACAACGGGTATGACAGCGCCCCGGAGCAAGCTACCCTGGTACGTACCTACTGTTACAGAATAAAAATGTACTTTTCTTAAAAGTGGAATGGCTATGATGGGAATATTTTCGCTTGAGGCATAGTGGTATCGAGTATGATTCATTTCAAGGGAAGGCATTTTGCCAATAGTTGCCAAGAAGGGATTACATTCTCGAATCTAGCTTATCTGTAATAGACAAGCTATATTCGAGATTGTATATAACAGTTATCGACGGAAAGAACTATATCTTTATGTTTATAATAACGGACATCATGTGTTTTGTTTACTTGACCAACGCGAGGCATAACAACACTATACACTCTTGTATATTTGTACTCCGCCTACCACATGCTCTGCTAACAAGGTCAAACACATGTCACGTCACGTCCAATGTTTCAACGCTCTGAAAAAAAAACTGCGTGTGAGGAAACTGTGAAATTAATATTTGAGATAAGTTGTAGTAGTGTTCTACATTTGAATATTATATAATTCCCAGTATTATCAGAAATTCTAGAATTCGAATGCTGGGAAGACTCCTCCGATGCACATCAAACGATAGTAGCGACATTTCTCGTTATCTCGCGGCAAACGATTCGGAAAATCTAGCGGGCCGTACTCTGTCGCCTCCATTACCGATATTGGTGTGTCGATCGGAATCGCCTAGAGTCTGGGTGTTGATATTCTATTGACTTGTTGTGGGTTGCTAATGATATATGCGTCTGCAAAAACGCGTGGGTAGATGCGGTAAAAAGTGACTTATTCAATTTTGTAGCGTTCGCTAAGCAAATACGGGCTTTATGATTATACGTACTGAGATCAATATCAATTCATCTTTTAATTCAATATCAATAAACCAGTCTAAATATAGTTTTTGTAAAGTTAGCTGCTCATTAATATTCATCACAGTATCCTACTGACAATAAAGGTCCACTTATTTCCAACTATGCAAGAACACACAAACAAACAGACAAACTAGTTATACTATTTTGTACTTTATTAGGTATTCATATTATTTAATTTACCTAGATATTCTTATATCTACCTGACGCTGCTCATAAACCAGCAGATACTAGCATCCTAAGTACTTATCTGACAAACTAAAAGCTATATGTTAACATCAAAACGAGCAACGGTCCACGACTACAATCAGCAGCGTCATTATCTCGGTGACAAATAACCGAAGCGGCGTCCTCAGATCCTGTGATTACAGCACAAATAAATCCATCTATCACGGTCCACCTACTGCATACTTTGTCCCCAAAGATACGAACAATAAAATCACACATGGATTTCCTGTACTGGCCCCTCTTAACGTATTTAGGGATCCATATCAGGCTTTTGTATCTGGGACTGTTGTAGATGAGGAGTGACTGTAGAAAGCTTTACACGATCTGGTACCAGAAAAAGTTGAGGTGGAAAGGATACTAAATTTTTTTGTTATGGTAATATAAATATTTGTTATATATCTTATTAAGATTATTATCAATTTATGAAATTAAAAGAACTTACAAGTAGCAAAGAAAAAGCTTTTTTTATATCTTTATTTATTGATAGAGTTTTGTCGCAAAGCGACTATGTCACTCCCATATGAGATCAATTCCCAAAAAACAAATATGTATTGCTTTTAGGTATCGTGTGTCCTATGCTTTGAATGGGTATTTGACTACGGTAGGTTCTTTTTAAATACTTTTTTAAGTACTATAGCATTTATTTCAAACACAGTTCTGGATGAGGAAGGGTTCTGTTCATCCCCTTTCCGAACTACTAATGTTTGCTACGGATGCTTTCTTTCAAAGAATTCGCCGTGCATCGAAATCGGGTTTCCGGCTGGCGACAGATGAATGTCAGGGGACTGTTTTTGATATATCGCCCAGAAATTATTGTGTAAAGGGGCATTGACTCGGAGGGAATCGTAGACAAAGAGATTTGTGAAAAAAGGTTTGGCGTTCTTTTAGACTATTATGTGATGCCCAAGGGGAGGTTTTCACAAACATTATTTTTCTTCATACAGATAAATATTAGATATATTTATATATTTTATCTAAGGTTTAAGCTGTCCTTAGTTTCCAATATATACAACAACAATAAATCATATAGCTACTGCTAAGGCAAAAGATTTTCTGGACGCTTTGAGACAAGTCTCGAGGAAGGATTCAACGTTCTTAGGCAGCTTTTATCTCTACGTCGACAATGATATCTAGAGATGATTTATCAAGGTCACAAGAAACAAACAAATCCATTCAAGGCCAAGCAAAACACCTCAGCCATACCAGATTAGTTTATTGTCAAAGCCAATAAGGACAAAGGCTATGTTATTGTCCCAACAGCCCGAATCTCGAAACCCAATCAGAAGGTCTTTTGTTTTGTCGATTGATGACATTTGGCAGATACCGTGCCTTTGACACGTCTTTATTGTTATCCATAAAATATGAACGGTCGTGCTCGTAACGTATTGCCTTGTATTTGGGTCAATGGGGAAGTGGATGAATGGCTTAACTTCGGGTTTGCTATGAAACAGCAACCGGAGAATGTAGCAAACTAACTTGGTAGTCTACAAGTATCTATAATTTATGAACATTAGTAGCTACTGTCTGTAGCTGTTCAGTGCTTCTCCGGTATTATACGTAGCTAATATGTTAAATGCCCTAAATAAAGTTAATACCCTAATAAAGTTATTCTACGAATCGGATAATATACAACAATAAATATAATATACAAGGATTTTATTCTGTTGAAAATGTACGGAACAATAAATTGTATTTATTGTTCAGTCCATTTTCAGCCGAAAAAATCCTTTCCAGTCACATAAAAGTTAAACCAATTCTTCTGTAAACAAGACCCGTCTCAATCAACGCAAGATAACAAGCGGATTAAATTGTACACGACAATTTAATTGGAGATCGGTTTCCGTACGTGTAAAATTTTTATATCCAACTTTCACACAGGAATCGGGCTATGCCGGATCCGAATATTGAATTATATTCTTGCAAAACAGGGATAGATTAAAATATTAGTATGTTTACAAATTTTATAGCAATATCGGAGAGTCGCCTTACTACACATAAATATTATAAACATCCAACTTTTTCATACACCATCTTCCAGTCTATGCTCCCACTGAAAACGCTAAAAAAAGCAGAGATTAAAATTGTTTAAAACACCTAAAGAAACTACTAGGAATCCTTGGAGGAGGCAGACACCTCCAAAGGCGGTCCATATCAAGAAGTAACGTACCTACTTACCTATCTCATGGATGAAACAAGATACCTAACATTATTATTGTTTAAAATTGTACCTTCTTGATATGGAATAAAGCTCTTTTTTATCATCATCAGCCTATATCAGTCCACTGCTGGACATAGGCCTCCCCCAATGAGCGCCATAGCGCCCTGTCTTCAGCTTGCCGCATCCAGCATCTACCTGCAGTCTTTCGCAGGTCGTCATCCCACCTGGTCGGAGGGCGTCCTACACTACGTTTACCGAGTCGTGGTCTCCACTCAAGAACACGTTTGCCCCATCGGCCGTCGGTTCTTCGCGAGATATGGCCGGCCCACTGCCACTTCAGCTTGCTAATTCTTTGAGCTATGTCGATGACCTTGGTTCTCTGTCGGATGTATTCGTTACGAATCCTATCCTTCAGAGAAACTCCGAGCATAGCTCTTTCCATAGCTCGCTGAGCGACTTTGAACTGGTGGACCAGCCCTATCGTGAGTGTCCACGTCTCAGCTCCGTAGGCCATAACGGGTAGGACGCACTGGTTGAAAACTTTCGTTTTCAAGCATTGCGGTATGGATGACGAGAAGATTTCTTCTTTTTTATGATTACAAAAATTTTCAAGCTATTTATGAAACTAAGGCCCATATCCTGCAGTGGGCTTTTAAATAAAAATATGATGAAACGGTTAAATTTACCTGACCGTTTTATACATATTTATTTTCTCAAGTGTGAAACTTACTTAACCTATCCCTACGAATTAGTATAATATATATTAATATAATATTATAAATGCTTGCGTCATTGCGAAGATGTTTGCACGAAGACAACGCTAAAACTACTGAATTTTTGCACATAATGAAGTTAAGTGCAAAATTCTTCGTCCAAAAATCTTCGCAATGACGCACACATCTTGGCCTAGAATAACATAAAGGCTACCTACTTTTTATTCCAATATCGCGTGCGAAACCGGGATCTAGTCTATACTAATATTATAAAGAGGAAAAGTATGTTTTTTTTTTGTTTGTTTGTAATGAATAGGCTCCGAAAGTACTGGACCGATTTGAAAAATTCTTTGAAAAATTTCTCTCACCGTTGGGAAGCTATTATCCCCGCTGAACATAGGCTATATTATATTTTCAAAAAAGTTAATGATAAGTACCTACTAAAACCGTGCGAGGCCGGGAAGGTCCGCTAGTTATTGTATAAACTAAGCGCTGGTAAGTGGTAAGTATCGGAATACACTGACCTCTTCGGGATGAATGAAGTCGATAACCAGTTCAGTGTCGTGCGAGATTTAGTTTTTGCTCATGCCTCACGTTTTGCTGTGTTCTTCGCAGTAAAACACGATTGCTCGTTACGTACGATCAAGTAATCGATCTTTGAATGAGCTTTCTCGTTATTTATCAGTTTAGTTGTGAAATATGCGTCCATTTTTATTGCAAAGTTGCGGATTTATATTGAAATATTTTTTATTTTATAAAAAAATAGTGCCGGCGTTTTTTAAATGAATAACGGGTATGAGCTTCAGGGGATTTAATATAACTGCTCATTCTGATTTTACAACTTTTATTTAGTTTTTTAAATTTCATACCAGTTTAATTTGACGACCTCGCTATGGCACAGTGAGCGAAAGTAGGTTGCAGGTTCGATTCCCGCCTCGGGACAAGTATGCGTACGATCTGCAGATACATATTTGTTCCGGGAGTTCTGGTCCTTTTCTCTGTATAGTAAAAAAATATCTATCTATGTAATGTATTGTATCCTTGTATATCATATCAGTCATCTAGTACTAATGGGTACTGGATGACTGATATACATAATACAATACATTACACTAGCTCTGCTTAACTTGGGGCTAGATAATACTGTGTGAATTTTCCAGCAATATTTATTTATTTATTTTATTTTAATTATAGTTAATATATATTTGTGCCTATTAAATTTGTACATCAATTCAAACGTCTGAAGTGTACAAAGTAATTTTTCTTCCAAAGGAATTCTAAATTCAACACTTTTGACCGCTCATTTACATTTTAATTCCAATTCCATTCAAAGTACAATCTCACTAGGCTATCTCTGCATACTTCAGGCTGTAGCTTGTTTAAGGCTTGATAAGGTACGATAATACTGTACGCTTCAGTTCCCGGGTCCGAAACTTGGTGTGGGTTGTTGCTTGAGCCAAATGTTAGACTTGTACATTACCTGACTACATTATATTATTTCAAGTCCGGTTTTATATGTTTGGTTTTTGCATTAGGTATATTGGACAAATATTGCCTGTATAACGAAATCATATTTTTTAATTTTTTTCCGGTTTCTTTAGTTAGTACTCAGAAAGTAAATATGTAGATTTCATTTATTCACCTTATAAATAAATAATAAATTTTGACGACCGATGTGGCGCGGTGGGCGAAGGTCCGCCTGCGACGCAGGAGGTATATAATATCTGCAGATCGTACACACAATTGTTCCGAGGCGGGAATCGAACCCGCAACCTCCTGCGTCGCAGGCGGACCTTCGCCCACCGCGCCACATCGGTCGTCAGTCCTTATGTTATAACAATGTGTGCTAGGTTAGACAAGTTATATTCCACTCGATATTAATATAGTTAAGTATGTACATAATACATACAAAATACATATATTCAAGTGCCACCGTATATTCTATATAAAAAATACAGATATAAATACTTATAAAAGAGGAAGTATAAATAGCTGCTTTATCGCTGAAAGCGATCTCTTCCAGGCAACCTTAGGATGGATTGGAAGGAACAAATAAGTATTTATTTATGTATAATAATGTGTTTTCTATCTATCTACTACCTACGACATTTGTTTTGTCTCATCATCATCATCATCAGCCTATAGCAGTCCACTGCTGGACATAGGCCACATATTTATTTTGTATACGAATTAACAATTAAGTATCTGTTTTTCAAAATTATTTTGTTATTTTTGTATTTTATAAGCCAGACTCTATTTTATTTTTTTCTCTATTGTATTACTTTCCTGTACTTCTTTTATATTTTACAAATCCCTCTTTTTCGGTAATAGCAACACCGCCGCACTATTCGTGCGTTCGCGTGTCTGCAATCTACCCAGTAATCACCTACCGTGGTATCACGCGAACCATTCATGTAGTTAAATATATTTTATTAATTCAACTTGTATTTATTTAAGTCTCGAATCCTGTAGAAAATTGTGAAGGAAGGAAGTAATGTCGAGGGTTGTTGACCCGGCTTTAAGAGCTACTTGGGGCACCTTAGCTTTTTCAGTTATATATTTGGTAAAATATCTTCCTCGTATGTTGAAGGGTCAAATAAAGATATTGAAATGTATCATAGAGAAATAGCGAAGCGAACTTTCATGAAAAAGCATTTATGAAAGCTAGCATTATTTATTTATTTAAAAACTTAATATGTACATTCACTGCCCAGCCCGCACCCGCTGCCGCCTCAAGTAGCAGCATAAACAAGTGTGTGATGCGTAGGCTATGAAAGTATTAGATCAGCATTATCATCACTGATTCATGGTTTCACAAAATATTCATATTCATTTTATTGCATCATTGTGTACATTTGTAGGTTTTAGTATCTAGGTAGTTATAAGAAACACAATGGTACCCAAACAGGGCGTGGCAATAGGTACTGAAGTGGAACTGAGTCGGGTTTCGAAAAAAAAAATTAATTCGATCTTATTAGATTTCAGCAGAAAAATAAATTCGATGAGATAACACAGTTTAAATACATAGTATAAAACTAAGTCGCTTCCCGCTGTCTATCTGTCCCTATGTATGCTTAGATCTTAAATAATCTAAGTATTAAGTCAACTTTTTTCCCATACATATCCCATAAGTAGCGGAAGTTGAAACTGTTATCACTTCAATTGAAATCAATACGTACAAACACAGACATCAGACTTCGCCGTACCCCTTATTCAACGTTTTAGTTTTGGAAGATATTTCCACGGTGTACGGGCGAGGATGTCTTTGCGCACGAAATGATAAATCTTTATCAGTAGGATCGCTCCGAACTATTAGCATAAAAAGAAACTTTATACCGAATGAATGATGCTCACATACGGGTGCGCTTTATGGAAGTATGTGCACTTCATTTGGGTGCGCTTCGAGGAATGCCCCGTGATTCCTACTGTTCCGAGGTTTTCTTTGAACTCGACTAGTACCCATAGTCCGAAATAGTTCCACTCAGTAAAGATACTATCAATATAACTAAATAATATTTAAAAAAATACCTTGTCTCTACCGTATTGTTCTGAATACCGAATATTGTCACCATTGCTGGAATTTTCTGATCTTTCGTTATTTTGTGTTTAATAAAGGGAATTGAATATAAAGTTGTAATTTATATTTAGGCTAAACCCGGCTGAAATATCAGAAGATTAAACTGCTACTTCTGAATGACATAAGTTACAACTATTTCTTGGACGCAGAAAATGTAGCTAGCGCCGCATTTTGCTCTTCTATTGCATTGTCAAGTCTTGATACCTGTACGCTAACTATAGGAACTCGATTCGTAAGTTTAAAGTTGTGGGAGTTTTGAGAAAAGACTTCAATTTAGTTTCAAGAGACAACGTTTCCAAACAAAAGCAAAGTCAGAATATAGGATTTAGACATTATATTGACCTATTGTCAAAATCAATATTAACTTGACCTAGAAATATAATACTTGGGATCCGAAACTATATTGTACCTTATCTTTCAAGTGTGAATTTCCAAGTTCCAACGAAATCAATTATATTTAGGTCAGTTTTATTAACAACTAGCGGCCCGTCCCGGCTTCGCCCGGTGGTCATTAGATTCAGGCAATTTTTAAAATTTTTCCTTGTCATTTCGCAAACTTTTCCCCTTCCTCACGAAAGCTTCTTACAATTCGTCGAGGAGGAGGAGATTTAACACTGTCGTAATACGAGTGCACTAGCATACACGAATGCAACATTTATGTGAGCCGGCCGTAAAATAGTTTCAACAAACAATTGCAGTTTGCGCTGCAGAATTTGGGATACTGCCAACTTTACAACGTGATGAAAACATCAAAATAATACGAGCATAGTATCCATGCTGGGAGTTATAGTCACATTTACAATAGCTTCTGTCTACATCCGTGTAAACTGCAGTATCTACCTAATGTAACTTTTTAGTATTCGTTGTAATGCTTCTTTTGGGATATTATTTAATTTCTGATTTATGCCAGATTTGTCACTAGGAATTTTGGTATGAGGGACGAATCTGGACAAATATTATCTTGCGGGACGAACAAAGACTTTTTAATTAAGTGGGCCAAACATTAAGAATCTGGCATAAATCTAATTTAAGAAATTCGCCAGATTCGTCCATTTACGTCTAAAATTCGTACATTTGTATCTAATGGGAAGGAACAAGGGAGAATAGGGATAGGTCAGTACATTTAAAGTAAAAAGCAAGCTTTCATTTGCAATCGTCTCAGGAACTCATTAGGTTTACTACGAGAAGTTCCGTAGCTAAGAGGAATTTAGAGTGTAGTAGAAAAGTGGGTGCGCGTTGAAGTCTTTTTAATGCTACGCCATTCCGTTGTAGCATCGTAGCAAGCTCTACAAAGATCTACGTTAAAATGTTTATCATTTTGTTGAAGGAACGGGAAGGGACCCCTCCCCCTGGTGGAAGTAGGATATATCAGAAGAAAGAGTGTCCCCTACACAATGGTGAAATCTGCAACTCTCTGTGTCGTCTATTTCGAGAGATATTAGGAGTTTCGTGTTTGCAAAAGTCTTCTTGCGCTAACCTCCACTCGCACAAAATATCTTTTGCGTATTTATGTCCGTCTACCATATAACTACCCACTAACTACCATATAATATCATATTTACTTCAGTCAGTCTTTGGATAGTCAATACAAATTGGTTGTATGTTCCTATAGGTAATTTCTCACCCCAAGTGTACTTTCCAAAGTTTTAATTTCGGTTTCATTACTTCTTATCCTAACAATAAGTTGTCACCAAACCTACAGAAAAACCCTCGCAAAAAGCATTATTGAAAAATGATTCGACACTTCGCCCTAAAACTCCGCAACTTGTTCATACCGTTCGAGAATAAAAAGTAGAAGGTACCATAGCTAAGTCCAATCACGTGCCAACTTCTTTGGTGTTCGTATCCCTCGCAAAAGTTACTTGTTTGCGAAGTATCAGCCCTGTTGGTACTTGCGAACGGTGCTGGAGTACCGATAAACTCATATACACATATATCTACGAGTATATAGAGACCTGGCGTCTTCACGAAGCTGTTCATTACCGCTGTCATGGCCATCTGCGGTCATCAGCATATTATTCCATGAAAAAAAAACTAAATTGTTTGTGGTGATGGGTTTGGATTTGTGAACATGCAAACCAGCAGTTGATGCTATGTCAGTGAATTACTAATAACCCGGTATCACAATCCACATAGTATAAAACAATGTCGCTTCCCGCTGTCTGTGTCTTTCAATATTTTTCTATGTACTCCTTTTTTCTAGAAAGTTGAATAAGAATCTCAGTTCAACTGTATCAAAAAACGGGTTTTCTTAATTATTGGGTTGACAAATAATCCGAATTATCTCTTTTTTTTCGTATTTTAGCGCGATACCTAATAACCTATTTATAAAGTAGGCAATACAGATCAGATCATTAAACTTCCATGACTCATTAAACCATTATTTCATCGTTGAACTACGAGTAAGTTTCGATTTTACGAGACAATCCCAATACGAGTTTGCTCGGTTGTAAGATATTCGACGAATTACGCCAATATTCTAGGTAACCGAGTAACCGCAAGCCGATAACATAGGTAGGTATTGGTAAGATTAATAATTCGGTTACAACCACTTCACTATTATGAGGAAGATTCCTGCTGTGGTAATCACAGCATAAACAGTTCCAGGATTATACGTTTTCAGGGAGCAACGGAAGACGTACCTGCGTACTTAAAGAATAGGAATAGAATACTAGAATTAGGAATGACATTCAAGATCGTTGTTATTAAAAAATCTGTATCATGTAAAACGATTTTAAGGAACTCTACTCAATTAACACGTTAAATGCCCAGGACGCACGCACATGTTTGGCTTCAATTCCTCGCTTGCCTCTCAGATCTTTGCTCAGAGTTAGCAGTGAGTACGTTAAAAAGGAACACAGGTAGCCTATATTTTACACTTACACATCTTCATCAAAAATGCGTTGCGTTCCACAACTGGTATAAATAAGTAGCTCTGTGTTATAAATAAGTCTATAGGTTTCCAGACCCACTGAATCGGTCCTGAGCCCTGAGTCGATTTGATGATATCAAGAAACTTGATCGTGACGTCTCATATTTGTATGGGATTTCCGTTGTTCCAACGCACCCTGTGCGATGTAAACGTTGTCTCAAAAGTTAGGTAAAACTCCAATGAATGGACTATAAGGCATACTGACTTCACTGCATAGTATAAAACAAAGTCGCTTCCCGCTGTCTGTCCCTATGTATGCTTAGATCTTTAAAACTAAGCAACGGATTTTGATGCGGTTTTCTTTAATAGATAGAGTGATTCAAGAGGAAGGTTTATAAATTTAACACGTAGAATTCCAGCCGCAGGGCGCAGCTAGTATCTCAAAAGACACACACTGACTTACCTTAGAGTAGACAAACTAAACAATTGAATATCACGTACCTACATTATCCTACCCCCTTCAGTGATTGATGACGTGGTTGCGGCGTCACAGATATCCGTACGTTGAAGAGGGTGCAGTATTTAATCTTATTTGGTTGCGCTGAGTCTCGGAGCGAATTGGGTCTGGAATAGGCTATACAAGATTGCGGATCGCTATAGTGATATATCTTGTTGATAAATCATGCCTTGTTATTAAACTAGAAGTTAAAGTTCTGCGGAAAGCTGGAACCTACTTGATTGGACAAATTATTCGCATCGTATTGGCAGTTTTTAACAGTCCACTGCTGTACATAGACCTCCCCTAATAACCGCCCTCTTATCACCATTGTCACACAGGTAAATGATACTAATAATGTCATCAAACCTTTAGAAATACAGCTAGTTATTATTTTCAGCATACTAAATCTAGAACTTATCGAAGGCGTTCGAACGTTTGTACAAATATAAATAGTAAATTACGTTCACTTTACTTAATTATTTATTAACACATTTATTCTCAGATACATAATCCATAATAATAATAATTTAACATTTTATAATTTTATAGCCGTCAACAGCGTCTTAGAGGCGTTTCCGATTGGTATTGATGAGTATTTAAAACTGAAACAGTTAAGGTAACAAACAGTAGACTGTTGCGAACAGTCTAGAGGTAACCCTAGTTGGGTTACCTCTAGACTGTTCGCAACAGTCTACTGTTTGTTACCTTAACTGTTTCAGTTTTAAATACTAGTTGTAATTGTAAACAATATTACATAAAGCTTTGATTTTACAATTACAATTAATTGATGCTGATTGTGATTTTAGACCTACGTTATTATCATCATCATCATCATTAGCTTATCTAAGTCCACTGCTGGACATAGGCCTCCCCAATGAGCGCCACGCCGCCCTGTCTTCAGCTTGACGCATCCAGCATCTACCTGCAACAATAAATCAGTATACCTAGGTCCAAAATCAGACACTTATTCACCAGCAAACACAATCTAGACAGAAACAAGCAATAAAACAACATTAGAGAACACCCGAACCAATCATATTACGAAAGCACGAAACGGCTCATTAGCGGGCACAGGGCAGCGAGAAAATGCGGAACATTATTTGGAGTAAAAATCACGTACGGCGCGTTTTGATTAATAAGTGTTGTTGACATTTTAATTAACCCGGGTAAATGTCGGCTATGCCTCTTTGTTTTCAGCTGAGTGGTGAATAGGCACGCTCAAATACCACCGGTAATGCCTGCAGAGACTTTTATACCGTCCGATATTATGTATCTGGCCTTATAAAATAAAAAAAATAAAAAAT
Source organism: Eupithecia dodoneata (assembly GCA_947044415.1). Classification (NCBI taxonomy): domain Eukaryota; kingdom Metazoa; phylum Arthropoda; class Insecta; order Lepidoptera; family Geometridae; genus Eupithecia; species Eupithecia dodoneata. The sequence goes on along the minus strand of OX345658.1, from coordinate 12,310,947 downwards.
AAAATAAAATAAAATTCATTTATTTCGGACAACGACAAATCATAATTAAAATTAAATTTAGGTCCATGTTAGTAGCAAATATTACTTAATTCTATGTTAGTTATTAATAATTAATGTAAATTATTACAAACAGTGCAACAGTGGAATGCCTTTAGGAATTATCTCAGTTATACATTTAATATGAGACTGCAGGTAGATGCTGGATGCGTCAAGCTGAAGAAAGTGCTATGGCGCTCATTGGGGGAGGCCTATGTCCAGCAGTGGACTATCATAGGCTGATGAAGATGATGATGATGACATTTAATAAAATACAAGTCTCATTTCATCACACTTATATTTTAAATGCGGCAAACGTAGTGTAGGACGGCTTCGCAAGTTCATCCCTCCGGCCAGGTGGGATGACGACTTGCGAAGGACTGAAGGTAGATGCTGGATGCGGCAAGCTGAAGACTGGGTGCTGCGGCCAGCAGTGGACTACTTTCGAGTAGTTCACTGCTGGACAACGCTATGGCGCCATATCATCATCAACATAGGTTGATGATGATATTATAAATGCGATAGTTTGGATGGTTGGATGTTTGTAACTTCCTCACGCCGAAACTACGGAACAAATCAAGCTGAAATTTTTCATAAATGTAGCTTTGAGCCTGGAATCAAAGATAGGCTTATTATGCCATAAAACAGTTCCCATGGGATAGAAATAAATAATGCTGGACAATACACACAGCATTATCTAGCCCCATGGTAAGCAGAGCTTGTGTTATGGGTACTAGATAACTGATATACATAATATGCAATACATTACATAGATAGATATTTTTTATTATACATAGAAAACGACCAGAACACCCGGAACAAATATCTGCAGATCGTACACACAATTGTTCCGAGGCGGGAATCGAACCCGCAACCTCCTGCGTCGCAGGCGGACCTTCGCCCACCATGCCACATTGGTTGGAAACAAATAAACTTTACTTGTTTCCAAAGACACAAAGCATGCGAGTCCGCGGGCAGAAACTAGTTATATATAAATATGAGAGAAGATATTTGAAGGAACGAAAACATACAATTACTACCTGCTTCCTAGGTACTTCGGTTTGATATAATTTAATAAGAACAAGTTAAACAACTGTAGAGTCCGAAATAAAATAACTTTACTAACCAATATAATTTATTTTGGTAAATAAAAATGGTAATTAACTTAAATTTAATAGACCCAATTACGTACACAACCCTTTTATAAGAACATCGTGTCGGGTCAGACATCGGGTGAAGTAAAAGGCACTAAATTGTATAATTGTTATGAAAGCACGGCTATTCACGATCGTTTTAGCTAGGGCAGGCATTTTGTTACGTTATTGATAGTGCCGTGGTATTGTTTGGAAGTATGTCATGAGGTCAGATTTTACATTATTAAAAATAAATGTCATTGCTAACGGGACATTTAACCGACATTCATCATGGCTGGATTTTGATTATCATTTTGTAGAAGTAGTTCAACAAGGAATCATTAAGAATCATCATCATCATCATCAGCCTATAGCAGTCCACTGCTGGACATAGGCCTCCCCCAATGAGCGCCATAGCGCCCTGTATTCAGCTTGCCGCATCCAGCATCTACCTGCAGTCTTTCGCAGGTCGTCATCCCACCTGGTCGGAGGGCGTCCTACACTACGTTTATCGAGTCGTGGTCTCCACTTAAGAACACGGTTGCCCCAGCCAGCGGCCGTCGGTTCTTCGTGAGATATGGCCGGCCCACTGCCACTTCAGATTGCTAATTCTTTGAGCTATGTCGATAACATTACAATAAAAATCATCAAGTATAATAAAAATGAATAATTAATGCTGGACAATCCACACAGCATCATCTAGCCCCAAGCTAAGCATAGTTATGGGTACTAGATGACTGTACAATATGTTACTTAGATATATATTTTTATTATACATAGTTAATACTAATAATAACCAGAACACGTGGAACAAATATCTGCAGATCGTACACACAATTGTCCCGAGGCGAGAATCAAACCCGCAACCTCCTGCGTCGCAAGCGGACCTTCGGCCACCGCGCCACAGAGGTCGTCAAATATTATTATTATATTAAAATGATTAAAATTTTTCAAAATGGCTACGCGGGTTCGTACAAAATGATACAAGCTACATCGCAAAAACCGACAAAGCAAAGTTTTAATAACGAATAAACAACGCAATGTACGCAAAACAAAGAAGAAAGTTTAATTTCACCCAGGAATAATGTAGCCAGAAAAAAATTGAGGTCGGATAAAATCAGACCTCCTTAATTTTCAATAATAATGCTTTGAATTTATTACTTTGAGCTATTCCACGAGATTTAGGTTTAGGAAGTTCTTTGAAAGTAGAATTAAGGTTTTTAAGAAACACGTGAACGTAGATATTACTTATAGTGAAGTTATAATTTGTTTTTAGTTTCTTTGATTGTAATTTTCTTTATACAAGTTTGTAGTTTACGTGTAATTGACACAAACACACAACCTTTTTGTAGAATAAAAATGAGACCACCCGGAAATCATCCTTTCCACACACGCCAAATAATTTGCCAAATCAGTAATTGACAAAGAAATCAACGAACATACATACAAAAAGCAAAATAATCATACATAAATACAGCCGAATATAGAAACTCCTCCGTTTATTCATCATCATTATCAACCTACACTACGTTGGCCGAGTCACGGTTTTCACTAAAGAACACGTCTACCCCAGCGGTTGTCAGTTCTTCGCGATATAATAAAGCCGGCCCACTGCCACTTTAGCTTTCTTTCTAACTCTTAGAGCAATGTCGTAACTTTGGTTCTCTGTCTGATGATTTCTTCCTTTTATTGAAGTCGGTTAAAAAGTTAAATAATTGTTAACTAATATTCTCGTTAAAGTTAACCATTATTTAACTTTTATAGATGACTTTGATAGACGACGGTGAAATAATCTTATTAAAACATACAAAACAAAAGCATAGCTTTCACCACACTCATGCTGACGCTACAATACGTATTCACGCATTTCGACGTATTTACTTTTAATATCTACCACCTCACGTTTTTTCCTTATTCCTATAAACGGTTCCAACTCTAATGATAACCTATATTCGAAATAAACCGGTTGCAAAATAACCTACGAACCGGATAGAGGTTAAAATGCGGAAGGAATCCGCGCGAGCGCTAGAAATATTTAAAAAGCTCTCTTGTTTTGTACTGTAGGTAGTTAGTGCTGCACCACGCACACGATTATTACTCTAATTTACATTTTTACGATATGTTCTCGATTCACAGCTCAAACTGAACACCTGGCACAATTGGGTAAAATCAGGTAGTACTTCTGACGACTACATGTGGCGCGGTGGGCGAAGGTCCGCTTGCGACGCAAGAGGGTTCGATTCCCGCCTCGGAACAATTGTGTGTACGATCTGCAGATATTTGTTCTGGGTGTTTTGGTCGTTTTCTATATATAATAGAAATATCTATCTATGTAATGTATTGTATTATGTATATCAGTTATCTAGTACCCATAACACAAGCTCTGCTTACCATGGGGCTAGATAATGCTGTGTGAATTGTTCAGCATTATTTTTATTTTATTTTAAAAGTAAAATAAAAAGATGTTTATTTTGTCAGAACAGGTAGTATACATACTCTTAGACATTAAACTTAGATTAACAGAGAACTGACAAAATCAGTCTCCAATCAGCATGCATTTCCACTTCGAGCCAGACCTTTCCATAATTCGGTGAAATAAAAACAGGCGGACCGCGGCGACTTTCGGCGTCAATTTGCAGCCGGATTAATTACATACGATTTATCAATTAATTGTATTGAGCTCTTGACAACTTCACAATTTGTTTTGGAAATCAATTATTTGAGGATTAAACGGGAGGAATTTATTTTTATTTTCTGTAGGGACATATTTTTAAAATACTTTTTGTTCTTCCAGCCAGGTTTTCATCGTTCGTATTTATATATTTTTCTTTGATCTTCTCTTATTTTCTTTTGTAATTATCAGTCACAGCCTAGTTCTGTTTTCGTGAATAGAACTTCGTTTGACCAGAAACAAAACAAGTACCTATGTAGGCCTTTTTAACGATACTAAACACAATATGTATCAGTAACTGCCTTGGCCAGTACCCATTACGTTTTTTATTTACTTTTTCTAAAATAAAACTCGAAATATTTTGAAAATATTCCTTCTTAGTTCTATAACCGAGTCTAAACCACCTCTGAAAGTTGTGTCCTTACTTTATGTTACACCCTTTACATACTTACGAATTATAAAGCCAGAGAAGAACCGTCTAGGTTTTCCTCTCTCATAGCTAGACCGACTAATTCCCCTTCGATTTGTCACATCAACTGCAACTGAATCGAATCACACAATGCGTCTTCACGATTATCGATAACGCCTGGATTTAGAGTTCAAATTCGAACAGCAGACTCAACCTCATCGCGTTTTAATGATGAGCTGGAATCGAGTCAGACATACCGCAAAAAACTGTCTCGTCTGGGTGACGTCACAGTGATAACTCTGACACAGCGCAGGATATAAAGCAAGACCCCATGGATAATGGATGTCTTGCATCATAAGTAGATTTTATAGACAATTTGATTAAACTATTTAAAAAGCAGATAAATTAAGTTAAAGATGGAAAATTATTTAGAATCAGCTAAAGAGTTTTGTAGCCCGTACCCAAAGGGTAAAACGGGACCCTATTACTAAGACCCCGTCTGTCTGTCTATCCGTCCTTCACCAGGCTGTATCTCATGAACTGTGATAGTAAGACAGTTGACTTTTTTATAGATTATTAAATTCTGTTGCAGCTATAACAACAAGTACAAAAAACAGAATTAAATAAATATTTAAGGGAGCTCCCATACAACAAACGTGATTTTTTACCGTTTTATAGATAACTAACTGCGCCCCGTGGTTTCACCCGCGTGGTGATAGATATTTTGAATAATATACAATACAATACAAACTTTACAATATAGCTTATACATCAGAATAGCACATATTTATAAAGATATATATCTTTATAAATATGTGCTATTCTGATGTATAAGCTATATTGTAAAGTTTCATTAAAATCAATTCAGTAATTTTTACGTGAAAGAGTAACAAACATCCATCCATACTTACAAACTTTCGCGTTTATAATATTAGTAGGATGGTACAGAGCCCTTCGTGCGCGAATCCGACTTGCCCTTGGCCGGTTTTTTAGATTAACAAGTTTGAGATTGCAGAGAATTTAACGTGATATGGAAACGTAAAATATAAAAACACGGAAACGTTAATAAGTACAAAACAATAACGGAAAGTGTAATTCGGAAGATGAAATATGCGTTGACAGCGAATAATAATAACACGCACCCCTATAAACAAAACTAAACGAGACAAAGTCACATAATTCAGAATGAATTGTGAGCATTTATCACGCGAGCAAGTCGCAATCGAGATATTCGATTAGATTCTAAAGCAATCGGCGCAACGCTAATTCGATGATGTCATTGGCAGGTGGGCGGGAATTTAGATTTGAATTTCGGAATCGAGTTTGGGTTTCCTTTTTTAAAAAAACTTTCGAATTTATTGTTTGTTTACAATGTAGTTCTAAAATGTTGTATTTTGTTTCAGGTAAGAATTCTCCACGACTTTGAAATTGCATCCTAATTTTGTGAGTACATAATTTTTGCTGATAACGAAATATTTAAAATCCATAATATCCGACTTTAATATTATAGAACTAAGCGAAAGTCATACTTGCTTTTAACCCAGTCTCCTAAATAATTAATAAATTATTTATTTACCCAAATATACTCACATGAGGATTTCTGGTGAGATCCAAACTAAGCACAAGGTCTTGGGTGTCAAAATGGCTGAAAAAATCATAATGAAATATGGCAGGGATATCCGGGATGAACTTATATATGCTCCTTATTATCTGGATAAGGAGGAGCATATATAAGTTCATCCCTTACATGCTTTTTCCTGCAGCTTTACATGCTTTTTCCTAGGAAAAAGCATGCTCGGGAAACAAGTAATATTTCTTCTGTGTATGCTTCATATCGATCTGTTTTGATCAAATGTTCTAGACTCTTCTCATTTATTTGCTTACATGCTTTTTCCTGGGAAAAAGCATGTAAAGCTGCAGGAAAAAGCATGTAAAGCTGCAGGGAAAAGCATGTAAGCAAATAAATGAGAAGAGTCTAGAACATTTGATCAAAACAGATCGATATGAAGCATACACAGAAGAAATATTACTTGTTTCCCGAGTCCACGGTAATCACGTTTGCTTTGTTCGTTTGCTCTTTGATTCGCTTAATCGCGTTATTTCGGGACTCGCCTCGAACAATCTTTAGGGATGTTCCAAGGTTTAGGCATTAGCGATAATTCATTAGTTATTTTTTAGCTTCTGTTGGTACATTTATATACAATACAATACAAAAATTATTTATTGTACACCATTATCAAATCATTACATAAATACTTTACATGCGACAAGTACAATTGGCGGCCTTATTGCTTAGAAGCGATCTCTTCCAGGCAAACTTTGGATGGAAATAATTATGTGAATTTAAGAAGTGGCCGCTATTTATACAAGTATACAAGGCATTGGGGCTACCATGCATGTATATACGAGTATATACTTAGCTTAAACCTATGTATGTTGTAGTATATACATACAGGCAAGAAGGATTTTTCGAAAGGTACGAACAGTAAAGGGGAAGTAGAGAAAGTGAGCGGGGTGGGGAGCACCGTATCTACAGAAAATTGGTCTTAGGAAAATATACATAATATTATAAGATTTTTTCATCCACATTAAAAAAAATACTGTTAGCAAGTAAATGAAAACTTTACGCTTATACTTTTTTATGTCAATCGATCCAGTTTGCTTAAACTGTTTAAAAACTTCTACCGCACCAACTATGTACAGTAGTATAGTTGAAGTATGTAACGTTTGAACCTCCCTTCATCATCATCAGCCTATATTAGTCCACTGCTGGACATAGGCCTCCCCCAATGAGCGCCATAGCGCCCTGTCTTCAGCTTGACGCATCCAGCATCTACCTGCAGTCTTTCGCAGGTCGTCATCCCACCTGGTCTGAGGGCGTCCTACACTACATTTACCGAGTCGTGGTCTCCACTCAAGAACAAGTTTGCCCCAGCGGCCGTCCTTCCTTAAAAAGTCACAAATATCCTCTACATTTTCTAAGGTATCCTATCTCTCTTGACTTGTACCCGCCTCGAGACCATACAGCATAAAAGGAAGGAAGTAAGCAAAAGACGCTAGGATGATAGTTCGTAGGAAACCGCCGTAGGTAATTTTCTATTTATTTACCTCCACGCCCATCAAGGCCTTATTCTGGGAAAACTATTTTCCCGTCATGCAAGCCAAATTTGTCTTAGCTATGTAGATTGCTGAAATACGTGGAATATTGGATAGAATGCCCCTACTTTACTTTATTTACAGAGGCCCTAAATGAACTTAGGTATATAGACATTAGCTATAAGAATAAGCGAGCTGAAATGGCAGTGGGCCGACCATATCTCGCGAAGAACCGACAACCGCTGGGGTAAACGTGTTCATGAGTGTAGACCACGACTCGGTAAAAGTACGACCTCCTACCAGGTGGCATGACGACCTTCGAAAATAATCATCAAAATCGGTTCACCCAGTCGAAGGTAACAAACATAAAAAATACAATCGAATTGAGAACCTCCTCCTTTTTTTAAGTCGGTTAAAATAATGAATATTCAAAATTTTACTTCTGCTACTAAAACTATAGCGGTTATAGTGTACTCTACACATTTACTCAATAAAAAAGTAAATTTAAGTTGAGTAAAATTTCTCAAATGTACAAAACCAAACAATATTTTGGCATTCAGTTAAAGGGGATATTTCGGAAGTAGAATTAGGCGTAATTGTCGACTTCCTCACCCGTGGGGGAATGAAATGACGTTTCATGTCAAATACGGTTAAAACGATTTGAAGGAAACATGACATTTATTCAGACCTTGTTTTGTTTTATTTTTTGTGGCGGTCAACCGCAAAAATGCTAATGGTCTTTTGTTTTGTTTTCATTGTTTTCGAGGTTTTCGGATAGTTAATATTTTTGTAGGTCGGTACGGTTTTTAGATAAATAACGAATGGTACATTATTAATTAGGTATTACGTCTCGTTTTATTTAAGTATATATTTTTTTCAATATTTAGTGTGTAAAATTATCAACAATTTTAGTGATAAATGCTGAACGAGCAAGGGCATTCTTATTTTAAATTAAATATTGCTAGTGTGTATAATTAAATTACCAACAATTTTTTACTGATAATTTCTGAACGAAAAAGGGCATTCTAATTTTTGAATTAAATAATATGTACCCTAGATATCATCCGTTCCACTTTTGAATTTCAAAAATGTTGTCAGATTATTCTTAGCAATATATTGCGTCTCCGTTGAATCCCCCACAGCACGACAGGGGAACAGAAAAATTGTCTGGCAACTCGTCTGGGGCCCCCTAGCGGATATTGGCGGTACCAAACACGGAGAAAAGTTTATATTTAATCTCGTACTTGTAAAAAGAACAATCTACAGAAATGGTCCCTTGGCCTTTGTGACTAGATTTAATTTGCGAGTCGAGAAATTAAAAGATTCTCTAGAGAAATTGAATTCTTTGTTAAGTGAAGAATTACTTATTATAATAAAAAAGACAGCAAGAATAGAAGGCGGCAAAGTATTTTTTTTTTCTCTAAGTTCATTTAACATTCTCTTTCAACATTTATTAAAAGAGAAATTGTGCTAATGAAGATATCCTCATTAATTATCTTCAGAAATTACTTTGTAGAAAAAGTATGTAATATCTACAAAACCAAGATACAATACAAAATCCAAGATACATGTAAAAACGTTTGGGGCCAAGTCTCATTTAAGCGTTAGCGCAAATTGCCACGATCGCTGACGTTAACTCTCCCCAGATTTTCACTACAATCACCTGAATTTCCCACTAAACGGGGAAACTGAGGCAAGATAGTAACAATTTGCATGTAATGGGGTAAGCGGCGGGCACGGTTTGAATGTTTCCGAAAGAATCTGTTGAATTAAATAAAACTGTTGCAATATGAGAATCTCCTCCATACCTTTAACGTACTATTACGTAGTACGTATTACCGTACTATTTTAATTTCATCGTACTATTAAAATGATAATAATAATGATTTAACATATTTAAGCTATTATTATAGGTTAATACATTATCGTGAATTATACCTACACGATTAATTTATATCGTGACGAAACTCGAAACTCTGGCTTAACTAAATAGTTAGAATATGTCTTTTTCACACCTAGTGGAAAGTTTTTTCAGACTTTTTCTACGGAACTTGGAGAAACTCTTTAGTTTTTTTATCTTACCAACACGTAACCAACTTTGTTTTAAAATATCCTTCTTTTAAAATGCAGTTTTTGTAGTATTTTACTTTGAAGTTAGGATCTGCCTAAAGATGAAAATTACGTGGAATATTCTATTATAATTATATAACTTTTAATTAGGTACCTTAGGTACCTGCAAAGGGATCGTACTAAAAATAATAATTGCACCAACAAAAACGTTTTCTAATTAACTTTTACCATGCACCGTTTTAATTTAGCAACGTCATATACCGGCTATAAAAAACGTTTTATCGCACGAAAAAAAAAAACGTTTTTATATCGCGACAAAACACGACGGGCTTAGATTCATAAAACAAAATAACAGGACGACGGCTCGCGATAAATTCATTATCCTGAACATCGTTGTGTAGTGCGATAGGCAACCGGTATTTTATTACATCAAGCAATTATGAAAGAAAGAAACAGGATCCCTGGAAATATTAAAGTGATATAGCAAGTTCAGATGTTATTACGAACGAAAAACAGAGCTTTATTCGGTAAAACCCGGCATATAGGCCTACAACCTTGTTTTTGTTATTTTAAGAATTATAAATATTCTATGATTATATCCGGCTATAACCATAGCAATCATTCAGCATTTTTTTTTTTTTTTTTTCGAATGGACTATTATGCTGTTGACCTCAGATGGCCATGACAGCGTTACCGGACTTTTGGCGGGCGCAGAGGGCGCCTCGCCGGTAAAAATTAGGTTGGGGCAACACGCACAAGGGCCACCACTTAGGTGCGAGCCTCGGCTTGGGCTGTTGCCAGATGCTACAAGAGGGTAGGGAGGTAACGCCTTAGGTGCACGAGTGCACCTGAGGGCGGAAACGGGGAATTCTTCGACCCCGCATCCGGCGGGGTCGGTTATTGGTCGGGTGTGTAGTGTGCGGAAGCTGAGTTGTTGCCGTCACTTCCGGGTTAGCGTCAGTGAGTGGGTCAACGGGGTCACCAAGAACGTGTCTCGGTCTACGGAGGAGAGGCAATCATTCAGCAATTGAAACTACGCATTTTTTATTAAATATGTAGTGTAGCTTGAGTCTAAAGCTATAAATTTGTTGAATACTGAAAAAACTCGAACTTAAACTAAAATTTAAGTAAATAGAGTACTACCCTCCAGCACAAAAAAGACACTACCATGAAGGTGAGTCCAACAAAAGGCACTCAAGCTACTTTAAGGCCTGAAAAGCTGAAAGGTCATGCTAGTATATACTTATGGTCCGTCCACACGCGCTAGACGAGTCATTAACATCCTTTGTGATAACAATTAATCAATTTACGCTTATTTCAACAAATTTGCTTGAACAAAGGAGTTTTAGGAATAAATATATTGTTTTAGCAATATAAGTATTAGATATCTAAACGTCAAACTTACGAGAATGAGGTATAAAATCAATCTCCGAACGCCAAAGCTACAATTCAGCTGAGAAAAAACATAATTCCGAGACAAGCAGCTGCCGTTAATCTCAGAATAATGGCGGGAAAACCGCTCAGAAAAAACCGATTGGACGGAATTGATTGACGCTTTAGTCGACGAACGCCTTCAGTCTACGCTCGCTTTAAGCTGTGAGTCCACTGGATCTGAATCGAAGCGTACAATGCGTCTCGTCGTCGCCGGTATTTACAATATGCCGATAGGATGCGTCTACTTCTTTCGGATTTTGCATTGGCCGGCAATAAAGGATTTTTCATGACAATCGAGTTCACATGTAGGTATTCAAATTATGGAAAATAGTGACGAAGATATTGTTGAAAGACGTCATCGGCAGATATTCCGGTCTCTGGCCGAGATATGCCCATCTAGTGCGCGCTGTAATAGCGAAAACAATCCATAGCAACAATGCATTTGCTTCGTACGCACACATTCTGACCCAGTGGTCGCGTACCTTTAGTCGACAATCGCCTTCAGTCCGCGCCCGCTTTAGTTGACGAATGCCTGTAGCCGATGCAATTAAAACTTTAGTGGCACAGACAGTGTTTAAGCACTGCTCCAAAGTTTCACTGTAGGTAAACCTTCACTTGCACTGTAGAAAAAGTTTAAGGACCACTTTACTAGTTGAAATTTCGGAAAGAATGGTATGATGAAGTGGCTTAGGCCACTTCATGCGAGCTGAGTAGGTAAATCATAGAGTTTCGACGAATTATTGATTACTGGAGATTGCACGCGACTTTGCGCGCGTTGTTGGAAACTTTTTAAGGTTATTTCTATCCCGTTAGAACTGATAATATAAACAAAGTGTGTATAATATGAAGTAAAAGTTTTATTCCAGGCCTAGAAATACCTGTATGTTGATTCGTTGATCCGTTCTGTATAAGTTACAAACATGCATTCATCCGTCCATCTAAACATCGTAACTTTCGCATTTATATATGTGTAATTTTAAAGAGGGTCTGTAAAATATTTAGTTCATTTTTATTAAGACCTGACTAGAGTCTTGACCCAACTTGACTAGAATCTAGAAATTCTGCGATTGGTCGGGTCGTGGAACATAAAGAAAAATTTGACGCACTCTTAAAAGTTTAAGATATTGCTCTGCCGGGCTGCGTGACCCGAAATTGAATCTAAATTCATCATGACAAAGCCCTTTTTCCTCCGTCGGTGACAGGCATGTCTCAACTCCAAAACTAGGTGGGAGCCGAGTTCCGAATGCATAAACTTATACTAATTAGAGGAATTCTTTCAAAGTTTCCAGATTTGGAAGTTGCCAACTCGGAGTGTCGCCGCTTTTAATTGAGAATCTTCAGGAATTCGCTTTGTCAAGAATTTGTACAAACGAGGGGGGAGGAAACTTCGTCCCCCGAAGTTGGTATAGGTAGTGTTGGTTTAAACTTTACCTACCCCATTAGGTACTTACCTAACCGTAGGGAAATGTTATTGCGTTCCTGCTTTTGAGTAAAGGTACCCTACCTACCTGTGTAATCGAACAGCATTGCTTTGTTTCCCTTAAGGGTTCACAATATAATGTTGTAATAATGTGGACTACTCTATTGTACTAGGTCATATCAGATGTAAGTGTTTTGAATAAATAAAAATACAAAAAATACAAGTCGGTAAGCGAGGCCTAATGTATGCTATCTCACCTGAAATAAATGCTTATCATGGGAGGGCCTGCGTCCAGCAGTGGACTAATATAGAGGAACTTTTGAAATAAAGATGCTTGATGCGACTTGAATTGATGTTTTAATGGCTGTCATAATACACGCATACCTTAATTTGTTACCATACCATAATCCACAAAAACAGCCAGTTATCTATTATAATTATACTAATATTATAAAGAGGAAAGGTTTGATTTTTTATTTGTTTGTAATGAATAGGCTCCGAAACTACTGGACCAATTTGAAAAATTCTTTCACCGTTGGGAAGCTAAACTATCCCCGGTGAACATAGGATATTATATTTTCAAAAAAGTTAGAGATCTAAACCGTGCGGAGCCGGGAAGGTCCGCTAGCCAAGAATAAGGCGGTGTTACAACCCTGTGCCTCGAAAATCACGGTACGCCGTTATTGTCCATTTTCAAGATTTTTTTTGTATAGCTTTCAAACCAAAAAACCTCCTCTGACAAGATTTAAAACTAACATATTCAAAACACTAGCTCATATAAAATTTATCGCGAGATACTAACAAGCTGTAGCAAAGGCACACGTACGTTAATTAGGCAAGAATCCTGTGTATTCAAACGAAAAGTTTCATCCAAACTTGAGCGGTGAATTTGTTTCCGCCTTGGCTCTTCATTAGCTTTGCTAGCTGGGACTTATTACGTATGCTTAAACGTCACGTCACAGCGTGATACTTACCTGGGTCTACTATGAAGTGGCTTAAAATTCTGGGATCATCAGCATCAGCTATGTTAGTCCACAGCTGGAAATAGGCCTCCCCTAATGAGCGCCATAGCGCCCTGTGCCACAGCTTGACGCATCCAGTATCTACCTGCAGTATTTCGCAGGTTGTCTTCCTACCTGATCCGAGGGCGTCCTACACTATGTCGAGTATCCAAGTCGTGGGCTCCACCCATTTCTAGGATAAAGTTAGAGTATTACTGAGACAGATTCAAAAGTGGGTCGTTGTATTCTCTTCCAGCCTATCAGTGGAAACCGCAGTAAAACAAAGCTTTTCAAGCCAGTATCAAGATTAAACATAATGGCTTGAATCAAATTAATAACATAAAGATACAATTTGCTTACAGAATAGATAATATTACTCTATTTATTTATTGTTGTCATTACATTGGTTTAGTAGGTAATTATGTATAAGTAAGATAGATAGAAAATACTATTGGACGTAGACATTTGTTTCTCAGTAGGCAAATCTCCTATGTAATGGCAAAGGAAATGTACATATGTACATGACTCAACAAAGCTGTAGATTTTAATTTCACCTTGTCATACTCCACCGGCGCGGCGCTTCGCCCTCGACGAACACGCCGCAACGCATTGTGTTATTAAACCATATCATGCGGCTTACACTCTAAGCTATTTCATTTCGATACCGTCGCGTCGCCTCGTAGCGAGTAGGCCTTCCTCAAATTCGGCTAATTTCTGCTGCTACCCGAATTCGGCCCAATTATAAAGCCGGGTCTACGAATTTGGACCAATTAGATGAGCCAACGAGCGTGTCGCACTCTCAAGCAGTTTTGTCGGCAATATAATTTATTAGGAGGCTCAAAGTTGAAGCTTTAACCCTTAAAGACTGGAGTGAAATTTGATTACGAACGTTTTAGACGTGTCCCTTTGGTAGCCAAGTTTTAAATGAAATAGTCGAGGCACAATAAGGGGAAATGAGGGTGATCAGTGTTGGCTTTACCTTGGGAACGGACCTTAGGCCTTTTACTCGGGTTGCAAGTTTGTGTCTCGGTTATAGTTGGACTTTTGGATGGTGTACTCAAGATATATAAACTGGAGAGGTAATATTATAGGTTGATAAAGTTGACATTACAGAGTAAAATAACTATCATGTTCCTTAATGTGCTCCTTGAAAAAATTATTTGTTTTATCGAACAAGCCTAACATTTTTACTATCGATTTACCTGCATCATTAATGCCTGGTTTGCTTAAGTAGGTTCTTATTTAATGAATTTCTTATCAGAGTCTTATTTCCGTATTACGAAACTTTACTCAGTCATCGATATATGCTTGAGTAACGCTTTTCTATGGCATAACCTTTACGAGCACCCTATGGGTTAAGTACACGAAAAAGTCTCTTAACGCCCTACGTATTCAATATAATAACATTTTCAGGATGTTGTTGGGCCTGCCTCGTTACTGCAGTGCATCTGAGATTTTCACTAATACATTCACAGATGGCTTCGCGGCAATTATGCGAAAGCGAGTGGTATTTCTGATGAGTAGAGTGACATGCAGTAACAACAGCATCAAGAAAGTAATATCAAATAAATATGATTGTCCAATACGAAAGTACACGAAAAAGTATCTTAATGCCCTACATATTCAATATAATAACATTTTCAGGATGTTGTTGGGCCTGCCTCGTTACTGCAGTGCATCTGAGATGTTCACTAATACATTCACAGATGGCTTCGCGGCAATTATGCGAAAGCGAGTGGCATTTCTGATGAGTAGAGTGACAGGTAGTAACAACAGCATCCTCAAAGTAATATCTAGTAAATATGACTGTCCAATACGACACCACTGGGTGAAATTACTTATGCTCTAGATTTCGTTATTTTGGTTTTATTGTCTTCGTTGTAATTGTATTTTCTTTTTTGTAATTTTGTGTATGTGTTTTTTATGGACCTTTGTTGTCCGATAATAAGGAATTTGAATTTGAATTGAATTTATTCTATGAGTAACGCTTTTTATACAGCATCAGCTTTATTCAAGCATTGATAACTCAGTAAGCTTTCATAACAGGTCTTAGAACCGGAAGCTCTCCCCAACTGGAATCTGTTAATCGGATATTGAAACAGATGAGCTGCACTTCGGACGCCGTTGGATCATTGAATCATTTATTTTCATTGCATCATGATATTAACGTCCGCTCCCATATGCCGGATAAACGATGAATTATCTGACGGATTTACAGAATACCAATCAATTTCTGAACGGGATAAATGACTTCAGTATGCTAGTTATTAAAATAAATAGCATGGTCATATAGCAAGCGAGGGTAATTTGTTACAACCAACTCAGATAAAGAAAGACATACGTAATGGCCTAAGGTTTAAGATTTTAACGACCTCTGTGGGTGAAGGTCCGACGCAGGAGGTTGAGGGTTGGATTCCCACCTCGAGACAAATGTTTGTACGATCTGCAGATATCTGTCTTAGGTGTTTTGGTCGTTTTCTATGTATATTAAAATTATCTATCTATGTTATGTATTGTATTATGTATATCAGTTATCTAGTACTCATAACACAAGCACTGCATAACCTGGGGCTAGATGCTGTGTGAATTGTCAGTCATTATTAATGAATTTATTTATTTAAGATGAATTTATTGAATAACGTCATATCTGTAGCTGTTTTTAAACCAAACAAATGTTGAGTCTCCTATAAAAGCAGCAATCTATTGGCAACAACAAGGAAATGCGTAAAGAATCTATAGATGACGTAGAGATAAGTTCATGCAGAAAGCTCGCATCTTCCCGTCTCAGCCGGCTTTTCAACCTCACACTATATACGAGCCAATATTGCTCATACAGCAGATTCACATTATTGATTAAGTCTATAGTAGTAATAATATTATAAAGAGGAAATGTTTGATTTTTTGTTTGTTTGTTTGTAATGAATTGGCTCCGAAACTACTGGACCGATTTGAAAAATTCTTTCACCGTTGGGAAGCTACACTATCCGCGGTGATCATAAGCTATATTATATTTTCAAAAAAGTTAGGGATCCGTTCTAAAACCGTACGAAGCCGGGAAGGTCCGCTAGTAAACAATAAAAACTGTCGTAAGGAAACCTTTGCCACGCGCCGGTGTGTGCATCTTTACTTACGAGTACCTAAATATTACGTGCGGCTCAGATAACCTTATTAACGTTTAGTTTGTTAATAAATCTAATGACTATAAATAAACAGTGGTTTGGTGTTGCTATATTACCTACAACCTTAACTATAACTGGAGTTGTTGCCCTCAATGAGGAGAAAGCCCCAACACACTGGTTTTAAAAAAACAAAAACAAACTGCGCCTGCCTCTCCCTCCATCCTGTCTCTTACTTCTGAAAGGGAATAAAACAAATGCAGGGGAATTCCACGCGATCTTTGAGATCAAAAATGGTCCCCTAAATCCGAATTCCCCAGACATTTTTCATCAATTACATTCTACATCAATTCTCTGATTATTTCCTTAAGTCCGGGAGCTGGTCAGGGAGCAACAATCCCCAGCTTAGGAATCAATCTACCTCCACCTACAAATGGTGGCCAATTAAGGGTTTGGAATTGATTCCTTGTAACAGGCCTTTGGTAAACGATCCTGTTTATTTAGACCCCAGTTGCTTTGGACGCGACTATTTCCAATTATTGTTTAGAAACACCTATTTTTTGTTTATTTAGACATTTTTAGGGCATATTGGTTATGTAGTATAATATTTCGTTTGGTTTTTCTAACATTTATTTGTTATGTATTTTTAAGTATTCAATAATAATTTTATGTTCATATTTAGCTTGTCATTGGTACATACCCTGTCTATCCAAAGGTTGCCTGGAAGAGATCGCTTCAAAGCGATAAGGCCGCCCATTGTAATTACCGTTTGTAATGTCTTTTTGTAATGATCTGCATATGGTGTACAATAATAAATTTTTGTAATGTACCTTTTTTTGAGATGTGCGCTTCTAGTTCTCTATTATATACTAGAGTTTTAATTAATTCTCGTTTTAATCATTAAAACTAATTTCTGTTTATTTGTTTCGTCTTTATGTATTTACGTCTTCTCAGTAATATTTATTAAACGACTGAAATGAACATTAAAATCTGAACCAAAACCAGCTGAGCTTTATTTTTCGCAAAAATAGCTTCACAGTTAATACACCAGCTTAAATGTCGCAACATAACAATATTCACAACATTTGATGTAACGACTTCACTTTCGTCGGGAAAAGTTGTTTTTTCTTATGTCTGCTGTGTTTTGTGTTATCATAAATAACAAACGTTAACGTGCGCTTGCTTTACGACCACAAAGGAAACGGCAAATCTTAACAGCACATGTTAAATTATCATGCCTGTCCTTTCCAATTTATACCATCCTATTTGTAAGTGTGTATTATATAATACAGAATAATATAAGCCTATAGGGATTAACATCTTAAAGATAATGTAAGCAGCATGTAGTAGAGTCCCAAGAGTAAGAAAAATTGGTCTTTCCCTATATGCGTAAGTCTCCGATTTTCATCATGGACCGAGTACGTGATTTTTCTATACTAATATTATAAAGAGGAAAGTTTTGAATTTTTGTTTGTTTGTATTGAATAGGCTTCGAAACTACACTAAACCCAGTAAACATAGGCTATAATTATATTTTAGAAATGTGAAATTCTAATATAACGCGGGTGAACCCGCGAGGAACAGCTAGTTTTTCTATATATTTATGTATTGTTTACTTCTTAACACATGAACATGCTAGTGGTTTCTTTTTCACTTCTTCCACTAGCGGACAAAAAATTGAAGTGAACAGTAAAATAATTTTATTTGATAATAATTTAATGTATAAAATATGACTTGTCTAAGTGCTTATTTTCTAAGCCTAAATAAATAAATGATTTTTTACTTTTATTTTACTTAACTTAATATCTAAACTCTTCTACATTGCTAGCGTACCGATATCCTGATAGCCCCTCTGATTTGTCCTTGCGCGTAAGTACCAATCCCGGGATCTCTTCTGTAACGAGATGTTGTATGGCTTATTGTTTTTGTTATTGGCGCTTTTATACAGAACTTTTCTCAGATAATTTTCAAATACTCGCTCGTATGGGTAAATATATTTGACTGTGCTAATCAATAACGGTTATGCTAATGATGCTTGCTCACAAAATTCAGGAATGTTTGAACCGTCTTTAAATAAACATCATCATCATCAGCCTATAGCAGTTCACTGCTGGACATAGGCCTCGACCAATGAGCGTCATAGCGCCCTGTCTTCAGCTTGC
Source organism: Eupithecia dodoneata (assembly GCA_947044415.1). Taxonomy (NCBI): domain Eukaryota; kingdom Metazoa; phylum Arthropoda; class Insecta; order Lepidoptera; family Geometridae; genus Eupithecia; species Eupithecia dodoneata. The sequence goes on along the minus strand of OX345658.1, from coordinate 12,292,399 downwards.
CGCATCCAGCTTCTACCTGGAGTCTTTCGCAGATCGTCATCCCACCTGGTCGGAGGGCGTCCTACACTACGTTAACCGAGTCATGGTCTCCACTCAAGAACATGTTTGCCCCACTGGCCGTCGGTTCTTCGCGAGATATGACGTATACATATATATAATATCTAAATTTAATCAAGATGAATTTAGATCCGGCAGTAAACGCTAAATTGGACCTAAATCGATTTTCTATTTCAAAAGCTTAAAAACGATAACCAATAAATTTTAATAGTAACAGTTATCTTAACCTGTTCATGTTCAAGGTAAAGATATAATTGACTCACATCGCGGCCATAATTCATTAAAATTCAGCAGCCATTGATTAATCAATTAATCACTTGGGATAGGTTGTAGGTAGTCTTGTGATGATAGGGGAGAGCCACAGTGTGTCTGAAACAGCTGGTATACTACACCTAGTAACACAGTTGCCATGTGCAGTATCTTATCTAGAAATGAAATGATAATACATGTATTTATCCTGATAGATACAGTTACAGCCATAGGAATATTATAAAAGAAAATTTAAGTATCTAACAAGAGTAACAAACATAACACACTAATTAAATAGATATAGGATAAATAATATATCATCATCAGCCTATAGCAGTCCACTGCTGGACATAGGCCTCCCCCAATGAGCTCCATAGCGCCCTGTCATCAGCTTGCCGCATCCAGCATCTACCTGCAGTCTTTCGCAGGTCGTCATCCCACCTGGTCGGAAGGCGTCCCACACTACGTTTACCGAATCGCACTCAAGAACACGTTCCATCCAGCTGTTGTCGGTGCATCACGAGACCCTCTTTCACTTCCACTTGCTTATTCTTATGAATGAATTAAGGCATGGGGAATGAGTGAATGCATCCAGGAAACGGAAATAACATCGGACGCTGAGAATTAAGCGGTTACTACGCAAACTGCACCAGCCATCATCATTAGCTGCGTCCGGAGCGACCCTAAGGGTTGATTTATGAGAAAATAATGTTCCCCGAGGAAATTTAAAGTGTTAACTTAACTTAAACTTGAAGTGTGTTCTATGAATTTGTTATTAACTCGCTTCCTCAAGTTTCTAGAAGGGGTAGGCTGAGAACGCCCTTAGGTGTCGCTTTCTTCATTTAGCCTGTATGAGGAAACTTTGGAAATGTAGCATGTAGCATTAAATTTATATATTAGTATATTATCATTGTGTTCAATAAGACAGAGGCCTAGGCTAGAGGCTAGGTCGTTAGTGTATTTTTAACTGACTTTAAAAAAGAGAAGAGATGTTCTATGTTCCCCTGCATGTACTCGTATGTTTTTGTTAATGTATTTTCGTCGATTGCCGTCTATTGTGGACCTATGTAAATTTATATTATTTTTCCCTATTCATAACACTGTTTTTTAAGTTTTGCGGGACATAAACTATCCCTACTATCCCTAATGGATAGTTTATGTCCCACAAACTATCCATTAGGGATGTACCTTACTTAAAAAAAAAGTGTAAATGTTAATGTTTTGAAAATTTGTTATTAGTATTTTTTTAATCAAAATGGTCATCATATTATCTTTCTTGAAAACGTTTGGCGCAGTTTGTATGGGAACAAATCACCACCAATCCGTGTGCATTTTCACCACGCTGTGATAGTGGATTTTCGCCAGTTTCTGATAAGAATCTCGCACGTGCCAGACAGTTTCTATTGAGCGCTCTATCTTCTACTATCCATGGTTAACGGTACTAATAAATTCTGGTGAATGGCACATTCGGCCTTATTAAAAAGGTATTTTCTGGTGACGACAGATCATGATAAATAAATAAATAATGCTGGACAATTCACACAACATCATCTAGCCCCAAGCTAAGCAGAGCTTGTGTTATGGGTACTAGATGACTGATATACATAATACAATACATTACATAGATAGATATTTTTTATTATACATAGAAAACGACCAGAACACCCGGAACAAATATCTGCAGATCGTACACACAATTGTTCCGAGGCGGGAATCGAACCCGCAACCCGCAACCTCCTGCGTCGCAAGCGGACCTTCGCCCACCGCGCCACATCGGTCGTCATGATGATGATAGATAGGAAGACAATTCTTTTGTAACCTTTGTCACATTAAAAATATAACAACAAGGTAAAACATTACAAACTTTGTAACCGATTTTGCGGTCTTATCGTTCAAGAGCGATCTCTAGCAGACAACCGTGGATGGATAGGATCGTTGGATTGAACATGGTGATTTGTGTGCATTATCACTACAAAGTATAAAACAAAGTCGCTTCCCGCTGTCCGCCTTGTGCCTATGTATGCTTAGATCTTTAAAACTACGCGACGAATTTTGATGTGGTTTTTTTAATAGTCTATCTTCTGAATTCAAGACAAAGGTAAATTTATAAACCATTTGACACATAGATTTCCACGCGGGCAAAGCCGAGGGGCGCTGCTAGTTAATTTATAAATGAGATGATCATCTGTCATGCCTTTAACAAGACACTCATAAAACCGAATCAAAAACCTTTCATGACACATGACTAGGCCTTTCTTGTCCACAAAAACCTCTCACTGACATCACTAACGTGGACAGTTAACCCAATTTCCCACTTTTTGGGTCACCCGGTAAGACACACGTCCGTCGACTAAGAGCGGTTTCGCACTACGTCCGATCCGAATCTGATCCGAATTCCTGAAAATATGGTCCGGAGTAGTTGTAAAACTATTTCTATGGTAATTTACGCACTAGATCCGATTTCCGTCATCCGATTTCTTTCCGTCATTCTAGAATCTACATTTCGCACAAGATTTTTTGACGGACCGAAGTAGCCATTGTAGGTATTATTTATATGAACGCTCGCGCACTGCGTCCGAATTGAATCTGAGCTGCGTACGAAAAGAGAGGTATGTATCAGAGATCGGACTAGTGCGTAAGCAATATCCGAATTCGGTCCGAGTTTTCTAGATCCATATTTTCAAGGGTTCGGATCGGTTTCGGATCGGACGTAGTGCGAAACCGCTCTAGCTCCAAACAATTCTTGATTATTCCCGGAAAATTCCCGTTATCCGGCTCGCTGGGCCTCGGAAATTGGTATTTTGAATGCTCTTTTCGATGCAATGGATAGTATTGTTTTGCGTACGGTTTTGTGTTTGCAAAATATGGATCAGTTATTGCATTTAGCATGTTAGAGTGAACAAAGTAAACGAACTGCTGATAGATTATTTTGCCAGAAAGAGTAACATTTTTGCCTAAAAATGTTACTCTGTCTAGCAAAATAATCTATCTACATCAGAAACAAAAGAATACTGATGATAAGTGCCCTAACTGAAAAGGTAATTCTTAGGAAAAGCTTTTTCTTCAATTAAGACTTGTTCAGAGCCCAATCAATTACCAAATTCATGGAAGAATCCTTATTAACGCAAGTAGGTATCTTCATTACAGGAATGGTCGACAAGTCTTACGAAGACATCCTATTATATCCTATATAATATATAGGATATAACAGTATATATATCTTTTTCAAATATTGAGGAACATTTAGTTTTTCGTTTACGTGACTTCATAAAACTAATATGTAATTAAAATACTTGTTTTAAAATTTATATCCTATTATATATTATGTTAATGGAGGAAAGATTTGATTTTTTGTTTGTTTCTTTGTAATGAAAAGGCTCCTAATGGGCCGAATTGAAAAATTATTCGGCCCCACCGTTGGGAAGCTACACTATCCCCGGTGAACATAGGCCATATTATACATATATGAAGCCGGAAAGGTCCGCTAGTCTTGTCATATGTTAACAATTTTATAGGGTGGTAACAATTTAATAGCAAATAATTAATTAACATAATATTAAAAGCCTAAAAAATAATATATTTTTATGAAACAGCGTCCCAATCGCCCCGTTTTGTTTGCGCGTGTCAAATGAAATTTATTTATGACGGATTTGTATCCCGCAACACCTGCGTGTGGGGTGACCACCCTAAGCCTTATTAGAGGGATAATTCCTTATTCAAATAGGATTCGTCTCGTTCCATAATTTATGGTAACGTCTAGACAATGATAAAAAGCTTTTTATTAAATACAGGCTAATATTTATTAGTGGCACGTTTGTAATTTCTCGCCTAAAGTAATTGGAATCTTAGAGATAGAAGTTCTATTTTTTCTTTAAACTGAATTTAGCAACTTGGCTTTTTCTAATATTAGGCGGCTTTAGGTTTTTTATTTTTAAATTAAAACTAAGCGCAATATTAGGTGGCAAGTCATTTAGTTTTTTTTATTTTTAAATTAAAACTTAGCGTCTAAATTCTATATAACTTACATTTTATAGTTCCATTTACTCGTGTAATTGTCTGATGCCACAATACATACAGCATAGTTATGCTTGACCATGATTGCTTTTATCGAGCTAATACTTCAAATCCAACTACAATTGACCATCAAAAACGGATTACTGTAATTTAAAAGCTATCAGCCACACACCGAGTAAGTACTTACGCTATCGGGACTGTCCATGCAAGTTTATCCTCTAACATGGTCACCCCAGCGGTGGTGTCCGCTGATATAATCCGCTTACAAGCGAAAGACGCTACCGATAATAATTATAACATTGTTATTGTTTATCGCTGCGGTGTAAGCGGCCCTCGGATTATGGTGGAACAGGGCCCTGTCTAAACCTGACAAACTATGGTAAACCGAGTTTGCAAATTGTTGGGTATGATTTTGTTACCCATTCGGCATTAAATAATCATAGATAGTTTGAGAACATACATACATACTTAGTATTACTCTGTCCTTAAGAGGATTTTTGGTGTCTAGAAATGTCTTTGATTTCTACATTTAGAGCATAGTAGCCTTATAGGAGAATAAACGAATGAGTTTGAAGCAAATAGTTTTACACACTGTTGTACGAATGATGTGAGACGAATGAAATACCTAGGAAAGCCTTTTTGGGCTCCATAATTCCCCTATTTGCAACAAACAAAGTACTTAAATAAAAGCAAAAAGTAGATTTGTAGGTAGGTACTTTCAATTGGTCTTGAAAAGACTTGGGTCTAAGGTTAAGGACGTTGCTAAGTAGGAAAGTCCTACCTACAAATGTACTTTTTGCTTTTATTTACTTTGTTTGTTGCATATAGCCCAAAAAGGCATTAGGTATTTCATTCATCTCGTGACTACGACAGTGTGTAAAACTGTTGAAACGTCGGATAGATAAGATAGTCGTTATAGAGAAAAATTTATAATAGGCATAAAAATAAAGAACCCACTTTCCTAATATCCTAAAAATCCCACCAAAACAGTACAAAATACAAAGAAACCGAGACGACGCCAACATCACTGAGACGACTAATCTGTGTTGACGCGGCGGATGGCGTGACAAGGAATTTGGAGGATTTTCTCGTATCCTCTCTCATTAGGTCGGGAGGCGCTAAGGTGCTTTTTACACTTTTAATCTTAGACGTCGTCGACTTAAAGATGGTTTGTTGCTTATCAGATTGAACTGTGCTTTTATATCTGTTGCAATTGCTTTATCTATAACTGACTGCGCCCCGCAGCTTCGCCCGCGTGGAAATCTATGTGTCAAATGGTTTATAAACTTTCCTCTTGAATCACAAACTATTTAAAAAAATCGCATCGAAATCCATTGCGTAGTTTTAAAGATCTATAAGCATACATAGGGACAGACAGCGGGATGCGACTTTGTTTTATACCATGTACATACTCGTATGTAGTGATCCTATCACTACATATGTACATGAGTGGAATTTTGATTATAGAAAAAAAAAATTGAGCGTTCAGTTCAGAGACTATTTCGTAATGCCTTCCTCTAAGTGCTACCTTGGCTAAGGGGAGATTTATCGTGCGCAGCTGGCAAAAGTTACTAAGAACACTCTGGCCGGTCCAGTGAAAACTTACGCTTGTCCCATTGTCACGCAGACGACGGTCAAAGGGGACATAAAATAATGCTAATTACATAAGTTATTAAATTCATGATTTATACACACAAAATAATAAAAAAAATTTTTTTCAAAACGTTTATAATACAAACCTCTTTGCAACCAAACCTGAACTTACAAAACAAATAAATGATGCTGGACTATTCAGTCCAGCATCATTTATTCAAAAAGCTAGATAGTGCTGTGTGAATACACAGCATTATCTAGCTCCAAGCTAAGCAGAGCTTGTTTTATGGGTACCAGTATATTAAGGTAGATAGATATTTATTATTTTATAATATATTTTTATTAAATACATAGAAAACGACCAAAACACCCGAAACAACTATCTGTAGATCGTACACACATTTGTCCCGAGGCGGAAATCGAACGCGCGACCTTCTGCGTCGCAGACAGACTTTCATCCACCGCACCACAGATGTCGTCAAACTGTAAATTCGTTGCCGTCACACTATTTACGCTTTATCAAGTGAATCAAAACAAACTCGAATCCGATCCGTACAAATTAGCGTAGAGATCAAATCGACTTTCATATAAAAGGTACCTTCATTCCCTAGCGCCTGGGAACGGCTGGCAGCTAAGAAAACGGTGCCCGCGGGAACAAATCAACACCAAGCTGGAGGTGGTAACTGTAGATATATTTGAATCTCTCATTGGATTCACGTCTTTGATATACGAGAAGAATGGAGGAATAAAGAATTGCAAGAGCTTAGAGAGAATCAGGAAGTAATGTTGTTTGGACGATTGTCTTCTTACTGTAAACCTCTTCTCCCATTACAATACTTGTAGGATACGATACTCGAGTAGAATACTAGTAGGATACTTGTTCGCTACCCGACGCTCGCATATTATGCTACTGAAAAATTACTAAATTCATTTGCAAACTTTTTGTGGACGAACGTTATGTCGAGCGATTCCAGTGACGAAGAAGCACTTGCAGTTTTTCTGTTTTATAGAAACAGAAGACGTCAACGCAAGAGTAGAAAATACTGGATTCATCCATACATTGAAAGAAACATAAATTGTAGAGTTTTTGTAGCCGCATAAGAACTACATGATGATAAGAAATTTTTGTCTTTCTACCGAATGTCTAAAGGAAACTACCTGCATCTTGTTACATTGTTAAAACCTGCTATAAGACATCAACGAAATACTATATTTAGAGAATGTGTTGGTTCGGAAGAAAGGATTCTGATAACCCTAAGGTAAATAATACTCCATTGTTACATATGTATGTAATCAAATGTTTATTAAACTTTAGTATGTACTTTATAATTATTACTTATTCTTCATTTACCTGTGATGAAGCAAGAGACGTGCAAGAGACGCGACGCACAAGCGACAAACACGGCGAGTCGCGCGATACTAGTTGCGGACGCGTAGGATAACAGTAGCGTAGTGTGCGAGCCTGCATTACAATGTATGTGAGATACTCCGCGGCGATCAGTCTCCGAGACTCGCAAGATACTAGAGTCGCCTGGGCGTATCGTAATGGGAGAAGGGCTTAAGCCTATGCAAATGGAAATTCAAAATCATTGAATCAATCGAAAAGCATTCTAAATATAGTTTCCCCTGAGCCCATCAGAAGAAACGACGACAACATTGTAGCGGTCGCAGGGAGTCCTTGAATAGCGGTGGCTCAGGACCACTATTCGTGACGTCGTCATTTGGTTGAGACCCATATTCAGCAGTGGACGTATACAGACCGATTATTTATAATTAATCAGCGCACGAACCACTGTTAAACCAACCAAATTGCATAATGTTTGGCTTTGTCAAAAGCTTGCTCCTATCGAAAAGTTAATCTGTGCTTGAATGACGTCTATGCCATAGGAAAGCGTTAGATCGAAGACTAAGCAAGGTTTCGCAATACGCAGAGTTCCTTAGACCACAACACAGGAGATATCTATCGGCAAGATGAAGTACTGGTTATTTATGATTCCGTTAGAGACAATCCTTATTCTTGCCAAGAGTAGTTTCCGAGACGTGTTTTTAAATAAATTTCGGAATAGATGCAATCTCGCGCTGTCGGGAATCGAGGAATTGCCAGAATACCTGTACCTTCTCTGCATTCTGATAAACATTCCTATTTCGGTGTGTGAAGGTACACTTTTGAATGGGAATGCAAAATAATGTAAGCGGAGATATTTTAAAAGCCTTGTCATTGTTTGAAATATAAAGTTTTGACGTTACAATATTCATGGAATTGGCTTGAAACTGGTTCTGTGGATAAACTTATACGTATTTTCGACCACAGGGTTGTGGTAAAAAAGCATTCAGTTGTTTACTGCTCTTTTTATGTATAAAAGCGAAATGGCTTTCTTTCAATTTAATTCTCAAATGAGCCCACTTTTAAACCCTGTATTAAGTAGATCAAAGGAAACATAAAAAATATTCAAATCTATCTAGCCGTTTTTAAATTTTGCGACACTAACGACCAGCAATTGATTTGATATAATAATGTATACAGGTTTGCGTTTCACTGCATTTTTTGGAATTGCTGTAAAGCCCTTTGAGCGAGCGTAGCAAGCGACAGTTAATTGAATCCAGTATTTTGCACTGTTTCTTAGTTTTACCGGACAAAACTAATCCCTCTGAATTTAATCATAAAGTAATTTTACGGGACTATCGTCGGATCATTCTCTATACAAGCGTAAAATAATCATCAAAATCTGTCCTCAATTGATGGAGTAATCGGCAAACGAGCAAAAAGCATAGTATGCCCTTAGCCCTAGTATCGAGCCGATAGTATCGTATCGAGAGGTGCGTGTTTTGGCAATAAGAGATAGTCAATTGTTTTGACAACCTGCGAAAGAGTGCAGGGAGATGCTGGAGCGTCAAGCTGAAGACAGGGCGCTATGACGCTCATTGGGGGAGGCCTAAGTCCAGCAGTGAATTAACATAGGCTGATGATGATGATGAGCGATTTTGGAAAACCAATTCATAAGCTCAACATAGGAATTTTTAACCTTGAAACACCACTCGAAATGCAGCTAACGACTTGCATACCGTAGATACTAATTTCGCTTACCTTTGAATAGAAGGTAATTGTAGGAACTCGCATACCGTTACAGGCTGTCGGTTGCTGCCACCTCTGAAGTAGCGTTAATTGTACCTGCTCGGGCTAAAGCCACCGCTGTCTATGGGTTATTTATAGACGCGTATGCTATTACTGGTATGCTTGTAAAACTTGTTTTGTGTTGATAAATTGCGCAGGTTTAAGAAATTCTGATTTATGTAGGTAAGTTTTTCATAGTACTGTTAGATTATGTTATGTTGGCAAGTAGATCTGATAGTCTCTATAAGTACATACATAATAGCGTGTAGTTATGGTCGCCATCTTGTCTCAACTAACATCAATAAGTAATGTTAATACATGGAAGTTGATACTTCTTTATCCAATTGTTTATCGACGACGTAACAAAAAACAAAAACGGGGTAGTTTCTATGTTTGGCTGTTTGTTTTTTTTATGTATTCGATTTCTCCATCATATATAAACCTATTTGGTAAATGATTTCGTTATTGCATGGATAATAACCCCGAGACTCAACAATTTTATTTCCGTAGGATGAGTATTTGTCCCGAAAAAATTAAAATACTGAGGAATTTGAAGTCGGTGTTGGTACCAAATAATCCACAAATTAAAACTTTGCGATTTAATTTCTTCAGAATTTTCATGAATAAGTACTTAAATAAGACACGCAGAGCTAACCAAACATTCCAGACAAACATTCGAGACTCTCCTCCAGAATCTGACAGAATCTTAAAACAAAACAACAAACTATAAAGGCCACTTTAATAAATAACGCCGTCCGACAAGTGAATGGACAAAGCGCGAGTTCAACGGTAATCATACGGTAGGCGCGGATACAAAGTGTAGGGTTAAAATACTAGTCAAGGAAACTAGTGGTGTGAGAAACGACCAGTTGTTTTATAAAGGAAATTGTTAGCAAGAAATCCAGGTCAAAAGTAGAATAGAAAAAAAACATTTATTTGGACACAGGTAAAGTGTTACTGTAAGATAGAATTAGCAGAGACTGTCTATTGCAAACGCTTAGATATAAAAATAGCAAAACATTCGAAAACTTTTCCATGAAATTTTGTTCTTATTTAAGCGCTACTAGGTATGCCATTCAAGTTTTGCTCATTCAACCTTTTATTTCGAAAATCTAAGAAACATTTGGTACCTACTAAAACTAAATTATTAGTATATATTATATGTAGGAATAGGTATAGCATAGATTTTCATGCGAGCGAAGCCGCAGGGCGCAGCTAGTATAATTATAATTGTTTATTGTAATTACAATACAATCGAGATGCGTAAAAAAAAAAAAAAATGTTGGTACAATGGGCCAAACGGGTTCCCAGCAAATCCAATCTGAGTCAATTCTTTCCATGTCCATCTTGAAAAACAGAAGCCAAAAAATTCCCTGTAAAAAATAAACTCATACAAACTTTTTCACTTACGACGCGACGGTGACATAATTCATTTAATTAAACCCGCACATGCCGTACCGGTTTTAAGTTTAAACTTGGTTTTAAACCGTCAGTCAGTGGGACGGAAATGTCATTCACTAGCGGATGCTGCCGGCTTCACTCACTTTATTTATAGAGGACATTCTTTGGGAAGGACAAACACAACCTGCTCAAAACACACGACGTATCATCAAGTTCATAGGTCAGCAATATTAAAAATGAGAGTCGGATTCCTTATAGGTAAGGGTTGCAGATGATGATGATATTTGACGACCTCTGTGGCTCGGTGGGCGAAGGTCCGCCTGTGACGTAGGAGGTTGCGAGTTCGATTCCCGCCTCGGAACAAATGTTTGTACGATCTACAGATATTGGTTCCGGGTGTTGTGGTCATTTTCTATGTAAAGTAATAAAATATATCTATGTAATGTATAGTGCCTATATCAGTCATCTAGTACCCATAACACAAGTTTTGGCTTAGCTTGGGGCTAGATGATGATGTTCGAATTGTCCGGCATTTTTGATGTATTTTATTTATATATCACAGTAGTTAACACTTTGACTGTGTTTTTTTTCCGACGACTGCGATCTTTTTTTTAACCTAAAAAATTCGTGCTGCCGCTCTACACAGCGGTTGTGTTGCGCCGCACATGCGTTTCGTTCGAAAAATATTACGACTGTGCTGAGTCACAAAGATCTGTATTTTCTCAGCCGCTGCGCTAGTGTGGATTTACGCATATTAGTCACTTGTAGAAAACACATACCGTGTTATTTCAGCACTCAAAGTGAAGAAGAAGAAAGAAGCCAATAAGCAGCCGAGCCTAAATTATTTCATAGGCACTACAGTTATCAGAATGTCCATCAAACAACACCAAAGCTCGCCGCATGAATGGCATTCAATGGGCACTTATTTGAACAAAAAGTCGTTGAACAACTTATTTGTAAAAGAAGAACAACTGTATAATTTAGTGTTGAATCACGGCCAGGTGCGCAGGCGCGTCTTAACTGCTTGTTCTTGAACGAGTTTCATTTTTCAGTTTATTTACGGTTAAGGCTTTAAATAGAAGGGTAATAAATAAGTAATTCTTACTTTTACGATCACGTTGATCCAGATAATTGATTCTCTTTCGCACCAAGTCAATCCAATCATATCGCGTTGGGCGTTGGTTTTGTGTTGAAGTACTTAGTACCTACTTTAACCCTAGGAACACTGTTTGGTTATCCTATACATATAGATTGGATACTTTATTCGTTTTCGACGAAATATGTGGGTATATCCCAGATTTTACCGCATATACTGATCAAATTCTACATTATCACGCCAAACAGCGTTGTTTGTTTGATACATAGATAATTCTATGTCCATAACAACTTATATTTAAACAGTTTGATAATATCAAAAGAATTTGCGGACTTATCGCCGATGGGTCAGAGTGATCGTACAAGCCTCCTCATTATATCAGTAAACTTGTAGGGTAAGCAGATGAATAATTACTTTATTTTTCTTCTTTCTATCTTCTTTCTTTTGTCCTGGACAGACCAACAAGGGCGGGGCTTGGATAATACGTTGTTTGAACAGGTTAGGCAGTGATTCACCGCACAATGCGGACATGTTCCAGCGAATCCTGAAATACAACTAACTGTTCTCCCAGAATAGAATATGACTAAGTTAAAGTAGAATACGGCACTGCGTTCCGTTGGGTGCTTGCTTACCTACCAAGTCTGGATATTTTAGGTGCCATGACGTGTTGTGTGGTGCCTACTGAAGTCGTTCGCATTATTTTTAGATTTAGAAAAGCAAATCAAATGTGTTAGACATTTAAGTGATATAATATGAATGTACCTACTAGTGGTTTCTTTTTCACTTCTTCCACTTGTGGGCAAAAAATTAAGTGTACTGTAAAATAATCTTATTTGATAATAATGTACCTACATATAGTTTAAAATTTGACTTGTCTAAGTGCTTATTTTGCAAGCCTATAGAAATAGACATTTTGTATTTGATCTTCGTTAGACGATAAAAACCTAAGTACTAGTAGACATAATCAATCAGTGGTTGTTTAATAGAGACAAATTTGTCTTAGACCTTTAAAGTTTTTACTGTATTACTCCCGCATAATATTACGGCGTTTCAGCACTTTAACATATTTTTAATAACGATTTTTAATATTTGAACGGTGTGTGACATAACTTTTTTACATTATTTTAGTATGTATCGTCGATTTCCTTTGAAAAAAGCAAAAAGCAGCATCCAAGGTACATTGGACTGAAAAAAAATACTCTAACTTGACTCTAAGTTGTAGCTGACCATGCAACCTAGTAGGGTAGGTCACATCATAGGGTGCAAGTGACAGCAGCCGATAATTGCAAACATGTCAATCTCACTATCCTACAAATTGCTGTCGTTATGTGGCAGTTTCAATTAAACGGCAAAGGTTAAACTGATTAGGTCAATAATGTCTGTTTCTTTATTACCCGGAGCCTTTTCTGAAGACATGATTGTATAAACAATACACCTATCAGCAACGCCATCTAGTTATGTTCGTGTAAACCTAGAAAAGTAATAGAAAACTAAAATTCTACCTATGTTTTTGTTTCAGTTGTTGTTGTTCAATTCTCTTGTAAAAATACAATTTGTATATTTTTAATGTGTTGCCACCTTACGCAAAGAAAGGAATACATTCGACTAATAAATAAAATCCACTGTAGCTACCTTCACAGCATAGATAGATTCCAAGGCCCCATTCCCATAGGTAGACATTAATAAAAATACAGTTACGATTGGAAATCGTAATGAATTTGTCGATTCGTTAAAAAGCCATAAAACTCCCAACACTTTGAATTCTAATTTAGTTGCTGAACATGCCCGGTAGATGTCGTAATACGCAATTAATTTTATGGTGGGTGCGTATGAGCTGTGAATATGGATTATAAAATAATGTATTATATATGGTACTCATAGAATAGGTCACTCATACGTCATCATCAACATCATCGTCCGTTTAGTATCTACCCACAGCTGGGCAGTTAGATTTAGTAACACCTATCTACGTTTGTCATTCTTTAGCATCACACTGTGCAAGTACAACCCATTTTTAAATACGAAGAACGAAGCTGGTGAAATATTACAGATCACACGATGGACGTATTTGTGCCTATTTTTCACTCATTTGCTTTAACTCAATATTTTCGAAAATGTAAGTACCTATACCTACTAAAATCCAAAGGCTACATTAAGCCTGAAAAGCATAGGTAAAGCCACGGGCAAACGTTAGTTACACAAACTTTTATGCGCAAATTTCACACACGAAATGTATAAACCAATGGCTTGGAAACTGGCTTGGAAACTCCCCCATTAAACTCTCCAAAGTTACGGCCGTTCCAACTCTTTCCGCTATCGAAAAACCCTCGCAGCAACACGCAACTCACTAATTAGTGACCATCATCGGACCTTTGGAAACGCAATGCTTCAAATGCCTATAAGCTCAACTACACTAACCGATACGCTAGAAACGAGAGAGAAAATAAAAAAAAAACCCTCATTTGCGCAAGAAACGCTTACGCTATAGATATAAACGTGAGTAGACTGTTTGTTTGTTGTGCGAAAGTCTAAATATCTCTCGCAATAGGCATCGCAGAGAGTTGCGGTTATCACTACAGTATAGGAAACTTTGTTATCTTTCTACTGATATATCTCACCTTTCCCTACCCGTCTCTATCGTAGATCGTGTTACGTCGCTACGTTGGACCAGCGTAGCATATAAAAGACTTCAACGCACACTTTTCTAGTACACACCAAATTCCTCTTATCTCCGGAACTTGTAGAAGTTAGGTCTACAAAGTGTTTTTTAGCACTAAAGTTCAATGCATACCTTCTCCATCCGAGTCGATGCTAAATCGGCCACTGTAAAGAAACCTATGGCCCAGGTATTTCGTCTTCCGTAATTTCGTAGAACAGTAGTTCCGTAGTACTTTTTCCATCCGACAAATCGTCCACTGTAAAGGAACCTAAAGCCCACGACAAAATTCTTTTGGGGTTAGGGCCAACCTCGCGTGCGAAAGGAAACTTACAGCAAGAATGTGCGGTGAGCCCCCAGCAGGGTTAATGGTGCGGAGCCCTGACGGTATTGTTTAGGTGGATGCGGACCCAAATACAACCGTTGTTTTGGCAGGGGCCGGGTAGACGCATTATGAGGCATCTGCAGTCATTTGGAAGGTTAAATCTTCCTATTCGTAGAAGTAATACGTAATTACTTGCTTTAACCTGTTCGCTGACTTGTTTTGCATTGGGAATTTTAGTAGTTACGTCAACACGTTTCCCTGAGAGCAAGCTGCAGCGCTGTTAAACCTTATTAAAATACTACTGTACTACCAAGTAGAAACAATAATGAAGGAGCTAAAATAGAGCTTATAACATTAATCATAATCCTATCTTTGCAAAAGAACACCAAGCCTAAAATATCACGATTATATACAACCTAATTTCAACCTAACCCCTTCCACGTAAGCTTCAAATCCACACGCATTTTTCACCAAGTTCATTGAAATAAGATTCAGAGTTACATAATTTTCGCAGAGTTAATTTTGACCCCGCAGGTCGTTAGCTGGGCTCATTAGAGGTTAAAATAAAAATGGTGCAATATAAAAGGATGAGTCGACACTTCCTAGGGCATTCAACGGGTTACGGGATCAACTTACCATAGAAAGTATTTTAGTTCTTGCGTATTTTTTCGCAGTTTTTTATACACTCTTTTTGAAGCCTTTTCTTTTGTCACATTCAACGATATTACAAGCTAACAAAACGCTTACTAAAACTGAACAGATTGGACCTACGTGTCCTTGTGGGAACACTAACAGGACACTGTCCACTGAACAAACACTTATTCACCATCGGAGCGACGGACAGCCCTCTCTGCAGAGGATGCCTCAGCAACGACGAATCAGCTGCCCACGTAATCCTGGAATGCGAGGGAGTATTAGCACAACGTAAAGAAATCCTCAACTTGCCGAGGTCGCTCCGCGAAGCCTGTGAAGACCCCAGGAAGATTCTGCGATTCTGGACGGAGCTAGGCTGGCTATGCTAGCAAAATACGCACAAAGGACCAACTGGAGTCCAAATGCGGATAGAGGACTACCCCCACCTGAACCTGAACCTGAATACTACAAGCTTTATATTGTGTTATTTTATAGAGTGAACCTAGTATCATACAAACATATTATAACGATGAATAGTTATTGTTATTTCTTTTAATGAATTATCGGAGTTATCATGTTTTAAAAGTAATTTTTTTTCTATGACAAATCAATATAATATACTAACCTAAACCTATAAAGTTTGGCATAGCATTAGAAGACAGAATGTCGCTCATATATTATTTTCTTCTTTCAGATGAATCAACGGCTTACTATAAGGCGAAAGGACATGTCATGTAAGTAGATTTTTTTAAAATCCATCACTGTTCCTAACTCTATCATTTCCAAAAACACCGTTATTTTGAGGCTGGGCAGTGAATGTATTAAACCACGTGGAGTGTATACTGTGTAATTAAGGAGTTTTGATAAATTTCAAAACATTTCATATAAGTATTAAGAAGAGATAAAATGACATTTCTAATTAAGTAAAACAAGAAGTTTTTGGAAAGTTTCTTTATGAAAATGTTCACGAAGCAGATAATGAAGACCAAAGTTTGTTAAATACACAAAACAATGTTGTTTGTCTTATAAATATGAAGAGCCTCGAAGGTTCAGGAATGACTAACTTGTAACAATCTTTGTTAAGAATCTAAATTTGGTACTCATCAGGAAACTGTGGTTTCGTCTATTTTAAGGAATTCGGCAGAATAATTAAGACGAAGAACTTAATATCAGTAGGTACTTGAACTGTCAAGACACAAAATTCAAAAGGATCTATATCCAGTAGTTGGCAATCCTAGGCTAATAAATTTATATAAAAATAGCTGAAAGATAATCAGTGAAGCCTACTGAAAATAGTAATTTTATGTTATTATTTTCAATCCTTTAATCTATGTATAGCAGCAAAAATCTGTTTAGTTCAGTTCAGTTATTTATAGATAAGAATTTTCTTTACGTCAAACATATTCTTAGTATACATTATTACATAGGTAAATAAACATAACAAAATAACAAGTACAAAATAAAGAATAAGTACAAAAATATAATATGAGTGGATTTGACCAATAAATTGTATTTCTATTTCTAAATCTACAACATCGGCGTCAAAGCATAGCTATTGATTTCCCAAGCTTTGCCTTGTCTTCTGGCCTAATCCCAAGCATCTTTCTCACGCCACCGTCACTCCATAAATATTTACATTTAGCCATGCACGACTACTACAATGCGCACACCAGTGAAAAGGTCACAACATTATTAGCATATGCATGCATGCATAGAGCCGTGCGTACGCGCAGCGCAATGCATTCGTCGCGGGCACGCGTGGCCAATCAGCTGGCGAATGTACTAGGGTTGCCATGAACAATAAATTTAAGTGAACAGTAAAATAATCTTATTTGATAATGTGTCTTGTCTAAGTGCTTATTTTGTAAGCTTAAAGAAATAAAACATTTTTAATTTGAATTTGATTTACCATACCATAATTAACTACCAGCGTTGGTTGCTAGCATGCAAGTCATCCAACTCATGCTGAGGCAAGGCCTTTTTATTTCTGGTCTTAATGCTAATTTCTAGCTTTGGGTTTTCAAAACTTGAGTCACACAGCACCATCTAACCCTCAATTATCTAGAGATCATAGAATCCCAATGTCTGAGCTTTAAAATGTCCATCAGTGGGTTACAAAATTCTTGAGCCTACTGGCAACACTATGAGAGTGCCATCCCTACCCGTAGGTAGGTAGTACTTGTATGGTAGCTATACAATATAGTACCTACGTCGGCATGCGAAACTCGTCGTCGCCTCGCCGAAGGAATGCAAGATGACCGATTAGTACAGTTTTATGTGGCCAACACCTGTAGTACTGTTGCGATTGTATCGAGAATGTATTTCCTTTCAATTGTTCTGGTTTTGATAAGGTTTTAAGTGCTTATTCGTAGTTATAAACTTCTGAGCTGAGGTTATCAATCATGTTAGGTTTGCAAACACTATGGTACCTACCTAGTGATTTATAAACATTATTGTCATACAAATTATTGTATGACATGACAATTAACCAAAATAACTGAGGTTTTTTAGATATTTTTTTTGTTAAGGACGTTTACTTTACAAAGTACGCCTATATGTAATTAAAAACCTTGAGTTCAGTACTCATACGAGTAGATATGCAGGGAAAGGAGGATATACCTGATTTTGTATGGTATAGAATCTATACCATACAAAATCAGGTATATCCTCCTTTAAAAAAAAAAAAATATTATTTTTTGTTTCCCTTATACAATGTAGTGCTAACTTCACACTCATTTACTACGCAACCATTTCTAAAAATAAAATAAGAAATATTTTTTTAGAGTATATCCTTCCCGCGGCTTTGCACGCGTTTCCACGGACACGTTATTAGGTTTTTTCTATCCCATTTTAACTGATTAATAGGATAAAAAGTTTTTATTTATTCCAAGCCTAGAACTACCTGTATACAATATTTCAGCCCAATCCGTTCAGTACTTATGGCGTGAAGAGGTAACAAATATCCAAATATCAAAACATGCGCATTTATTTTTATGTAATTTTATCGATTAAACAACCCTAATTGAACTCCCTTACATTTTGCTAAAACCCTGCGTCTGACACGTCGTTGTCCATTCAAATCAAAACACTGCAGCGTGCATAAAGCCTGTGATACACAGACAATAAAAGAAGCACATACATACATTCATACATAGGCAGTATGCATTTGATATACACCTGTGTGGAGCGTGCTTATTTATGCTTGCTGGTCGTGGCGCGAGTACAGAAGGAAGCTACGGGAACTGTGTTGGGAAGAAATGTTCACTGTACTGGACCTTTCGATATAATTCATTGATACTTTAATTAAATTCAATAATGCTTTAATTTAACTTTTTCACTCCTCACGTGCATATTCTGTAGATAAAACTTTTCAAACCACCATGGTTATTAACACGTAAGTCAGTTGCATAACGAAATATTTTTGATCATGGCGCCTGAATACGTTTCATGCGATCACGAAATAACTGAAGGCACTGCGAGTAAGTTTTCATTGGTATGGTAAATATCCCGTTTTAAATGACTTATGTTGTCATTTATTTATTTACAAAACAAAATTCGCAGCCCTTAAGAACTAAAATTGACATACTTAATCACTAAAGAAAGGGCCAATACAGGATATTAGCATATTGTGCAGCTTAACTGACAATTACCAGGAATGATCCAGCCTGCCAGGTAATCGTCACTGCCCATAGTGACTAGGTTAAATAAAACTTCACACTTCAACTTCTTTATTCAGGTTTAATGAAAAAGGCTCTCAGGTGAGATTGTTGCCAATTCTATTCACGATAGAAAACCTAAACTCAACCGCATCGCAATAGATTGGATCATCGTAAAAACGTGAATTTGCAAAATAGTGTAAATGCTGAGATGTATGACTAAATTCAAGAGAAAATATAACTTGAGCAAGAGAAAATCCAGTTTGATTACTTGACATTTGACGTTTTAGAAAATCCGTTCTGAAAAGCGACTTATAAATTTCAAAACGCTCCCGCTACCGTTTATGACTCACATCCGTCCAGTCCATGACTTATCCCAGCCATAAAGGCGCCTGCAGCATAGCTTAGCATAACATAAACTGTTCGAAGTGCAGCCACAGCCACACATTCTATTTGAATAACCCCAGTGTGGACGCTGCTTTAGCCAGGTGTTAATATTTCATGAACTGGGAATTTTAATTTTAAATTATTGCGGTTTTGTCTTTACTGGCTTTATGCCTCTTTCGGTTTTGATCCCCTGTTTTATTCAGGTTATATACTATTTATAGTTTATTTTTCCACTGGTGGGATGACGTCCTGCGCGCTATGGCGCTCATTGGGGAGGTGCATGTCCAGCAGTGGACTAACATAGGCTGATGATGATTATTCCACATAATGGGTTGACGGTATCACCAGTGTCGCAGAGCATATTATAGATGAGGGAAGCACAGGACAGAAAAGGCTGGCAAAAAAGAAAGGAGGCATAATACCCAGCAGTGGATGATACCAGGCTAAAATGATGACGAATGATGATGAAATGGTTTATGTTTAGGTACAGTTGACGACTGTTACATTTTTTGTCTGACCGGATAATCGTGGGGAGAAAATATCGACAAAGTAACATCACTAGCAATCAGCTTCCTGCTCAGAACAGATAATTTGAGTTATCGATTTCGGACGAAAAACATCTAAAACCAAAGCCATTCCAATTTCCAATTCGAAAACATCGACCGTTAAATCGACATGTCCATTTTTAATTTATTGCACAGCACTAACCAGGCTGGCAGTCTCTTTAGGACGGTCCTTACTAGAAACTGAGCTTTGATGCAATCGAATAAGGTATGTTTTGCAACGTCCAACAAATGCAAAGTGCATCGATGAAAATTTAATTCATACGAAATTGAAATATAGTAGACCACATACTTAAAACTGATGTAATGCTTAGAGGTTTGCACTACGACGAGTTTTCAAGATAGTGAAAAAATAATATAACCCAAATATGTACGACCACGACGGGACTAAAACCCGCAACCATCCAATCAGTTCTCATTTACTAACCTATTACGCCATCAGGTCAAGTACCTGGTAGTCAAAAAGAAGGTAGATGGTTCAAATCCCATCTAGGTCTTTATTTTTTGGCATACTTAAATATGTCCTATATTATTATGTTGAGTGACTTTGTATATGCAAAGTGATAGCTTTATAAGCAATTACTTTTTAATTCCACTCCCAAACGTTGGACTAATAGTTTTCGATAATTGCAATTCGAATAGAGTTTCCCACGCATCGATCCACAAATATATCGAGAGGTTGATTAATCGAATCAATATTTAGGCGCTCTGCATACGCGTAGTGTTGGGAAATTATCGATTCTTAAAACTAATTAGAGTAGCTAATTAAGCCTGAGCTTTTGTAATTATCGTGGTTGTTTAATTAAGAATAATTATTATGGATAATGCACGAAAATTATTGACAAAATGTATGATGAGGTAGTGCTTAACTCACATAAGGCCCGCGCGGGTTTGTTCTTGTATGCAATTGGTGAATCAACATTCACCATATTCAACATCGGGTCGCGAGGTAAACAATTGAGCAGGTACCAAATACCAAACAAATACATATGATATAATAATAACATTAAGGTAAATAAATAGATAAACATTTTTGGACAGTCCACACGGCATGATCTAGCCCCAAAATAAGCAGAGCTTGTGTTATGGGTAGGTAAGGTACTAGATGACTGATATACCCAATGCATAACATAGATATATATTTTTTATTGCACATAGAAAATACCCTGAAGGTCCGGAACAAACATTTGTCCTAAGGCGGGAACCGAACCTCCTGCGTTGAAGGCAGATCTTTCGCCCGCCCCACCAAATCAGTAGTCAAGCTGGTAGTATGCAGAAACAAAACATATAATAATAAGGTTGCTTATAATAATATAAGAAGCAGTCTACAGAATCTTAAAACATATAACATGTCCCTAAATTCGATAAAAACCTCGCTTCTTTCGAAATTCCCTTATCAGGCGACTTCCATCGCATCCCAAAGGCAATTCGCACATTACGTTATCGACAAAACAATATCCTACGTTATCGACAATGTCGTGGCACATCCCTAGGAATCCAATAAAGTGATAACACAAATTGTGCATGGCATCCATTAATCTTAAATGGTTCGTATAAGAATTTAGTGCTGCGATAGCGTGGCGTGGTACCTATCGATAGTTACGGATCGATGTTTCAGCCTATAGGTTTACGTTGTATTGATTTAGCCTGAATTGTAATGGGCTGACAAAAAGTTCGCCATTTAGAATTTTTTTCGCCAGTTACCAAAATATAAAGTCAATAAAAGTTTAATAGGCATAGGCACTGCCATTTAAGCTTTAACGTGTTCTTGTGTACAGACCACGACTCGATAAACGTAGTGTAGGACGCCCTCCTACCAGGTAAGATGACGACCTGCAAAAGACTGCAGGTAGATGCTGGATGCGTCAAGCTGAAGACAGGGTGCTATGGCGCTCATTAGGGGAGGCCTATAATATCCAGCAGTGGTTTAACATAGGCTGATGATGAGGTATAGATAGAATGAGAAATGATATTAATTTGTATGTCGCCTTAACTAAGGTAATAGCATGAAAATGATGCCATCCTTTTTATTTCTATCGCAATGAAAGAGACTGCAACATTTTTAGTACTCGCAGATTATTGGCTGGTTGGCAGCTAGAAAATGCCTCGGCATTAAGCCCACCCTTTGTACCTTTAATAGTGCATTAAAGTTTAAATAAATAAATTATTTGAATAGAGTTTTGGCGACAGCTAAACGAACACTAATACGAAACTTATTTACAATTAAACACCTACTTTAGTAATAAGTACTTTAACACATAACTTAAGTAAGTATACGTAATCCAAGACATTACTTTTACTCATAAGTAATAGGGGTCCATATGAAAAAATAATTGGTACTTACAAGTTATTAAGTAAAAACTAGTTTCAGTTGAAAAACATCTTGAAGGTCAAGGCTTACCTTACGGTACCTAAATGATTAAAGGTTACAAAGGTTACCAATAACTAAGCTAATCAACCATAATCTATCAACAAACCTATTCAATCAAAATACGGAAGACAAATTAGAATTGAAATTGAAATTCATTGTTCGCCAATAACGTGGGAGTTAACGACCTTCTTCCCACTGCATCGGAGCATTGCTCTGAATATAGTAGCAGGTTTGAATCCCACTCAGAACACACTCTTGAATAAGTCCGAGCAAAATTGAGACTTAAATCTAACGAAGGAGAACTCATCATTGCTTACAGTACAGCCCTAGTTGTCTAACGGGTGTCATAGATCTTGTATCTTATCTCAAAGAAATAGAACTCATTTTGTTCATTAGTTATTTGGAGTGGAATTCATTTGACAATGGCATTTCTTGATAGCTATATGCAGGAATGAAGTTGTATAAGCTTTGCAGATTTCACTCGGTCTATGAATATTAACTACCAATATTTGTTGGAAATAAATGTTGTCCTTTTCGCGGGTTTCTCCCTACCTCATTATATTATCGGTTCACACTCATTCACTGCTGGACATAGGCCTTCCCTATACGACGCCAAAAATAATAGCGGTTTCGAGCCGCCTCCATCCATCGACTCCCTGCGACCTCTAATACAATGTCGTGGGTCCATTTAAGTAGCGCGTATTATATTTGAAAATTATACCTCTACACTTGAGTTAATTTAAAACTATGATAATAGATAGCTTTAGTCTCTATTAGTAAAATCCATTAATTCGCTTATCAGAGAAGTTGTTGTTGATGAGATGTTTAAGGTATCCAAAAAGAGTTTTCAATTTATTTGTACTAGCAGAATATCAACAGCCTTTAAATCTGAGGAATTTTATCAAATTAAATTCAATTTATTTAACCATTTCGAAAATAATTTTCAAGCTAATAAAAACATCAAAGATTCATTTAAAATTTAATTGAATCTTTAATATTAAACACGAAGTATCAGTAAACCCAATCCCTTCCTATAATCATCTCAACATTGCGTAAACGTGAACACTCATCAATGGACCTTTTTACGGATTATTACGTCATCTCCGTACAACCCTAGCACGGCAACACAAGTGTGAAAATTAATGGAAATGTTCACTGAGAGTGTTCACTGTAGAATAAGGCAACATTGTCAAAATGGCTTGATTTTCGAACCTTGCATAAGTTCTGATATGTCGTATGTCTATATCGTAATGAGTCGTTTTCTATTTAATTTGGTATTATCCCGTTACACATTTTTTTTTTGGCAGTAATTGCCACTTAAACTAGGTAGGTACTTACCAGCATTTAAAAAAAAATCCATCGTTGTATTCTTGCCAAAATGAATAAGATATGAACCTATGTAGTTTTAAAGAGGTAAGAGAATACTAATAAGTAGTATGTTAAAATCCCTTTCATATTCGTTTTTCATGCAGTTTCCAAAGCAATGCCCGCATCTTGACTACCACGGCGCATTTTTCCCGACTCAAGAGTATGTGAACTAAAGCGACCCACTTTAGAATCGATTGAGCATTCGATAACTCGCAGTTTAATCGAGTACTATGAAATTACCGATTACGGGAAACCGGGTCACGAAAAATAGGGTTGGCATTCGGATTTTAAACTTCTACTACGATTTCGGTGACTTTTACCCGTTAAAAGAACGGATTCGTGCATTTCCACGAGCATTTTTGCGTAATGTAAAACGAGAAGTTTGGAACTTACGCGTGGATGAAAACCCAGCTGGGTGTTTTCAGATACTTTGAACTTTTGAATGTTTGGTTTACGGAGAACTGGCCTTTAGTATACAGTGTCAATTTTAAATTTATAAAATACGCAAGATTCACGTAGGTATATATGTATGTAGGTAGGTAATACCCATATATTCAATCAATAGTAAATCAGAGTAATTTAAAACTATCTGTGCCGCATCTTCACACGCGTAGAGTTCACATTTTTCTTCATCATCATCATCATGAGCCTATAGCAGTCCACAGCTGGACATAGTCCTCGCCCAATGAGCGCCATAGCGCCCTGACTTCAGCTTGCCGCATCCAGCATCTACCTGCAGTCTTTCGCAGGCCGTCATCCCACCTGGTCGGAGAGCGTCCTACACTACGTTTACCGAGTCGTGGTCTCCACTCAAGAATACGTTTGGCCGTCGGTTCTTCGCGAGACATTTTTTTCGTGTTCAAATATTATTGCGCATTTAGTAAGTAGCTGTTATTTAAACAATACAAACATACACTCAACGACATCAAGAGATTTTATTAATTAGTATAACTAGGTAGCTTTATCCGGACTTTTCCTAAGGAACCCTAAATGTAAATGTTCTTCGACTACGTTGAGCAAAGTTCTGATAACAATGCGGTTTGCGTATGTTAACATTGTAAGCGTGTAAGTTCTGGGATGGAGAAAATATCGTTGCATTTTTTTTATTTAAATTAAATAACTTTTTTTGTATAATACCTATATGGGATAAGAACACCAATAAACTTTCCGTGAAAACTTTGCAGTCAAGTTTTACAGATTTTGGTATAGAAAAAAGTTATCATCATCAGCCTATCTTAGTCCACTGCTAGACATAGGCCTCCCCCAATGAGCACCACAGCGCCCTGTCTGGACGCATTCAGCATTTACCTGCAGTCTTTCGCAGGTCGTCATCCCACCTGGTCGTAGGGCGTGCTACACTACGTCTACCGAGTCGTAGTCTCCACTCAAGAACACGTTTGCCCCCAGTAGTTGGTAGAAAGAAGTTCTTATAAACGAACTTAATTGGTGGTTTTATTCCTTGCAGAAATTTCTTTCAGACGACCATGCAACAAGGGACCTTTTTTCTAAGGCATTTTATTATGTTATGTCATTGTTTATTTAAAGTTGACAAACGAAATGAATATGTATGAAATTTCTAAATCGTACGTTTATATATAATACAAAAAGATAACGATCAAGACACGTAGAAAAACTCCATAAAACGTTGGAAACGTACAGCCACAGAATAAACAAGAGATCCATAGACAAGTCAACAGTCTAGTTTCGAAAGTGAACGTTTGTTTATGACAGCGACATCGCTAGACGAAGAGAATATTTGAATAGACATATGACAGTTATTTGTCTGTGGGCGAACTGACAATAAGGTTGACTATGAAATTAATGGAAAAGCGAATACTATTATCATTTTCGAGATCCATAAATGAAAGCCAATTAGATAAACAAATAAAGCTGTTTTCACTGTCATTTTTAAAACAGAAAATTTTAACTAAGCAAAATTTACCCGGTTACGGCCATTATTCTCGTATCACAAAACGGCCTTTCTATTGGCCGATAAAACATTACGATGGAGGGAAACGGTTTATTTATAAACGCTAGCCCACATAAAATCCGAATGGGTGCACTGTATCATGGAATTGCATTGCGAACTGCAATAGCGTGAAACTATTTACCATGAAGACTAGGTATCGTTTCATTTTTTATTAGCTTTAGTCAGTTACCTTATATGATGATCATTGTCTGTGTGGTGCCAGCTTAGGCAGCCTTCACATTAGGTCGCAAGCAGTGCGACAACCGCGCGACTTGACTTGATTGTCATAGAAGACGACAGAGCGGCAGCCGTGTGCGTCACCCTAAAAAATCGCGCGGCTATCGCACTGCTTGCGACCTAATGTGAAGGAGTCCTTAGAAAGCACCATCCCAACTCTTCCCGCTGGTGTCGTAAGAGGCGACTAAGTGTCGCGTACGTGTTACCAGGGGCGGCAGCAGCGCCTCCGACAGAACAATTCTACCACTTCTTATAGGTAGGACCCTAAATGATAATAATATTATGAACAACTTTTTTAAAAACAAGCCTTTGTCCATAAATTCCAAAGTAAAAAGTAACTAACAAGGGGGTAGCGACGGGGTACGTCGTTTAGGAGTTCCTATGGCCACCTTCCTTCATCAGACCAGCTCAATGGTATAATAATAACATTGTACTGCCACCGAACTTAACATTGTACTGCCACCGAACTTAACTAAGTATGCCAAATTTCAACTCGATTTCGGTTTACTGATCTTAAATTCAGTTGCAAGAAATATCCCACACATACATTCCTAGGTACCTACAATATACTCCGACTAGGTGGGATTAACGACCTGCGAAAGACTGCAGGTATATGCTGGATGCGGCAAGCTGAAGACAGGGCGCTATGAGCGCCATAGCGCCCTGTCTTCTATTCTATATAGCATATATAGCAGTAAATCTTATATAGCATATCCTATATAGCAGTCCATTGCTGGACATAGCATAGGCCTATGTCCAGCAGTGGACTGCTATATAGGCTGATGATGATGATGTCAATATACTAACTAACCACAGGGCAAGCTAAATAAAAGCTAGTTAAAGAACCTTAACACGTCGCTAATAAGTACTCTTAGCTTAACAGCCCTACCGAAACATCTGTCTTAAAACTAAAAGCATCTTTAAGAAGTTTTACTGCTTTGAGACGCATCGTTACTTGTTTATGATATACATATTGGTTTCTCTAGTCGTTTGAGATGAGAGAACTTTACTCCCATGGGTTTTGATTTTATTACTTAGGTATATGATTAAAAGCGTAGAATATCTTGGCCATTTTTATCTGGCGCGGTGGGCGAAGGTCCGCCTGCGACGCAGGAGGTTGCGGGTTCGATTCCCGCCTCGGAACAATTGTGTGCACGATCTGCAGATATTTGTTCAGGGTGTTCTGGTCGTTTTCTATATATAATAAAAAATATCTATCTATGTAATATATTGTATTATGTATATCAGTTATCTAGTACCCATAACACAAGCTCTGCTTACCATGGGGCTAGATAATGCTGTGTGAATTGTCCAGCATTATTTATTTATTTATTTTAATATTAAGCTGAGCTTATTTGAATGTGAACCCTAATGTTTGTTGGAAGAAAACTCTTTGCCAGGGTTAAGCTCGCCATATCCTATTTAGTTAAGTTTTTTAATGTTTTATTATGTGTACAATAAACAGTTACTTAATTTAATGATGTTTGGAAGGACGGTCAATTCAGATGTCGCCAAAACTAGTAAAGTAAATAAAAATAAGTAAAATAATTTGACAGCACTAAAGTGTTGCCGTCCCTGTCTATACGAAATAAAAAGGATGGCATAATGTTTTTGTATTTTCTATCAAATAATAAATATCCATCTAAGTAAAAGTAAGACAGGGCGCTATGGCGCTCATTGGGGGAGGCCTATGTCCAGCAGTGGACTGCTATAGGCTGATGATGATGATGATGATGAAGTACCACAAGCTCTGCTTAGCTTGGGGCTAGATGATAATATGTGGATTGTCCAGCATTTTGTTTTAGTGCTGCCAGATAACTTAAGTTTTATTTATTTTATTTTATTTTGTTTTATTTGGAAGACATACAGTTTTACAAACTTAACAGATAACTTAAATAAAAAACCTATAACCATTTATGTGTCCTCGCATATAGTAGCTACAGAATTGCTTGCTTGCAGAGGATAAATGAAAATGAAATAACTAAGTCTTATATAACTTCGACATAGGTACATTGAATTAAAAATAAATAGAACTAACAATAGACAATAAAAATATTATGATATATGTATATGCAAGTACCTACTAACAATTACCAAAATTATACAATATATACAGAAACTAATATATAGTAAAAAAACAAAAAGCAGAATTTATAAAGAAAAATGATACATAATCCTAATAACTTAAGGTTAAGATGATAACGCATCAAAACAGCAAAAAAAAATTTGAATTAACAACAATATGGAATGATCAAACAAGGCGCTATACAATACCTTCTCTATACTGACAATGAGCACCGATCTTACAAGCTCTGTCAACTCGAACAGAAAATAATTTTCGTCACGTTTATCGCGATAATATAACCATAGATAATCTACATAACACAGATAAGATATAATGTCTCAATAAACCATAACAAGGAACGACATGGTACGCAAATGTCGGCTTTCACGTTTAGAAAGCAGCAAGACTTAATGAACCATAGTCGGTGGTTGAGGCAAACGAGCAACAATAATCGACCAATGCAATCCACAACGTGGATTGAAGAAGACTTACGCTCACTGCAAGTCCTCACATTGGATGTAGGCAGTACTAAAATTTCATGGTCTTCTTTTATTTTAGACGCTATGTTATGTTATTTGGAAAACATATTACGATTGAGCCTTTTGATCGGTATCGTTAAATTAGGTGTGATTTTTTTTTTAACAATTTGGCGGGTTCGATTTCCGTTTCAGACAGGCAATTATTTAAAAATCTTTGAATGCAGTTTAAATATATTTTTTTAATCAAAATGAAGTGTTCTTTCAGTAAAATTTTCTATCTACAATATTTATGGTATTCTATATATCCATGTGGCTGTGGGACGCTCTGTATGTTAACAAAATAATAAAAGTATTTATAATTTAAACCTTTGACAGTTGTTATGGAACAAATTTAAATTTCTTGCGAGGCTTACGCACTTTAATAGCAATAACTTTAAACAGTTCAGCTAACGGTAGACTATTACAAACAATGTAAAGGCAGCTTAACATTATTGTACTGTGCATGTATTTAAATCGAATTTTCAAACTTGTAGATGCTCCACCGCGTGTCTCTTTTATCGACTTTTGACGACCGATGATGTGGCGCGGTGGGCGAAGGTCCGCCTGCGACGCAGAAGGTTGCGGGTTCGATTCCCGCCTCGGAATAAATGTGTGTACGATCTGCAGATATTTGTTTCCGGTGTTCCAGTCGTTTTCTATGTATAATAAAAAATATCTATGTAATGTATTGTATTATGTATATCAGTTATCTAGTACCCATAACACAAGCTCTGCTTACCATGGGGCTAGATAATGCTGTGTGAATTGTCCAGCATTATTTATTTATTTATCTCTCCAATGGATTTCAGCAATAATTTTAAAGTCGCTCGTCTACATCTTAACTACGTCAAAGTACCTACTCGCTTCCTAGTATCAAAGCTTTTCCAAGAAAATATTTCCTATAATTATTGAAAAGCTTTATTTCCTTTGTTATCGATGTATTTTATTTCTTCAGTAAAATCTATGGCAATTGTATAAGTATCGTTGACAAGTACGGTCTTTATTTTTTATCGAAGCGGGAGTAGTATTTATTATTTTACCAGTGTCTTTACGCTTTCTTGAAGAGAATAAGATAAAATAATAAGATTTAATATTATAACTCTTTATAAAGTTTATGACGGAATTTGTTCTTTCTATTTTTATACATATTCAATGTACTTAGGCGTAACGATTTGGGGATATTTGTGTAAAGTTGTGGTGTTATGTAAATAAATAATTTGAATGTTGAATTTGAATTATATTTTTTAACTCTGCCTGAGACAGAGAAGTCGTTGTCATCATCAACATCATCAGAGTCATCACCATGCCTTTCGTACTGTCTTCCTGTAGGTAATTCAAAGTCAAAGTCAAAATAATTTAATTCTTTAGGCTTACAAAATAAGCCCTTAGACAAGTCAAATGTTATACTATAAATTATTATCATATAAGATTATTTTCCTGTTTTATGTTAACTTAATTATTACCATACTTATAGCATTGTTTTACTGTTTACTTAAATTTTTTGTCTACTAGTGGAAGAAGTGAAAAAGATACCACTATAGTATGTTCAGTACAGTGACGGTCCTCGTTAGGTAGAGTATAATAAAAAATATCTAGCTATACAACATGTATGTATACTGTATTAAGTACTAGCGACCCGCCCCGGATTTGCACGGGTAATTATATACTTACATGTTAACCTTCTTCTTGAATCATTCTATATATTACTGAAAACTGCATTAAAATCCGTTAAAGAGTTTAATTAAAAGATCTAAGCGAACATAGGAAGCAACTTCTTTCTAAACTATGTAATAAGATATCAGTCAGTACCCATAACACAAGCTATGCTTAGCTAGGGGCTAGATGAGGCTGTCTGGGTTGACCAGCATTATTTATATTGGAGCCTGTCAGAGGGGGTAACCTACAGTATAGATGAACGCCACTATACATTCATGCAGGTGGAACATTGAATAAACTTTGATTTTAGTCGAATGGAATTTTTACCCCCAATTCCCGGATTCTGGATTTCCAGGAACACCGTACGGACATAATTCCTAGACGAATCTGTACACTGCACCTAACCCGGTTCAGTCTACGGTGGGGTAACCGTAGCTGGAGACAACCGTTCCCGCCACCTAGCACCAGGACGCTCAACTCTTGGTGGGCGGCCTATTCCTGGCGCTGATTCCCGGACTGGGAGGAAGAAAGGGACTGGCGCTAAGGCTGACGGGATTGCCCTGGAGAAGAGTACGGTTTGTCGCATTGCTTGTCTCCTAGGTGATATCTTCATTCAATACTTGTCACTGCCTTCTTCCATTAGGTAGGTACTTAAAGTAATTTCAAATCATACTGTACTACAAATAAAATGTTATTAAAACTTTACAAAAAACCAGCATAAAATAATTAGCAGTCTAAAAAACATTATCCGAACATTTGGCCGGAGCGCAATTCTTACAAACATGTTCTTTACGGGAATGTGTACAATAAATGCAGCAGTTTCCGCTTTATCGCCGTGAATATTAAAATTCTCTTTAATTTTTTACAAGGGTTCAGTACGTTTGATGATGCTGTAAAAGTAAATGAGGTTTTTGTAGCGTATTGTCGCTATGAGGAGAAGATTGACGTTTTATGAAATACGTTCGGTGTTCGTTATCTTTCTTAGGACCTTCTGTCGATTTCTAACGCAAGTAAATGACTTGTAGGTAAGTTGTGGATCGTTGGACAATCATCTATTGCCATTGTATTATATGGAAAAGATAAGCTAAGTTTTTCCTTTGAATTGTTATCTCAATAATTATACAATACAAATATCTTGAATAATATTGAACTCACGTGTTTTTTTTTGTGTTCCTGGAAATATAGCCTCTTTTAATTAGGTATGTTTAAAACTGCAAATACCTAATAATTCAAAGTTTTAGTCCGATTTATTCAGTAGTTGTAGTATCAAGATTACAAACTTTCCCGAAACTAATTTAGCCTCTAAAATATAAATGTGATTTCTAAATAATATTTTAAAAAATTTCATGTTCCAAGCAGCAAAATTACACCAAGTTCCCCACCTACGGAACCCTAAAAAATAACAAATTGGCGCACAGCCAGCGATCTTCCCACCATCCAAGAAACAGACTCAATGTATTGCAAACATCTTCTGTAGTTTTTGCCGAGAGCTCTTGTAATTTAATGCGAAAGCGACGCTTACAGACAATATGCTTTTATTCGAGAAACAAATCGAAGCCGAAATTGGCCGTTCGTCTTTATTGGAAGGGTGGACGGGTCCTAACAAACGTAGATAGGTCTTAACACTTTCATTGTTGTTGTCCGCCTCTGCGGGTCGCGCCGTAGTGGCTGGGCACTGAATGCCTTAAGGCCGTGTTCTAGAAGAAAACTTATCTTCGCTATCGTCCTTTAAAGGTCAACTTATCTTGGCTTTTTGTATGTATCAATCTTGAAGCCATGTTTTTGTACTTGTTTTTCTGGAAATGCATTTAGCTTTACTATAACATACACAAGTTAAACCGAGGTAAAAATTTAATTGATCGTACGCGACCTAATTTACGATTTTAGAATGTGTTAAACATTAATTTTAAAAAAGGTTAATTCATTTTAAAATAAAAATGTTTATTTTTAAAACCAAAATTTAATTTAATTATGTCCCAGAAAATTTCCCACTTCGATGGGAGAACGGACGGGACTGGATTTCTTAGAAATTACCCCCAGTGTGAGGCTTACGCAATATAATAGCAAAAACCTTGACCAGTGTGGAACTTAACGGCAGTGAGAAGAAAAACTATGCAACAGAAAGCAGTGTCTACCCATTGCAGGGTAGGCATTCCCTTTATGAATACCCCTATTAGTTTAGTAGTAACACTAATAATTCATGGAAGTAATGCAGATAAAGTAAAGCCAACTAACTTTGTATGGAAGATGTACTAAATCTATCACAGAACGTGTGCGGAGTCGATCAATACCTACCAAGTGTCGGGTAAATCTCTAGTTCACCGCGAACTTGAACCGAATTTATTTGAATGGGAATAGGCTGTAAGTGGGCCATTGATTTTACTGCGTTGCCTGTGTTGCCAACTCACGTATACATAAAGTTCCGCAAGTTTCCTATAAAGCAAGCTACTTTGAAATATTAATACAGATTTTTAAAAAACAATAATATCAATTTGGAGTAGTGCTACATATCAATTTCATCTTGTAGGTGCAGAAAGAAGTATGTGTAGCTTTTCGCATTACCTATTCATACACATTATAACAACTTAGAATGTTGCATCTGTGTTTAACATTCAAAATTCTAGAAGCTGGTTTTGGGTTATAAAATTCGCCAAATTCAACCTTTTTCTATCCAATTGGGTAACACTGCAGCGGTTGTGTTGCCAGCGGCAGTTACCAGATAATGGCACAATTGGATTCGGAACAGCTCCATGGGACCACAACGAGCTTCGGTGATTTTTGTTACGATAACTATTTATTAGCGAAACAATTGGGGCGCTTTGGGCCCTGTTACCATGATAACGGAAAAATTTACAAAAATACTTTTACGGGCATTCGCGAATGGGTTCTGTATATAATAATAATAATGTTTTTTTTCCCCACGGAGAAAACAAAACCAGTAACCATTTTCCTTCATCCAATGCGGCGCTGAGTTAGTTCGTAATGGATTATTGAAGAAGTAATTACAAGGTTGCGACCAATCTTCAAGAATATAAGTAACTAATTAGGGAAAGCAAACCCACAACAAATATTCAGGTTATCCAATCAAATATTCTGGGAATCTTTGCAAACTCATCTGCTCATGTGACATGGAAAATTAAGATCTTTGTGCGAAATGTTAGTTTCTGTTGTGCTGGCAGTATGACGCGTTAAGCGACAGGCAGAGCGAAGGTTCACAAACTCTCAAGCGCCATCTGTAATCGCGACAAATTAAAGCACGCGAGGGCTGTCAAAAAATCACGGTGACAGATAATGCCCTACTTAACTTACGCCAATTGTAACTTAATTTATTATTATTAAGAAACTTCTTATATACTAATCGTGCAATAAAGTATTTTCTACCTATTTATCTACTTAGCCCTCAGTTATTGGAGTTGGCAACACGCTATTCAACGACTTCTTTAAAAGGCCTTTATAAAAATTACATTACCTATCATTATAGTAGACTGGGTATTTTATCCATGCAGTTTTGTTTTTCTCCATCGAAAAACTAAAATGCTTTCAATCAGTCGCCATATTAGATCTTTTGACATTGATGTGTAACTTTCGTGATATTTGATATTTCGTGATTCCAGGTACATCTCAATTTTGAAAATCTGTTTGGGCCATAACGACAAACGGAATATCAACTTACGTCTATATACAACTCAAAAACCCTCTGAAACATTCCAGTTTTCAGGGGGGGGAATCTGGAATAACCCCTTATTTTGCATGCGGGTAAAAATAATAATATTCTGGAATGCACTCGTGATTCCCACCTGCACTCGCGACCGAGTCGCGTCCGACACTGTCGCACATAATCGTGCCATTTGAGCATTTCGAGCTGCAATAATCGCGTTCCGGGCTCTACGTTCCGTTCCACGAAATATTTTGCGCGTTCCGTTTGCGGTTATTTTCGTGTATACTACTGCACTGTCTGCACTTGGGAGCGTGTAAACGTGCGAGGGAATATGCAGGCTTTGTTTTTGAAAATGGAATGTAAGTGAACATGGAACGCTGCTGTTTAAATTTTTCTTAGAACGTTAGCTGGATTCTTGACTGAGAAGAGATTTTTATTTGTATTAAGAACTGTTACTGTTAAGTAAAAATGACATGTCGACTGAGTCAAAACAAACGTCGTTTGACTTGTTTGATTTACTCCTACTTTTTTTTGTGGTTAACGGTACACGATTTTTTATGTTGAGACCTCAACTCGAGAAACGTAGTGTAGAATGTCCTCCTCATTGAGGGCTATATGTCACGATGGCATATGCCCAGCAGTTCATTAGCATATCGGCTGGTATTGATGAAAAGCTTCATACGGGTCGGCAACATAAAAACGGCAACGACATAAATACTATATTCCACCCCAATGTCCTTAAATTTAATATCAAAGCCAACACTACATTCAATTTCATAATCCGGAAACTACAAAATACACAATCAGCTTTCTGCAAATCTGCAAACGAACCATGCAAGACCGTAATCCGTACTATTCCGTACAAATCCTCATTTCATCGACAAGTTTATCGACTAGACGTGGGCATCACTAGCCGAAGGTCACGTGCCGCGTGAGTTATCGATACCGGGACTTGTTTTACCTTAGTTGAAGTTAATATTAACAGGTTGTTTACATAGCTGAGTTTGAAATTTAATAAATTATGAATGAGGTTTAATGAGAATTTACTTACAGCGGAATTCACCGTAATAATCTTCCTAGAACCACTTCAAACGAAATGAAGATTAGATATGTATGAAAACAAAAGCTGGCTTACCTAGATTATCAAAAACATTTAATAACTATCCAATATAATCTCACAAATCTGTATCTAAGTATAGATTCATCATCAATATTCTATATTATTCCACTGCTGGACATACGCCTCCCAATATAGCAACAAAGCGCCATGTCTTCAGCTTCCCGCATCCAGCATCAGCCTGCAGACTTTCGCAGATCGTCAACCCACCTGGTCGAGGGCGTCTTACACTACGTTTGCCGAGTCGCGAGGTTGAGTTTGTGGAATGGTTGCTATAGTAATTTAGATTTATATTAGCATCATCATCATCCGCTCCGGTTTTACAAACATCTGTCTGCGACGCAGGAGGTTGCGAGTTCGATTTCCGCCTAGGGACAAATGTTTTTACGTTCTGCAGATATTTTTCCGGGTGTTCTGGGTGTTTCCTATGTATAATAAAGTTACATATGTATCTATGAAATGTTATACTTAAATTTATCTATTATTGTCTAGTACTAGTAGTAGCTCTGTTTACTTTGAGGCTAGATGATGCTGTGTGGATTATCCATAAATTTTTATTTATGACCGTTAAGATTGGTCTTCGCTGGGGCAAACGTGTTCTTGAGTGGAGACCACGACTCAGTAAACGTAGTGTAGGACGCCTTCCGACCAGGTGGGATGACGACCTGCGAAAGACTGCAGGTAGATTCTGGATGCGGCAAGTTGAAGACAGAGCGCTATGGCGCTCATTGGGGGAGGCCTATGTCCAGCAGTGGACTGCGATAGGCTGGTGATGATGATGATGAAGATTGGTCTATGTCAGAGCTTCCTTGATTTAATGTTTTTCTGGTTGAGAAATCCCCAAGTTCACACGCACACAGATAACTTCCCAAGCCAAACAATACAAGCGGCAATAACTAACTAACGTGAGTGCACTGCGAAGCGGCATGCATAACCAACTATTAAATAATGGTGTACATTAACTGGGCCTGGACGTGCCTTGCTTGGAATTGGATTTGCATTATAGTTCACTGTTGGAGAGAGTTGTAATGTGGGGCCTCTAGCAAAGCCTTAAGAGTTCATACCAAGAATATTCAAAATCAAAGTCAAAGTCAATAAGCATTTATTCTTTAGCCTTACAAAATAAGCCCTTATACAAGTCATATTTTATACCATAAATTATTATCAAAAAAAAAATATTTTATTGTTCACTTCAACGGGGCTGAACTGGATTATATACGACCAGAACACCCGGAACAAACATCTGCAGATCGTACACAGAATTGTTCAGAGGCGGGAATCGAACCCGCAACTTCAGTTAGTTTTTGTTGTCACTGACTAAAGTAAGTTCCTAGCAGATAATATACGACCTCTATGACGACCTCTGTGGCACGTTGTGCGAAGGTTCGATTCCCTCCTCGGGACAATTGTGTGTACGATCTACAGATATATTTTTCGGGTGTCCTGTACTATGTATAATAAAAAAATATCTATCTATGTAATATATTGTATTATGTATATGAGTTATCTAGTACCCATAACACAAGCTCTGCTTAGATTGAGGCTAGATGATGATGTATGAATTATTATTGTCCAGCATTATTTTATATATTGATTACGTCATCTATCTACACGCTGCGCTGTCAGCGTAATGACAAAAAAGCGTGTTATAAGTTTTGTAAATATTTGTCTGATTAAAAGGCTTAAAATGAAATGAAAACTGAGTTATTTACAGATTTCGTTTAATACCGACGCCCCCAGTAAGTTATTACTCCGCGCTTAATAAGTAGTTAGTCAGAGGAGGAGCACGGTATAATATGTAGGAAGGTACAGGCTAGGTACTGCAGATTGGATGCATGAAGAGATGAGGACCTACTACCGGAACACAACAGTTTAATAGTTATGTAGTTTTCTACATTATCATCCGGTTATTTTACTTAAAGGAAACATACCTTTGTTTTTAAAAAGAAACGAAACTGTATTCAAACCTTCTAAAATTCGCTTGCCTCACTCGGGAATTGAACCAGATAAAAATTCAAAGTAATAACCACTGGGCTATTTTCTTTTCGCGAAGAACCGACGGCCGCTGGGGCAAACTTGCTCTCTACTCAAGAGAGTGGAGACTACACACTATACAACTAGGTAAACGTAGTGTAGGACGCCCTCTAACCAGGTGGGATGACGACCTGCGAAAGACTGCAGGTAGATGCTGGATGCGTTAAGCTGAAGACAGGGCGCTATGGCGCTCATTGGGGGAGGCCTATATCCAGCAGTGGACTGGCTATAGGCTGATGATGATGGTGATGATGATTGGTTAGCAGAATTGGCCCCCAGTTCCTTTGTTAAACGCCCATACATTACTAAACGCAAGCGTCTCCACAACCTTTGAGAGATGGAACGGATAAAATCTTACGACTGCATTTTGACTACAATGAGAATAATTTATACTTAATAGCAGTAATTATGAATGTGTTGTGTTTTCATTAGAATGTTTTACACGTTCATTCAACTCTATTCCTGGCTTGTTCCGAAAAGTATTACCTTCCTACCTACCTTAGAGCTTTGTGGAAGATTTTGTTGTATTTTAACCGACGAAAAACAAAAGAGGAGTATGTATCTTCGGTTGTATGTTTTTTTTTAGGTATATTCGTCTATTTCTCTGTCTTATTATATTATATATTATGTATATTATGGACCGTTGTGAAAAATTGTTTCGCTATTGTACCGAGAATATCGTGTGTCTAATCCCGACATAGTCCTATAGAAATGTTATCCCCGAAAAACTTAAGAAACAGTTAATTGCTAAGAAATAATTTAGTTATTAGTTTTTTCAAAACAATAACATAAATGTTCTTATTTATTAATTGGAATATATATAATATTTCTTTACTATAAAAATGCGCGCTTTACAAAGTGCTCATACGTTATTACTTTATGTAACTTTTGTTTAAAATTTGTATAATTTTGATAATAAATGATTTAATAAGTGTTTGCATTCAGCTGTTGAGTTATTAATTAATTGGTTTTGTACTTAGTTAGGTTCTGAACAGTGTTTAGTTAATCTACGATTGTTAAAATATAAAGAACTTTGAAAAACAAAAACAACTGGAATATACAACCTAAGAATAGTATCGTACTACAAGACGATTTTTAAAAAGCTTAACACTTTGACTGCGATTTTTTTTCGACGACTGCGATCTATTTTTTAACCTAAAACATTCGTGCTGCCGCTCTACACAGCGGTTGTGTTGCGCCGCACATGCGTTTCGTTCGAAAAATATTACGGCTGTGCTGAGTCACAAAGATCTGTATTTTCTCAGCCGCTGCGCTAGTGTGGATTTACGCATATTAGTCACTTGTAGAAAACACATACCGTGTGATTTCAGCACTCAAAGGGTTAAAAGCTACTAATATCAAATCTTTGAAAATAAAACAAAGTTCAAAGCTTTCAGAACCATATTCTTAAATAAATAAAGCCTATTTGTGCAAAAACAAGCCTGTTACAAAGCTATTACTCATAAAAACACAGAATAATCTAGATAATAGCTACAAAGTGCGAAAAAGAATCCAAAAATACATTACGTAAGTAAATTCATTCTAACAATTGAATAGATCAATAAAACGACTGAGAGAAAAAATATTATGCAAAGGAAGACTGAAAGGAATAAAGTGGAGCGGGAATTTCCCCCACCTCTATAGAAACGCTCAGTTATTTTGATTTAGGACGCGATAGCGTACTTATTCTGTGAAAATTGTGATTCTAATGTGAAATGATATAAATAATGACATAAATGATTTTGACGACCGATGTGGCGCGGTGGGCGAAGGTCCGCCTGCGACGCAGGAGGTTGCGGGTTCGATTCCCGCCTCGGAACAATTGTGTGTACGATCTGCAGATATTTTTATTCCGGGTGTTCTGGTCGTTTTCTATGTATAATAAAAAATAACTATATATGTAATATATAGTATTATGTATAACAGTTATCTAGTACCCATAACACAAGCTCTGCTTACCATGGGGCTAGATAATGCTGTGTGAATTATCCAGCATTATTATTATTAAATATATTATTTTTATGTCAATACCTGTACAACTGTTTCGTGTATATCCCAAGGTGGTCTGGAAGAGGTCGAGTTTAGCGATAAGGCCGCCCATTTGTGCAGCTCAGTTAACTCTCTTCTCTTGTGTTTTTGTATTTTCTTGGTGTGCAATAAGTTTCATTTAATAAATTTTTGCTGCTTTTATATATTTTTTCTAATTCAAGGATCTCTATTTTCGCTTAAATCTTCTTCGGGCTTTGTTTTTCTGAACGTCCTGGACGACCGACGACGCCCCGCGGGCTTGTTTTATGTTGTCGGTAGGTACTGAATACATAAACATCCTTTTTTTATACCTACATAGAAAATACCCAGAACAGCCGGACAAAATATTTGCAGATCGTACAAACATTGTCCCAGGGACATGAACATCCTCCTGCAGGCGGACCTACACCCGCCACATCGCTCCTCAAATCCCGATCTCCCCACAGTTCATCCCTTCCCTGAATATCCCGGTAAGTCAACCGTCCCGCGAGTCACCTGCCCTGACAATTTTAATAAAATATTATTTAACGTCGCGTCGCGTCTCACTCCCGTTATTAAATACCCGCAGAATGCATTCGCGTCGGTTTTTTGCGTGTTTCTACTTATTTATTCAACACTAGTTTATGTCTGCGGCTTCGTATGATTTGGTTTTTACAAGTCAACAAAGATCTTACGAGTTTATGTACTTAAAACGTATTATTATTATTCCTGGTCAGACCTGGATATGTACCTGTTTATGGCCCAATCCTTTATCTTATCCTTGGGAGATTCCTTTATCCACTGTTGGATAAATAATTATTTTCGCTTCTGTCAACCTCCTCTGTATGTTCATAATTTTCCTCCTGTCCTGTATTTATAAGGCTCTAAGTATAAGTAATTTAGGGAATCATGTATATGTCCATATTTTATCCTTAGCACTTCGAGTGCTGAAATAGCTCCGTATGTGTTTTCTACAAGTGACTAATATGCGTAAATCCACACTAGCGCAGCGGCTGAGAAAATACAGATCTGTGTGACTCAGCACAGCTGTAAGGTTTTTCGAACGAAACGCATGTGCGGCGCAACACAACCGCTGTGTAGAGCGGCAGCACGAATGGCTTAGGTTAAAAAAAAGATCGCAGTCGTCGAAAAAAGTTCACAGTCAATGTGTTAGGGCCATATAAGACAGGTAGATTTTAATCATGGGTCGAAGAAGGTAAAACCTTACAGAAAACATTCCTTTATAATGTGTCGTAGAGCGTACAAAAACAATGTACAAATGCGAAATACCTAAACATTAGCCACGTTACCGCCATTTACATTTTGCGAAACAGTTTTCAGTGTTTTTGTAAGCAAATACAGATACCGACGCTGCTGTTGCTTCCGGAATTTTTAATTTACGCGCCAACAGAGCTTCAATATCCGCTCATAGCCGGCTCAAACCGGTTTAATAACAAAACTCTTCGATTTGCGAACAAAAGGTCGCCAATTGGCGTGAAATGTGTCGCATTTTCAATATATTTGGTTGTTGGAAATACTAGCACTCTATTGAAAAAGCTTTTTGGTAACTCTGTTGGTTTGAAACGTTCATTTGCCTATAGAAACTTCTAGATAAACCTCTGATGTTCTACATGTGAAAGGTGAGATTTGTTACATTACACCTAGCTTAATGGCATTAGGCTTACCAGCAGAGATTCAGGAAGCTGAAATTTAAGAGTGGGTGAAAAATATGTAGAAGTTATTCATAAAATATAAGCCACTTGACGAGTATTCATAGAGCAACCTAGGCAGGTAATGTTATAGAATAGACTAGTTATATTTCGACACATACAATATACGATATCTATACGAATAAGAATAAGAAAAGTTTTATTTGGCCAAAGAAAACAGGCTTCACAATTAAAGCAGTAAACACATAAAAAAAACACAGTACACAGTATAAAAAAACATAAATAATTTTTTTATTATACTGTGTACTGTGTTTTTTTTATGTGTGTTTACTGCTTTAATTGTCTAGCCAGTTTTGTTTGGCCAAATAAAACTTTTCTTATTCTTATTAAAAACATAAATAAAATTTTTATTTATGTTTTTTATTTATTATTTTATTTGATTATTTTTGTTTTTCTGTAGGCTTATTTAATAAGCCTACAGAAAAACAAAAATAATATGGCTACCGTGCTAGCGTATTGTATCTATAGAAAGAAAGAAACAATACTAAACATTGAACTTGGAGGTTTATAAGCTACTAGCTGCGCCTTGCGGCTTCGCCCGCGTAGAAATCTATGTGTCAAATGGTTTTTAATCCTCTTGAATCGGTCTAACTATTTAAAAAAAACGCATCAAAATCCGTTGCGTAGTTTTAAAGATACAAGCATATTCATAGGGACAGACGGACAGCGGGAAGCGACTTTGTTTTAATATTATGTAGTCATAGTATTAAAACAAAGTACATATTACACAAATGTTAAATAGTTTGAGACTAATTATTATAAAGAGGAAATGTTTAATTTTTTGTTTGTTTGTAATGAATAGGCTCCGAAAGTTCTGGACCGATTTGAAAAATCCTTTCACCGTTGGGAAGCTGCACTGTCCCCGGTGAACATAGGCTATATTATATTTTCAAAAAGTAAGGGATCCGTACTAAAGCCGTGCGAAGCCGGGAAGGTCCGCTAGTTTGAGATAAATTGCTAAATGACAACTATGAGTGATAATCTGGCAACTTTTAAACATGTACCTAATTTTAGCGGTAAACCTGGGTTTATGAATGAAAAGTTTTCCGACACAAAATTGTAGCCCGAATATCAGCGGTTCCTGCATAGCCTTTATACGAAGAGTAAAGGGAACTGGACTTTCAAAGTGAAAACTGGCCGAAACTACCAGGAGCTTTACACTTCCTGCCTAGGTGAGGTTACATTTTTCAACGAATAATCTCTAAAAGCCGGAAAGTGAAGGCCCGAACGCGAATCACTTTGAATCTTTTGAGTATTGGGTAACTAGGTAATGGACAGCTTTTGGTTGAAATACCTAGATTTTATCCGGGAAATACCGGGGCTTTCGTATTTTCTACGAAGTTCTGGTTTCCTTGGAACCTTTTGATTTCGGTTTTC
This sequence comes from Eupithecia dodoneata, assembly GCA_947044415.1. Taxonomy (NCBI): domain Eukaryota; kingdom Metazoa; phylum Arthropoda; class Insecta; order Lepidoptera; family Geometridae; genus Eupithecia; species Eupithecia dodoneata. The sequence continues at coordinate 12,250,550 of OX345658.1, read as the reverse complement.
TGTGCTCAGAGTAATGTAATAGGATAAATAAAAGTACAAATCGTATTAATGTTTTTGGTACACATGGTTATCTAAAATGTGAAGAAATGAATCGTGAAAAAACACTTATTCTCTCAGACAAAGACGGCTTTATTGCTAAGGGATCTCTTACAAAAATGTTATACTGAGCTATAATTGCTACAATAAAAAAAAACTTACAAATTTATTTCCCTTCGACGTATACAACCGCTAGGGTAAACGTGTTCTTTAGTGGAGACCGTGACTCGGCAAACGTAGTGAAGGAAGCCCTCCGGCCAGGTGAGATGTCAAAGTTGTAACTTCACCTGGTCGGAGGGCTTCCTTCTTCTTGCTTTTCTTTTGCAAGTGCAAAAGACTGCAGGCAGATGCTGGATGCGGCTAGCTGAAGATTGCGCTATGGCGCTCATTAGGGTAGGCCTATGTCCAGCTGTGGACTAGGCTATAGGCTGTTGATGATCATGAAACCTTATAGAAATCTTGGACACGTCAGTAATTTCAACTGTTTTTACCTTACTCTGTTATCACAAATTGCAATCGCCATAGTAAATAATGCCACATTATATATAGCTAAATAACCTAAATCTGTATTAAAACAAGTGGCACGGGAACGAACAACATTCTGCGTATTATAATATGGAGATAGGTGTATAATATATCTCCCATTACTTCCGCCATAACCCATAAAGACGCACAACATTTACCATAGGCACTCTCCAAAATACATGAAAGATAAACTTCACAATTTATTGTTACGCTTCAAGAAAGGAGGCTAGACAAAGCCGCGAGCATTCTGCCAGTATTTTGAACTAGAGTTCAAAATGGCGCTTATGAAACGAACTGTGATATTGTATGCATCACTACTACGAGTATATATATACGATACATAACTGCCTAATGTAGGACTGCCTTTGGAACACATCACTTCCATCCTGTTAGAAATAAGCTTATAAATAAATAATGCTGGACAATACACACAGCATTATCTAGCCCCATGGTAAGCAGAGCTTGTGTTATGGGTACTAGATAACTGATATACATAATACAATACATTACATAGATAGATATTTTTTTATTCTAGACCAGAACACCCGGAACAATTATCTGCAGATCGTACACACAATTGTTCCGAGGCGGGAATCGAACCCGCAACCTCCTGCGTCGCAGGCGGACCTTCGCCCACCGCGCCACATCAGTCGTCAAATATTTATTTATACTTCCACAGAAAGTTATTATTGCTGGATCTAGGATAATAACGTCTAATTATAAGCAGTTCAGAACCCTGACTTCGAATAAGAAGTCACATACTAACAGTACCTAATCTTTGTAAGAAGAGTGAAATATTTTTAAATTTTAACAAAAAGAAAATACAAAAATAATATAAAAAAATTACTTAAGGTTTAGTTTAGTCCAATAAGTTATTAAGAATAATGTATAATTCGAGTAGCGTTTTAAACGAGATGTATTTTTAGACTAGTTGCTATTTAGGCGAGAAGCATTTTAGGCCAATTTGTACTTAGACCAGCTGCTCTTTAGACTACTTGCTAACAAGCACTAAGTTATCTTTTCTGTTTCCGTCAGTAAATTATAGCACGCAGGAATGTTACAGACTACCAAACAGACATTCAATGGTGTCCTTAACATAAATATATATATTTTTTGCAAAAACACGTGTAAAACAAAGATACCTTACTTTATGTATGACACAACATGTTTGACCAATTTATGCAAAACAGCCTAACCGCTAAAAGGTAGTTCTAGTCCTAACAACTATTCTAGTAGTAGAAGAACTAATTCATACCTATTCTAGTAGTAATAGAACTATCGTATGCGACAAGTCTCTAAATAACCCATCCCGACGTTATTGGTAGAACCCCGAATAGACGTGTGGCCTGACAGCTTATAAGCGAATAGCATAATAGGGTGGATCTCCAAAACGCGTTCGACTCCGCCACTGTTTGCAAACTGTCAGTTCGCATCTCTATCCGATGGCTCGAGATTTGACGTGATTGTCTGATCAGAATTATTTCGTTGTTTTTCCTTTGTACGCAGAGCCATCTAGCAAGAAGTTGAAGTTCCTTTGTATGTGGCTTGTATGTGGTCAAGAGGATCTTTAGAAACTTTTAGGTATTCATATTGTCATCGTTTCCAAAAGTTCGAGTTAGAGTTGATGAAGTAGAATGTTTTGTGTTAAGTACATTATCATTCAAAGCCCGTCCCAAGGTTGCCTGGAAGAGATCGCTCATAGTGATAAGATCACCCTTTGTACTTCTGCGGTTCTTTCGATTTCTTTCTGTATTGTATTTTGTCTTGTGTGGTAAAATACAGAGCTATCCGCTTTGCAAATACTAGTCAGTTTGGCTCTACACTACACCAATAAAAGCTCTACCATACATCCCTCAATTTACACCAAATTTTTTTCATTTCAAATACCTATCGACATCGTCAACAAGGTAGATATTTGCATCGTAAAGTCCACTTTTAAAGCCAAATCTCGCTCCATTCAATGTTTTCAACAGCCTCCAAATTCTTATGTAGAAATTCGCCGCTAGCTGATAGCTCCGCAAATATCATGTTATTCGGAAAGCAAGTGCATCCAGCGGCAGAGCCACATTTCCATCTCGTTTTATAGTCGGAACTATTCCCGTCAGAAGCCGAGCAAATCGACACGGGACGGCCATGTCGTCTCCGTAATAAAACTCATCGCGTTGACAATCGTAAATCAAAACGTTATTCGCATGTTCAACAAAACAGTCTGTTTGCGCGTCCAGCGCTAGAATCTTGGCGTATATCGCGTTAGTGTCACCAGCATTAGTGCACCGTGTATTTATAGCCGAGGCGCTAATCCTCGGTCCGAACGCACTGTGACAAACTGCAATGTCGATGCAGGATTTACCGAAATAGTTCCGTATAAAGATGTCTCCTCCATTAGCCGTTCCGCCATTGTCTGCCGCCCGGCGTCCTTTGTTCGCCACCAATTAGACATAAGTTGGGCTTTAGAGCCACAGCACCTCAGGAACTAGGACCAGACTATTATTGCTTAATAGATTATGGCTGCGGGCCGCTCGTGCTTTGTCCCCCGGGCTGGCTACATAACTCAGGAATATCCTAGCGTTCAGTTTTCCCGGGATAAATAATTTCAACGGGCGCTGTGGCTTGTCTCACAAAGGCATTAGGGCGACCATGTTACTGGCTGTTCGAGCTGGCACAGCGACGAGGTAAGGACTGTATTAATATCTCAGTACATGATGGGTACAGCAGTTTTGGTGAGATATTGAATGGCAGTATGCAAAATGGAAGCGTCTGAGGCTAGAGCGAGATTGGCTGTCATCCATTGGTTCAGAGCTTTTGTGGGCTTGATTGTGCGCTGTCTTTGCTTGGACTCGCATTATGCGGGATGTTTGCTTGCTCTGATGTTATTTCTGACTATACTTGAAAGTACTTGAAGGACAAATCTATTGTCAGTCTAAACCACGTCTGCACTTTTTCTTACGTCTATGATTTATGGTTGTTTTCATTGGTGCTCCACTCATGGCTACAGTGAACATAAGAGATCATTTTTCACTCCCGCATTTGAGGTGTGTATTTGTTTTGAGCGACGGCGACGGTTGGAAAATATAAATCATAACGTCTCAGAAGGCTTTTGAATTTATACACAGTACGTGTACTCCTGACGGTAATTGTTATTTATTCTGCGGCTTTTAATGACGCGTTTGCTTACGGGCTTTTGCTTACGTGTAATGAAACCTCGAGTAAACTCGGTACTTGAGGGCTGGGATATTAATGGTTTGTACGCTTTGCTTTTTGTACCTTTGTGCTGTGAAAAGACGAAGTTTTATGGGCAATTTTAGGTACCGTTGGTCGTAAACAAAGATAGACTGGTTGAGGCAGTTTTATAATATATTGCAGCGCTGTGCCAAGTTCGGAGTAACCGAAGCTTGTAGCGTATACATCTAAGTCGAGCTCTATGAAGTCCTTGTTTAGCTACCCTCTTTTCATGAAATCTGCTATCCTTATTTTCAAATTAGGAACTACGTTCTGCTTGTTTTTGTACCGCGTAAAGGGCAATATGACCGACCTCGTCCATTCATCCATGTAATATGTGGGCGTAAGCGTTTGTACAACTGCAGCGCATTAACAGGCCCATTCTCCCCAATTTACTGCAGCGTGCGCACTGCGTTTTGTTAAAATTCCCGTGTCTGTCAAAGGACAAAGAGCTATTTATCTATTAAAAACGCTATAAAAGCCGCAGCCACGTAGGATGTCCACACGCCGGCAAAAAGTACAAAAAGGTGTCGACACGTCCGGAGCTGTGGGACACTACAGGACCGGACTAAAATATGGCCACCCCACACGACCCGTGGACATCCCGAAATTTATTTATAACGGGACTCCACTGTAGACGTTAAATGGATTTTGTATTTTTATAATGAATTGAAAACATACCCGTTACGGTAATTAAACGATTTATGTCGAGTGCGAAATGATGTAGCTGGAATTTATTAAAAATTCGTTGATTTTTATGTCATGTGTGTGTACTGAATTGTTTATATTTTTTATTCAGTTAGTATCCAATTCGCAATTTGTTTAATTGGATTTTCTGTGAAATACTTTAGGTTTTTATAAGCACTCCCACCTTATTTGATTTCTTCTTCTGACAATTTGACAACACAGTTAATTGCTTTTTTGAACTTATACAGAGGTAATAATAATATGTGTATTCATATACACGCTGAAAATGTACTATCGGCCTGAAAATGCTGAGACAATAAGACAAAAAATTATTATTATTCCTTATTGTGTAATGTATAGTATGATGTCTTATTTATTTCTACGTAGCATATCAACACATATGTATAATACAATTTGAAAAATAAGTATGTACGATACAATGAAACAAGTACGGCAATTTAAATCCCTTAATTAACTTGTACCCGTTGTACTTTAGGAAACGAGTGACCCATAATGTATCGGTGAGTCATAATTGGAAGTTATTCAAGAAGCCAGAGTTTTGATTCAAGCTATCATCGCTAAAGATAAGCCGACCTGTGTAATGTTGACGCGTTGCTCAATAAAGATTAAGAATTGCTACGCTCAGTTTCACATACAATTGAATAAGTTCCGTAATAAATATAAATACCGTACGTATTTCGTTGTAGGTGTACTTTTTTTATAAATTGTATGTGTTATGTTTGTGACAAGACAAAAGAATACGAACATAATAAATACCTACAAACAATGATCAAGTAGGTACCAGTAAAACGAAAACAGGAAAAACAATTGCTATAGCGAATGGTCCGTCTATTCTCACGATCTTAGGCTTTATCAGCAAACAAACCCTCCAGCCAATTGACAAAATCCGTCAACCCTGAGCTCAGAAAGGCGCTTTGTCAGACGTACAACCAGCACCTGAGGCCAGGAAGCATGTGTGTAATTTATTAAGTTACCTTGGAACATTGGAACTCTGTAGCAAATACTGGGCTACCTTTATTTATTGTAACTTGTTACTCCCGAGAAATAGATCGGATTGGGGTAGGGTACAGGTGAAAGTGAACTCTAATAAGTTGTTTTTGAGATACAGTCTCGTTTGTTACGAAATGAGATTTCTATTTCATCGGTGCTTACGTACAGGAGTTTTGCTAGGGTAGTTTTGTAATAAAAGATCTTATCGATGTGGCGCGGAGAGCGAAGGTCCGCCTGCGACGCAGGAGGTTGCGTGTACGATTCCCGCCTTGGGATACGATTTGCTAATATTTGTTCCGGGTGGTCTGAGTAATCTATCTGTGTAATTAATACATTACACCATACATAATACAACAGTGTGTATTCAATCATCTAGTGCCTATCATCTAGTAGGTACACATATGCATCAGCTCTGCCTAACTTAGGGCTAGATGATGCTGTGTGGATTGTCCAGCATTAATTATTTATTAGACTGGCCAATGTATGTTGAGCGTAACATTCTTAAATTAAACCTATGTAGATTTATAAAAATAGACGGCAGTTAAAAACAACCCAATCTACTATTGTGTTTTGATATTCTCCTACTGTGGGAAAGTGGAAATCGCATTGCTATTAAAACTATTTTTCTTTTATTTTTCTTCTTTGTAGTGGCAACTCCAGCTAGTTTAATTATCTGTTCTTTTTACTAATTCAAAGTTTTTCTTTGTTACAGAGCTTTACAACTGGCAACAACAACTCATCCATTATGCTGGTAAGTTTACCACAGAACTTTGACGTAACGCTTTCTCTACTCAGTCCAGAGTAACGTAAGAGAACAGGTAATATCGTACTTACGTGTTTCTAGGAAAAACATCAGGAAAATAACTATCTATCATGATACATGAAAGGGAGTTCTGGGTTTCGAGAAATCCGATCACCTTTTATCTCTCATTAATTGTGTTGGCCACTTACGAACATAGCTATCGGAATTAACTTTAACATGAACTCTACCTATGTGTCAATCTTTGACATAATTCGCGTACCTACGAGTACACTATTATCGTAACTCATTGGTTAATTTTCTACTTTTGTTGTAGTGTTCCACTCTACAAATAGGTTGGGTTGTAACTGTATACATCAAGCAAAGCGGTTGTTATCTAGCGTAGTATAGGGAAATATTACGTCGCATCGTCATCGAATGCGTGATTTTTTTGAAAATAATTCCTTCGAGTCCAATAATCTAAGCAATGTATGACAATGCGATGTCACTTTTGTCTTTTCTACCCTAGACAATCTCTGTGCTTGGCCTACAGCTATAAAGACAAGTCAAGTAAAATAGTCAATCTATGACAGATGCCATTGTTTTACGAGCATAAAGAAAGGTCCGCATTTTGAGCAAGTACCTACGTAAGCCAGGTCCAATATCTCGCCATCTGGCTGATCACACCCGAATATCGGACGCACGAAATTACGGGGCTTTATTCCTTACAGTTTTCATAAAAATCCCCGATTTGGGAATGAGGGGGCATGGCAAAGGACGAAGGTAGTTTTGTATTTACGGGCGCAGTGGTATGATGTTTGGGTGTTTTGATTTAGCTTCGATATTTTCTTCCGCCGTGTGGTGCCGGCTTAGAATTTGCACCACCCTAACTCTTTCTGTGGGTGTCGTAAGACGTGACTAAGGGATATCCACCGTGGGGCGCCTCTAGCAGAACAATTTACCACTAAACTGAGATGTCGATCTCGCATGCCCAGCGTGGGGGCATTTAGGCATTTTCCCCCAATGAGCCAATAAGGCGCTATGAGGAGGACGCCTGCATCCATTAGTGGACTAATTGTAGGCTGTTGAGGTGCAGTTTTCTTCTGTAAGTACTTGTCTTTTCCTACTACATGACCTGACTACACAATTTAGGTCTATTTTAAGGTTATCTGCGTCAGTTATTTGCGGAGCCTAATGCTGGCTAGGTAATATTAAAATCAATTCGTGTAAAACGATTTTCGTTGCTCACTGTAGGTGCCACCAATGTAGGTATGTATTAATACTAAAGTCATTTAAACGGGATATTTACCATGATTTGATTTTTGAGTTATCCAATATTTCGGCACAGTTTCATGCGCTATGATCACGGAGTGGAAATATTGGATAACTCAAAAATCAAATCATGGTAAATATCCCGTTTTATATGACTTTAGTATTAATAACCATGATAGTTTCAAAAGTTTTATTATGTATTATTAATTTATTATATCGATTCTTCGTAAACATTTTTCAGAAGAAAACATAAATATCTACCTACCTAATCAAATCTGAAATACGTTGTTGGTCCCGTTGACAAAAAAATACATTCAAAAGCAATTTATTTTTAATTTGGGCTCCTTTTGGTGACACCATTTAACATAATAAGGAAAATTAGCAATTCTTCGAGCATAAATACGTCTCATTACTGTCCGACTTTGAAATTAAATATAATTTTATTTATTTGTTCTTCTTTCTTTTATTTAGGTAGTTACTTACATAAGAAAGCAATTGCGGTATTGTTATATAAGTAGGCTAATTAATGAGTTTTTCAGTAGGAAATATGATTAGGAATCACAACGAGCTACGTTCAAGAACAACATAGAACCCTATTTTGTTTTTTTATTCAGTTAAAAACTGGGTCAGTACAAGTTATGAAACAAAAGAAGAACTTTAACATTTATCAAAAAGACATCCGAACTCTTTTATCCGTCCTCATATGCGCGGGTTTGGGTCCTACACGAACCTACTAAACCAAGTGGCCGTATATAATTTGAATATTATCAGTGGCACCTCCCGCCATAATTAAATGTCTAAAACAATGGGTATAAAAGAAAAGTCCGAATAATATTTACCCGAGCTGCGGTCGGAAACAGAATGTTTGGACTTTTTGGGCTTTTGCCCGTTTAGAAACTTCGGGACTTTTCCCTTTCTGACTTCATAACGCGATTCGGGCCCTGAGTTTTAAAAGTCACTGGGTACAGTTATTATCATACAACATTTTTATTCAAATTAAGAATTATATATAACTAGTTTCTGCCCGCGGCTTGGCACGCGTTGTTTCTATGGAATAGTTTTAAGGTATTTCTATCCCTTGGGAAATAATTTATTGCATGAAAAGTAGCATAATGTTTTATTCTGAGCTTGGAACTACCTGTATGAAAAATTTCAGCTCGATGCGTTCAGTACAGTTGTTTGGTTATTTTTTATAATCAAGGAGCCGCTTTTTATGGTTCCTCATTTATATTCTCATAGTCACTCAGTGCTGGATAAAAGCCTCCAATATTTATGTCCCATAAAATATTTACTTTCTTTTCCAAACATACCTAGGTATGTAGGTAGTAAAATTTTTGAAACTATCGTGGCTATTAACACTAAACTCATTTAAAACGGGATATTAACCATGATTTGATTTTTGGTTTTTCCAGTATTTCGGCTTTAATACCTAAGTAGGTTCAAAATAGGTACTTCAGCCTATTTCAAAATGATAGTTCTAGCTCCTTCGAAACTTCCAAAGTAGATTCCCTTGAAACTAGAAGCTTTGTGAAAGTTCCCGGTCTCATGAAGGCATCTCAAAGGCGTTAGGCTGTCGCGTGAACAATACGCCAGCATTAGTCCAACAATAGGCCACAAACAAGGAAACCATGTATGTTTGCAAGACTCTTACGGCTCTGCTAAATAAACACGTCTTTAACACTCCTATTTCTTGATGAATTTCGTTGTTGGGATATTGTTTTCGAAGTGTATTCTAGAATTCATTGTTTTTGAGGTACCTACAAAAGCAATGACAATGACGATATAATACATAGATTGAAAAAAAAATACTTTAAGTCCCTTAGTATATTATCCTTAGTACTCATTAGAAAGGCCTATCTTCCCCTAATGAGTAGCCTAATGAGTAAGCGCCCTACCTTCAGCTTACCGCATCCAGCATCTGACTGCAGTCTTGAGCAGGTCGTGATCCCACTAGCAAAAAAATTATTTAATTAATAATTTATTAAAAAATATCTTCTACTAAAGTATAACAAAAAAGTATATAACTTAAGAGGCCTCCGGAGGGACGAATTCTTCATAAAAACGTAATACCAAAATGATTTCCAATTCAAGCATATTTCCACTATAATATTGTATTTTTTGTATTGGAGGAGGTTGCGGGTTCTATTCCCGCCTCGGAACAATTGTGTGTACGATCTGCAGGTATTTGTTCTGGGTGTTCTGGTCGTTTTCTATGTATAATAAAAAATATCGATCTATGTATTGTTTTATGTATATCAGTTATCTAGTACCCATAACATTGTCCCGCATTATTTATTTATTTTATACCTACACTAAACAAGTTTTAATAAGAAACGTGTACACCAATTTTTTTTGGTAATGTTTGAATAGTACTTAGTATTGTAAATTAAATTACTAAGAATATACATAAATACTTATCGCTCCAAAAGCATAGTCCATCAGTCAGTCCCTCATTACCAGAGATAACTATATTACAAGCCGTCCATAAATTACTCAGACAAATTGGTTGCCACCGATAGCGTTATCGCTGCTTTATTTTATCTCTTCATACATCAGCCCGATAACTAACCTTGGGTAATCTTTTTAAAGTAACCTCTAGGTTGTTTGTTAGAAAAGTCTTGTTAGGACTTTACGACTTGGACCATGACACATGATGCAGGTTTATTTAAAAAAAAAATTAAGTAATCTAGCTAAGTAGGTAGTATTTTGTATACTCCAGCCAAATTCATTGTAAACTATTTGTAAACACACAGTCCAGGACATATCTCGCGGAGAACCGACGGCCGCTGGGACAAACGTGTTCTTGAGTGGAGACCACGATTCGGTAAACGTAGTGTAGGACGCCGTCCGACCAGGTGGAATGACGACCTGCGAAAGACTACAGGTAGATGCTGGATGCGGCAAGCTGAAGACAGGGCGCTATGGCGCTCATTGGGGGAGGCCTATGTCCAGCAGTGGACTAACATAGGTTGATGATGAAACACCCAGCCCATAGTTAACCTAAACTTTAGTCGGTTGGCGTGTATTTTTATACACAAATTTACATTCTTAGTCCATATCAGATCTTTGCTTCAATAAATATTAAAAAAATAGTTTCAAAGAAACTCGACTCCGAATTCGTGAGTTTTTGTTTTTTGTTGTGGTTTATTTGCCTACAAACACGTCATACTGCATTTGGCTAGAGTAAAGCTATAGCTAGGTACTAAGATATTTATTTGTTTTTGTTTAAATATTTTTCCTGCAAGAATCTCTCCTATGGCCTATTGTATTCATCAGTCGTAACTTAATACGATCGCAACAAGGTTTATATATCATCAAACCATTTTAAAAAGGTCATGTTATATTGAGCCCTATACTCATCCCAATAAAGTAAACTTTCCAAAAACCTACGCGTCATACAGAGGCGCACTAAGGATCCATCAACTGTGTCAAGTCACCCCGCACTTTGTGACACAATACTCGTAACTAACGTCGAATGAGTGACAACAGGGGTGCCACCGGCAGTGATGGGAACCCCACATTAGGGTGGCCAATGTTGCCATCTACGTACTAAAGCGAGGAGATGCGTGATATTGAATGGGAATCGTGATAAAATATTTACCAAGATGTATCCATGCGATTTCAGCTTTGACATTTGAAAATAAGCACCAATATAGAAATGTTTACGAAAATTTTAGGATATAAGTGTTCAGCAATTTTTGTTATCGTTGGCGACAAGCGTAGTGTCTAAGGTTTTCCTATTATAGTGCGTATGTCTGACACTAAGAAATTTATTGATTCTAAGAATTTTTCGAGTTCTACGTCTCTTGAACTCGAGGCTCAATAGGTTGATCCCGTACTGTGGGAGGTTTGCGGGTTCAAGTCGCGTCAATTTCGTATTTTTTTTGTAATTAATTAAATTTCTAACATTGTTATCGTTTTTGATTTAATTGAAATATTTATTCACTTATGAGATGATTTACTAGGAGAAAAAAAAACATGATAGATTCCCGATTAATCCACAATTCGTAGGTACCAAGATTAAGGCAAAAACCAAGACTAAACTGAAAAAATTAGTACCAAGATTAAAAAAATGGAAATGGCTCCCCTTGCAGAGGCAAGGGGAGCCATTTCCATTTTTTTATACAACTCTCGTCTACGAAATCCTTAATTCCAATACAATGACCTTTAAACTGGGAAGAAGACAAGGGTACACTATCCATTTACTTCAATGGGGTAATCCCCTGGGGCTGACCACCCCATCGGCATTCAGGGCCAAGTAGGACCCTTATTTGAGCTCCCGTATTGGCTCAGATTCTTTGCTTTGGCGGGCAGAGGGGACGCAAGTGGCATAAACCGGTAAATTTAATTTCGTTTCTTTGTGATTTTTCTTCGCTGATTTCTTGCTATTTATTGAATTAAAAGAAAGGTTTTTCAGCCGTTCGAAAAAATCTTTTTGTATCTTCTATAATCATTTTCATCGCGTCGTAATTTTAATTTATTAAAGACTAGCTGCGCCCCGCCGCATCGTCCGCGTGGGAACTTGAAAAATATGAAAAATTTTAATTTTCTTTTTTTTATGTAGGTAAGTACCTTCTACGAAGTATTATTTTCATTTACGTACTCTTGTCTCCTTTTATGTATATAATAATCCAGATTTCGTGCCACCACACACATTAGGACCTGTCTGAAAATCATTGTCGCTACTATTCATAAACATTCTTTCTCCTTTCTTTCTTATATAGAACCTTCTTACGAAAGCTTTAAAAGCACGTAGAACGAAACATTCAATATTTAATTTGAATTAAGAACGGTTTCTTTTCAACCAGTATCTGACACGCAGCCAATGAAATTATATCACACTAGCGCAGGCAGGTCTTTGATCGCTGTGTTATTGTATCCAACACGTGCACCGGCGCACACACGTGCCAGCCCTGTCGTGTAAACATCGGTTACACGATTAACTTGCTCTGGATCGTATCAACCGAATTCAGAAAAAACTCCAAAGAGTTTCCGAACTATTTTTAGAGTTTCGATACTGGAATAATATCGCCCTAAAATAACACAGGTTGGTGCTCTTTGATTTCCGGGTACTACACGGAAAATTAAAAAATAAAGAAAATGGAAAACAAACTAGTTGAATGGCTATCAAATTTTCGCTGGTAAAAAAAATTCGTGCGTTAAAAATGGAACGGAATTATTTGAAAAAGTTCCGTATTTTTTCTTGATAATGCTAGAATGGTGATTGCTTTTGAATATTTCATTGAGTAAACGACTAAGCGTATTGAGTTTCATGCGTAACTGAAGTAAATATTTAATGGAATGGAACTTAGCAATCATTAGTAATATTGTTCGGAGAATTTGTTTGGGGGTAGATGGCTTTTGTGATTATCAATATTGGAAGTAGGAAGGTCAATTGATGTTTATTTTATCGGATAAATCAATGAAAAACTTTTGTATACAATGTTGTGAATGAAAATAAAACGCGGGATGAAAGTTAACGTTCAGCACCCATGTTCGAAATGTAAAAATTCGAACACGTTTTTAAATCCGGCCGCATTTTTTTTTAATGTCTCCGCATTGAGCAGCGCATAGTGCGCCCCCATTCAGCCACGCTTGCAATCGCCAGATTAAACTGTCAATTCTGGGCTTGTGTTTCCCTCCTTTTTTTCAAGTAAAGAACCCTTCGTTACGGCTAAACGGGCCGTAATTTAGGGTTCCGCAGCTGGCACGCGTGTAATGTTGATTGTATTGCGAGTGAGCTTCGGTTGTAATCGAACACTTTACCCTTTTTATGTGAATTAGACGGATAGTGAGACTATTGAATTTTACATTTATATCAATAGAGTTGTTTCGGTATAATCGATTTCTATGTAATGGTATAATAACGGAGTAACATTGGATACTATGCGACCTTTTTGACTTAAGTGGTCAAGCGATTTTTTTACTTGTTTACAGAATGACAAGGGAAATTAACAAAAAATAAAAAATTTGGTTTTTTGTGCTGCGACGCAGGACGTTGAGGGTTTTATTCCCGCCCTGCGACAAAATTTTTGTAGGTACGATCTGCATTTATTTGTTCAGAGTGTTCTAGGTTTTCTCGGTATGTATAATAAAAAAATCTGTCAAGCATCTAGTCTAGTAGGTGCCCATAACACAAGCTCTGCTTAGCTTGGGGCTAGATGATTCTGGTCCAGCATTATATATTTATTTATTAATTGTATAACTTAATCTGTGCTTACTCTGGGGCTAGATAAAATAAAAAAATTAAGATATATAGATATACCTAAGGATTGTCACTTGATGTTCCCTGTCACTACTTCCTAATGGCGTAGAACATTTCTCCAGGTGTCCAAAAGGCCAAGTGCTAATTTTGAACTCGTAAATCAACCTCTTCTCGTTTTATTTCTGTTTAGACAATCGAGAGCAGCAATTACGACCTGCCGGCACTCTCATTACATTAATCCTCAGCATAAATTGCAGACGGGAAATAAATTAAGTCGCCTTAAAACCGACCACTTAGCACGGGAATTAACCGAGTTTAATTGAAACTAGACGGGTGTAAAAAATAAGCTTAGCCTGAACTGCAGATAAGTAATCTCCTCCTAAACAAAGGATTAAACTTCAACTTCGAAGTGCGAAAATATTTCACCGTTTTTTAAACGATTACAAGTTGTGACGTAATCTCCGGGGATTTTGAAAGTTTGAATTCGGTTCCGGGTATTTTAAAAATGGAATCATTATTTAATACCATAAAGCACTTCTTGCTTTATGGTCTTTGGGATTCGGGAACTCTCTGATAAAGCGCCGTGACTTTGCCCCGACGTTTTGATTCAATGAATTCGTAATTTATGTGTACTTATGCTTCGCAGAAATCTTGATATTACAGTAATGAAAACATAACATTTGCTATTATTTCCCTCAACAAACAAACAGACAAAATTACCTAGTCACGTGACGTGCATTGTGTTTGCTTCGCGTGATAATAGCATCGATTTCAAACAGCCCCCCAGGGTCTAAAGGACCCTAAACTAATATCTATCGGATCAATAAGATACACCCCTTCAAAGTTACTGCGTGCAGAACTATTGTGACGGTAAATGACGCCATTGGTTATTTTCACACGATCGTCAATAGACGCAAATAATTATTATTTCGCTGGATTATTGCACCCGTGCGTAAAAGCTTTTGCAACTATAAAAAGTTCCCTTCGAACAAAATCAATACTTATCCATATTTTCATACTTTTGTAATATTTGTGAAAGTCTGTCTGTCTGTAACCTTTTCACAATTAAACTGATGTAGTACGGACGGAGCTCGACGAAAGGAGGAGGACAGAAATCTTGTGGATGGACAAAGTCTATATTCCATCTCGAAAAATCCTTGCGAAACCGCGAGCAAAAACTAGCAGATAACTTAATTTTATGTAGGCGTAATCTACCCTAATATTATGAGCTTAAGGCCCTTAAGACAATCAGTTTCTTCGCATTAGTAAACCTACTTAAAACTTAGCATTTCGGATTATCTAAAACTAGTTTAAATCCAGTTCTGTTCAAGACGCATAAGCCTAAATAAGCGTTTAAGCAGAAACTCTGCGGTTTAAGCGCACGTATCACAGTTGATTCAGACTTTCAAATCGATTCGCATACACGCCAAGTTATAAACATTCAAACGTTCAAAGTACATAAACGTAAATTTTGAAGTTTCTCAGTTACGCGAGAGTTCGGTTACCGAACGAAACGAACAGTCGAGACACGTTTTGAGAACTACGAGGGTAGGTAGGTTTAAAAACACTGCAACAGTCAAGCACCTAATCTTTATCCAATTTTAATTTTTACCTCTAAGTGTGCCTTTACCTTTATGTTTTGTTCGTATGATTCTCTGTATGAACATAATTTGTGGTATGATCAAGTTTTAAACCCATATAATTTTAGTTTTGATTATTTTATGTCATGTGCGTAAAAAAATATAAACAAATAAAAATCTGGACCTAAACAATTAGGTACGTTTGTAATTTCTGCTCGATATTTGAACCAGTTAAGTCGAAATCTACATTTATCTATCTAGTCTACTAGAGGATAAAAAAGATAGGACGGGTTTTCCTCTAATTCGAAAAATAACAACTAATAGGGTTCTTTACTTTAGACTACCTATCGAAGCGACAGATATAAAAAATACCACTTTACTTCTATGTCTATCTAATTTGAAAAAATGCAATTTTTACAGAGAAAATAATTAAAGTATCCAAACAAAAAAGCGTATTTTCGAGATCACAAAACCAGCTTCGATATTATTTATCACTTTCTCGGAAACAGATGTCTATGGTGACCTAGCTCAGTTCTATAGATATAAGACATTTGCGTTCTTAAAAGCCCCTTCACAGCGAACACTTTAAACGACATATCTCCAAAAACCTAACGGGAATAATTGAGTTAAATAACATTCACTCTACAAACGAATCAGGATGATCCTGGATTATTACAAAAGCTTTCAAAAAGGTACAATAAACGCTGGGTAAATAAAATATGCAGTGATAAACCTCACGCTCATTATATCGAAATAACGCCCGATAGAATTCAATATCATAGTCAGTTTAACATAATCCTTCGACATTTTATAACATTATCATAAAATGCAGCTTTTATGAAATCGAACAAATATAACGCTATGGCATTGTTAATATTTGAATCTCTTCTTTATGACATACATTTTATAAATAATGAGTAAAGCCTACAAATTCCAAGTAGCTAAAAACTTCTAACACGCATCTTACTTACTTATTATATATTTATGTTAAAAATATTATATTCGTCGCGTCGTTGTTGCGTCAAACATGAGCATTGTTTGACGAAATCTCACTCTTTTACATATTGAATGTAAAAAAACCTAATAATTATATCATGTTGTCGTTCTCTTATAATTAATAAACACAGATCGATATATTCAATAATGGACGTATCGACATGTATCGAGTGTCCAACTTAATAATTGCCCCCCATCATTAGCTTATCTAGAACAACGGGCTTATTTATTTTACGATTACGGCCCGGGTATCTTCGGAAGAGTTCGGCTTTTCCGGAAATTGACGTTTTTTACGGTTACTGCGCTTTTATTTTTCGGCGCGAGTTTTTATACTTTACGTCGTACGTAACTTTCGTAAGTGACTTTTTTATTTTTTCCTCTTCGTATTTACGTTGAATTTCTGCGAATTTTTTTGGTTATTAGCTACTTGGATACTTACTGGAACGGTATTTGCTTTTCGTGTCTTAAAAGTGGGTACATTAACATTTTAATTAAAAAATAAAATTTATCGTTTTACAAGGTCCCTCGGTCTTCACTGAAAATCAGCGCTGGGTGGACACATTAGTGTGCATCCAGCACAATGCTGAGTGAAGGCCATATTTAATAATAATAATCATAATAGTCATTTATTTCAGGTCATAAAAAGAAACCCATAGGTTATTTATAAATAAATTAAAGTAAACATTAAAATAGGAATAGACCTACTTACGGTTCCCACTCTGGTGCACAGAGAGCCATAACCTGTACATAGGGCTAAAGATGTTGTTAGCCATACAACTGAGGATGGCATTTTTAGATCTTCTAATATTGGCCCAAAATGACGCAATACGAGATCTGATAATAGCGAAGAAATCCGGAACCCGTGCATCAGCGAACATGCCTGACGCGCTGCAAAAACGTGGTTTCTTCATAAGGATGCGAAAAGCGTCATTGTATTGCACCCTTATGCTACTGTACGATTTTCTTTTGTATTTGAACCAGAGCTGACATCTATACATACAGAGGCAGTATGCCTTAAACAACGTAACTTTTACTTTGCCATGAACACTGCTACGCACAATAATTTGTAAGATATATTATATGGTATCTATTAATTTGCGTAGTCTTAAGTTTGTTGTGTATGGTAGTTTTAGATAATAATATTTTCTTTCTTTCTTTATCGCCTCAGAATCTAGGAATCCCTAATTAATCGTTTTTTCTGTACATTTTTACATCGTCCTTTTATAACGGTGTAATAGGGTGAATAACGACTAACATTCGCAGTCCAATTAAAATAATTACACGTTTCTATTAGTTTAGCTATAAAATCATCAGGTGTGTAATGGGAATGTTAACCACTGTGTGCTTTGCTATAATATGTTTACGTTGTGGAATTGATGTAGGTACAGTTGTACATACATACATACATAGACATACATCAAATTGGCATAATTTGATTATAGGTAGGTTTGAGCACCTTTGAGGAAAGTGTGCCAATTTAATATAATATAATAAACAAATAATGCTAGACAATACACAGCATCATCTAACCCCGAGCTAAGCAGAGCTTGTATGGATACTACCTATATATATAACTGATAATATAAATTCATTACAAAGATATATATTTTAGTACCTACTCTAGATGACTGATATATATAGATAGATCGATAGATAAAACTTTATTACACCACAAAAAACAGGAAATAATACAGAGATAAAAACTTAGAATAAAGGTATAAAGGCCTTATCGCTGAGAGCGATCTCTTCATATACATATATATAAACATAGATATTTCCACCATACATAGAAAACCCCCAGAACACCCCGAACAAATATTCGCAGTTCGTACAAACATTTGTCCCAAGCGGGAATCGAAACCATAATTTTAGAAATATTATTAATAATTATTATTTATTTTAGTTTGCATGAACTTGAATATGGGACTTTCGGAAAAATAGTGTATTTTGCCTGTGAGCCAACAAGTATCAGCATTGTCAACAATATTGGAAATTAATAACGAGAACTATTTTCTTACAACATGCGTCTTACCAGTGTACGACAACCCTAACAGAAGGGGATAGCCTGACACATTCATTATCCGATTATGAACACGGAACGCGTACGGAACCCTCTTAAACTAAATTACACACACCCTTTACAAAGAAATTATAATCAAACTGTATTTTATTGATAATGAAAACGGTAATTGGATGCGCGGATTAAATGATTAAATTGTATAATCAATGGTTGGATTAATTATCGCTAAACCGCCATTGTTTTAATATGATTTTGTTCCTTTACCTATCCGAGAAATGAAAACGGAACGCGCTGACTAAATTAACGTTATATTAGTTAAGCAAAACCGACGATGTTATTTAAAACTAATCATCATCATCAACCTATGTTAGTCCACCGCTGGACATAGGCCTCCCCCAATGAGCGCCATAGCGCACTGCCTTCAGCTAGCCGCATCCAGCATCTACCTGCAGTCTTTCGCAGGTCGTCATCCCACCTGGTTGGAGGGCGTCCTACACTAGGTTTACCGAGTCATGGTCTCCACTCAAGAACACATTTGCTCCAGCGGCCGTCGGTTCTTCGCGAACTTGGTAAACGTAGAGTTAAAACTAATAGAGATTCTAAATTCAAATAATCCGAAGCCAGTGTATTTCAAAACCTTGACATTCCTAATACAAATAATCAGACACAAATAGCAAGTTACTGATTCTGGCGTTAAAAGAATGTAGGTACCTACCGAAACGTGAACCTTCTATCATATCTAATATTCGAGATTATTCGACTGAGCAACGAGTGTCAAGTCGAATCACATCTACTCAGTTTGGTAATAGATATTACGAACGACACATTTTCGTGGTTTTTCTCTTCAAATGTAAATGGTATTTTTCGTCTAATTTATGCTAAGCCTACTTAGTTTTGTTCGGTTTTTCTTTTATGAGCAGGTATACATTTTGGTGGATAGACAACTAGGATCTAGACCAGAGTAACTGCATTTCTGTTAAAGCTTTACTTCACACGTTCAAATAACTTTAGGTAAAACAAGAAAGTTGGCCTACAAGTAACTATAAAAAGAAAAATTGTTTATACAGATAACGATATTCCCCTAAATCGTCAAAAAAAATTGTATTTTTTTTTTAATTAGACAATAACTTAGATACACATTTCATTTTCAGCAAACTGATAGCGTCTACCAATAACGGCTCGCTTCAGAGCCATACAAAAACAGCTAAAAGCGTCTTTGTTTGAGAATAAATGAAATCGAAAGGCGGGCTTGTCGGCCATTGAAACTTCCAAGATAAAAGACAAACTAAACTCAGTTTAGAAATTCCGAGCTGCTTCTTACTTGCTTTATATCAATGTGTTTAAATGAAAGTCGAAGTTGTAGGAAAGTTTGTAAAGGCAATTGCTTTATATTGTGTCCCATAAAATACAAATTAACTGTTCTAGATAGGTTTTGTTTTTTCATGCACCAGACTTGTAGCAAAATCTACAATCCATTACATGAAAAGAGATAATAGGAGTAAAAAAAATTTGCAACTCGCATAACATAGTAGTATACTGAATTCATCAAGTTAACTTAATTTTTATATTTACATACACATTTACCAAAATTTTACCCAAACATATTTTTTATGGGTATTGTATCTTGATGATTTCTGTTCTATTTACTCATCAATGGGGACAGCTATAGGGATGAATTAATTAATTAATGAAAACTCTATTGTACTGAAAACTATAAAATAACACCTTATATCTAAATGTTACACATTAAAAGTACATTAGGCGGCCTTATCGCTGACAGCGATTTCTCCCGATATAGGCTAATTATTGATAACGAATTATTTTGACTGTCGAAAACTTTTAAATATCTTGCGAAATAAGTAGGTATCAAACGTTTTTCTCTGAACTCAAAAAGAAGCACAGAAATACATCCCAACATTCCCAACAAATCTTTTATTTCATTCGTCAAAATGTATTTCTCTAACCCGGCTATTCTTAATTCCTTTTCCTTGAAACTCATTCATTAATGACCAATTAGCTACATCACAACAAACGAGGTCTTTGTTTTCCTATTTAAGTGTTGTTAAACGAGCAATTTTAGTGTCCTCCAGAAAAACTTTACATCCATATTTTAATTAAGTACGTTTTTTTTATGTTCGATAACACATCACGAGGGTCTAGAAGACACCTTATTGATACAGATAAAAGTTTGTGCCATAATGTCACTTCACCATTCTTTGAAATGAATATCTAAAACATAATTTGTAGAATATGACAATTAATTATAATAATAATTTACGTATTTATTTTATACTTAGTCATTTTCGAAAATCTTGATTAATGTTACCAAAAATATAAATAAATTTGCACGCTTTTAAGCTGATTATGGCTGCGTCCATTCTATATTTGAATTGCCATCCCTGTAACCCATGGTTTCGAAAAATAAATAGAGTTAAATTCTTTCCGGCATTAAAAAAACCTGGAAAATCCACACAGCAAATACTTCTAAAAATATGTTTCAAACATTATCACTATTCGCTGCTAAACAATTGAAAGAAATATCTCAAGCAATTTTTACATTCTGTAATTTTTTAATTCAATGATGATAACGCAAATGCTATCGCCCGTATGGTGGTCATTCAGCTTAATTACAAAATGTCGAATCGACTTTTTCGTTTCCAGAATACGGACATTAGTCGGACGACTTGGCACGCTTGGCTCGTGGGGTGCAAAATACCGATAACTGAGGGGTGAAATGGGTATACGGTTACTAATAGTTTTATAGTGAGGAATGAAGCTGGTTTTTACGTGCTGTGTTTTTAAAGGTGATCGGGCAAAGTGTAGTGAACCACACAGTAAAGCTGTGAGAGGTTGCGGAGAGCTTTTGTGGCGTTTTTATCCCGAAGCCGTTTGAGAATCGCGATACTAGGTAGTCCCCTTTCTACAATTTTTCTGGAGGGTTAAGTAAAGTTGTCTTCTGATAGAAATTAACAAGTGTCAATCGATTCGAAATATATAATTTAGATAGCAATAATATAGCAGCTTTTTGACATAATTACGAAATTAGTATTGAGGCACGTAGTATTTTTAGTTAAAACCTTGGTAAACTCTTCAAACGAATTTTGTCTGGCCGGAAAGAACATAATTTCACCTAAGAAATAGAACTCAAATTCCAAACCGTTTTCGCCGCGCCATTCAAATATCCATCAATTCGAAATGCTCACACCATTAACTCAGATTCTAAATTCAAATCGATCGAAGCACTATCAAAAACGTCTCGGCTGCCAGTATCGTCTTACATCAAAAGTCCATTTCGTCCGTTCTTACCAAGGAGGTTCCGATAGTCGATACGTCTTGAGGTTTGGGGTTCTCCTTTTGAAATTCAACGATATTTTAATGGCCACTATCGAGCTCGATTGGTTTCCTTTTTTTCTTTTTCTCGGAGTTCCGCTCTTGAGCTTTGACAGAGCCCGATATTGCTCTGGCCCGGCTTTTTATTTACTATCTGAGTAAACAGTGCGGTTGCCAATGGGTTCGATTTTGAAGAATTTGTTTTGCTGATTAATGTTTGCAAAATATTTTAGTTATTATTTTGAAATAGTCCGTATACCGTTTTAACTGGTCTCCCGTGAGTAATATCTTGCATACTCTATGCCCTCCTTGTCTATGGCGTTGTTTATGTTTTTTTTTAAGATCGTAGTAACCGGACACACGATCGCCACCAAACAAAGCCGCTCAGAAGCAAATAGCCGCTGTTTGCATCAACCATTTTTTAATTGTGGGAATCCACACTACAAACACTATGAGATTCCCCAATCGTTCTATCCAAATATTTGTGGAGTCAACACTTAGGTACATTATTTACAGAGTAAATGTTTTCCACTATGAATAAATATAGCATTGCTAGATGGTGAAGTTTTGGTTTACTTTACCTACATAAATCAAATAACGGGCTGGTCCTACTTTTCTATGCAGAAGCTCATACTCGTATCTACAAGATGGCCAGTGGCAGATTTCTAGCAAATTTATTGAAGTATAGATTTTGCATAATGATGTTTGACATGTTTTTCTTTGTTATTTTTATTCTGCTGTTTGTTTTTTTGTTATTACGCACGTAATAAATTATTATCTATACTAATATTATAAAGAGGAAAGGTTTGATTTTTTGTTTGTTTGTTATTCATACGTCGGGCTTTGATAATGAACTTTAGAGAAGAGAACATGCGTCTCTACGCGATATTAATGCGTACGCTGACATTGAAATTTAAATTGTAGAAAAAAGGAACAAACAAGGTAGCTTCACCCCGCGGCTTCGCCCGCGTGGAATTCTATTTGCCAAATGGTTTATAAACCGTCCTCTGGAATCACTCTATCTATAAAAAAAAACACATCAAAATCCATTGCGTAGTTTTAAAGATCTAAGCTAACATAGGGACAAACAGACAGTGGGAAGCGACTTATTTTATACTATGTAGTGATATATATAGTATCTAAGCACTTAGGCAACTAACAGACGCTGAGACAAAGTGTCACCGCTTACTTCAAATGCCAACGCAAAAACACATCATTTAACACTTTGACTGCTGAAATCACACGGTATGTATTTTCTACAAGTGACTAATATGCGTAAAACCACACTAGCGCAGCGGCTGAGAAAATACAGATCTTTGTGACTCAGCACAGCCGTAATATTTTTCGAACGAAACGCATGTGCGGCGCAACACAACCGCTGTGTAGAGCGGCAGCACGAATTTTTTAGGTTAAAAAAAAGATCGCAGTCGTCGAAAAAAAATCGCAGTCAAAGTGTTAATCATTTAATTCACAAATTGCTTGTTTCATTAAATTTAAACGTATACAACACATTTAAATTTAATTCACAAGCAATTTGCAACAACGGCTAACATTGTCCAACTCTTTAGAGGAAATAAAGTTAGCAACCACTTCATCAAACATTGTAGCAGCGTAACAAAAAGTACCAACTTAACAAAACAAAACTCAATAAGCTCGCTCATTGATCATTTCGAATTCGAATTGTTGTTCGATACGCTAGGGGCGTCATTGTGTTCATTTTAGCCGGAAAAAATATTGACCTACTTTATCTGTGGCTGATCTTTCTAATAAATCAAGATAATTTCCTATTATTAGGTACGCCGATTTCTTTTTAGTTTTAGTTAAGCATCCGTTCAACTTTTAAAGACACCCGTCTTTAAAAGTTGAACGGATGCTAAATGTCTGCAAAAAAACAAATCTTTCCTGTTTTATGGAACTGTAGTTTTATTAAAATGTCAGTTTTTTTTTATAAAAGTAGCTGTAATGATTTCACTTAGATGGTGTGACTATATCTCATGAGATAGATATAATGTTAGACAATTTACACGTCATCATCTAGCCCCAAGCTAGGCAGAGCTAGTGTTATGGGTACTAGATGATTGCTAAACATCATACAATACAATACATTCCTGATATTTTTTATTATACATAGATATATGAATTATCCAGAATAATATATAGAATCCGTCTATTTCCATCCGTCTTACCCGCCGCTTCCGACTCTATCCACGACCAAGTTTCGAGTTTCGCTAACGACTCTCGAAGAGACTCCAATGGCCAGTTCATTATTTTCGAAAACGGAACGTGATAGGTTCTTTTTCATTTCACTTTTCTGTCTCGCTATAAAAGTTGATGACTCCGTGAGTTTAGTTTTTCATAAGTTTCCCACGTTTTTTTTGTAAGTTCCCAAAATGGACGCTATTCACACAAAATAAATAAAATGTGATGTGCTAGTCGGACTCGCGCACAGGGTGTTATACACCTTAATTCATCATCATCATAGCCTATGATAGTCCACTGCTGGACCTAGGCCTCCCCCAATGAGCGTCATAGCGCCCTGTCTTCTGCTTAACGCATTCAGTCTTTCGCAGGTCGTCATCCCACCTAGTCAGAGGGCGTCCTACACTCTATTTACCGAGTCGTGGTGTCCACTCAACTCAAGAATACGTTTGCTCCAGCGGCCGTCGGTTCTTCACGAGATATGGCCGGCCCACTGCCACTTCAGCTTGCTAATTCTTAGAGCTATTTCGATAACTTTGGTTCTCAGTGGGATGTATTCGTATTCAACCCTAATTACCCGCGTATAATTATAAACCTTGCTTCTTGCAAAATATCATGATTTTAGGTCAATGGGAAATTACCCTACAGGTTTTGGTCCATGGTCCTAAAATATATTTTTAAAGTTTTATGCAACAGTTTAACTTTTTTAAATCCTTAACTGAATTTAAAATTGTTTATTTCCATTAAGTAAGAAGACTTAAAAATAGAGATACAGTTATTGATGAAGCTCAGTTACAGAACAGGTGACGTAATAATTATATTATACTAATAGGCTTAAATGGACATAAAACATTTTTGCAGAATACTTAATGGAATAATAGGATTTTCTTTGCACTTAATAAGGTTGAAAGTACAAACTACACTATAGCATACTTCCATCTAAGAGTGCCACCAACACACCTTCAGTTCAGTTGCACAAAATAAAAACTAAGGCGACAAAATTTAAACAAAGAGGTTTTTTCGAGATTCTACTCCTATTCTAATAAACGACAAAGTTCCAACACTGTCACTGTACAGTTATACTGGTGGCACTGCAATTACCTGTTCCCTTCAAATTGTCATTGCATTAACAATTAGCGCTCTCTCGTCTTCAATAATTGAATCAGTGTCTCCTGAGTCAAGTTTAAGTAAATTAAAATATAATAAGCCACTGCAAAGGGAATTTTAATTATTAATTTATATTCCTTACTGCCAATATTATACTGATGTGTTAATCCAGATAAGTTAAAACCTCATTTAATGCTTAATACCTATTACCTCCGACCAGGTGGGATGACGACCTGCGAAAGACTGCAGGTAGATGCTGGAAGCGGCAAGCTGAAGACAGGGCGCTATAGCGCTCATTGGGGGAGGCCTATGTCCAGCTGTGGCCTGCTATAGGCTGATTATCATGATGACCTATTATATATAACTGAGGAAACAATATTATAGTACCTAATGAAGGTTCATTGTGTACTATACTTAGTATTGTTACCTTTTCACAATTTGTTCCGGTGCTAGAACTGGGTGAAATATTTAAATACTTAAGTCCCAAAATTCATAAATTAAATTCCTATCTGCGAAGATTCAACACAGTTTCCAACAAATAATTTTTCCCCTTTCACGAGAAAAATTTGGTGCATTTCCGAATGAGACCGAACGGCGTTCAGCAAAGCCCATATGAATCTTGGGACGAGGCGAGCGGCGCCGATTCCCGCAGATCTCCCGGATTCCCTTATAATTTCTTTTTGATACCGGAATAAGTCCCATTCGGGAACTTAAATTACGTATGGTGTAAGCGGTATCGAGATTGGTATCGAGTGGCGAATAAATCTGCTCGCTTCGCTACGTCGCCGCCATATTGGATTACTGCAAAAGTATTCTCTTTAAGTTTCATTAAGCGATGGGAAAGATAGGGAACGGTATAAATCGGGATTCGGGCAAAGTTTTAGATGCTTGATTTAGTTGTGAGACAGCCGAGGTTTTCAGAGATTTGAGAAAGATTTTCGAGTGGCGATATTTTATTTGGTCTTAGTTTGTGATTCCACAATTTTAGCATAGATTAGCGCCTGTAACCACCATTCAGAACTTTACTTTACTTTACGTGAGCTAGGTGGGAGTAGGCTCCGACCTAGCTCAAAATACAAACCTTCAATAAGCATACCCACTTCAAACTAGGCTGAAAACATATAATTTTCTAGCCACTAGCACAATTAACCCCCTGAAAACTTAGGCAATCTACAATTATTCCGAATCGCTCTGGAATCTACCGTACCCCAAAAATTCGACCCTACATAGTTCTGCAGGGCCTTAAATAGCATCTTCACAATCCTCTCATTAAATGCCAACCCCGGGGCCCTATCACACGATCGAGGACAGTCATCGGAGGGCCGTAAACCCTAGGCCCTACGAATGTAACTCACTGTCAGAAAAAGACAATGAGACGTGGTTTATGGCTGGCAACTTGAATGTGGCTTTAATGTTTTTAATGCGAATTCCTGCGGGATTTGTCGTTTTACCTTTTTCTGTAATCTGTTCTGTGTTATCTTAGTTAATTTATGTTATTTTCTATTTATTAGAGGTAAGTAGGTATTAGTTACAGAAAATAATTGTCCTCGAACCATAAAAAACTCAAACAAAATAAGTATATTTAAGTTTTAGCAAGCAATGCTATTTTCCCAGTACGTGAGTTACGTAAAAATGCAAGACAAAAGCTTTTAGCTTTACGATCCATTTTACACCAAGCTATCATTTAGTTTTCCAATTTTTGTCAAGCCATGAAAGTCATCGTAAAAGTTCCCAATATTTACAGAAACAAAAATAAAGGTGGAAAATCTATCGTAGTAAAGTTAAAGATGGACTTTTTACTGCCAGCCATTTACTGTCGAGAATTACGGCGAACGAACGAGCTTGTTTTATGCAAGGATATTAGGTACATCCCTCACTGATTAGGGCTGTCCGAAGTTGATAAAATTGGCAACAAGATATTAGAAGCAAAAATATTGTAGACGGTGCGTCAACATCTCGCCGGTTACACTTGGACTTGGCTGCGCGAAGCTTAAGACAGTAGACACAATAACAAGTTTTCCCGACCGGGCATAGACAATAACTGCTTTACCGCGCAATTTCAATCGACAACCCTGATGCAAAATTCATTTCGAGTGAGTTTTTATAGTTGGCAACACAACCCTTTCCCCAAAAGTAGGGAACGTATGAAAGGAGTAATAAAAGGGAGCGTCTTGTAGGCGAAAGTTTGACTCACACACAGAGTTTCGTACGTGAATTTTGTAACTTTGGAATACAATTGCTCTTATAAGTCTAAGAAACAATCATCCACGTGTCAAAGTAAACTTGCCAACTCTAGCTTAGCTTTGTTCGTTATTTAATTTTATCATAGAATTATTTTTGGCTACAATCTTAACTGATTTAGGCGATTTTGTACCATGAGATCTAGTCTAGAAGAACCATTTTCACTCTTGTCTTGAAGAGATCCAAGTTCTAATTAGCAGAAAAAACAGAGGCATGCAGAATAATTTGAGAAATTGATTTGTAGGCCTACAATATTATCAACGAAAATAAAATAATATTATTTTAAATACCTCTTGTTACATAGTCTAGAAATGAAGAAAATATTTCAGCCTTACTCTTTTAGGCCTAATATAATTTAAATTTAATACGAAACTGGACGAAAACCTACTATAGGTAATCCTATTTACTTATTCCACCTGAAAATATTTAAAACCGCATAAAACCTAAATCTTCGTAAATCAGATTACAAGACATATTTTATAGTTGACTATAAAAAAGGTGAGATTGTATTGTGATTGTAGTCTTTTTTTACCGAGTCGTGGTCTCCACTCAAGAACACGTCGTCGGTTCTTCGCGAGATAAGGCCGGCCCACTGTCACTTCAGCTTGCTAATTCTTAGACCTATGTCGATAACCTTGGTTCTCTGTCGGATGTATACGTAACGAATCCTGTCCTTCAGAGAAACTCCGAGCTAGAACTCAGCACAAATAAAACGTTTACGATTGCATTAGGAACTACCTAGCCTAGCAGAAAGACTTGCCACTTAAACTATATCGTATCGTAAGACTTATTGATCTTACAAAGGAAAAAAACGAGAGTTTACATCAGCATCATATTAAAAATTAAATAAAACCCTTAAATTAAACTACTTTTTAAAAACATGTTGTACATTAAACCTTATTTATTACCTTCGGCTTAAGCGAGAATATGTAGCAGAAAATAAGCTAGTGTACCAGGCTTGTAAAGAATTACCGAAAACGTCTTAAAATGAAGTAAGTACCTAGCTCAAATAAAACTTTTTCGGTTCTGTATACAAATAAAATAACTAAGCAAGCTTGTAAAAAGAGGCATAAAATATGGCAAATCTAAGCAAGCCGCCTGACATGTCCAATTAGACAAGGGTCCCTCCGGGCTTGGTATTTTAGGCAAAGTAATTCGTCATACATCCAATGTGTTATCCCTGACATAATTCCCAAATCCTTGTCTATGTCTTTATCCAATATTTTGTGCGTCATACCGAAATCCTAACTTTGCCAAGCGACTGTTCAGAAGTTTACTAGACGAGTCTGAATAGCTTCGACATGTGGACGTAACCAGAGAGGGGGAGGGGGGCTTTTTTAATAAAGATACAAATACTTACAAACAAATATACGTCCGGTGCTAACGATATCGATTTTTCAATAATCTGTGTAGCCTTCCATCAGTAGCATTGTCTGACTTCCATAGCTTTTACCTTATGTTTTATGTGATGATAATGCATCATAATTGATTCATTTTTGTGCTAATATTACAAAGCAAATCATAAATAAAAGAATTGCAATGTAAATAGTGCCGTGCCACCCGATGCAAGATAACAAAATCAAAAAGCTTTTTATTCCGTAAGCAATAGTTATAGGTAAACAGAGCCTACATGATTGGCTTATCATTGTCAAAAAAAAGGAGAATGTTTTTGTTTTACAATTATGTCAAGTTACATTTATGCAAAAAATATTTTCATTAAAGCGAAAGTCACTAGTTTACTAATTTGTTTTTGCTGCTTACTTTGCTCTTTTACTATTTCCTCTCCCCCGTCCTTAATACGTCCGCCTCACAGGGGCTTACTTCAAATCATCGAACAACTTATACCAGAGTTGGGACTGGACTACAGTATCTGATGGTGAAGTTGCGACTCCAAGTTTGAAAGAGTTTATTGGCTAGTTCCAGGCTAGTTCTAATTGGCGACACGCTTTTTGAAGTTAGAATTTTCTAGACCGTTCGTAAATCGACGTAAAATTATTCGATTGGAAAGAAATGACAGTTACAACTTTTTGAAGTTGGAATTCTAGACGGTTCGAAATTTGAAGGATTTATTTGATTGGAAAGACTTGAAAAATATATTGGAAGTTATTTAAAAGTTCGTTTGAATAAACGTTGCTGCTAAACTGTTAATCATTTAACCTACACCCGTTTGTTATTAGTTTTATAGTTCTAAGAAAACTCACAAACAAAATAAGATTTAATCAGATAAATGTTATTGATTTCGTTTATTGATAACCCAGGAGGATTAAAAACATAGTTTGGTGGAGTGCTGGAAGCGCCTCTAGCGGTTAAAATTAACAAAATAATTTAAAAAAAAATATATCAAAGGTTTTTCTCGACCCAAACACACAAACACTTTATAGCGTTGAGAAGCAATATTCTGAATTTCTGCGCTATAACAAACTTAGGGCAACCTTCAATATTACGTTTCCTTGTCCCCGTAAATATGATTGGAAGGTTAGATCCGGAGCTTTGACCTGTGAAAATGGCTCAGGATATAGGATTTACTTTTCTCGGTATATTAACTTGCTAGCAGCTACTAATGTGTAGGCCTTGTAATGTTTCCACCTACAAGTAGGTAAAGAATATATTTTCTCGAATATACTTTTTATTGACGCCCACCGACCAGGTGGGATGACAACTTGCGAAAGACTGCAGGGAGATGCTGGATGCGTCAAGCTGAATGAGTGCTATGGTGCTCATTAGGGGAGGCTCTCCAGCAGTGGACTAAGTTAGTCCACTTGATGACATAATAGAAGTTTTCTAAAACAATCAGTCGGCTACCAATTGAAAAAAAGTATCGTACAAATCGGTATCTATCGAATTATTTAGTAATGACCTTAAGTTTTAAGCTTATACTACGTAAAAGAGAGCGTAAACCCTGTGTAACAGAACACGCTTTGTGCGACCTATATCGCGTTATGTCAGTACCTAAGGGCTATAGGCACAGTATACATATACGAGTATATACTGTATAGGGGCAGAAAACACAATGTGCGGGGTCAATAATAGGAGGTCAAATATTTGCGAGGGGCGGCGCGGGTCGCGGAGGTGTTTATCTTCAGTGTTTTATGAGATATAAGGAAGCTTCAGGATTTCTTGGAGGCTATATCTTTTATAGAAGCAACGGTTGATTGTACAAGAAACTTTATAACGATTGTACGTGAAAATAGACAATAATGTATTGTCTATTTTTACGCTTATGTGTCGCCTTATGAACAATACCTAAACCATCCTTCGTGGATGAAGAAGCCATAGATGACAATGATTATGTCAAAGAGTCTATATCCGTCTATGGCAGTCCCAAATCCCTATTACCTAAGTTCCTATGTATTCCACGCAAACATAATTCAAACGCCTTGAATACAGATGACGTCGAATTAAATTAATAATGAGCAACACCTGTTGTGAGTAATAGCGGTCCTATTGGCAATGCTGATGGCTCGGTATTGAGGGCAGTCTGCGGTATGCCGGTTATTAGTCCCGATATAACTAAGGGTAGTGGTTTGGCTGTTGATCTTAGTCGATCTGTTGGTTTAGGACGCCGTAAGTTGCTTTTGGTTTTCTTCGTTAGTTTATTTCTTAGTATCATCAATCTAGCACTAGTTCAATATCATATTATAGTCTCATCATCGTCATCCGTCTATGTTTGTCCACTGTGGACATACGCGTCCCTCAATGAGCGCCACAGCGCCCTGTCTTCAACTTGTCTGGCTTCATATAGTCTGAAAAGAACTAATAGGTCATAGAAATCCGGATCGGCCTGATTTTGCTGTTCTACGCCTTTTAACTTAATTTATTGTACGCCCTGCTCCATTGTTTTTTGTTCTGTCTTTAAATAAAGTAAACTCGAAATAAGATTGTCGTTTTGGCAGAAGTATAGTGAGTGTCTTTTATTTGTCAACATCGAGATTTCTTTGAAGTATTCCTATTTCAGATTTACAGTAGTTGAAATTTCTCTAGGTATTAAGATGCGTCTTATAATTTTGAAGATTAAACCTAAAAGCTTTAATAATATAGAAGATTTATCCATCATAATCATTAGCCTGTATTATTCCACATAAGACTCCCCTAATGAGCACCATAGAGCCCTGTCTTCGGCTTACCGCATTCAGTATTTGAAGATAGATAGGTCGTATGTGCCTTGGTTATGTTAAAATAAAAATATGAAGATACAAAGTTTTAACATAACAAACCTAAAGTCGTTAATAAAACAGTGTCGGCGACAGCAAGTCTCTCTCGCAGCTCTCCAGAGAGCTGTACGCAGGTGTCAGCGATAAATAATAGACTCGCGAGAGTGCGGTGTGAATTTAAAAAGATTTTACTACTTTTCATACATCCTGTTTTTTATGGACGTATAAAAAGTTATAGCGAACGTGGTGGTTTTTATAGGTTGAAACTTCGGCCTGCCTAGTCCTAAGTTAGCCCTAGATACTCGTAAGATATTGTAGCGCCTTCAGCGCGCCATAGTTCGGAACCAATGAGTTTACAATAGTGACTATATCTAGTAATTCATAGTTCTGAGCGTGGAAGTAAGCAAAGTAGGCACCCAAATCAGAAAAAGTAAAAATCTCTCTTAATCTGTGATCAAAAATATTTTCTTTGTTCTAGTGTCAACGGGCGATGGCTTTAACCATATCAAAGCCGCGAAATGCAAATGGTGGCGTTATGAAAAGTTGATGGAATATTTATCGAAAAATGTAACAGCGCGTTTCGGTCGGATTCGGATATCTTTAATTTTGTATAACTTGCTTAGTACAGGTTACCAAATTAAACGAAGTTTGTGATGTCTCTTCTAACACGTGGCCGGATCTTTGGACGAGACATCGTTGTATTAAAAACCGCAGAAGTCTTTACTCAAACCATAATAAATAAATACAAAGCAGGGTATTTAAACATCGGTCCAGGGCAACCAGGAAGTGATGGTTGATTTCCGGCCACTGCCCTTTCAGTTTATTAATGCTCCACGGCGTCCTTTGTTTTGCATTTATGTTGTTTTTCCTTAATTTTTTAACTTTCTTCGGTGTCTAAGTCAATAGCTTTATTTATTAATATCACAAAATCATCTCTCACCATCTTTTGAATATAAAATAAAAATATATGTACTTATCGAGTTTAACCGGTTATTTATAGATTGAGTACATATTGGATTGATGAACCACATAATTATTACCTATGTTATTATTTGAAATAGAAAAAGTATTTTAATAAAAATAAATACTTTATTCAGACTTCGTAGGGTACATAAATTATTAAGTACATGTCAAAAAGTCTCAATAATCTATTAAAAAAAACATTAAATTATTTTAAAGAACAACCCAATACAATAACTTAATTGATTAAATAAAATTCTAACACTTTCGTATCTGGTACCTACCGTGTTCGTCAAATGTATTATTGTTTGAATAAAAATATGAACTTGGTAGGTCAATATGAAAATCAAGAAGTCCATGGAGAGAGTATTCTAAAAGCCCGCGCTAATGTTATTCCTGACGCGCCGTACGAGACATGTGTAGACTGGGTCCATCAATTTTTCATAAGCCATTCAAACCTTTGTGGTGATTGAAAAAAACGCTTTTACAATATTGGCAGCACCTGATTGGCCGATGCCTTTAGGAAATTAGTAAATGGCGAGCATCTATTTTTAAAATGGTATGTCTTTGTTCAAATATTTTATAAGTAGGATATTTCCTAAGTAGTTAGAGTCTTTTGTCAAAGCCTAGAACTCAAACAGTTTTTTCATGATTTTACTTAAGTAGTATACCTATATAGCAGTACTATAGTCAAAGTATTTTACTTCTAACGCAGAGTTTTACCTAATAGAAGGAAAACGGTAACCTAATTATTTTGACCTCCTTTCACCCTGAAATGCTTGATCATTATGACGGTGTTCTAATACGTAAAAGCCTGCTAAAATTCGCCAGTTTCAACTCACAAAATAGGCAGAAATGCACAGGAAGTAATGATGACGAATAGGTTATGAGATATTATAAACTGCTTTCTTCAATAGAGTCTGCTTATCTCTTACGTTTCGTTTCACTCTTGTGTTTACACCGGCTTAAACTATAAATCAAAATAAGAACGGAGCGCTTTCATAAATTTGCACGCAATGCTCTCGTGTCTTTGGCAGTTACTCGTAGATATTGGAGGGAGAGTCTTTCTACTTGTAAATATAAAACTGATATCATTTAGGTAACGTTTGCAGAATTTATAACGAGATCAACTTATCAACATTTTAAGTCCTAATATTTCTTTTTCGATTTCAATTTCAATTTATTTTTATAATTTCGAACTGAGAGTTGGTGGTTCCTATTTTGAAATTTCAGTTCAAAATCAAACGATTCAGAAAAGCGAGGACAGCTTTCGATAGGGATCGAAAATCACCGATTTTGTCTCTGGTAGGTAAGTTATATACGCTAAGAATTCTTGTCGAATTATATTGACACCAAAATCAGCGAGTACACAAAATACACAGACAGAATCAGTGCTTATCGATCGTCTTGTTCTACAATCATAATTACGTATATATGTATGTTAACTACCTATGATGTAACTAGCTCTATTCCCACTTAAAACTTCGAAAATGTCGACAAAAGCATAGCTTAATATCCAGTCTTACTCCAGTAGCAAATCCTACAAAATGGCCATCAAAGATCTCCCGTTCCTTTGTCATTGGGAACAAAAAGGCGGGAATCTGAAGAAGCCCGTGTCGCTTCAATTAGGAACTAAATGAGATCCGATGTCTTCAGACGGGATTGCTTTACAATTGTGTTGCTGAAGTTAGCAAACAGTTTCTGCGAGGAATTAGTAGTTTTTAAAAGTAGTGGAGTTTCTAAAGGTCTGAACAGATAGACGGGAAAAATATTAAAGCCAAAAAAATTTTAACCTACTATGAAATTTTATAAATTTACCTACAAATTAGAGGGTATATTTTGGCCTCTATTTCATATAGGGTCGGTTCACCCGTGACCCATGTCACCTAGAGTGAGAAGAAGAGATAAATGTCCATACTGGCATTTTCTCTCTTCTTCTCTCTCTGTCTCTTCTATAAACCTGTCTCTCTTTCCTCGCACCTATATCTATCACACTATTATCTTTCTCAAACCAATAGGTAAGTATAATATTCTTCCCTACACTTTCCACAAATCTCTATTCGTCGATCTAAGACCCAAAAACGCTTAGCTCGCGTCTACCCTCATAAATCGTAAACCGCTCTAGCTTCTTGCTGCCGCTACAGCAAAACAGTCCGCCTGTTGCCACGGCCATTTGCATTTTGCTGATTGATTATTCAATTGGACACCGCAACTGTCCCTCCCTACCACAACTGGCGTGGACATAGCAGAATTGATTAAGTAAATGCTAATGTTACTGCTGGAGATAAAGGACTCTGCAGTACCTACCTATTTAGGTAAAGTTGTTAGGTATCAGGAAATTAGGAATCAAAGTAAGCTTGTGTCTAATCAAAAGTAAAATAGCTTACTCTAAGATAGTAATGTTTATATAAAGAACTTCAGTAATTTGAAATCTCATTTGAAATATTGAACAATGAAATTACAAACTATAGGTAAATGTCTGAAATAAAATTGATTTTTTATTATTATTAATGTCGCTCAGCAAGCTATGGAGATACCTATGCTTGGAGTTTCTCTACGCGATAGAATCCGGAATACGTAAATCCATAGAAAAACCAAAGTAACCGAAATAGCTATCAAAACTAGCATGCAAATAGCGATGGGCAAGCCATATAGAACCGATAACCGTTGGGAAGTAAGGTTCTGGAGTGGCGACCGCAATGCAATGCGAAACGTAGTGTGGGAAGAACTACCACTCGTTGGACCGACGACGCAGGGAGTCGATGGAAGGACGCGGCTGAGGACCGCTATTCGTACTGTCTTGTGTCTCCCAAAAGATCTTTCAGTCTATGTTCAGCAGCGGACGTATACCGGTAGATGATGATGTTGATAAAATGGCAAACGAATAATGAAGGTCACTCGAATTTGGCATATGGCATGCTAGAAAGCCTTAGTCCTTTCTTTCTTGGCTGTTGCAACTCATCTTTAAAACATTAGGTCTGTGGGTACGAAAGAAAAGTTAGAAAGGCTTGGCAAGAAAAAAGGAAACCAAACGCCTTTTACTTTATCATTAAGCTGGGTACTGACAGGTGTTATGGGGCGTAATGTACCATTCGCAGCATGATACGTTACGCCGTATGCTATAATCCATCTTGTTGCTCGTTGCGACGCCCCGCAACGCGGGTCAGTACCCACCTTTAGTTACAGCGAGTATCTCTCATGGAATCTATGCATTTCAGTTGATAGCGGCAGCACATTTTTACAGCTTTCGAATCTCTTTGTGTTTATTATTCGCTCCCACCAGTTCCGTCCGTGATTCCCTCTTCCGTCATTTGTCGTTGTATGCTAGTAATTGTAGTAACCTATAACCTTAGCATTTGAAGAGAGTGGAGCGCTGTCCACAGTTAATTGATGTGTCTATAATTTTTGTCTTCGCGAAAATGGACGAAAATCGCCAATCGACCGACCATTTCCTAATATAGTGACAACTCCTTACTGTAAACGGTCGAATCTCGACTTAACGAGTCCATTTAACAAGCCATTCTGGTCATATCGACCGCTATAATCATCCCGTCAGTGTCTTCGGCCGACCATTATCGTAGCATTTGGTCTTTTTTACGGAAATTAGTCGGATTATTAACCTGTTACTGCTTGGTATCTTACACTGAGAGTTCTGGTGTGCTTGTAAAGTCATATGATTGTTGAAGTTTCTAATATACTTCTATGATTATAGAGAGATAATCTAATAAAGGACCTGCTCAAATGTTAGGCAAAAGCAAAGGTACATAAACGCAATAAATGCCCGTGAACGAAAACTATAAAGATTTTCTATTCGAGCAAACGAAAATATTTGACCGCTTAGCAATCAAGCAAAGAATTCTCTTATCCCTTTCAGTTAAGTTTCTGGATTGCGCTGAAGCCTAGCATTAACTCGTAATATCCAGCTTAACCCTCGACTCGCCGACACCGGGGATTACCGACCGGCCAATTCTAGAAAATACGTTTCATGTTGTATAAGACACTACTTGAAAACGATCTGTCTGTTGCGTTGCGACTATAGTAAAATCTTGACTAAGAAATTTGGAAAATGGATAAGGAACTGCATGTATCTGAGATTGCTATTTGTTACTGTATTAGGGCAGAGAATAAATTAATTAATTAATAATGGCGGAAAACACACACAGCATTATCTAGACCGAAGGTAAGCAGAGCTTGTACTAGATAATTGATAAATATAACAATACATTACATAGATAGATATTTTTTATTATACAGAGAAAACGGTGGCGCGGTGGGCGAAGGTCCGCATGCGTCGCAGAGCGATTGCGGGTTAGATTCCCGCCTCGGGACAAATGTTTGTACGATCTGCAGATAATCGTTCCGGTTGTTCTGGTCGTTTTCTATGCATAATACAAAAAATAGGTATCTATCCATGTAATGTATTGTATTATTTATATCAGTTATCTAGTACCTACCCATAACACAAGCTCTGCTTACCATGGGGCTAGATAATGCTGTGTGAATTGTCCAGCATTATTTATTTATTTATTATCCTTATCCTGAGGCAAGTCGCAGTTCACCAGAAGTCATGTCCATAAGTCGTGTCAGTTAATTTGTCTCGGTCTTTATTTCTCTCAGCGAGTCTAGAAACTTTCGAGGTTAGATCTAGAGTTTTGAGTTTAAGAATTGAAACTTGTTCAGGAGTTTTATAGCTTATATGTGTTTTAAAAGTTTAAACTTAGATTTGTGAAGCGCTGTGATGTTCTGGTGTGCCGCTCGATAGTCGTGAACACAGGGATATGAAGAAAAATATTTCTGTGATACTTTAAACATACGAGAACCTAATAAGTAGCGGAGTGGTGGTGATGTAGGGACACCTTACCACCACACCACTAAACTGTCGGGACCGTATAGAACTCTTTCGTTTTTCGCCTTACAAGACCACGAGCTATACCCCTACGTAAGGTCGTCAATATTAGCAACCTTTGGCGTGAAACATTTTAGCCAATCAATCGCTTAAAACACAACTCCACTTCAACAAAGCGCTGAAAAAACTGCATTCAGCCGATTAAAGCGCTTTCGCCCCTTTTCTCGTGAACAGGAATGTATTAGCAATATCCCTGGTTATTTCATTAACCCTGCTTTTGCCTGGGTGTCCGGGCTATAAATCAACGTCGCTGTAATTACGGCCAGTGACTGATGCCGGGTTCGCGTCGCGGGCCGAATACGTTAAGGTTGCTTCATGAACCTAGCGGGTGCTGCGCTCTTTGAGAGCGAAGCGATATGCGTGGGTTTTCAGTAAGGCGTATACGGCGGGCGGAAGATGTGATGTGGTCGTGTAGCTAAAGTTTTTTGTGTGTGGCTCTGTGGTATTATTTCGAAGAGTAGAATCTGGGTGCATTTAGCATCTATCTATTAGCGTAAACTATCTAGCTTTCAAATGAGACTACTTTGAATAAAATACACCTTTTACTCAAAAAGAAACGGAGAAAAAACCAGATGAAGTAGTTTTCATTAAAAAAAAAATTAAATCGTTTTTTTTTTGTGATAGGTAACATATAATTTTTTATTTTTTTATTTTTATCGATAAATATATGTCGTATATCCGCAAATCTCGTTTGATCAAGGTTCGACAATACACATTGTATAAAACCCTATAATATATATCCCTACAAAGCATAATAGTCAAAACAAACCAAACCCGCTATCGCTCTGCGGCTCGCTACGCTCGCCTCTCCCAGGCTAGCTCAATTTGCGACCTAGATTTTGTAGATTGCACTCAGGGTTAAGGAAGGCTATCGGGCTGTAAGAGTAAAGAGTGCTCGTTCTCTTTTGTGTACGCTTTCGAATGGGTTAAATGTTTTGTGTAAGTTGCCTTGTAATAGCTTTTTTGCAGCTTTACTGCTCCACAGGGGAATGTAAATGAAACTTTCTTTGTTTATTTAATGGTTGGAAATGAATACTTTAAACATAACCGGACCATCCAGGTTTTGAATTTCCCGGTGGGAAAACATTAAGGTTTTGTTTTCAGCACAAGATAAATTTGATCACGGAAAAGCGAATGTTTTAGAAAAAAAACTTTGTTTATCCGGGGTTTTCCCCAATGTGTACCTTTAATATTTTCAATGACCATTCTAGAATAGAGTTTCACTCATCATAGTACCATGAGCGGCCATATTGATGATTGTACCAATGCATCGGCGAATCAAGTCGTATTTAGTTAACGTCAAACTTAGCCAGTGACTTGGGGACTGGTATTGAAATAGATCAGGTGATTATTTGCAACAGTCTGCAGTTGGCTCAATTGTAAAAACGAGTTCTCATTTGTTTCTTTTATTTGATTGTAACTTTCTGTGTTAAAAAAGATTAGGTAAGGATTCATTTTGTCTCGAACTTAGTGATTGAACAGTAGGTATTTTGAACGTTTCGACCCTATTCAAAAACAGATATAGGCATATCTGTCATCTGTCGATCTGCCATTTTGGTTTATAAAGCCCAGAACTCTCATTATACAGGTTCTATTGAGTCTTTATGTATATCTTGCGAGACGTTGAATGCATTTTCCAATGGCACCATGTAAAGTGTTATTTGAACGTCTGACTGCCGCTCCATCATCCATGTGTGCTCAGACGAAGTGAACGTAAATAAATACGAGTTGGTTTTAAAGATTGCGACCATTTGTACACAGAAACTCAATACGTTGGTTGTTTTGAAGTCAATAGATACGATAGGTAAGTACCTACCTATGTACATAGGTACTTATACTACTTTTATCCCTGAACAAGAATTAGGCGAATAAAAATATTTAATAAAAAATATAACTAGGTTTTTGGACATCAAAAGAACCAACTTAAATTGGGGTCTAATAATAAGATGTTGCGAGGACGCCATCTAGTTAAAATTTATACAAATAATTGCCTAAACTTTTAACAAAAATACATAGGTTCAGAAATATTTATTTTTATTAAATCTAACATTTACTCGTATAAGGTAGGTACTTCCTAATATAGGAGGTTGACTGGATAGTCAAATTGAAAGACGAAAATACAATTATCCATTATCCAAAAGAACCCGGACAAATAATGAAATTGACTTGAATTCCTTTTTACGAAACCAAGGAGACCAATTTAGAAACTACAAAAACGGGTAAATAACCGGCGCACGGGGCTATTTAGCCGGACGGTACAGAAAGGCAATTTTCTGTCCTATTTCAGCCAGAATCCCGAATTATCTGCAATCAATCGAACAAAAGAGGAGAATGTCAAAGTTATTTCTCTAATGGCTGACGATTTATCACAACAATCATTTATTTCGGACAATTCGGACAACTGTCGGTATTGTTTACTTGGCAAAGATATGATTAAAGACGGCCAGAGTATGGTTTATAGGTTATGTTTGAGGGTGAATGGGGGTTTTGATGACTTTCAAGAGACACTTGAGACACTTCGC
This sequence comes from Eupithecia dodoneata, assembly GCA_947044415.1. Lineage (NCBI taxonomy): Eukaryota > Metazoa > Arthropoda > Insecta > Lepidoptera > Geometridae > Eupithecia > Eupithecia dodoneata. The sequence goes on along the minus strand of OX345658.1, from coordinate 12,210,844 downwards.
GTCCCGACTCTCCCCTGTGATCGAAGGCTTTGAAGGGACACTTAGAAAGTGCGCGCTAACTATGCTTTCTTGAGTTTTACCTACAGAGGGTGTGTTTCTGTTGGGTTTCAAGTTTTTAGAGTGTGTCGTTCTGCCCATTACTGGTTGTGGGGACCTCTCCACCTCGATATTATTTATGGTTCGTAAACTCAGGGACAAATTATGGCCACCCTTTTCCTCGCAACGCACCTTTCCATAGCTGGCTAACCGTCCATGTTGTGTTACCATTCCAGAAGCTTTTCCGGGGATATTAGGATTCAAAATGCCAAATAAATATTGCTGTTGCATGCTCTTTACGAGTGAGTTAATAATTTTTCGATAATAATTTATTCAACAGTTTCAATACACAGACACAGACAAATACCTATAGGGCGAAAAAAAACTGGAGCGAGCATGGCTAAATGGTTGGCGGAATATCATTCTACCTACATAAATGATTTATTTTTAATGTAATATTTACTTAAAGCTATTATTATATTGACACTTGACTCATTTCATATAACTTGTGAATAAATTAAGTTTGGCCAAAGGCAATTTATTTCAATTACCTCGGAAATGCATGCTTTACTATCCTACGTTTCATTGTTTATATACATTTGTAGGCTCTACCCAAGCTCTATCTTAATTCGCACAAAGTTCAGTCCTATCCAAATTGAATTAGAACTGCAAATCCCTCGAAATTTAATTAGGAAAGCAACGTGTCCCATGTTTCGAAGTTAATTCGGGGGTATAGTGACAACGTTCCAACATCTATACAACTAAGGTTTATGTTATGATAGTGCGGTAGTCCTCGCACTGGGGCTCATCTCTAAGAAATTACATAGGTACCTAATAACCTAAAAAACGATCCTAACGCAGCTAGAATCCGTCGGTTGTTCCAGAAATCTTAGACTCAGCGGTTAAGTAATTTTGCAGCTTAGGTAGAGCATTCCCGTACAGAGGGAAGTTCGCGGGTTCAAGTCCCGCCGAAACTTATTTTTTGATGTTTTTTAACTACCATACCATGCCATAGAGTCTTAGAGTTTTATTCAACCACTTTTTGTAAAACCGTATAAACCGTTTCTAGCTTTGGCTTTTGGTCAATCTTTAATCAAACCTTTAAAAATCGCTCCTACAAAAAACATCTCAAAAGGTCAAACAAAAGTTTCATTTGACTCAGAGTTATCCCTAACTTAAGTAATTAGCTTGGCGAAGGGAGAAGCTAGTTCTCTTTAATTAAGTACCTACGTAGATACTTGCGACCCTTCTATTACAAATTAGATTTGAACTTTGGCCCTGTCTAATCCCGGTTTTGTTGAGTTGATGACTGAATATGTGATCCGTAGACCACAATCGTGGAAAGTTATAAGGGCTGCAAACGGAGCTTTAGGCTGCGTTTCCACTAGAGATGTGCGAGGTAGCTGAGCGATGCGAGGATGCGTTAAGAAGCTGTGTAACGACGTGAGTGTTTCCACCAGAAATTTGCAAAGAAGCTGACTAGTGCGAGGATATGTAGCGCGGGCTCTTTCGCCCACACCCGTTCCTAGAACATAATCCTCGTAACACATTTCTCGCAACATATTCCTCGCAACACATCCCTCGCACTCATCTTTCCCTTGTTTACGAGTATGTACAAAAACCTCGCTCCGCGGAGCTCGCTATGCATCTCTGGTGGAAATGCAGCCTAAGATACCGTCCCATATAGACTGGTAGATTTGAAGTAACGATGAAAGCCTAACATTTCTGTAGAGAATCCATATCAAACTAATATTTTCTATATTATATTCGATAATACCATGGTGGTTTATTTTTTCGAAGATGCACAGATCATGAGAACAGATGATACCTTTGAGTACTGCCTCAAATCTTACAATAACCAATCTTATTCTAGGTCAATATCTTGCTTAAATGCAGCCTGCCTCAGGATAAATCCGGCAGGGCCTGTGTAAAGTGCTGGGAAGCACACATTTCAAATGAGGGTAGTTGTTAGAAATTCATCGTAAGTTTCACAAAACTGACAGACTTGCACCCTTAGGCGGTTGAGTGCTCCCCGAAAGGACCCCTTTTTAGTGCACGCTCACGCACTGTAAAGTGTACTTGTGTATGTTATCATCATCATAGTAATGCGTCTGAGATCACGTTTGTGTAGGTTTTATGTATTAAAAAGGTCACTTTATAATTGAGATGTAAGCCTGACTTTAAGTCGCATATTTTTGATGCTCAGAACTACTGCTACAATTTTATGTACAGAGCTACAGCAGGAACAGAATGAGGGAGAAGAAATTAGTAGGTATTGAAAATCTATTGGTTAGGTTAGATTGCTCAAGCGATTAAGAAACGAAAATGTATTAAAACATAGATAAATGAAGCGTTGTACGGTAAACGTATTATCATTAAAGCTATTATGTATTATTTGTTTCTGGTGTTTGAACTGATTTATCTAATTAATCAGAATAAGCGTAGAGCACTACACATTGATACAAGTTAGATAAACTTAGTGCTTCCTATATTTCAAAACTTCATGGTCTCGTATCTCTGTCAAATGAGTCTAGCTCATCCTACCTGGGCTGCACATGCTATAAGTCTGGGTCTGAGATTAAATCTTCCATAATTTGGAGCCAACAGGGTATTCTGTCTCAGATAATATGTGCCATATTTTGGAGGAATCCTTACACAGTAGGTATTTATTTATTTGGCCCACAAATAGAAGCACACAATAATTAAAAGTAGACTGTATCCCTAAACATGTACACCTACACAGCAACCTACACAGCATGTTCGAAGAGCAGTTCTATGTGAAGCAAATACTACGAAATGAATCGAAAAGTATCATATAGGTTGATGTTTTAACTATAGATTGTCGTCGTCTAAGCCCTAGTCCATATAGGATACTAAATCAAAGAGCAGTCCTGCACTGCCATCCATCTTAGATCGGGGATTTAAACCAGAACATATTTAAAGATATAAAAATGTTCTGGTTTTATATCATATTTGCAAATCCTTTGAACTCGCATGTGGTTATTGGATTCTGCTTTGACCCGGAGAAGGCTCTTAACTGGGTCGACGCAGCGGCTATTCAACCGGCCAATGCAATCGTCTTATATGTTTCCGCGTCTCGGTCATTTACCATATTATTGGAAAGCTTTTGAACATATATTTTCTACATATTCTTGAAAGGATACTCGTAATACCAAAGGACCTGAGTAAAATAAAATACAGTCAGTAAAGTTGAACTAAATAAACTCAATGACAAAGTCCTCAATTGTGTAGGTAGGTGGATAGGACACTCTGAACACCCATAAAGCACACGTAAGTAATATATTCTGTGGCCGCGACACATGCATTACAAAGGCCACATTTCGCCCTTTTTTTGCTCGATCTCGACACCGGTAACGACTTCCCTCACAAACGCCTGGCAATGCAACGATTCCGAAATACGCGCGGATAACTCCAATGTCCCCATCCTTTGTTACCTGTACACTGCTAGCACGAGAAAAAGGCACATCGATTGTACCAATACAAACGGAAATATTGCTCTCGCGTGAAAAATTGAAAATTTTTTTGACGCGTGAATTTACAACGCGAGCAAACAATAGGAGATACAGATTTTAAATTGAGCATTCGGGAACTCGGTTAAATCGACGCTGTGCGGACAGTTTTGTGAAAAATTATAGCCGGGACTGAGCGATGCTTTTAGCCCAGTTTCGGGGCTGGCGTGACCCAGCGGTGGCGGGTACCGCAGCGCTTACTCAATGCATATCAGCTAATGGACATGGATGCAATTGACTTGAAGCAATTCCATTTAACACTTACCCAAGTTTATAAAAATATCCATTTAATTCGTTTGCTTTATGCTTGATGGAGGTTCGTTCGATAGAAGATATTTTTAGGATCTATAGTATTGAAAGCAACACAGGTGATTTCAATCACGACTAAAAACTTGCTAAATAGGTAGGAGTGATTGCCCTTTTAGTCGTTACGGAGATCGTCCACCAGTGAACCAGTAACAACTCCCACCTGATAATACAAGTTCAGGAAACTACTAACGCTGACACGGACACCTAAAAAAGACACCGTCCGAGTCTATCAAAGAGCTGTAATTGCACAGAGAGGGCACTACAATTCAAGTGGTTTTATTGCCGGGCGAATGGAAGGCCAGCAATTTGGCGCTCTGACCGCAAGAGCCGCGCATGTTTATTAGAGACAAAGAGCCGTCGACCCGCGATTTGCATAACGGTCTGTGTCGTAATTAGAAACCATCTCGGACTCTCCTTTGTCCCGTCTGGGGGACGCGTCAAACGCCTTCTATTTAGCCGTTCTGTTCAGGATAAGCTGCATAAACCCACTGAGCTCAAATGTGCAATACCCCGCGGCGTGGAACCGTTCACTGAATTTCGAAACAATGGGAATATCACCGCTTTAAATCCGTACCATACTCGGAAGTTATTATACGCTGAAATAAAAATCTTTATAATCATCATTATTATCAACCTGCATTTGCTGGATGTAGGCATTTAATCTGTGTCTTGGACTGGTAAAGTGGCATTCAATGTTAGTTCACCCCCCGGTTAAGTTTGAATTCTATTTCTATGAATAAGAAATATATCAAAACTACAATCTTGCTGTAATGAAGATAGCAAGCCGTTTATGTAAAAACCATAAATTTTATGAAATAAAAATCAACCAAAACTGATACAAGCTCAAAACTGAATAACGAGACTTTGAACCTGCCAGGGTCAGCTAACAATGCACGCCACTGTAGGTACTTACAAGTTCTAAAAGATGTCAAAAATAACCAAAAAACATATCTCGGCACACCACAACCTATATCTCTAGAAGTTTACTAGTCAATTATTATCGAAACCGCAAGGGAACCCGCATCATCCACCGCAAGAATAAGCACAAGCTCAAAAATGTAGTAAAATAAGCGGAACATCTACAAGCAACATTATTAAAAGTAGGCGCACCTTAGTGGTGCGATATTTTACACAGCCAGTGGATGTAATGAAAAATGGTGTAAAGAAATAACGTGTGTAGTTCACAGGCGCGGGCTATAAATCGTTTTCTAAGAACAGTGCTCACTGCGGGGGCTAGGCGGATAACTCATTAACTGAGGTTTAGGGTTGCCAGACAGTTGCGCGCGGTGCGTTGTGTGGATTGCACGTGCATTTTAGTTAAACAGCGCCGCGTTACACTATATAACTTTATCGTGAGAACTATTTAACGATGGATGGGGTCGATCCTCGACCTTCGTCCAGCAATAACCAATTTGGGATTTTAATGGTCGATCAGACTATGGATGGTGATGTGATGGATTTGGAGAGTGTGGTGCAAATTCATGCAGAGCCGGCGCCGGCCGCAGGCCGCGCGGGCAACATCTCGCCGATTATTAGTGGTCAGCGAGCGTCGAAAAGATTGAAGGCAAGGAATGACTTTTCAAATGGGCTTGATAATGAAATTGAGGACGAAGGTTTCACTGTAGTGCGAAATGGATCGAAGAATAAAACGATGAATGGGTCGAACCGATTGCGTTTGTTACGTGAGTCATCCGATAACAAACAACATAGCGGACCACAATGCTTTGAGGTTTGCCTTGCCTCTTATCAATTGTTGCCTAAGCAGATAGGATTGGCGAAGATTTTAAAAGCGGAGAACATTAATAATGTTAAATACATTAAATATAAAAGCCCGTATAAGGCACACATTTTATTTGAAAATAGAGAGGATGCTGACGTGTTACTTAGGAACAACAGCTTTTCGTCTGCTGGACTACGCTGTAACCTGACAAGCGAGGTGGGCACGACCTACGGAGTGGTGAGGAATTTGGAGATGGAGACTACGGAGGAAGAGATGATGGAGGCCTTCAAATGTGACGTTGATATCGTCGCAGTGAAGCGCTTGAAAAGAGCGTCAGTGAGTGGAGATTGGGTATTGAGTGAGACTGTACGATTCGCATTTAAAGGACCAGTGCTGCCGGAGTATATTTATGGATACGGCTGTAGATTTAAAGTAGAGCCGTTCACCTTTCCAGTTACGCAATGCTCTGCGTGCTGGAAGTTTGGTCACCTAACACGATCGTGCCCAACTAAGAAAGTCTTATGTCCCAAGTGTGGCAAGAATCATGCTAACTGTGAAGTGACTCAATTCAAATGCATCAATTGTAAGGGAGAACACATGGCTTTTGATAAGTCATGCCCAGTATTCCTAAAAGAAAGAGACATAAGGACCATTATGAGTAAAGATAATAGTACCTATAAAAACGCTGTGTCGAAATACATTGAAAAGAAGAGAGATGAATCAAGGATAGAGAAAGTATTCCAGTTTGGTGTCCAACCAATGACTTATGAATTTACGAGACCCGGTTTGTCATACAGCCAAAGTTTGGGTGCGAAATTGATGCAAAGAGAAGTACGAAATCAAGAACCACAGGACTGCGGTGATAGTATAGAAGAAAGTGATAACGACTCCAAAGAAGATAGTTGTGAAGAAAATATACAGAGTAAGAAAACGAAAAATAAGAAAAGAAGGAAAAACAGAGGTAGTAAGACTAAACAAAAGAAAAGTGATTTGGGGAAGAACGAGGAAGCAATAGAAGAGAAAAATAGTGATCAAGGTTATATCAGTAGAATATTAGGTAAAGCTAAAAACATTTTCAGATCAAAAGAAAGCATAGAAGGTAAAGTTCGTATGGTTATACAATTTGTTCTGGAGGAGGTTATGGCACTTATTGTTAAGACAATGAGTAATGGAGAGGCTCTTAGTAAACTCATTAGCCTGTTCCATGATGGATAACACCAGCATCAGCAACAACCGAACTCCCAGGGCATCGGGCCCTGTGCCTTCCGTTGCGCAGTTTATTAACATTGCGCAATGGAATGCACAGAGTCTGATGCCTAAAAAACTTGAATTGGAAGCACTATTGTCTCAGGAAAAAATAGGTATTTGTATAGTTAGTGAGACATGGCTTAATGAAGAAATTTGTTGTCGTATAAATAATTATAATATATATAGAAAAGATAGGTTAGATTCATATGGGGGCGTAGCAATCATAACCCATAAATCAATTAAAACGCAATTGCATAACATTAACTATACAAATACAGGTATTGAGATAATATGTTTAAACATTTTAAATTGTAGGTATTTAGATTATGTAGCATCGGTTTATTGTCCTTCGTCGATAAGAACTTCACAATGCGACTGGGAGAGTGTTTTTTAAAATTTTACTCGAAAGTCAATAGTCGCAGGTGACTTCAATGGACATCATTCCAATTGGTCATCCAAAACAGATACTCGAGGATTGCAACTATATGACGCTTCTATAGAACATAATTTGGTATCTGTTAATAGCGGGGACTTTACAAGGGTTAAATTAGTGAATGGACACCTACAAGAATCATCCCCAGACATTACTTTCGTGACCTCGGACATAGCGGTATACTTCAATTGGCATGTAACTCGCGAAAACTTAGGTAGTGATCACCTTATATTAAAATATTCACTTTGTTATCAGGGTTCGCGCAGTTCTGTCACGCGTCGTAATATGAAAAAAGCTGATTGGTCATTATATCAAGAAACCCTACAAGATTGCTTTAATGATCGTATTTATGAATCGAATTTACAAGCTTCTTATGAATCATTCATAGATAAAATCAACGACGCGGCGAAACAAAGTATTCCTATGATTAAGACATGTTTAGATCCTACACTAAAATTCCAACCTAAACCCTATTGGTGCGCGGAAATTTCTTCAGCTATTGCTCAACGTCGTTTAGCCCTAAAGTTATTTAGGCGTAACCCTACACCGAGCAATCTCGATATCCTCAATGCTAAAATAACAGAAGCACAGCGTATTCATAGGCGAGCTCGAACTGCGCACTGGCAGTCGTTTTGCGGAACAATAGACCAAAACACAAACTCAGCAGATATGTGGCGCAGAATGCGCTGGGTAAAAGGTATTCGTACACAGCGTGTTACCGCTCCTACTGATAAGAAAGATGAACTTTTATGCAGTTTGGCGCCTGATAGTGTTGTCCCCCCCACTCCATTGTTCACATCGAATAATGAGCTATTAGATAAGGAGTTTTCTTATGAAGAGTTACAAAGGTGTTTAAAAAGAAAAGATACTGCTCCCGGTGAGGATAAAATTACCTATTCAATGATTTATTTTTTGCCCTATGTAGGTAAGTTGTATCTACTTAACATTTTAAATTTAGTGTTTAAACATTCTACGGTACCTATACAATGGCGTAATATTCAAATTATTCCAATACCTAAACCTAATAATGACCCTAATAGTTGTCCTAAATTTCGACCAATATCATTAATTTCTTGTATTTGTAAAATCTTTCATAAAATGTTAGGTAATCGAATTGAGTGGTTTGTGGAACACAATCAAATCCTAGCCCCGGTGACGTCAGGATTTCGAAAATGTCAGTCATGTATAGACTGCTTAACCAGGCTTGTTACACAAATACAGATAGGATTTTCTCAGGGCGCATCCACGCTGGCGGTATTTTTGGATGTAGAAAATGCGTACAACAATATTTTGCCTGAAGAACTGGTCTTAATATTGGATAAACTTCAAATTGGGTCACTATCATGTAAATATTTGTGGAAGTTTCTAAGTAATAGATGTTTAAAAATTTTGGATGATGATGATGGTACCAATCGTAGCATGATTAGATGGACAAACAGAGGCTTAGCACAGGGGGACCCGATTTCGCCTCTTTTGTTTAATATAGCAACCTACGAAATTTCGAAAATTACTTTTAATAATGTAAATATGTTACAGTATGCAGACGACTTTGTTTTCTATTCACAAAATAAAGATTCATGTCTCAATGAGGCTAACGTTCAAAATGCGTTGAACTCGGTCGTAAGTTCTTTGAGACAATTAGGCTTAGAGATATCATCGATAAAAACTCAATGTTGCAGCTTTAGAAAGGGTAGAGGAATAGATGAGGTTTTTTTAAGTTCAAATAATAATATTATAAAATCTGTACAAGTTGTTAAATATCTAGGCATCTGGCTAGATAAATCCTTACTATTTCGAAAACATATTAATGAGACACAAGAAAAAACAGTTAAAATGTTAAATATTTTGAAGATTCTAGCGGGGGCTTCGTGGGGCTTACACCCTAAGCACCTACGTCGTTTATATATAGCGTTGATACGTAGTAGAATAGACTTTGGATGCTTTTTATACGATACCGCGGCGAAGACACACTTGACGAAACTAGATAAGGTTCAAAACACAGCGATGCGCATAATAGGCGGCTTTATAAGAACTACACCTATCCACGCTATGGAATGCGAACTTTGTTTATACCCATTGCAGTTAAGGCGAGAATATCTTGCCACTAAATATTGTCTTAAAGCCCAGTCAATAACGAAAAATACTACCATTGAGTTTCTAGAGGAATTAAAATGTTTATGTCTATCTACTTATTGGACCAGGAAAAAGAAGCCTTTACTAAATTCAATTTTTGAACAAACTCAAAAAGAGGTAATGAAACACTGCAACCCTTTAGAAATGTTTTCCTTACATATTTGGATGTCTAATATTAAATTTGATTTTATTAAAGTAGAGATTGACGGCATTGATAAAGCGAAAAAACAGTATGACGATATTGAGCTTAGATGTTATACTTTTATTATGTTAAATATAATATATAAAGACCATCATAAAATCTACACAGATGGATCTAAAATGGAAAGCGGTACAGGTGCTGCTTTTTACGATCCCAGTCGCAATGTGAAGGAAACTTACCGTATTAGTTCGTCAGGTAACACAATCATGTCGGTGGAGCTATTTGCAATCTCAGAAGCACTGTCATATGTCACTGCTGTAGGCTATAAGAAGGTGGTCATTCTGTCAGATAGCCGGAGTTCTTTACAGCATATAGCTCGATGCGCCTCGGGGATCCGAGGTGCTTCGGTAGCTTACTCGATCCTAAAGAAAGCTTTATTTCTTTTAGACAATGACGTGCAACTGAGATTGCAATGGGTTCCTTCCCATGTAGGAGTAAGGGGAAACGAGGAGGCTGACCTGCTTGCAAAACAGGCTGTTGACATCGGGGCTGAAGTGTACATCGTTCCGGAGTATACAGAAGTTATGTTAGAATACAGATATAAGGTTTTCGAAAAGTGGAAAGAATTATTTAGCAAAACATCTTGTACGAAGGGTATATGGTACAAAATTATTCAGAGTGAACCTCCTCGTGTCCCCTGGTGGGTGAACAGCGGATTGAAGCGTCACGTGGTTGTTATAGCTCACAGGCTGCGGTCCGGACATATTCCACTAAATAAGTTCAACCACCTCATGAGGAAGGTTGACTCCGCTAATTGCACTTCGTGCGGTGTCATAGAAGACATTCACCATCTCTTGGTGGAATGTGTTCGGACTCAGTCACTGAGGAATCAATTAATAGATGATTTCAATTTGAATCTCGCAGAATTAGGTTTAGTTCAAATTTTACTCTCCACCCCATTGTGCACGGCCGCTAAGGCTTTGTACACAATGATATATGATATTATAAGATAAGGTAAATAGTGTGTAATTGTAAAACGGGACTGGCATATTCGCTAAGCGAATAAAGTCCTTCAAAACGAAATAGATTAAAAAAAAAAAAAAAAAAAAGGGTTGCCAGACAGAATGGAAAGGCCAGATTTAGCGGAAATGTGACCTGAAAAATAAACACATAGTAATGCCTACTCACGGTCGATAACCTACTCGTATGTGGTAAACTTGGTTTATAGAGATATTATTTTTTTGAGAATATAATGTATAAAAAATGGTTATGAAAGAAATTTGAGGTGTCGTGTATTTATTTGATGACCAAAATCAAATAAATACACGACACCTCAAATTGCTGATAAAATAGCAGTGTGGCCTGTTTCCTAAATTTTTTTCTTTAGGTACTTTTTGTGATTTTATATTTCTACTATTTATCTTTATCTTTACAGTAATAGTAGACTTCTCTACTATTAATACATTAATCATCAACTTGAGCTCCCAAACTAGACGAACCGCTCATCTTTCCCCAATTTCCCCAACCCAAACTTCTTAATACATTTTCGTCAGTCAATGATTGAAAAAAAACGCCGCCATAGCCCTACGGGACCCGTTTACGATCCGCTGTATCGTGGATAATGACGCTAAACCGATATCCTTATTTACTGCAAATTGCCCCGGTTCTTACGTCTATTAGACCTGCTTGGATGTTATGTCGCATCCCTGTGTTTACCCCGTACCCTAGTTTGGAACGGCCTTGCCACACACATGAGAGAAAGACGTATAAGAGAAGATTGCTTGAAACACTTTGATAAGAACTCAGCTAGGAACAGTCACCACAACGTAGTATTCAAAGGTTTTGATTGTTGGACTCTGTGCACTGTTATACATTACATTCTGTTTATGCTGTAATAATTATTGTGAAATATTTATAATGAATAAATAAGAAAAATACCTGTGTATGAATTTAAATTTATATCTATGGTCACTCTGGCAGTAGACTATAGATATACATAGGCTGATGATAATAATGAAGGTGAATATATGGCAGTATTTTTATCACGCTGGAGGTTATGTTCTAGTACATCTAACAATAGTTTAGTCTGAAGAAACTACTGAGGCCTGTAAACGCCATGGTCACGCATCGCTTTTTCATTTTAATTTTATACGTACTGATGTCTAATTTTTTGTTTATAACTAAAAATAATAAGTGTAATTGGTGATTGTGCCGTTCTAATTAAATAAATTAATTAATTCATTGAATAAATCAAACCTGCGACCTAGAACAGCTTTGCTCTTTTCCAACAGACTTTAAAGTCGTTGTAACCTTTCGTGTTGTTATTTCCATACAAACGAATAGCATTTTATTTCAATAGGAATTCTGTTTGCAACATCAGAACACTTCAGATTGTAATATTTGTTTTTCTTTGTTCTCAGAATGCAATAGTGAGTCCCGCTCGGCTATCCAGATCTTCAAGAACATCAAAGGTGAGTTTTTTTTTAATATGAGCTGATAGTTTATACAGGGTTACAGGAAAAATCGTGCTAGATCTGTAAAGGGCGTGGAGTACCCATCATTTCTGACTTATTTCACTATGAAACACCCTACCCTAAACTTAACCCTTTTCGAGATATTCAACATTTAATTTTTTTATTGAAAATTGCCGATTTTTAGGCTACTAAATTTATTTTTGTTTATTTTGTGTATTTTAATATTATTATTGCATTTTTACATGTGCAATAAGATGCTTTAGGACGTCAATCATTAAAATAGTGCATAAGTTAATTAAATAGACCTTAGTAGACAAGTGTATGTATATTATCGATTCTTGTTTCAGGCAGGTATTTAGTTTTCATAGTAATGTATTAAGTACTCCTTTCTGCCTGCGGCTTCACACGCGTTGTTTATATGGAAATGTTTAAAGGTTATTTCTATTCCATGGAAACTATTTTCTATACTAATATTATAAAGAGGATAGGCTTGATTTTTGGTTTATGCTCCGAAAATACTGGACCGATTTGAATGATAGAAATTCTTTCACCGTTGGAAAGGTACACTATCCGACTTGCTGCTTTTTGGGACAGAAGAATTTGGGACGCACTGTCCCATTTATCACTTGTTGATTTTATTATTTTTGTTACTGTCTTTTCGGACACCTTCAAATTATTGCAGTTGTTGAGTACAGTCAGGTAAAAAAGATTTAAGCAAGTAGGTACCTAAGCAATATTATATAATGTGATAAAGCTAATGAATGCTTTGCGAGCGTGTGGTTATATTTCTTTATTAAAAAAGGCATTATTTTAGGAATGTATAAAAATCACAGACTAATTATCCTAAGCGCGTATATAGAGTAGGTATGTATTGAAATCACAGGTAATCATTGGTTCAGTCATAGACTTAAAATTACTACTTATTATTTATTAGTATTCATCATCACTAAGGCCTATTATTTACTAAAAAAATATGCGCAATAACCAGCCAACTTTTCAAGAATTTATTTTCCTAATTAGAAGAAAAAAGCCTTTTAATTAAATGTAATAAACCCTTAAAAGGTAATCAGATTCCTGGACATAATCATTGGTAACGAATTTACACAAAGCTCAAAAAGTAATTGGCAAATTTAATAAAATAGTCAAGATTTTAACAAATCCAGGAAATTCCGTTAGAATACACAAAATTTAATATGATTATTCAAATCAATAATTTCTTACTAGTTAAAGTCCATTTCATTATATTTTAATCCCAGGACTTAAACATTAATATCATCATCTAGAGATTGTAGAAGAAATATTATCAACTCTGTGTTACTTCCACATTCAAACTTTAGGTAAATATACTTTACCTATTCCGATCACTGATTATGAGTATTAAACTAAGTTGAATTATTTAACTTACGCCCAAAAAACATGAAGAAAAATATAAATTGCCACATAATTTCTTTAACTTTCTGAATACATGTCCTTGTCAATACATGAACTGACCTTCACTTACTGGCAAGACGAATTGTTTTATTGTTGTCCTTCGGCCTAGGTGCAAAATGGAGCGAAATTGATCTAGAAAATAAAGAGACAGGGAGAGTGCGACCTTGCTATGCATCTATTTCGTCATGTTGCTGTTCCGTCGCCGCGCCTCGATTAAAACTGTTTTTTAACTGACTGTACAATTTACCTATTTTTAATAGTGTCCGAAAAGACAGTAGCAAAAATAATAAAATCAACAAGTGATATATGGGACAGTGCGTCCCAAATTCTTCTGTCCCAAAAAGCAGCAAGTCCACTATCCGCAGTGAACATAGGCTATATTATATTTTTAAAAAATAGGGATCCTTACTAAAAGTCCAATAATGTTATCCAAGGTGTTAAATATTACCTTAAAAATTCCAATACCCGTGCGAAGCCGGGAGTGCCGGGACGGTCCGCTAGTATGTGATAAAAAGCCTGTTTGATTCCAAGCTCAGGACTACATCTATGCAAATTTCAGGCCAGATATGGCGTGAAGAGATTCATCCATCCATCTAAACATCTAAACTTTCGCATTTAAAATATTAGTGTAGGTAATATTATCTAGCCCCAAGCTAAGCAGAGCTTGTGTTATGGATACTAGATAACTGATATACATTACACGGATATATATTTTTATTATACTGAGAAACAATCAGAATACCCGGAACAAACATCATCATCATCATCATCAGCCTATAACAGTCCACTGCTGGACATAGGTCTCCCCGAATGAGCGCCACACACAACAAACATCAATAGGCGTTATCAATGTCTCCTGAAGATAGTCACAGCTTTGATGAATCGACTGTAATTTTGTAGCGCTGATATTGGTCCAATTATTATAATGAACTGTTCGTTTTCACATAATTATCGCGGTGTTTTGATACAAATTGCGTTTTGTACTTTATCAGCGCTGTTTGTTTATGGTGCTGCTTTTAAGTCGCGGATTTAAAGTATGTTATGGCAGATTGACATTTTATCTGGCGTTTTTGAGAGCAGCCACGTTTGGTTTGCAGTTTTATTGCAATAGTAGTAATATAAAATAACTGAGGACCTCTGTGGCGCAGTGGGCGAAGGTCCGCCTGCGACGCAGGAGGTTGCGGGTTCGATTCCCGCCTCGGGACAATTGTGTGTACGATTTGCAGATAGTTTTCATGCAACGTCAAAGTTAACAGCGGACAACTACATACTAATCGTCTGGTTATTTTTACATATTTTTCTTAAAATGTCAAGATTTAATTACAAACTACCCAAACTAGTACTTACTTTAAGAGGTATTGAACAATCAACTCAACCAAAAGAGTTTCAATCTGTTTAAAAAAAACTCTAGATAAGCACTTTCATCTACTTTACTACGACAGCCGGTTGTTCGTAAGCTGATTAACTTATTTATTTTAAGCCATTATTGTCCCACTGCTGGGCAAAGGCCTCCCTTTTCTCCTTCCACTCCTCGCGATCCAACGCTGCAACAGGCCATGATGGAAGATGTACCTCGAGCTCGTCGCGCCATCTCATCCTGGGCCTTCCGCGTCGCCTCTTAGCGTTGGTTTAACACTTTGACTGCGATTTTTTTTCGACGAATGCGATCTTTTTTTTAACCTAAAAAATCGTGCTGCCGCTCTACACAGCGGTTGTGTTGCGCCGCACATGCGTTTCGTTCGAAAAATATTACGGCTGTGCTGAGTCACAAAGATCTGTTTTTTCTCAGCCGCTGCGCTAGTGTGGATTTACGCAAATTAATCACTTGTAGAAAACACATACCGTGTGATTTCAGCACTCAAAGTGTTAACTTAGCATAAAAACATTGTCCAATAACTTTTTTCTCTTGCAGAGATGTTGACAAGAGATATGACTAATGATTACAACAGATAAATGAATGATCATCGTTTGAACAAACGGCCGTAATTTCATGTACTTAAACTTAATAATAATGTTTGTTAGTTTTCGTTCTGAAATAAGTAAGTTTCAGCTCTGAACTAAAATGTCGCAGACCAATGAAGCACAGAATATAGCAGAAGCTACAACTCATTTCTCATAATTAGCAACGTAAAACTTAATTTTGCAGGGAGCGAGACGCTTAGGTACTCTGTTTTGCAACTTCAATTTTTATAATGAAGTTAGCTTGCTAATTTAGTGTTTTTTATAAAATGGTGCTTTGCCTTTTGCTTGCTACCTTTTTATTTTGACTTGCAACATACTACTCAAGATATTTAGTGCCATTTTTTTTCACTCTACGAAGGATTCATAGCATATCTACATACACACCCTATAAAAAATACTACATGAGTTCTGAACAGTCGTTGTGTTATTTTTTTGTTTCATAATTTCCTTCAACGAATCCTAAAATTCGATTTACTATAGTTTATTCAAAAAGAAGGTCCTTTCTAGACAAGAAATACTTATACCAAAACATGGCAGCTCTTTTCATTTTCTTTCAAGAAGACATATTTCTTCGTCGCTAGCTTCACAATGGCCTTTATATATATATATAAACCAAACCAAATAACTAAGTCGTCAGTTCTAAAACATGTTGTTATATCATCATTTACACATCATGTCATGTCTACCACATGGCTTTATAGCTCTGCGCTCTGCATAACTTAGTCAAACTAAACCAAACTACTAATTAACTATTTGCATTTCCCGATCTGCATCGTCTGCTTAGAGCGTATGCACAGCTGGCTAAGGTACTGTTCAACTCATCAATTGATCTTACTTCATCCCCAAATTAAGAAGTAGGTAAGTCACTATGTACTATCTATGGAGATAGGTACTGATCATAATAGTCCACTAGACGCTAGACATAGGCCTCACCTAATGAGCGCTTTAGCGCCCTGTCTTCAGCTTCATTACATAGGTTCTGTCACTTATACATAAATATTATTTAATTTGTAAAATGTTGTAGGTGTAATAAACAATTTTGTGCAATAAAAGTATTTTTATATACTATAATATAGTAGAACCTACCATTGACAGCCTCTGTAGTGCGGTGGGCAAAGGCCCGCCTTCCGACACAGGAGGTTGCGGCTTCCCGCCTCAGGACAAAAAGCACAAGTCAGAGTAGTCTGGCGTAAGGCTTACACGTTGGTATCAAATCGCAGAATAGAATGACGGCGATGATAATGATGACCTACCGAAGAAAAGCGACCGAAACTTGTATTTGATGAACAGTTTTTTATGTTCTAAGAATACGTCTAATAAATTCACAGTTTATTGGGTCTGTCTGTACAATTCGTTACTAACTACCCTTTCCATCAATAGAAAAAAACAGCTTCCTTCTTTCTTCAAACACGTTTAGAATAGACCCTTGCTCTTCCCGTGTTTGTTTTTTCAACAATCAATTTTTCTATCTACAAACTTACCTAATTCTTTCATCTCTCTCGCAATCGCCAGAACAAACAATAAGGCGCTTCTACATTTTTAATGTGAATACACCCTTACTCTTCTCGTATTCTAGCTGCGTTCGGAAACCTATCACAGACTAGTAATTAGAACGTTCTGAACATGTTACCAGTCAATCAGAGAACCCGAAATGAACTTGAGAACTAACCGATACCTTTTGAGAAATAGTAGATCTAGAAGTTTCTTGAAGCGTCTAGATTGGAGTTTTCATCGTCGATTGATGACGTAGTAATCAAAAAGAACACTGAACAGATTTTTTCTGAACTGGAAATTTGACGACCTCTGTGGCGCTGTGGGCGAACGCCAGTCTGCGACGCCGGAGGTTGCGGGTTTGATTCGCGTTTCGGGACAAATGTTGTACGATCTGCAGATATTTGTTCCGGGTGTTCTGGTCGTTTTCTATGTAGGTACATAGAAAACGACCAGAACAACCCTCTACAACATTATAATAAAAAAAACTATATATTTAATGTATTGTATTATTTATATACCTATATCAATCATCTAATACTGATAACACAACCACTGCTTAGCTGAGGGATAGATGACGCTGTGTGGATTATGCAGCATTATTTATTATGAAGGAATATAGCGGAACTATAACGCGCCGAATGAACCAGTGAAAGTATCAACTGAGATGCAAGGAACAGTGAATGATCAATAAGAACATGTCAGTTTGCAACTTTGCCTGATTTAAGCTTACAAAAGTAAACCACATAAACAGAAGCAACAGTCAGAAATGCTTTAAATTTAAAATCCCTACGTTCCCTGATTTCCGGCGTCGTCGCCTACAGCCCTCAGCCCTGTGGGTCAGCCCTGACCAGAATGGCTAATGGGGCTGTGAAGTGAAGTCCTTGTAGCCTGTGGAACGCCCACTGAGTACAAATACCCATCACGATGGCTTTCAACAGGGCCCTAACTCTTTAGACTCTTCAGGTTGGGCTTCTGTTGGTTGCTCTAACTAAATTGTGACTTGTAAATTCTATGTTTTGAATGTTTTTTTGTATATATGTATTTATTTACCATTATAACATCGGAAGTTATACAAGGCAAGTCACGTTGTACAATTAAAATATTCCTAATCAAATTCTATAAAGTTCATACTTTGACTGCGATTTTTTTTCGACGACTGCGATCTTTTTTTAAGCTAAAAAATTCGTGCTGCCGCTCTACATAACGGTTGTGTTGCGCCGCACATGCGTTTCATTCGAAAAATATTACGGCTGTGCTGAGTCACACAGATCTGTATTTTCTCAGCCGCTGCGCTAGTGTGGATTTACGTATATTAGTCACTTGTAGAAAACACATACCGTGTGATTTCAGCAATCAAAGTGTTAATTACCCAATTTTATATTTGACGACCGATTTAGCGCGGCGGCGGACCAAGGTCCGCCTGTGATGCTAGAGGTTGCGGATTCGTTTCGCTTCTTGGGACAAACGTTTGTATGATCTACTATTTTACATAAAGTAAATCCTGTATTGGCCTTTTGTTTAGTGATTAAGTATGTCAATTTTAGTTCGAAGGGCTGTGGATTCTGTCTATCTATCTAATAGTAAAGAAAAGTAAAGTATATTCTATTGCATGAAATACATGTGCATAAAGGTGTTAAGTTATAAAATGTGATTCAATGTAGGTATCATTCATCAGCTCACCTTGAACGCACCCTTATGTATTATATAACACACAGAGAGACCATTCAAGAATCGTTAAGCTCGACTAACTTTTATTTCTAACAGTCTCTCGGCAAAATTTAATAAAGTTCTAACCTCAAGGTAAACAAACACTTAGGCAATAAATTTCACCTACCGCTGACCGGACGAAGCAAAATTAAATAGGCCTTTTCGGGTTTAATAACAAGGGAAGACTTTTAGCTGGAGCCAGACGCATATTTTCTGGTTTGAGCCTCGTTTTAGGTTATGAGATGAGAGTTGCTAATGGAAATGTTATATTTTCGCCTTAGGCTGGGGCAGAATTGTTATGTGTTTGCTGTGCCTAAATTTAGAGTTGTGGGCGTAAGATTACTAAGTGCCTCTATAAAATATGCAGCTGCTATGTTATCTACAACAAGGGAACTTCAGTTGTTATGTATGTTAGAATAAGAGGACTTCATATTGATAGCTCCCACGGTTCACACACAGACCGGACCTGATGAAGGTGCTTGATGAAGGTATAGAAGCTGTCCCGATGTGAAGTATCGTTTAAGCTTGTTTAGGATTCCTAGCTTCATTACTGCTGTTTTACATTCAAATCAATGAAGGTCAGTGAATCAAATTCAAGTCATTCGTACGCAAAAACCTTTTGCGTACGAATGATTTTTGATGACGTTAGAACCGGAATCGATTCCTAGATCTTATATGCAGAGGCAAAAATGATGAAGAAAAAAAAACGCAGAATCCAGAGAAAACAAAAGCTAGAGAACTGTTCAATTATTTCCACTGTCGTCTTACGTTATTTTGTATTATAGTTTTGGTTTATATTATAATAATAAAAATTCATCTATTTCTGGCAACATTAGTCTAGTACAGGATGGAAAATACTTAAAAACTACGGCTTATATAAAATATATGTATACCTACCTTAATCAAACATTCATAATTATATAAAATAAACCTACATATTTACTATTTAGATACCTATTTATGCCGGACGTTAGTACGAAGCGGCAAGAGCCATTATTTAGGTACTAAAACTGCAAATATGTAAAGTCAAGAGTACACAATTCAGACGACACAGTAGTCATACACAATTTAAGCGAGCGACAGCGTAATTCGAAGCGGAAACACGTTATTTAATTTGCGTTATGGCAGACGCAGCCAAAATGGACCCGGACACTTATAACTGGATATAACTGGATTTGCTTTTACACAAACAGACCCTAATAGGACAAGAGCATTCAAACGCAGGCCCTAATGGGACAAGAGCGCTCAAACTCAGTTATGAAGTTGCAAGTAAATAACGTGGCAACAATATTCGATTATTAGGACGCCGAGAGACGTGACCGTCAAGTGGAGAAAAATGGGAGAGGCTTATTTATAAATGAGTATCGTGCTAGTATCATGGGGTTAAAAAGAAAGAACCTCGACAACGTAGCGATAAATAAGCCGACTCTATTTTATTAAACGTATGTAGGTATTTGTAAAGTGTCGTTCACAAAAGGCGTTAGTTCAATCTGAGTTCAGCTAGTTCTATCTATAATTAAAATAATAAGAGGTTTGTTTGTAATGAATAACGTCCAGATCAGAACTACTGCTGCTACGATACCAAATACATATTAAGTATTTTGTATACGCAACCAAGTGCTATAAAAGCTTATCGCCCCGCTGATGCCGTGCTCGCACCGCCTGTCGCTATTGTCAGGGACAAACAGGACAAACTCAAACTCAGTTACAAATATGATATACATAAACGTACCTAGCAAGTAAACGCAACAAATGTCCGTTTATTAAAGCGCAGTGCTGATAAACAGCAAGGAATTTATCTTTGCCACGCCACGTCATAAATTAGAGCTTATGCACCGCTCCGGGGGAAATTAAGAAAACGCGAGCTTTCGCGGAAACGCTGCATTAATCTTGGAGCTACAGAACCGCTTAGCTCAGCTCAGGAGCTTATCAACGAAGGCTGGTGTATATCGTGTGACATCTTGTGCAGTCTTGAGTCTGCCGCACGTGACTGCAATATCCGGAATATTGCAACGGACGGATTGATGTACGACGACAACATACCCTTGTATCAGCAGAGAAACATTTACCTTCACAGACCAGGATGTCCTGGAAAATAGACCTGATTACGCCAATTTTCACTACTCCATGTTTTCGGACCATATCAATCAAAGTAATCAGGCCTATTTCTCAACATGACCACCACATAACCTGAACAAAGCACCTGCGCAAGCCTCGAGGTGCAATAACTAGATTCGATAATAAATGGCTCGGAACTTGATCTGCCCGCCTATCAGATAAACCGCAATATTTCTTTTCCACAGCGATAGTTCCACAAAAGTTTCCGCGCCGAAATTGCAAACTACGATACCTGCAAAAATCTGCAATACCTAAGGGGCTTATAGGATTCCCGATGCATTTTCTATGTTTGTGACTACGACACTACTAGGCTTTTTGTTTCGATCTCTGGCGGATCCCGCTTCTATGTGGGTGCGAATGAAAAATGGCGGCTTAGCTGTCAAAATGGTTATTGATGCGCGAGCTGAAAATTAACTTTTACGAATGTGGGTTTAGCGAATCGACGCACGTTATCCCGGCTCACGCATACAGCGGAGACGGAGGATTTTACCACATATTTTCCGTTTTATGAATCACGTTTATTAAAAAGGTGAATCTTTGTTGCCATACGCTTGCCTAAATAAAAGAGAGGTTTAGCTATATATCAGCATAAACCTGCATAAGATATTATGTCCCAAATAGAGGTTAAGCACTTAATAAGTTGGTTCCTACACAAACTATCCAGAACTAGCTAGTCTTTATAAGTTGGAGCAAATATTCCTTCAATATTTTGCACTAAACTGATCAAGCCGGTAATCCTACAAATTTCCGATCTGCGGTTGTGGCAAGCTACCGCCGATTAAGCTCTGATAGGTCTTGTTTGATTCCCGCATTGTGGCGAGGCCCTAGGGGCGCGATAAGTACCACTAAGTTACGGCAGCTTGAAGTGTCGGTGCTTATATCAAAGAAAGAATATTGCATTGAGCTAGGAATTAGTAATAGAATTGCTGAGGTCTAATTTTAAAACAATAGACTGACTGAAAATAAACGATTCGATTCCCCCAATAAGAGTTATAAAATGCCCAAGAACAAAACACCAACGGTCCAAATTTGAATCTTATAATATGAATTATGTGGTTTCTGAAAAGGGAGGACGACACCTAACAATCCACAACCACTACCATGGGCTGTAGATGATGATGATGATGTTATTTCCGTGGCGACTCTCAGTTGTTGACTGAATGATCGAAAGACATTTACTCAAATATTTACTTGCCATCAACGTCCGCAAATTCGGACTCGGAACATTTCGACAACTTTCAATTCAAATATACTACCTATCACTGAATTAATAAAGTACGATTTCGCTTGAAATCCTATGGCAATTGCTGAATGCCTTCCTCCTTGAGACGGTATGCGGGAATGATGGAATAGTTCGGTGTTCAAGTGGATTCATGTAGGCTCTTAGGTGAGACGTAGGCTCTATCATTTGTATAGTCTATGGTTAGGTTGGTTCTATCGTCTATGGCCAATATCTTCAAGTACGTGAGGCCTGAATGGCATTGCATGCAGTAATTCCTAAAGCTATTTGAAAATTTATTTAGATCAATAAAAAAAATATTCCGTAGCAGAGAGTTTTTTTATACATCAATTTTTTAAAAATACATAAATTAAATAAAAATTCTCGGAAATTCAGGACTAATTTAATTGATTAATAACAGCAACGCTTTAAAAAATGCAGCTAAAGCCTATTTGTTTGTGTTAAATCTGTATTTTGTAACCCAAAAGAAATAGTCTATATTGATTTCAGTGTGTCTACCGTGAGTTTTAACAATCTATACTCGCTAGCGACTGTAGTTAACAAAATGTATGAAAACTTTTACAGCGCCTCTAGCGGATAGTTGAGTTACTAAAATGCGCACCATGAGTCGCGTAGATAACTATTCTACGTCACAGTGTAGTAAACTATACTACAGCGACTGTAGTTTGGGCTCCATTTCCATAGAATTTGGTACCATGAGTTACAAATTTGACAGATGTCATAGTAGCGTACTATTACTACAGTAGTTACGGCACTCACCGACCATTTGCTTCGTGAAAAGTCTATAGTTTGTGATAGATTTGGCGATTTTGGAATTAAAAATGTATAATAGAGCACGTTTTGCTTGGGAAATGTTAGCTTATGCCGAATTAGAAGATGAACGATTTATTATTGAATTAATAAAATTAATATTGAAATGAAATAATTATATTACGATGAATTATTTTGCAGCTCATTGAAACAACTCTAAGTACTACTTACATTATATACTATTATTCTACGCTCACGGTCATCATCAACATGTTGTTGGAGAGGCAAACCATTTTTCTCAAGAAGCGATGACTTTATTACATTGAAGAAATAGCCCTAAAGTACGCCCTAAGTAGGCTACTTACTTCTTCATGTTTAGGGCCTAGACTTCTTCTTGTTTAGGGCCTAAACCATCCAACTGTGGTGAATATGTTTATTAAATTTCCAGTAACACTTCGGGAAAGAGACATCATCACATCATCACACTATCACCAGCCTATAGCAGTCCACTGCTGGAAATAGGCCTCCCGGGAAAGAGACACAATTAAACAAAATTCAATTAGTGAATCGCATGGCGTCCATCCGTTGTTCATTGTTGTGACAAAATAAATGCCAGTCAGTGAAGTGAACCATCGTAACACCAATAAATTTGGGTTGCCTTAGATTTCATTGAAATAATTGCGTCAGGCGACTTTCTACATTTGTCGGATAACAGTTACCATAACACCTATCTTTTGTCTCTATCATCGTGCAGTATTTAAAAAGAGATGAAAATATGTAATATGAACTGAGGAACGTTTTATAATGACGCCAACATAACAACGCAAAACTACACAGTGTGTAGTTGTAACTATAACGTTAGTAGTTCGCAATAACACAGCTCATGGTACCACTAAAGAGACTAACTAACTATACTATCCGCGTATTTACGTAACTGCTGTAGTAACGTCAGGCGATCTAACTGTGACAACTCATGGTAGACCTACAGATTAGGTACTTTCTGAGCCATAGTATTTGATTTCCTTTCGAGACAAATTGTTAGTGTATAGGTATTTTCGTGAAATTCTACAATAATAGATCAAGGTATAAATAACCTAATTTTACCTATGTAGGTTTCTAATTCTATGTAATCTCTATTCGTCAGAACTGGAGCAAGGAAATGAGCTGATTTCAGCAGCATCAGTAAGTAACAGCCTATAAAGGTAATCTACGCACGTAACTCATTTCAGGCCATTATGGCGCTTATTTCTGGGGTGCTATGGTTTATAATACGTGCAAAAACGTGCGTTATGAAAAGGAACTGAGAGATCCTAAATCTTTTTAAAATGGTTAGCTAAAGTTGCCAACATGGCGGATCGATTTAGATTGGGCGGTAGATTATTTTGTTTATGTATGTAGTTTTTAATATTTTCAACGTTCTACAAGGAATAAAAGAAGCGAAAAAGTAATTTGAATCTCTCGCAATGTAAATCAAACGCCCTTAAGCAGTAGAGGTTAAAAAATACGTTTATTATGAAAGTTTTTGCAAGCAACATAAAAATTATAATAAAACACACTTTTTATACCCTAAATGCGAAAGTTGATTCTAGAATCAACCTTATTTCTTCGCTGCTACGAACTAACCATTTAGTTTTATCACAAGGGTAGAGCAGTAAACATTTAGACGACATATTTCTGTACAAAGTAGTAATTTGTGATATGTTACAATGTGAGTTTGTGGCTAGGGACGCCATGACACTTGCGTTACGGTTACGTCTAGTACAATTTACATTTACGATTCGAATTTCTCGGGTTATTTCGTGTTGTGGGCTGACTATCATCAGCACTACTGTTAGCCGTACAGTATTGTTGTGATATGCTAGTTTCACTACACTAGGCAGGATTTATGATCGCAGTGAAGGTGTCAAATACAAAGAATTAACTCACAGTCGTCGTCGAGGATATGCACGGGTTGAGTTGTCGAAAGAATTGACTCCTACGCCGCCGGGACCGTCACGGCGAATAATAACCCCCTCGGCGCCATAATTCCTCGGAGTTATTTTAGCTTACGCTAGCCATAGCAACTGTTAGTTTAACTACAAAAACATGTACAATGATTTCCCCGAAATTTCATAATTTCCAAGCGTTCGAAGAATTTTTCGTGTTCATTTTATAATAAAGTTTTTTCATGTTAACTGAAACGTGATTTTTTTATTATAAATAATGACATTATTTGCGGCCCAAATCCCGTTTATACAGTCACGAAATTTATTTAACACTTACTGCTGAAATCACACGGTATGTGTTTTGTACAAGTGACTAATATGCGTAAATCCACACTAGCGCAGCGGCTAAGAAAATACAGACCTTTGTGACTCAGCACAGCCGTAATATTTTTCGAACGGAACGCATGTGCGGCGCAACACAACCGCTGTGTAGAGCGGCAGCACGAATTTTTTAGGTTAAAAAAAAGATCGCAGTCGTCGAAAAAAAATCGCAGTCAAAGTGTTAATATTTTTCCACTAGGTATGTATTTTACACTAGTATAGATAGGTAGGTAGGTTCTGTAGTGTAGATAGACATTTTGTTTTGGCACTTCTAAGACTTCTCGAGTCTTCTATGTTCAAAGACTAACGTACATACATACCTTTTGAGGATTCTTTACCACTTTCATGGCCCACACATGTACCTGCGGGTCGCATCGCCAAGGTTGGGCAGTGAATGTGATAACATAAAACAATTTATTCGTTTCTAAAGGCTGATTTTTAGCTAATTAAGTTCCTTTTGCGCAATAACATCGAGGCTATTGTAATATGGTCAGCTTTTTATTCTTCCGGACTTTTTCTAAGCTTGCGTGACTTATCAAGTTTTTTTAATGTTCTGGAATAAAAATGTGTTCACCAGCCGACACGCGAGGGGGAGGAACCCATGGAAACGTTTTTTTAGGGTTCCGTAATTAAATGATGGAACGGTCAAATTTTTTATTATGCTTTGTGTTCATTGTGTTTGTTGATTGAGTTTTTGAAATGTTTATTTTGGTTACCCTCGTAATTTATAACTTTTTTAAAGGTAGGTGGGATGTTTGGGTTGTGGAAAGCGTTTTTCTTTTAGGAGCTTGCAAGTTTGCATGAGTAGGTTTTATGGTTTATCTAGCAACATCTTTTACATTTCTTAGATATTTTCATAGTAATAAATGTTTTAAAATAACGCGATCTGATCACATAATTACGTTCAGTCATCCTGTGACTACGACAGTGTGTACACCTGGTGAAACGTCGGGAAAAAGAGATATATAAACACGATTAAAACCCGTTGGCCATATCTCGCGAAGAGCCGACGGCCGCTGGGGCAAACGTGTTCTTGAGTGGAGAACACGACTCGGTAAACGTAGTGTAGGACGCCCTCCGACCAGGTGGGATAACGACCTGCGAATTACTGCAGGTAGATGCTGGATGCGTCAAGCTGAAGACAGGGCGCTGTGGCGCTCATTGGGGGAGGTCTATGTCCAGCACTGGACTAATATAGGCTGATGATGAAAATCTGGTAAATTATATTTTAATTATGTTTTCATAGTAACTCCCAAAATGGACCTCAAAAGTAGAGTATTATATGTATATCCATAAAAAAGCTAGAACTTTAAACAATGCCATCAGTATTTACATAGAGTTATATAAATTAAATAAATAAATAAATAATGCTGGACAATTCACACAGCATTATCCAGCCCCATGGTAAGCAGAGCTTGTGTTATGGGTACTAGATAACTGATATACATAATACAATATATTACATAGATAGATATATTTTATTATACATAGAAAACGACCAGAACAAATATCTGCAGATCGTACAAACAATTGTTCCGAGGCGGGGATCGAACCCGCATCCTCCTGCGTCGCAGGCGGACCGCGCCACATCGGTCGTCAAAATTAAATAAACTCCTATTATTTAGCCATACATTCTCATTAACTTAATTATCATTCCAATCTGTAGATCCCTAGTCTACTATCCCGATAATATGAAGAACCTGTCTGTATAATAAGGAATTAATTTTTGGGTAATTTAACATTTGTACGTCGTTAAAAACATGTGTAGATAATGATCGAGTTGTATTGGAAACCTTCCATTTAACATAATAAGGTTCAAATTGGTCTGTTTCGTAGAAACATAATAATTAGAAGGAACTAGGGAAATTAAGTTTATCTCTCATCACTTCGAATAATTATTAAATTAGTAACTTTATTTTGAAAGTATTTAATTACTCTAAAGGAGAAATTATTATAATACTTACTAAAATAATCATAGATGTTATATATCTGTTTTAAGTTTAGACTTACTAATAAAATAAAAAGCTGGGGCAAACGTGTTCTTGAGTGGAGATCACGACTCGGTAACCGTAGTGTAGGACGCCCTCCGACCAGGTGGGATGACGACCTGCGAAAGACTGCAGGTAGATGCTGGATGCGGCAAGCTGAAGACAGGGCGCTATGGCGCTCATTGGGGGATACCTATGTCCAGCCGTGGACTGCTATAGGCTGATGATGATGATGATGAATAAAATAAATATACCATAAATGATGCTTAACTACCTTTGTCGTATACAGTCTTGGGGACGCTTCCGACTGGTATTGATTAATTGACCTATAGATTTTTTGCAACTGTCTGTAGTTAGCTCAATTGTTGCATAAATACTAGTTCTAGTTCTAGTTCTGTATTTTGAAAAATACAATCAAATGATATAAACAAATTATTTTGCACTACTTAGGACCTAAGTAGTGCAAACTAAATTCTACCTAAACAAGGGCGGTCGCGTGCAGCAACTAGCACTCGCATAACCATAACGATACCGCTGTGAATAGTCCAATGAATGCTTCCCAAAGGAACATAATTCACTAAACAATGACGTGCTTTATTTAGGTTGAAACTAGGTTAGGTTAGCGTTATGTTGTATACCTACTTAGGGTTTGAAGCTTAGTTGAATAGATACGAGTTCAATAAGCGAATCGAATCGAATGGCGAACAATATATAACTTAACTATTTTTTCATATAACAATTTTTTCGGTCGTCTAAGGTTTTTGTTATTATAAAACTTACGTTAGCCCTCAAACTCGGGGTAATCTATTAGATATTAAATAATATTCGAAATTATATATTTATAATATTGAAAATACGATTTGGACTGGACTTGAACCCGCAACTTTCCCCTAATCACATTATTCGATCGTGTGAATTTTAATGTTGGACGTCCTCATAGATAGGTATCTATGAGGACGTCCATATATCTACTTGTCTATTGTTGTCAAGTTGACTCTATGTTGTCAATCATAACTGAAGTGAACTTTGGCCAATTAGCGATTGAGGCCAATCACAGTCCATTGATTGGTCAATTTAAAGTAAATAGGCCAATGATTCACAATAAAAATAGGACGCCATTGCTCCTTACATAATCGTTCATTTGGAATTTAACTGAAGATAAGAATTTGTCCATTACAATAAGAAAAAGGTAGAAACTACTTTCTATTAGTTGGATCTTTGAATAGGATTCAAAGATCCAGTCAAGACCTTTTTTTGTGTCAGTTTGTAGCTATTTGTTAAATCAAAAATACCAACTTTATAAAAAAGAACCCAAGAAAAAACGCAAAAAATACTTACCCTTGACATGTCACATTCCCGTGTTATAGGTACCTAAAGTCTTGTTTTAATCGCGTTAGTTTAAAAATAAATATTATATAATTTATGAGTATTAACTATCGGGTATAAATAGCGTTTTTTTACAAATTTGTATTTCGTGAAGAGGGTTTCAGACTCTCTCCAAGTGTACTTATTTGTCGTAGACCGGTCTCTCAGTGTATAGCGGACACTGTTAGTGTTGTGTTTCGTCCGACAAGCCTAGTTTTGAAAACCAAGTAATCAAAAAAAAGTTAAAAAATTAAAATATTTTTTTTACATAAATGCTGCCCCACTTCGCAGAGGCGGTAGCTCCAGTACTCCATTCATCCTGTGACCACGACAATGTGAAAACTGTTGAAACGCCAGGAAAAATAAGAAAATATACGTGATAAAACCCGTTTGACCCCACTAATAATTATTAGTTTATAAATATTTTTAAAACTTAGACTTCATAAGAGGATAGGTAGTAAAATGTAGGTATTTCCATAGTACTTAACCCGAGACGCCTCCACAAAATAGCGTCCTATTATTGGAAATCATATCGGATTAGCCCTAGTCACAGCGAATGGGCATTCCAGTGTTTAAGCTTCAAATGTTTATGTTAACTGGCTATTAACGGATTACCGGGATGTTACGAATGTTATGCCTCGAGGTAATGCTGCTGCAATTTGCAAATGCTCGTAAGCTCTAAATACGCTTAAAGCTGAACAATCATATCTAATTGAATTATTGCCGGAATGTACAATTGCACTGCTATGAAACAATGACTTGCTATAGCAGCATCAAAACAATTAGCGGTTCACATCGCTATAAAGTCCACGTCGCTTTGATAAAGCGAATGACCAACGCCGCCATTTTGTGTAAATAATTCAGCAAGATTCACGCGAAATGGCCGTCACATCCGGAAGGTCTTATTTCATTAAAACCGCGCTAATCTGGTAAAAACGTTGCATTCTGCGTTATGTTCCTTTATGCAGGAATTAGTTTATCTTGTTTTAGTGCGCTTATATTAGCGTTTGCAGCAATAAAGGGGGATGTATATGGGTATGTGTTCTAGGGGAGTTCCGTTGGCGAAGCTAGAACAATAGGCCGTCTCTTTCACCAAATAACTTCGCTAAATTCGTAGGCAAATGCTCTGGCCATTTCCTGTGCCGCAGACAGCTCTGTTAATGCTATTCAGAAACTCTGTTGTGGCTCAGCCGCGCAAAGTGTAATCGAATTGACCGGCTCTACCGATTAATGTTCTATCGATGCAGCTTTAGCAGAGCAGATACCTTACGGAGAACAATAGATGATCGCGTTAGAACCCAGACGAGGCAGTGGATCATTTAAACCTACAAATTGTATACAGAATTGTCGTTTCACCCACATTATTTCTTAATAAAACAGTCACAAGGTTCCAATCCTACCCAGTACCTATTTTTGTTTCGGTCCATTGTGTAGCAAATTAGAAGATAATGAGTTTGTATTTAATTACTTATATATTTTGTAGGGTTTTAACACTATGATTTTGTTGTAGGTACAATTTTTAGGGTTAAAAATGAATACTGTTTAAACCTTTGCATGTATCATGGTTATTAACACAAATGTCATTTATAACGGGATATTTACCATGATTTGTTTTTTTTAATCAAATTAGTTTTTTTAACCATGGTAAATATCCCGTTATAAATAACTAAAATACTGATTGTTGCTGAACATGAGCATCTTTACTCCCAAAGTAAGCAGAACTTGTACCTATTTCTTTATTTTATTTATGATTTTATAAAAATTTATTGTTTTGTTATTGAAATTACAATTGGTAATATCACAAAAATATTCTGTTATAGGTGTATTATTCTATTATTAGTTGGTAAGTGCACTCGGAGTAATCTAAGAAATTCAAGAATATTCCAATAGAATCGATTTTGCCGAAACCGAATATTTTTCTGATATTATATTTCACAAAAATATTCGGTTTCGGCGAAATCGATTTTTTTGGGCATTTCTTTAATTTCTTAGATTACTCCGAGTGCACTTACGCACTATAATAACATAAACTTTAGTAACTTTCCATTAAATATGATCAATTAGGTTTCCCAGTATCCATAGGTACCTATGGATACTGGGAAACTAATGTAGGCTAGATGTAGGTGATCGTCTCCGGAACGTACAGGTGTACGATCCACCTACATCCCATTCATCGTAAGAAGCTCATTTAGCTAGAATTCCGTTCGTATCCAACGCCAAATTACCAGCTGCATGTTTTATTACTAACGGTAACCTATCTGGTAACCTATCACCACCGTAAGCGGATCTTCTAAGCTCGGACGTCGGAACAGAGCACGAATGTTTTGATAACTTAGTAGCTGTACCCGCGGCTTCGCCTGCGCAGAATAAAAAATTAATAACGCAAAAATTATAAAATTAAATAATAGTTCATAAGTTTTACTTTTTTGCGCGGAACCCTAAATTAATTTTAAACAAGCAACCATAGAGTCAATGTCACTCCAGTCCTGGCTAGGGATCACCTACCCAAAACAAACGAAAATTATACGGTCAAAAATTATAAAACTAATATTTTATTATAAGAACTGTGTTCGTATATTTTAGTTCGTATGCATTTATTGCCTAAAAAACCTGTGATTTTGACATTACATAGATACAGACACTACATCATCCGAATCCGCATTTTAACCACTGCAGAGTAAAAAAAGCCTCAGAAAGACTTTGACGGGCAAACTCATCAATTTTAATTCTTTGTGTAATTTAAAATTAATTATAGCAATCGTTTATGAGCGAATTAAAAGAGCATTGCGATAAACCCCGTGGGAACGGTTAACCGCTGCAAAGCGATAAATTATCTTCTCGGTCACGATAAACAGCCTTATAAAAGTTGCATTTATTAGGCATCTGGCATCGGTTATATCGAGGTAATGTCGTCGTAAGGAACGTAGCGACAAAGGTCATTAGTTAGATATATCGTCGCTATAAAACACCTATTCGGATGTTGCATTTGTAAGTCAAACAAATCGCCCAATGGGAAAGTCGTATTTCGAATTCGGAACGCATTGACGCCCTAATTAGACGCGGATTTATGACGTTTGCATTAATTTGACAGATCGGGTAATTTATTGTTTTGGGAATTAGAATCATTAGCTTCGTGATTATCAAATTGCCGTAAATTTTGTTCAGTATTATCTGTCATCCACTCAAAGCTTATAGGTATCAAAATTCTAAAACCTAAAAGGTTTTATGAGCCTTCTTTAAGACAAAACTATTTGAAGGCTATATCTGAAATTCTGCATTATGATGTAGGTAGTTTTAGACCTGTGAAAATGTAATTTGTATTGTAATTGGTGCATATTAGTTTCATGAGGGAGTTCCATTCTTATCATTACCCATTAATCTAAAATGTATCGATTCTATGTGACACGATTATTAACATAAAAATTACTCAACTTTTCATGTAAAAAGGTTCTGAAACTAAATAAGTACATAGGTTTAATTACCCATCAAATGAACCTTTCCCACAGATTTACACAATATCCACAATCAACAAATTAATCGTTCGACTAGTGCACTCTCGCATGTAAAGTAATCGATCTCCCGCCATATCGAGATGTTGACTTTTCAATTAGACCAACGAGGACGGGACGACGCGACGACGACACCTCGATTAATCACCCTGTCCGCCCGTAAGTCCGGACACGCCCTGTATTCGGCTAAATTCTACTTGTAATCTATTAATTCTATCGAAATTACTCAATCATTATCTTTAGAAGCAGAAGCGGTTTAATTAGTGAAGGTATTTATTGATTAATTTTATTAAAATCGGTATTAATTATGTTGAGTTTTATGATAAAAGTAGACGAGTTTTATTTAACTTCGGAGGAATAAATGAAGCGAACCAATTAAAGTGATGCAGCGGTGCAGGCCGCTGGACAAGCTGTATCAACACTAAATTAATTTGATTGATTTAATTTTTACCTGCTATTAATTTTGATAAATGAAATAATTATTACTTTTAGATACCTATATAAGGAAAGCTCTTAAAGTTCTTCGGTTCAAGTTCAATAACGTTTTGAAAAGTTTAATCGCTAATTACTCGGTCATTATTCATCAAAAATCGGGGATTCTTAATGATACATATCTCACATCTATCATATTTTATACTGGACCTATATACCTAATAACCTAAGCTAGCATGCTTCAAAACCTATGAACCTACAAGCATTTTATCTGAGAACAGCGCATACAAAGCTGTAAGCCTTTGCTAATTTATTTCATCTAATAAAAAAAATGCGTCAACAAAATGAAACTTCTGAAAGTATCATGGTTATTAACACTAAAGTCATTTAAAACGGGATATTTACCATGATTTGAGTTTTCCAATATTTCGGCACAGTTTCATGCGCCATGATCACGGAATAACTGTATACTGTAATATTGGAAAACTCAAAAATCAAATCATGGTAAATATCCCGTTCTAAATGACTGTAGTGTCAACAAAATGATTTTTTGAGAAATAAATAACTGAAGATGGTAAGCCATTTTATACCGTACCATACACAAAATATGAAAAGAGCAAATTAAAAGTTAGTAAATACACGCTGTTATATGCAAGTTACCTAATCTTTGTTCCACAGAAAACTGCCCGTCAAGTCGACTAGAGCAATGCCTTGAAGACATAGAATAGGGATTTAAAGCCAGCAGACACATCGAACAGATTGTTCCTTACATCCCAAACTCCCCGTCAGAGTTGCGTCATCCAAGTCTCATTTACAACTACCCACAAGTGGGACGATTCGGCTGCAGTTTGATAGTTAGATTCCGATTCCTTCCGTTGTGACCGCGATTAGGTTTAGAACCACAGAGGTACTTTAACATCCATTATGGATTAGTTACATACATGGGTATGTATACATATATGTTTCTCAAATGACGTAACATTAAGTTTTATGTACTACCTATTGATTTCCCAAATAAAAGAACGAAAAAATAAGGTAGGTACATACATACGTGTCATCGCCAGAACTGACCAAAGGCTTATAATAAGCTGTACGAGAAGACCTTATCGCTACATGCGATTACTTTCAGGCAACCTCTGAATGGAATGGACATAACGAGGACGATATAGATAGAGGGTGGATTACCTTATAACATTGAGTGCCCATGACGCACAGCAAGTTCTACAGCGAGTAAAGCAACGACGCTGGACGCTCTTGAG
Organism: Eupithecia dodoneata; assembly: GCA_947044415.1. Lineage (NCBI taxonomy): Eukaryota > Metazoa > Arthropoda > Insecta > Lepidoptera > Geometridae > Eupithecia > Eupithecia dodoneata. Next base: position 12,177,258 of record OX345658.1, on the reverse strand, counting down.
TTAGACTGGGCGTTATATATGCATGAAGTATAAAACAAACTCTAAACTCCTGCAGACGATCTTAATGCAAAACTAGACATAATTTAGGAGTAACTTGTCTTATTCAGAGTTAGGAAAGTTGCGGTCTACAATATCTCATATAATATAATAGTATCGGTTACCCACAGCCGATGAAAGTTGTATAGTCGTACACATGAGATACAGTTATAATTGAAACTATGAATAAAAAATTGAAACTATGTAGGTACTAGCTGCGCCCCGCAGCTTCGTCCGCGTGGTAATCTATGTGTCAAATATGTAGTTTAATAAACTCTATCTATTACTGAAAACTGCATTAACATCCGTTGAGTAGTTTAAAAGATCTAAACAAAATAAAGATCCAAGCAAACAGACAGCGGAAGCGACTTCATTTTATACTAAACATATAAATAAGTTAGATATTACTTGATCATAATTAAGGAACGTCCTAGCTTCACTGGCCTGAGCTTGATAACTCCATTTTTGTATGGGATTTCGTACAGCGCCTCTAGAGTGCGAACATGGAACTACGCAATCGCTTAGAAAAATAGAACGTCTTGATGACGTCTCAATGCAATCGAATAACCAAACTCAGGACCCTGATGACCAGTTTCACAATAGGCGAATCCGCTAAAATGTCTATTGCTAAATTGATTATAGCTGTTCAATCTTTCTTAGGTTTTGCCTTGGATTATTTGTTATTACGGATATATTTGTTAAGCGATTGGCATACGGTAACCTATAATACATACCTACATTGGAGATCGCATAGATAGGAAATTGAGAATAGCCAGCCCTTAAACAATAAAGAATACAGCAAAAACAAACATCTTCATCTTAACCACGCACGGTACAAAGCGATATTTCTCAATTTCTCCAGAATTTCGTAAACAATAATCACAAGGCACATAACCGTGCCACAATCACACGCAGTCGTACAAAAGTGCCCAATATTTAGACAAACACGCGACAGAAGTCACGCCAATTAATTTCAATTTCACGCAAACCCTTGGAATGATATCGTAGTATTGCCATAGCGACTAGGGAACAGAAAGGAAACTTCGCTATTCATAACTTGATGTGGGCAGACAATGCAAACTGTGTCTATTAAGTTACTCTGGTTTCGCGATTGAATGGCTATAAGTACTTCTACAGAACGTATTTGCGAATATGGAGATATTGTGTTGGAAGAGATCTTTTCGAATTTTACACACCTTATGTGACCGTAACGGCTAAAAGAGTGGGGTAAATACTTAACTTCTGGCTGAAAAAGCTGTTATTCTTCCACTTTAGTGGTTGTGGCCCAGGATTTATATGACCTTATCCCTAACACTACCGTCTTCCAACGGAAAAGCAGATGCACAGGTAAATACCACCCATACCTGGTCAACATAAAACACTGACGAAACAAACGTCTCCGCTCCTTCTCGAGAGAAAGAGTGGAACAAACTTCCTGCGTCTGTTTCCCGGTAGTGTACCTGTACCTACCTACAATCTTTGAGTTATGAAATCCAGAATGAATAAGTTCCATCTGGGAAAGCGTGTTCTTTCTTAGGCCACATCTTCATTTTTGGTAAGCGAGATGGTGATAAAATGACTTCTTTAATCCATCAGTAAGGCACATTAACAATGGGTGTATCCTTGTCATCATAATTTGCAACCGGCTGCTACCCAGTGTTGCGTATAAGCAAGCCAATTTCGTGGCATCTCCACCAAGCTCCTGTGCTAGCTTTTATAGTCAATACAATCAGAAGATTGCCTACCAACTGATCCTCGACTGTGCATTATTTCGTCCTAAACACGGGAACAATAAATGGCGTCGTCGGTACACTGCCGGCTCTTATCGGCGAGGACAAATGCCTCCGCCTCTAAGCACGCAATGAATTACGCAAAGGGCAACATTACTCAAACGATCACATCATAACGTTTTGTGACCCTGTCGGCCTGTTGTGTTAAGAGATTGGAAGACGAATTCGTGGAGGTTGAGTTACAAAGCGTAGCTTCGTTCTTTGTCTCTTGGTTTTGCTTTTATGAGACTTCAGGTGTGCTACGCAGGTTTGCTTTCTTTGGGGGATGTTTTGTGAAATGTTCAGCATAATATACTTAGTAGGAAATGCATGTCCGTATGAAGCGCAGTCGGCGCAGTCTTCTCTGTCAATCATTGAGCCGGCAAGTTTAATAATCATGTCAATTCATAAATATCTTTTTATGATAAAATCCATAAAGATAGACGACTTGAAGTTTTCAGAATCAAAAATTTGGTCCATCAAAAGCAATTAATTGTTTATTCATCGTCAACAGCCGATATTCGTCCACTGTTGAACGTAGGCCTCCCCTGATAAGCGCTTTATTGGATTTTATCTCATAATGCCTTATTCCCCACGCTAGGCAGGCGGGTTTAGTATCGCAGTTCGATTGTAGAATACTAATTATCCGGTTTTAATAGATTAGATTCATTATCAACGTATTCTTGCAAGAACACTGTTAAATGCAGCTTCCTCATATAAACAAGCACTATATTCTCAATTCTCATATTATAAACTCTGCACTAAACCTACAAAAGCGCTCCAATGCTCCAACGTCCAATAATTTATTCAGCGGAAACGTCACGGCCGCGGTCAAAGCAATATCAAAGTCTATTTTACTCTGGCTTGTCCAAATTAGGTCCAGTCCGCTTTGTCCAATACCCTCCCATCAGGGCTCGTTGGGTACAGTAAATCTTTCTGGCTATCCTATTAAGATAATAATCAGCAATTCGCAAACATTGGACGTTGCCGCGTCCACAATTCCCCTAAGTGTTGAAATAAAGACATAAGCGGGAATAAGCTGCGGGAAAAATATGCGGAAAGGAAGCGCTGGAGTTATTGTATCGTTTGGTCGTAAGTGTGAATGGTTGGTGTCGTGAGCCATCACCAGCCTAGGGACTTTCATATAAACCCCTATAAAAAACTAAAAATGTTTCACAACGTCTCGTTTCATTCGCATTTGTTCATTTCATTTATTTTGTGAAACAATTTACATTGCGTCGGATTTTTTTTGCGTTTGATGATTAATAAATAAACTACTACAGTAGCGTAACTTGATACAAAAAATAAATACAATATTTAAAAAGTATTCTTAATTATGTTTTTCATAATATATTTCAAAATTATCTGTGCTGGTCGAAGCGACCCGTAACTCGAGAGCTGTTGAGTATCTGCCGCACACAGCTCATCAGCATTGCGATACAGCGGGGCAATGCAGCCAGCGTCTTGGGGACGCTTCCGAATGGTATTGATCAGTTGAGCAACCCGTAGATTGTTTCCAATAATCTGCAGTTACCTGTATTGTTTCAATTGTAAATACAAGATCTACCTAATTTGTTTTGCTGTCGTAATGTTAGTCTGGTCTAGTAACTCATTAACAATCGTTGCTATCGGTCTGGTAGATAAACACTTTAGCGCTTCTTTTTTGTATAATGGCAAGAAAATTTCCCTTTCCTACTTCGTGTATTCTCTTGTAAACCAGCTATTTGCTAGCAAACTATAAATTATAAAATACATCCCAGTAAAACCCCGGATAGCTCTATTCTCGCCTTGTACGACTCGCCCCGGGCTTGGCTCGCATATTTCTATCGGATTCATTAGTTTACTACAAAATTCCAGCTTTTATTTTTGCACTGAAAGCTGTAGTTTACTTATTCCGCAATTTCTTTGCAAACAATAAAATATGAAATGAATTTTGCTTGCATCTCCGCGGATTAATATAGTCGGATATATTTCTGGATTAATAAAGTAAGAAAAACTGCGTTGAAAGTGGGATACAGCTGCAAGTTCATCGTGTTTTTGTGTCGCGCTGGTGCGGTGTAACGCGCCGCCTCCGCGTCCGTTCCTCGCCTAAGCCGGTCGGAATCGCATATTTTCATCGGATTATATTTTCAACGGATTAATTACAATTCCGCTTCGCCCCGGTCCGTGACATATCACGGGCCGGGCGGGCTAGGGCTGCTCTAAACGCTCGTGTCATAATCTCCCTGGACCACAATCCGCTTGCGTAAATACGTAATTTTCTCAACCATTTCATTATTTGCACAATGCCGGGAATGCTTACTCTCCGGTTTCGTAAGTTAAGATCTGAATGGTAATTTCTGTAAATATATTAAGGATTATGGAAATATTTGATTTGAAAGCTTAATGTTTTGTTAGCGCTGCTGTTTTGACTTCTTTTACGCCTTTTAATTCAATATGTTAGATATTCTTAACCTTCTAACCTACGGTTTTGCTGTAAGAAAACTCTTTGTTAGGATTAAGCTCGCCTATGTACAAATCTTTTTTAGTTGAGTTATTTTTAAGTTTTTTGTGTACAATAAAAATTACAAGAATTCTTCATATCAAGAATCAAACTTTGAGACTTCTGTTTGACTTTGTTATTTGATGTCATTAAATTTTTCTTGAAGTTGGACGTCGATTCGACTGTCATTCATTACGTACCTTTTGCTAGCCAGGGAGCCTATTCAGTAGAATACCGATACCCAAGAACAATATGGATTGTGGTAAAAATCCATCTTTCTACACCCTACATCAAAAAGCTACTTAAACAGTTCGATGCAAAATGTAGGTTACCTAATTAACTATGTAATAAGTACCTACGCGCCGCCGCCGCGCCGTACGAAAAGCTTCACCTCCAATTTGTCGTCTAATATTCGTATCATTTAGCTCAAACAATTCAGTCCTGTTACCGGCGTAACAGTTTGGTTACGCCGTGTAACAGGCGTAACATTATTGTATTGCCAGTAGTAACTCGCCTAAAATTAACTAGCTAATACAAAATTTACTGTGCAAATGAAAGCAGGGTGCATGAGCTAAATATTCATGATAATTATCCTTTATTGTAATAGGGCTGTCGCATAAAGGGAGATTAATTGGTAAGATAAGAACATAACGTAGGTAGCTACCCTACGTATGTATACCTACTCGAGCATCACGACCTATGTAGCGTAGTGGCAAAGGAACACACAAACATAGAAGGTTTCGATTCGATTCTAGTTGCGAAATGTTTGTACCATCATCAGAACTGTTTTTTTTAATTCTGCCCGCGGCGCGTTTTTTAGTTTATTTCTATCCCATGGGAACTGATTTATGATATAAAAAGATGCCTTTATTGTATTCCAAGCCCAAAACTACCTGAATGCTAAATACATTTTATAATAAATACATTTTTTACACAAACCGTCAATAGTTTTGCCGTAAAGAAGTAACAAACATGTAAACATCCAAACTTTCGTATTATAATATTATGGTAATTATTTTTGCTACCTCGTATAAGTTTGTGGGGAACCCTTAGTGGCTGAGTCCGACTTGAGATTTTCTTTATGTTATAGGACACCTATTCTTGTTCTTGAGTGGAGACCACGACTCGGTAAACGTAGTGTAGGACGCCCTCCGACCAGGTGGGATGACGACCTGCGAAAGACTGCAGGTAGATGCTGGATGCGGCAAGCTGAAGACAGGGCGCTATGGCGCTCATTGGGGCGGCCTATGTCCAGCAGTGGACAGCTATAGGCTGATGATGACGATGATGATAGGACACCTATAATCACTAAACTAACCAGCGACCTCTTTAACTTACATTAAAATATACCTAGTTGTGTGAAATATGTCAATGATTATATTCCTTGCTATCTTTTAGTTTTTGTGACAATTTATGTGTACGCAATAGAAAGAAAGAAATAAAATGTTTTTATTTGCCTTAAAACTTTGTTATGTATGGTACATAACAAAACTTAAAACTACAATTCAATACAATACAATATAGCTTTATTGCACCATCAAATACAAAGAAAATAATAAAAATAAAGGATCTTAATACTAACTAAATCTAGTGGCACAATCGGCGGCCTTATCGCTAAACGCTACGCAAATTAATACTGTATAATTATGTATCTCACAAATTATTATGCGTAGCAGTTTTCAGGCAAATATGGCGTTCACTCAGCATTGTGCTGGCAATAAATAAATTATTATGAATAAAGTATCTCCCAGTACTTACAGAAAGCAGCATCAATAGAATTTCAGAAAACACATATCTGCAAAATCACTGTAGAATTATATAGAAGTGAAATAGATCTCTCCCTTGGCCGCGAGCGCGCCGTCAGCGAATGTAAATTTCGAATCACATCCAGAAATAGTTCTCGTAATAAATTCATTGGACAATCATCGTTATCGGGTTGTCGGACGGTCGTAACTTAGTTACGGTGTGCACTGTGAAGGTAGTTATGGACTTGTGAAACTGAAAGTGATCGGATCGACTCCTGTAAGATTTTGAGCTTAGAAATCTGACTGTAACCATTTTTTTAACTTTCCGATCGGTTTACATAGGCTCTAGACATAGAACAGTCTGCAGATGACTCAACTGTTTCAATTGTAAATAAATTCCTACCCGTTGTAATTTCTAGAATTGTTATTCGTGGTAAACATTGATAGCTATTCGTTTTCGTCCATAGCGACCTGTCTTCAGCTTGACGCATCCAACATCTCCCTGCAGTCTTTCGCAGATCGTCATCCCACCTGGAGTACACTACGTTTACCGAGTCGTGTTCTCAACTCAAGAACACGTATACCCCAAACTTAATGCACTTAACTAAATAAACCAAATCTTAATTAATCAGGTACTAGCAATATTGAAATTAAAGCTAGTTGCGGTGTTATCGCGCGCGTCACCCGCCTCGGCGGGTAGGGTTGAGCGTACTCCGAATTTACTCCGAAACTAACTTTACTTTCTAACGGTTTTTTACATGACTAAACAGCTTTTGTCTTAGGAAGTTAATTTTGTTTTTATGAATATAAATTGAACGTATTGCAGTGCCCTACCAGGTTGCATGTGCCTGTGATAATATAACTAACCATTCACTTAGACCAAATAATAAATGTATATACACACTGTACAAGCAAAAATAAATGAATATGAATAATTTAGATGTGGCATTTGATTTAGGAATAGTCTACTCACGATATGACAGAATTAAGGATAAATGGAAAATAGATACGGCACCAAAATAATAAAATTTATTTCTAATGATTATATTTTTTGTTTCAGGTAAGCTTCTTTTACACCTATTAGCAAAAGCTCAACCTCGAAATCTGCTACGGTAAGCCAGCCACGAGTATTGACTCATATTATGAATCATTTTAACCTGTATGCAAGTTAATACCTCCGACTATAAAGTTTCAATTACCCGTGTAATTTAGATAACCTTCGAGTAATTTGCAGAAGGCTACTAATAAAAACTTTCGGAGACCGAAGTGTGCCCACCCCTAGTGCCGCCCCTAACTCCGCTAAACTGAGCCGTTATTTATTCCTCATATTCTCGAAGGCACTGGATTATGGCCCGTTATCGGAACTGGATAAATTACTTTATTACTACGAACCCTTTCCCCGTAAAAGTGGAAGCTCTGACGCCATTTTGAAAAGAATTTCCGCTCAGCTTATAAGGAATTTTCTTTTAAATTGATGGGTAAGTTATTTACGTGAGCGGAGGCTGATATATTCAAATTGGATGAGAGCTGATGATACCAAAATATAGATGTTGTTGTAAACTTTGAACTCTTTTGATGTTGTTTCTTGGATATCTTGTATGGACAGAATAGGTGGGTGTTTTAAATTGGTCAGACGCCTTCGCGAAAGAAGTTTTATATAAAATACTTACTGGTAATGCTGATAATCATCGAAAAACAATATTTATTTAAGTTTTTCCAAAATTTTGATTTAAAAAAATAGGGACCTCTTGATAGTTCTTGATTCGGTTTAAATTAGTTTGATATTTTAGAATACAGTTTTATTTAACACTAGCGGACCTTCCCGGCTTGGCACGGTTTTAGTACGGATCCCTAACAATTTTGAAAATATAATATAGCCTATGTTCAGCGGGGATAGTGTAGCTTTCCAACGGTGAAGAATTTTCAAATCGTTTCAGTAGTTTCGGAACCTATTCATTACAAACAAACAAACAAAAAATCAAACCTTTCCTCTTTATAATATTAGTATAGATAGTGGTGAGGAATATTTTCAAAAAAGGTTTACTGAGTAGGTTAGGTACTTAAATATCGAATCTAGTTCTATTTATTAGTATTTCTAAGGTGTTTATTTATATGGGCCTTATTTAGTTTTTACATCTGTAATTTTCTTAGTTTGTCTGATATAAATAAGTATTATTATTTAAGTTATGTAATCCAAAGTACCTGAGGTTTTAAAAAGAATTATGACCCATTAACCCATTTATAGCGAATCAATATAATGTGAATTCTGAACTTTATCAGTGCTAAAGGCGCTACCACAATAACTTCAAACTTTTTTAAATTATCAGATTAAGTTTACCTGTTTTACATTGGTCAAAGGGGTTAAGTGCCATTGTCTTTGATTTAACCATAGACACGAGCATTCTTTCAACCCAGCTACTTTAAAATGCTAATTTGAAGTGTTCCCTTACCCTCCATCAATTATTACCGAACTAAAATCGTTTTCGTCAGAGAATAGTTAAATTACGTAGGGCCGGTGGAAACACTTATCACAATCAAAATCCATCATCATCATCAGCCTATGGTAGTCCACTACTGGACATAGACCTCCCCCAATGAGCACCATAGCGCCCTGTCTTCAGCTTGACGCATCCAGCATCTACCTGCAGTCTTTTGCAGGTCGTCGTTATCCCGCCTGGTCACATCACAATAAGAATACATTTTTACAAACTTATAACTAAATTAAAATTAAAAGCTTAAATGCTATTAATGCAGTCTTTAATTAATAGTTTAATTAACTTTGAGTTTGTTGCAACTGCAACTCTGTGGTTGGTTCCAACTGTGCCAGCACCTCCGTGTGATTTTGTGTTAGTAAATACCTAAGGCCCGTATAATGATAGCTTGCTCAGTAATAGATCTATGATTGAGTGAGGTGTATGCCATAAAAAAGCGTTACTCAAGCAAAGTCCGATGACTGAGCAAGGTTTGTTATAACAGGCCTAGGACCCATATTATGAAAGCATGCTCAGTAATAGATCTATGATTGAGTGAAGTTTATGCCATAGAAAAGCGTTACTCAAGCAAAGGTTGATGACTGATCTAGCTTTGTTATTCCAGGCCTAGGACCAGTATTATGAAAGCTTGCTCAGTAATAAATCTATAATTGAGCGAAGTTTATGCCATAGAAAAGCCTTACTCAAGCATAGATCAATGACTGAGCAAGTTTATATAATACGGGCCTAAAAGTTTACAATACAATACAAAAATTCTTTATATATCAAATTAATCATTACAAAAATACATTATATGCGACAGGTACGATGGGCGGCCTTATCGCTTAGAAGCGATCTCTTCCAGGCAACCTTTGGATGGAAAGAATTATATGAATTTAAGAAAAGGCAGGGGGTGTACCACAGGTTATCTAAAAAAGAATACTAAAAAACAAATAATAAATATTACAAATTCCAAAATAAATAATACACTGCTTAAATACATAAATAGTAAGTACCAATATTCATTCTTTTCATCAGTTTAACTACTTACGTACGATTTATTTCAGTACGTAAACAAAAAGGCTCAGCAAAAATCATACTATGGCATAATGTACATATTATGTACATTATGCCATAGTAATATGTACTTATATGAATGTATGTGTAGCTTGATTTTTTAAAATATTTTATTTTAGCTCTGAAATAATTTGGGGGTATTTTTATTTTTCTCTTTGTTTTGTATTTTTAAGTATATAACTGTTTCACCGCTATTATTTTAGTATTCAGTTTGTGTCTAGTTCTTAGTTATCCTTTATGTTTTTAAAATGTACCTTATGTGTCGTGTCAAATAAATTATTTCATTTCATTTATAAAATTATTACATTTGATTTGATTCGATAAATAACAGAATTATTAGCTTTTTCGTTGAACGGAACGCTAACCCCTCTGAAGTGAAGAGTGCATATTACATCGCAATTCAGTTTTTACGGTTCATCCGCTCATTGCTGAAGGGCCCTCATCATCATCAAACAGCGCTCCGCTGAAGGCCTCGGGCTTCAGCTTGCTGGAATTTGGAGAGTTATTTATTTTATATTTGAATCATGTAGGTATCGATTAGATTTGAAAGGTTCGAATTTTTCGTGTCGTATTTCTCCTTTGTTCGGTATTTTTTGTTTATTAAGGCATATTGTGGAGAGGTTAGGAGGTACCGCTGGGGGTACGTATTCTTGAGTCCACGACTCGGTAAACGTATTGTAGGACGCCTAACATATGCTGATGATGAGAGGTTTAATTTGTAAACCTGTTTTGATAGGTTAAACTCAACAACTACAAATTACTTAGTAGATGACAAAATAAATACCTACCTACATTTTATCGCCATCGTCATTTCAGCCGATTGATGACAACTGCTGGATATAGACTTTTTTCATAATTTGCAGAAATTCAGCGACTTTACTTACACATTAGCTATCTACCTGCTCCCTAGGCTTAACCTACTTTAAAACCACCACCTACGCTACCCTGTGAAAACGCTGAAGGGCGATCATTTATCTTTATAAGTGTTTTGGGTAGCATTCAAGGGTAGGAACCACCCAGGCCCACCCCATAGGCCTTAATTAGTGGGTTAATCCAGCATTTGGCTCTCGGGTCCAAATGTCATCATCGTCATCAAAATTTAACCGAAATGGGCTCCTTCTAATATTTATGATTCATTTGTAGGATTGCCGGGCCACAAGTTAGATTGTGCTCACGTAATTTGCTGAAAGTTTTGTTCCCATCTAGTTAAATTTCCGGGTTAATGAAGAGCTACATCATTAATTTGTGAGGGGAACACGGGAAAAACTAGCTTTTGCTTACGTTCGGTTTTCGTTAGTTTTTAATGTTTCAAGACGTTGGGAAACGAGGATACTGCCCAACAGTGAATCCACATGGCAGATTTATGCATAAGATATATGCTTTCTTTATGCATAGTACCATCATGAAACTATTTTTCTATGAAATAATGGTAGTAACGCTATAGTTTATATGGTATACTAACTGCGCCCCGCGGCTTAGTCCGCGGAAAAATTTGAAAAATAGCAATTTTCTTAACTTATTTTAATGTAACGTAATAACAAATACAAGGAATTATAATAATACGTTTTTTTTTCATTTATCTCGTAAAGGCAGGTAGAAAATGCCTCGGCATTAAGCCCACTCTTTGTACCTTTAGTAGTGCAATAAAGTTTAAATAAATAAAGAATTGTAAGTGTGGGCTTATGTACCTATGGACAACATTATACATTCTATTTGCAGCTTCCAAAAGTAGGTTTCCGCTACGATATTCCTTGATGCCAGCCCAGGTTTATCATGCCCTCGTAAAAGTAAACACCACAGAGTATATACCCCCTATCATAGATATCTGACGTTCCCCTTGCCTGCCCTAATCCGGGGATCATCTAGGGATCATCCCACTTAAACAGCCTGATCAATTTAAACGGTGCTATCGAAGCCTTATTATATTATACGTCGGTAAGCATTGTTTACGTTTAATTAGAACGAAGAGGAATATACATATGTACAACTCTGCCTTCAACCTATATTGTATCAGCACATATACCTACTATGGGGCCATGATTTTGGTGACGTAACGAAGAATATTATAGTCTATATCACTACATAGTATAAAACAAAGTCGCTTCCCGCTGTCTGTCTGTCCCTATGTATGCTTAGATCTTTAAAACTACGCAACGATTTTTGATGCGGTTTTAATAGATTCAAGAGGAAGTTTTATAAACATTTTGACACATAGATTTCCGCTTGCAGGCGAAGCCACGGCGCGCGTTCTTCTACATATATTACAGAACTATTGTTACAATTCGTATACGGTATAATACGGTGTACTATAATTAGTTTACAATTTGACTTGTATGTGTTTATTTTGTAAGGCTGTAAAAATAAATGTTACTTAACTTTTTTTTTCAATTGTTCCTGAGATCACGACTTTTTTATAGATAGAGGAAGGTTTATAAACATTTTGACACATACATAGATTTCAACGCCGGCGAAGCCGCGGGGCGCATCTAGTAAAAATATAAGAATCAAAAATTAATAGCTGTGTCTTCTCATCAAAACCTTTCCAAGTATAGAATACCGGAAGCAATTACTCTGAGTTTTCATAAAAACATTATTCACTTCACATCAATTCCATTCGTTCAAAAAAATAACTTTGCTCTCACTGTTGGGTTGCTCCAGTAATTTTCGAGATAAACCAGCTATACTTGGAAACTGGGTTCTGCGTTATACGGTACCCTGATTTATGCAAGCTGTATTTTTAGCTTACACCTACGAGCATGGAATAAGGGCGGAAGTACACGAGTGTAGTGCTCTAGTGCTGTGGTAGGATCCGGCTTTTAGCTCTGATTAAGTAGGTACCTAGGAATAGCATTTTTATCTAAAGCTTTGTTATATTTAAAATTATCTCTCTCTTTCTCTCTCTCTCTCTCGTAACGACTTTACGACCCCAACGGAAATAAGACTAGTAGTAGCAGACGCAACGGACATTCAAGAACGTGATTAAAACTATTTAAAACAGCTTGAGGATGTCGAGAACATTTGATTTTACATAGACATCGATTTTAGTTAGATAAAAACACTTTATTATACCACACAAAACAGAAAACATATACATATATAAATACTTAGAATAGAGAGAGTATAAAGGGCGGCCTTATCGCAAACGTACAAACACATAGCGGCGAAGATTCTATCTGAAAATATCACTGAATGTCATAAATTGAGTTGTAGATAACATCATTTACAGATAAAGTTATGACTCACCATACCAGGTTTCTGTTTGAAAATATTTTCCTTTTTTACCGGTTTGAGAACTCATCAGTGTGCACGCTTCTTTACCCAGCGCTAGTCTAATGATGCAACCAACTTATTATGCAGAGATATGCACATTCGTTGTTGCAATGCGTATTCTGACTCTGACAAACTTTCAAATTACCTGTCGCTTTTCCAGTACTACCAAACTAAATTTACGTGCTGTTTTAATCGTCTTCGATAAAAAGGAGGTTCTATTTTTGGACTTTTTATGTCTTGTCAACAATTACTTTTTCAAGTGTGGGCCGATTTTAATGATTCTTTTGGTTTTGCAAGAAGTGTCCCATATAAATATTAGGTACTTACCCGAAAGGTGTAATTATTTGTCCCGCAAAACAAAATGTAAATAAAATGTGTGATTTGGTGATTAAATAAATAAATAATGCTGGACAAAGAAATTCCATATTTGTTTTTAGTTTTAGTAAAAGAACATCAAATTATTACCTACTATGAATAGGCAAGTAAGTAAGCGTAAGCCCATATCAAAACTACAACAGTAATAACAAACTAAATAACTGCATACAATGCTTTCAGTAGCAAAATGTAAATGCTATAATCGCGCGTACTTTGCTATTTCATACTCTAACGGTAAACAAACTGTGTCTCAGGAAATGCAATGTCCTCATATCAAACAGCTCAGCTTTAACTGCTATAATTTCACTGCAGCACATAAGTACCCCAACACAAAGACCCATAAAAATCCCAGTGGAAACAAACAAAGTGTGAAATCCTTACAACATGTCGGGAAAATATTATACTCGTTAGCATAATGCTGTTTGTGACTGTTTAATTACAACAGAAAATGTGCAATAGTAAAGTTACAACGAAAGCCACTCGCGCGGCGCTCGCACGCGACTTACTCGCGCCAGTAACTCGCCTCGAAACTTTCGCGCTTTCAAGAATGGCAAAGTTTTAAAAGCGTTCTACGAAACAAACGTAATTCGGAATGGATTTGTATTTGGAGTGTTTTAAAAATTAAGTTGCAAATTGAATTTGGAACGGGGTCATGTCATGTTATTTTTTCTCAGTTAGAGAGTGAATTGCAGATTCTACTACTTTAATGTGCAGAGTATACATTCGAATACGCGCTAAAAAGCAATCATAATTGGAAGATACGTTTTTGTAGGTACATAATGTGAATAAGGTTCCCGATGACGATCATAAAAATTATAAATAGGAAGGTATTGCGCTTTTAATTATCCCGTTGTGTGTATAAATAATGGTATTTTAATGCCAGTTATTTTGTGGAGTGTAAATAGCCACGGCCAATGGACCGATGTCAAAACGTCTCTGACAATAAATTACTGACGGATGAAATACGGTGCGCCGCAACCCTTTGTGGTAAATAGTAAAATTATTGAAAACGATTTCAGTTTGGGTTTCCATGATTTAAATCCTTTTTAATTGGATTGTGGCTTTGCTGGATTTACTTTGAAGAAGCGAACTTACAAATCCGAGAACTTACTTACAGATAAATACCTACTTAGTGGACATCATTAACATCACCAGCCTATGATAGTCCACTGCTGGACGGACATAGGCCTCCTACAATGAGCGCCATAGCGCCCTGTCTTCAGCTTGCCGCATCCAGCATCTCCCTGCAGTCTTTCGCAGGTCGTCATCCCATGGTAGGAGGGCGTCCTACACTTTAGTGGATACACTAATCGTCTCTCTGCTATAACTTGGGATCCCCTAGCACGACGCACATGACGTTTCTGGAAGGTACCTATTGATCAAACCTATACATTGAAGTTTATATTTCAACTAGCTGCGCCCTGTGGCTTCGCCCGCGTGCACATCTATATTGTTGTGTTTATAAAACTTCCTCTTGAATCACTCTAACTCTGACAAACATACAAAGTCACTCTATCTATTTAAAAAAACCGCATCAAAATCCGTTGCGTTGTTTTAAAGATCTAAGAATGCATAGGGGCAGATAGACAGCGGTAAGCGACTTTGTTTTATACTATGTAGTAGTAGACTTAAATAGGCAAATAACCATGTATTAGACATTAAGAGATGAACATACTAGTGGTTTCATTTTCACTTCTTCCACTAGTGGACAAAAAATTGAAGTGAACAGTAAAATAATTTTATTTGATAATAATTTAATGTATAAAATATGACTTGTCTAAGTGCTTATTTTGTAAGCCTAAAGAAATAAATGATTTTTGACTTTGAGACGACTATTTAGCATATTGTGGCTTCAAAATAGCCTCGGCATGAATAAACCACAGCCTAGGTTTATTCTGCCAAAACTCCGGAATCCGCGATGAAACGGCAATAGCACTCACAGTATCTTCGACCGTTACTGAGCTAGCCTTATTTTCCGCATTATTTAGCATCTTTAAAATGTTATTGTCCTTACCGCGATCACTCATATCCTTATTAAGGATTAGGTATAGATTGTCGTAAATGTAAATTCTTATACGTGTGTACTGAATAGACTCCGTTATAGTGAAAAGACTATCTTATTTCAACCAACCCACATTAGCTTAGTAAAGAAGGAGATATATTAAATACAAAAAGTTATACTTTTTGTATTTAATAAATAATATGGATTTCTTGGATACTATTACGAAAGAAGCCCTAAATAGGCTTGTCAGAATTACCCGCTTATCGTCTTATCTTCTAAATTACCTTCCTGAAAAATACTTTATAAATAAGTTTGTTTTCTAGAAAAAAAAAATCTTGATTTCGGTGAGACTTGATTAGATTTTGGCGGTACTTGAACGTGCAACCTACCCTCAGTATGGAAACGTTCTAACCAACTAAGCCACGTAATCAAGTAATCAACGAGTCGAAAATCTTTAGGTTCAAGTCTCGCCGAAACCTATTTTATTGGGATATTATTTAATTTCTTATAGATTACCCCGAGTGCGAAGGCTTACGCACTATAATAATAAAAACCTCAGTTAGTGTTCTTCTATAACATTACCTAATCTGTGCTTCTACCGGCCAGAGAAAGCTTACTCTAGCAAAGTTGTAAACAGTCTAGAAAGATAATGTAGAAAATACCTATTGTCTTAGAAATTAGCTGGTTCGAGGAACCGGGCTCGGGGCCAGACCGCGGCGGAACTAGATTCTATCAAGAAAACACGAACTACTACCGAGCTAGCACAGGAATGGAATCAGGACTACGGAGTAGGGGCTACGGAATAATCTATGTCAGTCCTTGAGACCGTACAACAATACCACTAGAAAGAAACGCCGAAAAGCAGGATGCAAACATTTGAAAGTGGGTTGGCTAGAGGGACTTGCGAAAATTGTTCCGTTAGAGTCAGACAGTGACTTTAAGAAACTTAGTATACTTTAGTAGTAAGTATTTACAATTTTTAGTTGTGGTGCTTCTTAGGGGAGGCATATATCCAGCAGTGGACTCATATAGGCTGATGATGATGATGACTACTTTTTTGGGTTATTATAATAGTATCGAACGTAATGACTAAAGACTGTAGACGATTGCCCCCACTTGAAAGCCTGAGTCCGATCATCAAATCAAGTAAGTAAGACAGTTCAGTTTATAGCTAGTTCAACTGTAAACCTCCAGACAAGATCTCATTTCATTAACATAAACAGGGCTTTGTTAATCCCAGCCTAAGATCCGGAATCGCCCTTCCCTAAGAAACCTCAAAGTTTAAAAGGAAAATGTAAGAAATCTTTTCAGTAGAACATCCTTTAGGATTATGAAGTTTCAATAATGAAAAGCTCGCCAGTAAGTAATTGTTATGGTTCTAAGACGAGATAAATCATCTGAGAAGATAACTTTAGGATCCTTCGAGATTTTTCCATTTAAAAGCTTTTGCATAATAAAAACAACCGGACCTTTCGTGACTTAGCAAAAAAAAAAAACATTCGCGAAAGATTCGAAATTCAAACTTTTATGCGCTCATTCGGGCAAAGGCTACAGTCATTCGCCATTCTGCCATGTCTTGGATTGAAACATTGTTACGTTCCGTTCCAGGCGGTCGACATCACTAGACGCAATTAACGGGGTACATTGAGTTATTTACCCGCCCGCATGTGTCGGCGGAAACGGAACGCGGGCATGGAGGACGATTGACGCGCCTAATTCTTCATTTACTTTACTGGCTCGAGACATGGCCATGTCTGATAAAACATTTTACTTGCTCTCGTCGCGTCCTTATTTTTTGTTGTTACTTGTAAGTACAAGATGGGTGGGTGGTAAAAGCAAAATGGGAACGTTGATAGAGCAACGAGCACAATATTTGGTGGTAATGTAGGTACCTAACTTACCAATTATTATTGTTTGTCAGTAATTCTGTGCAATTAAAACAAGCCCAGCATGCACATGCTGCATAATAAAGGCCGCATTCACCGATAAATAGGTAATAAACAATCTGCAAAATTTATTTTCCTGTATAAAGTACAAAACGAACTCGTTTTCAAGCGATAAAATATTACTCTCTTGTTTATGTTTTTAATCAAGTGACGTTTCCGTGACTGCGACGCTTACCCGTTGCATGAAACGGCATAATTGGATAATTTCATAATGTAGCCTATTTATGCCCCGCTGCCATGAAATTTCTCTAGCGTGTGTGATAACAAAGTGATTAAAAGTAAAAACATGTTTAACGGGCGTGATAGAGCTTGCCCCTCATTAGTATTCTAACAAATTACCCTACGGTATTATGCTCTCCAATTCTGGTAGCAGTACAGTAACTCAAACTCTCCCGATTTTAGGCATGTCACTCGCTCACTAAGCCCAAGTAAACAGTCCACCAGCTGTCATTCTGACATTTGTTTTTTTTATGACCAAGGCTGGACACGGCATTCCACCAATCTATTTAATGCACGAAAAACCCTGAGTTTCCCTCGTCAGGCCATCGATCAGCTCCTTATCCACCGTCTCCTAACTACCGTTTAACGTACTTATTCCAGTTGATAGATCACCGGCTGCGACACCCGAATCCATTAAACCGTGTCTAATTGATCGCAGCAGGAATTGAAAATGGCAAAAAGTGGCCGAGACTGTACCGATGTCTGAATTCTGAAGTATTTGCCGTGAAACTATTCGGGAAGTCCTCGGTCCTCGGTTTCTTAAGGCGGGGTTTTGAAAGACTGCAGAGTCCTTCATAAAGTCGTAGCCTCGAAGCTCTAGCCTTGTGGAATAAACATTTAGTTACTACAGCCATCCTACAGCAAGAAAAATGTCTACTAACAAGATCCTACTTTCACCGATAACTACTTACGAACTTAAAAACAGATAGATCGAATTTATAAAGTGTTTTAAAAAATATCGTTCCAATTTTAAACTTAAGAGGAACCATATTATGTCGTAGGAACCTATGCCACGCGCTCAATAATTTTCGATTTTTAAACTCGCTAACGCTAACCCCATAGCTTTTTTTTATCCTGGCAAGAACCACCTGCAAACCTGTAAAAGATACCTTCACGAAAACGCGGCTTAAAGGTATTGGGGACCGCTCCGGTCCAACATTGCCGCGTCTCGAATCGCCGAGTCTCGAAAAACTTTCCGTAGCAGAGCTGGAATTATTTTATTAAATCTCTTGTACGGTTGTCTTGTTCATAACTAAAGTAGGAACCGCTTACTTCTTGTTCGCGTAATCTTCAGTATCTTTCTTAAGTCTTATTGTTGCTTTCGAAAATTAAATTTTGTTTCTCAAAATGCTATGCACGTCTTGACGGAATAACTAAGCAGACAGTACTTTCGTACTTTCTGTGTGTGTGTACCTAAATATAAGAAATTGTCTTGCTAGCCAGCAAGCGTTCTAAATTCAATTTCATATTTCGAATGGATTTTTTCCATTCAGAATAAATTGTCTGTCATTGTTGCGTAGTTTGCATCCTGCGTCCTATCCTAGGGTTATGTCGTATGTATGTCGTGTATGCCCTTGCGTTATGCCACAAGGGCAGGCTAGGTATTCCCTGGGACCGCACGTCGCATACCGTGCGATCTCATCTGTAATGTATGGTATTGTGGCTAAGGATGTACTGTGATCAGGCGGTATGTACTCTGTACATGCACCGCATCAATAGAACCTTTTTAAAAAAAGACCTCTTTGCTTCCATTCCATTTCTTTTTTATATTCAAACTATTTTCAAATCGAATTTAAAATAGATTCCTTTGTTTATAAAGCAAACTTCGCTATAGGCACACACAGGGTACTTATTTTTTATTAATTAGCGACCGTAATTGGCTAGATTTTTTTATTTATTTATAATTTCTTGCCAGACAAACTGTTTTTGTTGCTTTCTAATCAAAATGAAACGTCTGTAATAATGAATCCCTCGAATAGCTATACGGCTACAAATGGCCGATGACAAATGAAAACAGATGAATGTTTGTTTAGGACCTCGACTGATTCATTAATCACACGAAATAGGCATCTATGGCCAATATGTCTACTGTCTAGTCTAGTGAGTCCAGTCAATGTCGATAATATAGTACCTGGTATCGATATAGGGTAGGGTAGTTATACATTTTGCCTTCTTAAATTTTCATTAAAATTAAATTACATCTAAGTATGCATTAATGGACTGATTTTGAAATAAATAGCCACTTAAAAACCACTCTTAATAACCTAATTCGAGAAGGATTAAAGTTCAAAAGTTATATAGCCTTTCTTAACACGCAAGAATTCTTACTAATGCGTTTCGAAGAAGTTTTGGCGTTTCTTTAACAAGTTCACCTCTAATCCAGACAGGTTAACGAGTGTATCACTTAGGCGAAACAACAGCTTGATTTATCCCTTGAATTGCTTTGAATGGACTGGAGGGCTAGATTTTACTCCAGATTAATTGCTTAGTTTATTGCTATTTACCTTTATCTTGGATCATACGCTTGTAATTAAGTTTGCCTTCCAAATGATTTATGTTCTTGGTACATTAAGGTAATTAAGATTTTGAGATTTATTATTTTATCAAGCACTTAGCCTATATTCCTTTAGAAACAATATAAACCTATATACTACCCCCTATATATACTTACAACAACTTATATGTACGTACGAAAGTGATATATACTACTGCTATACTATATACTTACATACCCAGTAAATTATCAGAATAGATTATAAACCTTAAAAAGAAATTCTCTGATGTGCTCTAACTATCCTCATTGGTCCACAAATATTTATTTCAATCTGTAAAAATAAATCTACTCCATCAACAATAACGTAGGACTTGTCGCCGCAGCGTGACATGTCCAAATGATTGTTCAAAATGTACATGCTAATGCTCACTTAATTTAGGTACACGATCGTTTGATACAAGCTCAACGCATCGGGTGGTCCGGCCACCCAACGCATCGCGCTTCATCGATAAAAATGCAAGCGCATTTATCGATAAACGCACCGCACTAGATATAAAAGTTAAGAAGTTTCCACTCGATGATTCTACGTTTGAATCTGTGGAATAAATACAAGCTATTTCGAATCTTAATGGCAAGGAAGGACTGTTTATATTGGGATGCCAATGCACGTCTTGGTAGATTATCGCCGCCCGTTCGATGCATATATATTGCATCTAAACTCAACGACGTAAAGTTTATTTCTAATTGAAAGCGAGCTGAGTGAAATAGGGTTGTCATTGCACGTTTTATACGACATGTCGACTTTATCATCGGCTGTGAGCTTTAATTATAATAGGTAGCTGCCGCGCCTGCTTATCGGTAGAGCAGAAATATGAGAGGCGACAAGGAGGACAGATAGCCTTGCCGTCGATTTATTTGGACGTTTTCTTTACGATAAATTCTGATTGTCGATAACGAATATTGTTATTTATTGATCTGAAGTCAAATGGTGGGATAAATATCTTAGAGTTGCGTAAGCCTGTAGGTTATTTGTTTACGTTTAGGTTACTTGCTACCTTTGGTATTATAGAAAACTGTGTAAACATAACCTATTGACATTATTTGATCCCTAGAATGTAATTTGATTGAAACCTTTTGACCTTAAGGTAAAAAGCGGAAAATTTTCCCAACCCTATTTCACCGCTGAAAGGTTTTTAAATTTGGAATGTAATACTTGGCGCCCTAAATTGCTGACCAATGCCCACACTCCTTTGCCTAAAACTCACAAATGCACCTAAAAACGCTTTTTGAAGGTTGATTTAATACTGGCCAGCAAATTTTCATCGACTCCACATTTCTACCTACTTCATCTAACCCGTAAAGCTCAACTGGCGTTCTGCAAAGCGCTAAATGGCTGTAAGTAGCTTCTTTACGATCAAACTTGAGTCCGAATTTCGGAATTACTTTTCCGTTAATTAAAAACAGGAATCGAAATGGCTCCCTATCGGCTCCCGTGGGAAACCCGCCTTAATCGTCTGTAATCAGCTTTTAATTGCGATACTCAGGAATAGCATGCTGGCATCAGAAGCTCAGACGAAGTAACGTGACTAATTCGGAGGTTGCGGGTTCGATTACCGATACGGAAGGTTGGCATCCCGGTACTCTATGGTTGGTAAGTCTACCTTCTATATTCTTAAATCCCTTTAACAGATAGGTATGCTAGCTTATGCTGAATATAGCAAACCTTTAGGCCATGTACAGAGATTGTTGCCTAAGGTAGAATAAACAAAAATTACATCGCATTGTCATGCGTACATTGCGTAAATTATTGAAGGGGAAGGAATTAATTTCAAATACTTTACGCATTCGATGACGATGTCATGTAATTTTTCTCCATTCTACGTTTGGCTACTTAGAAATACTATACTATACTTAGTTCTATTTATAAGATAGAAGACTAGGTACAGAGAAGAACAATTTGCAAAATTATTTCGTTAATATGTTACTTTCACGTTAAATTCTTTTAAAATGTGTTGAAGCTTTTACTTTATAGTTATCTAAGCGCGAAACGTGTTAGTTATCAAGATTTTTACTAAAACCCACTTTAATCTATTTAACTTAAAGCTGCTTTTCGCACCTGAACCACTTTTAACGTATTTACCGCCTCTCAGGTAGGGAGGAAGGCAGAGCAACAAGGAAATGATAAAGTCGGACAAAATTACAATACAATACAATAACTCTTTATTGCACACCAAATACATAAAAGATACACAAGACAGGAAAAGAAAAACAAATACAAAATATGCTGTACAATGGGCGGCCTTATCGCTAAGAGCGATCTATGCCAGGCAACCTTTCTAGGGTGTCTTAAGTATATCGGTCATCTAGTAGTAGTTTAGTACCTACAACATAAGTTCTGCTTAGCTTGGGGTAGATAATTATGTGTGAATTATCCATCATTATTTATTTATTTAAATACGCCTTTTACCGGACAACAACCTATGCTTTTTGCCGGACAACAACGCCTTTTGCCGGACAACCGCCAACCCTAGCTCGTGTTAATTCGTTTACTCTTTCGGTGAAGGTCTAATGGAGCTTTTCTTGCTATTAGCTGCTGTAATTATGATGCTTTGTGTAAGGAAGCCAATGTTCTCCGCCTTCTACTTAGCTCAGGGATTTTTACATTATCCTACTCTACCTTACCGTTAATGTCTACTTAAGCAGTCATAATTTAAACTTTAAAACTACCTGGGCTATTAAAAGCTCGTAAAATAGTTATTTGTTAATGAAGAGAGCAAAGCTGTCTATATATTATTTTATATATTTAAGGTAAATTCTGTATTGGCCTTATGTTTAGTGATTAGGTATCGGATTTTGTTTTTATTTGAATAACAAACATACAAACTTTCGCGTTTATAATAATTAGTAGGATGTATCAGTATCGTAATGAGGCAGTTTTGTCCAACAGTGGACATTCTGAAATTCTTGATAACGAATTTGATGAATCGATAAGATCTTACCGAAATTGCCAAGCCATGTCATCCCCAAAGGTATTTCTTAATCATTGTAATTTCTTTGGGAGAGGCTCTACAGTGCCCAGTGTTCCCATGCCGTGCGTTTCGTTCACTTGTTAATGCGCTTAATTGTCCCAATCATTAGCACGACCATCAGCCTCCTAAGATCTACGACGACTTTATTCCTTAGTGTTAGGGTTCACAATACTTAGGATTTGCTGTGATAACTGGAAAGTTATGATTAGTTACACAAAGCGAGTGGTTCTAGCCAGTTACTGGAGCTACTAGCTCTGTGTAGACGAGGCATTATCTAATGGTTTTGCAATGTCATGTGCCAAATCAATCATTTTTGGACGCTGGTTTTATTTGGTTCATGGTTTGGTTATTTTTGAACTTCGGATTTACTTTGGTTTTAGAATTTTTATTGAGAGAAGGTTCTCACACAAACAATTTGGTATCAATCATTATATCTCAATCAATCATAATCATTGACAGGCCCGAAAATACCTAATATACGTATTCTGTAGTATAATTGATAATTAATTAAATACTACACACATTCACTGTCCGTGTGATGACGA
The DNA here is from genome assembly GCA_947044415.1 of Eupithecia dodoneata. Classification (NCBI taxonomy): domain Eukaryota; kingdom Metazoa; phylum Arthropoda; class Insecta; order Lepidoptera; family Geometridae; genus Eupithecia; species Eupithecia dodoneata. The sequence continues at coordinate 12,154,017 of OX345658.1, read as the reverse complement.
CCGATGTGGCACGGTGGGCGAAGGTCCGCCTGCCCCGCATGATGTTGTGGGTTCGATTCCCACAACCTCACTCGCCTCGGAACAAATGTGTGTACGATCTGCAGATATTTGTTTCGGGTGTTCTGGTCGTTTTCTATGTATAATAAAAAAATATCTATCTATGTAATGTATTGTATTATTATATCAGTTATCTAGTACCCATAACACAAGCTCTGCTTACCATGGGGCTAGATAATGCTGTGTGAATTGTCCAGCATTATTTATTATTTTATTTTATTATTTACCTAATACCTACGTATTCTGTAGTATAATTGATAATTAATTAAATACTACACACATTCACTGTCCAGTCTTTGCGGTGCGACCCGAATGGGCGAATTGTCCAGCATTATTTATTTATTTATATTGGATATTCCTCTCCATAAACCCTTGTTTAGTGGCAACTATAACAAATAACCTTTATTTGTTATTACCTACTCGCACCGTGTAAACACAGCCTTCAAGACTTTAGTATCAGATCTAACACAACTCTCACACCTCGCACTAAGGTTTAAAATGCAAATCCGCGATAGCAGCTATCCGTGCGAACTGCGTTTCGTTTCCGCTCTCAGTTGCATTAGACTGCAAGCAGGTGCTACATACCTCACCCCACCACTCCCGATAATCTTACCTTATATCTCTGACGATTACATACCTTGCTGCATCCTCTTGAGAGCTAGATTTAGATATTACTAACTGCGCCCCGCGGCTTCGTCCGCTTGGAAATCTATGTGTTCGTATGGTTTATAAGTTATAATATAACCCTTCCTCTTGAATCACTCTATCTATTAAAAAAACGCTAAATCCGTTGCGTAGTTTTAAAGATTTAAGTTAACATAGGGACAGACAGACAGCGGGAAGACTTTGTTTTATACTATGTAGTGACTCGATATGACGTTATATCTCTGACGATTACATACCTTGGCGCATCCTCTTGAGAGGTAGATTTAGATATTAGTATGTTAGAAACTACTAGTAAAATAAATAAAAAAATCCAGTTCCTAGGTCAGACATGTAATAAAACAAGCTGGCTGAATGAACACTGGTTTATTTATTCATCACACTGTGGGTAGGTAGCCGGTGCTACCCACAACTAGTTAATTATACTACATCTTTCTCCTTATAAAGATAAGCATCTTATAAACTATAAATGATCCTAGTGACTAATAGAAGAAACTATACTATAAATATAAACATGAAATACGCACAGACATAGTAAATGTGAGGTAAGTATCCCAGGCTATAGTAGGCGCTAAAATTAAACATTATAAAAGATAGTCTACATATTTTTATATTATATCCTATCTCTTTCTTTTCCCAACAACCGTAGAAACAGCAAAAAATTTAAAACAAGCTTAAAATTAAACATTATAAGAGATAATCTACTTCGGTTTTAAATGTTTATCCTGAAAACCCAGTCTGTAAAATTCACATTTTGACAAAATATTCAAATCGGCCCCACAATCTAATTTAAAATTGATACGCTTACCCCCAACATTAAGAGTCTCTATCCATTGAGTGTCCATCCGTCCAGAGCCCGTCTTCAACACGTTCACGTAAAGCACATCCTCATCGTCCGAGAAGAGGGACGTTGCTGAACTCGAGCTTACATTAATATCGTGCACTTTTTTACCTGACTTTTTGTCACACATTCTCGCAAAATGACCACGATTTTTACACAAAAAACACATCGCTACACTCGCGGGGCACCAGCCGCGCCCTTCGCACCGGCCACCTCCGCAACGCACACACTGCTGGCCCGCCGCCGCCGTCGCCGCCGCTCGCCCTGCGCCGCCGCCGCCGCCGCGGGCGGCGTCGCCCTGAGCGTCGCGGCGCGGCGATCCTCGACTCGCGCTCCCGGCGCCTCCGCGACCACGTGCCTGCTGCCAAATTCCTCGCCCCGTCGTCCCAGCTAGCATGTCCACTTGCCCGTTTGTCTGTTGTCGATTAGCCTCTTCGATTTTATGTCCCTCTGATCGAGAAAGCTCGTCCGCCTCGCAAATTTGCACCGCTTTTGCCAAAGTCAGCTCATCTGTACGTAATAATCGATCTCGAACAACTTGATTAGAAATCCCGCAAATCATTCGGTCTCGTATGAGACCGTCGACGAGATGTTCGAACTCACAGTTTTTACTCAACACCTTTAACGCCGTGACAAACTGGCTTATGGACTCCCCTTCGATCTGGTTGCGTGAAAAAAATTTGAACCGGAACATAGCCACATTGCATTTTGTTCCAAAGTGCTCGTCAAACTTTAACTTCACGCTATTGAGATCTTCCGCCAACTCGGACTTAGCAAAGGTAAACGTCGAATATATTTCGTAACCTTCCGCCCCAATGAGGTTCACCAGCAAGCTCGCCTGAACATCCTTTGGTTCCTTGTTTACTCCTGAAGCTTTGAGAAATACTTGAAACTGTTTCCACCATCTTTGCCATGCGTCCGCGCGCGCCGCTGGACTGCCATCTATTTGCAATTCCGGCGGTGGCCGCGCGTGTTCCATATTTCTTCACGCTGAATCGACTTATTCAGCTCGATTACACACGATAAGTTCACCAAATCGTCACCACAACTATTATTTTCGCTATTTTTACTAGGACACCGCTGTCACCATGTAATAAAACAAGCTGGCTGAATGAACACTGGTTTATTTATTCATCACACTGTGGGTAGGTAGCCGGTGCTACCCACAACTAGTTAATTATACTACAAGACATAGGTACAGTACAGAGTTCTTGAGTGAAAACCGCGACTCGGCAAACGTAGTATATGACGCCCTTTGACAAGGTGCGATGACAACCTGCGAATGACTGCAGGCAGGTTGGGTACGTAGTATCTAGTATTAAGTTAAGTAAAGTACTGAATAAAGTACGATATAAACGAGGCTTAAATCATTTGTTATCCAGTTAAATTAATGTGTCTAAAATTCTAATAAAACATTTAGATTTTCCTCACAATTTCTTGGCGTGATCAAAGTTTGTTTGAAATGTGGATTATACGTGTGACAGCCCTAAGAACAGCCGGAGTAGGTACTTACACTCGGAGTATTCTTAACTGTACGAAACAGGGTTGTCGCTTGTCGCTAAGCCATACATTTGACAAACATACTGGAAAAGCCATCTAAAACGAAATATATATATATATATTATTGGTAACAACCCACATTATTTTGATTATTTGCTCCTACCGTACTACTAACAATGTCTATATGATAATCATATTTTATTTCTCACCAGTGATTATTAATCTTATTTATATGTAAGAAGTAAATTAATATCTTAGGCTTAAATGTCAATTTTAGACATAGTTTAAGTGTTTCTACTTATAGATTTTTGTATAACAATTAATTACACACGTCAATACGGTTGTCATATCACATCATAGCAACTGTTCAGATGTATGCGTGAGCGTATCACTCATACTATATTCATCGCTCATTCCTGCATTTTGATTATGAATAAAAATCAAAAGGAAATGCACTAATGGACGGCGACAATTACTATGAGTGATACACTCACGGATACATCTGAACTTGCCAGCTGGTAATGGCAGTAACAAAAAAATCGCAGTCAAAGTGTTAAAAAGCTACAAGGCCAAAACGACAGTTAACGCATTCACTGCAGACTCACAGAATTACACTGTACCTTTCTCTTAGCTCGTGGGCAAGAAAGTGTTAGTACATGCACGTAGATAATATAATATTATGGTACATAATCACATTCACAAGCTTCTGCAGCGACAGCCGCGCGCCGCCGCCGCCGCCGCGCCCCGTAACGAGTGGTAGGTATAGGTACTCGCAGAACTATATTTGCGTCGTAGGCAGTGTAAGTGTTAAAATATTCATTTCGCAAAGCTGTTCCATTCCCTCTAAATCCGTAACCCGTAAAACAGTATTCAATGTGTGAAAACGGGTTGCCGGTTTGATGAATTGCTCCTAATGTGACTTGTTCGGAGTTCCCAACTTGTTAACTCTTTTTCGATTTATTATGTCGAGTTTAGTCGCTTGTTTATCATTAAGTGAAGCCTTCATTCGGATTTCTCATTTCTCGCTCGTCACTTTTGTTTTTCCGAATAATCACGACATTTTTCCGCGCGTATTGTAAAAATACGGAGCTTGCTCCAAGAATTTATACGCCATAATTTTGTTGTTTGCGTATTTCTAACTTACCTCTCGCTGATATTGTGGCAATATATCCAATATGATTTGAAGAGCACCGTGACCCGAGAGCTGGTTTGTATCTGGCGTAACGTATCAGCATTGCCATCATAATCATCAGCCTTTGTTAGTCCACTGCTGGACATAGGCCTCCCCCAATGAGCGCCATAGCACCCTGTCTTCAGCTTGACGCATCCACTCCCTGCAGTCTTTCGCAGGTCGTCATTCCACCTGGTCGGAGGGCGTCCTATAGTACGTTTACGAAGTCGGTGTCTCCACTCAAGAACACGTTTACCCCAGCGGTAGTCGGATATGGCTGGCCCAATGCCAGTTCACAAAAAAATGGAATCGATTACTTCTACCATTTTAATATTTTATAAACACCAGTATTAATCATTTATTTCTGAATTTCTAATCTTCTATGTCCGCCATGACAGTTCTAAGCAGCCATTAGAAATTCCGTTTTCAATACGTTTCAGCAAATTTAATATCATCAATTCCAGTTCAGCATTATTTCATAGCCAACACTTTGCGCACTCAACAGTGGATCTGAATTCTAAACAAAGGATTATTTTGATTATTAACCTGCCTATAAATTAAATCTTATTACGTTCGAAGATATTCTAGACAACTGCGTACCTAAAATTACTAATAAACATGGTTATTTATGTAGGTTCCTATAGGTAGGTATTCCATTAACTCATTTATTTTCTTTGACTTAATTTAAGAATTTAAAAATCATACCGAAATCATGTGATATTTCACCATAATCTCACCTGATGCAAAGCAAAGACGTGGCCTACGATGTATCACGGCACGAAGGTCTGGAAGACACCCTATTCACTCTAGTCTTGAAGAAACCTAGGTTGTAATTGACCGAAAAATTACTAAATAAACTTACAAGTAAATAATCAAAGTTTTTTTTCTTTGAATCTGGCAAATTTCCGGAAAATAAACATGACGATTGACCTATTTCTAGATTATGCTATGTAATCTGACATCTGCAGCCATCTTGTTTTATAGTCTCTGTATACAATAGTAGTAAATCTAAGGGTCGGTACATATCTGACGGAAAAAGCGTCGCGTGTTATCGGTCACGTTACGCCAAATATAATAAAACATTTCACACTCAACCGATGATGCGTTAGTACGTCGAGCCTCTGTTACGTTTCCGTCAACGCATAGTCAGTCGACGTAACGTGACGCGATACGTGTATTTTGTATGATGCATTCAGACTAGACGTAACATAAGCGGCCGTTTTCTCTTGGTCCTCCTATTTTTTCCACTAGTAGGACCACGAGGGAGACCAGTTTCTGTTCGTCCTACTATAAAAGAATAAAAAATACTGCCCCCTGTAGATGGATAGAGACAATTTATTTGCACCACACATAATGGTTTGTGTATAGGCCGTGCGAACTGACGCGTAATGTGGCAGGTCTTATTTGACCGAATAGACGCGACCGATAATACGCTCGACGCATTTTCCGTCAGATATGTACCGACCCTTAATAGTACCCAACAAATCAGCATAAGTCGGGAGGGACCCGCCTAACTCAATAGGCTATCTATCCTACTCTAGATTGGCATTCATCAGATCTCCAACTGGTCATAACTTTGTTTGTTCATTTAGGTTCTGCTTGTCAGAGAAGTTTGGTAACCCTGTATAATCTGTAAGTTATATTCAATCTAATTAACACATGAATACAGAAAAAACAAAAATGAACAAACAAACAAAGATACAGATGCGCAACGTACAAGTAGGCAGTGGCGGCGACTACGGAGGCTCTACGGGTCTGGCTACTAAGACTGGACAGTGAAAGAGTTATTTGTCCTTTTCATGATTTTTTAAAAAATCATAATAAGTATGGTTGAAGAACCTATAACTTTTTGTAGATCGGTAAAGGCTTATTTAGTTGGGAGACATTCATGGATGGAAGCGGGGCGGCGTCTCGTCGTATGGGCAGGCCTATGTCCAGCAGTGGACGTGTATGGACTGATATGATGATAATGATGAAGTAAGTTTGTCGAAAGGCTTATTATAGGACTTAGGTATTTACTGAGTTTATACAAAAGGGTAATAATAATAACAGTTTTTTTTTTATCATAGTGGCAATCAATAAACGTCGGCGTATTACAAAGGCATTATATTATTGATATATTCCTTGCATATGCAAGAAACATAATATGCAAGCAACATATGCATAGCCCGTACAAGCACTACGTAGGCCGGTTATTAATTCGAAGGCCCCAGATATGCGCTTACTACCTACATGAATATTAACCTGAGATAAAATGCTAATTCTTTGCATAAATATTTACCCTAGGACTTAATTAGAGATAGGTATGCTAAGATAGCGAACTAAATTAGACTTGTTGATAATTTTATTATGAAGATGTTAAGAGGGCCGTTTCATCATCATCATCATCAACCTATGTTAGTCCACTGCTGGACATAGGCCTCCACCAATGAGCGCCATAACGCCCTGTCTTCAGCCTGACGCATGCAGCATCACTCTGCAGTCTTTCGCAACTCGCAAGTTGTCATCCCACCTGATCGGAGTGCGTCCTACACTACGTTTACCGAGTCGTGGTCTCCACTCAAGAACACGTTTGCCCCAGCGGCCAGAGGCCAGAGGACCGTGATTATGTATAAACCGAGTGCGATCAGAATGGATTCATAGTTCATCGTTCATTTATTTATTTGTGACTAGGCTGCGCCCCGCGGTTTCACCCGCGTGGTGATAGATATTTTGGATAATATACTATATATCTTTATAAATTGTAGCCTATGTGTTATTCTGATGTATAAGCTATATTATTGTAAAGTTTTAATAAAATCCATTCAGTAGTTTTTACGTGAAAGAGTAACAAACATCCATCCATACATACTTACAAACTTTCGCGTTTATAATATTATAAGTAGGATACATAGATATTACAGGGATGCTTAAAATACAGAGCGGGGAGATGGGATAGAACCAGAAATTTCGAACTGAAACAAAAAGGGGTCAGACATTCAATACTTTACAAGTCTCAACGGAAATTAGCCAGACGCGCAATTACATTATAGTGCACAGGTGTGCGCGAAAACTCAGGTGCACTATTCCCTCACTATCATAATCCGATGGGACTTTTGTCAATACCGAAACATGCAATACCCACCCGGGACAATACCGACTATGTCTCTACGGTATTAAGGTAACGACCAACTATAACATCAACAAAACGGTTATGGATCATTATCAAAGGACTCATTAATTATCTTAAAATTGATTCTAAAGAAACAGGTATCTCTCCTGATAAAAACGGGTTAGAAATCTTCAGGGATTTGCTAAATTAATTAAAAAGGGAAAATTAGGTTAGTACCCAAAATAATAGTTATTGAATGATAAATATTTTAACTAAACGACAAAACAAATACAAAATACAAAAATCTTCACATACAAGACACTTATAGTATAAATAAATAAGTAATGCTGGACAATTCACACAGCATTATCTAGCCCCATGGTAAGCAGAGCTTGTAGTATGGGTACTAGATAACTGATATACATCATACAATACATTACATAGACATATATTTTTTATTATACATAGAAAACGACCAGAACACCCGGAACAAATATCTGCAGATTGTACACACAATTTTTCCGAGGCGGGAATCGAACCCGCAACCTTCTGCGGCGGACCTCCGCCCACCGCGCCGCATCGGTCGTCCCGGTCATAATATAGGGTACAAGTTTATTATATTCTATTCTACTTTATAAAAGCAAAAAAATTATTAAGTTTAACTCGGTGTATATCTTACACTTCCAGAGTTATTAAATCTACCCTGTACCTACAAGATACACAGGGTGAAGTTATTTATTTCAATGTTAATGAATCCACATGAATATCGAAAATAATTATGACTATTATAACGGCTGAACTGATTTTTATAAAATTTGACAGGGAGGTAAAAGCTATCCTGGGACAGGCATTCATAGGCTACTTTTATCCCGGAAAAACGTGTGCGAAGCTGCGGGCTGGATCTAGTTATTATGTATATACATATTTTTGGTTGGTTCCGTCCTACTGCTACATACGTTAAGACATAGTTAGTAGGTACTAGTCCAACCAGACCTACCTAACCTACTGTGTGTTATTACTTACCTACCTACCTGATACTTTATGTTTTTTTTTCCAATAATGGGATTGTAGGCGCTACACATTTCGCAAATTGTCTCCCTTCGCAATTATTTTCACGGAAGGACAAAAGTGAGAGAAGGCAGTTACTAAAACGATGTCCTGTTCCCTGAAACTAGGGGAAGCTAACCTAGGTCTGCAAAGTGTCCTAGAAGCAATGGCCCAGGGCCTTATTCCACTAAATTAATCGCTTCACCATAACAATGATGTCGGATGAAGGGACGGGTGTCAAAAGTGTCATGTTTGAAACCAAACGATCAACCACTTCGTGCAAATAGCACCGCAGGCATATCTAGAGTTTCTTTGATTCTGCGTCGATACCATTGTCATAGTAAAGCGTTTTGTTAGCAGAATTCGGGGACAGAATCCTGGCGCGGAAACAGCTAAGTTGTACAACATAAATTAATTGTTTACTCGCTTGAAAACAGTCGCTACAAGATTGCATCGTGAGATGGAAACACCGAGACGGCAAGTCATTCGAATAAACTTGCTACATTAGTAGGTAGGTACCAACAACCTTACCCCTATTGTTTTAAAGACTATTTCAAAAGAGCGGAAACGCTTTCAGGCCACCACCTCCTGATTTCCCAACGGCCTGTATTTTTTAAATCCACCTCAACGTTAAAAAGGTAAAATATTGTACTTGTGAATTTTGAATTGGCGTTCCGCGTTCCTTGTTTGAGTTTCTCCCGCCTTTTCTTTACGTTGCTTGCGGACTTGCGGAGTGGGGTCATTACATTACATTAGCGAGGGTAGGTCGACCGACACGCAGGATAGGGTAGGTCTACGAATACAAACTGGAATTGAAGGTGTAGCGGGAGGCAATGACGGGCCGAAGGGATCTCAGACGGCGGGATTTCCTTTCCAGCTACGCTGGGCAGAGTTTGGGAAACTACGCCAAGTCTTCTCGTCATCCATACAGCAATGCTTGAAAACGAAAGTTTTCAACCAGTGCGTCCTACCCGCTATGACCTACGGAGCTGAGACTTGGACACTCACGGTAGGGCTGGTCCACCAGTTCAAGGTCACTCAGCGAGCTATGGAACGACCTAGGTATGCTCGGAGTTTCTCTGAAGAATAGGATTCGTAACAAATAAATCCAAGAGGGAAACAAAGTTATCGACATAGCTTTAAGAATTAGCAAGCTGCAGTCAAGCGGCCTTATCTCACGAAGAACCGACAATCGCTGGGGTAAACGTATTCTTGGGTGGAGACCACGACTCAGTAAACGGCCGGATAGGGTACTTTACGAATACAAACTGGAATTGAAGGTGTAGTGGAAGGCTCGTTTCTAATCAGACGTAGGGCAAGGGTCGGGCAGAAGGGATCTCAGTCCGGATTTGCCGCTGATCCCGGTACGTGATTTTGATTTTTGGATGTCGAATTAATTTATGTTTATTCCGATGGAGGCAATTTGCGGGAAATCAAGCGAGATGCAGACTCGCTTCGATTCGACGATTGACCCGAATTGCGGTACACCGACTGAATATTAGGACGGGCTCGTGATTTTTCATGTTTTTCTTATCAGGTTGTTTCCATTTGTTTCCTATTTCATTTGATTCTGGTTTCGGAGACGTTGGGAGACGTTTTACTCAAAAATGCTGTCGTGTTTTTAGGTTAACGTGAATACCTACTTCATAGAATACAATCAGATTTTGAGGTAAGTAACAGATGGATACCTACCTAACTACCATTAATTGTTAACTGATTTTACAATACAACTATTTTTATGAAAATTTAACATGTTAATAGATTTTACCAATAAATAATTGTATTTCTGTAACCTAAAACTGATCAGGTGCTTTAGCCGTGTGGTCCTCCATTCTACTGCAGTAAAATTCATAGTTTTATCTGAACAGCCCAGCAGCAGTTTCCATATGTGATTAAATAGACCAGTGCAGATTTTACTTTAAAAAATATATAAAAACCAGCTTAGTTCATAAATTAATAGTAAGAATTTGCACCTGTACAAAAATTTTATGATACACACGTTATAATAAGATACGATACAATTAAATAATTATTAAATTATTTTTTGGCGCATGAAACTGTGCCGAAATATTGGATAACTCAAAAATCAAATCATGGTAAATATCCCGTTTTAAATGACTTTAGGTTGTTATTGTTTATTTATATTATCGAACCCGACCTACAAACGAGTGCCCTCTTCTTAGTACTACAGTACTACGGACGGACATTACGCATTGCCCGTTATTGCTGCGATTGAAATTAGAGCAAATACTGGTTCAAACTTAGAGTGTTTTTAAATATACGTCTAGAATGTATGCGGAAATATTATGAAATAGATTTGTACCAACAACCGCTATTTCATAACACGCTCGCATAAAATGCCTTCATTGGATTTATGTAAGCACTTAGTATATTTTTCACATAGGGTACCTACCCTACGGTAGAGTTTTATTTTATTTATTTGGGAAGCTAAAAGCTTATTAGGTAAAAATACAATATAGACTTAGAGCAAATAAACCTAACTACAATTAGTATTCAAGAAATATCTATGGTATATATATTTTTTTTTTTTAAATCGACCTCGATACTCCTCCATTTTATATGTTAAACGTTCTAGGTAGAACCTTTCCTACATCTATACCTTCCATCTATTCCATTTTGAATAAAAAGTTTCAATTACCCGTTTCGACTTCTGAAAGATTTCGATCGTCGAAATAAGTGACACTGACATCATTATCGAAATATTTGTCAAAGAATCAAACTCTAGGCCTTTGAGCCTGAGCTTAACGCCTGACGTGTAAAAGCTCAAAGCACATTCGCCCTCCTTGACCGGTGTCGAAAGGTTCTTATTAATGCCCCTGAGTGGGGCCCATTAGTACAGGCTGCGACTATGCGGTGATTTATCACAATTATAGGGCAAGGGCGGGTCGGCTCGTGCGTTTTATCAAGCACGACGTTTTTAATGGAAATAGGGAAGGCTTGGCATTGATTCGTTCCGGGACGTCAGGACTCTTAGAACCTGGAGGCCCGATATACTTAATGTAAGTGTGGGTTCAAGTCCATTTCGATAAAAAAAACTTCTTAGAATGAATAAGAATATGAATGAGAATGTATATAAGAAACTTCTACTATTCTTTTTCTCATATATTCTATGAAATTGATCTATTTATTTACCTAACTATGTATTTAGAGCAAGTGCGTAGGATACCTATCTACATATGATAGATTCGCAAAGGAAAGAAGAAGCTGAGAAGAAAAAAGCGAAACTTCCTAAAAGTTGCAAATTAAAACATATCCCAGCCAACAATAAAACACCCTCAAGGCTCAGCCAGACCTGCCAGACCCTCGCGGAGTGGATGCGAGAACTTTGTAACGACGTATTATTGAAGGCACAACTTTGTACTGTTGCGGGTTTTCTTAAGGAGGTCAAAGAGACGGCCGGCGACAACCAGTGAGAGGCAATCATTTTGTAATATTCAAAACTCAGCATAATCAAGACGGGTGTGACATTTGATCGATAGGTTATGGAGGCAGATTCTACGGCGCTAAAGCATTGATCTACCATCACAGTACATATAGGTACGTCCACTGTTGGACGTGCTTCCCCAAAACAAGAGGGGTTTTGCCATAATAACCACGCTATGCTTTTTTGTAACAGTGCAGTTTTACAACTAGGCATAAAGAGTCAGTTGTTATCTCGTCTGTTACGTATCGCAATGTCAGCCATTCTTACAAATAGATGACGGTTTCTTCTTACAAATAACGCAACTTAAAAATGCAACGCAATCATGCAAAGGTATACCTAATGCACAACAGTTTTATTATCTTCACATTATATCTACCGAAAACATGCAGAAATCCAAAGCGCACATGAACCAGCCCCGTCCCAGTAGCAGTGTGGTTTATTATCCAGATAAGATCCAAAGGTGACTTATATTATTTGACTTTCGGTTCGAAACTGTTCTAAAGTCAGCGACCGAAGTGACAAAGCTTCCATAAAATACCCACTCTCGGAATAAATTTAAGTTGGCTCATGAATTTTACTTAAATAGGTTCTTTCCATCATTAGTACCTACCTACCGTAGGTTTTATACTATGGTTATGATTCCCTAATTGCCTTTTTTCTGGGAGAAAATTCCAGGAAAAGGCAAGAGTTGTAACGAAGCCAATTTTTTGAAAATAATTCCTAGAATTAATTAACTTTTGGGTGATACCTAAACCCACTGTAGTATTGGCAGAATAACTATAATATATAGTACTTTTATAGGTAATTATAATAAATAAAATAAATAAAAGACAATCCACACAGCATCATCCAGTCTCAAGCTAAGTATAGCTTGTCTTTTGGGTACTAGACGACTGATATTATGTACTTATTATAGTAGTACAACATAGATAGCTCCCGATATAATAATTATAATGTAGATAGGTAGGAGGTAATGAAGGGGGTCGTAGGGTGCAAATAGGTATAATGTGGGGTATCTGAGTTAATTTTCGATTGATTGAATGATCAAAAAACCGCCCTCGCTCCTACGGAAAACGGGTATTGCCATCTCCGCAAAATACGGCATATTTTACCCAGTATAAAGTCTCGAAAGCCCATATCTAGTGGCGATACGTTTGCAAGGCCAACAATAAGCGCGTATGATGTAGATCTTTGCACAAAGTTCCCGCGTAAAAGCCTTTTGTTCTAACGAAAACCCGTTGTAACTCATGCAGTAACACTTGAGACACTATTGGCCCAAGTTACAGGCATCTGATAGACTTTAATACAACTTAAGTTATTTTAGCTACCTATAGATAGCTTCACTAAACAAAGAAAGCTATAATCATATAAAAGAAACAAATTAGAACTTGTACCTATTTCCAATAGAAACAATTGAGCTAACTGCAGACCGTTGCAAACAATCTGCAGGTAGATAAACTAATTCATATTATATCCTATAGATACTGTTTTCTGTAAATTTGGATCTAAAACGGTGATATTAAACATCACAAAATGTAATATCGAAACATGCAAAGTTACTTTGGCAGTCACCTTGACTTTGTAACAGCGCTTAGCAATGATGTATCGTTGTTGAAAACAACTTACGAAGTGTAGGAATTTGCTAAATTGTGGAGCCGATATCTCTATTTTCTACTGAAATAAATAACCGAGAGAGCGAGGATCACGGCCACGACAAATTCTCATGTTGTGATACCGTTGCGCTATTTGTATAAAAGTTCCCATAAAATTTGAATAAGCCAACCGCATTCGTGATACAAGCAGAATTGAATGGTGTAAACATGCAAAACTGCTATTTGCTAGAATAGCTTCATGCCGAGCACCGTGCGCTCCTCGCTTGCGGCAAGACGCTGCGCTGAAGGCAATTTCACCCTCTCTTATCTCATGGTGCCCTGGTAGCTGTGCCATGACGCGAAGTTATTTACGCGAGGAACCGCCCCTAATCCCCTATTTATTCGCGGAGATGTATCTGAAAATTAGGGATCACATCCGAGCAGGGAGCCGAGTATGGGAGCTAATTTGCGGCTCGAGCTCGGCGATGCTGTAATAAGCTACGCCGGGACAAATTTCTGATTCGTAGTTTTCCACGTTATCGTTCCTAAACCGAAGATCTCGAAGATCCTATTGTTTATCGCCTGAGATACGTTTCCTTTGTTTTGTTCTCGTTTCTTACGAAGTTATTGTGCGTCGTCGATCCATTCCGTCCGCTGTCAGCGTCACAAGGAAATATCGTGTTTTCTTTCGTGAAACAGTCGGTTTGAAATATAGTTTTATGAGAACTTTATGAACAAGTTTTTCTGCTTTGAATATAAGCAGGTTTGAGAGCGGAAATTGTCGGGATTCGAGTCCTGATACGACTCTCAGAGTCCTTTTGTATGGAGAAAATTGCTTTTACCTACTTTTCACAAAATGCTATAAAATTAAAGCATTTTCCTGTTGACAAAAGAATATAATACTTACCTACTAAACGAGAAGTGGGTGGAGGAACAACAATAGAATTCTGAGAAGTCTTTAATTTCAGTACGAAGCCTTAGAGACTCCTAACTCAGGGACCGTACCCATGAAAGGTATTATGTTGTTCCTATTGATTGAACTTCTCGAAGCTTAATGTGTTTGTCTACGTAAAATTTCCTTGCATTCCAAAACGAATTGGTCTTCCAAGTTACCTGAACTCAACAATACAGGCCAAATAGAGTTGTCATTGGCATCTTATCGATACTTTTGCAACATTACCATCACTCGTGGCCGTAACTGTGCAGTAACCATAACAAGTCGCGTAGAGATCTCGAGTGGCGCCATTTGAGCTGCTTCCAATGTTCCAAGTGCTCCAAGTTCTCTGAACATATCCATTTGGCCGTGAATGGCCGTTTTAAAACACTTTCCGTGTGTTTAGGGCTGGGCCAATCTTGTCGGGGGTCGCGAAGGAGCTAGTGATGGGAATGTGATTAAAAATTCTGGTTTTTTTTTCGATTAACTCTTATCACTTAACGAATTTTAAGCTCAGGTAAAGCATAGCATAGCAAGTCTATTATTTAGGTACCTATACGTATCATAAGCTCTAAGCAAATAAATCTACTCAGAAATCTATGTAATTGTACTTGATAATTTTCATCGGCATTGAGTCATTTCAAAACGATGATGTATTCTCATTTATCGTGAATCATTTCAGATTTTTCAAATATAATGGTTTATTCATTACTGAGTCATTGAGTTGAATGCAGCCTTCTGTTTCCGGTCGAAAATTGTTTTCGTCTTTAATCATCTTGTAATTCTCTACATTTGTTGTGTTAAATTAATTTGTTTGAAAGTTAAAATAAAGTAGTTTTGGGATATACTTACTCATATACGTACCTACCTAGGCGAGACCGAAATTTTACAATGCACATACATATATTGTATTTGGTTTAAGTTGTTTGTGTAATAATTTTGTATGGATTTGAAATAAACGAATAATAATTAATTAAGATACTAGTTTACTGATTTTGTTTGCAGTTGTTTATACTTCACGTTTTTGTATATTACTTCCCGATTATAACGTCATCTCATCAGTCATCCAGTCTTCGGTTTAGCCGATTCACTTATTAGGATTTTCCCATCACTAGTCCATCAGCAGGACGTGACAAGAAACCGTCTTGATGCCTTTATCGAAACCTTTGAGGGAAGGATTTTCAATTCACAGTGTGAATTTAAAGTGCCCCAAAACGTGTTCAGTTTACAATCTTGATGGATTATACTTTTAAGGTGCTGTTTTCAATGACCCAGCTTCAGATGCTTGGGGACTCAGGGTTTCAGTGAAATGACTTATTTATTAGAGTCTGGACTTATGTCTTGACTGAGACCAGCTTGGTCCTATCATGATTTCTTCCTCATCCCTCACCATTCACCATCAACCTCTTTTATCTGTAATACAGAACCCCGAGTACACATAAGGGGTTCTGTTCTGTAGCGTTCGATTTCGCCCGGTCCGATCCATTGGTACAATAAAACGCGCTCTTCAAACGCGTTATATGTGCTCGTAATGTTGACCAGCTTCCTGTATCCTCTTTGAAGTGTGTTCTACTATAAGTACCCAAGTTTATCGAGTTCCATCATAATCATCATCTCAAATGGATGAACTAATTATACATAATAATGCGGCATAATCCACACAGCATTACCATACTAACTATAGTATATCATAGTTATTAAGAAATAGGTACTATAGTTTCCTATTTCATGGAAAGATTAATTAACCGTGAGTGTCTTTAGCTGTGTTTAATGAAAATCGTGCAGCCATTCAGATCTTCTCATTCTGTAGCAGAGTGTTAGCTGTAAAATTGACAGGGTATTTCGTTATTTTTTTTTTACTTAGCTTCGTAGATTTCCTTCACCATCTTACAGATTGATGTGAACTCCGTGCTTCGGTCGCATTTCCCGTTAATCCGCCTTAACCTTGGCTTAAATATACAGGTACTGCTAATTAATCTGTGGTTAGCTCGTTAATTACACGCTTACATTGTCTGTTTGTAAATTAGATTAGTCGCGTGGGCCGCGGGCGATGTCAGGGTTTTAAGATACTAATGAGATTAGATTTAGGTTAACGGAAGCGGCTACTAACGATGCGTAACTATACCTAGCAAATGCCTAGTTTATTATTACAGGTGCGCCCCGCGGCTTCATCCGCATGGAAATCAATGTATCAAATGGTTTATAAACCTTGAATCATTAAACTACTACTACTATTAAAAAAACCCCATCAAATTACGTTGCGTAGTTTTAAAGATCTAAGCATACATAGAGATAAGACAGTGGGGAAGCGACTTTGTTTTAAACTATGTAGTGATATTATTATGTTTGCGCATGATACTCGTAGCTCCGCTCCACCAGCGACTGCACGCTTTTTCAGCCGGACAAGAAGAAAATCAGTTTTCAATATAAAATATCTTTACTAAAATCATATGTCTCAGCATTGTCACGGAAAATATGTATACATAGGTACATATAAGTATGCCAAATTTCAGCTCAATCGGTTGACGATAATTGGTCTAAAATTCAGTCGCTAGATTTGTCCCACACTAATTACCTCTTAATTAGTAAAATAAGAGCCTACAAGTAGAATAAAAGCTTGTACTCTTTAAAAGATCAGAAGTAGAATCGGTCACAGACTGTCTCATTCCGATATATGTATTTATAGATAGAAGATAGAAAACACTTTGTCGCACAATAACCTTTCAATAAATAATAAATAAATAATGCTGGACAACAATTCACACAGCATTATCTAGCCCCATGGTAAGCAGAGCTTGTGTTATGGGTACTAGAGATAACTGATATACATAATACAATACATTACATAGATAGATATTTTTTATTATACATAGAAAACGACCAGAACACCCGAAACAAATATCTGCAGATCGTACACACATTTGTTCCGAGGCGGGAATCGAACCCGCAACCTCCTGCGTTGCAGGCGGACCTTCGCCCACCGCGCCACATCGGTCGTCTTTTCTTTAGCTCTTTCCCGTTTAATACTGAAAAGTAAACAGACAGTATATCGTTTCTTGAGCAATTATCGTAGGTAGTATCAGTGTATGTAGATAGACGTTTATTGATCAAGCTCAGTTACAGCACAGAACAAATGTATACAAGTTGGTATACTCGTATAAGAATAGAGTAGTCTCACTTGCACAGCGTCTTATTTTTACTATCACCATGCTATCACCCTTTTGTGTCCCTTACCTCCATGATAAACTCATTCGTTTTCCGTTTCTTTATTCTATGCATAGAAACTCTGATTCTATGCCTGTATTTTGTACCTGTGTCCAAATAAATGTTTTTTCTATTCTATTCTATTATATTCAACAGCATTTCAGATAGAAAAGTTATATACTTTACAATGGAAACAGAAACAGAAAAGAGATATCTAATCTTGGTTCAGATCCGAACACTAATAAATGCTGAAGGGCTGGAATCCTCTTAGGGCTCACCTCACTTAAAGTGCGATGGACTCCCGCGACAAACCCTTGAAGGGCTCTCAGTAAACACTCCCTTCGTTGATAGGAATTGCACGTTCTTTATATCCCTTTAGGTATCTTAGACGGTGGAACGAACTTGTTTAAAGAATTGAAACCTTTTTCTTAGAAACCCTTTAGGAATTGACGATTCTATTTGCAGAGGCTGGGGGTTCCCTCTTTAAGATGAGGTTGGAGAGTTGACGGGTTAAATAATCAGTGGAGTTTTTCTTTTAGTGGTATGCTTAACAGTATACCACTAAAAGAAAAACTGCCACTCCATTGATGATCTTTGGTTGCCTGGAAGAGATCGCTTCTAAGCGATAAGGTTGTCCAAGTACTTGTCACATGTAATCTCTCTTTGTAATGGTCTGTATCTGGTGTACAATAAAGTATTTTTGTATTGAATCTTTGTCGCTGTTGTCGATGTTTCTTCTTAGATGCAGAAATTCGCAAGATAAATGTTTGAAGATCTGAAAATATTTAGTTCTGGGTGTATTTCATGGACACAATCTGGTTTTACCTTACCTACACTTAACACGGGCCCTACAACCTTCAAGGCAGAATGTAGGTAGACAGCATAATTTAATTTATCGAATATTGTTGAAATTGTTGCTCTTTGCTTTTAATTATGTAACTACATAGTTAGTCATTGTTGGAAATATAAAATTTATCGGGTATTTATCGCGTAGATACCTTTTGTTTTATTTTCCCCTGAAAGTTTAAAAAACAGTGTTGGAAATGTTTGAACGTTATCATGGCACATCAGGCCGGTGCACGAGTTAGAAGCACCCTCAATACCCAGACCGCGGCAGTAATGCCGGGCACATTCCTCTCACCGCAATTAACACAACTATTCCTCTCGTTTTAATATAAACTTTGCAAAAGCAAATAGCTTTAGCAACCGCCGACTGTTACCCCGGGGTATGCAACAAAAGGCTCGTCGGTGAAAGTAGAACGTTTTAAAAACTAGCGTGGTCATTACCGGCCGTTTTGTTTTGCATTCGCAATTCGCAAAATACGTTCCGTTGTTCTGAATTCGTCCGACAGTGACACAGCAAATTACTTTTAAACGGAAATTTCGCGCGCTCACTGCTGTAATGACCGCTCCAGCCGCAAACAAACCGACGGAAACTAAAACTTTTAAGTTTGTAACTCCGCCGGGTTGCGTAACGGAACCTGCCGCGGCTCGGATGGGGGCGAACGCCTAATTTCCGACGCCGCCTCTCGCTAATGACCCATCAATAACTCTTTGTTCGACACATAAATCAAAAATCGAATGTCTGAAATCCAATTTCCTGGAAAAGGAATGAGGTTTTCTCAGAAACAATCGAATGCCGACCTAATTAGGAGTTAGACTCTTGAGATGTTACCTACAGCACTATTCGGCTAAGTAATTGGTTGGCCGGTTGGCAGAACCTATTCTATTGGAGGCGCAGGTCAGCAGCTCGTGGTCGCCCGAGAATTTCATTTCGTTGCAGGTACTTGCAGGACCACAAATTAATTTAGTACCTACCTATCGGCCCGGGTTTCGTGGTTACTTGGTTTGAGGTTTCTAATTGATTTGGACTTTTCAATGCAGACTTGATTTGTAGTTTTACTTATTTAAAGAAAAGCATTGGAACTCTAACCTTACCCAAGACTGTAACCTATTTCACAAGCGGCCGATGCCGCAACCTAATCCTTTTAATTCTTCGCCATCAAAAATAACGAGCTACTTAACACAACGACAGCCCACAATAGTAGGTAAGTATTATTATTATAGTGTTCCCATCTCCCATGCAATCACGTTGAATATTTACCGAGTCACCAGCATTAATGGCTTCCCGAGCCGTCCACAACAAAGACTTAAATCTACATAAATATAGCGTGTTATTTTAAAATTACCATCAAACTGCTGCCGTGAGAAAGTAACAGGTTAAACGTTAAACGAATAATGCTTTCCGATCCTTTGGCCTTTCCCTACAATTACGGAATTGTGACTGAGTTTAATGAAATTGTTATAAACATAGATGGGAACGACGTAATCGTAGGCCTAGTGGGAATATCGCCATGTGGGGTTAGGGCTTGTTGATACTGGCTGCCTCGAGTCTAGAGATGCAGCGATTTACTAGAACATTTCAAATAAAACTTAGAAGAATAAGAATCCCTCCCAATTCTAATTCTGGACCTTATTTAATATGGAACGTAGAGTGTAGTTAGAGTATCCTCTACCATCATGCTACAACTTCTTGGACGGTTTTGTCTCTCATTAGTTTGTTCAGGCTGTGAATGCCGTCACTCGAACAAATGAGACTATGATGATTCAGTAGATTTCGCTTACTCTATGGCCCTCAGTGCAAAGTAATAGGCCTATTTCGGTTTGACGAGTCGAAGCAAATTGTATACGGCCAGCCCTGGAATTTGCAACTCAAACAACCACCGGCAATTTGTCGATTCAATTGAAATTATCTGAACCTGGTGGTAGCTAAAGCTGAGAGTACCTACATGTTGATTTTATGGTGATTTTTGGTCGTACTTAAAAGGTGCATTGGTGCATATTTTTATGTGTTCTTTTGTTCTTTTCAGATGACGACTTCGGAGCGTTTCCGGCGGATCATGTCTTGGCTGACGTACAACTCTTCTTTGGTGAGTATTGTTTTTGAGGGTAGCCCAAAAGGAAATTATTAAAGGACATATGTATGTATTCATACTAAAAGAAACTAGTATCATACTGTTAATGAATTTTTAGACGATAAGACTTTATAATATAAATTACCCAACTTTAGTATCTACCTTCTGAATTTGCTACACCCTGACTGGGTATATGAGCAACCAACTAAAGGTGTTGGAATAGGTAGTTATATATTCATGTACAGACCCATAATTATGAATGCAATATATGAAATTAATAAAACTGGGGAGTATAAAATCAGGCAATGGTAGATAAGTGCTTAACTAATAAATCACCAACCAACTCGAAAAGTTATCGGTTTAAAATTGCGAAACGGATAGTTTCAATAACCGAAACGATAGCCAACGATTCGTTATTAAATTTATAAAGCAAAATCTATTTTGCGTCCTGTAATAATTCCACAAACCGTACAGTATCCACGCTTTACCAATTACGAGGGCATGCCAATAAATCTCGATGAAAATATTGATAACGGCCGTGACGCACGCCGCGCCGCCGCCGTCCGGCGTCCATCGCGCCGTGAAATACAGCGCAAACAACGCAACTGTAATACCCACAGCATTTACCCAACTAATTAAATCAGTTTACCGAATTATTTGACTATCCGTGGCTACAAACGGAACGATTAACCGTTAGAGCGTCAGCGCGAACGCTCAGATGCGTCCTGCAATCTGCATAATGCGCGCACTCATTTGCCGGCCGTTTGTGAGCGACAAATGAAGCAGCAGTAGGTAATGTTTACACGTCCAGCTTATTTGGAGCCGTGTCTTGGCGAGGGTGTCCACCAGTCTACATGTCACCGCTGGCCGGACGCCGAAACGTCCCGAAACGTGCCGAAACGCAAATATTCGCGAAACCGCGCGTCTCTAATAGCGCGTGAACCCGGTGATTGTTCGCTTGGGGTAGCGCATGCCATCCGTTTATTTATTGTACGAATGAGTGACTCCTTTCCGATGCTCCCGACTGTACCGTACCTACAACACAAAAACTTGTTACGCATGGGAACATTTCGTAGAGTGCTTATATTTTAAAATAGCGTGCGGCGTTGCCGATAACAGCATTTGTGAGTTATAATTATAACAGATTATTGTAGTAAAACTTGAATAAAATTTGAATGTATTTGAAAGCTTTACAGTAGGTACCTATAGTAAAACACAATAGATACTAAAGTAATCATTGGTAAAACACGCCAACTAACGTGAAGACGACCGCAAGTTTAGAATTGAAAACCTCTACCTATGTAGGTGCTCATGCACAATCTTAACACTACGAACGCGGTACACAACCCAAACAAGTGGTAGCTTCATGGTACCCATACAACGTACTTTCCTATCATAAATCTAATACCGCCATAGTTTAGTCACGCAATATGCGGTAGATGCTGAATTAATTCCGTGACTCTCGGCAATATCATTGTCCTATTTTCGTTGGTGTCATAATTTTTATTAGGTCAAAAGTAGCGACTTTTTCATCGTAAATGTGTCTACCTCCTAATTTAAGTAAAAGCAGTGCCTACTATTTAATCTGTGCTGAAAGCTACAATGCCGAGCTTTGAAAGCTCCACGTTTTTGATTAAAGTTTAGAGTGAGGTGAATCAAACTCTCCTTATTCCAACTCTGCGGAAACTCGGGCTTGGATAAAATTTAGGGCTTTTGTTTAACGTGTAGCGTGTACGTCATTTCATGTTCAGTTTGTATAAAAGCTGATGATGACTTGTAGGTCTTGTGAAGAACAAGGACAGTAGAATGTAAGACATCTAGGACTATGCAATATCTATGTAGGTACAATGCACTTGGCAGTTTTAAAACCACCACTATTATAAAACAAAGTCGCTTCCCGCTGTCTGTCTGTCTCTATGTATGCTTTGATCTTTAAAACTAATTCATGAATTTTTTAATAGCTATAGTTAGGAAGGTTCATAAACCATTTGATACATAGATTTCCACGCGGGCGAAGCCGCGGGGTGCAGCTCGTAATTAATAATAGTGAAATGCGTTTCAAAGAGCTATTTTTAAGGCTAAATAGAGATATAAAATATTCAGTGAACAAACCTTTTACCTTTTTTTTCTGAGTTTTGTATTTTATTTATAATTGTTTGTAGCTTGGTTTATTCACTGAATAATAAACCTGCAGGTGAATGGCCGACTTCAGTATTTACCTACTGAAGTCACACTGATTTGAAAACACCCTGTATAAACATTAGGTAACTATCTGTATCCGTTTCCAGCACTCCCAAATTAATTAATAGATGATTGGTTTAGATAACTGTGTACTCTATCTGAATGGAATATATCATGAATGATAAATACGTTCGCTTTAGTTTAGAATAGTAAGCTTTAGGTAAGTGTGTACCAAAATATGTACCTCCACTTAATAATTTGTTTAACAATACAATACAAATACGCTTTCATCGTCATCATCAGCTTATACCAGTCCACTGCTGGACATAGGCCTCCCCCAATGAGCGCCATAGCGTGTCTTCAGCTTGCCGCATCCAGCATCTACCTGCAGTCTTTCGCAGGTCGTCATCCCACCTGGTCGGAGGGCGTCCTACGCTACGTTTACCGAGTCGTGGTCTCCACTCAAGAACACGTTTACCCCAGCGGCCGTCGGTTCTTCGCGAGATATGGCCGGCCCACTGCCACTTCAGCTTGCTTGCTACAAATACGCTTTATTGCACAACAAACACAGAAAAAAAAACAGTTAAGATCAAACAAACAAAGATACAGAGGCACAATGGTTTTAAATTTAATCTATTAACACTTTGAGTGCTGAAATCACACAGTATGTGTTTTCTACAATTGACTAATATGCGTAAATCCACACTAGCGCAGCGGCTGAGAAAATACAATATAGATCTTTGTGACTCAGCACAGCCGTAATATTTTTCGAACGAAACGCATGTGCGGCGCAACACAACCGCTGTGTAGAGCGGCAGCACGAATTTTTTAGGTTAAAAAAAAGATCGCAGTCGTCGAAGAAAAATCGCAGTCAAAGTGTTAAAGGTGTTGAAGAATCAAAGGATTACTATCAAAAAAATATTTTTGTCAATAACTCATGTTATTTAATTATTTATATAGTAGGTACCTACTCTCGTTATTTGTTCACGCCAGTCGCTGTTTTATTTACACAATTTTTTGTAAACACGTCTATTTCTCAGAAAAAAATATGGGAACTAAAAAGACAATAACAGTAAAAACAAGAAGTTCCGCATTTCTGCGAAAAAAATCACTGAATTTAATTTCTGAAAAACCATACAGTATCTAAAAGATACGGTATCGTTTTAAATTCGAAATTAAATTCCAAAATTAGAAATTAAATTCAATTTGTCAGATTTTCAGAGTTAGATTTTAGACGAGTCATTCTGGACCACCCTGTAACGAATGAACGATGTTACGAAATAGTATTTATACGCATCTGCCAACAAACAACATAATATACCTACTGGTGCTATATTAGTACATGCCCTACTAACTAACACACGGCGTTGATTTATTTGCAAAATTCATATTGGCATGTAAATAGTTAATTTACGTAGATACATTATCAGATTTGCTAACAAAGCAATGCCGCCACAATTATGCCTAAATTTATTACTTAATCAAAGCTTAATGAAGAGATATGAAGGTAGATGGAGATGGGCTAATGTGCTCTGCTAATGATGGACACACATTGACGAACCGCTTGGTAAACCTGCAGTTAATTGGTAAACAACAGATTAGCGTTTAGGTTTATTGTTAAAACCGAGCCTATTCCATTTGACGATAATATCGAGACGTGTTGTCTAATTTTTCCATAGGCGCATAATATCGTACGGACCGGACAGGGTAATTCGCTAATTCTATATAAATTGACCTCTGTGGCGCGGTGGGCGAGGGTCCGCCTGCGACGCTGGAGGTTTCGGGTTCGATTCCCGCCTCGGGACAATTGTGTGTACGATCTCCAGATATTTGTTCCGGGTGTTCTGGTCGTTATCTATGTTAAATAAAAAATATATATCTAGGTTATGCATTGTATTAACCTTTTAACCGCCCGACTTCATATCAGCTGGCGTGCACCCAGCGCCCGGCAAATTAACTAACTAAAAAAACTAAATTAGTTAACTATTTACCTAATATGAACATATTTTTGATAGAATACAGCGTAATTAAATAAAAAAGCTGATTAAACAAGCAGTGATATTTTGGTCGTAAATATACGACTCAGGCGAAATGGGCTCGAAAATATTTGTCGGATTAATCCGACGTAGGCGGTTAAAGGGTTAAGTATATCAGTCATCTAGTAGGTAAGGTACCCATAACACAAGCTCTGCTTAGCTTGGGGCTAGATGATGCTGTGTGGTGGACAATCCACACAGCATAATCTATTATTTTTAAGTATTTATTTTAGTTATGTAACCTACTTGTACTAAATGATCTATCTATCTGATGCCGAGCAGTAATAATAATTCGAAAGCTTTTAATTTCCCTTTCGCGACTCTTCAGAGTAGGCCGCGCCACCTATTGACGCGCCTGCCAGCGAACTATTAACACTAACCTACTTTGCACTCGTTACTGACGTCATTAGCGAATCCAATCCAAACTTGCAGATGTGGGTACACTCAACGAATAAATTGCTGGCATTCTTCATATTAAGTCATAGCCTATGCCTATAGCCATCTTATTAACTTAGGGTGCAAATACATGTATTATAAACATACATATAAAACCTCCCTATTGAATCACTCTACATCAAATTCCGTTGCGTAGTTTAAAAGATCTAAGCATGCATAGGGAATTAGGAACGGACAGACAGCGGGAAGCGACTTTGTTATTATACTATGTTGTAGTGATAGTGATAATTTGTATATTTGTGTACCTACAGATAATAAGTTATCTTTATTTGAAAACGCAACATGCGCAGAAACCGATTAATCGGCACATATTTTATTTTAATAAAAATAATATCCAGACCATAGAAAAGTAAGAGATCTTATTTTATTTATTCTACGGTCCATAGAACCTAATAATATTCCTTTGAAACTAGCATACAAAAAATATAAAATACTAATTAAAAACACGCTTTTTTGTGATAAGCGACAGCGTGTAGATGGCGTATTTAGGGTAAGAAGAAGGTTAAGACCACACTGTAACAGGACAATTAAAAACCGACAAATAGGTACCAAGGTAGATATCATTAACAATTCGCATGCCTTTACCAGTTAATTATTTGGAAGGCTTAGGTACCCTTTTCAGCGATTGTTGTCGTCGACTGTACTTCCTACCGGCTAGGTAAATGTATGCCAACTTTTAGCTCTATTCCAACCTAAACCTTCATAAATTAGATATTCGTGTCTTGAGCGTTTTAATCAGGAACCCTTTCAGTTAATTTGAATAATGGACGTGGCCACGGTTTTCTCTGGGATCGTTTTCATTTATTTGACAGTTTTAGAATTAAATTACTAAAATAAAATGAAATAAGCTTTTTACCACACATAAATTATTTCAATTTTTTCTTTTCTCTAAATTTATACTATAGCTATGTATATGGAAGTACCACCTAGAGTGGTGAGAGCCTCCTCCAGGTTCCGGTCCTTCCATGCTTCGCTATCTTATCCAAATTGTTATAAAGTACTTAGTATTAACACACCTTATTTTCCATGTTTCGTACCTACGTAAAGTTTAACGTACCTAAGAATTATGACAGCTCTCTCAAACGGAACACTATTGCTCGCGTTTCTGCTCGTTGACTTTCTTTTCCCGACGCCAAGGCAGTGTGAGGTAAACTTCCCGAAATATTGGGAAAATCCGATGCAAATGTTAGATAATTCTAGAACAGTGAATAAAGCGCCCCGACCCGAAAAATGCAGTAATAATGCTAAACGAACGCAAACCTTGTCACTTGCAGCTACATCCGAATCAGCAACCGGCGCACGCGAGGCGAATGCGCCTTTCCATAAGAAAGCACATCAGGCGGTGACGAATGACTGCATCCAACAAAGCCCGAAATATCGCTGCGAATGCAAACCATCGGCTTTAAAGTCGGCAGACTCTGCAGCCGCGTAGGACCGAGCCGCAGTTATTGGATTTTAGCGGAAATTCCCCCGTACACGAGCGAAACGAGCAAAACATCTCACTGTTTGCGAATCACACTGCATATCGAATTTTGATTCTGATTTGTATCGGCCAGCGCTGAACGGTCGAAAACTCACATTTTCACTTGCATGTGCGCAAAGCGTCAAGGAGGCTTAAACTCATAAGATTTAAAATCAAGCCCACTTTGTCTTGATTTCTACAAATTTATCCTAGTGCCCTAGCTTTTTATACGAACATGGCCGTAAGTACCTACCTAGATACTGCAAATAATGCTAACTTACAATAAATACATAAACAAAATCTAACTAAACAGGCAGACATAGGTTTTCATGTCCTTTTTGTTTGAACATAAAGTAACCAACGTTGTTTGTGATTGTTAACCTTCCTAAAAGATAAATAATCGTTTATATTTATTGATAGAGATAAAAAGTACCGTAGGGATAGGTAATAAGTGCCAATGTGGTCGCAACTAGCAAATAATCGAATCATCATCAATGAGTTTTACAAATTAATCATCATTTAATTAAGCGATTTATGCGCTTGTGTTGGTATAGCAACACAACACCGTGTGGGCTGAATCCCAATAATGCGTGATTTCCAAAGTACCGACCCAGTAATGAATTGTTTGAAAGCGGAAGCCAATGGCAACACTATTGACCCAGGCCGAGCAAATGGCCCGGCAGATATGCGTTAAGTTCCTGCTACATGACAGGAAACTTCTTCCAAACCATTCTCAATTGTTCACTCTTGGCAGAATCGTCGAGGTTACGATAGGGTGTTGATGAAAGGCTATACTCGTGTAATATCCTCCATCATGACCTGTTCCTCTTTGAAGCACTGTAGGAGTCGGTCATGGTGAACTGAGTTAGTGAAGTGATAAGGTCCAGTTGGATTGACTTCGAGACCTCCATTACCAATCGGTACAAAACTTACTTTAATGCTTGAAGCGACACAGATGTTCCTAGTCAAATGCAGTCCATTAGTACCTTACAGTTATAGTGACACTATCGGTAGTCATCTTCCAAGCAGTAGCCTAATTAAAAGCTGGTCGATTCGAATAAGTGCACCGTGTGTTTGGAAGCTTAAATGGATCGCAACACTGCGGATGTGGTTACATTCGCTTTGAATCTGCCAAACAAAGGAAAATATTACCTGATTTTTGTACGTTGCGCTGCGTTTTTTTGGTCAACTGACTTTTGGAAGTGCGCTTCGTTAGGTTGGTAGGTTACCTTATCTACCGGGAGGTAACTTTTAGGCTTTTCTCTATTGTCAGTTTCAAACGCAAAGTTAAACGAAAGCTTTTTGGTTCATGCTGAAGCGATAAAAACGGACAACGAACCTGAAATATTTAAATGTTCAAGATAGCAAGTTTTACTGACAGGAACATTCCTTTATTTATAAAAAAAACTTAAAGTACATTTACTAAATTGTGAAATTTTCATCCAGAAAGCGAAATTTAAAAAAAAATATTTTCGATATTTTTTCAACCCCGTATTCATATTTTTATGCACTTAATTTGATGACTTAAAATTCTTTAGATGTATGGCAGTTTTTCCTACCGTCTAAAATATTAAAATGTTACTAAGTGAGTGGCTAATTACCAACAAAAAGCCGACTAAAAGAGCAGAGATATCATAAAATAAGCAAAAGTAAATGAGGAAGTTCTCGAATTTCTTTGTTTCAAAGTAAATTGGATTTGCAAAGAAAGCGGCGTCAACAACTCAAAACTCGGTCGATGCTATCTTGGACATCCAATCGAGTTTCGCGCGACGACGACGCCGCCTCTCTATAGAATGCTAATAAACCCACTTAGCCGACAAACTACTGGCAGCTTTGTCTTTTAAAGCTCTCAGATTGTCGTCGCTGCATCTATCAGCAATCCAACTAACAGAATTAAACTCTACGCTGTTACTGTAGCTAGATGCAGTCGAATGTCCTCCACTCAGGATCTAGTTGCTAATTGTCGGAAAGAGGGAACGTAATAAAAGTGCTAGTCTTTGAAGCAAAGAAACCGGCCTCGGGCGCCTCGGAGCGCATTTTAATAAATTAAAACTGCGCAAAATTCCCATTCCAATATCATTTTATTTTCCCTTTTACGTTTCTCCGTAGCGCGCCTGCCTTACATTGATTCTATTCCAACGGCGGCGGAATCAGCTTAGCTAAAACATGCCCGTATTAAAAATATACCGTGTATTTTCAGAGATGTCTACTTTCGTAATTGAAATGATTCGCATTCGGTTAAACGTGCGGACGTGAGGTAGGTACAGTCAAGCGAAACATTTGCGGTCCAGTTGATGCATGCTTACCTATAGCGCGGCGGCCGGCGGCGCGGCAAAGGGGCGCGCGGCGGGTAACGTTTGCCTAACGTTCGGTATTCTAGATCCCACGAATGGCTGAGCTTCCGACAGTATTCGAACCCGAAGTCTCTCAGTATAATTTAAGTATCTAACGAGGTCGTTTTGTTTTATGCGGTGCGGCTGCGATGTCGGTGCGAGAAATTGTTTGATAACGAACGCTCGGTAACAGTATTTTCTCTTCTATTTCAGGTTTTCCTGATTTCGCTGATGGTCCTGACATCGCAGAGCGGGGCGGCGGCGCTGGCCAACTGCCCGAGCGGGTGCAACTGTAATGACGACACGTTGGTCGTGGTCTGCGAGGAGAGCCGCCTCGACGTCCTCCCCATCGCCCTCAACCCCTCCATCCAGCGACTCATCATCCGCAACAACAAAATCAAGACCATCGACAGCTCCATGCAGTTCTACGCGGAATTGCAACACCTAGACCTGTCTCAGAACCACCTCGTAAACATCCCAACGAAAAGTTTCGCATACCAACGAAAGCTGCAAGAGCTGCACCTCAATCATAACAAAATATCGTCAGTCACGAACACCACCTTCCAAGGTCTGAACTCGCTGACTGTACTCAACTTGAAACGGAACTTCCTCGAGGAGCTCACGAACGGAGTGTTCGCCACTCTGCCAAGATTAGAGGAACTAAACTTGGGACAGAACAGAATATCCAGAATCGAGCCCAGAGCTTTCTCGGGGCTTTCTGCTTTGAGAATTTTGTATCTGGACGATAACCAGCTGAGCTCAGTACCGACCACGTCCTTCAGTCTGCTGGGCAGCCTTGCGGAGCTGCACGTCGGCTTGAATGCCTTCTCGTTCCTCCCCGACGATGCCTTCGCCGGCCTGAACCGCCTGACCGTGCTAGACTTGAATGGAGCTGGACTCTTCAATATTAGCGAATTCGCATTCAGAGGTCTTCCAGGATTGAGAAGCCTGAATCTCTTCGGAAACAGATTGAGCGTAGTGCCAACTCAACAATTGTCAGGCTTGACGAGATTAGAGGAGCTCTACATTGGCCAGAATGATTTTCTCGCTCTAGAAAGCAACGCCTTCAAAGGCTTAAAGAATCTAAGATTGCTCGACATTACGGGCGCCACGCAGCTAGAGCGAGTGGAAAAGAGATCGATCGACGACAACGTAAACTTGGAGT
Source organism: Eupithecia dodoneata (assembly GCA_947044415.1). Taxonomy (NCBI): domain Eukaryota; kingdom Metazoa; phylum Arthropoda; class Insecta; order Lepidoptera; family Geometridae; genus Eupithecia; species Eupithecia dodoneata. Next base: position 12,123,924 of record OX345658.1, on the reverse strand, counting down.
CAATATTTCTGGTGAACAACAAGAAACTGTCGATCATAGAGGACAACACCCTTTTGGGCTTGCCCAAGCTAAAACACGTATCGCTAAGAGACAACGCAATCATCACACTGGGTGAAACCGTGTTCGCGGGGAAAGAGCTCCGTCAGCTGGATCTGACCGATAACCCCATATTCTGCGACTGCCAGCTGCTGTGGCTGCAGGTGCTGCTGCACGACAAGAGCAACTTCTCGCAAGTGCAGTGCTCGAGTCCCGACCACCTGAAGGACAAGTACCTGCGGACCTTATCCGCCGACGAGCTGGGCTGCGTGCTGCACGACACCAGGCAGCAGACCATCATATGCGTCGTGGTGGTAGCCTGCGTGGCCACCCTCGCTACCCTCGCGCTCATCCTATACCGCTACCGTAAGAGCATGCAGGAAAAGCTGAAGGACTACAAGTGGAACAAGGGGCGCAAGAACCTGGACTACCACAAGCCGATCTCGACCGAGGAGGACTGCATCGTGCGCGGGATCCACCCGGCGCAGTACCCCGCACCCCCGCACACCCCCGGCCTGCGTCCGATCCCGGTCACGGAGCTGTAGCTAGAGCTTTACGCCTCGCCGAGCGTGTTCTTTATGTCCGGCGCGGGGGGGCGCCGGGCGCAGCGCTCGGGGGGCGGGGGCACGCTGCCCGCCGACGGGTTCACGTATATCGGAGGCGAGGCGCGCGGCGCAGCGCACGCGCAGACGCTCAACAACGGCGCGCCTGCGCACGCGCACCTCAACAACGGCTCGCTGCGGTCGCTGCCCGGCAAGAAGAACAACCGCGCTGCGGCCTCCCACCCGGACAACTTCCAGCGGAACGTAGAGCCGCGCTACTCGCGCAAGCAGGAGAACGGCTACATGCGCGGCTCCGAGACCGTGCTCGGGTTCGGGCGCAAGGAGCGCGAGTACGCGGACTACAGCGAGCCCGAGTACTCCGTCATCCCGGAGACCTACGCGCGCGCGATGCACGACTACCCGCGCGCCTGCCCGCACTCCAACACCTTCAACTGCTGAGTGTCGTGACCTGAAATATCGTATGAACGTTTGTGATCTTGAAATTCTAGCAATAATAATAATACTTCATTCCATTAAGTTTTCTATGGACTCGTGACGGGACGTAGTGCTCTAGAGCGGTTAGTGACTTTAGATATCTCGGTCCGGTGCGCGCGGACCCGTGTCGGTTAAGAGAGTACTTTATTTGTAAATTATAATTAAGTAGTAGTGATGGATCTATTTTTCGATTGGTGTGGGGAGGAGGTATGAAAGTGAGACTTTCATGGATCGTACAATGTACAGACTAGTCGAGGCGTCGCGCCGGGGTCGGCCGGGCCCTATGATGTGGAATCATGACGCATTGTGATTTGTATTTTATTTCTACCAGTGCGGTGGATTTTGTATGTGTTTGTACAAAACCATTCCTTATGAAAATCTTTTTAATGACGTAATATTTAATTTATAAATAATGTAAGAGTGCGTTAAATAAGACACCAATATGAAAATATTAGAATTACCGATTGTAAATATATTTATACTAAGTATAATATTGAGATATTTATAAAATTCAATACGATCTTGTTCTTCTAAATTATCATAATGTAATTCGGGATATTGTATGTTTCATTGACTGATATCCTACAAATATGAGATTTCATAAGTCACTACCTATTTCACTATCCGTACCTAACATACACCTTCCATTATTGTGTAGGTAGCACCCTCACGGTATCTAACACTATGCTCAACTCAACTCAAAACGACCCTTCATTTTATTGTTAATTCTTAGATTTAAAACCTGATTTCATGGGGAATAGGTGTATTTTTGGTGTGACTATAAATTGAAAGCGTTATATCAAAATGCTTATAAAAATAATTTTGATGCGAGGTTTGCATTTAAGTTGAGATATTAAAGACGGCAGCACCATCGCACCCTTTAATATGGATCCATAGTGTCTTTCTAATTCGATATCACTAATTAATGTCCCTTTATTTTAAGAGATATGAACCAAATCAGCTTTATTTTGGTCCACACGTGTTTGTATCCAAAATATCTATGGCGCCATACAAAATGTTCGGGCACGAGGTTCACAGATATTGTCATCGGGTCGAAATAAATAAAATCTCATTGGGTAAAACATACAAGTATAGACATTAGGACAAGTGACTGACAGCCATAGGTAGCATTATGATTAATTTAAAAAAAATTGAATAATTAACAGAGTAAGTGAATTACATAAAAACCTGTGCATTTTGATAAACGCTTTCAATTTACTCTTAAAATGTGCCTGAGACATTTCACTCTTAGATAATGTACTAAGATTCTATTGTGTACAGTTCGTTCTTCTCTCGTTTACTTACTAGGTATCGTCTGAACTCGTCTCATTCCATCGAGACAGCTTGTAGGTGAGCTAGGCAGGACCTAAGCTTACGATATTGTATTTATATAATGCCTCAGATTCACGAGACTGTTGTTTTCTCTGTCCGACGCAGAAAGTGGAACTACAATGGTGTCGATTCTGTTAATCACTTAAAGTAATTTAAGCATGATGCTTTAACAACAAAGTTACAATCAAATTAGAACTAGTATTTACAATTTAAACAATTGAGCTAACTGCAGACTGTAACAAACAACCTACAGGTAGCTCAACTCATCCATATCAATACCAGTGTGATGTGTCCCAAAGACGCAGGCTACATTGCCCAGCATTATGTATTTCAGAATTACATTTTGCTGTCTTTATTATTTCGATCACTAAATGACGGCAACTAAAAAATGTTGCTGTTAAATTACTTACATTTTGTACCAACAGAATCAACACAACACTAAATACTTCTCACTTAACTATTAATTCGATACTAGCGCCATCTCTCTACATGGCTCGTGTTTCTCAGGAAAATTCCTTTTAAAACCAGTGTGGAAAGTCTTGATGGAATCCGACGATTGAACCTAATAATTTAACTCCTAAATGTTTTGGTGTCCGTGTAAATATAAAGGAGAAACTAAAGACTAAGCGAGTTGGCAGAGGCCGATATTATGCCTAAAGACGTATACAAGATAAAATACATATGAAAATTGTGATTAGAACTTTGAATCGTAATAGAATCATGGTCATTTCTGTATTTTATTGTAGTTATTACCTACATACAAACTCGATAATATAACATACCTCGAATTTATTGTGTTTTATTACAATGAGAACCCCTATAGATAGGATGCCCCATAAAAAGGAAGACCAAGTGGGATGACAACCATGTTGGAAGAATGGCGCTCATTAGGGGCGGCCTAGTTCCAGCTGTGGATTTTTATAGGTTGATGATTATACAAAGAATAGGTAGGCATACAGAAAATAAGCAGTAAGTTGTCAACAAATAGCTTTTCAGGTTACCCAGTGAATTAAAAAAATATTATAGCAGTGAAGATATATAGGTATTATATCTTTGAATCTAGATGCCATAGTATTCTATACTTGATTTGATTACATAGGTAGTAGGAGGAACACTATACTAAATACTGTATGTAATACATAGAAAAAGAAGTCTAAGGGTTATATATTCCATCTACAATCTAATAGGTTCAGAGAAGTAAAAAGACTTACATAGTTGTTCATCAATTTTATGTATGTAACATTAATTATTACAAAATTGATCAGCCTTGTGATGGGAGCAGCCGAGTCGGTTTTTAGATATCAAACAATATAATAAATAGTACTTCGTGAGGCGCCTTTTGTTGGAATATTATGAGTAATATCACTTTGCCATAAGCTAGAGAGAACTTAGAATTTCTCCTCCTCAAGACCGTGCTTGAAGAACATCAGAATGGGGACTTGAGCTCCGTCAATATCTCTGAAAAAAAAAACAATTTTATTTAATACCTCCACAAAAAAATCTTCATTTTAATCAAGATTTTATAGCCTCAAATCTTTGTGTTTTAGATTAGTGACATGCTTCAGATCTGCAGAATCCATACCATGGGTGACGAATGGGACATGTATCACTACATAGTATAAAACAAAATCGCTTGCCGCTGTCTGTCCCTATGTATGCTTATATCTTTAAAACTACGCAACGGATATATAGATGCGGTCTGGATTCCTAAAAAATAAATGTCATCTCCCTTTCATGAACAATCATTATGAGAATGAATGTTTTTTCATAAAAGTTATTTGCTGTAGCATCAAATGATCCACAAGTTGATATAGAATCAGCCCATGATAATAACATGATGCATAACAGAACCCAGTTGCATTTATTTGTTATGTAATATATCACTGCACAGTTTTATTTTAAGCTTTTGATATTAAACTGACTTCCAATGGCAAGCAGCCAATGAAAGATGTAGTCAGTGTAGTCAGTTTATAGCATTTAGGTGGTGAAACTAAATTCTGAAAGAGTGCAACAGAAATATTGCATGAGCAAACATTCGATGTTGCCAACTGTCAAAAATACCAGCCTCAAGGTAAAATCACACTACGGTGGTGTGATGTGTCAAAACTATGTGTTTTGTACATTTAGTTTGATTACATACACATTAGAGGAAAAATATTATTTGCCCTAAACAACTGTGTCAGAGCATACCTTTTCCAATAAATATTACAGTAGGTATATTTAATAATATTCACCTAGTTCAGGCATTGTTTATTTTTTATCAGAATATAAGTTGTGTACTTCTTTGTTATTTAGTCCCTAAGGTATTTTGAATAAATTGATTATTACAGTAACACAACACATAGTAATAATGTGTGAAACTCATTAAACCAATATGCTTCTGATGCACAACAACACATCACAATAGTGTGGTTTTACTTTTACTCCCGCGCAGATATCCACCAAAAAAGCATTTTTATTTGTATTGTATTGGTCTCCGCACTGCACACATTCTGCAGAGGTCTTGCATACGAGTGAAGGTTTAAGATTCCAAAGCTCCTGTTTACCTGTATTCACACATGGCGACCATGCCATCACAGTCCATGGACTCGCCAGTGAAGAACTGAAGCTCCTTAAACCGGCCGAGGATGTCCTTCATTACTTTGTTCATGTTGGTCTTGAATACATCTACTTGGTCGGGGGCTTTCTCTTCCAATTGTGCTACTAATCTGAAATCAAGAAAAATAAATGTCATGGTGGCACTTGACATTGCTGTTTGTATTTGGCCAAATATGATGATGTGAAGTTACTCTATTTGCCTATTTGTCACGTTAAACAAATACACAAAAACAGTCATGTAGGCAAGATCTAACACATTTTTACAGTCAGGGGTTTGAAAATTGTTGTTATAGTTTGACCGAAACCACTGTACCGCTCCTTAGGAAAGTGCGGTGAGGTGGGGGGTGAGGTTAAAGAGCAAGAGTACGCCTTAACAGTAGACTGATGGATCGTAGCGGCCGATATTTCCCCCCCGTCTCGACGCTCGCATACCTCAGGCATGCTACAGCGGTTTCGGTCAAACTATAGCCTATCAGCTACCAGTATTTTTTTCAATATTGCGGTGCAAAATATTAGTGATATTGGTGAGGACACTTAAATACAAACTGTCCCATAACATATTGGCCAAAATCCTCAGGTTGAGTTATGCATATAAAATAACAAACTCAATTTTTTATTCATTATTATTTATGTGAACATCTCTGAAACCTGATGCTTTAGGACATTATGTGGAAGCCTATGTTAGGCCCACCCTCCATACAAAAATCTTCAAACCCCTTTATCCATTTTTGGGTTACAAATGTCATCTCCCTTTCATGAACAATCACTATTCGAATGAATGTTTTTTCATAAAAGTTATTTGCTTTAGCATCATATGCTCCTCAGGTTGATATTGACAATCAGCCCATGGTATTAGATGATGCAGAACTTCATAATTTCTTAAAAAGCTCTTGAGATAAATTATGACCCTATTTCATGTTAATGATTATTTATTAGATAGGTATTCACTTTTTTATTTTCCCCTGCTTACGATAAATAATGAGTCATTGCCTTTTTCAATTAACATTATCCTTATACATATTAGAACAAGTAAGTCACCCTTACATAGTTACATAGTAGGTGAGCATTAACTAATGTGCTGTTTCAATCAAACAATGATAAATGTGCAATTAAGTTGAACATGTAGCATTACATGCTTGAAAATGATATATGTACATACATTGTGAAAACAATTCTTATCAAAGTGATAAGAAATGTCATGCAAGTCAACAAAGAGGTGCATGGTGGATTGTGTGATAAATATTATGTATAAAGAAATAGACCATGTGTCAGTCAGTATTTGCAAAGGCAAATGGTTATACAAAATCATGGAACAAACCATTGAGAAAGTTTAACAAGGTGTTCAAAGTTGCTATCTTCAGGCCAAATTAATCTTTGAGGTCATTATTACAGATCTGTCAAGCAGATGATTCATCACATTTTCAAGTTGAATGGCACAGAGTACATTCACACTAATAACTGCAGTCTTATTTACACAAGCACTGACTTCTTCTTTGAACTCAAACTTAGCAGAGCAGGCTTTCACTCACTTTTTCATGTAATCTTTGAGGTATAATGTGTAGGATTTCTTGTCACCGAAGGCGTAGGTTTCCACCAGCCTGTGGTTTAGGACTACGTCAACACCACTTTCGACTGCTGAATCTGTGCCTTCATCGGCCTCCTCTGCCGAGGGGTTGAATCCTTCGATCTGGATGTCTCCTTGTGCCCTCGTCACCAGTTTACCCGTCACTTCGTAGAGAACTTCATCAACCAACTTCATTTTGTAGGAGTCCGAGAACATCTCGTCACCTGAAATGAACACAGAACATTCCTCACTTCATTCTCGAGCTCATCATAAGTGGACGGCATAATAAATAACTGCAAAAGGTTATATTTTTAGAAGAAATCTGGACCAATATATCAGGATCAGATGAAATGTCAAATACTTCAAAGAAATCAAATTATCACTGAATACACGAAATATGCACACGATATTAATTTTAAATGCACAACAAACGCAGTTACCAGTAATAATATCCTTATAAATTCTCATTTTGTTGGATTAAAGGCGATTAAAATTATAAAAACCGAAACTACGGCTACTAGCCCCCAAAAACTCAACCGGAAAGGGCTGTCAAATACAAAAAGAGACAGATTTCAAAAAAAAACGTATATGTTGCCAGATTTCAAAAATTGGCTTGATCAAGCCATCCATAATGATTGTTTCTTTAACTTGATCTATGTCTTTCAACCATAAGCCGGACTTGTTTAACAAATTTATCAAATTTTGACTTATTTGTTCAATATCTCTATAATCATAACCTTATAGGCAGTTTGTAATTTTGTTTAGCACCTTTGTGAAAGCTCCGGCTTGCTCCGGTCAATTTCTGCAAGCTTATGTATGAATGACTGAGACAGTTTTTGTAAGCCTAAAGAAATAAACTTTCATTTCATTTCATATGAATTCATGAACAGGGATTCATTTAGGATCTATTCTTTTCATAAACTCATCATAAACCGTAGTAACCTTTTCAATATATACTGATAATCTTAAAATCATAGACTTAGTAAGCATTTTTTACGTTCATGCTTAAAATCACTTAAAATATACAAAGTTCTATTAGCAAAGTTACTGAATTAAGAAACTAAGTTGTTATGCTGGATAAACAATTTAAATATTCTGCACATTAAAATAAAATCATTAAAAGAGACGCTCGAATGATGAAATTCGTTTAGCGTATCGAATACCAAAGACTTTGTCAGACAGAATGAGACGATTAACGCGTAATTCAAGCTAAAATCAGTATAATTATAATAACACGGATAACGTGCGTTACGTTATAGCGCAGTAGCATTGCTGCATGGCATGAATGAATATTGAATATTCTGCAAACATATCTTGATAGGATTTATGGTTATGTCATAAATGTATTGACTTGCTCGACGTTCAACTATAATTTCTTGTTTGAAGTAGCTTCGACGGTTTTATTTTATTTATGAAAATATTTTAAGTGAATGTCATGTCAATGTTAACGTCCGGCCACTCTGTGACAGAGACTGTAACGATATTTGTTTAGTTTACAAATTGTAGGAAATAGGTGGCGCTTTCTTTTACGAAGTTGAAAATGCAATGGAAGTTGTCTTGTATAATTCGACCGTTTGTAGAATATGTGGAGAAGAAAACGACAATGGAACATTTTTATATTCTACTGAAGAAAATTCTGAGAACATCAGTGATCTAGTGAATGCTTATTTGCCAATCAAGGTATCTGTTAAACTTTTACGTGACTCTATTGACTCGACAAAATTTTCAATATGGCTGATGTGGATTTTCTTGTTTCAATAGCCAATCTTATTTTATTCTTGTGCAGTTTTAAATACTTTTTAACAATGAAAACGCCAAGGAAAGGTATCCATAAATATATTCATAATATTTTGTTACACGTATATGAAACAAAAGAACGTACTTTCGGAAAAAAGTTCATCGTTTTTCATTCAACCAAAATAGTCTAAGAGAAATCAGCTGATCCAGGTTTGTTGTGATGTGTGATCCTGTAGTGAAGTGAAATAATGCACTTGCAGTTGCATTGCACTTACTATACCTACTCTTCTTCAGGTATCGGACGATGGGAAACTGCCACGAACCATTTGTCCCGGATGTACTATACAACTCGAAGCTACTGTGGAATTCATAAATTTGATTGTCACTGGCCAGGTAATAAGAAAGTAAACAAAACCGACTTTACCATAACATTGAGTTTACCGTAAAAAGTAGGTTTGCTCTGAAGATTGATACCCAGATTTTGATCTGGCAAAAGGCTAATGCTGGATGTGGAAAACCGTGAATGTTCTTCTGCTCCAGCACTGGAGGCCCAATGTTAGATTAGCTGAAAATTTATATGCTGAGGATAGTGATAAATTAAGACAACAGCAGCTTTAAACTCCTATCTGAAATCATCTTTAGCATTGTGGATAATGGCATTACCCTCTAATGCTATGAGCCATGATGTTGTCAGAAGCCTGTGCCTAGCAGGGGTCCAGCTTATGCTGTACATATATGTGTCAAAAAGTCTGGACAAAACATTACCATTTAAATAGTTGAATAGAGACAGTGATAGTATGTTAAAGCCTATATTTCAACAGCATAAAATAGTGTGTTTGCTGAAAAAGATATTTCCATGCATAATATAAAATAATATTAATAAGTTAAAATAAGAGTTCTTTGTTTCAGAAAACCATAAGAAGTCTCTACGAAAGGGAAAAAGAATATAAGAAAAATGTATGCAAAGTATCATCAAATGAAACTGACAATTCTATTATCATTGAAGGTATATTCATGTTTTTATTATTCTCATCTCATTTCATCTTGTACATAATGAATATATTATAGGTATAGTGAGTCCCACTCACTCTCAATCGTTCATGCTGCAGTCTAACTGCAACCTACCTTATACTTATTGATTTCTACCCTACATGTGTAATTCAACTTCAAATAACAAATATATTGATACAAGCTTCTGTCCATGGCTTTGCATGTGCTAATGCAAGATTAAAAGTAGCCTATGTTCTTCCCTAGGATATTGTCTACTTCCCTGTCTAGGTGTGAAAAGGTGATATTATGGTCAGAATGACAGATTTTAAAATACTAGAATGGATAAGTTCCGAGCTTAGTTTATTTATTTATAAAACAAAATCCACAGCCCTAAAGAACTAAAATTGACATACTTAATCACTAAACAGAAGGCAGGATTTAATTTATGTAAAATAAATTATGTATATTCTGTAAATAAGTAATTAAATGATTGAAATTTTCGTATTGAAATGATTTCTTCGATACAGGCTTAGCCTAGTGAAGAAATCAACAGACAAATATTTATACTTGGTAATAATATATGTCTGCAACGGACATGAATTAGTTGCTGCTTCCTTTATTTTTTGTGTGTAAATTGTGACCCTTCCTAAGGTATAAAACTAACATATTTATAAGAATGTGCATCTAATGTAATTTCATATGTCTTTGCTACATTTTAACTTCTTTTTACTATCATTATAGTGGATCCACACACAACCAATGGATCTTATCATGAGGACCACCCTATTGCCCTTAAAGTGGCTGGACTGGACAAGCCGAAGCGAAAGCGAGGCCGGCCTCCCAAGAAGATCAAATCACCGGAGGAACAAGCCTTGGAGCAGGCAGCCATCGAGAAGGAGTTGGAGCTGGTTAAAGTTAAACCCAAGCAGGAGGAGCCGACCGGGAAACGGAGACGCAAAACTCCTGAGAGGTTCAGGGAAGTGGTTCAGGTAAGGTTTCTCTTGTGTGGGAAAAAAATTACAACCATACCTGATAAATATTTGCAGATCATATAACCACTGAAACGTCCCAGCAACATTTGTTACGCGAATTTTTTTCTGGTTGAACGTCCCAGCAACATTTGTGGCAAATTTCTCCGGCCGTTGAGTGGATAAATAGATATGTTCTATGTTGTGGCAAAACCCCTCTTGAACAAAATAAATAATTTAAAAATGAAAACTGTCTTTTTTCGGTGTGCGCAGAGGGCGTAGGTTACCTTCGACGCAGGATTTTGCGGGTTCGATTCCCGCCTTAGGGCAAATGTTTGTATGATCTGCAATTCTGGGTATTTTCTATGTATACAAAAAATTATCTATCTATGTATATTGCTACAGTCTGCAATCATCTCAAGTGTTTTAATTTTAAACACTACTTCTAATCAGTTTCTATTATTTGATTGTAACTTTCTTTGTTAATAAAGATAAATTAAGTTGCTAGCTAGTACCTGTAACACGAGCTCTGCTAGGCTTGTGTGAATTGTCTAGCAATATTTATTTATTTAATTCTGTGTCTCAGAAGGGTCTTTGGCTTTTTTCGAAATATCTATACGGTTTAAAATATTACCTAATTTCTCCAGAGTTCACTTGTAGAGAAAAGTGCAAGGCTGGTTTTATAGTCACGCCGCTGGACGCGCCGCTGGGCAGCGCGCTGTTATCGTTTACTGAACTGCGCTGGACGCGCCGCTGGGCAGCGCGCTGTTATCGTTTACTGAACTGCGCTGCACAAGCGCGCGACTTTGAAACCCAACTACTACCCCCATACATCTCCGAACGCGCACGCCCCAACGGCGCTGCCGAAACGCGTAACAATAAAACTAGTCTTAACATTTACACGTTAGTTCTAAACCAAATTAATTAATTCATTCATTCATTTAAATGTCCATAATGTAAATTTTCCGCTTAAGAAACATAATCCGAATGTACAATCATTTTAGGGCAAAGAACTGGACCAGATATTCAGAGAGGAAGGCATGACGGACGGCGAGTCGAGCGAGGAGGAAGAACTGATAGAGAAACCCAAGCCGGTCAAGGAGAGTGTTCAGACGTCTCCGGAGGTGATTGGGCACACATCAGTGTCTGGGGAGCTGGTGGCCGTGCTGAAGGGGAAAGGCAGGGGCCGGCCTAAAGGTGAGCTGGGAATAAACGCCTGACAGTTCATTCAAAACCCCTTGATATTTAAAGCAGTCTGAAATAGTTGTTTTTACAGAAATAATGTCTTTTAAATCATTCAGTTGGTCAGGCGATGTTCTTTTATAACGTAACTAGATGCGCCCCGCGGCTTCATCCGCGTCGAAATCTATTTGTCGAATGGTTTAAACCTTCCTGAACCTTCTCTAATCTATTAAAAAAATCGCATCAAAATCCGTTGTGTAGTTTTAAAGACAACACATAACATACATAGTGACTGACAGACAGCAGCGGGAAGCGACTGTTTTATAATATGTAGTAATATATTTTTTATAGAAATAGAAAATATGTATTTGCGTTTCAAAATATAAAATAATATAAATTAGGATTAGTTCCTAATCTATATTATTTTATTTTCATAAAATATGTCTAAAATATAATAATAATTTTTCCAGGTCGCACGAAACAAACCCGCGAAACGTGCGCCATCTGCGGGCTGGAGTTCTCAAACTCTGGCCGCTACATGTCCCACATCGCGCAGCACGGGCCCGTGCTCTACCAGTGCCAGGCCTGCGCTCACAGCTTCTCCACCAGGCTGGACTTCAACTACCATCAGGAGGTGAGAATTCCTTCTTCAATTTACCTAACTTTTCCATGTCGCTATTAGGGACCTAACGAGCCTACCCATAAACAGCCTACACATAGTCACACAAGTTACAGAAAAAACTAATCTAAATTCGATTTTGTTTATGAAATCGGATAACGAAAACAGATGCGACGCGTGACCCGAGAGCTGGTGAGTATCTGGCGCAGCGCATCAGCATTGCCATACAGCGAGGTAATGCAGCCAGCGTGGCGGGGACGCGCGCCGACTGGTATTTATATGGATCAGTTGAGCTACCTGTAGATTATTTGCAACGGTCGGTAGTTCGCTCAATTGTTGCAATTGTAAATACTAGTCCCTATTTGTTTCTATTATTTGATTATAACCTTCTCTGTTAATAAAAATGCTCATTTATTTTTAAAAAAATTACTTTTATTTAGCTTTACAAGCATTGCAACAGCATTGCAATTTGCAGATGGTTCATTTGAAGAAAATTAATTGAAAGCAATTAGTGAACAGTTTATTTGATTTATACATGTGTTTGCTTCGTTCCAGAAAACCGGCCATAGCGGTATGATTGTACTACCAGGAAAGGAAGAAGAGATTACTGTTGTGAGTATTCATGATAGAATATAATTTATATTAGTAGGTAGGTTTTTACAAAAAGTTATTGTAATTGTGTGATGTAAAAATTTATTGATGTAATCAGAACGACTCTAGGCCAAATATACAAATTACAGAAGGTTAATATAAAATATAGTTAGATTAGGTAAGAACACATGTTATAAAAAGAAGACACAAGACATGTAATTAATCAAATTTGAACACTTTTCATTGTCTGTAGAACGATCACCTGATTCGGCTGAAAGTTCTGCAAAAGCTGTAAAAAATACCTATTATGGGTAAATAAATAGAATGAGGTAAGTTCTTAGTTCGTAAGTAATTTTTAGAGCTACTGGTTCGAGCTCTAAAAATTACTTACGAACTAAGAACTTACCTCATTCTATTTATTTTTAACTATACTTGCATTAATATTCATCTTTATTTCAGACTTCATAGGTCCATAGGATCAAATAAGTACATAATAATAATAATAATTGTGTAGCCATCGCCTTTAGATTAACTCGATCGAAGGGCCTCTGTGCTGTTGGCTTCGGCCTTACGCAAGCCTCCCAAAGGACCGGGTCACTTTATGGCCTGAGATCATGGTAATGAGATAAATAATAATTGAAAAGTCACTTAAATCTACAAAAAAAAACATTGAAGCATTAAAAGCATTGAAGTACATCATTAAATAAAATGTTATAACTGTCCCAGGATACTGAATCTCCAAGCAAAGAGCAGACCGCCCCATCCCCGCACCCCCTACAGCCCCCCGTGGAAATATTCGCGAACCCCGAGCCCCTCGAGACGGAAGTCAACACTGTCGCTGCGGGCTCGCTGCCGGACCTCAACCCGCAGCCGGGTGAGGAGTTCATAAAGATCGACGTCATCGAGGAGATTAACGAACCTGACCAGACTATTGGTGAGTATATTTATTTATTCACTCACTATCCTATGCACTCCGCACCCCCTACAACCCCCCGTGGAAATATTCGCCAAACCCGAGCCCCTCGAGACGGAAGTCAAAACACTGTCACGTTGAGAAGTTTATAATGATCGATGTCTTCGAGGAGATTAACGAACCTGACCAGATTATTGGTGAGTTGAGGGTTTATCCAGATTTCACTGGATAAATATATAGTTGGCGCTATATTTAGACGCTGGTTTTAACTCTTTGCGTGCGTTACCTCTGCGTGTAAGGGTATTCAACGATTAGATAAAACGTTTTACACATTTACTGCCCGACCTTGGTTATGCGATCCACAGGGGCGCGCCCGCCGCCGACGCATGCTTGACCCGGTGATGTTCATGTACATCGACCATGAAACCGTTAAGTGCCTAGATAGCCTTAGGTTTAAAAAAACTGTTATGGTGTTATTTTATCAATAAAATAAAATATTTATTATTAAAATAATAATAATATTTTAGCCTAGAAGGTATCCAGAGTTTGGACTCATGGACTCATATGACAATGGTATAGCTTATGGGTTTACCGTCGTATAGGACGCTAAAGTTAGTACCTCGCCTATTTAAAATTTTAACTATAAAACTATGTAATGTCGTCCAATGTACATTCACTGTTCGTATGTTATTAACACTTTCATGGCCGCATATGGACGTCATCCGTGGATCTGCGGCGAGCCATACTGGGTTGCACCGCTCGCAGAGGATGGGCAGTGAATACGTTAAAATATATTAATTTTTTTTAGGTAAACTTAATTAAAAGGGCACATAGATGTTCATGCAACAAAGCTCTTTTTCAGGGTTAAGCTCTCCTATGTACATATCCGATTAGTTAAGTTCATGTACAAGAATTACAGAAAAGATAAACAAAAGAATATGTATGTATGTACCTACTTGTGAAGAGAAACTTAAGGAATATTAAGTATGTACATATTTCAGTTGTATAATACTCATAACATAACACAAGCTCTGCTTATTTATTTATTTTATTTATTTATTTGTGTTTCATATATTACGTTAGACCTAGATGATGCTGTATGGATTGTCCAGGATTATTCATATTTTGTTTATTTATTTCCACCGTAGGTACACATGTTACACTTGATATCGTTAAGTTCTGTTAACTTTAAAATTATATTACAATTTTACTATATAAATAAATAAATAACACATTAATACTGACATAAGAAACACCATAAGCATAAGGGATTGTGTTAAAGAAAAAGCAGACAAACATGCCTTCTTTAAAAATTAAATAAAAGATTTATAGAAATGTATCACAGTAAAATAAATAATAACTTGTTTAAATTGAATACAAAAATAAAATAATACATGTCAAGAATATTATAATAATGCAGCTTGTCAATAAATAACTAAAATAAATATAAGTGTTCGTAATCTAGCCTACAATCAAATACAAATACATATAGAATAACAATTATAATAAATATCAAGGAATGTCCTTATAAAGCTGCTGTATTATTTTTATTGTCCAATAAAATATGATTGATATATTTATTATATAATTAAAATTTATTTAGCAGAGAGCTTGGAAGCCGATCCCAGTCCGATTCTTATCGAAGGCGAATCAAAAGAAGTTAAGTTGGACAAACTCAAGTGCCCGCACTGCGATAAGCGATATAACAGCAAGCAAGCCAAGTCTATGCATATTAGGGTAAGTTTTATAAATCACATATTTGACAACCTCTGAGGCGCGGCGGGCGGCGGTCCACCTGCGACGCAGGAGGTTGTGGCTTCATTTCCTGCCTCAGGAGAAATGTTTGTACGATCCGCAGTTATTTGTTAAGGGTCGTTTTCTTCTTCGGGCTAGATAATGCTGAGTGATTTGTCCAGCATTATTTATTATATAATTTTTTAAAAGACTCTTACTACTTGGTAAATTTACATCATTCAGCTCCAAGAGTAAGCAGAGCTTATATGTTAAAGGTATAGTATTTATTAACGTTTGTTCCAGGCGATGCATAAAGGTGAGCGTCCATACGTGTGCGGTCAATGCGGCCAGACGTTCGCGTACCCGCGCGCGCACGCCTTACACGCGCTCTCGCATCGGAGCAACGGCAACTCTAAGGGGTACGCCTGCGACCTGTGCGGGAAGGTACGTACCATTAGTCCCACTCTCCCATTAAATATAATAAAATAAAGATTTATACTATATAGATATATATATAAAGGGTGTCTCATAATGTTTTTCGTTTTTGGTTTGGCTGTTACGCGCCAAATACAGGTAGCGGGGGGCGGGGAGTGGTCTCAAACGCTTGGCGGGCTTGTCTAGTTTAGTAACGATGGATCGCTACACGGGACGGCAGCGCGCATTTTGCGTGCGAGCTTTTTATTAAAATAACGATTCTTACACTATTGTTCGACGTCTCTACCGGACACATTTTGATTTACCGGATATGAGAAATGTGCCAAGTGCGAATTTAATCAAGCATTGGGTGCGCAAGTTTGAAGAGACTGGGAATACAATGCCAGATAAACCAACTGGGCGCAAAAGGACGTCGTGAACGAGCGTCAATGCCGACCGCGTTCGCCAGTCTGTTATGAGCGACCCACGGCAGTCACTACGATTGCGCGCAGCTTCTCTGAATATGATGAAATCGACGGTTCATCGCATTATTCGATTCGCAGAAATGCGAAATCAGATTGGATACAACCGCAGCATATTTTTCCAACAAGATGGAGCCACCTCCCATGTTACAAATGACTCCCTAGCTGCTCTTCACGAATTATTCCCTGGAAGAGTAATAAGTCGCCGAGGAGACATCAACTGGCCACCGAGGAGTCCAGATTTAACGCCTGCTGATTTTTTCTTATGGGGCTACCTCAAAAGTAAAGTTTACGACCCATTGCCACCCAACCTGACTGTTTTAAAGCAAAAAATCACAGAAGAAATCAACGCTATTTCAAGAGCGATGCTCCAGCGAGTAATTGAAAATTTTAGTGCCAGGCTAAATGAGTGTGAAGAAGTGGATGGTGCGCACTTGCGAAAGATTGTTTTTCATAAATAAACTTTTTGAACTGTTCTTTAATTTAACAGTAAATAAAACGAGTTTGAACGAATTCTGGTATTTTTTTTTCAAGTATCAAAAACGAAAAACATTATGAGACACCCTTTACATATAAAACGTCCTCTTGAATCACTCTTATCTATTAAAAAAAAGCGCATAAAAATCCATTGCGTGGTTTTAAAGATCTAAGCATACATAGGAACAGATAGACAGCGCAAAGCGTCTTGGTTTTATACTATTTAGTGATTATTCAACTAAAAATATTCGTTAACCTCCCCAGGTCCTAAACCACCCCTCATCAGTAGCGTACCACAAAGAAGCCGAGCACGCGAACCAACGCTATGTGTGCAATAAGTGCGGGAAACACTTCAAGCACAAACAGCTGCTGCAGCGGCACCAACTAGTGCACACGCAGAATAGACCCTTCACCTGCAAGGTACTGTATTATTAGAGACGAAAGTCGCTTGAATACAGTAAAAAGTTGTGTATTTGTGTTCATCATAATGTATGATGAAGACGAAAGTCTATCTAGTAGTCTCCAAATCTACACTACACAGATGCATTTGCACCACAAAATTATTGTAAACTTTGTTTCAGTCGTGTAACGCAAAGTTCAAGACGAAAGCCAACCTTTTAAATCATCAGATGCTACACACGGGCGTCAAGAAATTCTCGTGCGATGAATGCAAGCAACGGTTCGCGCATAAGACCAGTCTCACGCTGCATATGCGCTGGCATCGAGGTAACACCTTTATAGAATACGGGCTTTGTGCCCGGCAAAAATTGTTAAGGAAGCTAACATTCTAGATCCAGTTTGACTAGTGTACTTGATTAACATAGGCTACGTTTTATTCCAATAATATTACATTAGATGTGCATAGATTCGTTCTCTGGCTTTGGCTTAGCATCCCCTTTTCCGGATATAACATATAAAACGAGACTTCTATGTTACTTAAGGTAAAATTTCGGCACAATCTGTTACGGCCTAAAAACAATTATCATCATCATCAGCCTATAGCAGTCCAATGCTGGACATAGGCCTCCCCCGATGAGCTCTATAGCGCAGCTTATAGCGCTATATCCAGCATCTCCCTGCAGTCTTTCGCAGGTCGACATCCCACCTGGTCGGATGTATCGTTACGAATTCTATCCTCAGAGAAACTCCGAGCATAGCTCTTTCCATTACCAGCGACCTTGAACTGGTGGACCAGCCCTATCGTGAGTGTCCACGTCTCAGCTCCGTAGGTCATAACGGGTAGGACGCACTGGTTAAAAACTTTCGTTTTCAAGCATAATTATCCTAAAATCCATCAAAACTTATACAACTACTTATAAAACTTATTTATAATATTAGTGTGATAGTGTTTTGTATTATATACAAAATATTATAGGTACTGGGAACATTTAACCACCCTCTAACCCAAACTATCTGTTCCCCAGGTCAGAAACCCTTCGCGTGCAAGTACTGCGAGAAAGCGTTCACTCAGAAAGGCAACCTATCGGAGCACCTTCGCATCCACACGGGGGAGAAGCCGTTCCAGTGCGCGCTGTGTCCGCGCCGGTTCACCACCTCCTCGCAGCACCGCCTGCATCTGAGGAGGCACGAGCCCAAACCTAACAGGTCCGTTATACTTTGAATATAATAATAATATATTATAATATTGTGCACCCGAGGTTGATACCCGCTATGTGTAGCCATCGCCTTTAGATTAACTCTCTCAAAGGGCCTCTGTGTTGGCTTCGGCCCCATGCAAGCTTCCCAAAGGACCGCGTCACTTTATGGCCCGAGGGTCATGGATATGAGAAACACATAATAATAATATATATTTATTCACAGAAATGGGTTTACAAAGTAGGAACTTACATTCTATTTCATATTCGGTGTAGTAAGGCAAGTTGGTGGAACTAACCTAACTTATTTACTTAGTTATAAAATGTTGTTGGATTTTGGTTTCGTAGTTGTTATTTATTAATACACACTCCGATATTTTGACTTCGTTTATCAATGGAACTAGCTTTACAATAATATGAAAGACCAGTGTTGCCCCTGACGGTCACTCTCCCCACTTTTCTGGAAATAATCAAAACTATACTCCGATTCAAAAACCTTGATATTTTTTGTGTTTGAATACAAAAAATATCCAAATTTTTTAATCAGGGTTACAAAATCCAACAAATATTAGTGGAAAGTATTTAACACTTTGACTGCGATTATTTTTTCGACGACTGCGATCTTTTTTTTAACCTAATAAATTCGTGCTGCCGCTCTACACAGCGGTTGTGTTGCGCCGCACATGCGTTTCGTTCGAAAAATATTACGACTGTGCTGAGTCACAAAGATCTGTATTTTCTCAGCCGCTGCGCTAGTGTGGATTTACACATATTAGTCACTTGTAAAAAACACATACGGTGTGATTTCAGCACTCAAAGTGTTAACGACATTGTAGATACCAAACAAAGCACATAAGCTTGAAACACAAATAAACATTTTCTATTTCTATAAACAATTTTTGGATTTGAAAGCTTATAATTTTATTTATCTCTTTCGTTTTCGAATTCTTATTTAAACATTTTTCATTATTTTTCAAAATGGAATATCATAGGCCTCGATAAGGAGAGAAGATTGAAGAATATGACCAAATTATCTTGCACCACAACAGTGAAACACCAGGACGACTTAGTCTAGAACTGTAAGAGCAAGGGAGGAAGCAGTTAGAAGAGGCCTTTGCCAAGACTGGGCAAACAGATGCAATAAATAATTCGTGTACTGTGTACTGTCTTAATAGTCAAATTTTAAGCATTATAATATTGTAAACTTAATTTAACTTACCACTTACTACTTAATTAAGTTTAACTTAGTTTAATGTATCTGAATTTATTACATCATTTTTCAGGGCGCAGTCGAAGCCAAGTCCAGAGCTGAACGAGTCCACAACTACCCTACTGAGCGAGGACGGAAAGCTGATCCATCTCACCATCAACTCGACCACGCTACCCAACACCAGCGTTATACAGACTGGTAAGGTTTTATAACCACATTACTTGCTTCTAGAATAAATAAAATTAAATAAGTTTATAAAGATATTTTTATGTAAGAAAGGGGTTAGAAACCAACGAAAAATCGGAACAAAATATTTTACAAATCTGGTATCATCGAAGAAAAAAAAAATAGTTTCTTAAAAATTCTATAAAATAAATAAATGAAAATAATGTTACGGGTAATGTAGGTGTACAAACTACATTAGAGATTTAAAAATCAACATATTAGCATCATTCAAAAGAACCTCTCCAAAATTTGTTTCACCCTGGGTTCATAGAAAATGGTTTCCGATTTGCGGCAAATCATTTTCCCGCTATTTTTATTCCTTACTAGCTGCGCCCCGCGGCTTCACCTGCGTGTAAATCTATGTGTAAATAGTTTATAAACCTTCCTCTTGAATCACTCTATCTATTTAAAAAAACTGCATCAAAATCCGTTACGTAGTTTTAAAGATCTAGGCATAGGGACAGACAGATAGCGGGAAGCTACTTTGTTTTATACGATGTAGTAATTGATCGCAAAAAATATAAAAAATCTTCAATCTCTTACGTTAATCTTGACACCTTAATCGCTTATTTCCTTCTCCACAGTTGTCACGAGTAACGCGGCGGGCGGTACCGCGGGCGGCCACACGTGCCCCTACTGCTCGCGCGTGTGCGCGACGCGCTGGGCGCTCAACAAGCACCTGCGGCTGCACACCGGCGAGAAGCCCTTCAAGTGCACGCATTGCGAGCGCGCCTTCGCAGACGCCTCTAACCTGAAGAAGCACAAGAGGGTACGTTGTACTATACATAGCTACAGTGGTAAGCAGTGGGCGGCCACGTGCCCCTATTGCACTTGATACTATTATACCTTTACATACAGTCACTATGTGTCCTACGCACATGGCGAGTCTCCATTGAAACTGCAGCTGTAGTCGAAATAAGGCTAGGAGGACATCAATCATAATTTTTCTCATTAATTACTGACCAAAGTCATGTAAGCTTTACTTTTAAGAAACAAGATGTATTGACCATCTCATTACTATTTACAGGCAGTCCACAAGCAGACCTCCCTTCTCGCAGTGCAGCCCACATTCCTGTCGGAACCGAAGCCCGCGCCGCTGGAGGAGACTCTAGAGGGCGCGCACTACGTGGTACAAACGGAGGACGATGACGAGCGCGTCATATACGTCACGTATGACGTGGACGGGCAGGAACCTGATTATCAGATTGTGGAGACGGACCAGGTACTATTATCTTATGATTAAAGCATTCAGTTAGAAGTTTAAAAAGGCACAATCAGAAAGTCAACGCTTCGCAGTGGGTCGAGATTTGGTTTAGTTGTAAGGCGACCGCAATCCTCAAATAACGTCTGCGATGCCAAAGTGCGCAGTGATTTCAAATTTATAATTTGTAAATTGCAAGTGGGTAGGACACATAGCTCACAAAACCGATGGCCTTTGTGGCCGTAAGGCTGCGCGGTTAGTGACCACATACCGGAAGGAGCAACGCTAGACCCTCCAAAAGATGCAAGGTTTAATGCAAAACGGCTCATGTAGATTCTTCAAAAATATTACATAAAGAACGCTGCGGCAGATGAATCTTTGGCTGTTGGAGCCACATACCAGAACACGCAACGTGGACCCCCTATAAGGATTAGAGTTTATTTATGTCCATTACGTAAATTTGTTGTTTGGCCTATACCCAGCAGTGGACGAGGCAGACCAAAGCTCCGAGTATGGTTACTGGATTAGTAATCGTCTCGTTAACTTTCTATTACGTATGGAATTTGCGTAGTTCCATATCCATACGGTAGAGGCGCTGTACCGGCAATCTTCAGCGTGTCAGAAGATAGTTACCTTTCATATAATGGATTACGGTTCCCAGCAGAACTGTTATGAATAGACCTTTATGAAACAAATGTGCACTTGCATAGATGTAACAGGTACTGACGAATGTGATAACTAAGATAATGTTTACAGAATGAAGTGGTCCTGGGCTCTCCTGGAAGCGAACTGTACGCGGGCGAGTCGCTGCTCGTGCAGTCCAAACAAGAAGAACCGGAGCATATGTCGGTGAGTACCAGAATACGGATGATGACAGTAAATTAAAATCATCTAAATTATGTATTTATCTTACTGTCCCTGATTGAGATTGAGCCAAACATTAAAAAAACTCAACAACTATTGTACAGGTCTGGCTTTGCTTAACACTAACATGGCCACCGACGCAGATGTCCTCCTCCAGCGCGTGAGGCGGGGCGGTGCCATTGCGGAAAGCCCCGCCAAGGCTGGGCAGGGAATGCGTTAACAATATTATGTTCATGGGTGTTCGTGCATCGGTGACGTCTTAGACAGACGCTACTAGTATTGAAGCGTTTTAGAGAGCGAATTGAAGTTGCCTTTTTAAAAGTTATTAAAAAGCAATTATGCAATTATTATGTTAGCAATAATTTCTTCAAATCCTTTTTTTATATGGTATTTTGTCGATGTCTAAAAACATTTCGAACTAGTTCTAAAAATCTGTCCTGAGCTGCCTGCTGATAGATGATACATTTGTAAAAACTGGCGCGATCTCCTTCTGTTTTTCGTATACTCCAGTATACGAAAGCCTGGATTTGTGAAATCAACGAAAATTTAAAAAAAAACAAAAGACAATCGCGTCTTTAAAAAATTACCTGCACCTACATGATTCGCAAATTGTTGTATGGGCTAAAATAGAAAACATCCAAGTTGAATACAAGTATATGTGAGCAAAAAAAAATGTATTATCTAATATAACAGAATAAACGATGGTCAGACGACATTGGCATTGACGTCATCGGCAGTGACGCCGTTGCATATTCCTTAACTAACTTAACCTTCCAGGTGACAGACGAGCAAGGCAATCCTTTACACTTCACGATGCAGGACGGCACGCGGCTCGCTATCACTTCGCTCGATGGACAGTCTTTGCAGGTAACATAATTATCAAATTTATTATTGAGTTTATTGCATCCATAATAGGTATAATCAATACTTAATATATTGTTATTGCAAACATGTTGTACAGGGGACCTTATAGATAGTGTTTCAAACATGCACCCTGCTAGGGAAATTGGCTGCTAGGGCCTGCTAGGGTAGGTACAATGGCATTAATCGTTAGGTTATCCCTTGTTAATGCAATTTCTATGAATACAGAAATATTTTATAAGAGAATCTTGCGGTAAAATGAAGATAGCAAGCTGTTTTATAAAAAAATCAACAAATTTTATAGAATATAAACCCAAAACTCATGTAATTACGAGCCTTGATAACTGCCAGGGGGTCAGCTCACAATGAACGCCACTGTACATTCATATTTTAAGCTACTATCTGCGGGATTGTGCCTGAACGCCTCTAAGGCCGAAGCCAACCTAGCCAAATCCGGCAAGGATATGCTCACTGTGGAGTCCCGAGAGTCGGGAAGCTCTAAACAATGTGACTTTACAAGTGCTTTACTTCGTATGGCGTGACGTCGAAGCCCATTTGGAACGAGGGGATCGGTGCGTACCTACACGTGCACCACGGCGCCTCATGGTCCGGATTGAACTCAGTTCGATGTCGGGGCTCGGAATAGTCTGTAAACGACTTACGATAACACTCTTAGTTTGTAATGCAGCTTGTAATTATGGTCAGATTGTAGCGAATTGAAAAGACGGATTCTAAAGTTAGTTTACAGTGTCAAAAAAACAAATTATCTACTTACCTCAAAAATAACCAACACTATCTTTAATACATAACGACATTTCGCACGGCTCTCACCGTAATGGTGTAACTCGCCAAACCAATGTTTTTAACCATAGCGCAAGGATTGATCACTAATCCAATGTTTCAGGTGATAACGCAAGACGGTCAGACAATACCAGTGGAAATTAATGGATTCGGTCACGAGGGCGAGGTAAGAACTTCATAACACAAAATATCAACCCGCAGTCGACTTTGCTCGAGGCAAGAGTTTATTTTCACAAGAGATTTAGCATATTTCTAAGAACTAACCCCCAAAAAAATAGCAATGGAAAAAATAATCGCCAATTTTCGATCGGTAATAAATAATTATCATCATCAGTATACGTACACTGCTGAACGTAGGCCTCCCCCAAACGCGACGTATAAAATCTGCAGATCGTACACACAATTGTTATCAGGCGGGAATCGAACCCGCAACCTCCTGCGTCGCAGGCGGACCTTTGCCCACCGCGCCACATCGGTCGTCAAATCGATAAAAAACAATCAATAGGAAAAACTAATTAATTTAATTTCTTTCCAGGAGTCGCCGTTGCCTGAAGCTTCTGTTCACGAAATAAATATTAAAGAGAATGATAACTCTTCCGTCACTCACTACTACACAATAGTATAAGTTACTGCCTTGAAAAACCCCAACTATTTAATTAAGTTTTATTTACAAATACGTAAGGTTTAGATTATATTAGAATCAGTAAGGTAGATTTCACAGTTGATTTTATTTATGGGGATAGCATTGCTATTGTAAGCAATATTGGTCGATCTCTCTTACATCGTTTTTTATAATTTAATCGGAACATCTTTGTTTTAATTTGATTGCTAGAGCGGGGTATTTATTTTATAAGAGTTAGTCACAATCTTACTGAACTGTTTATTGATTTTAATTTTTAAGCCAGAATTTAGAAAGAAATTGTAATTACTTAAAATAAATAACATAATTTGATTGCTTCTTTCTATTAATTACTAAATCAACCCCTGCACAGCCTAGTCCAGCCTAACAGAATGACGAAATAAAACAACAGAATAATATGAAATTCAAATATTATTTCGTTATGCTTTTAATACAATATATTTTGCATACCATATATACTATTCGGTAGTATATTATTGATGACCAATCATTAAACAATGAAAATTTGACATTCATCAATTCTCGTTTAACATTCTTTTAATAAATAGCAGTATACAAAAACAATTATTTACAGGGTAAGGCAGTATAATTACCACGTAAAAGGTGCCTTGTCTTAATTTTAGCTATACAAGCAGTAAAAAAATGGAAATTGAAATAACGTTAAACGAAGGTAAGTGAACAGAATACAATAATCATCTTAATATTAACTCCAGTCAAATAATTACTAACGAGTTACATTACAATAACAAATAAGCGATAATTAGTTTGTGAAATTGTTATTTCTTTATAATGTGAGGGATACTTTACAATGAAAATATATCGAATCGCGCATCACCCGCCGAACTGAGACAATTTGATTATAATTTGGAACGTATCGGTACCGACCATCTCACTAACACATATGGCAAACATTACACAGATAACACATTCAAATATCGACCTACCGCGTACAGCACAACGCACAGAATCCAACGAAGCGAGATGATGCAGCTTGCCTCCAGTAGTCTAGAGTATCACAGCGCAGCGTGACACGTCATCGCACTCTAGGCCCCTAGAGCGGACTTAAAGACACGCTAGAGTGGCCTTAACACACTAGAAACCTAGAGTGGCCCCGAAGACGGCCTCAACTGCGCACAAAAGCTCGAAACATGAAAATAATTACAAAACTAAACTAAGCGAGCACAATTCAACTTGATACATTATCAAAGGAACCGCGAACGTAAATAAAACCCTAACATGATTCGAGTTACGATCTAAACCAGCCTAAAATACACCCTCTAATTTATCAGTGGTTAAGCTTGTTAAAAAAACACGATTTCTATAACCGATACAATTAAAATGATAATTATATAACTTCACGATTGAAAATAAAATAGATCACTTAAAATTTTGTCACAACTAAGTTTAAAATACTTTTAAAAATTTGTTAAATTTAGCTCTACCACATGAATAAATAAGAAGGCAATGCCATTTGTCGTCCGACGACTTACTCAAATCACATGACTCGAATGATGCCGGACGATGGCGAGCGAATCGATTCAAACAACACAGCTCGAGGGATAGCCGGGACATTGGTAACACAACCCTGGTAGTACAGAATATCTTTAGATACACAGAAGGAATCAACTATTTATAATGAACTTAGTAATTGCAGCTTTATTACTTTGGAGTTAGCGTATAACTTAATGAAACCTTGTACTTGAGTTTTGGAGTTGTGTTGCCAACATACACAGCTAAAAATGCACTAACCGATATAAAAATAATGGACACTGGCACTAAAGCCCTACCTAGGAGGCTGACTCGATTGCCGGCGACTAGATAGCCTAGTTTACACCGAGCGAGTGACTGGGCCGAGTTACTTGTAAATGGTCATTTAGTCTCAAAAAAATCAATCAAGTTTTAAAGTTACAAGTATAAAAAAAAACAATAAAATTGAGTTTTTATCAATACCTTAACAATTTTAATAACATTCCATCATCAATCATTACATCGGCCATAACCGATCCAACACAAATAAAATTAATCCTTGCCAAGTATACACCGGTAAATGTATTCTTACATTGATAATAAAAGGTAGTCATTTTCATCTCGTGAAACGATCATATAAAACAAAAACACAAATGTGTGTAAATACCCCGCTAAAAGTGCTTTATTATCCCATTTCTGACGCCATAATTTAAGCTATAACTTTTGTAACAAAAGAAAGGCATTTCTTAATAAATGGCATTAAGTCTTAAAGTCCCTCGGCCCGCACTACTCGCTGTAACTTGAGCCGTGGTGGTGCCATGGCTGCATCTATATGACTAAGGCCATATCCTTTTTGCTAGGGAGCTGAACCTTCTTGCCCTGCCAGAGAGAGTTGTGTATCGTGAACGCGTCAATCGTCACAGTCAAGTGCTTCGTGTGGATTTGCGAGAAGCATTTGCTGCCGGAATTGTATCTGGAAAGACAGGAAAAGTTAATTATAACCTGCGTATTTATAGTTTTTTTTATACTTATAGAGTGGGATTTGTCTCATAGAACCCTGCGCTGCGATGACATGACGTCATTAACGTTATATCTCATACAGCCCTGCGCTGCGAATCTAACTAAGCGGAGGGCCTCATTCTCAATATATTTTTTGTGAAGTACAGTTGTTATAAGCTCAGAGTACCTAGGAGAGAACAATAGGGGGAAGGGTGGGTAATTTCTGGATATGATTTAATAATTTGTGGGGACTAAACTGAAATTTTAAGTTATTCGTATCATGGAATTTCTAAAAGCTGGTTAACATCGATCAAGGGCTAGTGCGCATAGGGTATTTTAACAAATAAGATCATGATCTACCTCTAAACATCACCGATGTGTGTGTTTTTATTACACAACAGTCAAAAATACGTTTACCCTAGTGCTGGGCAAAGACCTCCCTACTTTTATTCCACTCTTCTCAGTCTTAGGCCTTTTACAAAAAGGTGACAAATTCTACAAAATAGTAAAGAAACTCACTTGAAGAATTTATCGAACATCCTATCATTAACGTTTTTGGGTCCGGTGCCGTACAACTTAGTGACCTGCTCTGAATCAGGACAGTAGCTGTATAGCGCCCGGAACTGACATCCAGCGTCACGGAACAGCACGAGGAAGTGTTTGCTTTCGGAGCGGGCGATCTCTTCGAGCACCCGTCGCTTGGCCTCCGCGTTTACCGCGCCCGGGAACACGCAGTACTCCACCGCGTTCAGCATTATACCTCGGTTGGACTTCGTGGCCGGTTGCTTGTATAACCGAGGACCTGTAGGGGAACATTGTTTTTATATTTGTGATTGGAATGGGTCAGTTAGCATCACTGATTTCGACATATTTGTAGGCACCTCAAGCGGTAATTTCTAAATTTAAATTTATCTTTTCCGTTTATGCTAAGCCGAAACACAGTGATGAAAACTCACACATGTTGTACCTAATTGAAAGCTGTATTCAATTTATTGTATCCTACAACTACTCGAACTTTTCTAACGTATACTAGATTTGATTTAACATTGACTCTACAGTTTTATTGTTTTAGTAAACATTTGGATATGCTGTCAAAAGTACGGAGTGAATTTGCTTTCAAAAATTTTTACACTAGTATTAGTTGCAAAATGCGTAGTGTATTGAATGCACAAAATAAATGGCGTGCCGTGATAAATTTGTGAGTCAAAACGTTTGTGAGTAAGCGAATGTTGATGATGCAAACTCTTTGTTAGATCAAAATGCTCGTCACAAAACCATGCCTTAGGAGTATTGTTAACAAAGTTCAAATCTTGTTGGCATGACATCGCTTCGGTGTTCCGTTACTCGTGGACTCAACTCGTGTCTCTATTTACGTGTGCGATTATTGACTATCTACCTAACTATCTACGTAAAGACCTTTGCCTGAACTTCGATTCGATCGATTGGATCTTGCTGAGGGAATAAATTGAGGGATTTAGTTTTCTGTTCTGATCAATGATAAACACACTATGCTACGTCAATCAACATCCCCACTTTTAAGGAATTTACAAAATATTTTGGTCATGAATTTGATTGTATCAAAGAAACTAAGAGTTATTGCTGTTGTATAAAAATGTATTCCATCCAAAAAGGAAAATCAATTACATTTTTAGCATACATTTGGAGTCGCAACAAAACATACCGAAATAAAAATAATATTTACCTATTTGGAACAAGTTACAAAAAAATCATGAAATTGTAAGAAAACGATAATACGCGCAACAGTCAGAAAACTGAGTTACGAGTATAATAACGCCCTCCTTCGAATACCAGATAAATCCTTATATAAAATTCCTAAATAAAATAAGTCTACTACTACTAATGTTTTTCACTAAGACTCACCCGAATAATCCATAATAGAAGAATGCGTGGAACTGACATCCGATGCATCATCAGGGTGGTTCCTCCGCTTGCCGATGGCGCCGGGCAGCGACCCCGGGCCGGAACCGGCGGGCGAGCCTAGTGCACGGAGGCCGGGCGAGGCGGCGCGGCGCGGGGGCGTCGCGCGACCCAGGCCAGAGTCTACACGGACATACATACTGACTAGTGGGCTAAACGTTCACTTACTCTAACCACCACCTTATTGATATCCTCCTATCCTATATTTGTCAATCTTATCCCCGCGACATCCCAGTAAAAAATAATAAAATGTTTTTTAATGACCACGGCTTGCCTCGTGAGGGGGCCGCTAGTAATGTGTACACATCTAAGTGAAATAGCTAATAAATAATATTGTATATATAATTTTTTAAGATATAACATTTTTTTGTATTGATTCCATCTAACCTCAATCCCCGACCTCAGGCCTGGGCGAGGCGCGGTGTTTTGCGTTTGCGACCCAGGCTGAAGTCTACACGGACATACATACTAGTGGGCTAGAGAATATAAGTTATCCACCATCGAATTTGTGTTGTTTGACCTAGTTTCTACGTATTTCCCCATAAAATCTCATCCTGAAAAGATATCTGACTTGAAAATGTTAATAATGCCCATAACATCTCTGCAAACATTCAGGGCGCGAAAAGTGCACTAGATATAATAATATGTAACTTAGATGCACATAAGCAACAGCCTTTTTATTTGGTTTAATTAACTGCTCACACACTTTATTTTGAAACGCAAATAAATATTTTTCTATTCTACTTTTAAGAAATTTTGGAATATTTCGACTCTTCTCTATAGTCTTATCCGTAGTGATTGTTCAAAGGACAACCACTTTAACAACACATATTAATTTATTACACAGAATACAAAACAACAAATAGGCAATTATTTATAACAAATAAACACCATCCTCTTTACCGTGTTAACTTTCACAGTCTAATATAGCTGACATATTTTGTGGTAAAAATTTATTGACATGCGTAGTAACAGGACATTGAATAAATTTAGACATGGAAGACACATGTTTGTGATTTAGACAGAATTTAAAAGATATATCCTACTTTCAGTAAAGTAACATGTACCCAAGTTAGTAACCAATTATTTAATTTACTGACTAGCATAACATTTAAGTTATCATTTAATGTGAAATTTATATTCTTTGAATAATCATTTGGTGTAGTCTTGATAAAGCGTAAAATACTAAATGTATTTGTGTACACAAACTACATACATTACAATATCCATTTCTCTAGCGAAGCGAAATAAAAAGGCAAAAATTAACATAAGAAGCGCATTTAGTATTTTACGCATAGAAATACATAATTACTTCTAGCTACATACATACGTATGACTAAAAACTATTGGGATATATTATATTTAGCTTATAAAAGCGTAAAACACATTTACAACCGGTTACTTTTAGAACTACACAAACTAGTTATGAATATGTTGAAATATACAAGATGATGATATATGTACCTACGAACAACTACCGGTAAAATAAATATTTTTAAAATTTCTCTTTATATCTCGATTATATATGTTTAATTTATAATTTTAAGTAAGTTTTTTCATATTAGATTCAAAGGCATCACAGTTAATATGTAGGAGGTAAAATAAATGAAAATAGGGAAATAGTGTTCGACAAACGAATATAAAACATTTAATATGGGCACAAATTAACTAATAAATAAAGGTTGTAACGTGTTTTAACGAATACCAGACGATGTCACACCAACACCATAAATTAAAAGTCATGCTCTAACGACGAACCAAATAAATATAAACAGCGACGACCCAATATTATACCATACCATTAATAAAATGTAGTAAGTATGTACGAATGTAACAGATAGAATACATATTGCCGATGACCAAACTGAATATAATGTGCACAAGACGAAAGAGCACTCGAGAGGCGATGAGGCAATTGGCGAAAAATTTGTATCCATAAATTTGTAACATAATGTAAATATTTTTCTTTAGAACTCAAACGAGACGTAGAACCCGTATGGCGTTCGATTTGGTCCATTGCTTCCAGGTCATTGCTTTAATATTAGTTAACTTGTAATAATAGTTTTAGTCGTATCTGTAAATTTGCATTTTTTGTATGTAATTTAGAGAAATTCACGATTGAAATACCTCATCAGCGACCTCCCGAGTGCCAAGAAAAGAGCAACATAAAAGAACCCAACGCACCAAAGCGTATCACCGGCATGGCATACCAACGTGAGTCAAGCCTTAACGAGTGTCGCTCGATCTTACCGCACAGGTTCATAAGAGAGCTTGACTTCCGTCCGGCCTTAAAGTTATTCTGGTAACTCGTATATTTAGACCTTCCACGAGCCGATTGTGGTTCCTCATTCACACGCTCTGAAATGTATCCTACACATGTCATGCTCCGCATCTTTGCTGCAGCGATGGATCGCATGCACCCACAAAAGCTGGCTTCGGTTTACACGCAAACAAAATAAATCTATCAACGCAGTTAACTGCAATATACAAATTTACACAATCTGGAACCAATTTCAGTAAATGCGCGGAAGGTCTGGCGGCGCGTTTTGAAATTTGGAAAAAAGCAAAAACCTCCTTTATATAAATTTATATGCAACTACATAATGGCCAATAATATCAAGCATAATTTAGCGAATCAGAGTGTGTCTAATGATCTATATTGCGTTGCTGGAATGAGTTGTACACATATAAAATATCAAATTCAAAAATAAATAATAAAGTCCAAGCTTTCTACCAAAACATAATCAAAGAAGCCTTGTAAACCAACTGTGGGAGCCGTAAAGGAATACATATAAAAACGGTGTTTTTGTTGTTCAAGCCAAAAAAGGGTTCATTCAAAGGGAACACTTGTTTCAAACAATTATTTAATGTCTATAATATCCTGAACAATTTGAGACTTTCCACGATAAAATAACTTATTCAGGATATATTAGACATCGTTTTTCATTGTAAAAAATAAGAAAAACTCAAGACAAAATCACACTGATTGATATTGAACTGCATTAATTTAATCAAATTTTTATACTTTTTCGGATGCAATTCCATATCAACAGTAATTTAAAACATTTTTATTCTAGTTCTATTCGTAAATAACATTCCAGGACACAAATCGTAGAAAAACAGAGAGTTGTTCTCAAAGTGTCACAAAAATTTAAACCAAAGGAAATGTTA
This sequence comes from Eupithecia dodoneata, assembly GCA_947044415.1. Taxonomy (NCBI): domain Eukaryota; kingdom Metazoa; phylum Arthropoda; class Insecta; order Lepidoptera; family Geometridae; genus Eupithecia; species Eupithecia dodoneata. Next base: position 12,092,278 of record OX345658.1, on the reverse strand, counting down.
TCTATGAGTAGAATGAGCATCAACAGCAAAAAGCGATCGGAGGGCTGATTACAGGTTCATTTAACGAATTTGATAAATTAATCACTTTGGAAGGTCATCTATTACTTTCTCTTATTTTGTCGCAATTCTCCACGATTAGTTGACTAAAAGCTACGTTTGAAATAAAACTCTCAACAATACTAAGAAAAAAATAAAACTTACGATTGAGCTTTTTGATAGGTATCGTTAGTGATTTTTTTTTACAATTTGGCCATGTCTGATTCCCTGTTCAGCAAGGCGATTATGAAAAAATCTTTGAATGCAGTTTAAATCGTATTTAAAATCAAAATGAAGTCTTCTTGCAGTAAAATTTTCTATCTACAATATTTAAGGTACCTTCCCTACATGTGGCATGGCTGTGGGACGCCCTGTACATAAAGGCCTCATCGATTTCGACGACGGCGACCACATTACGGATTTCTTTTTCTATCATGAGCTCTAATTTTTTTTATAGGCAGATACCAAGAAGTTCATTGAACATGTAATCGCCCCCGTCTGTTAGTGTGTAGCTGAGCGAGACAGATAGCGTGTGACTTACCGCGCGACGTTTTGCACGAGCCGCGGCGCCCGAGCGGGCCGCTCGACGCGCTGCCCGGGGACATGCCGCCCCGGTCTTCTACTGGGGAATCTGAAACATGCGGGGAAAACTATTCAACAATCTGTTACCTACCTTTTGGACTTAGCCTTAAACCTCATTACATATAACCAAGGGGGAGGGGATCACGTGATTAATGGAGGGCCCCAAACATGGGACGGCGCCGCTATTAGGGGGCTTTCCCACTGAACGGAGGGGAGCCAAGCAAGCATTAATAATCCTATCAATCATTCTTCATTGTTAACTTTTAAATGTGTTTGTACCTTATGTTTCATAATGTACCTACATATCTTTGTATTGTTGTAGTCGCAAATATATTCTTTATCTATCTAACTACCGATGTGGGTAGTCGATGTAGTGGATTACGTTCCGCTTTATGTCAGTGAGAACGCTCTTTCGCAGGAGGCACGATAACAAGCAGAAAACGTAATTGCATTAACATTACAGTATAGTATCATTTTAAGCAAGGAAGGTGCAAGTATAAATGATAGGAAGGTTTAAAACAGCAACAAAATAACAAGGATTAAAAGTAATTTAAAACGGGATATTTACCATGATTCGATTTTTTGAGTTTACCAATATATCACACAGTTTCATGCGCCATGATCACGGAATAACACGAAATCATGGTAAATATCCCCTTTTAAATGACTTTTGTGTGAATAACCATGATAATCCCCCCAACCTTCCCATGGTCCTGCCAACCTTGCGGTTACACGGACCGAAACTGTGAGAAAAGAGTCACTCGGGCGGGTGACTGCAGACTCAACAAATCCTACGCACTTTGTTCCGAACCTATGATAGTTTCAAAAGTGTTAACATAAGGATTACCTCGATAAAGGCCGGCGCGCTCCGCCAGGCTGTCCTGCGAGCCTCGGTAGTAGTCGCGCCGCATCGTGCCGCCGCCTTTACACACGACACCAAACGGAAAGGGGAAAACAAAATAAAACATCACGGGACTGCGCTATGCTGAATATACGGTACGTAGTTTCTTCACAGGATTAAAGAATGATCTTTAAACACTCATAACTAACAAACAAGGCAATGTATTGTAAGAGTTTGATTTCAAGTTTCGGTAACAATGGTCAAAATTGGCAATGAAGATGGCACAAAATACTAAATTAATTTGACACAGAAAGTATACCATACCTTCTTTTTATTTCTATCGAACAAAAAGAGATGGCAACATTTTAGAGCGGACAAATTGAAATCCACACCATTCTGTAGATTTCATTTAGTAATCAAATTAATGACTGCCGTTATAAGGCCCGTATTATGATTTTTGCTTAGTCATCGATCTCTGCTAGAGTAACACTTTTCTATGACATAAACGTCACTCACGTATATAATATCTATGACGGAGCAAGCTTTCATAATACGGGCCTAGTTGTAGAAACTATAAAACCTAGTCCGTTTTTCAGCATAACTCATCTCATTTAAACAGAACAACAAAAGGGGACTAACAAAACATATATCAGTCTAGGGGAATTAGCGTGCTGGTTGTAAAAGTAGTGTGCACTCAAGCAAACATAAACTTTATATAAACTAGTAGTAACGAAACATCACGACTAGCGTACAATGGAAGACGAGTAACTTTGTACCTTTTTGTCGGCCCCTTCGATCATGATTTATCAGTCTATAACTGCCCATTGCTGGCTGTAGGCCTCCTCCAAATCATATTGGTCTTGGACTGATCCAAGATTCATGACGACGATGTAGTGTAGACTCGACGTTAGTGTTCCAAGGTTTCGCAATCGACCATCGTACGTCATTGACCCGTCTTTACCAGTACCTTCATTGATTCAGTTTCTAATAAAGAATCTGAATCACAGTACAGAGTTACAGGTCTTGGTTCTTGGAATGAACATTCATCCTTAATACGTAAGTACCTACTACTTACATCGAACAACTTGCCGAGATAAACTCCCTTAGTTTCTCAATAACAAATATTACCTGCTAGATTAGTACTAGAAGGTTGCTTAGTATGCAGCATGCCCTCCGCTTGGTGCAACGCGCCGCTGTCGACGTGGATGGTCTTAGGTCGGGCGCGCGCGCCGGCGGCGGGGCGGCGCGCGCGCGGCGTGCTCGCGTGCCGGTCCATCGTGCCCGCTTTGTGCTCCATTGCCATGAACTCGGACTTGTCTAGGACTTTGCCCTGGAAGGAAGTGTTTGTTGTAAGGAAAACTACGTAATTCAAAGTACTTAAGATGCTTAGGCCGGCAAGGTGGGAATGACGACCTGCGAAGAACTGCGCGCAGATGCTGTATGCGTTTAAGTGAAGACAGGGCGCTATGGCGCTCATTGGGGGAGACCTATGTATGTCCCGCAGTGGACTAATATGGGCTGATGATGAAGACGCTTAGGTAGTAAAATGCTGGCGCATTAAATTAGACATATACTAGCGACTGGTAGGACTGCATTGCGAGAGGCATTTATATTGTCATAGAATAACTATTGCTATAGTGAAAATAAAAACTATTATTTTCTATGTACATTTTCCTTACAAAAATTAACTGGTTTTAGTAAATTCAAGAGGTCCTGAAAAATTACATTCACCCATTGCACCTACGCAAAGGAGTTTATAATACTGAAGAAAATAATATTTTCTCCGAAATCGGACCAATCAAGTACAAATTTAAGGTACATCTTTTATAACAGAAGTTCACAACTCTTACTTCTCTCTCTGCCTCTTCAATGGCCTTCTTCATCTTATACTGCTGTAGTATCAACTCTCTTCTCCTCGCCTGCTCCTCTTTTTTGGCCGCTTTTTGTTCCATGGCGGCCTCTTCCCTGGCCTTCCTAGCGGCGGCGGCGGCATCGGCGCGCGCGCGGGCCTCGTCCGCTCGCTGCCGTCTTTGTAGGGACATTAGCATTATACGCTCTTTTTTACGTTCCATTTCTTCGGCTGAATCCTGTGGGGGAAAGTTTATTGTCAATGAATATTCAGATACGAATGTATTTAGACGAAGGTTAATCTATTTAACCTTCGTCTAAATACATTAAATACAATTTTATTTGTTATAAGACTTACACAGAACATAATAAACTTAAACTAAGGTTTTAGTCATGTTTGAAATCGGTCTGGATGTTATTATAACTAAGACAAAAAAATTAAAGAGATACCCGAAATTCAAATAGTTGTGATATACCGAGTGCTTAGGCGTTTACTTATAACAGAAATAGTTAATACAAACTTACCGGATCAATATTGACTTCCCCTATAACAAGCGCGGCGGGCTCAGGCGCGGGCGCCCGCTGCGGCCGTTCCCTCTGAACTTCTCTCTCCACCTCATCGGGCCGCGCCGCGTTCTGCGAAGCCCTGTGCACCACAAACTGTTCCTCCTCCGCCGGCCTTAGCCTCTCATTCCTGTCGTTTCTGTCATTTCTCTCAATCCAAGTATTTTCCGGACTACGCTCCGGACTTTGAAAGTCTGATGAACGTTCTTTGCGTGGAGAACCTTTTTTCCGTAAAGGAGGTTTCGGCCGTTTTGGTTGCTCGTTATCGAAAGATATATAAAAACCTTTTTCGTTTGTTTCTTCAGGTTGCCTGAAGGAATTTCGGCCGAGCGACGGTCGAGTAGGGGATGGTATGCGGTAAGTTCGCGTGCCAGAGGAAATGTTTAGTCTGTCGATGCCTTGCCGTAGCGCGTCGTCTTCTGCGTTGCCGATAAAGGAGATGTTCTGTGGTTCCATGTCGTCTGGGGTGGGGCGGGGGGCTACGGGGGGGTTATGTGGAGTATGAGGGGTGTGCGGGGTGTGAGGGGAGTGGAGTTGGTGTAAGGCGACCGGTTGTTCCGTCCGTCTAGGCTCGGGCAATGAACCTTGCCTTTGCGGGGTCGGCGCGCGTCTTTGCGTAGGCGGGCTACCCGACACAGTATACGATAGATGATTCTCCGCTCCGTTTTGATATCGCTCGGTCGGATAGTGGACCTGGAAGGGCTGGTTGCCGCGCTCGTGGAGAGTGAACCCTTGTGGTTGCCAGCGGTCGGGTTGCGGTGGTGCGGGTTGCGGGGAGGGTGACCGCCAGGTTCGCTGCGGGCTTTCTCTGCCTGGTTGCGCGTATTGGTGGTTCTGTTGGTGTAGCTGAAAGGAAATTATACTTGTTATTATAGGTATAAGAACATGGAACAGACTTAAGTGTAGGGCTTTTTTATTCTGTGTTACTTTTTAGAAACAGTTAAGGTAAGTTATGCATGAGATTTGGCTGTCACTGTTTACTTAAGTGTAGGTAGCGCATTCAAACGTTGGTGCGTGTGTTTGCTTGTGTGTTTCTATGTTGTCAACGATCACGTCAATTTCTACATCTAGCAATATGAGCTCTACCGTACATGTGAATTCCTACCATGCCATTGCAATATGAGCTTTCTATGGGGTTACCATGCTATTTAACACATTACGCTAATTTTAGCGCGATTAACTCGTGTTAAGGCGCATTTTAACGCGAATAACTCGTGAAAAGGCGTTGTTCGCGCTTAAATGCGCCTAAACACGCGTTAATCGCGCTAGAATTAGCGAAATAGCGCTGGGATGTAGCATGGTAGTACAGTAGACAAGGTCACAAACCTGCCAGCCCCTCGGCTCCTGGTTCTCGTGTTGTATCTGCGCATGCTGCGCCCACGTGCGGCGCTGTGGTGGCGGGCTCTCGTGCAGGTAGAACTGCCCACGGGTGGGCTCGATCTCGCGGTACTCGTAGGGAGGCTGCTGGTAGTACTGCGGGATGTGCGGCGTGGAGCCGAAGCTCCCCAGTGCGTTGCGGGAGACGTTCTGCTGTGAGCTGAATTGGCTGTGCTGGAATGGGATGCGCTCGTCAGCATTTTTCGTTTGGTGTAGGATAGGAAGTGGTATTGCCCAGTGTTTTATTTATTTGATCTAAGATTGTTATTGAATTTAGGGATCGTTTACTTTATCTTCTAAAACTTGTATTTAGAATGCCCTGAGAATTGAATGCATGGAATCTCGTTTGTCTGATCCAAAAAAGTAAAGCGAAGTTGTTTATACGATTGCAAATGAAAAAAAACAAGAGTTCCATAAACAGTAAAACATTAAACCATCGTTTTTTTTTGTCATGGTTAAATGTACTTGTTAGACTTCTAAGGCTTGAAATATATGGACACCCAAACATGTAACAACTTGGCAAACAACTGGGCATAAATGATAACTCCTACAATACCCCATATATTATAAGTGAACAAAGCACATGCATCTTTGGAGTCATGGATCTCAGGTGACAAAGGAAAGCAGCTAGCTTTATTTTAAACTACTAAGTAATGGAAGAAGCAGGCGACACCACCTTTATTCTATTGTTTATTTCTGTATTGTTTTCTGTTTTGTGTGTTTTCTATATATCTATCTATCTACGTGGTAAAACTCTCCGATAACAGAGCATTGTATCTCAAGGCAAACTTGGAATGTGCTCTACAAAGCACTGCCTTCCGGTGTCAAACTCGAAATTACAGTACCCGGCAATAAATTTTGTACATCGACCTTTGGAAAGAGCACGCTAGTGCGACAGAGATAACAGTCGAACGAAGCCGAAATTAGCCGATTGTCTCTTTCCAAAGGTCCATGTACAAAATTTATCGCTGGGTACTGGACAAGCAGATAAAGCTTAGCATAGATCTTCATTTTCCTGTAATCATTGGCAACCATACCCCATAATGAATTCGATAGTACAAATAGGGCTTTTACAGTGTTCAACTGTGTTATAATAATAATAATCATTTATTTCAGGTTATGTTTCATTCAGAATTCAGAAAAATAAAGCCATGCTTTATAAAGATAGCATATTAGTTATGTTGTGCTATTTTCCAAGATATACAGAATCTCATAATGAAATAGGTACTTTTTCTGTAGTTTTAGTGATTTTAGAAACAAACAAAATAATAGATTTTAGTTACTTACCAATTGTGGAATGTTTTGAGGAAATTGTTGATAGGGCGATTGATTTTGTTGCATCTGTGGCATTTGTTGCTGAAAGAGCTGGTTCGCTTGCTGTTGCTGAAATAGCTCTTTAGCTTGTTGCTGCTGAAAAAGCTCTTTAGCTTGTTGCTGTTGAAATAACTCCTTCGCTTGTTGTTGTTGAAAGAGTTCTTTAGCCTGCTGTTGCTGCAACAGCTCCTTCGCTTGTTGCTGTTGCTGTAAAAGCTCTTTCGCTTGCTGCTGTTGCTGGAAGAGTTCTTTCGCCTGTTGCTGTAATTGCTGCTGTTGGTGCTGCAACTGCGCTTGTTGTTGCTGATGCTGTTGCTGTTGCTGGATTTGTGATTGCTGGCTCGCGAGCCGTGCGATGTCGCTCTGAATGTCTTGGAGGCTGGAGTTCATTCTGTAAATGTTTTATGTATTTAAATGGAGAAGTTTCATCATCATCATCATTTGTATCCTATACTCACTCATAAGGTCGAGGTTGATGAAATAAAAGCTGGTTTTATCTTGAGAAATAATATGAGAAATTATCCAAATCGAGGTAAAATTAAAATATATAGTTCTGCGTGACCAAAAAATGTGAATTAATGTTGGTAATGTACCCTGAAGTTGGTGCCATACATCACGGCCCATTCATCAAGTAATGGACATCATTATATCAAATCTTACATTAGCCACGAAATCATGGTGTACTTTTATATTCAAATGAGTGATATTGAGACCGAAGTAATTCATATAAATCATTTTGATGGAACGAGGTTGTTTCTCCACTTGTGGCTTGTTTGGGAAGGACTATGTACAGCAGTGGGAGTATGTGGGTCATGATGATGATGATGAATGAATAAAGTTATTTTTAAGGTAAAAATGTATTCTTACTTGGCTAGAGATTGTTGGTACTGCTCGAGAACTACGTTCTCCGCCGCTTGACTCGGAGGATCCACGACCATTTCCTATAGAAGAAATAATGGGAAAGTTATGAATAGATCTTTTAGTGTTGGTTTTAGTGAACAACTTGAATATTATACATCAATGGCAGCAATACTCAGTGTGGAGCCGATACATGAGACAAAAACTCAAATAGAAAATATTAAAAAAAACAAAAAGGTTTGTTTTTCAAGTTATAAATAGATGATTTTGATAGAGGTATAAAATATAGTTGTTTCTTCCCTTATAGCTTAGTTTGGAAAGGCCTATGATGAAAGGTACCTGCTTTTTCTTTTTATCGATTATTAACTTATTATACTGATATAGTAAGTGCTAAAACTCTAAGTAGCGTTAGTAATACTAGTGAGTTCACCTGGTTTGTCCCCTCCTGCTTGTGGTCGTCGTCGGCCGGCGTTCGCGCGCCTTTCCCCTGCAACACGCCGTGCAACCGCCACCGTAACACAACGTTGCAACATGCATACAACTCTATTGGTATACAGAACTCGTAAGTTATGCATTTGGGACTAATTTTATGGCAATGAGGGTTTTCGATTTGATTTGATTTAAAATAAAAACAATAATATTAAATACCGCGATAGATGGCCATAGCGTCGTTTTACCAATGGCAAATAGGAAAACGAATATGAAAGATGAAATTCGCATGTTCATTGGCAATACGACGCAATCATGACCCTCTAATGGGCTTACTTTACTTCGATTTAGAATCCAAAATATTTTATGGCAACAAAGACAATTAATGAATTAAAATATTATTCGACGAAAGCTGATAAAAATAAAAAGTCATCAAGAAAACAGCAAGGTTATGTTATCACTAAAAAATTAAACAAACAAACTTTAACAACGCATAATTTCGCATATAGAGCGAAAATATTTAAATTTTAATTCGAAAACGAAATTTAATTGTTCTCCCGTAGTCATCAATTAAATTATGAATAAAACCAAAAATTGTTTCGAGTTGTGCTTTGCTTCGTTGATACCAATGTCGTTAAATATTTTGCACCAACATTCATTGCGTTTTGAAACCCCTTTGTATACAAAAATATCCAGATTTTTAATCGGAGTAAAGGTTTTTTGCAAATCGAAAGCCCCAAAGCCTCTAATTGACTTTTTGGGGGATGATAATTTTCATTTAGTGTTTTATAATAACCTAGTAGTTCTGGCGGATGTCCTGTATACCAATAGACTTTCATGCTGTCAAGTACAGTGTCACATATTCCTACAATCAATAATGTGCTTTTTGCAACAACCGGTAACTAAGTATTGTGGTTTTGTGTAGTGAGTTATTAGGAATTTGTACTCAAATTTACTTAGAAATTAATGCCAATTTACATTGCAACGAGAAATTTGTGAAACTGAATTAAGTTATGATACTGATTGATTGTGGTAGGTTTCTACAGTAGATATAATATAAAGGTAATGATTTAGAAAAAGAAGCATCTATTTGATATATGACTGAGAAAATCAGCAAAGTCTTATAAAAATTAATTCAGCAGCTATTCGAAAGCTCAGCCGAAATACGAATTCAATCAAAAATGATATTGCAATGCGCTAATTGAGTGAGGAAAATTTAAATGTATAATTTAATGGTTATTTCAACGAGTGTATAAAACTCTAAGCTGTGTAAGCATATATGATCTAAACTGTACAGTTTACAAAAATAAAGAAATAAAGGGAAAACTAATTGGGAATAAAACCGGCCACTCACCAAGGAGGCCAACTGGTATTGCAAATATGCATCCTAAATAAATAGAAACAAATTAATTTAGGCTCTGTATGAGACGAAATAAGGTTGAGAAAGAACGTAATTAGTAACAGTGTGCTTTAGTAAATTAAGAATCAGTTATTTATACGTTCTTATGTTATTTATTGGTTTTGTTACGTCCATTATTTAAGAGTTTTATTTCTACTATAGTAATTATATCATGCTTTAAAGAATACAGTAATTTATACAAATAGTCAAACAAACCGAACCCCTGACGTCTAATAGATGCATTCAAAGTTCTCCAAAATCTCACTTAAATTAATTGCTACTTAAGTGTGAAATTTTCTCAAAAACAAACAATCCTCCAAAACAAAGCGTAAACCACCTCAAAACTTTATGTAAATAATTTACAACAATCATTTACAAAACCTTTCAACCCAACCACAATCAACAAACAAAAGCCAAGAGAAAACATATTTTTTGCTACATTACTCTTTAGAACTAACAAATAAAAACAATCATATACAAAACAGAAAAGACAACTCAACCTGTACTTCAGACATTCGATAAACTGCTTTAACCCAACAAATAAAAAAGTATAACCCAACCATAATAATCATTCACAAAACATCACAAGGACTAGACAAACGGACAACAGATATCTGGATAACTCTAGACCCAGGAAAAGTAAAAACTTTAGTCCAACAATCATTCACAAACAAAAAACAAGGAAGTATTTCATATACTTTACACAACCTCTTAGACCCAACAAATAAAAAACTCTAACCCAACCATAACAATCATCCACAAAACATAACAAGAAGAACAACCAAGAGAAGTAAAAACTTTAGTTCAACAATCATATACAAACAAAAGACAAGGAAGTATTTCATATACACAACCTCTTAGACCCAACAAATAATAACTATCAACACAAAATCAGTTAAAAATCTCAACTCACCCTAGTAACAGCTTGCAGAAAAGCCTGTTGCCCCAACTGTTGCCGCTGCCGATTGACTTGCATCTCCATCTTCCGCTTATCTTGTTCGATCCGTCTCCGCTTCTCTTCGAGCTTCAGTCGGATGTTGTTGAGCTGGGCGGCCATGACGCCGCCGGATTGTGTGCCCGACATGTCGTCGGTTAGGTCGTCGCCGTCTGGGGATGCAGTTAATTATAAGCATTGAATAAACGCGATACATACCCGTTGTATTAGTGCTTATAATAATGTGTTCAGATCGCGTAAGTTTAAAAATATTTATTGGGGATACAGTTGTTGGTTAGCTTTAGAAAGCTTGTCTTATAATGAGCAGGCAGTTTAGATAATTTATATAAATTCAGCAAACCCGTAAAAACATTAAGTGTCCAGTTTTTTTAGATCGGGTTCATTAACCTTTATATATACCATAATATCTGAAAATGTATAATCGGAATATCGGAAACTTTCAGACATTTTCAAGCTGCGATGAACTCTGCGGCGTAATTGGCGAACGTCCGCCTAAAACACAGGTAGCGACTTCGATTCCCACCCCAAGACAAATGTTTGTATGATCTGTTATATCTGTCGTATTGTGTAAAATATCAGTATATTTGTATCAGTTCAGTAATACGCTACACAAGCTCTGCTTAGCTTTGGGCTAGATAATGCCGTGTGAATTGTCCTCCATATTTTAATAAAATACATCTAGGGAAGAGTAATAAAAATAGTTCGGACTCACTCGGCTGCTCCTGCTGCTGGTACTGTTGCTGCCACGTGGTGGTGTTGGTGGGCGTGGAGAAGGTCGTCGTTTTCCGCCTGTCTGTCTGTTCGGCCTCGTTCTCTATGTACGGAGACGGCAGACCTGGATAAAGATGGTTGTTAGATGCTGATATTGGTTAGTGGAATCAGCTTAGACCTCACATTTTCTCTAAGTCTCTGTCTGAGGGTTTTGTTTGTTTTTTGATTGCAGATTGATGAGCAGATCTTTTATTTAATGACCAACCTAATATCGTAAACGAATCGCGGTCTGATCACATAATGATCACGCTAGCATGATAATCTAGACGGGGAATTCTCTAGGGAACAACTGACAAAAATGACATCGGAATCTTTAAATATTTCTATTTTTTTTATTTCTCCAACAACCAATTTACGCATAGTATAATATGCTGTGCCAAGTATGACATGTGTTCACCTACGGTGGAATAGATAAAACCTTGTCTAGACTGTTCATGCTATCGTTGCTGGAAAAAAAACAGTCTAAATTTGGGTTTGATAAATTGCTGAGCTGACCAACTATTATCAAAACACATTCTACACAGGATCTATTTTCGTAAAAGGAGTATGTGGTCATATCATTTAGCGGCCATTTTAGACAGAAACATCAGTTACATTTACGTGTGAAATAGTGCCAATGTGCGTCTTCTGTCGATAAAATGTGGCGCTAAACAAAAGCGTTTGCTTTGCAACAAAACAAACGATAACGAAAGCGTAAAGGGAAAGCTTACTTTGCTAGAAATACGAGGACAACGCGGCCAATCATGCAAAAAGCTAAGAACTAAGAAAGCGAAACAATTTTGAATACGTAGTGACGTATTTCGACGTATGTTGCACTTGCTTCTGTCTGCGAAAAGTTAAAATAAGAATCATTTAATTATTTCTACACGCAGAAATTCAGAATTCGACATGGTCACGTATTCAGGGCGGAGTCGTATCAGAGAAATGCATTTACGACGTTATCCACGGTGTGTCACCCAAAATACAAAATGGCAGGCGCTATCGAAGTAGATTTTTCAAGTAGTTTTCTGTTAATGCCGGGATTGAAGGTGTATTGTATGTGTTTACTAATCAGCGGGTGCTTACTGGCTGATCAGACAGAAAGATATCAGATATTAGCTTGAATTAATAAACGATTACTATGTATATGAGGAAAAAATCAAAATGGCGGACGCCATCCACCTTCACCAAACACCACAAATTGCTAGGTATTTGAAAACGTTCCATCGAATATTTATATCATAATATGGTGGTCTTTTTCATTAGACATTTATGCTGTATTTGTTTATTTTGTAATTGGTGCTGTGTCCTCCTATTTCCGCAAGCTAGCTGAGTACAACAAACCTGACTGGTCGCCGTTGCTCCGCTTGAGGTCGGCGAAGCTCGTCTTGGTTCCGTCGCCGTCGGTCGAATCGCGGTCGTTTAGGTAGAAGCCATCTCCACCGCCTGTTGGACGAAATTATGTTGTCATATGAAATGAAAGTTTATTTCTTTATGCTTACACATTTTTGAGTGATCGATGGAGGTATCAATATAAATGGGAGTAACCAGTGATTTATATCTCAATAATTGTAGGTATTGTTCGTGTTTTTAAAAACTATAAACCGACTTCAAATTCCTAAATAATGAAAATGAGTTTAAAACTTATTTATTAAAAAAAGAATCATCAAAATCGGTTGGCGTGATATTGAGTTATTCGTCCATTTGTCGCGCACATACTTAATGCAAATTTAAGACTTATATAGTTTTCTCATGGATGTTATTGTTAGAACTGGACCAAATTGAAATGGGACCACACGGGAAGCACCAGCTTTCATATAAAAAAGTATCATCAGTAAAATTTATAAGCATTTTTTGTATTGGTAAATAAATGAAATTTGTATTTGTATCAAAATCGGTTGACCCAGTCCAAAGTTCCGAGGTAGGAAAAAAATACAGTCGAATTCAGAACCTCCTCCTTTTTTGAAGTCAGTAAAAATAGCTAGGCAGGCCACCTAGCATTGATCGTTCATCATCATCAGCCTATGTTAGACCGCTGCTGCTGGAAATAGGCCTCCCCCAAGTGGTATACTATACCTATTGGGGTTATTTACCTTTATTACTGAAGTGCGACTGGTTGAGCGTGATAGTGTCGCTGCTGTTCTGCCGCCGCAAGCTGTGGTTGTCGTTGGAGTGCTGGCGCTCCAGCTTTCGGTCGTCGGTGCCGTTGGTGCAGTCGCCGTGGATAAACTGGATGGAGCCGCGGATGTCTTGGCGGGAGGAGCGGAGGGGCGGGTTGTAGTTGTCTAGTGGACCTGGAGAATCAATGTTTTATGACATTTCCGTCAAAAAACGGGCTGGCTCAAGTCAACACAAGAAAGACCAAGTTTAGATTCTTCTATAAATCTTTTTCATGGGTTGGCGCAATCGGTTCATAGACCTTAATTTTGAAATGAAAATAAATAAAATAAATCATGTTGAACAATCCACACAGCATCATCTACCCCCAAGCTAAGCAGGGCTTGTGTTATGGGTACTAGATTTATTCTAACTAACTATACCATAGTATGGATAAATAAATGAGTTCATAACTCAACCATAGAGGTCGACCGAAAAGAACCATATCCACCAACTTACAACCTGCGAACAACAATAGTATTGCTAACTAAAAAGTCAACAAACAACAATATAAACAATCACCTGTCGGTGCAGATATCTTCCTAACATTAGCAAGTGTCGCCAACTCCTTCTCCGGGTTCCGGCCCGCGAAGTGCAGTCGGTCCTGCGACCCGCCAAAGTTCTCCACTGTCAGTTGACTGTCCTCTGTAATGGAGGACCGCCGTGACCGTCGACCGGCGAACGAGCCCTCGCGGGAATCCGCCCAGTTGGAGGGACGCCCGGCTGTTCTCGTCTCTAATACTGTGGAATAAGGTATGTTTTAGGATAAGACAATGCTTTGCTGTTTGTGTTGCTGTTCATTAGAAGTCGATGTGACCAAGAGATTTATATCAAAAATGCGCTCTGTTTCAACACAGAAATTTGCTTACTAACGTTGATTATTTTGTAATAGATAGAAATGTCATCGCTTAACACTGAGTCTTATAGCTACAGCGCTAAGGTTCACCTCACTGCAGTCGTCATCCTTCCGCGCCTGACGGTGGAGAGTGGTGACCCATCTACTGCAATCCTACTACGAAATCGTTTGCTAGCGAGTCTTATAGCTACAGCGCTAAGGTCCAACGTCGTGCCTCCACGCTTTAGAAGAACGAGTGGTGACTCCCCTATCGCAAGGTACTACGAAATAATTTGATAGTGAGTCTTATAGCTACAGCGATAAGGTCCAAGTCACTGCAGTCGTCGTCCCTCCGCGCCTCAGAAGACAGTGTAGTGACCCCTTTTCTGCAATGTACCTACTACGAAATTATTTGATAGTGAGTCTTATAGCTACATCGCTAAGGTCCAACTCACCGCAGTCGTCGTCCCTCCGCGCCATAGAAGAAAGAGTGGTTATTCCTCTACCGCGATGTACTACGAAGTCGTCTCGCTGTGGGCTGCAACTTCTTCTTTCTGGTGTAGAACAGGCGGATCGACCCGACATGGCCTTAGGTCGAGGTGTGCTGACGGACGGGGAGCGCGGAACTGGATATTGAGGCTTATTGTTACAAAGGTAAGGCTTAAAATGAAGTAAAATTTCTCTGAGCAATGGACATTTTCCAATCCAAACTAAGATTAGTCACCGATTTAGGATTGAGATGGATTTTCTGTCTAAGAATGAAGGGTATAAATTTACTATTTTTAATTAAGAATGGATTATACTACGATTCATATAAAATACTGTGATACTGTACTAATTACATATTATACTGTTAAAAATATCCCAATTTAAGTGCATATCTACTTGACTAGAGGCATCTCACAAACAATAACACAATCAATAAATATACATAGTTCTACAAAAAAAAAAACTTCTATCTACTTTTTCATTTTCTACTGTATAATCTAATCTCTCTACATCATCAATCTACCGTGATCTACTGTGACAACTGGGAGCCTTGAGGACATAATGTCAACGACTCCAAAACAGAAAAAAACAAACAAAAGAATATAAATTACAAATAGAAAGTAAAGCAAAAGAAATCTCGTGCAGAAGCTTTGTGGTAGAAACCCATGAATTAATGCAATTTGTTAACGAAGCGATGCACAGAAAAGAAAGACGTATAAACAGAGAAAATAGAGTACAAAATAAAACAAACGCAGGACACAAACAAGTGTATGAATCGTTATTCCGACATGATGTTCCGAAACACGACACGGGGAAGGAATGTGCAGTACTATGTACTTAAGTCACGCATTTAGTATTATTTGCATTTAATATATTTATTTGATTTTTGATCAAAACAAAAATCTAAAAATGCTTATTTCCTTTAGACCCTTCAGGACTCTTGGACACGACAGAAAATTCGGCTGACCTTTACAGAACTGGTTTCATCACCTGAATTAGCCTCGATTAATTATTACCAGCCCTCTTTCAGAATCTGAATGCTGTGTGAATTGTCCGGCAGTATTTATTTACTATCATGTTACATTCCCAAACGTGCAAACTTAATTAGGCTTAATTATTTGACTGTAAAACTATTTATAACATGTGTTCTTGCCTAATCTAACTATATTTTATATTAACCTTCTGTAATTGGTATAATTGGCCTAGGGTCGTTCTGATTACATAAATAAATAAATGCCAAATGCTAGACGCAGCCATTGCCTTCCCCTTTAACAACAACACAACACAGCACACACAACACAAGCCACCGTCAGTACCTGTGAACGGCGGCAGAGAGTCGTCCCCCCGCAGGTCCGGTATGGGCGTGGGGGGCGGGGGCGGCAGGCAGCGCTTGTGCCGCACGCCGTACGCGTTGCAAGCCTCGCGCACTGTTGACACGACACGTCAGCCAACGTCACCCTGTCTTACCTTTGCTTTGCTAGTTGGCCTCTAACAGAAGACCAGAGCTGGCTAAGTTTCTTACGGAGCTTAGCCAGCATTATGCTGATTTAGAGCATTTTTATGTACCTATACACAAGACCGCCAGGGGTGGCGAGATAAGGAAGAGGCCTATACTCAGCAGTGGGTGTTACTGGCTGATTAGATAGATAGTTACTATAAATGTGTCTTTTGTTAATTTCTGTTTTAAAAATAAATGTCTTTCTATCCTAGTCTTGTGACACTATTTGTCTTAGAGAAATATCCTTGAAGAAATTTCCAATTTTGGAATTCTTAATTTCCTGACAAAATCGTCCAAAATTTCCATGGGTTGCGGAGATAGGTTGACAAAGGTTGAGTCAGCAACCCTGCTGCTTCTTCTAGTTCCCTCTTATCAATCCCCCCTCTTTTAAACAAAAGAAAGGGCGATAAGTAAGCCTCTCGTTTTGTTAATTAAGTTTTTAATTAATATTGTATTTTACAAATAGTTTACGGCTAGACCGCAATTTCGTAGCCGCAACTTTTGCAAGTTGGTAGACCGTTATTATAAAACAAAAGTATTGCCAGCATACATTCAGCCACCATTTTCAAACTTTCAAAAAATACTTGCCAATTAACAAAACAAATGAAATACGTGCATACAAATAATCGTGAAACATATAATTCCCGCAATAAGCTAATTGCCGATCCGTTGTGAAAGCAAGATAGGGTGACCACATACAAAAGAGAACCTTACGCACTAAGCAATACCGTTCAACTTACCTCCTAAAACCTTAAACAAACTGCAGCTGCCTCGCATAAACCTGATAAATTCATTTAAAAGTGTAGCGTATAGCGCTTCACAGAAGGGTCAATTTGATTAATAAAATTAGTTGGCACGTCTTGATATTATGACCACATACTCCCATTACTAGCATGCATTTACAGGGCAAGGGGCATTCAGGGGTTTAACCCTCAACTCACCGCTTCCTGGATATTTGACGGCCTGCACCGGGTGTACTTCTAACATGTTGAACAGGTCTGCTAGCATTGCTACTAGGTTTTGTCGCATTGACCTGAAAAACAGATAAGCGAGTATTACGAACCACATTTAATTGGCCTTGTTGATGTCTTTAGGATTTTCTAATGTAACTTGGAGACGAAATAAATATGCGGTCCACTAATTATGTGTTAACTATCGCCTTAACTAAAGCTAAACTTAGTGCTCGCAGGTCCAACACAACCAACCTCTATGCTTTGTTGACTTTTAAAAACAATATCTCATTTTACAACCCCCTAACGAGAATGGCCCGTCAATATAATGATTTATCTAAGGATAACACTGTCCTTGACATTTTTGTTCCCAAATTGAGCCAGTTTACCCGAACTTTAAAATCAGTTAAATAAGATTAAGTTTCCTGATCCTAAGCTTATAATAATGTGTAATTGTACGTGGGTGCATGAGCACATATGTTTAGATTTAGGTACCTATCTACCTATTTTTTTCCTATTTCAAGCTTTTACTATCATACGTTTTGCTCTACACGTTTTGTTGTTATGATTCTCAGGATGCACATTATTTGTGAAATGATCAAGTTCTAAAGTTTAGAACTTCTAAACCCTTATTATTCAAATTCTGTATATTTTAAGATTATTTTATGTTTTGTGCGTTTAAATAAATAAAAAAAAAATAAACAAAAGTTTATAGTACGCGAGCTAGGACAGTCATACGATGCTTTGACCTAACACATTTAACTGCAGCTTAGAGGCTCTACGGAATAACCGTTCATGTCAAGACATTGAAACAGAATCGGCGAAGATTTTGATAGGATATTGACCTTATCTACAATGTAAGGCACATTTTATACATATAAAACCTGCAGGCATTCACGAGCATTGCGAAAAACGCGCGCGACTATTCTATATTAAAGAAATGTGTGTCTTATACTGTAGTGATATGTTTCAAAATCCTAACAAAATCATCAAAAGTTCCCGTCTATTCCATTCCAATGTGCCTTGAACCCTTAGCATCCAGTACAAAACTGACCCTCGCATATAAGTAACATCCTCCGGCAGCATATGAAACACATCATGCGGCAACGCCGTCCTGCAGAACTCGCGAACCAGCATGAGATTGTGCAGGCAGTCTTGTATGGAAGCCATCCGTCCCACTCGCACCCGCCGCCGCGGCAGCGCCTCGGGGCAGTAGAAGGAGACAAGAGCTGCGAGCGCGGTCCCGTCGCATAGCTCTTCGAGGTTGTTTACTGTGGGGACCTGCATGCATGCCTCTTCCTGAAAACATAAACAGTTATATTAACACAACATACAAGAAATTACTTTAAGTTGAGTCTGGAGTAGCAGGGCCTTATAATGCAATGGAAACCCTTCCCTATTCCAGCTGACCCACCTGGATCGCATGCTCAGGGTGATTCATTAAAATAAATAAATATTGCTGGACAATTCGTGCAGCATCATCTAGTCCCAAGCTATATTGTCAGTTCCGAACGACAGTTGTTATTGAGAGGTTTAGTCTTTTTAATACTTCGTTTGTCCAATATAGCGTAGGCTAAATTTGCACCCCAAAAGGCTCATTTTACAGAAACTGCATATCCTAAGCTCACTTTACTAAGAAATGTTGCATACCCTTCTTCCTCAATTTCGATATCCTAACGCTAATTGTATTGAGCGGAAGGAAGTGTTATCTTGCTCGTTTACCTGGCCGACAAGGTTGTTAAAACAATATAACAATATTACTCGTGGTCGTGGTAACGATGGATTCCCGAAGAACGACTACTAGTGCAAACGGCCTCTATCTTTTCCTCTTGGATGCATCGTATCAGCAATAACTCACCTCTGCCTTATTAAGCGCAGAGCATGCAGCATTGACCCAACCAAGGATACCGTCCTCGTGCGGCACGCCGGAGCCGGCCGGCAGCGGCTGGCTGCTTCCGAAGCGCTGCGCGGCCGCCGACACACGGTCTAGTGTCACCACCTCCCGTGCGTATAAGACCATGAGTGCTTCTATCACAGACATATGTGCGCCCTGAAAAAATGGAATTAACGTTCACCACTTTTGTCCTAGTCGATTTTCGGTGACAGCAGCCAGTCACAATGGAGATTAGAGATTAGCCATGACCGCGGGACATTTATAGACCACACGTAAGTACGCAAACATAGGTGGGTATTCCCTATCATTATCTAATGGTTTATCATTGTTACCACTAGCGAGACTATCATATACACGGCAGACAACGTTTTGACAAGAAATAATGATTAAATTTACGTACACTGCTAACTTTTTTTTTTCATTATTGTCGTGATAAAACCTTATATGTATAGGGGGGCTGAACAATAATAAATAATACGACTCTTTCGTGATGGGGATCGGGTCGTGTAGAGCTAGTGCGTATACAATTTCGGACGTAGTTGAACTACGGAAGTTCCGACAAAGGCCAACAACACTATACACATAAACCTTTCTTTTGTGGGTCTGACATGATGACAAATTTATTGGAAGCCAAAAAATTGGAACAGTATTGAATCAAGCTTTCTTAGTTAAGCACTAGATAGACAGGCACCAGTTACCTACTTTTTAATTTTTTATTCATTTCCTCGCTCAGATTCTAAACGATCAGCTAGAAAATTCTGGAATGACTCCCATAGAACAACTTTTTCACGATTTGTGAAGAAAGTACTTGCCATTTTGAGCGGGTTTGTTTGTATAAGCACGGTCTCCGTGAGCGCGCAATCCGGTGGATCCGGTACATGGACACCTTTCCTCGCGAATGTCTGCAGAATGTTCCAGTGGTTGAGGCTGTGGTAGTTGGGATCCGAGTACATGTTGGCCAGGGCCAAGCAGTACAGCTCTGCGTTGGCCAGCCCGCCGCATATTGGCGGCTTCAGGTGCTCCTGATCCTGGAAGAGAGACGGTAAATTGTCAAAGGTGTCGCAATAACGCACTCATGTACCTCAAGATACAAGCATTCTTGCTTAGTTTGAGTTCCGCAGCCACTGTACTTTAAATGATTATGGAAGAGTATTTGGTAATAAACCAGCACAGAAGCTTTATCGGTACTGTCACAAAGGTAGGGTATGGCCAAGATCGTCTTTTTAGCGGTCTCTGTTCCATCAATTTTGTTTCTATCTTGTACTTGTGAGAAAGTATAAATAATTTAAATAATAGATGATTAGATCGTAGTATAATGTGTCCAAAGGTAATTGAGTTCCAAGAGCAGTTGGTAAACTTAACTTTAAATAATGGCCAGGCCATGGGCAAAAATTGTTAAGGCTACTACATCATAATTATCTGGTTTATAAGCGTGAGTCTATCTGATACAATACAAACAAAAGACAATGGTCATTGACATCCACTCATCCTTTTTCCACGTAATTTCTTATCTGACCTGACGTCTTCGAAAGAACATGATGATATTGTTATGCTAACCGTTTCTTATAATTATCAAAGAGTTTAATATAATTTAGTTATTGTCCTATTGGTTTATGTTCAGGTAGATCGAAATTCTTGTCTGCCTGCATGTCTGCAGAAAATGTACCATACCAACACAATTTAGTGTTCGTGAAAGGAACGTACTAAGGTATAGCAATTTCCGGGATGAAAGTTGTGGTATGGGATACGATTCAGGTCAAGACAAGAATTCGGCTAGCTATTGCAGATTCCAATAACCGCCTTACTATGCGACAAATGTCGAAGTTGTATAAATCTAGAATTCTAGATCAATGTTAGGTCGCGCCCTATTTTTAAATGGGACGTCATATTCAGTGGCGCTTTTGTCATCACTTTACATTCAATAGACATTTGTACTTTTGTACGCGGTATAGAACTTTTTAAACATTCGTTTTATCGTACCACAAAACATAAAAACAGCGTAAAGTTAAGGGGTTCGAATCCCTTAACTTTACGCTGTTTTTATGTTTTTTTGGTTAGTTTTTGTGTTTTTGGGTTTACTTTTTTTAGAACAATCACATTATATTATAGTGATTAATCAACCTTTACACAAGGACATAGACAGCTGAGCTAGAAAACGAAAGCGTATCTAATGACGACATACATAATGCACCACACCTTTTGCTATAAAACTCGAATTGCGTGAATAAATTTAATGCTGTGTCAAAGGCCGAAATCAGGTTTTGTTGACCTTGGACGGGACAATACCGTTTTCGGAATGGACAGTCAAGATGCAGTCATTCAAAATAAACCAAATTGAGCTCTTATGGGATAAACGTGGAAATTGATTTACGGGGCAAAACATCCCAAGACCTACATATAACTCTAAAGCTAGACCAACGATGAGAGATCTTTATAAAGGGGTGCCAAAGACGTTCGCATTATAAGGGAACATGGAATGGATCACGTTAGCCTTGCCAAAACCGGGTGCGGTCGTGCGGGCCACATGGTACATCATTATGACGTCATTATATATTACTACCCCTACACTACAACGAGGCACATTTCAATAGACTTTATGAACGGTTTGTAAAGGAATTTTCAATTTCAAACCCAATTTAGTTATTCAAAGTCTAGATTTTACGACTTCCTAACATGGATAAGGCTAAGTCTTTAACTAAGCCAATCAAAGTTTAAAGCCCTCGATTCGACTCGCATTCATGCTTGGGCACGTGATAAGTAATAACAGCAATATTTCGAAACTTTAAATTCCATTTATAGAGGTTCCCACCGGTTGAGTCGAACGGCATATGGAGACCATAAAGTCAGAAATCTGTGTCGCGTGTCTCAAACCGAATGCAGTGGGTAAATGACACGTGAAAAGCAATACTACTCGTAGCTTGGTTGCGTAATCAAACACATTACGGCATTGCCATCTCATTGACCATGGCTCGGGAAACCGTTAACATAAAAGCGTAAACCAATAGAAATATCATATTTATGAGGAATGTACTGTATATTACATACGATAGATAGAGCGCCATAGCGCCCTATCTTCAGCTTGCCGCATCCAGCATCTGCCTGCAGTATTTCGCAGGTCGTCGTCATCAGCGGAGGTCTATGTCCACCAGTGAAATGTTTATTATTATGATCTATTGTGGTCGAAATAAAAGTATTTAATAAGGTGAACTTAGGTCCGAGTCTGATGTAAGCGCTGCTGCTAGCCTAATGTTTCGTTCCCTATAATATTGAGATTGAACTAGTATGTATGATAGATATTCGACGAACATTTCAAGCCTGAAGAATATTGTAGTCTGGTAACAGATTTCCTGTTTAATGTAGTTTCTGTAAGTCAAACAGTAAATATTTACTACTTTGGGTGATATAGACAATGTCGTATTTGACCTCGTTAGCTCTCACTTTTAGCCTAAACTCGTAATGTTATCGATATTGACGATTACGGCATTTCGTTCACAATATACCAGTAATATCGTGCGAAGAAATAATTACAGATTGCTAATCGTTCAACGGTTGATGTGGTCTATGAAATACGTAGTTAAGTTATTTGAATGCAAATTGGTGCAAGCAACAGGGTTCATTTGAGTACTTGCCACTGAAATTTGAGCTTTAGATGCATTAGAAACACACCTCAAATAATTTCCCAGTATTTGCGAAGACAGTTATTCGCAACCATTAATTACATTTTCGTGGACAAAAATAACATACCTGTCTAGAGTCTACCTATTCATTCAAGTTCAACAAACGGATCGGCGTTCATCAAAACAGTGAGTTTAACAATGGGGTTAAACAACGGGCGAATGAGGCATTACGATGATGACTTTGACATATAACTGTCATAATAGAATTTGCCCTCACATTATCGTAGCATACGGTGGACACATCATCAAGGTAATGCATCTAGTGATCTAAATTATAGAGAGGATATCAGTTAATCCAACATAATGTATGTCTTTGGATCACAGGTGGTCTCTATCTCCATATTTGAATAGGAATTAACAAATGATTGAAAACAATATACTTGAGCTCTTATATACTCGTTTCTGAACGCGGTTTCGCACGCGATGTTTCTATGGAAATGTTTTAAGGTTATTTCTATATCATGGGATCCGATTTATGGGATAAAAAGGCCTATGGTTTATTCCAGTCCTAGAACTGCCTGTATGAAAAAAATTCAACCCGATCTAAAAATCCAAATTTTCGCATTTTTAATATTAGTGTGATTTTCCATGTTTTGTTTTTTTGAGTTCCTAATATTTTCATTTACAGGTCATCATCATCATCAGCCTATAGCAGTCCACTGCTGGACATAGGTCTCCCCCAATGAGCGCCATAGCGCCCTGTCTTCAGCTTGCCGCATCCAGAATCTACCTGCAGTCTTTCGCAAGTCGTCATCCCACCTGGTCGGAGGGCGTCCTACACTACATTTACCGAGCCGTGGTCTCCACTCAAGAACACGTTTGCCCCATCGGCCGTCGGTTCTTCGCGAGATATGGCCGGCCCACTGCCACTTCAGCTTGCTAATTCTTTGAGCTATGTCGATAACTTTGGTTCTCTGTCGGATGTATTCATTACGAATCCTATCCTTCAGAGAAACTCCGAGCATAGCTCTTTCCATAGCTCGCTGAGCGACTTTGAACTGGTGGACCAGCCCTATACAGGTGCTAGTTCATAACCACAGTTTCAAATGTTAAATTAAAAATTATAAACATAACCAATCTGAGTCAGTTTCTTTTTCACAATAATCGTATTTAACTTCAAAAGTACCTCGTATCCGGTAAAGTAAATTACATTGACGGTTGCGTGAATAAGTTGATAAGTTAAAAAATTTGCACATAACGTTCACTGCTGAACAAAGGTCTTCCCCAAACGGCACAAACATCGTTCATGAGGCGCCTCCATCCAACGACTCCATTACGACTACGACTATCAACACAACCAACAAATACTTTTCCGTTTACAATAAAATGTTAGCAAAATCTTTAAAATCTAAACTGAAGGTTCGATATAGAAAAGAGAAGTAAAGATTTATTGAAGGAAGATGTAAAAGGACAAGGAAGTGATAAACCCAGAATAAACGAAAACACATTCAAAGCAAACATTCCTAGACCATCAAAGTTGTAATCTGTAGATGCCGTGCACGTAATTAGTCTGCGGTGACACAAAACGAATGAGCTGAGCACAAAGCGAGAATGCGTAAGGGTCAAGGGGAGTGACGCTGGCGGCGGCGCCAACCATGGCATCACACTGGCATTACAACCTTGTTTTAGAGGATCCTGCTCGGTTATCATAAATAAAGACCAATAAAAACCTGTCTACAGCTTTTCTTATAAGGTGCGTATGAAACGTAGCCCTTAGGAATAATTGAGCTCTAGCAACGCTGACATTATTTTCGGAATCTAACCAGTAATACCGGATATTACCCATTTCAATAACACATTCTTACAATGTCTTGTTTTTCACAGTGCTGCAAATTCAATGCCAATATTTGCATCTCAACGTCTCAGGCCTAGGCCAAACCGACACAAAGCTAGGCCATGGTAGAATTGCTATAGAAATGATAATCATAATAAAAGGCGTGATACGTACGATGTGTGTTGGTACTGTTAGTTATTCAATGCAGATACATAAGACAGTTGAGTCACACTTGATATAAGTAAATGTAAATGCTACTTAAGTACAGCACTGATTGACTCATTGATAGAAAACTGATTTGCAGACAATTAAAATGCTATAACAATGCCAAGACTAGAAAGATAGATCAGAATTATGTTCCCATCGTATCGATCAGCATCTTAGACTTACTGAATGCATGGAAGAAACACATCGTTGAATGAAGGCTGAAGTCGAGTTCGTTGACTTACAAACCTCAAGCAATTTAATTTAGTATTCACAGGCTAGAGCATTAATATACAAATGGGCCAACAATACGGCAGCGTACCCGCCTTGAATTTACGAAAGTATAAGAAATAGAAGCAGTGAAATACGTGTTATAACTCTTATATCGAAGAGAAAACTAGCGACTAGGATCAGGTCACTAAGAGTAGAGCGTATTATAGCTCTACACTTGACCTGTTCCCTGCTAAGGATAAACCTGAATAAGCAGAGAAGATGCTCATCTAGAATTAACATCTACATAGTGCTTCAGAAACACCGTCAACCGGTTAAAAGGCAAACAAAAGAAGAAATCCGAGTACAATTCCCTGAGGCGGAAATGGCACAGACTATTTTTACCGGCGAACTTCAAACCAATTTTCATAAATCCTGCCCAAGCAAGGCATTCGATTCTGAACCTTCCATTGAACTGTTAGAGTTCCGGAATATCGAGCTGTTTTATTTTGGGTAAGATTTAAGTAGAACATTCATTAGGAACTATTTCCAACGCGGAACACGATTTGAAACGACATCGACGAGGCAGAACACCTCAGATTATCATTTCAAAGGATGTTACAAACATCATCTTAATTTTTTGAATGTTTTAAACTACCTTTTGCCATAAAGGAAATTCGGGACAATTTACGACTTCATATAACATATCGTAATGTTTTTATCTGGGCTTTTGATATAAAACAATAGATCTTAATACCATATTAATTGGACGTAAATCCGCGTGGTCGCGTCGGTGAACCAGATAGACGTATTGCGGTAACCTCTACAAGGTTCATCCAACTTTGTCCTCTAATACTTAGAAACAAGCCCGAATATCTTCTCAAGTACAATTCTCGTGTAGGCAGAATAATATCAGATCAATGATGTCTACCTATTATCTGAAAACAATGGTTAATTCTGATAAGAGCTATATTCAATTACTGTTATGTTACGACGCGTGGAATTCACCTTTAAGATTCACTGGTTCAGTTTCTCAGGTTATATTCCTAGGTAAGTTAATTATGGTAAATACACACTATATACACACTATACTTACACGTATCTCTGAGGCATTGTGAGACAGGCATGACGGGATATAGTATAAAGTTGTTGTTCTTGTAATTCTTGTAATTCTTTATTGTACACTAAAAACTTACAAAATAACTTAACTAAAAAAGATATGTACATAGGCGAGCTTAACCCTAACAAAGAGTTTTCTTACAGCAAAACCTTAGGATTAAAAGAGAAGCGATAGAACAGATAGAGGAAGTGTACAAAGAAACAAATTAGACGAATAGTAAAATTAATACATTATGGGATGAGATTATAATATACATACATAAATTAAAATATAAATAACTAAATAAACCTAATAAATAACTTAAGTTTTAAAGTAAATAAAAATAAATAAATAATAATAATTAAATATATACATATATATATACCTAGATAGATAGTTTTAAGATAATAATAAGTGCTCTTTTAATTTGGTTTTAAATATATTAAGTGATGGACTGGCTCGAATATCATGTGGGATAGCGTTCCACAATCTAGCCGCTTGCCCGGCAAAAGAACCTCCAGGAGTACTGGAGAGACGGAGTGAGACTGCCGTTCTACACGGCACACCGCGGGGGACAAGAAACTCAAATCGTTCACGAAGGTATGGAGGAGAAAGGGGATTATGGAGAATAAAGTAGAGATAGGACAGAATGTGAAGATCACGTCGCCGTCGTATGGGCAGCCATTTCAGTTTGGATCTAAAAACAGACACATGATCGAATTTACGTAGTCCGTATATGAATCGGATGCCCAAATTCTGAAGGCGCTCGAGCTTACTATATAGTTCCTCCGTCGCGTCGTTGTTGACGTAAGGTGCTCTTTCCACAATCATAATATTTTCGATACAGAACAATATTTCTAAACTCTAACTTTAGAGACTTGACCGACGAGATTATACTACAAGTAGGTAGAGTAATAATCTCTGGAAGTCTTAAAAATCACTATTTTGTCCACACAAATGGCTCGCTAACGGCCCATGATTTAATTAATCATTGAAAGATATATCATAGTAACAAAAGTAGCGAACACCAAATTTTCTCTGATTTTATTTTTTTACCTTATTTAGGATAATTTTTCATAGAAGCATAAGCTGTTAATAGCATAGATGAGCAAACCATAATTTAATGTGATTGTGATGTGTTTCGTACGTTAAATAAATAAATAAACCTTTTCTATACATTATGCTAATTTATTAAAATACATTTCTGATGTATTTGTATGTATATTATTGTGCTACCTGCTACTGACTGTCGGAACGTCGGAACTGACGGAAGAAACGCGGTGTATTCTAGTTAGTATTTATCTGTGATAATTATAGTCTATAAGTAATAGGTACCTACCGAAAAATTGTGCGATTGAAGTAATAATTAAATTATTTTCTTTCTTTCAGTAAAGTTGTGTAGAACCTTACAACTGATATACATTGTCCAAAACACGAATGGACGGGTGAATTACACTTTTAGATTAGGGGATCAGTTCGTTTACTCAATCTCCTGTTTAGGGCTCAATTTGGTTGGAAGCAGTGGTCCTTGAACTCATTCGCAACAACAACCGTTAATGGATATCCGTTGAGAAGGATTCCGATAAATAAAGCTTCGTGGAAGCCAGCAGTGCAGACAAAGCAAATCTAGAAATAGCAGATCAAATCTAACGACCTAACTTTGTAATCGGATCGGTTAGTTGGAAGGTCGATTTCGTATATACCATTTCAGCTCTTTTGAAATGTATTTAGTTATATATTTTGATAAATGGTAACGTTCGTCAAGTTTTGCTATCGTTACGCATTTCTCAATATTACGCCCTCAGTAGACGAATGGACTGGGGGCAGCTAATTGGATGTGTGCTTTTAGAGATAAGTAAGGTGTTAAATTAACTTGTAGGTATGACTCGGAAAAACAGTCATGGCTTCAAAAGCTTTCGTCGAAAAACAGACGATTTTCTATAACTACTACCGATAGCATTGCATAATTTCAACGTTGCACACAAGTGTAGACACAAACCATTTTTTAAGGTCTAATAACCATAGACTAACAAACTACAAATAAAATCTTACTTCATCATGAACCTTCCTCTCCAGGTTTGTCACAGCCATATCCACAGAGCCAGCACACCATCATATATCACGAGGCACTCCCAAATGAGCAATCCTCCAGCACTGAGCCAGCTCGCGTGACTCCAAGGCGCGTAACCACGGATGCCTCCGATCAATAGCGAGCTTCAACGTAGCCTAACTTTTATTTCAAGGTTGGCTGATACAGAATATGAAGTAATCAAAAGAACTAGGTACATTTTATGGGATTATGCAAGAAACCCACCGCTGAAGGTTTAACATACTAAATCGGAATATACCGTCATGCCTGACCAAATCGGTTTTATGTTAGTTCTGTGAACTATAAAATGGTAAGTATGTGTTGGAGAAAATCCTACTCCTATTTATTCTGACATCTTCAGTGCACTACAGAGATCCATAAAGTGCCTACATTCATAAAAGTCTCTAACGATCATCTAGTGTTTATACTAGATGATCGTTAGAGACTTTGCAGGCCTTTAGATTGATGTATATTTCAGAATTTAAACAGAAATCAGTTGTTTCTCTCAATGAGTAAAGTTTGAAAAGGCATTTGCAATATCCTACGAGCTTTTAATGGAGTCCGAGAAAGTTTCAATAATGTTATGTAAGAATTGATATTTAAATCTGGTCTTGACCCGTTCATGCACAAAGTCGGTTAAAGACATTACATTCGTAATATATTTCACAATAATCACAAAGAAATTAACTTTAATAAACCTTATTTACGTAAGCAACATTGAGATATATCTTATGAAGAATCGAAGAACGAAAATATATTTTTACTAAAGACATCCCAGGAGTCAAGGAGGCAACAAAACAAGCAATATAATCTGTAGACGGTAGATATGAGTTAGCCGAGCCAATCTCTCCCTATTGTCTTTGAGCCAGGATTATACAAAGCTCTACAAAGCAGATAGGAATATTAAACTGGAGTCTGGAAGGGAACTATTTAACCATTCGAGCTAGTAGGCACCTAGGCACAAACACACAGCGTCGCAAAGCCGATAAAACGTAAGTAATTATGTTCAGTTAGGTATTTAGAAAACAAAGTTAGGCTTAGGCCTCGTATCGAATAACCATCCAAAACAGGGCATTATGCAATGCGAAGCTCAAAGATTTGTAACTTGAGTTATGAACAGTTTGGTTTTCATTACTTAAATACTGTTATGTAACACCAATAACAATGAATAACCAAGCGTTGTGAACGTCCTGAAATAAATTGCCAGCAAATACGCACAACTAAGAACAAATGAATACACGACCAGCCCAAGTTATGTAGTAACCAAATGCCGAATTTTCAGTCACGTTGAGACCACATCGATTATATAGCTAGAGTCATTATTGGAGTGCCATATAGTATAGTCAGGCTGTGACGAAGAATTTTGGTGCAGCTATACACGCTTTTAAGGAACAAGAAATAGCAAAATTAAATATTATTCATATAATGCGTGCGAAAACCCCTAGTTGAGTATTGTCTGTTTACAAAATAACAGAATACTTGATGTGGTTATGGAATGAAAAGCAAGTAAGTTCTTAATGTGTTTGACAACAATGATATCAAACGTGAAAGCTAGTCGTAACATTGAATGGTACTTAGCATTGACTTTTATAGTATTATATTATCTGTGGTATTGGTAAGGGGGAGGTGAAGACAACCGTCTTAACCTATTAACATTTTGATATATGGTCAGTCAGCAAACTGATAACCTCTATGTACTTTACGACTTTACGACTCTTTTAACCTCTACGACTTTTTTAACACTTTGACTGCGATTTTATTTCGACGACTGCGATTTTTTTTCGACGACTGCGATCTTTTTTTTTAGCCTAAAAAATTCGTGCTGCCGCTCTACACAGCGCAGCGGTTGTGTTGCGCCGCACATACGTTTCGTTCGAAAAATATTACGGCTGTGCTGAGTCACAAAGATCTGTATTTTCTCAGCCGCTGCGCTAGTGTGGATTTACGCATATTAGTCACTTGTAGAAAACACATACCGTGTGATTTCAGCACTCATAGTGTTAAAGAAAGACTAAGTGTATTGTTATTGATACGAGTAGATATTTTCTTGTTGTCAGTGTTCGAAAGAAACAAAAATTTGTATTGTATAACATTTTTACCTCATGATCCCTGTAGAACGGCTCTTGTAGATTCTCTGGGACCCTGTTGTTAAACGCCTTTGACAGCAGCCATTTGATTGAAGCACGCTGTTTTGACTGTAACAAAAAATACAATAGATAAGAATGATTTCATGTAGAGTATGAAATAGTACGATAGGTTCGTACTCAATAGTATTTGCATACACAACTGTGTTGTGTATTGACATTATTGATGTGACAAATTGTGACATAATGTCGTAGTTTAAATTAGTCTCAATGATCTATCGATCGATCTAAAGATGTCATTGAAATGACGCGAGCTAGATGCAATGAAAACGTATAAAGAGCGGTGTTGATACCAATTTGACGATGTCTGTTTCAATTTAGCCATTAAAACTTTTTGGGGACTATACTCCGATATAAAACTGGATATTTCTTGTAAACAAAAGGGGGGTAACAAAACTCAAGGAATATCGATCGGAAATATTTAACGACATTGGTATCATCGAAGCCAAGTACAGAAGCTCTATAGAACTTTTGGTTTTGAAAACTTTCATTCAACATTTAATTGATCAATCACTCGTTTCCGAACACAAATTTAAACATTTTTCGCTCCACATGTGAGATTATGCGTGGTTGAAGTTTGTGTTTTGGTTTTAGCCTAACCTTGTTTTATGTTTTCATTCATAAATATCTTCGTAACATAAAATATCTAGGATTCTAAATCGGTGTATTATTTTAATTTAATATAGCACGACAAAATAACTTTAGACAACAGATTTTGCATTAACAAAAGTTTGTCAATCTTCTTTGCAGGCATAAGTTACACAGTCATGGTTAATTGGCAGACGGAGCAAACTTTGGACTATCAAAATCACCAAAGAATCCTAATGATCATATTGCGTGTGTGATATGATAATATTGCGTACGAATGCTCACAGTGTATCGACACCTCTTTGTGACGACAATCCCCAATAGGTACTATTATTGTGGACCGTCGACTAGTGTTATGGCGACGTCCGCTTATTGTCGCATTGATCAATCGCTGGAACCAAACTGGGTCCTTGTCCTAATTTGTTAAATGACCCTCATAATGAAATAAATCAATGAGTGAGAGATTTACGAGACGATCCACTGGAGAATTTTACAATAAATTGAATGGAAGCTTTTTGATGAATGGCTACAATATTGTAGCCGATATCGTAACTGTCTTTTTATCTGATAATAATGATATGGAGAAAATAGCTCTTCCGACGTGTATCTTTAATTATTTCAATATGAAAAGGCTCTTTATGAGCCTGACAACCTAAGATGCATATTCAACACTAACAATATTTTATATGTTTGTTTTGTTTAGACGTGCCGTTCATTTAATGAAATAAATTATCGAAACCCCTGTATCTTAGTCTAATTAATGTGTACGGTTACATTATAATTTAAATTCTACGTCTCAATTTAGTATATCTTGCAGAGCGTCGGGTCTCCTAACACAAGCTAATTTTGTTTAAAGAGTGAGAACCTGTACTTATTGTTTTTTTAAATAAGTGCAACAAACATTTATTGAAGAAACGAAGAGACATTGACATACACGCATTATCAAGGACGAGCAGTATCACATTTCATTACCAACGACCAATACCAATACGCAGAAAACGTATCACAAGTAAATGCCATGGATTCCATCATTCCGTCTGGCACGATTACAGCACATCACATTCGACACGCAGCTGTAAAAGTACACACGCAACCAAGTGCTCTGTTATTATTTAGTTATAATCAATATGCACGGCTAAGCAAAAAAACTCATCCAGATGAAAACTTGTGAGAAAGTAATTTGTAATCACATGATGATGAAGAATTAATCACGGATGGACAGGCGCGTGAAATATTGAGTTCTGTAAGATCTCGAAGAAGTAAAAGTGCCTAGCGGACACTGAAACTAGACTATACTTTTCAGACTCAGAAATCTGTCATCATTACCATCTGATATCACACATGAACGGCAGCACGAACCACCCAGAATTCAGATCCGACAAAATAGGATATGTTAAAAATACCAAGGCAAAAGGAAGAGCATTACTGAGAAGCTAATCAATAAGTATCAAAACGTCGACAAATCATAAAGAAAGGTCGGAGCGTGCCGTCGCATACCGCAGCAAAAATAGTCAGGACGGAGACTCCCGAAGTCCCGAATAGGAAACCGTAAGATTAAGACTGTTGAGTAATATTTATAAAGTTTCGACAGAAAACTTACAGCCCTATTATCACACTAGCTATTTTCTTAAGGCTGTTAGAATGGTTTATGATTGGAAATTTGCAATGATCGTAGAGCCATATTAGAAAGCGCATAACCGACGTTGCTAATGAATTATTAGAAGGGCTTGAATGATCCATAATAGTTGTCTGGATAAATGGATCCAGGCATGAGCGTAGAGCGATGCATTGTCTATCTATTGGAACCGGATACTCTATATCGAAAGCAATTTAGCTTACGTGAGAGCGGCACTGATTAGCATTTTATTAGCCAAGCTAAGGCCTTTTAAGGCGATATAAACTATGAGTTACTGATACAATCTCTCTACATAGCTATCTATCTATATTTAGTCCATTCACAAATTCGAGTTGTATATGAGGCCGACAAATATTTACTACGCCGCCGAGGATGCCAGCACTCAAGGCAAGTAACCGGTTCTTTCATTTTATTCATAAGAAACAAAACACCTGTTTAATTGAATATGTACCTAGTAGTAAAATGATGTTTAAACTGAACGGGTGGAATACAAACTGATAACTTGAAAACTCACATCCAATAACAAAAATAACTGAAATGCAATAGCTGGGATCCCTATGAAAATTACAGGTTCTAAGTAAAATGTCAGTCAATTTGTTACGGCAAATAACATTAGGTGTTGAACTTCACGCGTATGTAATTTCACCGGCAACACCCTTCACTTTAAATCGAAATAGCTCAGCTACAAACAAAATGCATTTGCTCTCGCATAATGCTATACTACATCGAGTACCATATGCACGAAGAGCGTTAAACCATTAAAAAGCTGTAACGGAATTTCGGTACACCCATGAACTGAGAAAAAACTGTCTGGGGCGAAAATTCAATTTACGAGTTTCGCTCGTAAAGTGCCCGGCAGCCGCCTATTAAGTACTTTCATGCACCACGCTATAACATATACCAAGTGGAGCGGCTAGGGCACTCTCTACAACTCGTACTAGTTAATTGGTGAGTAATTAGTGGTGTGGACTGCCAAATTTTGCTACTATCATGAACTCTCACGCCCTTGGCAGCTGCAAAGATAGATGGACCTCCTGTTTCACCTTATGCAGTTGTCTATGTACAATATCGGTTGAACGTTCGTCGGTATCCGGAAGATAGTATTTCCTGAGTCGACCACTGTGACCACCGCAGGTAACAAAGCGTGTCAGCCGAGTCTGTTAAATCTGTTTCCATTGCGAATGTTCCTTGCAGAAAGTCATCGTAAAAGTCTGTGCGCACAGAATAGCCGGTGTGTTTACTGAAGTGTATCAGCCCTTTTATGGTCTACCTTCTAATGGGATTGAATGTCATGCCACTGCGCTCCTTGTTTGCGATACAAAAGCTCTCTATCCGAACTAGCCTCTAGCATTATACTGTCGACTGGAGCATAAAAGACCTCGTTGTCATGTATACGAATATAAAGTCTAGCTTACGAACAGTATCGTTTTCCCTACCATATAAATTTGACAAGCTAATTATGTTCGACCAATAAGGCTGTACATGCTTCGACTACCGCGAATGATGCAATTACAAATGCGGTAAATGACCAGATACAGCGCGCATACGGCTGGCCGATTGCCGAGTAAATTACGACAGGAATCTAATAAACATTAATCAAGGGTAAAGGGACGGCCATCGTGAACAATGGTGGACAGTTACTGAGATTACAGGCTGGAAACTGGAAAGGTGCGTTGGCACCTGCAGCCCACGCTCACGATGAGGTCGCTCGCCCACGCCGGCACCGCCTCCACAGCCTCGATACAGCCTGGGGATCTATCAGTCCCGCTTCAATAACACGAGATAGAGCAGGAGAGGATGCTTTAGCACATTCGTAATTGCTAAAATCAAAGTGCTGTTATGATTGCTAATGTTTGTAGCGAATCTACAAGTCAATAATACATGCAGATTGAGTGAGCTGAGAGATCCAAATTGTGGTTGTTAGACTATGATTTGAAGATCATAAGGAGAATAACTATAAGATTAGCTGGAAGAATTTTGAGGTATGTATAAGCTGGCCTTACATAGGCGTATTACTCAATACTCAATATATTTATAGTTATTAGATAAGCTCATGCTATGTATTATTGTCTTCATTAGAGACTAACATAATTTATTTAAGATAACATAATTAATTAATATTAATTAATTAATTATTAATTATTTATAATGCATAATTAATTGGAAGACAGTAAACAATTTAAACATAATGAAGTAGAAAATGAAACATTGAATAATTTCCAGCTTTAGTAAAACTAAACCTAAAGATGGTCGAGAATAAGAAAACAGATTAGTGATGAAAATAAAACTCTCAAATAGGTAAAAGGAAAATAGCAAATAATAATAAAACTAAAACATAAAGTTGCGCTAGTAAATTGTGGAATCTGAGAGAAAACAAGCAAGTAGGTACAGATAACAAGATTAGCTATAATATATAACGTCTTCTAGCTCGTTCGTAATTAGAAACTCGGGTCTAATTACGAATTATCATTCTTTCCAAGCAAGACAGCATCTGATGTATAAAATTTATTAAACGTTCTAAGAATATTGCAGGCTATAAAATTATAAAAACAGGTTGCAGGACAGTATTGTTTCTTGTTCAACATCTGTTCTATTTTATTGCACCGGGTGCTCAATTCCATCATTCGGTAACGGGCCCAGTGCAAGTTTTTGTTCCTTATTGCATTCACCTGCCAATATCTTTGTTTGAACAGCTGCGCTCATAAACAGCCCTACTCTACAGGTATGTTCCGATAAGACGCAGGAAGTAACTTTGAAACTTGGCACTTCCATAAGAGCGCCAACAAAGCACCAAAAACCGCTATCGGTATTGTAAGGTGAATGGCGAGCCTAATAAGGGAACCGATGGACACGCGCGTTGGAGAAAAAGAATTTCAATATTGCTGCTCGGAAGTACTCGGAACAAATAGCGATGCATAATTCATGGCATATGACCAATAAGGGCAAACGATGGAGCTAATTCTCAAACACCTTTGAATGGAATTCGCAAGGTTTCTAACAAACACGATCTAGTCTCGTTTATGGATATGTAGGAAACATATGCCTAAGATCACCGTGTCAGTAAAGGCGAACAAAAAGAATCAAAGACGTATGATATTAAGACGTGACCTGAAAATTAAGGAGTATATAAAAGAGGTTTTAACAATTCATATAGCGCTTTGAACAACGGAAACCGGAAATATATGTATGGTTTTTGTAACATGTATTTTTGCTCTTTTCTGCAACTTCAAACACAGCTAACGAAGACGAATCGAAGCGAATCGCGATTCATAACATTGCTGCAGCTTTCGCATCTAGTGGAACTAATAGAACACACAATAATTTCGCGGTCAGGAAATAGAAAAAAGATTATTAGCCCTCCTGACTCACTGCAAGATGTCCGAACCTGACCCAGAAGTTGCTTACTCATTTGATTTCTTAGAAGCCTTATGCTTCTTTGGTAACTTAATGACCTCGGCTGTTGATTATAGAATGTTCAGAAAACACAGATAAACGAAAAAACTAATTGCTCTTAACTTTACTATGATGGTAACAGAAATGTCAACAAAGCAAGGCTAGTGAGTGATGAAGTCATAACTAACGACAACTATAAATACATCACACCTACGCTACTACACAGATACAACGATAATTCTTATTTTATAGAGCGCTTGATCCTTTTAAAGACTTTAATGGGAAATTCGGCAACAAATTTTCGCAGTTAAACTGTGGTCCGCTCCAGTTACTGTCATTTGTCTGAAAGTTAAATTATCGTCTGCAAAACAAGGTCGAAACTTTTGCGGTAACTGCAATTATTTTCATACTTGACGTCAATTACACGGATGACTGTCTCCCGTTCTTCAGAATTTAGTGGCATCACAGACACGCGAGTATTTGACAATGAAATGACAGTGGCCTAGAGCCTACGCTC
Source organism: Eupithecia dodoneata (assembly GCA_947044415.1). NCBI lineage: Eukaryota > Metazoa > Arthropoda > Insecta > Lepidoptera > Geometridae > Eupithecia > Eupithecia dodoneata. The sequence continues at coordinate 12,056,171 of OX345658.1, read as the reverse complement.
GTATGTAACGCACGGCCAAGGTTTGTGACGAATTTGATAGCAGGAAGGGACAGAAAATTACATAGGTACTTGAATTACTAATCTAATGGATGATAAATCACAAAATTCCTTCAGAAAAATGGAGATAACACCCACACAAATCGCAATTCCTATTAAAGAAGTTAGTAACTGCCGCTTTTTATCAATAAAGGCAAGTTTGGACAAGAGTCGCGATAAGATATTGAAATTCAAACTCCAGAATTTTCTTGAATTCATAAACAACAAAAACATACATTTTCTGACGTAAAAGTGTTTACAAAAAAAAACTGTATTTGATTGATTGATTAGTTATACATACATAATAACAGTTTTCATATCACAAGCTTTGCTGCCTTCGGGGTTAGATGTTGCTGTTTGAAAGGTCCTGTATTATTTGAGTGTTATAGAATCTAATTAAGTGATTCAGACGCTTCGTATTATCCACCATCTGCCGTGTCGTGTGACCCAGTTGGTATTTGCTTGGTGAAAGTGAGAGATGAAGTTGTGACGTAGCCAGAGTAGCTAGACAGCTACCAGTAGGTATAATAAACATTTCGTAACCTGTATTATAAGCACTCAAAACTCAGTTGATCGATAATACCGTCGCGACGGGGCATACCACGATTTATTGGCTACTTCATAGTATTTACTAAGTTACATAACAAGTTGGCCAGACAATTTAGATTAGAAGAAGCCGTAAACAGGAAATATTGTGCCTATTGTAAGTTAAAGTTACACCACAAGAACAATGAAATTTCTACCTCCATAAAAGTATACGTTCAAAATGGTTCATACATTCAAATCATGTTGATTCTTCATCACAGCGGAGGTGTGGCAAAAGGAATACAAAGTATAGTTTTTAGAGGCACGAAATAAAACCCAGGCGGGTAGGGTAGGCCAAACGGCATGACAGCTGGTTTGAAGATTGCTTGTTTTGCCAAGTACTAGTTGGCTCGCACGCAATTTATAGAATTATGTCCCAGAATTTATATTAACTTGCGTGTTAACTAAACCTATTAGGGATATATTTATTTTGCCTAATGATGTAGGGGTCTATGATATATTTTTACGCTACTGCTGTGTAGCGTATAAATATTCCGCAAAAAGGCATAGCAAATAACCTAGGCCTTTACGTCTTGCAAGAGAAAGTTGATCCAAGGCAACGTTATCTTTGAAATTAAATCTGTAGCTCAGTGCAAATTAACGAGTTTGATCGTTTTGAATCCAACACATATTTTATCTATTGGGTCCACCTCTCGCCATATCATGCCAATTGCCATTAAATTTTCCACAGAAGCATGACCAATAGCGCACCAGAGTTCAAAGCAGTCAAGGTCTTGTTTTTAGGCGGTTAAACATGATCAAAACCTCATCATGGAAATACGAAGCCTCTGAAATCTCGCATCGAATTTTGATTTGATCCGACCACATCCTAGTTTCTCGATTCGAGAGATAGCTGTGAATCCGAGAATATAAACTGCCATAATATCGGAATCGTACTTGCGAAACGAAGCACGAATATTTCACACGGTAGTTTAGAGGTGCAGTACCAGTAAACTATTAGTAAACCAACGAATGATACTGTGTGGTAACAACTCAGTAGATTTTATAGGTTTGCAGGTAAGTATTTGTTCCGAGCACGGTGATCGTTTGGTATGAGGAAGCAATTAATGCTTGTCTAGAGCACAAAGAAACGCCCATATCGGAGTAATAACCCTGATATGGACTGAAATTACGATCCGTAGATTTACCGTATATTTTCAATAAAATTAGTTCTTAGTTCTTTTGATATCAAGAAATTTGGAGGACCTAATGCAAGACACATCAAACACCAGTTACTCAGCAACTTGTGATATTCAGTGTTGTAGCTATAAAAGTCGCTAAGCGATTAATGGCAGTCAATTACGATATCACCATCAAAATTTATATCGGCACTTCAGACAGCTCGTGCCAAGCCGTTTACTTATGCATACACGGCCCACTTCCGAGATTTCCCACGTTAACGGCACAATACTCCCAGTTCGTAGCTCCACGACACAACACCAAAGAATTCGAGCCTCAGAAATCCACTGGAGGGTATTACGCAACACCACTGGCATCATGAGGAATATGCGAACATTGAGAGCCTTCTCGTTACAAATAGTTTAGAGTTTCCCCCGTGAGAATTCCCAGTCCATGAAGATACTTATTTAAAACTTCGTGAACGAACACACCCACACTGTTGAAAGGTAAAATAAAACTGAATGAAAAGTTTAAATGAATTTTATTCGATCTACTTTTATCGGGAATTACGGAGAAAGATTTTTCTGTGGTTCGCTCGCTCTAGCTTCAGTTGACTAGGCTGATTGTTTGAAATCACAGAAGACTATTATAAATACATTAGAAACGATTGTGGAATGGACATCACTGGACGCTGGACAGATAACGGCATAACAAGGTGGAATCTAGGGGTTCAGCCAACATGACCTCTTACTTTGTGATTCGTCCACAAAATAGGACCTAACGTCCTAAGTAAGTACAAGTTAAAAGTTTCGTAAGTTTGGCGGATAAACAGTCCTACTACTATTATTAACGCGATAGTTTTTATGTGTGGATGATAGTTACCAATTTCTCGTCTTTCACGCAAAAACTACTGAACGGATCGGGCTGCAATTTTGCCTACAGGTAGTTCCAGGAATAAAACATAGATACTTGTTATCCCATAAATACCATGGGATAGAAATAACCTTTATCTACTAGTGAGATATAATAGGAAAGTAATATACGTTATACGTTCGTGCGATGTACATATAGTATTCGATGAGTCGCTAACAATTCCACACAGTACTTTATAAAGTAGTGGCGATTACCAGACAGTACCATTAGACACATTGTTAGGTTAAACCAATTCACATGATCTCCTTGCAAACATCGCAATTTGCATCAAAGATGTGGATATCTCTATGTTAATTCGCTACAAACATTCTGAAACTGTTTGACAGAACATCACGATAAAACGATAAATGGAGACATGGCGACGATAAAAAACGCTTTGTCTTCTCATGACAGCTACTTTATTGTGAGAGAAAGTGAATTGTATTTATCTTATGAACTTACGATAACGGACAATTATTTTCTTTCATAACAGTTTCTAATAAATTACCTCATAAATCAGAATCAATAATGGTTAATAGCACAAGCACTTAGATAAGATGCTAAGGAGAGCTGCAATTTTAGGGAAGGAAGGAAGATGCAACTTTCTTATTACCTACATGGGACAATGTGAAAACTACTCGATACTCTACAAGACACTTCAAAGTCTTGCTTCGACGGGGCCGCTGGTTTTGTTTACACTCAAATTGTAAGATTTCTTTTGGACAAATATTATGACACCCACCCAACGCATAATATCAGTTTTATTTACAAGTCGTACTGGTTACATGAATGCCTGGAATATTTGTGTCGGTCGGTTGGTAAATTTTGGTTACATCTACGGTTTCAAGTTCAAATAACAGAATATTTGTCAACAAATTTACAGTATAGTGGAATTTTGAAAAAGTTCGTAGGCTATAGACAAAGCTTTACAGGACATGACGATTCAAATACGAAAATCGTCCCACTTTTTAAATGAAAAAAAAAAAAGGATTACTCCATCAGGAAACTGAAGTATTAAAGATCAATACAATACATCATCTCGCAGACATTAAAAGCAATTTCCAGTACAAAGCTCGGCCACATGAAAGTAACCACACTCCGCACTAAGAATTCCGCTTATAGCTTTCTCCATCAAAGCGGACGCACCTAATGTGGGTACCTAGTATTATCGAGTGCTTCAATACTAGTATTAATAGCAAGGCAATAGTACGCAACCGCATTAGAAATTAAGTAATGGGTTGTAATAGCTGGAGATGCGGTGCACGTGATGACATCCTTACCGTAACGGTAGATGTGGACTAGGTAGTTTATGTAGTTAATTGAATATTCTCATTACTAATCCTACACTACTCGTAGTATTCGTTTATGCGAAAGTTTTAATGGATGGATGTTTCCAACTCCTTTATGAGAGATACTGTACAAAACGTATCCGGGCCAGGCGAATAAAGGATGATCTATGCTATGTTCGGCTTTATGTAAGTAAGTAAATCATTTATGGATGTTTTTTTATGTATGTCTATTATGTAAAAAAAAAAAATACCCCGTTTTAAATGACTTTAGTGTTATTAACGATGACAGTTTCAAAAGTTTTAAAACATAACATAACAAAAACAATATTGTGGTGGTGTGTATAAGAACATGCTAAAATATACCTACGTACGAAATGTTGTGGGTTAAGAGGAAAAAACGGAATAAACAGCAGATGGCACGCTCTCGCACATCGGCTGACGAAGTGTCTATCCTCGATCAGATAACGACCGAATGATAATGTAATCGATTTATTTATAGAACCTTACATTGAATTGAACTAAGTGATATTAATCACCGAATATACGAACCATGTCAATGAATCGCGTTGGTTTAAAGACTGCAATAAATAAGCACATGAATATACTATCAGTATTTTATTCGTGAGATATATAACTTTTAGTCTATATATTTTTTGCTCGTGTGCCATTTCAAGCTCAATGATTTAGACATGCATTATTTATGTTATTATTATATTGCTGGAGCAACTTATGATTGATTGATTTTTAAGTCGGATAGCTTTGATCAATTTCGTAATTTCTTTCAATCATAATTTAGAACACTGTATATTTATAAAGACCCAGTTACGAAAGGTACGTTAACTGATTTTTTGTTGAGTAGGGTTTATAAAAAAAACGTAACGAATAGTCAAACCATTATCAACCCACAAAATGGTTTTCCGATCAGTTTGGTTGTAATGTAATTGCTGATGTAATTGAAGAGTTGCAAGCAAACCAAGGACCAACAAATCAAAAACGCATCAAGACAATCAAGAGATCACATCGTGGGGTGGAGATGCGGCAAATTTAACGGGCAAGGTGATACAAATGATTTTATTGCGAAATCTTGTGAGCTAAGGGCATTCGAGGTGATATGCTTATTTTGTTGCAAAATCTGGTGCCTATGTTCATAGGTGTTTATGTCGACGAGGTCCTCTCCATATTGAGCGGGTTGTGGGCGGAAGCGTGCAGCGGAGCTGTCGGTAAAGTAAAGAGCCCTGTCACAACCAGTTTGGTCACATAAGTATGCCACCCAGTTTTTATAAAACATATGATACTTGTAAGCAATTAAAATTGATTTGGTAGTAACTAGATTTATGGCAAGTTCAGTTATGGGACTGCTGACCGTGCAGTAGAGAAATTATCAGGGAATGCAGTTGACATAGTGACAACTTGCCGACATAAATGCTGGTTCCGAGAACATACAGACAAGCTCCAAGGATATTTATAAATCTCGTCAATTAAAGTTGTCGGGACAAAATTGACGTGCATCCTGTGATTTCAACGTTTTCTAAATTAAGCATAGATTTTTTTATACCTCAAAGGATAGAATAGAATACTTTAGCAGCTTTGTTTTTGAGCAAGTGTAACAAATCGAAAGCTAGGCGTCCATGCGTAATGAATTTCTTATTCAAATTCATTTCATCGTACAAAAATAATGGATGAGAAAGGAAACTGCACCGAACCAACGTAAATTATAGCTCTTCGTTTCTATCAGCAACCTAGAGCTCAATCTTTGATTTACATCTCTGTACGCACATTTGCTCAAATTGAGCCTCGAGGAAACGAGAAGGATAATTTTAGTGTTTACTTATTTCCTGAAGCTATGATCGAAGGGTATCCTTTTGACATAGCTATAGATTTTCCAGAACTGTTATTTCTGCGCGGCTGAACGTTTTGCTTCAGGGTGAACCAGTTTTCAACACAGCTGAAGATGAACTGTGCTTTAATTTTTTTTGGTAAGATATGTCGGACACACTGAGCAAAAGGCACAACACTTTCAATTCTACAGGTAAGACTTTTAATTTGGGCAGGTAAAAAGCGAAAAAGCGTCAAGATCTGGGTCAGCAACCACAGCACATGGCTCCTTTCGCGGATGGTGAGCAACGAGCCGTGGTTCTCGAGATGGCCACGGTCTGCCGATCTAACCTTGAATGCCTCCCGCACAGTCCCGTACAGATCTAGGTGACATCACCAACGACAATATTCTAATGCTGCGTGAGGCCAAGGCCGGAATATCTATCCATGTAGTATACACTCCGGAATAATAAAGAGGAAAGTAAGGTCGACGACCCTTGGATGCAGTTGATGATGGATCTTTTTATAGATGTCAAAATGCCGCACTATGAAACTTTCGGCTAAATAAAAAAGTTTCACGGATTGACTCGATCTAACTAAATTACGATTTGGCTGGCTGAAATGGGAATTGTTCTTTTATTCTACAGCAGCAGTCGCATGCTCGAAATTTTAATACGCGCAGACGTTCTAATGGAAAACGTAATGCCACTTTCTAACGGCGAGCAAAAAATATCAATTACCGACTTAGATTAACTTCTGTAAATCCATTATCTCACAACTAAATTGAGTTTTCATGAATTGTTTGATTAATTAACTCACCAGGCTGGATCAGTACCTACCACTTAGATAAATTGTTTATTGTGTTGACAAGATGAAATGTAAATTAGCTTGGCCATGGACAACTAATGAATGTGGAATCTAGACGAATACATTTACAAGTTTTATCGTATCGGACGTTTATCAAACAAACATAATACTTCGTCGCCGGCACGCCTTGCGATAACTAGGCAGGCATCATCAACATTCCTGGCGCATAGCGACCAATGTTAACTGTAGCCGTTGTAGGTACTTGCTGAACCCACTAAGGCCTACTTCTGCATGTCAATGTCGAACTCATTTACGTGCGTAGGTGCACTTTAAGCACCACATAAATTTAGCTATCCTATTATGCTATTCACAAAAATGATTTATGACAAAGGCTCAACAACTATGGGAACAAGATGAACGTAGAAACCGGTTAGTGAAAACTGTTGACATATCGAATAAGATCTTCGCCAAAGAAGGCGACATCACACCTACAGAATTGTCAATTAAAGATTTTATCAGCATGAGCTTACCGAGACGGAGACAGAGGCGCTAGGCATCGCATCCTCAGAAGCCTGTCCCTCCGGAGCGCTCAGAAACCTGCGCAGGGTTCCGTATCCGGACGCGGAAGCAACCATCGCTACCATACTGCATGCACAATCACAACACTGGACCTAATCTGATGACATCACGCTCGTAGACTTAGCTAACGCAGCTGCAAACGCGCGATCTATGCGCGAGTCGCGACGATACTGGCTAGAGGCTGGCAGGCAGGCTGCGCTCGCGCCCCCCACCACGCGTTAACTTTAAATAAAAGCATCTAATTTAACATAGAATAGGTACTAGTGTGTTGAAACTTTTGTGGTTGTCATCTTCATTTGATATCAGAGCATCAGACTTGTACTCACATAGGTAGATAGAGATGGACGGTTTCAAAATTATTTCAATTTATTTGTTTGATTGTGAGACAATAAACTTACTTGAAGCCTACATAAAGCACTGTTCTAGTGCTTTATGTAAGCTTCAAGTTAATTTATTTAACAGATTTGAAAGCTCTTACAATACATAAACATGTTCCTGATAATTGCATAATTCTGAGTCTGTGAATAGAATACTGAAAACAATAACCAAAAGTGAGAATTGGACACAATGCTTGTTGTGCTATAGCATGTTAAAGAACATACCTGAGATATATTGCTTAGATACATACTTAACAAAATTAAATTTTTAAGCATATTATTACATGTTTGAGATTTAATATTATTACTTAAAGGCCTGCGACAGCCATACCTTCGTCTTATTATAAAATCTGCAAGTTACAGGTAGAAATAATCACCAATTATGAAGTTTGGGTCATAGTAGCTTTGGCAGATATTGGCTTGCAAATTTGCTAAATTTGCACCAAAAAATCATATATAGGTCTAGTTTTTATATATTTTTGGGATAGTATTAGTAATCATCCATTGCTATATACTACATAGTGGCTTTGAACATAAAAATCGGTATGCTAGATGAAAGTTCACCTTCATAAAACTTTATGGCATCTAGCAATGTACTTAAGACAGCAAAATTTGTTATAGGACTTGCCCTCTGCCTGTTGTGTCACACAATGTCTGGAATAATATTAACAGGAATAATAATATACATAATGGGCGATAAATTCTACACAGTAAGCCAACTTCTAAGGGGCTGGGATTCATCTCTCAGCTTGCATGTATGTTAAACTCATAATAATAAGTAATTTGTTTATTTTCCTCTTTACAACAGGTTTTTCATAAGAATCGTTATTTTAAGGTCAACGGTTATTATGTTTAGGAAACCTCGGATTACAGGAATAAAATAAAAACATGAAATAAGAGTACAGATAGACCAAAATGTGTGTGTGTGGTGTAAATGTGTTTGATAAGCGCATGTTATGTTTCAGCCAAGTCACCATTTGATCTTTGTTTCTTAGAATGGGATAATCAGTGAAGGACACCATGTACTGTATCTTTAATTTTAATTTTAACTTCATGGCTATTTATCTACGTGCTACTATTGTGTTTATTTACCTTTTTTTCCCAACAATTCAACAGCTTCAGAATGCATAAGTTTAAAAATATTTACTGTAGGTACCTTTGCAGTATGGTTCTATTTAAATTTGTTATAGTGTTTTGTGGATGTTTCCTTCATTAAATAAATAGTTAAAATTAGTAAGAAGTTCATTGATATTGAATACCACAGAATGTTTGAATTATGACAATCATCTAGTATTCAAGGCAATAATATCGTCTGGAACCAACTTTCCAGTTTCTTAATAAAAGTTGATGGAGTATGGACTGCAAACATCTGATCCGAATATGGTGTCTACAGCTCATAACAATGTTCTAATGTCAATAATTTATTCAATAGGAGTGTGGGTAGTGCATACTTCGCCCACCTTTTGCCTTGCTGTATGCCCTCAACCAATTTAAATGGTCTTGAACGTTAAATGCCACAAATTAGAAAGCTATTACAACATTATCATAGAATCCAAAGAAATGAAACATGATTTCACTTAGGTACAAAAGATAACAATCTCAACAGTAGGTACACATCACAATGATTCATAAAATTTTCATTGAACCATAACCAGTGGCTGCATTCCAATGTAGATTTGGCAGGTAAGAGGGCGATACGAGCAAGGCAAAGGTGAAAATGCAGAAAAACCGGCAGTTAATTGGGCCTAAAGTGCTCACCTGTTTGGTATCCACAAAATCACTGGCCTCCATGTTAGCATGTGTTCGCTCCTGCCTGTCCATGGCTTTGGATACATTAGAATCTCTTACATGAGCCACTGAACAGAGTAAAAATCACAAGATCCCAGCGTAAACATAACAATCGCGTTGGGCACAGCGAGTTTCAACGAAACAATGTCAGTGATCGCACCTCGCGAAAAGGCACTTGGGAGACAGTTTTGGTACTCTAGTACCAAAAATGTTTTGAATAACTTGCTAATACATTTTTTTCAACTATTTATAAGACTTAAAAAGCACCAGATTAATTTTTTTCAAGAGAATAATGAAAAATACAGTTGATCACCATTTTCATTTCACACACATTCCGTCATCGGGGCTGACTGATGGTCGGTCGCTGCCCTATTCAACGTTCCATTATGCTAGTTTAAATTAAAGTTGGATCAGAAATTTGTCTGTAATCAAACAGTATAGTTGTGTGCAGTGTACAAATTTCTGATTTTGATCTTCTGGTATAAGTTATTTTTTTATTTTAGTAAAAAGTACGTTTACTTGCTGAGTGAATCGCCTACTGATAACAATACAATATAAAGTAGCCTATGGATGTGCGTAGTTTGAAACGTAACGAGCCGTCATTTCCATAGACAGTGTTGACTTTATAGTGTAATTGCTTTGACGTTGACACAGCATCTTGACTGACAAACCAAGTACCTATCCGATCACACGGGTTGATTTTTTCCAAGATTTTACCCATTGTAGTCTAATGAAGACTGATCGTCTGATGCAGTCGTATATTGAGCTTGACATGACGTTTCGAATGAAAAGTATAAATAATCTATGGTTTTGGTTTTATAATGTTGGCATCGCTAAACTCAACAAAACAAAAACACATTTTTCGATTCGATCTCAATGAGGAGTAATTCTGACTGGTGGAATTAAATAGGTGCACTGCAAATGCCTCGCGAGAGAAGCCGCTATCGTGATCGACGGAGTGCCTCATACAGTTCCGAGTCCTCGTACGATAAGAAGAAAAAAAGCAAAAGCAAGAAACGTTCAAGATCCCGAGACCGCTCGGTCTCCAGCAGCGTTAAACGCCGACGTTCCAGCTCAAGAACGCGGCATAGGAGGAAAAGCTATTCTCGTAGTATTTCAAGAGAGCGGTACGACAAGTCTAGAAGACGGTCGCTATCCAAATCCAGATCTAGACGAGATCGGTCGCGGTCACGCAGTAGGTCGAAATACAGCAAGAGTAGCAAAAAATCTAAGAGATCAAGGTCTTCCAGTAGCCGTTCTAGCTCCTTTGATATTGGTAACTAATACCTGTCTTATCTGCTGACTGTATCTGTCTGTTTGTTTAATAAGTCATTATGATAAATACCTAACAACAGTGCCTACAATCTACATGTTTACAGATCACATAATTGTAATCAGATTAAGGAATATATTATATACAATTCAACATTCTTGCCTGAAATTTGCCATGCCATGAAATTTCAACAGTATCAGCCTGATTTAGTGAATTTTACTGTTTCTGTTTCAGAGCCAGCAATACCAAAGAAAGTTAACCTTGATGACATTGAGACAAAGGTTGAAAAAGCGATCAAAGCAGCAGAAGCTGTTGGTCTAACCATGATGAAACTACCATCATATGAGTACAAAGAAGTGGAGGTCAAAGAAGACATGCCTACTATTCTTGACCGTAACCTCCTTGCTGAGTTGAATTCTGACTCATTTGTACAGAAATCCTTCAAGTCATCAAAGACTAAGAAAAATATATTGATTGATCTGAAGGCTGAGACTATTTTGGTGCCAGATTCTGAGGTCAAAGTACAGAAAGATGAATCTATTATCAATTTTAATGTAAGTTTACCTGTATTTATTTCTGAATAATTAGTCTAGGGCAAGAGGAAATTGTGCTAACACATTATAATTATATTAGCTGCTCCCCAGTTTCACCCGCGTGGTGAGATATTTTGGATAATATACATCTTTATGAATTGTAACCTATGTGTTATTCTGATATGTAAGCTATATTATTTTAAAGTTTCATCAACATCCTTTCAGTAGTTTTTGACAACAACAAACATTCATGCTTACATACATCCTCACAAACTTTCGCATTTATAATATTAGCACAATGCTGTCAAGGCTTTTAGATTTGCTGTTAGTTTGGCTTATGGGCTCAGCAAACCTATCTTGGTGTCCAATAAGAGATTATCGGAGAACAAAAGATCACAATTTTTGTTCTGTTCGTAGCAATGTTTTATTTCTTTTCAGGAGTTACCTAGTGAAGAAGAACTCAGGGAGATGTGGATAAATAAACTGTATTTATATCGTAAGAAAATGCTGAAAGGTGAAGGCGTAGATGTACAATAATAATTCAGTGTTTTGGAATAAACTATTGTTTTTTTTATTAGTAACTTGTATTATCACAAGCACTGGAACTACATAAATGTAACATTTCAATTAACAATAACATTACCGCTAATAGTGCAACAGTTTTTCTGTAGAGTTCCGAGCAATAAAACCGAGTAACAACTTAATTAATTTTTAAACACATTTTGCTGCAACTCGCAATGTAGGGAAATGCCGTCACTACTTAGATATATTTACATTGTTCTTCAACTAGCGGCGGGAGCCTCACATGTTGTTCCTCTCCCGTTGTATACGTGTGCTGTATGTCCGTGAGACCAGATTCCACGCATCCATATATCTGTCCATACACATAGCTATGCATTTTTGTTCTGAATTGTCCAGAGATGTCCCAGGTTTGCTGATACATTTCTTGAAACATTTCTCTGACATTTTCGTGAGCAGTTCTTGAGCGTTCGCAATAGCAATTTGTTGTTTCACCTGGTCCATCAATTCTTCTTTCTGTGTTCCACTCAGATTACCCGTTGTCAGAGAATCCATTTTAGCAACAGTCAGGAATACCTAATAAAGCTAGGTATTACCCAATTTTTATTGAATTTTACAGCCGATCAAAAATAACCTCAAAATTTCAGTGACAGATTGATATGACACCCAGCATAGATAAGATACCATAGATATGTTGTAAAGTTAGAATTTTTATCTAAATAGACAAGAGATTTCACATTGTGCATCAAGCTCATTCTACTAAAATTTATAGTCTGTGCTACTAAGCCCAAGAAGGAGCCAACCAATTAGAGAAGTTAGGTATTGTTGTTTGTTTGATATGAAGTTAATGTTGGTTGTGTTTGGTGTTGTGTGATTTGATTGAGAATTTCAGACCTATGGATGGAGGACGGCTGTCGGCTAGTTTATGTTCTACTCCAACCAAACTAATCAGATTATACAATTTACTGCCTACCTAGCCTTAGAATGGGTGATGAAAACACTATATCTTGCAAGCCGGTACCGGAACCACTTGAGTGTATTGCTAGCACACTCACACACGACGAATTACTTGAAATAACGCAAACCTCACTCGATACTCTTACAAAATGTGATTCTCTGCTCAGTGATCTCCCTGCTGATATTATTCTTGAAGAAATCTTGTCACAGGTAAAGAATTTCATCAGTCCATTTCATTGCCATCTGCTGCTGATCATGCTTTTCCTTAGCACAACACTTAAATCAATCTGCCCTGATGATCTGTGTTGTATGGGCGGGCTGGTATTTTGTTTGTAACATAATAACAATAAAATTAAAATGTTCGATGAATGAGCAAACTTTGCATTAAAAATTTATGTAACGCGAAACTTTACAAGGTAACAACATTGTAACAGTTTTTAATTATTAAGTACAATAGAATAATAAAAAATATAGCTGAACTGACCTGAACACTTCTACGGGCCCTGCTCCTTCCAGGGGACAATTATTTTCCTTCTCTGTAACCTTTTCAGATTGCAGTTGAACATGGACAAGCTATTACTCTTATCATAAAAAGAGAGGATGAACCAGCCTTGAAAGTTATTGTAAGTATTCATCTAGATGATAAGGATATCTACCCTATCAAGTATTAACTAAATTATATTTTTGTAGGTTCCACAAACTGCTTCAGTGCTAGACTTGAAAAAGGCAGTAGCAAGACATTTTGCTATATTCCAAAAGAGAAATCAAAGCAAAGTTAAAATATCATGGAAGTATATTTGGAAGACCTACAACTTGTGTTATGATAGTACAGTTCTAGAAAACAATGATGATTGCATACAGGTTTATGGTGTTGTGAATAAGGTCACTCTACAATTCAAGAAAAAGAGAAGAAAGAAAAACAGAGACCAATAAATAGAGCATAAGTTGTATATTTGTCTTTACAAATATGCATAAATAATAAAAACTTCTAATGGATTGAAAATAAATTTGTAATAACTTTATTTCTTGTTAACCTAATAATAACCAAACATATTTAATAAGCTAGCTATTTACGCAAATAGTTTTTGTGTCCGTAGTTATTTGTTACATGGTCCCAAAGAGGTCCCAAGGTCCCATGGTCCCATGGTGACAAAAAACTAATGATTTTTAACAGATTAAACAAATAAGAAAAAGAGTACATTCTATGTAGCTGTATGAATTTTTTTATTTCTTGATTTTTCTGTCAATTAAAGACTGTAGACTGAAGAGATAGTTCCCAAGGTAGTCCCATAAAAAAATATTCGTGAGGGATATGCATTTGTCCCAAAAAAAAATTAATAAACTAAAAATTTGGAATTTGAAGTCAGTTTTAAAAAAAAATCAATTTATATAATATTAACTCTATCTTACACCTTAAAGTGTGCTACAAATAGATTTTTATTTTTGGATTGCACATTTTATGAATAAAGTTCTTAGTATTAATAGATATTATAAAAACTCGCACAACGCACATGTGACCAGATATTGGCGTGTACTCCAATCCTTTTTGCTACTGCATCACTACAATCATTAGGTAGCAGTAGTATTGATAAACTATATTGTTGATGAAACTATTTGATATAGATATCACAATACAAAATAGCTGTCAATCAATGCACAATTTAGCCAAAATCTAAAGCTGTTCAAAGTCGGGCTGTGGCGGTGGCTCTTGCGGGAGAGGTTCGAAGTCGCCGAGAGTGTAGGATGGTTCCTCGTGTCGGGGTGTGGCTAGCGGCCGGTCGTATGCGTCTTTCAGAAGTTCAGATTCATGCTGAAACAAATATTAGTTCCATTAGTATTCAAGTAGTAATTACTACTATTAAGACCAGTCTCGCGTTAACCGAAATATTCTCAAGACCCAGCCAGGAACCAAAGTGAAAGCAAGTTCAGTAAGTATAGGTAGGTAGGTACACACAAATTAAATTAATGACTTACCTCATTCTGGCTTAAGACAGACGGCGGCGCCAAGTCATCCAAAGATAGCTGTGTGTTGAGTACGGATGGCGGCGCATAGTCCGCAAGCGATGAGCTGGTGTCCAGTGGCTAAAAAACACAATTAGTTTATTAATCAATTATTTTGACACTATTGTACTTGTACAGAACTGTAATGCCTGTAAACAGCTATTGTAAATCACCAAAATTACAAGCATGTAATGTATGTGTACTACTGTGGGACATGGTGTGGTGTAACATAGGCTGATGATGAATGTATTTAGAAAACATGATTAAAATAATTTGCAGTATTTCTTACCGGTTCCGGAGCAAATTCCTCCGTCGGTTTGAAGACTGACTCCTCAGGCGGACGTTCGGTGTTAGCGCGGGCGTCCTCTTCACAGCTGTAAGCTGTCTTGTGTTCGCACATCAGCAAGTGAGTCAGCATATCCGTACCTGAAACGAGAAACTCAGTAAGCAATATGCAGAGGAAGTAAATAGATGGATGCTTGGTTCTTACTGCCGTTCGGTTTTCGGAGTCTATGCACCCTGTTCACCGCCTCTTGATTTTGTACGTTACGTTGAATGAATGTACACTTTACAATATAAAAGACATCACATGATACAAGTACAATGGGCGGCCTTATCGCTTAGAAGCGATCTCTTCTAGGCAACCTTTATTGCACATAAAACATAACGAGATAAAACCTTATTCCTTAATTTTAAACATGAACAGTACAACAGGCAGCCTTATCGCGGACAGCGATTTCTCCCAGGCAACCTAGGAACGAGAAAAAGATATAAGTCTACTAAGTGTTGGTAGATCAAAAACAGTAAAGGAAAAGTATCAATCCTTGGTTCGCGAGAAACTGCTGTATCCCGTATCCAGCGTGTTCCCTTATTTTCACGTTAAGGGAAGGCCTGTCTTCAGCAGCGGAAGACATACGTCCGGCTGAGATGAATACTCACCCACTTTAGTAGAGTACCCGCAGACGCAGTGAGTGGTGTAGGGCGCGTTGCGTGGCGCGTCTTCCAGCGACAGCGGGCCGGCGCAGTAGCCGCTGTGTTGAAGCATTGCGCGGTAGCACGAGCTTACGTACGAACATTTTGTGCAAGCTGTTGTGCCCCTGGAATTAAAATTTGAGTTATGTAGAAAGTCTTCGAAACAGGCATCTGATTTATACACAAACCAAACTCGATGTAGAATGTTTGTACACAAACCACGCAAAAATAACTAGACTCACTTGCTTGGCGTCGAGTTTCAGATATAATTATAAGCAATATTTATTGACTAATCAAGAGGAATAATATAAAGCAAAGTAAATTTTAGGTCAAGTAACAAACCGCCCAGGTTTGTTTCCAAACATTCTACATCGAGTTTGGATAGTATTCGGTCTGAACTGAACTAATAGTCAAAATACCAAGATAAATAAACGTAACCCTAATAATAGTGATATATTACTTACAAGAAATGCTTATCGCTGTCCATAGGAGTATCGCACTCTCTGCAAAGCGAGCCCTCCGGCAGGACTAGAGTCAAACGTTCGAACGTATCGAGGATGTCATGATTGGCCGAGTCCTTTACTGGGGGACGCGCCTTGTTCTGTGGAAATATATCATGTTATTTATTTAAACTTAATTTATATTATATGACTAACGTAGTCAATAATACTAGGTACTTGACTTCTAGGGTACTATGCTCTGATTTAGAATCAAAGATATTTATGTCAACAATAGACATTTATAAATGAAAAGTGAGAAAAAAAATACTAGTAACTACTCAATACTAATACTGCCAATGTGAGTGAAATGAGCGTTACTTCTTGACGCTCACTTTTTTTGTAATTTTTAATAAGTGTAAATTTCAAATATTCTTCCTAGCCTCGTGTTAAACTTCCTAATAAATCCTAATATTTTTCTTTTCTGAGAAGTTGAGAGAGAGAAAGAATTCTGAGTATAAAAGCCGAAATATTTTTGTCAAGAAATAACGCCCCTATGAATTAATCAACTACGTGAATGAAGATGCGTTTAGCTACAAATTAAAAAATAGTACTGGTTTATAGATATTTACATCACGCTTGGGCTTATCTTGATAATCATCAGCAAATTATTTTACAATCTTGAATTGAATTTTGTACATTTTCTTGAATGGTTAAGCATTATAAATCTTGCGAGGCTAGGCTTATAACTCCGTTAGAAATGTGAGCGGTGTAAGTAAGAATTTCGTATTTCGGTGTCTGCAATAAAATGGAATTGATATTTTTTTTAACAAACAATCACCGCTGTAGAAACAAGTACCCGCAAAATAATCTCAAATGAGGCCATCATTTGAGATTATATTCAAGTTATATACAAAATCATTGCGGGCGGATACACAACGATCTAGTTCGTTGTAGCGATCGTGGTCGGACGACATAGGAACACAAGATAGATACGCGATAAATACTGATTATTAATATTTACAATTTTAAAATTTTATTGTGTCAAATTATTATGAATTTATTTTATTTTTTTAAGAAGGCATGTCTTTCTGCTTTTCTTTGCACAATGCCCTATGGTGTTTCCTTTGTCAAAAGTTAGTGTGTTATAATAAAAATGTAATTTATCTTTTAAAATAGTATTTCACGACATCAAGTGTAACATGTGTACCTACGGTGATAATAAATAAACTGATAAACAATGTTAACAAACTGCGGAAGTTTAAAAAATGCTTATGAGAATACTCACTCTTGGCTTCACAATCAAATGTTCCTCAGCGCACAGCGGGGTGGCAGTAGCTATGGTGATGTGATCGCGGATTTGATGCTCCTTCAGTTGACCTGTACGAAAATGTGTTGCAGTTAAACGGGAAAAAAATGGCCGAGGTTTTTAAAACACTGTTGGATAAGTTTTATTTAAGACGGCTCCGAAACCCGTATCAAGTAGCTTTTCAAAGAATTGACATGGTTATGGAATTTGGCGATAAGACTTGATCCATTGGTGTTGGTTTCACTGTGATAAGATTGTTATTTAAGAAAACTTTTGCTTAAGGGGGTGTTTCTATACCATTGACGAGTTCATCAGACGAAAGTAATTATTATGTTAGCAACAATTCATTAAATTATTGAAAATTGCATGCTTTTAATTTACTTACCTATTTTTTATTTTATTTAGAATGTTTTTAGAATTTTTTGTCAATGTTATTATACCTGTAAAATTTAGTTGTAGAGCTGTATTCATTCATTCATACACAATGTAAATTGTTTTTGAATAAATAAACTGAACTAATGAATTTGTCTCACTGTAGCTTTGTCTGCGCACATACGCCAGTGTCGTATCGAAGCCGGCTTGAATAATAACTAGTCAACTACAAGCCTGCTGCCTCGCAGGCGGGTCTTCGCCCGCCGCGCCACGGTCGACTGTTTTTATACTATAGAATTCTAAAGAAGGATAACATACCAAGATGCACAAACTTGAGCGTGCAGCGCGTGCACTTCACTTCTAACTCCTTCTCGCGATGCTGCTTCAAATGCTCCATAAAGATGTGAACGTTGGACATCAGCTCGTTGCCGTCTACGTATACTGGCACCACCTGCGAGGAACAAGGTTCATTATGTGACAGTAGTTAGGAATGAAACAGGGCTGTTTATTGATTGATAATTGACGAACGGCTGCAACGCCTTTTCAAACGGCCAAGTCTCGCAGCCGTTTGGGAAAGAAAAGTCGCGTCGAGCAACATACTAAGTCAACGTTCGGATAATCGAGATTCTACTGTAGTTAAATTCAGAATAATGTATGCAAAGTGTAGTTTTTTTTTATCCAAAATAAAACCATACAGTTTAGATAATTATGATCCTGGCATTAGCCTAGAAAGCTGAAGGCTTGCAAACAAATCATTGTGTGCTTAGCAGGCGGACCGGATGATATCTGCTATCTTCGAATAAAACCTCAAGTTGACTTATTATATTCAGAAAGGCCTTGACCAATAGAACACAGAGCAAAGTGTATACACGTATATACGTCCACGCGTTTATTTTCTTTGAATGAATCAATGAAGAAAAGTAAAAAAAAATATATTGAAATTAAATTAAGATTCTTGTTTCTTATCAAAAATTATCGGGCTTCGATATTTATCGACCTGATAGATTATGTGTCCATGATTACATTATTTCATTAAGTTAAATAAAAATAATTATTTTCCGTTACTTGACACTGGCAGAAAAGTGTTCAACTATTAACAAAGATTTGTCATCATCGTAAACGCATAGAGGAGTATATATATAATAAAGGTAAATGTACGTGCAACTTTACCTTGAGACAATGCACACAAATCAGTTCACCGGTCCTCGCATGGGCAATCCGGAAATGTCTGATGAGCGCGCGGTGCGACGACACGCGGTAGTCGCAGCCCGTGGCGTAACAACGGTAGGGCAGCTCCAACGGTGCGTGGGACCTCTGCATATGGGTCGCGAGTGATACTACTGTTGCGAAGCGAATCTGTGAATATAAGTAAATTAGTGAATGGCCTGAATTTTTTTAAGAACTTTTAAAGTAAATAGCAGATAAAATAAACAGTGCCTTATGAGTTCTCAGGAAAGTTTAATAATAATAGAATCATTTAAAATATAACTGTTGAACAATGATCTAGGATTTGTAATAGAGAATTGCAAAGTATCATGCAACATAGCTACTACGCGCACTTGTACTTTGAGCTCTTATTTTGTTTAGTTCGATTGAAATACAGCCAACACGTGTCACAACACAATGCCGCAATGTGTATTCAAAAGTTGCAAAAATAAAATATGATTTGTTAGTTTAAAGCTAAAAATATAACTAATTCTACATTTACTTACCTCAAGTGCGCTCTTATTTACGGATACGGCTTTTAGTTTTAGTTTTGTATGTGATCCGAAATCTAGATAGTATTTGTGATCGCAGAATGTATGGCGGTGATAGACTCTTACCTCACAGATCAGACACGCGTAAGTGAACAGATCCGGCGACTTAGTATCCGCTGGATGGTTATGCTTCAGATGCAACTGTAACTCGCCGTCCGACGCGAAGCGTGCTATGCAGTACACGCATTGCGATAGCGGGGCTTCGGCGGACGTGCCAGGCGGTTCAGAGATGATGTGGGACACGAGGTGGTCGAGGAGGGAGATGTTCTCGTTGAATTCTTGGTGGCAGTTCGGGCACTGGGAAAGGTTATACGTTATAATTACTATAATGTGAAATAAATATTACGAAAACAGCTTTGAGTGCCCGTACTTTTAAGAAAGTACTGGTACCCAAAGCCGTGAATGTATCGAAATAAAAATAGAATAATTACCGCTATAGTTCCGATATTATTGGATAGCTAGCAAGCCCTGATAACAACTTACATCGACAGCAATAGGCGTTTTCTCGCTAGCCTTCTCCCCGCCATGTTTTCCGAAGTAATACTTTTCCATAGACACCATCACTTCCGGTTCTTTCGGCTTGATTTCTTTCTTGATGCTCTTTAGCGGTATATCTAAAAGAAACAAGCAAGACATAAAATTGGACACTTTGGCGTGAGTCAGAGTGACTTATATCAAATATCAAAGTGCTTTATTTTCTTTAGACCTTACACGACTCTTGAATACGTCACAAGACTGACTACCAATCAAACTAGCCTTTTGGCAAATATATAGAAATTGGTCTGATCAGAGGCTATTACGAGTACTTATGTACTATGCGAAGGCAGAAGCTAGTAGTAACAAAACATTACAATTTTATACTAAGGAACGCTTACTGGTAGACTGAACACGTTTTTGTGTGAGATTAGCGTCGTTCTATGTTCGCACGTAGTAAGTATTGCAGAGTAAGTATTGTATATAATCTCATATACCTAAACTTCGTAATTATTATAGAATGGGATTAAGGATGTCGTGCGATCAGAGCGGGGCAGCATGAGAGATAAAATAATTATCAATCCTATTTTAAAGTATGCAGGTGATACATGGATCGTCTCTATGTAGACGATACTATCAAGTAACCCTACTCGGCGCTCTGATATAGTTAGTCATCATCATCATGAGCCTATAGTAGTCCACATCTGGACATAGGCCTCCCCTAATGAGCGCCATAGCGCCCTGTCTTCAGCTTGCCGTATCCAGCATCTACCTGCAGTATTTAGCAGGTGGTCATCCCACCTGGCCGGAGGGCTTCCTACGCTACGTTTGTAGAGTCGTGGTCTCCACTTAAGAACACGCTTGCCCCAGCGGATGTCTCGGTTCTTCGCGAGATATGGCCGGCCCACTGCCACTTCAGCTCGCTAATTCCTAAAGCTATTATGATAACTTTGGTTCTCTGTTGGATGTATTCATTACGAATCCTATCCTTCAGAGAAACTCCGAGCATAGCTCTCTCCATAGCTCTTTGAGCAACTTATGCGAATAACGCGTGTAAAGGCGTATTTTAGCGTGAATAACACCTTTTCACATGTTATTAAAGTAACTGAACTCGGCGCTCTGATATATACATATAGTAGATAACAATACCTAGGTCTGGATCATCGTCGATGTAAGTCTTAGGCGTCTTGCGCGGCCGGCCGCGGCCCGGCGCACCTTCCTTCTTCTCGGGTTTAGGCTTCTCTTTGTCCTGCTCTTGCTTTATCTTCGTGCGACGGAGTGCTAGAGGCATCTGTAAAGAATATACATTGGTTTTAATGTTGAGTGAGGTATTGTTGAGGGAATAATGTTACTGCATTAGTATTATACATGCTACAAATATTCTTACTTATTACAATTATTTATTATATAAGATTTTTGTAAGTTTTATCGGCTAAAAATAAATTGTAGAGACATGACACGCTTAAATTTTTGGACGTTATTAAATTTCTATGAAAAGCTTGAAGTTACTGATCAGATTTTTTTTTCAGTGATCTGCTATCAAATATAGACTCTGAATATTAAACAGATCAGGCTCTAAAGGCTATGTTTTATTCTGGTACCACATGAGCGAAGCAGGCCTATGTTCAGTAGTGGACGGGATTGGAATGAGCACAGTTTCTTATGTACGTACAATCCATTGTTCCCATCCATACTCAGTTGTCTGGTAGAGATCGTTCTCGCAGATTGTCACATATTTTGTAACTGTTTATTTTGTTTCCAAGTGTGCAATATTTAATATTTAATAAAAAATACTGGACAGTCCACAAAGCATCTAGCCCCAAGCTAAGCCAAAGCTTGTGTTATGGGTACTAGATAACTGATATAGTAGTTGTCTGACTGTCCCTATATATGCTTAGATCTTTAAAACTACACAATGAATATGCGTTGTTTTTTAACAGATAGAGTGATTTAAGAGGAAGGTTTATAAACCATTTTACATCATAAATTACATTACACAGAAACACTATCTCACCTCCTCTTCATCATCATCATCAATGTAAGTGGTTTTCTCTTTCCTCTTCCTCTTGGGCGGCACAGGAGAAGGTTCCTTCTTCTTGCGCCCGCGTTTACTGCGCGTTGATGTTGATGCTGATGCTTCTTCTTCATGCTTCTAATAATGGGGATAAATCATATTTATTTGTTTATTTATACTTCTTGCACGAAAACCATAATATAAAACTTATTCTAGAAAATTTATACAAAGGCGAACTTAACTATACTTAATATCAAATAATAGAATAAAATATGTATAACCATAAAATACCATACCCATATAATCTTATTAGACGAGAGATTGGTCGATTAAGAGATGATATTCTTATATATATATAATAGATAGTGTGTTTAACAGCTTTCTGATTAGATAAATCGAATTGTTAGATGACTTCGAATGTTATAGGCAGCGTATTTGATTATTTCTTAGTTTAGTTTAGACTGAGATTCAAAAGGTATGGAACTTACCCCTTTTCCAGTAGGATACTTCCAGTTCTTGAACGGATTAGCGGCTATTTTGTTGAGTCGCACCGTTATCACGTCTTTAGAGTCCACTTTCGTTTGCTCCGCGATGTGAGTCACGATGTAGTCGAACGCTTGCCCGGGGGAAACGCCAAATCTAAAGAAATCAATAATTTTTACAACAGAGGACTTCACTTTGTTTGATATTAGTGGCATAAACGGAAAATGACCGCGTCAGAAACAACAGGTTGGATGTTCTTTTCCTGGGGCAAAGCAGTTTGTAATTAATTTAAAGATCGTTTGTGTACAGGCCGTTCGAACTGATTAGACGCGTAGTTTGAAAGGTCATCATTTGACCGAAAAACGCGACCGATGATAGGCTCGACGCATCATCCGTCAGATGTGGTCCCTTAGTACTCTTTGGTCAAAGTGAACGTTAACTTACTTCTCCCTCCAAACCAGTTCGTCCAAGAATTGCTGTATAATCTGCCTCGACAGCAGTGAGAGAGTGTTCTGGAACATTCTCGGCACGATCCGTCTCAGGTACTCCATTATGTTCCCGTTGGAATTCTTTCCTTCCGTGTGAGAAGACGACTGGTGGACGTTCTTGAAACCCATGCTGATTAGTGTTCCTAGAAAGTTAGGGAATTGAGCATAATTTCATATACTTTACAATTAAACTATATTGGCCTTACGAAACGGTGGCTTAAGTACATTTCAAAATTACACTTACGACCTGAACACATAATTATAGGTATTAAATACAACGGGTATTTATCGCGTTTATTTACCTATTTTTCCCGACGTTTCAACAAGGTTACACGGTTTACACACTGTCGTGGTGTGACGGGATGACTGCGTCATCCAATAAACGCGATAAATAACCGTTGTATGAATATTTATAATTACCTATAAATAGCTTATAAGTAGCCAGCAAGCTATTTTGGTCCGGGAGCCAGTGACAAGTCCCTCCCAAGCAAAACTTTGTAATATGCATTAGGGATTAATATTATGAATACTCGTGATCGTCAGCTGCGATTCCGTGGGTGGGTTGGGCAGTGGCGGCGATGACGACATTATTCCCATGCAATAAGGTTTAAATCAGAAATTAAAATTCGCATATTCCAGAATTCTGATTTGAACCTTATTCCATGCATTTTACGAACTTTCACTCGGGATGAAATAATTCATTTTAGGCTATATCACAGAAAACACTTGATTGAAGAAATTAATATCAGCACAGAATAACTACATGTATGTAGTACGTAGAACTAACTTAATAATAGAATACCTTTGTCAACAGTAAGATCGGTGACGATAGTCGACGCCGGGTTGACCCATGAATGAAGCGGCTCCAGAATTTTCTGGAAACGTTTCTTGTAGTTCTTCTCGTGCTCTCCTAAAGGTTCCACGGCACGGAGGCGGATCTAGCAGATAGGGAAACTTTTTAGTATAGACATTAAGAAAAAGATTAGATATTACTCCAACTTGACACATTTGTAGCACGCGTGTAGGTAACGCGCCATTTGAAACATGAGGTCCGATCAAATGCGCGTATTCGAAAACGGAGAAACGCGCGTTTGAAAGAACAAACATGACTATAACAAAAAAAACCGGGACAGAATTTAAAAGGCTTTTGCCAGAATCATACGGCAACTATGTCCTTTCATTTACCGCAAGTCCCATCAGTGGAGGCTCTTAGACCAAGTTCCATACAATTTTGCCCATTGTCCTTTAATTATTATTAGGCTTCTAAATCGCAGATATGTAGATCGTTGCGTAATACACATACCAGATGCTATTCCAGACAGATCATGGAATAAGAATTGGTTCAAAAATACTTACACATTTCTCCGAAGTATCAAGCACGCCCAAAACCTCGACCTTGACTTGTCGCTGCGTGCCGTCGTGGCTGGTTGTGCCCAGAGATATGACTCCGACTTCCACCTTCTTGCCTGAACCTCCCATGAGGCCTAAGTGCTGGTGAATCGCTGATGTGCATATCGCTCTGCAAAGTACAATGTTTATTGCTTGTAATTTTTGTAATTTCTGAAAGAACAAGCTGCCTAAAAGATCTTCCTGGTGATAAGACGTGTATGCTTGTAATTTGTCTGTATAAAATTTTTTTTTGGAACCAGAACGAGCTGCCTAACTGCTCTACCTGGTAATAAGATTAAAAAAAACTCGAAGACAACCCTAACTAGCGCAGTTGCGCCAAAACTACTGAACGGATCGTGCATATATATTATATATATGCACGTTCTTTATGCATATATATATATATATTATATATATGCATAAAGAACGGATATTTGCATAGGTGTAACTCTAGACCTGGAATAAAATAAAGGCTACTAATTTTATATCCCACGGGAACGGATTTATGGGATAAACCCATAAATCCGTTCCCATGGGATATAAAATTTTAAGTGTTTCCATATAAACAACGCGTGCGAAGCCAGGGCAGAAACTAATATGTCATAAATTCGTGAAGACTTACCTCAACCAAGTAAAAAGCGCCTTCACATATAAATTATCAACTTTAACCCATTGCACGACATTCTGCACGTTGGTCTGACAGGCCCAGTGGTAGACCAGTTTGAGTAGCACGCTGGGAGGGAAGGTCGCGCCTTCGAAGATTGAGCTTGAGAATACGGACACGAACCGTGTTGGGCAGCATTCTGAGATCCACACGTAGCCGCCGGAGTAGGGGAACTTTGTGACGTCCGAGTACATGCCTGGAATAGAAGGTATTAAAGTAAAAATACACAAGAGTGTTATTCGATTTCCTAATTGAGATAATCTCGAGGAAGATGCATCTTGATCAGGATTACCAGCCATGCTTGTGATACTTGGAAAGAAACGGATGACGTATGACGTAACAGCCTGCTGTTACGTTCTGAATTGCTTGTGTATAGTACTAACGAGAATCTGTTTGTAAAACTGTGGAACTATTCAATTTGCTAAGGTGAAACTTTTTCATCAAGCCTGGCAAGTGGATTGGTAACCAGATTTGGTTCGGGTGTTAAAAATACACAGGAAGCTTTTACACTTCCTATGGTAGGTTTCCTTAGTCGACTCTTACGACACCTACAGCTTGTGTAGGCGGGATCGACTCGGCTGAATGCATATAATATACTAAGAAGGATAACTCACCAAGCTTCAACTTATTCCCTGGATGGACAAGACACCACTGCTCGGACCTGACCAGTCCATTCTGTATCAGCCACTCGGTGAACTTCATGGGGGTATGCATCAGCACCGACTTGACCTTGCTGTCTAGTGATGACCGATCAGAGGGCGGCGGCGCGTCCTTGGAACGGAGGTATGGACGTGCGACGACCACGAGAGATGGGAATGTTTTGCCTGAAAATTACGTAAATTATTCAGTATGCCTGGAATCTCTATGGACTTAGATAGATAGAAAACACTTTATTTTATACAAAGACAAAAATACTAAGAATAGAGGAAAAAGGCCGGCCTTATCGCTATGGGCGATCTCTTCCAGGCAACCTTAGGATGGACTGGATTAGTATCCCAATTGTTTGTCTTCAATCCTTAGCATTGTCAAGCAGCCTATATGAGTGTTCCTTCAATCTCAGCCATGGGATGGATATGACTTACGAAATGAACAATAATGCGGCGTACAATTATTCATACACCGAAATGTCGGTCGGGGCTGCCGCCGACATTCATTTCTAGAAAAATATTGCAGACAAACAAAACGCCGACGCATGTCAGCGGCGAGGCGTAGAAGTCTTACAAAAGCTATGGGCATTGGGCAATATGCATCCAATCCACACAAATTCAATTCTAATTGAAGAAACTGTGTTTTGCACTGACATCACACATAGGAGTGTATTGTAGTTGCCATTGAGTTAATTATTTTGGTGGAAAGATTGACAAACCTTGCAACTTATTAAATGACACCTCTCTGGAGTCAGCCAGGTTCTTGTTACTAGTAGTAGTGCTGGAACTGGCTGCATCGTCTTTAGTGAGGTCGACAGTGGCAACTGTTTTGGCTGTGGTACCAGTCAATAGGCCTCCAATGGCTGTGGCTTCTGATGGACGCACATTTGTCACAACACTGTGTACATCTGTTGGAGTATAATATCAGTGTTATTATTATGTATAAAATATACATGTTGTGCCAACCCCACCTAGCTGTGGTAATGGACTGGAGTGTGAGTATATATAATAATAATATAAATCATGGCCGCACCTCTCAACACCCTTGAGTTTTTTGTGCTTATGTTGTTCCTTTCGGGCATTTTTATGATGAGTGGCTACTGCAAAAGGACCCTTTGAACAATTAACAATCAGCTGCCAGGGCCTCCACTATTTGCTGCCATCAATATGCTATAAGTATAGAGGCGTATAGAGCCCCAAAAACTTACTTGATGGAGCCAAGGTCTTGTCCTTAGTCTTGCTATCCTTTTCCTTGTGTTTATCTTTGTCCTTCTTCTTCTTCTTGTGACGTGCTTCAGGTGAATAGGACCTGTCAGGCGATGGTGAGTATTCTTTGTCCTCTTCACGGTTCTTACGTTCTGAAAGTAGCAAAATAGTGAATTAAGGTATGAAACTTTATAACTTTTTGTGGCAAATTAATGAATGAAATACTGACTACTTTTCTTGGTTGGTTTTTCCTTGGAAATAGACATAGATCTTGATCTAGACCTGATGATGTCTGCACTCTGTCGTTCAAGATCTTTGAGAACTGGCTGCCTGTAAAAGTACATTTATTATGAAGTTTTCAGGGTGAATAAGTTTTTTAAATTAAAATATAAGTTATTATTAGATAAGTAATCTAAGGTAGGCCTATTAGAGAATGTAATAAAATTGTTCTGCTTAAAACAGGAATTATTAAAAACAACTTACTTTCCAAGCAACTGATAAGCTGTGAACTGGTCACCATTGTACACAATCTGGCCACCGGTATCCTTGACCATCTCATCAAGCTTGTTCTGAATGCTCTTGTACTCTTCATCAGCATACTTGTAGGCCGCTAGCTGAGCCTCCGAAAGCTCTTCTTCCCAACATTCAAGGTCAAGTGTCGGAATATCCGGTCCGAAATACGAGCGCTTGTAGAGATCAGCCTCGATGATCTCCGCTTGAGGAGCCACGGGATTGGCATCATCAAGAACAGCGACATCCTGAAAGAAAATGGAAAACAACAAGGTTACCAATTTGAGCGGTGGCGGGCTTGTATTGTACGTAAACAAGCCACTTGACGAGCATTAATTACTTCGGCATCTTCTTTCGGCTTCTTTAGCTTCATTGTTACAGGTTCAGATGCGATGGAGCTCTACTAAATTTAGGCTTTAGTACACCATTCGCACTCAAAATTAGAAATTATTGAAAAACACCGCAACCGCGACACCAAGCTGCCGCCATCACACCATAGACAAACTATTTGTTTTGAAATGTTTTTGTTGCATTTTGTGATTTGTGGTTTGACACAGATAAAAAAAAAACAGCGGGAAAGCTCAATTCTTATTGGTTGAAAAAGATTTGGCTTGATAGTTTAAAACTAACTTACGTTGACTGACAAGACTTGATTGAACTAAAAAACACACAAAAACAAAAATGACATTTCGAAAAATACGATAAATTGTGATGAAATTGTTTTAGCAAGTGTTGTGTTTTTATTCAGTTCACGGCTTTGGCAAGGATGGAAGCCGTCCCGAAATTGCCATTAATCAACTTTGAGCTGAAATCAAGTCCTGAGAATTCTCATTTTGGCCCTAAATTGAAACAGGTAAGTAGGTCTTGCTAATCTCTATAGCTCCTCAGATAGTCTTTCTCCATTTCTTTGTCTACGTTTGACCTTTTTCTTTTGATAGTATATTGCTGAGGCCTACAGAGAAGACCCTGAGAGCTATAGCAATGAGATACATCAGATGGAAAGCTTGCGGTCGGTGGCGGTACGGCCTAATATGGACGCAGAAGGGCTCAGTGGCCTCAACAAATATTTCTGCCAGTTGCGATCCCTACAAAGTCGCTTTCCTATGGCTAAAGGTCAGCCAGCCGCCGTTTCGTTCTCCTGGTAAGTTAATCTCATTAGATATACCTACCAACAACTGAAATAATGCATATTGATTTTTGAATCAGCTGGATGGATGAATCATAGCCTTGTTGACACCAATTGTTTTGTAAATTTTTATTATGATTTCATTTGATACATAAACATTCTAGATTGTTTGACTTGGATCTTCATTTATTTTGCCATTATAACTATTTACAACACCCAATTTTTAATGTGAATAGTAATTAAACATCAGGCTTTGAAATGGTGCATTAATTCCACTATGATTAAATCTCTTTTTATTCTTCTTTCCCCAGGAGAGACCTTTATGCCCACATGGCTTGTTCACTAGCTGACATAAGATTCGAAATGGCTTGCATACTATACAACATTGGGGCCTTACATTCCTACCTTGGAGCTTCAGAGCCTCGTAATTCTGCTGACAGCCTCAAAACAGCTTGTACCCATTACCAAAATGCTGCATGGGCATTTCAATACTTGAAAGAACAGTACCCACAACCACCTGGGGTTGATGTGTCTACGGAGATCATGAGGTTGCTGCAGAAGATATGCTTTGCTCAGGCTCAGGAGTGTATCTTGGAGAAGAGTATTCAAGATACAAGGAAGCCCAGTGTAGTTGGTGAGTTTGACTGATGTTCTTCAGACAGATGTATTTTATTTGATTGATTGTTAATTGGTAAATAGGTATTTATCAAAGAAAAGTTGGACAATGAATATGACACAGACCTTGTTTTAATGAGGATTCTAAACTTAATACAATGTTTTGTCACTATATCAAAGTCAAAGTCAATAACATTTATTTCTTTAGGCTATGAAAATATGCACTTAAACATGTCATATTTTATACTATTCATTACTATCAAATAACGTTATTTTAATGTTCACTTCAATTTTTTGGTCCACTAGTGGAAGAAGTGAAAAAGAAACTATGTTCATATAACTTATAACTTCTATAACATATGTATATCACCTGTTGAAATACACTGCAGGGCACATAATCACTTTTATGCAACTCAATTGGTCCTGTGTGAGCCACATCCATGGTAAATTACAATTAACTTATTCCTGTACAGGTGCTGTAGCGACTCAAGTACTGCTATTCTACAAGAGTGCCCTGGCAGTCCTTGGCCCATCAGCCGGCTCCGACAACATCCATGAGATCATTGGCACCAAGCTGTACAACTACTGGCACAGATACCTGTCATTCAAGGCAGCATACATTGGTTGTATTGTGTGTTTGTATCAGGGTGAGTGTTTGTTTGTATTTTCATAAAAGAAATTGTCTTATCATATCAAAATCAACTGATAAGACTCAGGTTAGTCACTTTTGGACTATTTAATGCCAAGCAGACATAAGACAAATTTTATCTCAACTGATGTTAAGCATAAAAGAAAGTGTTGTTGTGATTTTTTAGTTAGTCACTGTTATTTGCTACAACTAAAGATTATCTTATTCTTAGATTATAGCTAGGTAAGGTACCCTACCAATAACAGCCGTGGTTGCGGCGGTAGAATAGACATCTCTGCTCGTAGATGCGTTGATAGCGTTATGCTGCGTGGGTGCCATGCCCAAGCAAGTTACGCGTGTAGCAATGACGTCATTTATTTCGTATTCGTGCGTAGCGTGTTCGTGGGTTGCAGTGAACACATTATATTTATACATTTTCTGGTAAAGCGAAGCTAGACACACGTGCGCAGCGGAGGGGAAGCGGCTTTAGCCCAGATGATCATAAATATTTTTAAACGTTTTGGAATGTATATTATTCTGTAAGTCAAGTCTGAATAAATATATAAATAAAAATTAAATCAAATAAGCTCTCTTTGCACTAGGTATGAACGCAGAAGAACAACAGAAAATGGGCGAGCGCGTAGCTTTCTACCAGTTAGCGGTCGACCGACTGGCCGACGCTCGTAAGCTAGCGAAGTACATCGAGCCAGTTCAAGTGACGCAGGAAGCTCTGACCTTCACCAATGACGTTGTAGAAGGAAAGCGGAAGGCAGCCAAGAATGAGAATGAGTTTATATATCATGAAGAAGTGCCAGAGAAGGATCTGCTGGGAGAATTGAAGCCGGTTTGCTTGGTGAAGGCTTTGGCGATCAATTTCAATGATCCTGAGGTGAGTTTGTACAATTGGAAAAACAATTAACTGCCTTAATTGAAAACAAATCTCGCCCGCGGTTCTGTCGGGACTCAGAGTGTTGCAGCATTAACCCACCTCTCGGGGAATTAAAATTAGACTTCCATTTATATATTTAAATAAAATTAAAAATTAAGACAAAACTATTGATGAGATGGCGTGACGAGCTCGAGGCACATCTTCCATCATGGCCTGTTGCAGCGTTGGATCGCGAGGAGTGGAAGGAGAAAAGGGAAGCCTTTGCCCAGCAGTGGGACAATAATGGCTCAAAATAATAATATTACTAGTTTTCAGCATGTTGCTGTAATGTTAATGTCAATGTTGGTCAAGCCGATTTCGGTCACTGGGCGTAGTGACTGTGTAAACTGGCCAGGCGTTTATTATCAATGTACAATTTATAACAATACTCAGTCATATGTATGTTGTCAAAAGATCGAAAGAGCTAAATGAACGCCTTTGTCTGTACCTCTATTGCGGTTGTTATTCCCTTCAACCTCAACATTTCGAACAGGTGTCCGGCCCTGACGTATTCGCCCGCCTCGTGCCGATCTGCGCCCACGAGGCGTCCTCCCTCTATTCAGAGGAGAAAGCCAAGATCCTCAGAAATATAGTGACTCAAGCTGAATCCAAGAACACTGAGCTAACGGAGTTTATGTCTTCGCTGCAGCTGGACCAGCTAGAGGTGGTCGATTCCGATCAGAAGTAAGTATTTTCTTATCATCATTCATCATCAGCCTATGTTAGTCCACTGCTGGACATAGGCCTCCCCTAATGAGCGCCATAGCGCCCTGTCTTCAGCTTTTATTTATTTTCTTGTAATTTAAATAATATCCTCAAAATGTACGACCTTCCACATCGAGTTCGGCGAGTGTCTAGATGGGACTTGAACCCATACACCTCCACTCAATACAGGAACGCGGTACCAATTCCGCCACAAGGTCAAATATCTAACAAGTCGGAACTTTTGTTCTTCGTAATCTTGCTCTAAACCAACGACAATGCTATCAGCCCATCTGACGACCTCTGTGGCGCGGTGGGCGAAGGTTCGCCTGCGACGCAAGAGGTTGCGGGTTCTTTTTATTCTTATTCTTAATAAAGAGTCTCATTCATTGCTCATCCAGAAACTTGGTGATATTGGAATTCACGGTGATCTTTTAAGATGGCTTGAGGCTTATCTGCAGGCTCGAAGCCAAGCTGTTACAATAAAAGGCTATTGTTCATCTTTTGTTCCCATATTTTCAGGCGTGCCCCAAGGTTCCCATGTTGGAGCTCTCATATTTTTAATCTTTATTAATGATGTTATTTTAAATTTTCGTAACTCAAGTTCATTAATTTATGCTGATGATACAAAAATATTTATAAAAGTTTCATCTATATCCGATTGTCAACTTCTCCAAGAAGATCTTAATAGACTCTACTCATACTGTCAGCTGAATTGTATTTTCCTTAATGCTAAAAAATGCAATGTTATTTTATTCACAAGGAAACCTAAACCTATAATTTTTAAGTATAATTTGAACAATATTGAAATTTCTAGGGTCTCGGTGGTTAGAGATCTAGGCGTCTATTTAGATCACAAGTTGTCTTTTATAAATCATTTCGATATAATTACGCCCAAGGCTTATCGAATGCTTGGTTTTATTATGAGAATTGGTAGGGAATTCAAAAACCCTAACACTCTTATCCTACTGTATAATAGCTTCGTCAGGTCAATTCTTGAATATGGATCAACGGTTTGGAATCCCCAATAAAAGATACATATTGATGAAATACAACGAATTCAGAAGAAATTTTTGAAACATTATTCATTCCGCTTTCCGACAGCTGCAATAATTATAACAAATATTTCATGAGCTTGCAATAATTATAACAAATATTTCAATGAAATTGATATTTTCAACTCAACCCTTTTCTCATTACGTAGAAGCATTGCAGCCAATGCTGCCGCCAATAACTGACTTAGTTTAGTTTAAATTATGTTAAAACTCACAAGATCTGTTCACTAGTTTTATGTTTAAAGTTGTTAATAGTGGAGACTTCACTGGTCTATGTAAATCCTTATTGTAACTTTTTATAATGTCTATGTACTGTCTGTCTTCCAAATAAACAAAAATAAAATAAAATAAAAAAATTAAGTATTTATATGTGTTATCTATTGTATTAAGTATGTCAGTCATTAGTACCCATAACTCAAGCTCTGATTAGCTTGGGGCTAGATGATGCAGTGTGGATTGTCCAGTATTATTTATTTATCTAAACTAAAAACATTCCAGGATTCCACAGGACATCGTAGACCGATGCGCAGCAATGAACGCCAAGTCTGAGATAATACAAACATTGGTGGATTCAATGAACAATCTCGCTGAAATCATCAGTGACGTCGAACATTCGCTGGCTGAAGTCAAGAATCTCATTCAGGTATGTACCCCAAAAGTTCAGTCTAAACATTATTCACAGAAGTAAGTAGCCACTTATTTACCTATCGAAACTACTAAAATAAAGAAGCGAACAAGAAACCTTTACCATGTTCAGTTGTAAATTTGCAAAACTCACCCCAAGCTTTTTTATTGTCTAGATAATCAGATATTTTATATAATATATCTTAATTATAATATTTATTCCACATTTTGTTTTGCTTGTGGCTAGATGATTGAATTGTCCTGTCCAGCAACATTTATTTATTTTATGACTTCCAGGAGGAAACAATGAAAGAGAAAGAGTACCAGAAGTCCATGGGTCCGCGCCCGCCCTCCATCGTCCAAACGGAGCTCTCGCGAGAATACCACAAGTATCACGAAGCACATACCCGCACCAACGAGAGCAACCAAGTGTTACATAAAGCTATGACGCTGCACATAGCCAATCTGAAGCTGCTGGCACAGCCATTGGATGAGCTGCAGAGCAAGATTCCGAGCATTGATAATATTGGTGAGTTTGTATCGGTGGGTGTAAGATCCCGAAGTTTACCGTCGATGGTCCTGCGCCTTAGAGATTATATTAGATTATATTACTACGGCTTATTATTTTGCAATAATCGAAAAATTGAAGCTAATGATTGAAAATACACTATACAGTGATATTGTAGTTTTCAAACATCTGGCAAATGAAAGAGTCGTAATTTTTCGTGCTGTTTTCTCGTAAACAGAACTAACAAACCTCTGACCGGCACCTGCATGAATGTGATCGCCAGACAAAAGTAATGTTATTGAAAATATTATGAATTTATTAATAACGCCCCGTGGCTTCGCCCGCGTCTTAATCTATGTCTCAAAAGGTTTATAAACTTTCCTCTTGAATCAATCTATGTATCTATTAAAAAACGGTATCAAAATCCGTTGCGTAGTCTTATACTATGGTGTGATATTTTCACTATAATTATATTAATTTATTTATATTCCAGAGGGTCTAGACCGCGACACGATGTCCGAAATGCGCCGCGTGGTCGCCAAAGCGCGCGAGATGCAAACCCAACGCGACTCGCTCATACAGTCTCTGCGTGAAGACATCACCAACGACGACATAACGTCGCAGCTTCTTGCTCGCAGCTCGGAGAACACTGATGACATCTTTAAGGAGGAGTTGGAGAAGCATAACCCTAAGGTTAGATAGATAATTCTTTATTGCACACTTAGATTATAAAAACCATGTAAAATAAAAACTGAAAAAACTAGATACAATTGGCGGTGTTATCGCTCAAGAGTGATCTCTACCAGACAACCAATAAGGTTGGTATCTTCTAACTAGATGGCGTTGCTAAATTGGGATAACGAGGCGTTTCCTTACCCAGCATGATTTTCGGTAGAATTTGACAGATTGCCAATTAGACAAATTCTACTGAATTTTGCACTTGAATCTTTTACATTTTAAATTATTTTTAAAGCTTTCGCATGAACCTGATTGCATGAGATCAGTTATTTTTGTACGAGCCGAGATAGCTGGTACTTTTTACTGCTACTACGAAGCTTTACTAGCATGAAATACGAATACGAAAGTAATAAGATAGTATGATTAATGTCTCCCAAAACCGCAAAACAAAAAATCGTAAAACATTGTATCAAATGACGATTCTTAACGACCGCATCGCACATCGAACTGTGACAAACAACCGTCTAAACATGAATTAATTATTATTGTTGTTTAAATTTTTGTGTTTTGTTCCAGACGAAAATAATCGCGCAGAATCTAGTAGCTCAAGAGAATATAATCAACAAGCTTACGTCACTGTACGCCTCTTACGGAGAATCGCGGCGAATGCTCACTGATGTGCTGAGGAAGCGAGAGGGACTTATCAATGGTGAGTGGAAAGAGCAGGATAAAAGTAGTTTTATGAATATGACCAAGATAGAGGAAGCAAAAGCGTATGAAATATAAAAAAAAAAACCAGAATAGTAATGTTTCTTTCCATAAGAATTTATCAATAGTCAATTCTCTTTATACCTCAGTCGCGTAGATAATGATTGTGATTGAAAATTACTATTATGAATTATATTGGATCATATATGATCTAAGGGGATGATCTCGTCAAAGAGGCGGTACTGTCCCAAGATTTATCTACGCGACGTATACAAGGTATTGTTGGAGTAGGTATCTTTAACCATTTCTGGGAATATTACCCAATGAAACAAAAATGAACCGTCATCAAAATATGAACTTTAATTACCTCGTACATAAGGTATTTTTCACTTACCACCATTGCACTCTTTCACAGCTCTCATAACCTCTTACGACGCATACGAAGAGCTTCTCGCGAAATCGCAGAAAGGTCTAGATTTCTACAAGAAGCTGCTTCACAACGTGAATCAACTGCTGACGAGGTTGAAGGGAACTTGTCAGGTGCAAGAAGAGGAAAGGTCGCAGCTACTGGCTAAGAATAGCAAGCGTAAGTATCTAATTGTAAAGACAATAAATATATTATCAAATAAACTGTATCTCTGAGGTGGTAAATAAACAATTTTACCTGCTAGATTAAGATGCGCGCCAAGACAAAATTTGTCGACTGGTTTTGTCTTGCTT
This sequence comes from Eupithecia dodoneata, assembly GCA_947044415.1. Classification (NCBI taxonomy): domain Eukaryota; kingdom Metazoa; phylum Arthropoda; class Insecta; order Lepidoptera; family Geometridae; genus Eupithecia; species Eupithecia dodoneata. Next base: position 12,020,567 of record OX345658.1, on the reverse strand, counting down.
TTTTTCATATTCATATTTAAAACAAATGCACGACAAAATGGACGTCGAACAGTCGTCGTGGTGCGTATTGTATCGCCCGGCTCGGCAGCTATATTTTTTTAATTAGATTCGGATATTTCGAATTATTATTAACTGGAAGCTAAAATTTTATTTTCTCACAGCGTCAACCCCAACGCCCTCTATGGCTCCAAGCGTCGATATGTCCACGGCGCCGATGCCCCCTGGCGGCGCGCCGAGGAAACTAAAGGACTACCTGCCTTATATGAAGACCAAGTCGAGAGGGGGCACTCCGCAAGGTAACTTACCTATTTAAAAAGTAGTTAAGATAATCATGACAATTGTGTACCTAGATAATTAAAAGAAAAAAATATGTGTTGAATTTACTGGCATATAGAAATGCGCCGTAGAGACGGCATTATTAGAGTTTGAATTTTAAATCAAACTTTTACCTATGCCGTTAGTGATCCGCGCAGTCACTCAGCGAGCTATGGAAAGAGCTATGCTCGGATTTACTCTGAAGGATATAATTCGTAACGAATACATCCGTCAGAGAACCAAAGTTATCGACATAGCTCTAAGAAATAGCAAGCTGAAGTGGCAGTGGGCCGGCCATATCTCGCAAAGAACCGATAACCGCTGGGGCAAACGTGTTCTCGAGTGGAGACCACGATTCGGTAAACGTAGAACGCCTTCCGACCAGGTGGGGATGACGACCTGCGAAAGACTGCAGTTAGATGCTAGATGCGTCAAGCTGAAGACTGGCGGTCATTGGGGGAGGCCTATGTCCAGCAGTTGCCTAACATAGGCTGCTGCTGATGATGATGATGACTAGTGATCCAGACCAATCCAAGAACACTTTATTATTGGTTGAATTGTGTGCAGAAGTTATTTGGTCTGGTACAAGTTGAAGGGAATTTAAACATTTCATTCTACCGTACCCGTTGGTTGTAGAAAGTGGCTAACCTTTCTAGAGCTCAGAGTTAGGCCATAATTTTTTTTTAACTTTCTATTGCAGCTATGGAGTCGATGTCATCGGACGCCTACTACGCTGATCAAATGTATCCTCCATCTGTGCGACCAACTCCTGTAGGCTCTGAAGGTAATTTTACTATTGTATCTTTACTAGTTATTATAAGTTTCTTTTGGAGTATACAAACCGAAACTAAACTAACGGTTTCGGTCGGTTTCGCCCGCCGACGACACCTGAAGGCCTATTTTAATTCTCAAAATACGTAATCGATTGTCTAATCTCGTTTTTTTGTGCAAATTGGTACTCTTATACTCTTAGAGTACACCAATTGACCGAAACGAACACGACATTTTGTGTTGGCGTATTAGAATAGGGCCCGCCTGGACCACCAGCGGCTTGGCGATATAGTGGCAGTAACTAATACCACCTGTTAAAGAAAATTGCGAACGTTTTAAAAGTTTAATCAAAAAGCAAATAAGCACCATTAAAAGTTATTTTGTAGCTTATTTAGGTTATAGGCTTACTGTGTTAAAAATAGGTTACATTTGTTTTTTGGTAGTTTCTCTGTTTGCTTAAGTAAATTATGAGATAGCGCTAACTAATGCTAGCTGACTACATCCTCGTTTAAAAAGCGATTACTCTTGTTACAGCAACGGATACACAGATGCAACTACCCGACGGCCTAATGTCTCAACTACAGAACGCGCAAGACCGCTACTACGCGGCCGAAACTGACCCTTACGCCTCTCAGCATAACTACCCTTATGCAGCGCCAAGCAAACCCGATAAACCAGAGGAAAACTATGGATACTCGTCTCCATACACTCCACAACAATACTCCATGGTCGATCCGAGTCATAGTTATTCTAATTCCTACTACTCAGCGACTCATAACAACAAAACCAATGTGACTGACTCGCAAAGTTCCTATCCGAGCGCTGCAACGCCTAACCAATACGGCAGTCCATCCCAGAATCAAACGCATGCCAACCCTAACCAATACGCCAACCAACCAACAAGCCAGGGAACTGTTAACCCTAACACGTACTCTTACGACCCGTATTCACAAACCGGACAGAGTAACACCGCTACACCAATCCCTGATGTTGTCCCGACGTATAACACAGGAGATTTGAACTCTAGCTTCTCTCAAATGCACGTTTCGGTGTCGAAATCGGAGCCGGCTGCCAACTTCGGGCAAGATTACACTCAGACGTTCTTCAACGTACAGTACCCACAAGTGACTAATCAAAACTACGCGACTTATACTCCCTCTATGAATACCTCTACGAATCCTAACATGATTCAAACGCCCTCTGACGTTAGCTCGTTGAACTATCCATACAGTGATGTTACTGTACAAGGAGTGAACAGCAATACTTCCATGGGAAATAATGTAAATAATCCTGTTCCAAATATGAGTCATTCATACAGTGATCAAAATCAATTTGGACAAATGACAAACCTTCATGGACAAACCAATACCCACCCACAGACTGTTAATAGTGTGGTTAGTTCCAACATGGCCAATACCAATGCACAAGGGCAGATGACGAACCCTAATATGCAAGGACAGATGACCAACCCTAACATTCAAGGACAGATGAGCAACCCTAACGTACAAGCAATGATGTCTAACCTCAACATGGCCAATCCAAATGGACAGGGGCAGATGTCCAACTCCAGCATGGTCAGTCCCCACATCCAAGCTCAGATCGCGACTTCCAACATGGCAGGGCAAATGCCCAACCCGAATATACAAGGCCAGATGACCAACCCTAACATACAAGGCCAGATGACTAACCCTAACATACAAGCTCAGATGTCCAATCCCAACATGGTCAACCCGAACATGCAAGGACAGACTGCGCCTTCCATAGTCGACTCGAGCATGGCAAATCCATACGACGCTACGCAATACAACCAAGCAAACATTCCAAACTCAAGCATTCCCAACGTCGCTAATCCATACAGCACTGAGCAATACATAAGCAGTTCCTACTCAAACTTATCTGCTGGGTACCCCACCTATACAAACGCAGAGAACACCGTGACTTCCACCACAAATACCAATCCACAAGCAAACTACCCTGCAACTGACCAAGCTTACACGAACACGTGTTTGGCACATTTAGATGCCATAGACAGGCCCATTAAGTCACACGTAACGGGACAAGCTCTATCCTCCCATATGAACTTCAAGAATTACCAGAACTATGGCGTACAAAGCGTACCGAGCTCCCAAATGCAACCAACCGAACAGAATTATCAACCGACTAATGCGTATGGGTACTCAGACCAGCCAAATGTCAACTACAGTCAGGGATATCAAAATCATCCGGGTTATACGTTCAATAACGCATCGGGAGGTTACGACTACAGCTATGGCTCGCAAAACGCGTATGCCGCGACCACGTACGACACCAATCAAGGGAATACCAACCTTCAGCAGACTGATAAAAATCCAAACTTGCCTGCGCAAAGTGTTTACACCAGCGCAGGAGCTCACGCAACTTTGCAACAATCGCCATCAGGAACTCCACAACTCGATCAGAACGCAAGCAATAATCAAATCTATTACAATACACCGTACGGCTATATTACCAACACGAATCAGGCGCAGGAAATGGTGCCGAATCCCCAAGCTATGTCGACGAATTATGGAGCTAATATGAACCAATCTACGTACATGCAGTCCGGACAAGGCAATACAAACACAACTAATACTAACCAAGGTGAGGTGGACTTACTATCTTGATTCAAAAAGTTAATTCATTTTATATTATACCCCCTGTTCATTTTATACGATGTGACCTGACCATGCTAAATATTGTTATGAATTTATTGTAGAATAAAGTAGTTTGAAAATAACAAAATCTTTTATTGATTTTTTCCGTTTCAGTGTCATCACCGACAGAGAATATTCAGGCGCCAAATTTTGAGCAAAACTCTTACTCAATTGCCGATCAATCACGAGGCACAGATCAATCAGGGAATAATCAACTTTCGAATGATGTTCAGAACGTTCAAAATTCAGTGAGCGCCCACTCTATGACAGGCTATAATCAGGCACAAGGTATCAATCAGGAGCAACAAACAAATGAATCTGTAAACCCAAATCAAATTACACATTCCATAGCCAATCAGGTCTCTGTTCTTCCCGATCAAAATCTTCAAATCTCCCAAAAGGCACCTGAAATCCAACGGCACAACAAACCGGTGGAACCAGAACCAACCGTCCAACCAGATGTTGAAGAAATAATACCCGAACCATCAGTATTCGATCTACTATCAGACATAGATTTCACAGTGAAAACAAAGATACTCATGCCGGAAATCAAAGTGCCGCAAATCTCAGAAACGTCTATCAAGAAACCACTGCCGAAACCAGAACCGGCGAAGAAACGAGTGAAAGATGAGGTTTTCAAAAGACCGTCGAAGAGAAAAATATTCAGTGATCCAAGTCTAATGAACGAGTTTACGCAAGAAGCAAAGAATTTGCAAACTATGGCTGAATCTTTGATAAATCAGGACGGGACAGCTTTGGAGTCGAAATGGAAGGCATTCCAAGATTTACAAGTAAGTACCACGAATAATCTAAAAAGATCTCTCCTTTTCTCATTTTTACTTTGGCCCTTGGCACATAATGGGACTCCACTGGTTTATAATAAACTATACTCTACTCATCTCATCACTCACGTGTTAATTGTATAAAACAACATACAGAAATTACTGGAATAATGTTAGGAATTGGGCAAAAGAAGAAACTCATTGAAAACAAACTAATGGTACTATTACGTAACTGCCACATCTTGCTGGGCCAAATTTATTGTTCAAAACTGTGCCTAAAGATTTTGATCTTTAGGCACTAAAGTTATAAAAATTGTGCCTCTTAAAGTTTTATTTCCATTTTCAGAACAAAGAAAACATGAAAAGAACCAAAACAATAGCTATGCAGCATACTTCTGGAAATATCGAGACAGAAGTGGTACCTTATGATGACTCAAGACTGACTCTGAAATGTGATCCCGACGCGTATCTAAACGCTTCTATGTATAAAGTAAGTAATTTGTAAAGTTTGCCGTAGATGTCGCTACTAAAATGTGGTTAGCAAAAGAGCCATATTTTTGTTTCATGGGGTATCCCTAAAATGCCCAGCGGGATACCGCGCTGAACCTACCTGAATTAATCGCTACAGCTTTAGGTAGCAAATACCGCGCAGGCCTTAGAATGGTTCATCATCTTGAAAAATAAGGCCTGAATCAACCAAGTAACCTCTTCTATAAATCTGCTTCACTACATAGTACAAAGTCGCTTCCCGCTGTCTGCCTGTCCCTAGGTATGCTTAGATCTTGAAAACTAAAACTACGCACGATTTTGTTGCGATGTTTTTTTAGGATATTCAAGAGGAATGTTTATAAACCATTTGACACATATATAAAATACTAGCGGACCTTTCCGGTTTCGCACGGTTTTAGTACGGATCCCTAACTTTTTTGAAAATATAATTTTTCAAATCGGTCCATTAGTTTCGGAGCCTATTCATTACAAACAAACAAACAAAAAATCAAACCTTTCTATAATATTAGTATAGAAAAGAACAAACATTTTCGCATACAAAATGTTCATGGGTTTCGTAACTGTCAAACATTTAATGTTCTGTTAGGCGGCAAGAATTCGCCGGGTGAGCTCGTTATGAAAAAATTGTACTTTGTAGAGATCTCTATAGAGTTTATTTTCTTTCAGCATCTATCTTCGTGGTGCATTCCACTAGTGATCTCGGCGACTCCTTCTGAACAGCAGCACCTAGTTTTCTGGAGAGCAGTCATTGAAAACCAAGTTACCTGCATCGTTTGCCTTGAAAGTGAGATTGAGGTAAGAGCTTAAAGTGTACTAAAATCAATGTTAGACGTATATTAGACCTTTCAAATGATACATTTGCAGCAATGTGTATGACGAATTCTTTCATTGCATGATACATTTCATGATCTGTCTCAGTCTGCACGCACCATTAGATTAGAACATCTCTGAAAATAACGTAATGACTACCCCACAGATGCAAGGCAAGGTCTATTGGCCAACCGCGAAAGGATCGACCCTCACCCTTCCCGGTGTAACGGTGCTGTTAGAAGACGTAAACTGTAACGTGCATTGGACCGTAAGGAAACTGAAAGTGACCAGCAAGGGCGCTGGATCCACTGTGCCGATCGAGGTCACGCATTTACAGATCAACGTGTTCCCTACCAAGTAATTTAACTATACAATGTGTATTGTCGAACCTTGATCAAACGAGATGTGCGGATACACGACATATATTTATCGATAAAAAACAAAAAATAAAAAATTATATGTTACCTATCTCAAAAATAAAGCCGATTTAATATTTTTTTTAATGAAAACTAATTCATCTGGTTTTTTCTTCGTTTCTTTTTGAGTAAACGGTGTATTTTATTCAAAGTAGTCTCATTTGAAAGCTAGATAGTCTACCTAGCTAATAAAATAAGAAAAAAGTACAATTTCGGTACATATGCCTTGTAAAATCAATATTTTTTTAGAAATTTGCAAAAAAAAAAACGATTTTTATTTTATTTTTGATATGTAACTTTAAAACTGGGTCATTGAGATGTACTTTTTTGCATGTTGTATTAAACTTCATAATTTAATCTACAAATCCTTCAAAAATTATGGGTCTATCTCTTTTCGTTGTTATGTTATTCACCATTGAAAATAGGTACTTTCTGTTTTGTACAAAGATCAAAAGGAATATCAACTGATTTAATCTACATAAATAATAAAATAAAACGAGGAAAGATAGGAAGAAATGGAATGAGGTCTTTGCCCAGCAGTGGGATAGTAACGGCTGTTTAAGATAAAGTTTTTGTTTTTTTTACTCTTGACAAGACAGAAAGTACCTATTTTAAATGGTGAATAACATAACAACAAAAAGAGATAGGCCCATAATTTTTGGAGGATTTGTAGATTAAATTATGAAGTTTAATACAACATGCAAAAAAGTACATCTCAATGACCCAGTTTTAAAGTTACAGATCAACAATAAAATAAAAATCGTTTTTTTTTTTGCAAATTTCTAAAAAAATATTGATTTTACAAGGCATATGTACCGAAATTGTATTTTTTTCTTATTTTATTAGCTAGGTAGACTATCTAGCTTTCAAATGAGACTACTTTGAATAAAATACACCGTTTACTCAAAAAGAAACGAAGAAAAAACCAGATGAAGTAGTTTTCATTAAAAAAAATATGAAATCGGCTTTATTTTTGAGATAGGTAACATATAATTTTTTATTTTTTGTTTTTTATCGATAAATATATGTCGTGTATCCGCACATCTCGTTTGATCAAGGTTCGACAATACACATTGTATATACTGGTATACTTTTGTTCAACCGCGAAAGAAACGAATCTTACCCTTCCCGGTGTAACGTCATCTTGGTTAACATGCGACGCGAATGAATGAATGATCCATTGAATGAATGATTGATTGGTTGATTAATTGATTGAATGAATGATTGATTGGATGAATAATTGATTGAATTAATGAATTATTGAATTTATTCGTTATAAGACTTACACAGACAATAATAAACTTTCTAAGAGGAAACGTGTGAGTAAATCCAGTAACATAATGGCTCTGCCTCATTATGACGTGACTTGCCTCACATGACGTCTCCGCTAAATCATATTTCAAGGAACTAGCGATATTTACGCTGGCATGCATTCTGAAAATGCAAGTGGCAGTGTATGTTGGGTTGAAACGTTGACTTGTAGAGCAGAATTTCTATTCAGTGAACGAACTACTAGAATAGTAAACTTAATTGATTGTGTTTCCGTTTATCCAACTCTTTAATTTATTAAATTGGTTTTTCACTTACGTTTTTCAATTACTGATTTTACAATACAATTTGTATTTTTATAACTACTAATTTTATGAAAATTTGTCATGTAAATTACACCAATAAATTGTATTTTACTACATTTACAAGAGAATTTGAAAGCCGAGCCTTACCAATGAACACATTTCTTCCAGAATCGTCTGCTCCCCTCTACTCCTACTGGTAGACACTATACTGAATTCATCAAATGAGGCCGCGTGGATCCAATGCAGAGCGGGAGGGGGACGGAGCGCTGTCCTCGCTCTGCTCTGTATGCTCGTGTGCCAAGTGCGAGCGGGACAGGTGAATCTATGCGGTAAGAACATATTCTTTATCTGTACTGTAGGCAAGACTTGATGAATATAGCCGAGTGCCAAGTGCGAGCGAGACAGAGGTGAATCTTTGTGGTAAGATGACATATACATACATACATACAGGGTGGTGATACGATATCATCATCATCAGCCTATATCAGTCCACTGCTGGACATAGGCCTCCCCCAATGAGCGCCATAGCGCCCTGTCCTCAGCTTGCCGCATCCAGCATCTACCTGCAGTCTTTCGCAAGTCGTCATCCCACCTGGTCGGAGGGCGTCCTACACTACGTTTACCGAGTCGCGGTCTCCACTCAAGAACACGTTCCACGGCCCACTGCCACTTCAGCTTGCTAATTCTTTGAGCTATGTCGATAACCTTGGTTCTCTGTCGGATGTATTCGTTACGAATCCTATCCTTCAGAGAAACTCCGAGCATAGCTCTTTCCATAGCTCGCTGAGCGACTTTGAGCTGAGCCCTATCGTGATACGATATACAGGGCACAAATCTCACTGTATTTTATTTGTAGGTATGTGTGCTGATAATTAAGCTACTCATTAAATTTTACTAAAATCGTTATAGTATAGAGCAAAGGGAATTCCTTAACGCTTACACTCACTATATAATGAATTTCTTTGCAGATATGCTCGACAAAGGTTGTGTGCACCTCTACAAGAAAAGATGTAATGTTTTGGAAGACAAGAAATACTTAGTCGACGCTCACCGAGCTGCGCTGTTCTACGTGCAAGGCGTTTTATTATCTGGTAAGTTATACAACATTTGTAACTTAATCTATCTTTTTACATACATATATTTATGGAATAAAAAAATTATGTCTCATTTTGAATTTCAACAAAACTAATGCATCCAGCCATCATACAGATAAATACTGATAATAATGTATTCGACGACGAATACATTATTAGCAGTAAACACGTTTTAACATTTTTCACAAATTGTTTACACCCAAAACAGGAAATAACAAAAAAACTTGATTTCACTAAAAATTAAAATGACTCAGATTTCCCCAGTCCCTAAACCAGTGAACGAATTTTGAGTCTGTAGAAGTTCCATATATTAAATTAAAATAAAATAAAATAAAAAATGCTGATCAATTCACACAGCATCATCTAGCCCCAAGCAAAGCAGAGCTTGTGTTATGGGTACTAGATGACTGATAACAACACAATATCACGAACATTTAATTAAGCATTAGCGTAGATTTTGTACATATCATTCTAGATTTTAACCCCGTACATTACCTCCCACAGGCACAACAAGCTTCAACGGCGAATCAGTGTCATCGACCTCTGGAGCGTCCATCATGCTGCCCGTACCCCCCTCACCCTCCACCCCCAAACAGAAGTTCTCTCGCGAATCCTTCGAGGAGATGAAACAATCGCCCGGCCTTAAGAGCGGGGATATGAAGGATCCTCTCAACTTCCTCGATCCGCTGTGGAGTTTGAAGAAGAAGTGAATGGTGTAAGGAGTTTTGGATGTTTAAAGAAGTTAGGTACAGATAGCTGTTGAGAGATATTAAAAAGAAATAATCTTCAAGTAGTTACGTGACTTGGCTGGACCCTTACTCTTTCTTATCATTTATTATTGTTCGATTTTAAAGTGAATTATTAAAGTCAGAGGTAAAAGAATGAAATTGAACTGTATATCATTTGAATGTATGGTATTGTTGAGACTGGTTTGGATATTTTTTTTACAATAATAATAGAAAAACGAAAGTCAAAGTGTCTGATTCGTTTTCGTGCAAAGGCTATGTAGGTATTATGCAAGAGTTGGTACTTACGAAACAGAATAAAAAACATCGAGCATCATTTCGAAGCAGCTCTCTGTACCTACTTATTTTTGTCTTTGAATGGAAAATTTTATATGGATTTATTGTGAGGCATGAAGTTTGACTGAATGTCCTATTTTAATACCCATTTCTATCCCACTGCATGGCAAAGTTTCCTGAATAGAAAAGCAATGTTTCGCGAAATTGGTTCTAGTTGAAATTAATTATCAATTAGAGGATGAAGGAGGAAGATATTTAAATGTCATACATATAACGAAGCCATTTTTATATCAATTAGTTTTTATTAGTATTCAGATGAGATTAAATTATAATAAATTGCAGATACTTTACTGCATGGACTTTGGTGCTACAAGCACGACGTTAATAAGAATTTTGCATAGCGTGATTGAAACTTTGCTTCGTACTTGCTTTGATACATATTAATTAATAATGATATAATTGACGCTTTTGATACATATTAATATAAAAAAACTTTGATTAGACAAACCACTTACTAGAATCTTTAATGCTATTTGGTAGCAACTCTTTTCTGTTATAATTATTATTGATCGTTTTCAAAGTTAATTAAAATCAGAGGTATAAGAATGAAATTGCACTGTTTAACTTATCTTTTGAATGTATGGTATTGTTGAGACTGGATTTGGATATTTTATACAAAAATAATTAAAAACATTGTACATTTTGATTGAATGTATAAAAATAAGGTAGTGTATAGTATTACAATAATCACATATAATATGTATAAATGTTAGAGAAATAATTGCTTATTATATTTTGTTAACAGTACTGGCGGACAATATTTAAGTAGGTATTTATATATTTATGTAGTATCAAAAATGTATTATCCTGTTTAATAGTTATAGTCCTAAATAATTTAGTCAAGTTAGTGGTGCATAAGACTTTGCTGTGTAGGTGTAGGAGCCAAAAGTGAGATCAAAACATTGTACAGTCGAGGCGGCTTATCTATCTACCACTTATCGTCATCAGATATGCAGATCAAGATTTATTTTATAGCATGCCAAATTTTATAAAATCCACATCAAGATTTGCTGATGCTTTAATAATATATTTCTGGAGAAATATTTAATAGAGATAATTCAATGTCACATTACTTACTGGCCAATTTGTGTCGATCTCACTCAAATGCATCTCATTCTTTCTGCTGACAAAATCAATTTTTCGGCTGATCAAAACCTCTTTAATTTGCTGACCATGATAAGATACCCAGCAATAAGCATTCAAATACGGACTTAAAATCTTCATCTTAAGGGTCCGGCGACCCTCGCTTGCAAAAATCGCTCCGAATATCGCTGTCCCTGTTTAACCCTTGCGCCGCGCCCCATGCGTGCGCGATAGCAATATTAGCCGTTCAAAATTTGGTTTGTTCCGTAATACCAAAAATTATGACAAAAACTTTTTGTATTCGTCACAAAGTATTGTTATTCTGTAACTAGACAATATAAGCTATGTTCCTTAATAAATAAAACGTAAGATATTGATGTTTTTAATACGAAACAAACAGCGAGAAAACTTGTCCATTTTCGCATAAAAATGTGCAAAATGAGATTGACTTTCATTTTATTTTAGCTAAGTATTTTGAAAAAAAAAACTATTTAGTTACCTAGATAAATACTATTCAAATACAAATAATACAATATTATAGTGAAAATATGCTTGAATTGGAAATCATTTTGGTATTACGTTTGTATGAAGAATTCGTCCCTCCGGAGGCCTCTTAAGATACATTTGCAGTGACATAATTACTTACCGCAAGCTAAAAGTCCCAGTCCCGCCGGCCGCAGGCCCGCGTGCTACCTGCTATTTTATGCCATCATTGTAGACCGTAAAAATTTATCCAAATATTACTTTTTTTTCAGCCCATGTTATTTGAACGCTTATTTTTGTGTTGTGTGCCAGATGTTTACGGTCCAGCCAACCTTTTCCCTATGCTATTTATTTACTGCTCTTCTACTTTGTCGTTGACGTCTCTGACCCACCATTTCGTAATTACGTAGTCGATTTTCCGTCTTTCCATTTACCCGACACTGGGATGTCTCAAGTGGACAGATCATTTTTGTTCCATTCATTGATATTTTACTTTATGAATAAAGATAATTAGAAATAGAAAATTCTCGCTAGCCCAAGTTCGGTCTAGCGAGCCATATTCGGGCTCATGATAGAAAGAGGAATTCGTAATGTCTAGGGTCGCCGTCATCGAAATCGAAGAGGAGGAAATACTTTATCAATTTATCGCTGATATGCAAATGAACTGTATCGCTAGTCCTTCCATAAAATCAACAGAAACGTGTATCGCTACTTTATCTAACAAATCAAACAGCTATCCACACGTTGACGAGATTGTGCGAAACCACAGTCAACTCTCCGATATCGGCTATCGAGCGGCCTTGTGCGGTTGTAAGCGATACGATCATTGACTCATTCTGGAAATATTGTTATAGCTAGGGGATATATAAACAGGGCATTTTTTTATTAATTTTTCTGACAGGAAAAAAATTAAATTTCCAAACTAAATATTGACCTTTTCTCCGATTTTGAATCCAAGATATTTTATGTCTACAAATACATAATGAATGAAAACTTAACAATAACAGAGACCAACAAGGTAACAGCAAGGTTGTCACTAAAAACTAAAACACAAAAAACAACAACGGATTATATCTTACGTGGAGCGAAAAATGTTTTAATTTGAATTCGAAAACGAAGGCAGATCGAATAAATGATGAATATCCAGCTCCCCAATCCTGTGCAGGTTTTAGGTGTTGCAGGACAAATTCTAATTCTTCAGGAATAATACTTTTATGGGACCATCTCGGGATTATTTTCTATACAATAGCGAATTTTCAAAATCGGTGCTTATGGCTCTTTGCAGAGGGAGCAATTATTGCGGAACTGGCAACTCGCAACTAGCTGTTCTCATATTAACTTGTTCTTAAACGATGTCTTAAATGCACAGTTTAAAAAGAGGTTAATATGAAAAATATTTAAAAGACAAACATTCATTAAAACATACATGGGTACAGTCAAACCTTTATTCGAAGTCAGGTAAAAAGTTATTTCTTTTTTTAAACAGAAATGTATTGTAATTAAAGCCTTACATTAATGTCTAATCGAAACAAACTCATTTAAACCTTGAGAAGTCACAATGTTAATTTAAAATGGTTTTAACTTTTTCTTTATATAGCTTATTATTGGTGCTCTTTAAAATTTACTACCTTACGAGTAGTTTATCATTGCTATTACTATTAATTGCATTATTAAAATATTACGACAGTAATCAAAACACCTACTAAATATCAAAACTGTTATTCAATTGCAATAATGCAGGTTAATGTTATCAATCAAATTGCCACGTACTTTACTTACTGGGGTCAATCACTGGTCATTGGGTCATCCGGTCCATGTATCATTTATTAATTCACACTGTAACCACCCTAATAAATCATTAATTTGAATATCAATGTTAAACCTATAACTATACATTACATTTAGATCTCAATTAAGGTAGAAACGAGGCATCACCTACTAACTGACCCTTATTTTTGACAACTAGTATAGGTCACTGATATAAGGTTTACTTATTAAGTTTGTCTGATTGCTATAAAATCGCCAGTTTACATTCCAAGCCTCTTAATTCAATGTTTATGTCGAATTCACAAGAATGTGGGTATAAGTTCACGCCATGTAGGTTGAAAGTGAATTTGAAGTAGAGAAGCTGAGGTCGCCAATGATGTCTTAGCTGACCGAAAAAGATGCTTACCTACGATTTAAGTGGCACATGCCGACTGTATTATTCACTTCATGTAGTGTAAAAACATCACGCTGCTATGTTTTATCTCCAAAATTAAGTATTGTATTTCCAAAATGTATTTTATTTTAATTAAGTTAATAGAATATGGTGTGGCTGTTAGTTTTTATTGTTTAATCTGTAATTTACTATCCATATATTATTTAAAGAAATTAAGTATTCATAATGTAATAAAATATTGGACTGAAATTGCTGTTTCATTGACAGATAAATGCAAAAGCAAAATCTTATCGTGCGCTTTAAATTCAGTGGTAATGAAAGAGAAATTGATAAGAAGCTAAATAGCAAGGTTATAATGTTGTGAAATGCGTTATCTACTGGGTTTTATGAGGAAGCTAGTTCCGGGGTCTGGGAGTGTTTGGGAGGTTGTATTATACTCAAATGTGGTTAGCCCAGCCAAGTCAAATCTTTCATAGCCCGAGCGCCGCGCGTTGTATTTTGTAGTCTCTGTACGGCAGTATTGCCGGAACCTCCTCCGAGCGTGCACGTATCGCACTCTCCGACAGAAAGCCGAACGCTCGCGCACGCGCGCGTAATCCCACCCACCCGCTCGCCAAAAGTGACAGTGACATTTCGGGGGGTCGCAACAATAACAATTTTATTAGATCCTATTAAATTTGTGAAAAAATTCTCGTGTTGTGAGTGAAATATGGGTGGCCCCGTTCCGCCGCCGTGAGTGCGATGATGCGTAAGGATAATGCGTCTGGGGGGACGGAGTTCTCCCTGGATGGGGCTGAGTGTATCAACCTCGAACAGATTCTCCAGGCCTTCAATTCAACTATCAGTGAAGAGCACGCCTGGGCGCTCTTCTACCAGGCGGCGCGATGCTTCCAGAAGTGCCTTGCTGAAGGAAACACTTGTTACTTGATCTCGGAGCCGAGACATGTGCTGCTCCACAAAGATGGGAGCGTCCATCCGAAGACACTGCAGCATCCAGGAGGTAAGTCATTATAAACCTTATCCTGTTGATTTACATGCTATTTTCCGATACAGGAGTTTATCACAGTGATTCTATTAGAAATGTTTACCTGCTATCAATTACGCGAATGTTATCTCTCACGCTGTAAGAGAGTGGGTATCTCGGTAGGTAGGTAGGTAATGACCAAAAGGCAAAAGAAAATAACAACTGTCGTATTTTTATACCTGATAAGATTACGAGAATCGATCATTATTGTTACCTTTCGCTATTATCTAATGGCATCTTTGAAAACGCCAAAACAGTTATCCACACCATTAAAATCGTTCTAAAATAGCCGGTAGGTAGGTAGGTACCAATAAAAAGAACAACAATTAGAAAGTTATTCGCATCAATCAATAACATTTGCCCATTCAGCAAAGCTCGTCCTATCGAATTAAGAACTTAACTGCCTACCTACTTGAAATTTTAAAAACTCGTTTACTTTATTATTATTAGGTAGGTATTTACCTACCCAAGTAATTTGATTCCGGCGCCAAGGCGAAACCTTAGACTTGCCTTTATCAGCCGTTTATTCAATTTAGCGAGAATCATAGTTACGAGTAACGGCTAGGTCAAGTGTTTTATCGATGTCTTGTACAAGCTTACTTACGTCGACGAAATGTTATAGTAGGTACCTTATTTATATGACACCTGAAGTCCGGTTTGCCGGACTACTTCACAGTGCATTATACCGACTAGGTATTTAAAAATAAATAAATAAATAATAATAATTTCTGGCGAGTCTCGGGTTCGCTGGGGTTCGCCGATATAAGTACCATACCAAAATGGTGTGAATATTATTGGCGACTTATAAGAATGTTGCAGTGTTTTTATTTTACTCGACCGAGCGACCTATTTCTCGATCTATGTCAGAATCGATCTATGTTGTACCTACGTCATTCCGGTTGGACTACTTGTACCTATAAATTGATTATTTATTCGGTTCTTCATTTGGTGTTCAGCAGATAAATTCGTGTGACCCTCAGAAAGATATGCAAAGGTTTCTACTACATCCTTATGTTGTGCTTTTTTACATTGACCTATATTCTGCAAGTTGCTAAATTTAGGCTTGTGTTGCTTGTAGCATTTGTCACCTCGTAAAGCCTCTAGAAATGCAACCCTGTCTGGGCATTAAATAGGATTTCTTTAAGTGGAGACAGAACACATCAAATTAACCTAAAAATTCTCTTAAATCTGTCGTGAAGTGTTCTTCGTCGTATTCTTTATTGCGGATTGTCTAGATTGCCGAAGTGAAAATTGCTTTATAAAGGCTCGGATGAGGTTGTTACTAGCATCATTATTAGCACCAGTTCTTACTACTGATTTCAGAAATCCCGTGAGCTCTCACTATTATCAGGAACTATTATTAAAACTTCTACAAGCAATTTAATAATTGTTACCTCGCAAAACGTTCATTCTATAATGAAATCGCAGTTGGTGGTCAAAAATCACTGATCCTTTTACGGCTGCGACAATTAGGTACGCTACCAATATTCGGGTGGACTGTAGGTGGACACCTCGCAGCTTTTCAGAGTGCGGCTCTGAAAAGCTGCGAAGTTGAGTCAAGGTTGATTTGTTACCTAAAAACGAACTGACAAAACGTTGAATCATCCAGCAAAACGTTACAATGTCACTTCCGATGTTGTGTAACTGAATGTTTGGATAGTTTGTTTATTGACACTTTGATTGAGTTTTCATTTCTCACCTCATAGTTTTCGTATTATCCTTTGCAAGTTTAATCTATCCATTTCCTGCTTTATCATTATTTATAATGTTTTACTATCCCTAGCTAGATAAGCGCTCTGATTTCCGTGCAGGATGTCATTCCTGATCTCCCGTAGGGTAATTTAGCAGGCTGATCGTTATTTCCTTTGCGTTCCGTTTTAGACTCTCAAGCTTTAAATATATTTAGATTGGGGTGTTCTGTCAACCGTAGCAACCCCATAATGTGTATACGTAAGACCACCGAAAGTTAATCAATTCCGTACAAGAATAACTTCTAAAACCTAGAATTTTGTTACACCTACATGTTTTGACTAGCATTTAAGCTTTTAGCTTTGATGAATGAGCACCTATCACTTTTCATTCATCGTTGCAAACCATTTATTAGAATGGACGATGTCTAATGCTTTGAATGTTGGAGTGGTAATCCGTTCTAGGAAAGTTAGACAACATTCACACATGCAAAACAAGGAAACGGCACAATACTTGCATTTAAAACAACACTGTTATCTGTCGGCATTGGTGTTTGGATGCACTTACTCACTTTGATAACAAATCTAGACAAGAAACCATGCCTGTAATAGAATAACTAAACGAACGTAGATAGAACTTCTGATTGTATTTTACCAGGTACCTAACTTTGGATTGAACCCGTCATTATGTGCCTAGTCATAAAGTTTTAGGAAGAGTAACGAAACAACCCCTTGTCTGTCATACTTGACATTACATCCACTATGGTCTATTTTCGTTCTATCGCTATATTTAACAGAGCCAAATCTACTTTAGCTTATCGATTATTTTACGTTCAGGCCATCGATGCTAGGAAGGTCGTAACTTCAAGGCACCGAAGCGCATCGCTAGCGTAACGTAACCCGTCATTGACCTAATAATAGTAGATCTCGTATTCTCAGTTTTTGCTGAACCATTAATGATATTCTTGATTGTACTGTCAGGGTTTCTCTGTGGAGCCCGTGGGAAAGGGGTCGCGGTCCCGGAAGATCTAATAAATGTAGTTATGAGACTGCGTGGAGAAATTCAGATATTGTTTCTGATTTACAATGGTGATGGGTAATTTTGTGATCGAGTGCGCTTGAATAGAAAATGGAAATGAGATAGCGTGTATATTGCCGTTTATGGAAGTTTTTTCTAGACTATAATATGCGTGGCCTAGATTTGTCATCTATTTGTTACCTATTTTAAATCCGTAAATTTAAGGTAGTAGGTACCTACCGTAGCTATAGTTATTCGGTGGTGGTACCCACTTGTAAATCGATTGTTATTTTTATACGTACCTAGTAAAATAGCAACTGGATTATTTTGGGAAAATCAACAAACCGCGACGAAAACGATTGAATGAAACAACCATTAACTGAAGCACGTAAGTACGAGTAGGTAAGATACATAATAACGCTAATTTCCGACGATACAGTCAACGACGTAAATCTCTGAACAGGGTCAAAAGAGGTACCTACACCCTCCATTTGATAATTGACAATTTGAGCAATTTTTAACTTTGGTCGTAAAACTTGAGGTGGGTATTAAAATTACTTTACCTAAAAGTGAGTGCATTTAATGATTTACGATAGCTCGAACAAAACCGGACGTATTAGGGAAATTAACTCACTATAAAGTATAAACAGAGATGTCTTAACGATCAAGTAACTGTACCTATTCATCGGTAGTTAAAGTTTCGGACTAGATATTTCCATTTAGAAACCGGTTATCGATTTTGACAAAAAACGCCTGACCCTAAAGTAATCTTCAGTAGGTTAATTTAATTTGGAAGGAACAGAAACGTTTAGCTATTATTGTGCCCATTTCTGTACAATCTATTTTCTATTCGATATCATTCTTCTATTTTATTGGTAGTAAATCATAAATTCCTTTGCCACTAGCAAAAAAGCTGAGCGGTTTCTTTGTACCAGCGAATGAAACCAATTTACATAGGAATCCTTTAAAACGTAAATAGACTTCGCCTACCAAGCACGGCTTCCGACAAAAAATGTGGCAATACTACAATGGGGCTCCGATTCTAGGGTAACTTTGAACCTTGCTCCGTTGAGATAGGTGTGGTCTCTTTGTGTACCTGAGGCAGTTTTCCTAGAAGAAGGCTCTGCTCTTACTACAGGTAGTTTGTCCAAACGAGTGAACGACACCTCTCTGTTTACTTTAACTAAGTAATGACAAAGTTGCCACTGTAATATTGAGATTACCTAAATAAATATTACGATACGAGTTCAAGTGATAAAATGTGAACGATGAATGAATGTTTCGTGGCATCGTTTGATGGCTTCGCAATAAAAGGAGGATTGTAGGTACTACTTACATATTTTTGTGAATGCGATTGTAATATCATCTTATGGGGCAAGTAGCGATAATATTTAAGCTCAGCTTAAAGATATTGAAACTATTATTATGTATTTTTTTGTATTAATAAATAAGCTGTTCTTTTATTTGTAAGTTGTACGTATGTGTTTTGCCTTGTCTATTAACCTTTCATTGGAGATCACAACTGGTGATGAATAAATAAATAAATAATGCTGGACAATTCACACAGCATTATCTAGCCCCATGGTAAGCAGAGCTTGTGTTATGGGTACTAGATAACTGATATACATAATACAATACATTACATAGATAGATATTTTTTATTATACATAGAAAACGACCAGAACACCCGGAACAAAATATCTGCAGATCGTACACACAATTGTTCCGAGGCGGGAATCGAACCCGCAACCTCCTGCGTCGCAGGCGGACCTTCGCCCACCGCGCCACATCGGTCGATAAATTATGTCTGCCTGAAATTTTAATCCTTACTTTTGGTTACACTACATCCTGTATAAATAGGTTGAAATGTAAATTTAATTTGGATATCTTCAACAAATACGCAATCAACACGATGACACTTATCTGGTTGGATGTTCCACTCTTGCGCAGCTCAACCTCTGACCTGTCAATGGATTCTAGGTCGCGATTTCTGACCATAAATTTCACCGTCTCAACACTTACCTTTTAAATTACTATCCGCCATAGAAAGCCATGCTTTGTAATAAAGACATTATTCATGTTCTCTTTGTGAGTTGTTTCGTGGACTCACGAATTTCGTGACGTGACCCCACACGGGCGCTCGCCTCCCCGTATTGACTTTACCTACACGATATCAATAGTTTTTTTACTTGAAACAATGTAGATTTCAACCGGTCGGGTGAGATTATTGAAACAATAGCTGAGATCCTACCATGATACGGCTATGAACTCAAGTAACGAGCTTGGTGTTATACCACTCTTCAGGTATGCAAGAATGGTTAGCTAGACTATGGAAAACATTATCTTGGCTTGCGAGACTGGTGTTTACTTTTTATTATATCAGCATGAACGTTCACAACCCCTGGTCTTTACTTTACTGCTGGACTGGCTGACCACCTGCAATTTCCTTTTTCTGAGATAGAACCAAATCAAAATTCTATTTCTTGCTGTTCCAAAAGACATCACAAAAACGCTCAATAGTTAGTGTAATTTCAAAGATCTGGCTCATAATTTCCCTGTCAGCATTGCAGTCTGAATGACTCTGTCCTCAGTTCACCAGATTTCACTGCATCTGTATCTGCCAACAACTCCGTGAAGATGCAATTTATTAAGACAATGCAATGCTTGGGGGATGCGATTGTTTTCAATAGTGCTTTGTCTGCTGTTAAGTAACTTGTTGCTTTTGTTTGTTATCGTGAGATCGCCCGTTCTGCGAGAATCAGTCGAGGGGAATTTGAGAACTGCTTGAGTTTACGCTTTTGTTGTAGCCGAGGGAACATTATGTTGGTACTTAATCCGGAAACGAATTTGAGGAGTTTTCTTCTGCGATTGTTGGAGTCTTAAAACTTTCCGCGGAAAGCTTTTAAGATTTCCTCTTTAAGAACCTTTTTTAGCTTTGATTGAAGATACGGGATGATTTTCTTTCCATTCTAATCCAGATTTTGTTTGTACTTTCGTGAATTGTACGAATGTTTTGGACCGAATAAACACCTACCTAAAAAATAGATTGGACCGTTATTAAAGGGTTCTTATTTTTGCAATGAAAGCTGTAGGTACTCGTTAACTAAAGCTTTGAGACGTCAAGACTTTCCTTACCTCCTTTATGATAGATAGATGGATAATTTTTTTATTTGGTACTAAAGACACACATACAATTAACATAGAGGTACAATTTTAAACAAAAGTCCAATAGGTTTAACAATTCAAACGAGCACTTTATAAAGGTACCTAAGTACTTACTTTATCCTAAAGATCAAAGGAAATCCAGGGTATATAAAATGTTAAACTTAATAAACTGCACTGTGGGTGGTGGTAAGGTTACTATTGCTTTATCTATGGTTGTGGGGTGCTGGTCCTTGCGTGCCAAGGTCGGTCGATAGGGAGTGCGCGTCATAGCCAGCTGTGTGACGTCATAGCGTATTGTAACTGTTAGTGGGAGTAGTAGGTTGTAGCCAAAAGTTTACGATGCGCAGTTCGCCCTACGCTATAGAATGAAGGGTGGGTTCCTTTATAAACCCCATTGAGCGTCTTGGATCAAAACTTTTACTTAACTGAAACATGTTACGATCTGCAGATATTTGTTCCGGGTGTTCTGGTCGTTTTCTATATATAATAAAAAATATTTATCTATGTAATGTATTGTATTATGTGTATCAGTTATCTAGTACCCATAACACAAGCTCTGCTTACAATGGGGCTGGATAATGTGTGAATTGTTGAGGATTATTTATTTATTTAGGTTCGTTGAATTTTGGCTTTTAATTACAAAAGTCATTAATTTCACGCATCATCATCATGCGCAGTCAGATTCTTCATGCCTCGGCAAATCCTTTGCATTTAACTATACCTACACAAGAATATCCATAGATGTAAATGTTGAAGTAAAAAATCGTATTTTCCTATACCGCGTGCTACGCAACGAAACAATATACATACCTTATACACTTTGCAAATTGAGTGCTGCTATAAAATCATATAAAACTTGATAGTCCTTCCATTTCGGAAAGCTGATAAACTATTAGATTATATACGATTAGGTAAGTGATAGTTCAGAGTGTCTATTGATTTTCTACTTTACTAGCTTTATTATAATACAGTAGGTATCCGGCAGACAACCAAATTTATCGACGTAGCACTATGAATAAGGCGCTCATTAGGGGAGGCCTATGTTCAGCAGTGGACTAACACAGGCTGATGATGACGATGAATACAGTTCCATCACCATAAAAAACGTTCCGTTATGTAAAT
Organism: Eupithecia dodoneata; assembly: GCA_947044415.1. Classification (NCBI taxonomy): domain Eukaryota; kingdom Metazoa; phylum Arthropoda; class Insecta; order Lepidoptera; family Geometridae; genus Eupithecia; species Eupithecia dodoneata. The sequence continues at coordinate 11,998,797 of OX345658.1, read as the reverse complement.
TGTGTGTACGATCTGCAGATATTTGTTCCGGGTGTTCTGGTCGTTTTCTATGTATAATAAAAAATATCTATATGTAATGTATTGTATATGTAATGTATTGTATTATGTATATCAGTTATCTAGTACCCATAACACAAGCTCTGCTTAGCATGGGACTAGATAATGCTGTGTGAATTGTCCAGCATTATTATATTATTATTATTATAATTAAGTGAGAACCAAGTGCTTAGACAAACCTATATAGGCTTTAAGGAACTGTTATTAAGACAAGTAACCTACTTCATAATGAATAATGATTTATCTATCACTTTTAACTTACTCAGGTAACCTAATGTAATGTATAATGAATTTTTATTATTATAATTATGATGTATGTAGTTTTTACATATTGCATTATAATATGTGACCTGTAACCAGAAGTTATCAATAAATGAACTATGAACTATAACCTAAAGGGTGTTTAAATGAATTTCTAAGAGCAGGTAGGTAAGTGAGAATGCACGGAAAATATAAAGTCGATTCTCGCCCGCAGTGGCAATTCGCACCGCTATCTAAAAATACGACCTTTGATTCAGATAACGCCCTAAATTCGTCACAATGTTGAAAATTAATTTAATTGTAAACAAAGGACGCACGTTTTCTTAACACTTGACCAAAAATATTATAATATTCAGTCGATTTGAGAATCTATTCCCTAATTCTTATTCTAAGTTAATGTGTTTGCTACGAGTGCTACGAAGTTCTACGAAAATACTAGATGACGTTACGTTTATGGTAAAGTAGGAGTAGCGCCGTAGATTAATATCCAGATTTGTCAAAAAACTTCTGAAAATCGTAATGAAGTCAGCATCGTTAATAGTTCAACACGAATTAATTATGATATTGCCAGAACTTTTTCTCACCATAACTTGCTATTTGAATATACCATATAATAAATAGTAACAATTTTCTTAATATATTTAAGTTAAAAAACTTGCCAACCAAAAAATTTTCCATAAATGCTGAATGCGGTGCTGAACACAGGTGTATTTGCGTAGCCTTCCTATTAGGCCTTCGTATTTAACTAACCATGCCTTGCAGTATTATTTTTATGTAACCTATTCTGTTGCATAAGAACTCATCCAAAACAATAATAACCCACTGGCTTAAGTATTCTTTTTACTTGCATTTCAGCAATGATTCGATACGTTTACAAAGCAATTGACGCTTTCAAACCGATATAGAAGCACATTGTGTTTCGAATTTCACTTTTACAATCATACTTATTTAAATCCCTTACTTTTACTTTCCGCTGCGTTCATATCAATTTTGTAGCGGCGGACGGAGCGATGGACCAAGGTGAAACAATATCATTCGCAGACGGATTGTACCCACTGCTGGGTATAAGGCAACCCAAAGCATAAGTAATCCACAATGGTACATAAAATTATTGTTACTAAGATGTACTTAAACTAGCCTAGTATGTTAGCGGCTTCGCACGCGTTTATTCGATATAAAAATTTAAAGTAATGACTGCTATAGAATAAAATGCTAATTCAAGTCTTAACATATATGCACAAATCTCACTCAAAATCTGTTACCTACACCTCAATCTGTTCAGTAGTTTCGTCGTGAAGAAGTAACAAACATCCAAACTTTTGCATAATATATTAGTGTGATTCCTTATTTGATAATAATTACTAATAAAGCTGTTTATTGCACAAAGTTTCACGTGTATAAGTGCTTGTTTTGTAAGCCTAAAGAAATAAAGTTACTGAAATCTGAAAAATCTTACTAGATACCTTATTAAATAAATAAATAAATAATGCTGGACAATTCACACAGCATTATCTAGCCCCATGGTAAGCAGAGCTTGTGTTATGGGTACTAGATAGCTGATATACATAATACAATACATTACATAGATAGATATTTTTTATTATACATAGACAACGATCAGAACACCCGAAACAAATATCTGCAGATCGTACACACAATTGTTCCGAGGCGGGAATCGAACCCGCAACCTCCTGCGTCGCAGGCGGACCTTGCCCACCGCGCCACATCGGTCGTCCGATATTAACATGCTGCAATTCTTAAGTTACTTCACATGGGTTTAGTATGCATATTTTCTCTCAAAGGTTAAGCATACCTTACTACCGTACCTACCTACCAAAGAGTTTGTATATTTTTACTATGATTTATTCGGCTCATCTATTTGACCAATCGGTCATTATTGAGAAATGGCATTCCAGCCAATATCGTCATAACAAGATGCATACAATTATGTAAAGTAATAGCCGTTATATCATATCATTGTTTAAGTTTGACGAATCGGGCGTAAACGTTACACTTTCACAACAATATTGTGTGTGCTGTTGAGCAAATTGATTGATAAAAAAAGCTTGGGACGAGTTTTTGCTACAATTCGAAAACTAACAACCTAACAGGATAAAGACGACCGATGTGGCGCGGTGGGCGAAGTTTCGCCTGCGACGCAGGAGGTTGCGGGTTCGATTCCCGCCTCGGAACAATTGTGTGTACGATCTGCAGATATTTGTTCCGGGTGTTCTGGTCGTTTTCTACGTATAATAAAAAATATCTATATATGTAATGTATTGTATTATGTATATCAGTTATCTAGTACGCATAACACAAGCTCTGCTTACCATGGGGCTAGATAATGCTGTGTGAATTGTCCAGCATTATTTATTTATCATCGATGCTTTATATAAAAACCCATGCATATGCATCATCGTGCACCATCATCATCATCAGCCTATAGCAGTCCACTGCTGGACATAGGCCTCCCCCAATGAGCGCCATAGCGCCCTGTCTTTAGCTTGCCGCATCCAGCATCTACCTGCAGTCATTCGCAGGTCGTCATCCAACCTGGTCGAAGGGCATCGTGCACCGATATTAAGAAATTACACCGTACAAAGCTTTTACGCTACAGTTTTGAAACGGTACGTTGAACCGAGCTTACATTACGTAAGTTTGTGTACAGTATTTGTAATGATGTATTTATATAAATTGATGATCCGCGCTTTCTCAATACGCAACCGAATTAAAATGAGTGATGCTCTGAACCATAACAATGTGATCTAGCTGCGGTAGGTAGCGTGTGCTGGTAATGAGCGCATTTCCCATAACTAAAGACCACATAGAATAAAAATGGATGTAGGTACCAATGCTGCCGCAAATGAGATTTTCATTGTGAATTATTGGATTCCACTCGCTGCGGTTCTTTTGAGTGTTTAGAGATTCAAATGCCTATTACGCCTTTCCCTTCTTCTCTCGCGGTGTGAATGCTTTCGTCGTAACCTATTGTATCAAACTTTTCGCTATCTCTTTTGATATTTAAGGTATTTACCCACAATTAGCAGTGTAATTATAAATATTTGCATTTAGAACGATAGTGATCAGTTTGAGATTAGTTTTTGGATCAAATTATGCTTTCTCCTATTGTTTTGTTAAAAAAGGCATGTTACAAAGTTACTCCTACTATTTCTATGTCTTATTTACACTTTGACTGCTGAAATCACACGGTATGTGTTTTCTACAAGTGACTAAATCATTAAATGCGTAAATCCACACTAGCGCAGCGGCTGAGAAAATACAGATCTTTGTGACTCAGAACAGCCGTAATATTTTTCGAACGAAACGCATGTGCGGCGCAACACAACCGCTGTGTAGAGCGGCAGCACGAATTTTTTAGGTTAAAAAAAAATCGCAGTCGTCGAAAAAAAATCGCAGTCAAAGTGTTAAATATTTTCGGAACCGGTTTCTAAATCTGGCGAACATAATAATTTAATTAAAGTGTTTTGTAATATCCCAGTGTCTAGGGCGTACAGTCATCGATAATATACCTTCGATAATACTTACCTATTTTATTCATGGGAACTTTCCGACTAGACTCGGGACTGCGATTAAAATTAACTACAATATTTTATGGACGTTGCTCCTCCCTATTTAAATAAGCTTATGTAAGATATCCCGCTTAGCTTTCGTAAGGTTTTCACTTTGATGTTTCTCTCGTAAAATTAGGTACCTAATAAAATGAAAATAAGATTTTTGCCGTTATAGAAAATTAACCAGGTACCATGCAGGCACTTAAACCTTCATCAACTTGTTTGTAACTAACTAATACCTATGTAAATTTGTATTGTTTTATGATCTACAACAAACATTACTACTGACAATCGATGTGGCGACACAGGAGGTTGCGGGGTCGATTCCCATCTTATATTTGTACGATGTGTAAACATATATTCCGGGTTTTCTGAGTATTTTCTATTTATAATAAAAATATCACAAGTATTATATTATATTGTAAGTATATAAGTTATGTAGTACCCATAACACAAGCTCTGCTTAGTTTGAAAGCTAGATGATGCTGTGTGGATTGTCCAGCATTATTAATACTAATCTTTATACTAATTTTAGTTAAGTAGAAGCTTTATAAACATATTGTAATAAATTTGGTACTCCTAGATATTAAGTAGGTATTACCGGCTAGAACGCCCATGGAACTTACTATCCATCACCTTCACAAAATTGCAGAAGCAATTCCAATTCCAAATCCATTTTCGCAATTCGTCGAAATTGAGATGGCGGGCGTTGATAAAAAAGCCACAACAGTCGGTCTGGTCAATCATTTACCGAGTCGACCGAGCATGCTCCATTGCCCATCCCATCCCTAATGCAGTGGTTTCTTTGCCCATTATGGTAATAATATCTAGTGTAGGTAAAACTCTTGTGTAACTGACTGTAAAGATCTTGATTTGGCTTTTTTGTTATTGGCAATATGTGTCGGGATTGCCACTTTTATGAGGCTTTGTTACTTTATAATCATATGAGCGGTATATTTTGAAAAAGACCAATGAGACCTCAAAAACAAATAAATAAAACTTTGAAGAAAAAATTAATAAGAAGAAACACTTCTGGTCTCCAATTATTGTCGTAAACGGGATTTTTAGTTGTACGTGTAACGCGAAGATATTCACTATTACAGTTTTTAAAATTACAGAATGTTCTGTGTTCAGGAATTTATGAATGTGTACTTTTATTGTTGACTGTGTTCAGCATTTTTTGGCATTTCTAGGTTGTACTTTATTTCCTTATTGAGACTTGTGCATATGAACATTTTAAATAGCAAGAAATCACGAAACTCACATCTAAAGCCAGGTCGTTTTACTAGCTGTAAGTTTAATAGTTTCATACTCTTTTATTTTGCTTGTAATACAAGAATTCTTAGCCGTGGGAAACCTGCTATAGGTGCAAATTTGAGCCACGACGAATCTCGCTGATCTCAGATAAACTTCATGCAAGATTAAAGAGATGGCTACAATGTAACAAGCACCGATTGTGCAGGTACCTATGTATATTCGATTAAGTCCCATATAATGAATTAAATAATTAAAGAAAATATCTGCACAGCTCTGTATGTCATTGAGTTTATAAAAGTTTCCTTAACACTTTGACAGCTGAAATCACACGGTATGTGTTTTCTACGAGTGACTAATATGCGTACATCCACACTAGCGCAGCGGCTGAGAAAATACAGATCTTTGTGACTCAGCACAGCCGCAATATTTTTCGAACGAAACGCATGTGCGGCGCAACACATCCGCTGTGTACAGCGGCAGCACGAATTTTTTAGGTTAAAAAAAAGATCGCAGTCGTCGAAACAAAATCGCAGTCAAAGTGTTAATGGACTTTAGAATCACACTAATATTATGAATGCGATAGTTTGGATGGATGGATGGATGTTTGTTACTTCTCGCCAAAATGACTGACCGGTTCAGGCTGAAATTTTGCATTAGGTACAGTGTATTGCATGGAGTGTGTTAGGATTAGGTACAGTTAGATACCTACATGATGAATACAAATATAAAAGTAAACAGTATGGTGTGACACTAGATCCAAATCAGGCTTCCTTTCACGAATGTATGTATAGTTACATATATGTATATACCTATATACCCCTTTACGTAATAATGAGATACAAGAGGTACTAAAGTAAGTGGGCGAAATGACCGCTTTGTAGCCTTTAGTGTTCTTTATTTGATGCTTTGAGAGATGAATAGCAGAGTTTGAGTAGGTGTTTGACACAAACGAATTGACATTTTGGGATACGATGAAACTAAACTAAAACGTCTCGCAGGCTAAATAACGCTGGAGGTTCTCAAAAGATTTTTATTCAATAAATACTTAAGCATTGAAGCCGAAGTCAAAATACGTCTACTGCTGCTGGACATAGGCCACCTTCAAAGGTTTTTTCGGAGGTTTACAAACATATAAGGCCGGCCTACGTCTAATTTGGGATTTCTTAAAATTATTACAAACAAAAATCGCGCCCGTTGATAGTTTGGACGCTAGTTCGTACCCGTCATCCATGTCTCTATTCTGCCTTCCCTATGGGCGCCTAGCATTATGAATGATGATCGGTGGATCAAAGCACTGCATTTTGAATGTGATTATCCAGCTCTAGTTTGAATGCCTAGGCTTCAAAGCATGTGTCAGTTTCATAAGCGCGTGCGCAACATTCGCCGCTCAAGGCCAGTGCGCTGTCATTGGATATGTGATACAAATACAATAGCCATCGGTGTCAAGGATATTTTATTTATATGTTTTGTATGTTTGTTTACTTAATATAAATAAATGAATCTAAAATTAATCGATTTTGAATAAAATATTTTGGAGATGTTGAAAATTAAGCTGGTTTTCGTTAATCTATTTGAAAGCATGGGCCATCGGCTATCCACAAATCGTCTTCTTCCTAACAAGCTGTGTCTCGTTGGCATAATTTAGTAAATGCTACAGCTTTATTTCTCTTTGAAAAATATCGGGAATCACACGAAGCTCTTCCCTTCCATTTTCTTTGTGAGATCCGCAAATATATAATCTTTTCAATCCACTATCTCTTAGGAGCAAGGACACATAATTAAGCCACTAAAACGACGTCTACGTAAATCGTCAAATGATTTCTTCTTCGTTCTATGGAGATGTTCTATGCGGAAGTTCTTCAGCCTAGTCTCAAAGAGCGTAGTCAGCACAGTTTTCCTGTTTTCTCCATGCATTTCATTGCTTTCAAGTTGTAAACGGTATATTTAATTTTCAATGATACTGTAAACACGGAAACTGGAACGAAGAAAGCCGATGATCGTGCGTCGAAACGTGATTTTGCAAAATGTTCAATAACAGAATTGGAAATGATTTTGTCGATGCGATGATTCGTGTTCTTTGCGGACTGTGTAAAGAAAACAAAGAATTATGCAGGTTACGAAAGTTGAAGATTAGTCTAAAATGTTTACGTTTGAACATTTCAATTCAGGAGGTACATAGCTAAAGTTAAAACTGAATTTCACTCGCGAACTCGCATTGTAACGATAGGTACCTACAGAAGAATCAGTCAACTGTTACTATCGTTTCTTGGCGGAACTAAGGTGCAAAAAACTTTATTTATGTACCTAAAATAGATAAATATCTTTACAAGAAATAAGAATAACACAAAAAGTGTTTAAAAAATAAATAAAAACCTATCGAATCCCCTAATTTGACCATTTTAAGTTTCGCAGGACAAATTCCAATCCCTTGGGAATTAATTTGTGATTTTGGGAGATTATTATATATTCTCTATTCAATAGCGAAATAATCTTTAAAATCGTTGCATAATTTAGAAATCGACGGACATACATAAAAAACATCCGAACATAGAACGTCTTCCCTTTTTTCAAAGGCGATTAAAAAATAAGGACACTAAGAAGGCACGAAGAAATTAAAAAAAACTTTAGTACACCACCTCGAATTCGTAAAATATTTTGAATGAAATCCTGTTCAGATTTTTTTTGTCGTGAATTGATAATCGAATGGCCATTTGTAAAAGAAAGGGGCGTGGGAGTTAACAGAGCACCTTGAAGTAATGCCGCATTAGCGACATGAATGAGCGAAGCATCAACATTAATACCGCTCCATCTCCTAAGCGTTGCCATTCATCCCCGGATTACCTCACCAGCTCGATTACACTGCAACACAGTTAGGATATAATGTGCCTTGTTACATGCGCTCTGACAATGCAAATAGGTAATAATGCCCCTAATGGTAGAGCGACGTCAGAGGCGTCACAATACACTCCTTTCTCCTAACTGGAGCGTAGGTGGATGAACGGCCTTGATAGCCTATGAGCTGGTGCGCACTGTATGCGATAGCGAAGCGCGGCGATGATCCTTGAATCGATTAACTTGATATTCATGTACACAATTTTTACGAAATGTTCTAAATTCTGAGGTTTTTCATGGGTGCCTTTCAATGCTTGCCTTAAGGGAAACTTGTAGTTTGTTATTTTTAAATAAACATGTTTAAACAGTAGGTACAGCGGCGTTCAGCGTTAGCTGACCCCGGCAGTTTCCAAGTCCCGTATTATTTAATTATAAAATGAGGCATGTCTGTCTGCTTTTCTTTCATCAATTCCCGTGGTGTTTCCTAATACAATTTTACAGTTATAATTATATCAGTGTTAGGTTTATATATAAAAAAAATGTATTTCTATAAAACGGTTTGCTATCTTAATTTTGCCGAAACTTTATAATTGTAAAATTGTTCTGTATTCATTGAATTTGACTGCACACGTAACAGCCAGCTTACAATAAACGCCACTACACCAACTCAAATAAGACATGTACAATCACCAAAAACAATTAATTATTAGCTTATTTTTAGCTTAGCACACACAACATATTTACCGCACCTTTTGACTGTATCGCATAGCATATCTCCCACCGCTGCAGGGCCGTTTGTAGGCGGACACTTGACATTTTGATGTGTTGCACATTCTGTATAGGATATTGTGCACTTAGCTTTGTGCTCTGATAGTATTCTAAAGATCAGTTCAGTTAAGCACTGTTTGTCTAACTGAATGCCTGCTATTGATCCCACGCTTAACAATATGAGAAATGGTAAACTGCAAAACCTCGTAAGACTTGTTTAGATAGATAGAAATAATTTTATAAATTAAATAAATATATAATGCTGGAGAATTCACACAACATTATCTAGCCCCATGGTAAGCAGAGCTTGTGTTATGGGTACTAGATAACTGATATACATAATACAATACATAACATAGATAGATATTTTTTATTGTACAGAAGCGACCAGAACACCCGGAACAAATATCTGCAGATCGTACACACATTTGTTCCGAGGCGGGAATCGAACCCGCAACCTCCAATTACGTATATTTTATGCTTTTATATCATAATTATATAGTTTTATGTAATTATTTGCTTACTTAAGCTTCTGGCTGTTATGCATAATCTTTCGTAGAAATTAGAAACATTTCATAAGGTATTCAATTTTATGAAACAACAAACTACAGATTAAAGTTAATTTAATAGCTGCGGTACTATTAAAGCAAACATTTAAATAGCATGTAATTAAGTCGATTTTATTAATTAGTTTTAATAAGATAAGCATCTCGATGCGGGAAACTTATTTAATTATTTATCTAATTAATTTGAAGTAGGTATATATAGACGACACTAAAAGCGACATTATGGAAAGGTCCTCCAGGTAAAAGGAGCAGAGGAAGACCGCTGACACGTTGGGACGAGGAGATTGTAAGGACAGCCGGCTCAAACTGGAAACAGACCGCACAGGACAGAGACACATGGGCATCTTTGGAGGAGGCCTTCACCCAATAAGGGGTTCCTACAGATATTATTGTACGAAACTAAATTACACGTTAGATTAATTAAGTTATATAAACAACTAGTTTAAAAAAACAAAATGTAAACTTAGTAATTTGTTGGAAATAAAAGGCTTTTTTATTTTATTTTATTTATTATATATAGACGTTTAAGTACCAACCTATCTTAATTTTACTTCTTCATAAAAGCTGATCAACAGCTTTTGTTTTACGACCGTGTAGGTTAATGAACGTAAAAATAAGTAACACTATACATACAAAATTATGTGATTATTATATAGGTGTATGTACATATGTACATAGAAATTAATTTAGGAACTAAACACTGTTAAAATATATAATAAATAAATAAATAATGCTGGACAATTGACACAGCATTATCTAGTCCCATGGTAAGCAGAGCTTGTGTTATGGGTACTAGATAACTGATATACATAATACAATAAATTACATAGATCGATATTTTTTTTATTATACATAGAAAACGACCAGAACACCCGGAACAAATATCTGCAGATCGTACACACAATTGTTCCGAGGCGGGAATCGAACCCGCAACCTCCTGCGTCGCAGGCGGACCTTCGCCCACCGTGCCACATCGGTCGTCGATATAGTATATCATCAATATAAAGTACCTATGCAATTTGTTGCAATTTCTCCTGTAGCGTTTAAACGACGATGCTTAACAACTCCAATTCTCCAAAGAAATGAAATTTTGAAAGTTCCAACTTGGCTATCAACTTCGGCTTATCGGCGAGTGATAAGAGAAATTTAATGCTGCTGACAATAGCCGTAGAGAAATCATTTTTGGACGTCAGCAGGCCTCTGTTATCAAATTGATTAGTTCAATACAGTGAACATAAAATTTATCGCGATATAAATATCGATTTTACAATAATTAAACAACTAACGGCTGGTATTGCAAAACATTATTGACAATTTGAAATGTTTAGCTGCGAATTAGAATTGTTGTGACTATTAGTTAGGAGTTTTGTACAAATAATCTGTTTATTCTGACAATTCTTATCTGGGGTATAAGTCTATGTAGTCAAAAGTAGGTAAGGTATAACATTTTGTTAGGTAAATTGACAATAAGTCCTAACGCGATGTGGTCATAGCGAGATTCAGTCAGAAAGCAATTTAGTCATAACTGCTATCTAGTCAAATCAAGATGTAGTTTTAAAGCTTCTAACCCCAATATTCTTCGTTTCATTTTGATTCCTGGCATATTTCTCGATGAACAGGTGTTCATCGAGAATCTGATGCTCTTATTATGTTACCCACCTCATAATTTTTCAAGTTAAACTAGAAATAGCCTCGCTTATTAGATATGGTAAATGGCAATTGCGATCACTCATGCAAGCACTTTGCGGCGAAATCACACCACAGACAGATAGTCGTTCAATCTATCCCATATTAGAATGAGAGCAAAAACCCACCGGACGTGCCTCGTGCACCATGCCATAGAGCAGGGAAGAGTTGCAAGCACCACAAGATTGATATCTGAGAGATCTTGGATCTTGAAGTACAGGAGATGGTGGTGGAAACAGATAATATAGCTGTTCAGGACAAGAAAATGTCATAAACTGAAAATGCCGGTATTCGAAAACATTCGGTCATAATAAATAAATAAATAAATACAAATAAAATAAGCCTTTATTGCTGGTTAACAGAGTTTAGTTTATTTAAAAAAACACTTAATTTAAAATTTTTAACTACTATCTACTAATGTTTTCAACGCTCGGTTTACCTTCTTTTTTCCAGCTTGTCTTTTATCAAAGGTCTCCTCGGCTTTCCACTCCACTCTCGGTCATAATATATCAATGTAAATTCTAACAAGGAAAGTTTTTTAAATTTTACTTTTTCTTTAAACTCTTTCGATTAATCATTAAAAAATATTCATCATCAATTTTAAACTCTTCTTGTCCAACTAAAAACGCCCTTGGAAGGTTGTCAAGGCATGTATGTTGTTGACTGTGACGACTGGACTTTATGAAGTGAAGAAACAACTGCGTCTTCCTTCCCTCAAAGATCTGAGGACGTGGTCTGGCGGCGTCCTCTAGAAATTGATACATAACGAGCCGAACCGCATGCCGCATCTACCGACACTTGATATCTACGCACCGCAAGAACGGAAAAAGCTCACCATTGTTATATGATGGGACATCATTTTACTGCATTATCTAGTATGTCGTTTCTAACCATTCGCTTCGTTAAAGTTAAAGTATCATCGTTTGAAAACATCTAAGAGTAAGGGTTCAAATTATATTGTTAACAAGATGCTCGTTAGTGGAACTTAAACTAATGATCTGTAATTTATTGAGTGATCAATAAATATTTCAGATCATTATCACCACAACACAACTTAACCCTTATTCGCAAGTGTGTGTTTAATTGATGTCATTATAATAATTTGGATAAATACTTACCAAACAACAGAAACAAAAAAAAAAAAAAAAATGCTGGACAATTCACACAGCATTATCTAGCTCCATGGTAAGCAGAGCTTGTGTAAATGGGTACTAGATAACTGACATACATAATACAATACATTACATAGATAGATATTTTTTATTATACATAGAAAACAACCAGAACACCCGGAACAAATATCTGCAGATCGTACACACAATTGTTCCGAGGCGGGAATCGAACCAGCAACCTCCTGCGTCGCAGCCGGACCTTCGCCCACCGCGCCACATCGGTCGTCATTAAGTTAAACACCATACTTTCAGAAAAAATCGTCATCATCATTATCCTATAATAAGTCCAGTGGAATTTTGCCAGTGAAATTAGTCGCTGCTTAACACGTTAGCTGTCCCAAGATAATTTGGGGTCCAAAATGCACTAAATGTAGTGCATGGACAGCTAACATGTTATTATTTTTTCGATAGTTTTAAGTTTATTATAGTTTGAGTATTAAAAGCTAGCGTAACCTCCAACGTCCGTCCCAACGGTTGAGGATGAGTTGAAACTTTTATTGTTAGAGAATCGCAACGTAACGCAAAAACTTAAAAAGATTCGAAGTGACGCAGCAGTTGTCACTGCCAATGTCACGCTGAACATTAACCGGCAAGTGGGTGGAAGATTACGGAAGACCTTGGAGGGTAGCAAGTAGCAATAACCTTGGCTTGCGTAATATCTCAACAGATTATCCAATTATTGACGCAGCTGCCTCCGGCCCAGCCTGTTTAAGATGAACGTGCCTTGTATTCTTGTTATCTTATTATTTGGAGCTATTTTCTTATTATGTGACGCAAGATGCATTTCTTAGTTCAAGTTCATTACGGGCATTATCTAATCTTTTTCTTCTATGACCTTGTTTGCATGCTTGCTTCTGTGTTTGCTATCAAGTGACAGTGATAGACGCGTTACCTGATACCTTTCTTCCTAGACTTTCCATTGCCATATCAGTCTAAACCTCAGGTCTGAATTTTAGTGCAACAATTGTTTTTCAAGGATCCTGTGCGAAACGACAAAATTAAATCAGTATATTATGGTCTCTCACATCCATTATGCTCATTTATACATTCTGGTTGAGTTTATTATTATTGTACCTTGATCTTGATATCGTAAAGTGATCGTCTTTAATTCTGTCAGGCTTTGTTTAATATTCCCGGGTGCAAATTCTATCTAATTCTAACCCTTATCTGATCAATGTTCCGTAACGTCAATGTCACTCGGTTTTTTTTATTCGGTGACCGTTACGTCATTGGACATCGTTACACTTGCGCGGTCTTGTGTGACGTTACCTTTTGAGACCACTTGTGGATTCCGGAGCTTGCGGTCTGACTTGCGGTTAAAAGGTTAAATTTGTTGTCCCTGCTTTTCATTACCTAAGGATGATTTTTGGTGACCAATTTTATTTAGCATTGTTGTCGTTTTAATTTTTTTTTAATTTAACGATTTTACTCATGATCATCATCTCATGCATTTTTTCTTGTTTCTTATTTAGTTTCCAGTTTTTTTGTATTTATAAACAAAAAATAAAAATAGTCATATTTTCAATTTAATCAGTTAAGCTTACTCTAGACTATTGTCAATCTAGGGTTTCTAGTAAAAAGTCTTGTTAGTGATTTTATCAAGCAATACTCACCTACCTAATATCTACATATATGACTTTCTAAAACCAACTAAACTAACTTAGTTCTGAGATAATGTTTGCCAAACAGCTGATATCGCATTCTGAGAAACAAACTCAGATCTATTTCGCATACGAAGAAACCTGCCTACTCATATTAAAACTAGTTCTATTCGACCACCGGGCACTGACTAACTGCCACTTTGTTGATGATGAGATAATTGCTGTAAAAGATAAAGATCCTTACAAAGTATCAGCCATTATACCCAATCAAAAATAGTTTAACTTCGTGTTTTTTGTGGCGAACAAAAGCAAGAGGCGCATGCCCACTGACCACATCAATGAAGAGCCGTCTGTTTTTGTAGTGTCAAATCAGCCGTGAAGCTTTGATGAGGCCGAGCTCAAGAGGCGTTCGTACTACTTAGTTAGGGACACTATGAGTGGCCATTTAACGCAGTCTGATAATGGTGTGTCAAAATCAAATAGGTCTAAATTAAAGAGCAATAGGTATAAATTGATTAGGTATAAAATGCTGATTATAATGGAAACTGTCTGAAGCTCAGGGTTGAGAGTGCGTTTTCGCTGGGCAGTAAAAGGCAGAGCAGGTTTAAGGAAGTTCTCAGTAGAACATTTGCCACATTATTGTGTCCACAATTTGCATTTACTGGACGTAAATCTCGTAGCAGCCTCTACGAAAATGAGCGCGTTGATGTCTTTTGTATCAGTTTCGCAAATGAGCAAGGAAATTCACATGCTACGCCTAGCCCATTATAATTGTATGTAAATCACCTGCGTGCTGAGAAATTAAGGTTCCCATTTGGCTATCGTGAACCGGAAGAAGTGTTGGATGACCCCTCATCAGATGGACTGATAACATTGTAGTTGGTTTAGAGGAAGTCGGTGAAGACTTCAAGAGGTATCGTGGGAGTTATTCACGGAGAGGGCTATCTCCTACAATGAAGGTTAACCATGATAAATGGAACAAAAGTAATAAATATTAATAAACTTACGCGATCTGAACACATAATTAAATATAAGTATTGATACAACGGGTATTTATCGCGTTTATTTACCTATTTTCCCGACGTTTCAACAGGTTTACACTCTGTAGTGGTCACGGAATGACTACCTGTTGAAACGTCGGGAAAAAAGCTAAATAAACGCGATAAATACCCGTTGTATCAATACTTATAATTATGAGAACAGAAGTAGTTTTGTATCATGCATGAAGTTTCAGAAAATAAATAAAAAGGAAGTCATTTATTGTTAGATAGACTAGACAATATTTAAACAATTTTCAAATATTATTTAAATTACTACTCATGAGAATTTTCAATTGAATATATACCACTTTCTCGTAAGAAATGCTCCGGATATTTTGATCTTACGTAGACGGCATTAGCCAATGACCATTTTGTTATTTCTCGTGTGATCAAATTCCAATAACCTTTGTCTAACTCGCTCTGCACTTTCGTTTCTTCTATGTGCCCCCGTCATGTCAATTTATATAATTTCACATTATATAACACACATTTCGGTCAGGTAATGTCGCTTTTGAAACTCATGTCTGGATCAAATAGCCAGTAATATTAAAAAAGTCAAGTCTGAGGTATATCCCTCTGGGCTATCGGATCACGAAACAGCCCAACTGATACATTTTAAAGTAAATAAACAGAGGGCTCTATCATTTTGGTTTGAGTACGGGCGGGACTACAGTGTTGACAATGTGAGAAAATTTTGCGAGTGTATATCATCATTATCATTCACGGAGGTATATGACTCGCATTCAATGGTAGATTCTTTTAATACTTTCTATGAATTAATTACACTTTTCTATAATTTATGTTTTCCCAAAATTAAATTTAAAGTCTCAAATAAACCGAGAAATGGAAATTGGATTACAACTGGTATAAAAAAATCATTAAAAACTAAGCGTATACACTATTTGACATATATTTACAATAAGAATGATAAGCAGAGAAATAAATTTAAATACAAAATTTATAAACATATTCTTAAAAAATGCATTAATAAATCACAAAGATATAATAACCTTAGAAGAATTCAAAATAGTAAAAATAAATGTAGAGCTACTTGGAACGCCATTTCTTCATCCTTGACTAATAATTTATATAAAAATAACATTGACTTAATTAATTTTAATGATAGGACATACTACAATCCATCTGACATATGCAACATATTTAATAATAATTTTATAAATCTACCTCTAACCGATTCTTCATCTAATATTAGTGATTCAGTTAATAACAATAATAAACAATTAAATTCAATCTTTTTAACTCCATCTGACCCGGAAGAAGTTTTTAAAATAATTATGTCCCTAAACAACAGTAGATCCAGTGGCTGGGATGGCATCACAACCAGCAATCTGAAGGCCTGTGCTAAGTGGATATGTTTTCCGCTTTCTTACATTATTAACTTGTCTTTTCTTGAAGGTGTTTTTCCAAATCAACTAAAAAAGTCAATTGTTAAGCCTCTTTTCAAGAAGGGGGATAGATCGGATCCGAACAATTATAGACCTATAACATTAGTCCCAATCATATCAAAAATACTGGAGAAAGCCATGTTGAATAGGCTTAATAGTTTCTTGGACAAGTATAAGACGCTTCATAATGATCAATATGGTTTTCGCAAAGGAAGCTCTACTTCCCTTGCTTGCTTTAACCTGGTGAGATTTATTACAGAAAACTTGAACAGTGGTAGAGGCCCCATTCTGACTCTATTTATGGACTTGAGCAAGGCATTTGACTTTGTTGAACATGACAGATTGATGGACAAATTGGATAATTATGGAATACGTGGTAAAGCTCTGGACTGGCTCTCGAGCTACTTGCATAATAGGGAACAATGTACCGAAATAACAAAGGTGATAACTAATACCAAGTTTAAAGACAACACCGACACTAAAAATGTTACTAAGCAAACATTTAGATCACCCAATATCCTAAAAAATCGAGGCGTTCCACAGGGTAGCATTTTAGGTCCTATTCTATTTCTGATATATATCAATGATCTCCCGGAATTTGTGACACATAAATGCATACTCTTTGCAGATGATACCACAATCCTAATTAAAACTGACATACAAAATGCCCAAACGACATTAAATACTGCTCTATTTGATATTGTTAATTGGACCAATAATAATGACTTAACTATAAACATTAACAAAACTAAAATTATGCAATTTGACTCTTATAATACTATACCACTAACACTTGACATTTCTTATAATAATGAAAAAGTAGATGAAGTAATGACATTTAAATTCTTAGGTATCACAGTAGATAGACACTTAAACTGGAAGGATCATATTAGTGATGTTTGTCGAAAATTAAGTCGTTTTGTCTTTGCTTTAAAAAAAATCCGCCAAACTATTTCTTTTGACGCAGCTCTAGCAGCTTACCACGGACACGTGTCTTCCACCTTGAGCTATGGTCTGCTCCTCTGGGGTAACTCTGTCGATGCTCAAAGAGTCTTTAGAGTACAGAAGAGATGCCTTAGAGTTATAAACAAGGCTTGGGTTCGTGACTCTTGCAAGCCTCTGTTTAAGATCTGTAATATCGTGCCTCTACCTTGCATGTACATTAGAGACATATGCATGTTTGTAAAATCCTACCCACAACACTTTACCAAACGTAAGGATATTATCACTCGACAGAAAAGAGCAAAATTTGATAATCTGTTATATAAACCGCAATGCCACAAACAAATCTATGAAAAAAATGTATATAATATGTGCATTACTATATTCAATAAGTTACCAGAATCTATTAAAGACCTCAATGGTAATTTATTTAAACAAAAATTAAATAAGTGGCTCCTTGACCAATGTTTCTATAGTGTAAATGAATTTATTAATCTTAAGTAGAGAATTTATTATGTTTTGACGATTGTGAATTAATTTTAAAGTTAACTTTTTATTGATTGTACCAATGTATTTATTTTCATTGATTATTTTAATTATTGATTAATTTAACGACCTTAAAACACGCTTTAATATTTGCACACCTGCTTGCGGGTTGAGCACATTTGACTCCACTCTAGTTATAAGACCTGACATGTACCTGTAATAATGTGTTCTGCAAATAAATGATTTGATTGATTGATTGATTGATTGATTGATTTGATTGATTGCAAAAGAATGATCATTATTAAGAATGCCATTCGCTTGAATGTCTGTCGGAGTTAGATAAACTTTGTTTTCTGTGATTGATTTATTTGGTAATGCATAGTTAAAGGTTTTCTATATTTATATCATTAGGTATCTCATATCATTCTCATGACGTCCCTTGTGGCACGGTGGGCGAAGGTCCGCCTGCGATGCTGGAGGTTGTGGGTTCGATTCCCGCCTCAGAACAATTGTGTGTACGATCTGCAGATATTTGTTCCAGGTATTCTTTCTGTTATCTACGTATACTAAAAATATCGATCTATTAATCTATTGTATTAAGTACATCAGTCATCTAGTACCCATAATACAAGCTCTGCTCAGCTTGGGGCTAGATGATGCCATGTGGTTTTTTTTTTATTTACCTAGTTATTTTGTGACAGGTAATTTTATCATATATTTCGTGTTTATCTCGTACTATATTCTTTTGAAATATTTCGGACACTCCTTTATCACTAAACATCTCATAATATCATTTTATCTTTTCCATGACGCAAATGATCTATCATTTAAACTGCGTATTTTCCAATATTCCAATCGATCCTGTAGATCAACAAATAGATGGAATCATATTTTTTTCATTACAACAGGGTATTTTACTCTATATGATAAAAAAAATCTTTAAATATATTATTGAGATAGCATTGGCAAAAAGCAGTTGGAAAATGTTAGTTTTCGTTCATTATATAACAAAATAAGGTATTTTACTAATCATTAAATATATAATTGAGATAGCATAGGCAAAAAGCAGTTGGAAAATGTTAGTTTTCGTTCATTATATAACAAAATTAGTTTTAAATTTAATTTCATGATTTTAGTTTTTTAATCAATTTTCGACAACTAGAAATAGTAGATGCAATGTTATGACGTCATACGGTTGAGTACGTAAACTGAAAAGTATCAACTGTCATTCATCACTTCATCAGCAATACTAGCGCATTTCATTTGTTGACATAGACGTTTGACGTCATGAACACAGAGCTGTATGACGATCACTACATACAGTGTTTTCGTCACATTACATTTTGCAAGTCTACACTAGTGCGTTACCCATAATGAAAGCTTGCAATGCTATCATGCGACGGACACTGGCAGAATTGCGTCAATCCAGACGCAGAGCCATCTAGCAAGAAGTTGAAGTTGAATTTTACAAATAAAGTGAATTTTATATGCACTTTTATGGCACTTATAGATTTATTTTATTTTATTAGGAACACAAACACATGACAAGCAATAAAAGAATAACACAAAAAAAAAATGATCTGGCTTGAAACGTAAACTACATTTGTGCACACAACAAATGATAGAGTGACATTAAATATTTTATTTTTTTAAGTTATTAGCTCTAGAGAGACTAAGAGACACTTTATAATTTAATTGTTGTAATTCCTTGTTGTTCTTGTTACTGATCCACTTTTCTGATGCGAGAATAATTGCATCATTGCAAGGAATGATAGGTATGTCACTCCAACAAAACTATTTAGCGACACTAAAAACACCGCTAAAAGATAATTACGTTACCTACAAAGAACAAAGAACAAAAATCAAAGAACATAAACGGTATTTTAGAATTAGATTTATAATTGAAACAGTTAAATTTTATACTAGTTATAAGTACTATTTAACGGGTATTTATCGCGTATATTTAGGTACCTATTTTTTCGACCTGATATACGGTACTTATAATTATCTGTTCAAATTGCTTCAGTTTCATAATATTAACTGCAGACTGTTGCAAACAATTCAAATTCTAAATATTTTATTTCTTTAGGCTTACAAAATAAGTACTTATACTCCGATTAAAAAACTTGGATATTTTTTGTATACAAAGGGATTACAAAACCCAAGGAATATTGGTGGAAAATATTTAACGACATTGGTATCATCCAAGCTAAGCATAGAAGCTCGAAACCATTTTTGTGTTTGAAAGCTTTCATTCATCGTTTTATTCATAAATAATCTTTAGTTTTCGAATTCATTTAAAATTATTTTTACTCTACATATGGGATTATGCATTGTTGAAGTTTGTGTTTTAGTTTTTAAAGATAACCTCGCTGTTACCTCGTTGTTTTCTGATATTGTTATCAGTTATTGTAAACTTTTCATTAAAAAAGGTCTATGTTGACATAAAATATCCTGCATTCTAAATCGGAGTATAGATAAGTACTATACTATACTTATAGTAAAGATTATTTTACTGTTCACTTCAATTTTTTGTCCACTAGTGGAAGAAGTGAAAAAGAAACCACTAGTATGTTCATGTTCATCTCTTATGTGTCTAATACATGGTTATTGGCTATCTATGTATCTAGAGATAGCACAACTGATCAATACCAATCGGAATTGTTCACACTCGCTGCATTACCCCGTGTTGTATGGAAATACTGACGCGCTGTAGTATGTACTTTTTAACTACTGTCCGTCTGACAGCAAAACCACAGACTCAAAGCGCCAGCCGCAACAGCCTCCTGGCAGCGTTGGCTGAGGACCTGAGCGGCTGATTCCTGCGGCATTGGGTAGGAGTGCATTCAGTGCTTGCAACCTATACCTGGCACTGAGTGCACACCTGCCTTATCAGCAATTTTGTAGTTGTAATTTCTTTTGCTTTTTTTGTGTGTTAATTTGTTTTTTTATGTAACCTATATGGACCATGGTCTGAAATAAATGTGTTTTTTTATTTTTTTTTTATTTATTTTATAAAGCAACATCAACTAGCAGCTGTGACATCACACAGCATATCTAGCCCCAAGATAAGTAGAGCTTGTGTTATAGGTACTAGATAACTGATATATCTACATAATACAATATATTATATAGATAGATATTTTTTATTATAGATAGAATACGACCATAACACCCGGAACAAATATCAGCAAATCGTACAAATATTTGTCCCGAGGCGGGAATCGAACCAGCAACTTCCTACGTCGTCATTTTTATATAATATTATTCGATAATATATAAACAATAAATTTAAGAATAACAGAAAAAATAAAAAATCATTAATTTTAACTTCCGACCGGTGACAACCACAGACTAAAAGCGACATAATCTAGCAGCAGTGACATCAATACCAGCCCAACACCTGACTACTGCGTCACTATCATAATAAAGTCTTCATGGCAGCCTCAATTAACAGATAATTCTCAATTCTCGTTCCACTTCTGTTACTTTCCACGTAACGGTACCCAGCTTTGTCTCAGTCCCAAGATCTCTAGATAAATGTGCAGCGGAGTTCGCTAGGCAGAAGCCTACCTAACGAAAGCATTTTTTTACTTATTTTGTCAGTAGTTCAAACCTTGGAAAATGTTCGAGTAAACTACTATATTTAAAATTATTAATTTTAAGGAAGGTGCTCTCTGAATTATATTGATTTTATTCAGGCATAAACTTTGATGTAACGTATGACAACTTATGTCAAAAACGTCAATTAAAATATAATTGGCCAATCATCTATTAGATTCAGAAGAACACAACCCGAAAACTATCATGTAATTACCTATATTTGAAGTGTTTTGAGAGATAATTTTCGTAATGTTAAATATATGATAAATATGTGATAAAGTTTCTTTGACTATAACTTTTTCCGTTCAAGTTATTATTATTGAACGTAGTAGACGACCGATGTGGCGCGGTGGGCGAAGGTCCAGGTTGCGGTTTCGATTCCCTCCTCGGAACAATTGTGTATACGAACTGCAGATATTTGTTCCAGGTGTTCTTGTCATTTTCTATGTATAATTAAAAAAATATATCTATGTAATGTATTGTATTATGTATATCAGTTATCTGTTATGGTACCCATAACACAAGCTCTGCTTAGCTTGGGGTTAGATAATGCTGTGTGAATTGTTAAGCATTATTTATTGAAATCTGGAGCCCCTATCGTGATCACAGGCAGGTTTTACACTAGCGTAGATCAACGCTAATTTCTGTTTGCGTTATGTCTAGGGTAAAGCTTGTTCGTGCACTTGGCCCTTAGCTGCAGATAGTAACTGTGTCATAGTCTGTGTGGTGCAGCCAAATATTAACGGTTAGGAGACATCTTCACTGTATATACCTTATTATATACGCTGAGTATGTTCCCATACTCAGCTATGGTTAATTTCTTGAGCTTTTACATATATAGATAGATAGAAAACACTTTAATATACCACACAAAATAGAAAACAATACAGAAATAGATGCTGAGAATAAAGGGCGGCCTTATCGCTGAGAGCGATATCTTCCAGGCAACCTTAGGACGGACTGGATATGAAGATCATTTTTTTTGCTGTTGGATTTACAGCTCTTTTTTAATTTTTTTAGTTAAAATTGTTATTGTTCTTCTATGTTGATGTTTCGATCATTTACATACTTAACCATGTTATAAGTTTTATTTGTTTAGCCATTTACATAATGTACATAACGGTTTAGCTAATCAGCTGTTGTTTTTGCATATACATATGAATAACTAGTTTCTGGCCACGGCTTGGCACGCGTTGTTTCTATGGAAACGTGTTTATATTAAATCTATGAAATTTAATAATGTACAAAACAAATTCGATTAAGACGGGGCGTTATTTATATCCCATGGGAACTAGCCTTTATTTGATTCCAGGCTTTTAACTACATCTATTCAAATATATTACCGCCTAAACTACTAAATGATACATTTAGTAGTTTAGGCGTGAAGAGGCAACAAACATCCACACATACATACAAACTTTCGCATTTATATGTTGCTTGTCTATATTAGTGTGACGTGTATAGTTTCTAGCTGTTCTGTTTCCAAAAATCATTAACAAGTGATACAAAAATCAAGTATTAATGATTTTTGGAAACAAATAAATAAATAATGGTGGACAATTCACGCAGCATTATCTAGCCCCAAGGCAAGCAGAGCTTGTGTTATGGGTACTAGATAACTGATATACATAATACAATACATTACATAGATATTTTTTTTACTATACATAGAAAACGACCAGAACACCCGGTACAAATATCTGCAGATCGTACACACAAATGAGACATTCAGACATATAAATACGTTTAAATTGAAATTAAAACAGTTCCTACTCAGGGCTCAGAAGGAGGATGAAAGTCTTAAAGATAACGATAGATCTGTTATCTGAACTATCATAGAGTACCAAAATGCTCTAAATACCTATTTAGGGACACAGATTAGGAGACAATATTCTTAGTACTTACCTACCTTAGTACTATGCAACTATGAAATTTGAGAAGTTTTCTACTTACTAATAATCAATAATATAATCAATTTTTAAAAAAACTAAGTTCGTAACTCTTCGCACCATCAATCAGATTTATTCGCAGTTTTTGGTTCGTATACACAGTGTAATTTGTTCGGCCTGACTAAGCAAGCCACAGCCACCGGTCTTATATTTTGGTTAGAATGAATAAGGATAGAATTTATAAATAAGTATTATATAATGTATAACTAATAATGTAATGCAATTTTGTTTACTATTTTTATGTATAAATCACGCACCTGACGACCGTGACGTGACACGATCCCTCTGGTCTTCACTGAAAATCAGCGCTGGGTGGACACATTAGTGTGCATCCAGCACAATGCTGAGTGAAGGCCATATTTGCCATAAACACTGCTACGCACAATAATTTGTAAGATATATTGTATTAATTTGCGTAGTTTTAAGTTTGTTGTGTTTGCTAGTTTTTAGGGTAAATAAAAATATTTTCTTTCCTTCTTTCTAAATGTTCCGAGGCGGGAATCGAACCCGCAACTCTTGCGTCGCAGGCGATAAGTATCTAGCTATGAAAGCTTTTATAAACAGCTATCTTGTAACATCAATGCCTTTCCTACTCCGTGTTCTGTCGTAATAGAGCTATAGCTTCCAAAAAGCATGGCAAGACCACGGTGAATGAAACAGCTCGATAAATCTAAATCTCGTCGTATCTCAGATGTTTTGCTTACCGAGCCTAAAGCTACCTTTTATGCGTGGTAACGGTTAAACGATTATAATATTTCAGCGAGACCGCCCTCTTTGGGAAAGCGGGTTCCTTTCTAGACGTCTAGCTTGGATTTATTACTAATGTAGACGGGCCCTTAGTGGTGAGCGAATTAGACTATCTAGGCTTGAGATTTTATCTTCCTTTGTGACCTTCGCTTAGCTTCCAATAACAGGCTTTTGACTTAAAGCCGCTGACACACTGCTGCTCAAGATATGCAAGGCCACGCGGCGCATTTTAGCTGCGTGGGTTCGTTTGTCTGAAACGTGGGTCTCTGTTCCACTGCAGCACACACTAATATAGGCATCGCCGCTTCCCCGTTCGTCCCATTTCTCGCAAAGAAGTTACGCACGCGTGTACCGCGGGCATAGCGTGCACCGCATGCATAGTGTTGACAGCGTTGAGCTGCGCGGCCGCCATATTCCAACTAAGCTACGCGTGTAGCAATGACGTTATTAATGTCGTATTCGCGCGTTGCGTGTTCGTGTTCACAATACATTTTCTTGCAAAGCTAAGCTACACACGCACGTAGCTTCTCCGTGCGTAGCGGTGGTACAGCGGCTAATGCCGATGTCATGGGCTACCTTAACCTAAATGTTACCTATTTATCTTATCCTGAGTGACGGACTGACAGACAATGAGTAGCTTAAGCCGTTGGACGGAGCCGGACATCTCACTTCCACCAAAACAGAACAGAGCAGAGATGGGTACATTTACCCTCCTATAACCAAAATATAATAGTAAATCCTACTAATAATTATAAACGCGAAAGTTTGCTGTTTATAGGGCTGAAATTTTGCATACAGGTAGTTCCAGGCCCGGAATAAAACAAACGCTACTTTTTATCTCATAAATCAGTTCCCAGGGGATAGATATAACCTTAAAACGTTTCCATAGAAACAACGCGTGCGAAGCCGCGGGCAGAAACTAGTTTGTAATAATTATTATCATGACCTACTTTGTTGTATTACCGGGTGGGAGACCGTCAATACCCACTGTTGGGCCTCCATATTCCTCCTCTTTATCACGTTAACTCGCCACTATGCAGTGCAAGCCTTAGGATTGTCACCTAATAGCTTGAATTCAAACTTTACTCCATACTCTAGTTTAGATACTTTCCAATACCTACTTAATCTTCTGTGAATAAAGATCTAAAACGATTTGAGGGCGACTTATCAAAGATATTATCTTATCTCAGATATTTATCCCAATTGAGACCGAGCTACATTCACGCCTGTCTATTAATTTTGCCGCTCTCTATAAAGCTGTCAAACTAACCGTTGTTTAAAGACAGGTGGTAATTATGAGCTCTTTCTGTGGTTACTTTTTCAATGTCACTGCCTAGCTTGTGCTTGAGGTTGGTACTTATTTTGATAATACAAAAAAATACAAAATTATTTATTTGCAATTAAATATATACACATTACTGGCGGCCCCCATAAGAAAGATAAGATGATAAACAGATATACTACAGATACTTAAAATAAATAAATAATGCTGGACGATTCACACAGCATTATCTAGCCCCATGGTAAGCAGAGCTTGTGTTATAGGTACTAGATAACTGATTTATATAATACAATACGTTACATAATAGATATTATGCATAGAAAACGACCAGAACACCAGAAATAAATATAGTATTACAAGCACAAAGCCTATATTCGTAGGTACTTACGTAAGTACTATACTAAGTCCCTTTTTATTAAATTCTTTAAAGCTCCCCAATAGGAATACGGGGATGTTGATCTTAAAGCTACACGTACGTTGCGTACTTATCTATGAAATATTTTTGGGCACTTGGAACATTTTGGGTGGAGTTTTCGTTGAGAAGCAGGAGCGTAAGCGATTTGGGGTGACATTTATGTATTTGATCACAGTTTGCTAAAAATATCAAGTGTCAAAAATGATCCCTCTTTTGTTTCTTCACCTTTTTCTATGTGTAATGCTTGTGCTGAAATGGCCTATGGGTTCCAAAGATAATAGCTTTTCATTTAAAAAAAAATAAGAATAAAAGAACTGTTGTGGGTAGGCCACAACAGTTTTTTTCTTGTGTGAAAAACCTTTTAATGATTAGCCTATGGCTAACCATTATAAAGCTTTTACACATTAAGTTTCGATTCTTTAGTTAGACTGAAACTGTGTTTATGAAATCCGGTAGTAGATGCTTACAAAAGGCTTTGTTTACTTTAGCGTGGCTATTACTGCTATAATGAGCTCTCCAACGTAATGACTTCTTTATCGACTTAATCATAGGGTTTCCTCTTGCGTGTCAAGCAGAGTGCGTTTTTGAGGCCTATTCTTTAGGAAGCAAAGCCAAAATGACTGGCATTTAACCCAGATGGTGTCAAAACATTGATATTAAATTTACTTTCACTAATCAAGGACCGTTGTTTTCGGATTCTTATGTTGATAGAATGTCGAATCCAATCGTTATGTCTTAACGTGTTATGTTTGACCGAAACCGCTGTACCACTCCTTAGGAAAGTGCGGCGAGGTGGGGGGCGAGAAAAAAAGCAAGAGTACGCGTTGACGGCAGACTGATGGATCGGAGCGGCGATATTCCCCCCCGTCTCGCCGCTCGTATACCTCAGGCGGGGTACAGCGGTTTCGGTCAAACTATAAACTGACATTCTATTCTATAACATGAGATGATTTCTGTAAAAAGTTTCACTTTCTTCTTTAAATATAATATTTACAAGGCGGTATAAATAAACATTAGGTAGAAATATCTCTAATTTATTATGTTATACAAGCCACCTACACTTTACAATGCCGATATGTTTTCTGTGACTCACGGAATAGTAGCCAAGTATTCAGTCATCGGAGTTTCTCACGATCTTTCACACTTGACACTGAAACTTGAAGTGGGCAGGTAACGCGGCCGATTTACCGCGGACCCTTGAACTTTCGCTTCTAGTTCTATAGATTTGTCCACCACTTCGATTTGCCAGGGTTATACGACTGTACCTAAATCTAGGCGTCTACAGCCTGCGGTCAGCTGTAGGTACTTGTTTGACGCGACGATGTCCCAAATACCACATAAGAGAATAATTTATAGAGTAATATAATTTATATCCCACTGGTCACGAAAACTTGCTAACCACGCGTTTATCGATTGTTAGCTTTACGACCGCAGTTCAAATCCAATTTTTAAGGTTTATTCCTTACTTACCATATTAAAATATTTGTACCGGCTCTTGGTGTTTCTAGAGCAACAACAAAAGTTTAACTTTAGAGGTTTTAGTGTACAAAAATTTAAAAAATTCAAACGCCTTGAAATTCTCATACACATGGTTCATTTTTTTCTGTCTGTTACAAATATTTGCTGACTTGCGGCGAGAATCGAACTCAGAACAACTGTCCGTGTCTTCGATTGACATTCTCCCCCACATCACCCACATATATCCATCAGATGATCGTTAATTAACTTGCTCCGCAAGATCATAGTTTTTCAGATCAAAATAACGCTGCCTAATTAAAATTCCACCAACATTCATCAACCCATTTCTACCATGAAACAGCTAATTAAATACGACCATGATCCTTGCAGGGTCAAACCCCCTGGAGCATGACGCCCCTGGTTCCCATGACGCCATCGACGCCATGGGAGCAGGTGCCTTTGTTGGTCCTGCATTATTCATGGCATTGTCAGGGTTTACGGTGGGAGGAGCTATGACTCAGAATTATATGCCGATGTGCATTCGCGATTCTTGGATGAAAATTTCGTATTACTTTGTTGTGGGAAAAGCTTCTAGGATATTTAAAATAACTATGATCTCTTGCTTCGATAAATTTCATTAAAATTAATAATTAATGCTGGATACTTCACTCCGCATTGTCTATCCCCAAGCTTAGCAGAGTATTATGTATTATGGGTACTAAACATAGATATATTCATATATATATACATAGATAGTTATTTATATAAATAAATATTATAAATAATAACAAATAATACATCGTTCTTTATTTCAAATTATACCGGGAACTATCTAGAACTATTAAGACAGATGCCTGAAATACTAATAACAACAAACCATTGAACAAGACTGATATCCTGTTTACCTAAAGTCAATAAATCAAAACAATACCAACAATTAGATATACTCTATGTACGTATCCAACACGTCCATTGCCCGTAACGAATTAGATTTCACGGTGTAGCGAGCTTAAAGCTAAACAATTTGCAAGTTAAACACTAAAGATAACTCGAAGCCGTTTACTGATGAAAAGACTTGACGGTTTAACATTGGGTTTACCTGCGGTTCATCTCGTTCATTCAACTTATTACCGAAGAAGGTTAAATAGAACGTAACTTTGCCTTGTTTAACGAACGTAACTGCCAGCTAACAAATTAGGGCGGACTATCTTTGCGAAAGCATCTATCATAAAGCTACTATATCTTTTATTCCAACAGCTTAAGGTTTCAAGTTCCATAGCATTATAAGGACCGACTCTACTGTTTTGATTAATTTTGCAGATGCTTTACTACTTATGTGGTCGTGATTAATTCAGCTCGTAGTTCAAGCCTTAGAATCTAATAAAGCATCCACGAGGTACAGTCGCTTGCAATAATAAGTCGACAGTTTAGGACCATGTCAAACTAAAGAGAGCTTCCTGACAGGCGGTCCAACAAGCTAGTTCTAAAGTGACATGGTTCCAAAGTGTATGAATACATCTCATTGCAGGCGGTACTGGATCTTATATTCAGTTATGCCAATATATTGGATAGGAGATAAAATACTCAGCGTTTTTGAACTAGGACACGACGGGGCGAAGACCTCAACGAAGACCGCAGCGTCTATCTTCGTCAAGATATCTTCGTTGATGTCTAGACTATCTTATATTCTAAATTCAGTTTGTGCCATTTAAAAAATATATGATTATTTTTTCCTACAGAATTTCTAGTAGGTGGCAGGTATTTCTGGACGATTCTTTGAACTATGAATTGCTAATCCACTTTTGACAGGTCTGTTTAACAAATCTTCACCGCACCAGAGTCTGAGACCCATGCCACCTTCAAATATATATATTTATATATATTAATTGAGTCTTTCACTATCCTCTCTAGAAGATACCGAACAGAAAATAACAATTATTGTATGTTCACTCGAAATGTTACAAGACAAGAATGCTCACATAGAGCCCAGGTATTGAATGAGATAGCGTCGCACCGCACACCACAAATGATCATCTTCCTTCACTAAATTACAACAGCTTGGACCATTACGAGCCATTGTTCAGGGTATTTTGACTTATCGATTGTTAAATTATGACCTTCGAAGAAATGATGGACTTTTCACTTTATACTGTTAGTGGACCTGTTTTTTTAACAACAGTGCCGATTATTGTGCAGCTCTGTAGAATGTACCGCAATAGAAAACTCATCATCACCATCAGCTTATGTTAGTCCCCTGCTGGACAAAGGCCTCCCCTAATGAGCGCCATAGCGCCCTGTCTTCAGCTTGATGCATCCGGCAACTGCCTACAGTCTTTCGCAGGTTCAGACCTAACCAACGAACTGCGACCCCCAACCCGCATATCCCGCACGGGGATTATAGGCATTACCCCCAATGATACGAGAAAACAATAGAGATCTACAGATATTTAAAGTTTCGAGATGCCTGAAAAGACCTTGTGTCGGATAGACATCCAATTTGGGTCGATGGGTTACAGAAGTAGCGTACACGCATCGATTATGTAGGTTCTAGAAAATGCAATAAATCAAGTAGCAGCTCAGTAATTAAACAAGCAATAGAGCTTAGTTAGATGCGATTGGTTTGTGTGTCAATAACCCTTATCATAGCCCTGACCCAGCTACGTAATTAAGCCCTACTTCTAGGTCCTTTTCTGTAAAACCTGTAAGTTTAAGTACAATTTCTACGAGATTGCGTAGCAATCAACTGTCAAAAGTGGCTTTTAAGCCCGCCAGAACTGTAATAAGTGAAATTGGGTGGAGAGCACAATTGTAGTGATTAACTTTAATGTTACTTTCTTTGTTGTAACGTATGGTTAGTGGCTAAATCGTTTATACTGATAGTTTCGAAGTGGACATGCTATTAGGTTTGATGAATTATGTTGCTTTGTACTCGCATGATCTGTTTGACGATATCAGTCAAGTGACCACTTTCTCGAGATGTCCACTGTTGAACATGACAATGTACATCTAATAAACAACAAGAGTCATACATCTCTTTTGTCTTGTGACATTTCTTGTTGTATTTTACTTTGGCTTTGTTTTATGACCATTTGTTTTTTGAACTACGTTATAATTCAAATCTAATCGAATATTCTTCAATTTCTATAAAAATGACATAAGAATTTACCTAACCGTTGAAAAAATTATTCAGAAAAGATTTTAATTATTTTCATCCTTATCTTGTTGTAAATATGTATATTAGGTATTTTAAATTAAACTATAGAACTGTCATACACATTTAAAATGATTATTATAGCTCATTACATTAACCTCCAAGAAAGTCTTGGTCAATATTAGTTATCTCCTACAAATTATACAAATCTGTAGGTAATTGAAACCAAGCAGATAGATCAGAGGTACATTTCTCTATTTCTCTCAGTTGGTTGGTACGCAAAGCACCGTCATTTGATATCGCAAATTGACGCGAACGTTACATGAATGTCCAGCATTATGTGCGCAGTCAATCTTAGGCATTAGGCATTAGGAACGAGTTTGCAGGTATCGGCGCCTGTAGGACATGCACGGGGATTGTTCTATATGGTAGAATGGAGAAAAATTACGTCCCTTTTTTCATCGAATGCGTAAATTATTAGAAATTCATTCCTTCAACTTCAATAATGTACGCAATGTATGACATAGAGATGTAATTATTGGTTATTCTACTCTAGATAACTATCTCCTTGCTTGGCCTACAACGCCGCTTGGGATTTTGTCTCTTTTTCTATCTTATGTTGTGTTGCTTCTTTATATACCTAAGGCTTGGAACTACATACTTGTATGGTTTAGTTCATTTTGTATAATTATCGCTATATTTTAAACTCTTGTCGTCCAACTGCAATAAAACCTCCTTCTCTTCTCTTTTGTCTTTAGTTAGATCATCTACTTCTTGAAAGAAGTTCTTTGATAACCTGTAAGAAGTGTGACTGCAACCTAACAGTTAGTTGCGTGCGCGCAGGTTTGTACAGCGTGTGTCCTAATGGTGGCGGCGCACGGAAGTCTCGTCAAAACTGAACTTGTCGACCTCACTAGTCCAAAATTATTGCTCTTAATAGTAATATTGCAAACTTTGTAACTTTCTACACTACAAAGTCAATAGGTTGTGTTGCTTGAGTTGTTATTGAATTGTTAAAGGAGAAAACATTTACGCTAATAATCTTTGATTTAAAAGCATTATATGTATACCTATGTATGTTTGAATTGGTAGCGATTTTGTGAGATCAGAAGTCTTGATACTCGTGAAATTATTTGTCGCTGTTTTCGGACATGATCCTAGCGCTAAATAATATAGAGCATCCTATATGTGTTTAGCCAACTTAAGTATCAATAAGTTTTTTGATTTTGCAATTCTTTTCCTAATGGAGTCACTGAACTTCACTAAAAATGGTAATGTGTTACTTCACTGATTTTAAATGGCCGTAGAGAAGATTGGTAGAGATGAGCTTCTCTTGCAACATTCGCTTATTGTCTCGCCAAAGTGGTCGCGAAATTATGGTAGAGACAAATGTGGAGTTCCTATTGTGACATCTGGCTTACTAAATTCGTGTCACGTCAAGCATTTGCCCATCGGCATAAGATTAATCGATTTACATATTGTTGGAATACAAAGGTACATTGTATTTTGAGCAAAAACAATGAGGTAAAGCAACAGATACCTAAAGATTAATTAAAATAAATCGTAACAAAAAAGGAGCTTAATTAGAAATGCCACTTTTTTTCAAACCGCGGTAAGTTTTTACAGATTGCGACGTGGAACTCGTAGACTCGTAATGAAAGGTAGTAAACTTTAATCGTCCTTAGGCATGTCATTATAATTCCGCGATTATAATTTTCTAGCTATAATAATAAATGTTATCATTACGTAGGGGTATTTTATAAATATGATTTTCTTTATCCGTTCATATTAATTTATTCTTTTATATGAGGATATTAACCTAACAAATTCCAAATTTGTCCACTAATGATTCTTCAAAGTTTTTATGGGCGACTTCACTTTCACTCGAAGTCCTTATTGATGTGACCAGATTGCTCGGCGTTCGTTTTCGTTCAGACGCCGCGGGCTTGCGTGGGATGAGTCAAATGATGTGGACTTTTTATTTCAATTTACATTTGTTTACTAGACGGTCTTTTTGTTGTCTAAATCAACAGAGGAGATAAGGATCTGATGTTATTATTTTATGTACTTTTTATTATTTACTATATATTATTTTTGCATATCATTTTACTTTTTTATAAGCCTGTTTACCTGATCTACAAAGCTGGCGACGGAGGAGGAGACGTGGACACTCACGGTCGGGCTGGTCCACCAGTTCAAAGTCGCTCAGCGAGCTATGGAAAGAGCTATGCTCAGAGTTTCCCTAAAGGATAGGATTCGTAATGAATACATCCGACTGAGAACCAGGCCGGCCATATCTCTCCATATCTCACAATGGGGCATACGTGCTCTTGAGTGGAGACCACGACTTGGTAAACGTACTGTAGGACGCCCTCCGAGCAGGTGGGATGACGACCTGCGAGAGATTGCAGGAACATGCTGGATGCGTCAAGCTGAAGATAGGGCGCTGTGGCGTTTATTGGGGGAGCCCTATGTCCAGCAGTGGATTAACATAGGCTGATGATGATGGTGACGATGATAAGCCTATTCATTTGGTTCTCGTTTCTGAGCAAATGCTTCTCTCTACTTCTCCATACATCTCGATCTTTAGCCACTTTCTTCTAATCGATTAGGAATCTATAGAATTCACTCCACCATACGTTTCGGTCTGTTGGTTCGCTTTTTGCATTAATATCTAACCTTTTAAAAGTTATCGGATTTAAAAATAATCATCGTGCGTGGCTTCCTATCGTTCACTTGCTATTGCTACTCATTATTAGTTGCTAGGCATTATTGTAGTTATAAACAATATTACTGCGATAAATTAGCAATAAACTTTTGTTTTTGTGTTACTGGTGTGACGATAACGTTTTTATGTTGCTTTCGGCTTTCAACTAATTGGGTAGCATTGCCCTTGAATTCACAATGCTGAGCCCCATTATAGAATTGAAAATGAAAATGAAAATGAAAAGTTTTTATTTCTTTAATCTTACAAATAAGCACTTAGACACGTCATATTTTATAGTTCACTTCAATTTTTTGTCCACCAGTGGAAGAAGTGAGAAGAAACCACTAGTATGTTCATAACTTATGTGTCTAGTACATTTGATTTGCTTATCTGTAAGTTGTTAGATTTTGAGTTGGAGCAAAACTCGTTCCAAGCTTTTTTATCTTCTAGGTAATCTGATATTTTGTAATAAGCTTTTTTACAATGAATATGTTTAACAATTTTTTTAAATTTATTTATTAATAATTTTTGCAACTCACTTGGAGTTTTGTTGTAGAAGCGTATACATTGCCCTTTAAAAGATACATTTATCTTGTGTAGCCTAGTTGTGGGCACAGCGAGTTTATTAAATACATATATACCTTGTATACTTAGTACCTTTGATAACACTTTGTAGATTAGCAAGGTACTATTAAAACTGGGCTTTCAGTACATCTCGTATTCTGTTTTAACACTTTGACTGCTGAAAACGCACGAGTTTTCTCATCATCATCATCATCATCATCAGCCTATATCAGTCCACTGCTGGACATAGGCCTCCCCCAATGAGCGCCATTGCGCCCTGTCCTCAGCCTGCCGCATCCAGCATCTGCCTGCAGTCTTTCGCAAGTCGTCATCCCACCTGGTCGGAGGGCGTCCTACACTACGTTTACCGAGTCGTGGTCTCCACTCAAGAACACGTTTGCCCCAGCGGCCGTCGGTTCTTCGCGAAATATGGCCGGCCCACTGCCACTTCAGCTTGCTAATTCTTTGAGCTATGTCGATATAACCTTGGTTTTCTGTCGGATGTATTCGTTGCGAATCCTATCCTTCAGAGAAACTCCGAGCATAGCTGTTTCCATAGCTCGCTGAGCGACTTTGAACTGGTGGACCAGCCCTATCGTGAGTGTCCACGTCTCAGCTCACGAGTTTTCTACAAGTGACTAATATGCGTAAATCCACACTAGCGCAGCGGCTGAGAAAATACAGATCTTTGTGACTCAGCACAGCCGTAATATTTTTCGAACGAAACGCATGTGCGGCGCAACACAACCGCTGTGTAGAGCGGCAGCACGAATTTTTTAGGTAAAAAAAAAGATCACAGTCGTCAAAAAAAACCGCAGTCAAAGTGTTAAATGCAATTATATAACTTTAAAAACTACGGGAGCGTTTCAAGCTAAATAAATTGAGAACCAGTACCTAGAACTTGACCTTTTCTAATTCTTGTAATTCTTAATTGTACACAAAAAACTTAAATTAAAAATAAATTCACACAGCATAATCCAGCCCACAGCTAAGCTTTCTTGATGACTCATTACAATATATTACTTGAATATATTGTATATATTGATTGTATCCAAATACAGAATTCGATCTGAAATTAGTACCTAAATATTTAAATGTGGTATTTTGAAAGAAAAAAACGACCACCTAGAGGATCTAATCTAGTCTGAAAATTACAGACAGTGAATTGCAGTGTCAGATTTAAAAAAAAAAAACAAGTCCAAATGATCCGAAGAAGATGTATAATTGGATATTTTATAAATAAAATCTGTTTATCAAGCTGGAGTATCTTTGGTACACCCCCTGCCTTAAATTCACATAATTCTTTCCATCCAAAGGTTGCCTGGAAGAGATCGCTTTTAAGCGATAAGGCCGCCCATTGTACTTGTATCATGTGATGTATTTTATAATAACCTGTAACTGGTGTACAATAAAGTATTTTTGTATTGTATTGTATTGAGTTGAGCTATAAGTACTGAGGATGGGAACTCCCGTAGGTACACAAAACAACGAGTTTGTCGTAAACTGAAGATATCTTCCACGAAATATCATTACCGAGAAAAGAAACACCTGTTTCTCACAGCATCGGCAAAAAATCACACCTCATCCGTTACCGAGACAATTGTCACAGTTATTTCCCGCTGTTACATTCTGTTACATTTGTAACTGATGTTGACGACTATGATGTAATTTCTTATCATTGGTTTCATTGATTTCGATCAAGCCTAAAATTTTCTTTAAGCTCAATCTTTACCTTTAATATTCAATATTGATAAGTATTCTTTTGCATTAAATTTAAAAAAATTGTGAAGCATATTCTTTGTAAAAAGCTTATTACAAAATATCAGATTATCTAGAAGATAAAAAAGCTTAGAACGAGTTTTGCTCCAACTCAATATCTAACAACTTACAGATAAGCAAATCATATGTACTAGACACATAAGTTATGAACATAGTGGTTTCTTCTCACTTCTTCCACTGGTGGACAAAAAATTGAAGTGAACATCAATATAATAATGAATAGTATAAAATATGACTTGTCTAAGTGCTTATTTGTAAGCCTAAAGAAATAAACTTTCATTTCATTTCATTAAATAAATATGTCTGTGTTTGAACTTGTTGCATTAGTAAAAAAAATGCTGGTAAATTCCCACAGCATCGTCTAGCCCCAAGCTAAGCAGAGCTTATGTTATGGGTATATCTTAATCTTGTTATATTAAGCACTATTGTGAATTTGAATTGGTGACATGCCATGTTTGGCAAATCATGAACCAAATAAAATATTAAAAAAAAAATGTTAAGGGTACTGATATAATTAAATAATAAGTAATACTACATCGATACATTTATTTACTACGAAAACAACGGGAACAAATATCTGCAGATCGTATAAACATTTGTATAGATATATAGATTATGTTTGACTCGACATCGTTGTTCCGGTCCAATACATTTTCTGTATAATATTTTGTATTCCATGTCTTCATTGATATACATTTTCGAATATTCCTACGCCCTGTTATTGCTTCATTCTGGCTGTAATCTTATCGCCGTAGGTATAATTACGTGAAGCCCGCGCTACAATCAGGATGCTTCAGTATTGAGCGGCACTCAACGCCAGTCATTTTGTTTACAATTTTCTGTTAACTAGATATGAGCATGACCACCACTCGGTAAACGTAGTGTAGGACGCCCTTCGACCAGGTGGGATGACGACCAGCGAAAGACTGCAGGTAGATGCTGGATGCGGCAAGCTGAAGACAGGGCGCTATGGATCTCATTGGGGGAGGCCTATGTTCAGCAGTGGACTAATATGCCTATATTAGTCCACTGATGATGATGAGATATGAGTAGGTATGTGTAGGAATTGATCATCTTTCTGATATGTATAAAGTTTTTTTTATTCTAATTTAATTAGGGACTTTGAGTCTAACAGTGACTAAGTCAGTCCTATAGGATATCTTATAACTAGTTTCAATATTTACAAGTATCTTATATGTGGGGAGAGTTATAATTGCAGTATATTATAACCTTCTAATGAAATGTTTATCGCGTATTAAATTATTAGAAGCTGACGGTTAGACGTAATTATTAACTCATTTATAAGATTTACTCATAAAATACACAAAAATAATTAAAAAGGTCACAGTAAAATCAGATGAAATTAAATATAAAATACAATAATATAAAATTTCATAATACTTAAATATAAAAGACAGATGGAGGGACCTATATCCTATAGTATAGTGGGTACTCACGGGCACCTTACGTGAAATACAATACAATACATAACTCTTTATTGTACACAACAAAATTAAACAAAAAACATAGTCATTAAAATGAAACATAAAGAAATGTACATAGTTTAGGAAACTATGAAATATAATTTTTCACTTCTTCGAGAGGTGGCCAAAAATTAAAGGGAAGAGAAAAATAACACTACAAATCTTATTTGATAAATCATTTGTATTAAAAAAATTACATGTTTTTGACTTCTGACTTCTATTTTCGCTTTCGTTTCCTTCCCATTTACATTAAGCGCAGCGCCCCTATCGGATAGAGAGGAACTAATGTTCGTAATATGACCAATGATCCAATAGTTTGATACGAACTCTTCGTCTTTGTTTCGTGGCTAATAATACTATTTGCCATCATTGTTATGTTAATTTTTTTGTCGATATTGTATCGTGCAAACCCATACTAGCTTCACACTCCGAATAGATAGACAGAGAGTACGCAAAAGAGCAAAGTCCACACAATTACCGAGGCGTACCCCATCGTGACTCAAACCTCGTCGCGAATGAAGCAATATCGGACCAGCCCTTGGAAGATTGAAGTTTGCTAATCATTCGGTTGCTTAAACTTATGAGGAAGTTCTTATAACGCAGTCAATTGATTTAGTAAAGTTATTTTTACAATTTAGGAAAATGTCACTGTGACTTTAGATATTACGGGTAGTCTTTAGAAATTTTTACGAGATACCTTTATGTTTTTTCTTATGGTGTAAGTGTTATTTCTAAAACTCTAATTTATTGTTTTTACTACCTACATAGCGGTCCAGTTTAAAAAACGTTGCGTTTCCAAAATTTTGGTATGATCAGCAACTATAACAAGCTATGTAGAAAGTAGAAATCGCAAAATACGAATTTCCCTCCAATATCTTTATTATTCACAGGAAATAAATCCTTTACAAGCTCATAGATAACAATTTCCTCAGCAATTATCATCTGACTACCCACATTAATCACGCGGCACATCAACGTCACCCGAACAGACTAAATGTGCTAATCAAGAAGCGAGTCTATAATCATGGGCTGAAAGCGCGCTTTCCAGTGACAGGGGAAAGCCTCGCCCAGAGCCTGCAGGTACGCGAGGGTAATGCAGGGATCAGTATTGCAGTTAACTATGTATACCTTCTAGTTATAAGATATATACATGAATTCGTATTCAGAAAAGCATCGAACGACATCATAAGCTATGGGGGTGACACTGACAAAGACCATCTAAAAAATCCAAATATTCATATAACAAGTAGCCTAGGAATTAATGTCGATCGAGGACGTTAAGGAGGAGGTTGTCTATCGTTGTTGGTTCAAAATCGTCTGACTGAAGGTGTCACTTCTTTACAAAAAGACAGCAAGAAGCACATGAAAAGAACTTCTAAAGGTGAGAAAATAATAAAGAAAAATCTCCATCACAACCACAATTAATTGACTTGCTAATATGAGAACAAATGAGGTGGAACCTTCATTCATTATGAATGCTCCATTAGGCTGTTAATCTGGTCGAATTCTTTGCGGCCAAGATTTAGCAAATATGCCGTATCAAGTATGTTAAGTGTCCAATAAAATTATGCAGGAAACTGATAACCAGTCTACTGTGCGGCGGGCCTGTATCAAACGTGTCTGTCACATTCACATTACAAATTAGCTTTCGAAGATCCCACTTATTGCATTAGAAAACATGATATTGCGGACTCCCCGTGTTCACACTTATGAGATCAATTTTCCAGAGTTTCAACTTAATCTAAAGTCTTATGAACCTGTCAATTTGATTGCTGTGAGATGTTGCTTGACTACTGTATTTTAAATTATACATTTAGTCGATCTCTTATATCGACATATGTCTATCATATTTTGGTCTCTACTTTTAGTTAATCTTTGAGTTTATTGGTAGAAGATGAGATGATAAAAAAATATTGATCTATAAACAGCAGTGATATGAAATTTCCTAATATCAACTAAAACAATAGTTTCCCACACCTTTGCTTGTCCTTTGCAAAGTTGCGGAAACACGCAAAAGCAAATCAATTTGCGAAAGTGTTTTGTGGAATTTTGGGTGGGAATGTTTGCGAAACGTAAGTTGTAAGGAATTCAATGCCAAACAAAGATAACTAATAAGTAGGTACTGCTTAAACATGAGAAATCCACAAAAACTAATAGTAAACAAGCAAAAAAATATCTATTTCATTTACGCGAAAGTTAAAATTTTTAAGGTAAGCATCAGTTTTAACAAGTACTTATTTAGTTACTTATTAGTATTATTTACTTACTTATTAGTATTATTTACTTATTACTTATTATTTAGTTACTTATTAGTATTATTTACTTATTACTTATTATTTAGTTACTTATTAGTATTATTTACTTATTAGTTAGAAACAACATTGAAATCCATATGATTGCATATAATTTAACTTTGCCAAATAGCTTTTAGGTTAAGTTTCGTATTACCAATGTACTAGTAAATGTATTGCAAAAGGAATAATTTCAAATCATAAAAGAGCAAGATCAGCTATCAAATAATTTGTTCCAGCCAAAAAAGAAGCTGAGCAATCCAGTACCTTTCTTCACAAAGGTAAACGAGAACATCAATACAATCAAACGTCCTTGGAGCACTATCAATACAAACAGAATGTAGCGTTGTCAGCTCGCACCGTTATCTTATCACGATCACTGCATGTGGGTCAGGTGACGAAATTCTATGGCGTTTATATAGCTTTAACTGGATCATTATGAGGTGGATTAGTGATCTTCATGACCTACATAAACGCTATTTCATCTCTATATTATTTAATCAACACAATTAAACAATGAAGAGGCAAGGTCACCATCTTCAAAGGCAAATCTCGACTGTATTAAGAAGCAAATTTGCATCAATCCAACTCTTCTGGGGGTGTCCTCAAAGGCGACTCAGGAATATCCACCGGGAGCGGGCAGCAGCGCCACCTACAGAGCAATTACCCACCGAACTGCGATTTCTTGGGATTATGGGCATTAACCCCCATGAGATAAAATAAAACCAATAAGGCCCTTATCATGGGCAGGCTGCGTCTAGCAGTAGACCAATATAGGCTGTTGAGGTTATCGCGGAAAAAACAAGAAAACTAGTACCGATTATCAAGCAAATAAGTACAGTAAAGGGCAATAACTAAACCTTAACAATACGCGTGTTTACAAGTTCACTATTGCAATATTTAACGTCTAGTCGAAACATTGTAGGCTTCTAATCGTTCACTGTTGTTTTGTTATGTAAGCAGTACAGTTATGTTAGATTACGGTTTTCGGAAATGTAATCCGAAATCTTTGTTGTTTCATAAAAAATGCATAGTCGGTACAATCAAAATTGTACAATAGTTCATTGAAATTACCTTTGCTTGTTAGACCTGTTGAACTAAGCAATTCATTGTTCTAAGCATTTTGCGTGCAATGCTAGCAAAATATATAGTAAATCGAATCCGTTGAAATTGAGGAAGCTTGTAGATTAGTACACGTTAAAAGGTTTACTTAAAATGACCTTATTTATAGACCTCTTCTATGTCTCGTCTTGTTGTCTAGTCTAGTTGAACAACCTAACAGATAAGTTATCTGTCACAAGGCAAATTAAATGCAGTAACAACTGTTTAATTTGGCACACAACTTCTGATAAGGAGATTTTACACGCGTGTCTCAGTTTGATAGAATGCAGAAATAGCGACACACTGGCATAGTTAGATTTGACTGTATTTGAACATTGTCTTGATGAGTGTGTCCTAGAAAAATGGCGTGAAAGTAGCATTTTTGGAAATAATAGTAATGAAAGTTGCACCGTGACCTTCAAATAATAGCGAATCTCCATTTTTCCCGTTAGGTAACACAGCTGGAGACAGTTTTATAATCTATCGATGAATTTATTACTGTGTTAGAATGGCTAGATTCTAAAAAAGCATTAAGTTTTGTGATTGAGCAGATTTCATTAGGGTTAAAACTTAGAGATATTGAAGTAGTTATCCAGCTTGCTAGGTCTATCTTGTTTCATTCTTATTCTTAAAAACCATAATTGAATAAACTATTATCAAATAATGTGTAACTTTTTGACGTGAGGAATGTATGTGGGCGAATCTTCTAGCACCGCGCACTTCGACATTATGTGCAGATTACAGCAAACCAGATATAATCCTTCAAAGGCAACCGACAGAAAGCAGAAAGGATTGTAAAATGCTGGGAATTATGCGTGTGTAACATGTGATAATATCGTAACATGAGTCTGTACTGTAGATGTTAAGGAGATAGAGACTTTTCACAAGTATTAAGATGAGTCAGTGCGCAGTTTGTAAACAAGTTTGCAAGAAGATGAAGGTACACATGTTCTAGTGTTTCTTTGTATTCTTTTTCCAGGTATTACAAATGTATCCTTGGTTTGCGTCAAGTCAAATGCATATAGCAATGACATGCACAATAAGAATAATATAGAAAGAATAGGAACAAAACAATAGAATATCACTTTTTTTTTACTAAATATAAATAAATAATAGTTAAAAAAATGTATGTATAGGTATCTATATAAAGCTTTTGTACTAAGTTAACTCAAAATTAAATTTGTGGTATAAATAGCTATAATTAACTTTAAGGCTACCTTGTAAATTTGAAATAAAAACATTCTTAAAAATAGACCATAACATTTAACGCGTTAGTCTGTCTCTCTGAACCAAAATAACAAGAGGATCGACTGAAGCACATATACCTAAGTAATGCATAATTCAAACTTAACAATTGCATTATATTCCTTTCAGCGCGTGGTAATGCTGAAAGGAATAAAAAGACAATTGTTCTAAATTCCTACT
This sequence comes from Eupithecia dodoneata, assembly GCA_947044415.1. Taxonomy (NCBI): domain Eukaryota; kingdom Metazoa; phylum Arthropoda; class Insecta; order Lepidoptera; family Geometridae; genus Eupithecia; species Eupithecia dodoneata. The sequence goes on along the minus strand of OX345658.1, from coordinate 11,957,195 downwards.
TAATGCTATTGTTAAAGTCAAGTGAAACCTCCCAGCCATGCGATAATCATACTATTGATGAGAATAAATAGATCCTAACGACTTTAAAAATATTTTGCGTACAGCATTATAAGCAGTATGAAATCAGTAACAATTCTAACTTCAACCAATGTATTATCTGAGTGAATTCAAGGTTTGCTTTAATAATCAGGACAACAACCAAGAAGCCATTCAAATATATAATAACAAACTTCTGTAAATAGCTTACGGTGAACTCAACTTGGTGAATGACCATTAAATAATCGCTCGCTCGCTCTACACCTGTTCAAGGTGCTGAGAGGGATGATCGCCCATCCAAGCATTTTGGAGGAACTGCGGCTGAATGTGCCGGCGGACTATGTGCACAGACGAAGGCGTCCAGCCCTATTCGCAGTACCAAAAGGGCGAACTAACCTAGTACATAAATCCCCTCTAACGCGCAGCATCCGCACGCTGAATCTGATTGCCCAGAGAATAGATCTTTTCTCCTATTCCCAGAGCGAGTTCCAAAAAGCTGCATTGTTTTTTTTATGTAATCGTTAGTATTATGACAGTTAGACTGAAATTTTTATTTTTTATTATATATAATTTATGATTTTGTAATGTAAACTTAAAGTAAGGTTGACTCTATGATTTTTGTGTTGTCTGTATTATAAAATTATTTCTAATTTTAATATTAAATTTAAATACGCACTCTATTGCATTGGGTGTTCCCGTAAAAATAGAGGTACGTTTGTAAATAAATAAATAATTACCAATTCCAAAAGTGTCAATAGGCGGTACATTCAGATGACAATAAACTGGGGCCACCCAGTCAATTATCGTCTGAATTACTGATCTATCGGAAACATTGTGGCTCGTAAAACTTACACCAGCTAGCATAAACAATTCGCTGAACAGATAACTGAACCAGATTATTATGTGTAGCAATATGTATAAGATAGGCGTTAATATAATGATGTCATTTAGTTAAGGGCCAGCTAAATCTGGAAAGGTCACGGTCGTAAAAAAGCCGCATTGATACTCGTAGAGTAATTTGTCAAATGTATTGGTGTTGTAAAGCAACCGTTTTTGGAGGAGATACATGATTTTGACGTTGGAGATTACTTACGTGATGAAGCGGTAGCAGGTCTGCCTATGACACAGGAGGTTGCGGGTTTGATTCCTGTCTCGTTCAATGTTTTTATCATCTGCAGATATTTTTTCCAGATGTTTGGATGTTAATGTATTGTAGTATAATTTTATGTAATGTTATCTAGTACGCATAATACAAGCTCTGCTTAGCTTGGGGCTAGATAATGCTGTGTGAATTGTCCAATATTATTTAAATAGAATTTGTATCTTGACCATTTCTTATGTGCCAGCCATTTGAGTGAATCGAGTAAGTCTTGTTTAAAACAAGACTTGCTAGTAGCTGTATTTTTTTTAATACATGATCAAAATTGAGACATCAATGACCATTCATTGAGTTTTTATTCTCTGCATAACCTTAATGATGGTAATTTGGTAGGTATTCACGCTTCGATCCCAGAAAAGACGCGAATTAACAGCCGCAAAAAATACTATATCAAGATAACGAGAAGGCACTGAACTATAAATTGATGGAACGGTTACACATGGGTAAAACTTTTTTGCATAATCAAGGAAATCAGATTGTGGAACTGTTCTTGAACAAATATATAACTACGCACCTACAGTTAACAAATTTGGATCTTATTCCGTTGTACTAGACGTGTAGGTTTTAGTCTATCTAATGTGTGATGTGGTTACGCCACGATGGGCCTGTCACGCGCGTGAAGGGTGAACGCTCTGGACAAATATTCGTCCCGTTAAGGCAAATCTTTGTTGGCACGGCCGAATGCGTCCCCTGAATGATGTGACTCATTGAAAATGTGCTGGCTTAGTGGGGCACTGTCAGGAATATATGAACAATACGTATATGTTTCGTCTGGTGTTTTGTGTTGCGTTTAACTACTACTTACTAATCAATAGAGTTTGAGATTATTGCTTGAGTTTGCGCTTGTGAACATAAATAATAACAATGTATCGACTGAGTGTTGAAGAGAAATATAGCATTTCTCACAAGAAGTGAATAAATGAACTACCCAATACCCTCATAGCATAGCCCTATACTCATAGTATAGGCCTCATCGATTTTGATGACGTTGCTAAAATTATCCACCGATACGATTGTTTGTAGCTCCCGTGACCTTTGAATGTTGAACGTAATTATTTGGTCTCTTATCTACTTAAATTGATGTATAATTATGGACTTCGTCGCATCTAGATTATTGATATCACGCTGTAGCTCTCGTGGTTTCTCTTTCAAATAAATGAAGTGCAATTTTATGTCTGATCTTTACTCGGTAAGTTTACCAAAATTGAAGAATGGAAATAGGCCATTCTCAATGTACAATTTTGGTAAACAACTCTCAACAAGCCAAAATTCTTTTATTTGGGTTAAGTTTGCAAACATAATGTCAGCGTCATGAGTTTTAACAAGGAGCTCAAATCGCTATTAGAGCAAATTCTGACTTAAAATCGAAGACAAGAAAGAGAATTTTAACAGACAAAAAGAAAAATTCAATCCTCTGGTCTTTCATTAAGTCGGTTAAAACAGCTACAGGTTCCATGTTCGGTTGTATGCATTTTTTATGTATATTTATCGATTTCCCCTTCAGTTATGGACCAATTCGGAAAATGCTTTCGTTATTGTATGGAGAATGATCCCGAGGTGGTCCCACAACATAATAACGCCCGAGGGATAAGTATTTGTCTCGACAACTTACAAAATTATTTTAGTAGTTCGTAATTTTCAGTTTGATGCTTTTATTTACATTATTGAATATTTATTCCACAATTGTAAACTTGTAATTGAACCAAATCAATCAATTGAACAGTTGAACATGAAAGCTAAGGAAATTCATGTTCAACTGTTCAAGTGTAGTTATAGCTCCGTGCAAAAATATGAACAAGCCCAACGCAAATATGATTAAAAGGTTAACGACCTCTTTGGCATTCTGACAGTGACAGGTGACATCTCCAGAGTCTTGCATTTACTAGACTGTGGCGCTATTGGTGTGCAACGTACCACAGTGTAATCGAGATGCGTTTCAGGGCAGAACATTCGAAATACCAGGTCAGGTACTGAAAGGCTACCGAGATAGAAAGATCTAATAGACTGCAATGATTCCCAAGACCTTGCGTTTGGTAAAGTAAAGTGGATAATAGGAGAAAAGCAGAGCACATCATCTCATGGAATCAAGAGGAAGTGAAATAGAGTAGCGTATATTCTAAGATAAATCTGCGAAGCACACTATTACTAACCTTTTAACAACCTCCAGACCAGGTATCAACGGCTATATTTTTTAGTTTTCTGTGTATCCATGAGATATTTGGATTTCTGCTATGTATTTCTCTCTATAGATCATCTCTTGAGACTCTCCAATGAACAGTATAAATTTATTATATATTTTCTATGGTAGTTTTCTATGTATAATAAAAAATATCTATCTATGTAATGTAAAGTATTATGTATATCAGTTATCTAGTACCCATAACACAAGCTCTGCTTACCATGGGGCTAGATAATGCTGTGTGAATTGTCCAGCATTATTTATTATTTATTTTATTATTTATTATTTGTCGTCGATTAAAATTATTTTGTCTTTATTGTTTCAGATGACAGTAGTCGAGAGGAGGTTACGTCAGAACAACAGGTATGCCGTAATTTTAATCCGATTAATAAATATGAATATTAAACAATATTTGGAAAGCTTTCGTGGGCGAAATTGCACCATTTTTGAAATGATCTAACCGAATTCCTTATGATGATGTAAATACTTGAGGCGAAGTGCTAATTCAAGTTCTTCGCATACATAATTGAGGAGTAAATTAGCATTGGCCTACATTTTTATCTATCGCTATTGAACTTAAAACAACGCTGATAGTGATAACAATTAGTTTCGACATTGGTTCATCGGGTAACATTGGTTACTTAGAATGATTTGGCAATTCATTTTTAAAATCCTAATATGCCACCTAAATTAAAAATTATTATAATATCGAGTTAATGTTTTATGACATTGAAGCTGCGACCGTAATAAACATGTAACTACACTATCCTAATAAGAAACTAGAGAGATAGTTGAAGTCGATTTTTATCTCTTTGCATACGTAATCACGTAATCATAGAGCGCGAAATAGGCGCTCCGACAAGCAAATAAAAGCAATATCCATAAAAGCTGGGCTCATATAGAAATAAAAGCGCGAGGAAAAATTTGCTGTCGGCTTATATAACACGCAGCGACCAGTTCTCAAGGATGCGGGCGGGTTCAGTCACATGTGAATGAAGGGATTCCTCTTGAGAGCTCCGTGACTTTTTGGTTCCATTTAGAAACAATATTTTATCACACGCTATAGAATTTATTTCTCACCAACTACAACTATTACTGAGTACTTTTTTGAAGCGTAAATTGCAAATATAATAGAATATGATATATTCATATATTTCCTATGCATATATTTCCACTAGCTAGCTTTTAGAGGTGTATAATTTTTCAGTAGGTGCTGACTTCCGCAGGTTTAATTTTGTTGAGCTTTTTTTATGTTGGAAGACCATATGCTACGTTATCCTTTATTTACATATTGTCATCTGCATTTTACAAATATCCACTACTGGATATAGGCCTCCCACCGTTTACTTATCGTAGAGAACATCAAAACTAAAAACGCGACCTCTTTTTCGAAAACAAACAAGCCTTTTTTCCTTGGAGCGCTTTAGAACAAACCGAAAAAACAACAGCAACCAATGAGAAAGCACATTAACCACTAGTTTTGATTCAGCTACTGCCAAGCTCGTCGAAGCAGTCGGCTTCTTGGCAAGAGAATTGATCGGGAAAGTGAATGTGACGATATTGGATTGCGAGGATGGTTTCATTGTCGAGGTCCCTACGGAATGTGAGAGTTACAGAGAGCAAAAAATCTTTGAATGCAATATTGAAGGCATAGTTCAAATGCTGGAGATGTTTGTTCTGAACTAAAATATGCTGATGTCGAACCAGCTTTTTGATCTGTGACAAAAGTTGGGTATCGCAAAGGGCGTCTTTGTATGAAACGTTGTCCCGCCAACAACAGACATAACATTGGTTGAGATGTTACTAAAATGGTCCGTGAAAAATGTTGTAGAAAACACCAGATCTGACTCAAATATCAATCAATGTAGGTAGTTTTAAAAAATAATAATTTTTGAGCAATTTATTTTATATGGGGCGAAGCCGCGGGGCTTTACAACTAGCTGCGCCCCGCGGCTTCGCCCCCGTTTAAATTGGGGTTTGAATTACATTGCAAAGATTTTAAAATAGTAAAACATTCAATAGGTGTCTAGAAAAAGTAAAATTAATCATTTTGTGATAAATCGAAATTAAACAAGAACTTCCCTAAGAACACCGTTCCAGACGCAAGTTCTAATGAAGTAAGAAAAATGAAATCAATTCATCAAAGCGACGGTTCCAATAGCTTTATAATTCCTACAAACTGCATGGGCATTTATTAATCAAGAGGTCGGATGCCGGTACATCTGCATAAGCCGGTAAAGCTAACGGGACGCGATAAAAATTAAAACGAGTATCGGACGATAATGACGTGTTTTATACAGACGACTTTTACTGCATTTTACTTACTGGTCTTGGTATCGAATATTTACGGAAGAACACTACGCACACTAATGTTATAAATGCGAAAGCTTGGATGTTTTTTATCTCTTCACGTCAAAACGGCTGAACGGATCGGGATGAAATTTTGCACACTAGTCGTTCTGGGTCTGGAATAAAACATATGTAGTGTATGTTTTCTATCCCGTAAATCAGTTGCCATGGGATAGAAATATTTTCTAAACGTTTCCATAGAAACAACGCATCCGAAGTCGCGGGCAGAAACTGGTAAAGCATAATACAATACAATACAAAAATACATTATTGTACACCAGATACAGAATATTATGAAAGATATTACATGTGACAAGTACAATGGGCGGCCTTATCGCTTAGAAGCGATCTCTTCCAGGCAACCTTTGGATGGAAAGAATTGTGTGAATTAAAGAAAGGCAGGGGGTGTACCAAGGATAGAGCATAATTTTCAAACTAAGATGTTATCTAGGTTTAAATTTAAAAAGATTAAGTATCTTTGTTTATGGAGATTTGAACTGTGCATAAGTTTTCAGAATGAAGAAAGCTGTTACTAAGATTTAAACTTAGGTTGGAGAATGAAAAAAGCTTTTGCTTTACATTTTATAAAGCTTGCAATCAATAAATTTCTTTCCGGCCCTGGTGGGGGCGCAGAGAGGGGCCTCGAGGCTTGGCCTCATTACCCCGGCGTCAACTCGAGGGGTGACGACCCCTCGGTCCTTGGGTTTTGTGGGAATATCTTTTTTTTTTCCCTACTTCTCAATGTTTTTTTTTTGGCTGCATTCGGCTTATAGTATTTTTTTATTTTGTTGTTTTTATTTTGTGTTTTTTTTAGTAAACCCAAGGACTCTATGGTGGTTCCGCAGGGATCAGGTCCCGCGGAACGGGTCGCCATGGGCGGTCGTCTTCCTGGGGCCGGGGCTGGGGCGGCTAAAGCTTGCAGCGACTTGCTTAATATAAAGTACCTACTGTGAGAGTTGCTTACCTAGTAGGTCCAATTAATAGCTATCCCTATTATAACAACTCCTATGTTCCCGGAAGTTGTCAACTGGGTTGTATAATCTGACGGCTTTTTACCAGACATGGTATGGCATGGCTATGGAGTCTTTTTCGGTAGGCAGCAATAATAATAAATGTATAATGTTGGACAATCCACACATTATCAACATCTATCCCCAAGATAAGCAGAGCTTGTGGATGGCTGTACTTAATACTACATCAAATAGATAGATATTTTTTATTATAGAAAACGACCACATATAATATGCTGCAATAATTTTTATTTTCGATGATTGTCAAAATCCGCTAAGTTGTCTACCAAAAATACAGCCTTCCCGCCTTCCCATATAAACGTGGAAGGGTAATTACTAAACTGTTTGATGTTGACCATCCAAAACTAAGGCTAATATTAATTTATCTCGTCATTATCTAAGTTTGTATACACTCAAAACCGAAAAATGTACCTATATATAAAAAATACAAGCTTCCATACTTTCGCATTTCACCACTGATTTTAGCCCAACTTTGGGCGAAAAGAAATGATTTATGAAGAAAGAAAACTTTATGATAAAAAGCCCGTTCTTACATAGTTTGGTTAATCAAAAGTTGAAATAAATATTTATTTTGAAAATATACTCTCAATAGTTTTTTTACCCTTGTGCAAAAGGTCTGTTACCCTTATTTTACGCGGTCGTTTTAGGAATGCATCAACAGCCCATATTAGTCCACTGCTGGACGCAACCATTCTCCTGATAAGCATTATATCACGTGAGACATCATACACTTAGGCCTCGCCTACGAGTTAGCGCCGTCGAATTACCCTTAAGTATTAGTAGCCACATACGATACTGACTGGTCCATACTTCGTAGTTTCTCTCATAGGCGTCTCAATTAGTGGAGACAGATGTCAAATCACCCAATCCCTTACGAACACACATAAACTATTCACAGCCATCTTAAACTAGACACCGTTACTATTAAATGAGCTTTATCTTGAAATTAACAGGCCCATAGCACAGTAAGGGCCCATAGCACAGCAAACAGTAGTTTTGCTTACTAAAACTACCTTAGATTGTTTGTGCAATTGCTACTCCGTTGTTCTTTATTTTTGTTGCTGAGGTACCTTAGCGGGTGATTTATATTTTGAATGAAGCTATTGGTTGCTAACCTCAAAATATACATCATCATCATCATCATCATCGAAATTTTTGGATATCGAAAAAGTTTAGGTTAAAAAAGTCTAGGTTTTATTATGTCGTCGCTATAATGAAACTGTGTCGGTGCAAAAGGGTGGTTGGAGTTAAAAGGTGGACCCTTTTAATTTTCCATTCTCAAATTGGGTTTTGGTCTCATTGTCATTTTATAATTATCATCTATACTATACTAATATCATAAAGAGGAAACGTTTGATGTTTTGTTTGTTTGTATTGAATAGGCTCCGAAACTACTGGACTTATTTGAAAAATTCTTTCATCGTTGGGAAGCTACACTATCCCCGGTGAAAATAGGCTATATTATAATTTCAAAAAAGTTAGGGATCCTTACTAAAGCTCCAATAATGTTACCCAAGGTGTAAAAAAAAACACCTAATAAAGTGAAATTCCAGTTTAACGCTGGTGTTCAATCAATAATTTTCGTTTTTAGGGTAGGCTTAGTCTAATCCAAACTGTCCACAGTGTCCACCCAGGTTGCTAAGCACTGTTTGACGACCAATGTGGCGCGGTGGGCGAAGGTCCGCCTGCGACGAGAGGAGGTTGCGGGTTCGATTCCCGTCTCGGAACAATTGTGTGTACGATCTGCAGATATTTGTTCCGGGTGTTCTGGTCGTTTTCTATGTATAATAAAAAATATCTATCTATGTAATATATAGTATTATGTATATCAGCTATCTAGTACTTACCCATAACACAAGCTCTGCTTACCATGGGGCTAGATAATACTGTGTGAATTGTCCAGCATTTTTTTTTAATTTTATTTTTTTATTTACTGTTACTGTTTGTAATACGTTCTTTTCTGTGCCCATAAGTTTATAAATTGTGAACCTGTCCTCGACTTGTTTGCACATTAGCTAACACGCACCTCATTACTATTCTGTGCTTTGACACAGAAGCCTTATTAACAGATTAAACAAGAATATGCTTAGAAGATAAGAAATGGTGACTATGTCTTGAATTAAGCTGTTTAAATTTGACACACTAAAGCTGATCATAATCATCATCATTCTATGATAGACCACTGCTGGACATAGGCTTCCCCCAATGAGTGCCACACCGTCCTGTCTTCAGATTGACGCATCCAGCATCTACGTGCAGTATTTCGCAGGTCGTCATCCCACGGTCGGAGGGCGCCCTACACTACGTTTACCGATGTGTAGGTACTTATTAGATATGAGATTTCATCTCTTGTATAAATATTTACGGGTAACCTTTGGAATAGCTCATAGCTCTAAGAATTAGCAAGCTGAAGTGGCAGTGGGCCGGCCATATCACACGAAGAACCGACAACCGCTGGGGTACACGTGTTCTTGAGTAGAGACCGCGACTCGGCAAACGTAGTGTAGGATGCCTTCCGGCCAGGTGGGATGACGACCTGTGAAAGACTGCAGGAAGATGCTGGATGCGTTAAGCTGAAGACAGGGCGCTATGGCGCTCATTCGGGGAGGCCTAAGTCCAGCAGTGGACTACCACAGGCTGATGATGATGATGATGACCAACACATTATATCTTGAACGTGTACTTTAACTCATTGATTACCTATGAACCGTAATATTCTAATAACGGTCGCAGCTTTTTCATTGAATATCGAATCAATACACCATGATTAACTCACACAAAAAATATTTATTACCTTGCTGTCTGTCCGTAATTGCATTGGCTACTGGTGGTCCCATGTCGATGGATCGCACACTCGTGTCACTTCCTATATGCTTGCGGACCATAAAGAGCTTTATTTTCTGAAGACCAGAGTAGATTATACCTTGCACCATAAAAGCTTTAAAGTTGGACTGCTATCAAAGCGTGGAAACTGAAAAAACATATATTTGGAAATCACTTACCAGCAAAGCCAAACAATTCTAACTGGTTCTCAGCTTTAAAAAACTTACTGCAAATTATGGGAAATATAGGGATCTCTCTCTCATCATCATCATCATTAGCCTATGTTAGTCCACTGCTGGACATAGGCCTCCCCTAAGAAGCGCCAAAGTGCCCTGTCTTCAGCTTGACGCATCCAGCATCTACCTGCAGTCTTTCGCAGGTCGTCATCCCACCTGGTCGGGGTCGGTTTTCTGTCTACTCTGATGATTTTCATAAAGTGGAACATTTAAATCTAAGCTAATGATGATTCTAGATCATTTATAATACACTGTATTCTTTATGCCTACTGCAAGTATGGAAGAAGCACAGTGATAGCCTGAAGCGCTGTAGTTAGTGTATGTATCGACGGAAACAATCTAACTGTTCTCGAGATTACCCGGGATCTAGGGTCCTATCAAGGGTAACGGTAGTGGCAACTCTGAGTTTTACTCTAATAGAGGTGATCAAAAGCTGCTGAGTGCTGATGACTAAATACGGAGCCTAGATGCGATACATAATGATCAGATGGTTAATGTACGTCTCAATAAAATTATAACAGCAAACGTGAATAGGCATAAATAGATTTTGATATTCCAGACCAGGCAGTGTCACTATCACTGTGTGGATGTTTTTTCGTTTCCATCAAATTTCAATACAATAGAAAGAAAGAAAATACATTTTTTTGACACCCTATAGAACAACTATAATGTAGATGTTTACCAGTCCCAGCCAAATTCAAAGCCCATGAATGAACGAAACTTGTGATTTTTTTGAAGTAAAAGTTAACACTTTTTAGGTTCAAAAAGTGCCGAAATCACTATTTCTTATTTCGTTTATTTATGTGCTTTGCTTCTCATATGCATTTTGCTTTTATTTGTAAATAATTATATACATACACTTTATATATTCACGGAAGCCATCCATGGATTTATCGATTAAATAAGCCTGCTGCTTGCTGACATGTCAACAAGAATTGCTTTGCGTATCATCATTATTAGTTTATTATTGGTGTAGGCCCCTTCCAATGTTTGCGGCTCATTTCGGTCTTCTGCTTGGGCGCATCCAGGTTTGCTATATCGTCGACCCATCTGCTTGCGGTCTGTCAGCACTAAGTCACTTTGGTTATATCTACCCATCATCATCATCAGCCTATATTAGTCCACAGCTGGACATGGGCCTCCCCAATGAACGCCATAGCACCCTGTCATCGGCCTGACGCATCCATCTGCCTGCAGTCTTTCGCTGGTCGTCATCCCACCTGGTCGGAGGGTGTTCTGCACGAGTCGTGGTCTCCACTCAAGAACACGTTTGCCCCAGCGGCCGTCGGTTCTTCGCGAGATATGGCCGGCCCACTGCCACTTCAGCTCGCTAATTCTCAGAGCTATGTTGATAATTTTGGTTCTCTGTCGGATATATTCGTTACGAATCCTATCCTTCAGAGAAACCCCGAGCATAGCTCTTTCCATAGCTCGCTGAGCCACTTTGAACCATGAAATATCTACCCGATAATGTGCAGCTATTTGTCGTCTTCTCATAATGGAAAATACATAATTTTTATTATTAGCTCGTACCGAACTACTAACAATAGATAATAAGTTTATTTTGTTTCTCACCAGTGATTATTAATCTTTTGAGAAGAAAATAAATATCTAAAACCTAAAAAAAAATCGAAAGCTGGTGTCTGAGGTTGTTTAATTGTTATTTTTGTCTAGACTGAAAGATGTTTTGAGATAGAAATCAACTTACATAAGATTTTATACTTGATAACCTTATTAGCATGTCTAAACGATTTTAGATTTGCTAAAATTGATAAGATATAAATAAAACTGCATAACATAGGTTTTAAATTTCAATATTGTAGGTTTTATTTGTACGTGATAGATCCTAATCTTATTTTTATTGTAGATCTTGGTCATATATTAACCTTTAGGAATTTACCAGAATAAAATAAAGAAATATAAATAAATATTGCTGGACAATCCACAGAGTCAAAGTCAATGTCATTTATTTCTTTAGGCTTACAAAATAAGCACGTAAACAAACTTTATACTAAACATTATTATCAAATAAGATTATTTTAGTGGAAGAAGTGAAAAAGAAACCACTAGTATGTTCATATATCATAGCATCATCTAGCACTTAGCTAAGGAGAGCTTGTGTTATGATGGGTACTAGATGACTGATATACATAATACAATATACATTACATACATCAAAACGACTAGAACACCTGAAACAAACATCTGCAGATCGTACAAACATTAGTCCCGAGGCGGGAATCAAAAACGCAATCTCCTGCTTGGACAGCGTGGACTTTCGCCCACCGCGCCACAGAGGTCGTCAACGAAGAATGCTATATTACGAGTAGTTATGTGGTCCACTTTATTTAAAAGCCGCAGTAATTCAAGGCCCTATAGATAGGTGTTCAACCATCATTGAGGCAATTTGAACCGTGGGATTACTTTGTAGCTTCCACATTGTCCAATTACACATGAATCTTAAAGCAATTTAAATTTCTCATTAGTCTAAAGTTAACGCCACAGCTGATTTGAAATCTTGGGTAGGTAGATAGGTCAAAAAACATAAGTATAAAATCAAAATAAAACATGTTGTGTGACATTTCTTTCCACCTTAACTCGTTTATGAGTAAGTGAATCAATAGGTTCTCTGTATAACTTAAAAGCTTCTATAATACACAGAACGAGACAATGTTTTTTTTATTCCAAATGAATAACACCACTCTGCGTAAGTAAACTCAAGACCTTGGCTCATTCAATTTCCTTGTCTACGAAAACCTTGAACTCTGAAGCTCTATCTAAAATGTCCCAACTAAAATGTCTAATTTACGAATATGGCCAAAACGTGGTCCATTTCAGTAAATAACATTGTTTGAGGTTGCCGGAAGCCATTAGGGACAGGAAATGGGATTCGTAGGTACTCTTGACCTCATCATCGTTAATAGCAATGTCGAAGTTAATGTAAAACAATGATATAATTATGACGTAACTTTTGTACCTAAGCCTAAATAAGCTCAGAAAATCCAACCTACCTAGGTACTGTTGTGAAGGTATGCCTTTGCTGAAGGATAAGCTCGTATACGCCCATTGCTGAACATAGGCCTTCCCCAAAAGACGCCGTAAATAGCGGTCCTGAGCCACCTCGGTCCATCATCGGTTTAAGTTAGTAATATTATTATAACTTTATCATGGTCAGCATCGTATTAATGTAGAACATGAACCAAAATAACCTACAGTGTAGTGAAGGTAGGTGTGAGGTAACATTAAAGTGAAGCCACTGGTAGACTCATTTTAAATACGTAATACGTAATTTCAATTTTAATTACGACACCTGACATCTTGTTTTATGTAAAACTAAAGTCGAGGTGGCCCAGGAAATAGTGTCAATCGAAAGCTAGCGACGGGCGGGCAATTTCCTAGAACACCTTGTATAAATTAGAAGCACTTGCAGCATTCACATATTCTAAGAAGTGAACATTGACGTTGTTTGCCCGATCCATAAAACTAGATTTAATATACATACAACTTAGGGGTAGTCACAAACAGCTAGTTGGCCATAAACAATGATATTTCCTTATCATAAACCCAGTTTTCTGTCATTGGCATTCCATGCCAGGTTACGAGAACATGCATCGCCGTATTTATTGGAATGCTGAATAGACACTTTGCTTCAAACACTTCAGAAGATGGTGATGAGTATGCATGCGATCTTCGGGAGACGACTGTGATTTAATGATACGACAGATGTTCCCCACTATGTAGTCGTAAGTGCATTATATGCTACTTTACATGAGCTGAGAATTTGCTTGTCGCATCATTTATCTCGTTAAAAAAAGTTATTGGAAGCCCTTCAAACTTTGTTAAAAATTTTATACCAGCTATGACAGACATTGCCCAAGACACGTTTAAATTATGTATCTACCTAGTGATAGATACCTAATTTGATGGAGCCGTTGGATAACAAAGTTGATTGACTAGTTTATCGGATTGATAGAATACCAGTTAGCAAATACACCTGCTTCTATGCCAAGAGCTTACCCGATAGACTAAGCTGAATGCAAATAACGAGAATTTTGCGATAATTAAGGTATCAGATCAAATTTTGCAAGAAAAAGTAATGTAGATATTTTTAAATTTACGAATACAAAGTGGTCAACATAGCTGACTAGCAAGCTAAAGTCGCAGTGGCCGCGATATGGCCTGGCGGCGACATCTCTCAATAAACCATTTGCTTGATGCTGCAAGCAGAACATACGGCGTAATGGCACTCATCAGGGGAGGCCTATGTCCAGCAGTGGACTAATAAAGGGCTGATGATGAATATTGGAATCAATTTTGAGACGGAAAATTCTTCTAATATTATATTATAAACGCGAAAGTTTGTGAGGATGTTTCTTGCTCTTTCACGCAAAAACTACTGAATGGATTTTGATGAAACTTCACAATAATATATATAGCTTACATATCAGCATAACACATAGGCTAATATATATAACGATAGGTATATTGTATATTATCCAAAATATATATCACCGCGCGGGTGAAACCGCTCGACGCAGCTAGTAAATTATATACATTTCTATCTACTTCTTTATTGAGAGGGTCAAAAGCGAATTAACATTAATGTTATCGATCGCATAGCTGACGGTTTCCTTACCTACGACTAGAAATACCTTTAGTTCCCTTTTTGCCTATCTCATAGTTTTCTCTTCGATAATAAATGAGAATGTACCGGCTCTGCTCGACGAGGAATTTTATCAGAGGCCCTGTCTTTCCCTTTGTATCTCTGAAATCTTATTAATTAGGGAGATGTTCGGTCTTCTAGGCATCATGCGCTTATCTGCGATGCCGATGACCTTCTAGATACCTCATTGCTTGAACATTAGTAATTAACGAAGGTAAATAGAAAGTTTGGTTCTGGTAGGAGGACCATAAGAAGGATAAAAGATCTGATAAATCAAGAGAGGCATAAGAGCATACCAAAAACATGCGAACTTATATACCTGTACCGCGATTTCAAGAATGGGCATCAAATGTGCTTGGTGTTAATCGTAAAGAGTGATTTCATGAATATAGAATAATTTTATATGTGGACAAGCTTTGCCCGCGGCTTCGCACGTGTTTTTGGAATAAAAAGTAGCTTATCTGTTATTCTAGGATCTTTGTGTTTAAAATTTCGGTCCGATCCATTCTGTAGTTTTAGCGTTGTCTTCAGCCACGCAACGTCACAACGGCAAAAACTTTCGCCTTTATAATATTAGTGCAGGATACATAAGTCATTGCGAATGAAGTATTTATATACCTCTGAATCGTTATAATTATATTTATTTAAAGGAAAACCAGAAGCTTATATATATATTTCTTTTATTTTGCCTCTTTCGTCCGACTGCCTTTGCCCAGCAGTGGGACGAAACAAGCTTATATATAACACAATAAAAAGTTCATTAATACTAGAAAGCTTATTGAACGTTTTCACGGATAAATAACAGAATGGTATAATAAGAAAGACTGAAAATAAAGTGAATGTTTTAGGTACCTACATATAGCATCTATGTATAAAGTTAAATTAGATAATTATCTTTAGGTTACAAAATTTATTTACAAGAATGTTTACTCACTAAGTTTCTCTTTTGTTAAGTTCTATCATTGTTTAATCAAATCAATGGTTGTTGATTTATTCAGTAAAACGTTAGAACGTCCAACGCTAAGATATTTTCACATTTGTAAATAGTTTCGTACGTGCTAGTGCTACAGCGCCGAGCTATCGTACGTTGAACTTTCGCGGTAAAAAGCGAACGGCTAGCCTTGACCGTCCACGGCGTAGATACGCTTCTTAGCTAATCTGACGCGGCGCGCGCGCCTATGCAATGCAATAGTCGCGACGACGACACGTCGCGGTGTCGCGGCATGCTTGGTTTTTGCATGTTGAACCGAATGATGTTTCAGTTTCTTGGGCTGTGAGTTTTAAGGAGTTTCCTGGTGGACCATCAGGTATACGTATGTGCATCGCCATGAATGATAGATAGATAGAAAACACTTTATTATACCACACAAAACAATACAGAAATAAATGCTAGAATAAATGATAAAAAATATGCGATGAATGATAGAAAATATGCTGAGAGCGAAAGAATTAGATGTTGAAACATACATAGATGTTTATTTTTTACAAAATCGAAAAAAATTACATACATAATATTTAGTAAAGCCCTTTTCAAGATTACCCAACCTTTAGGTATACGGATACCATTGAAAGTAAATAATTAATACATTTCTATAAATGTATGGGCAAAGAGTTGTGACATGTTGTGTTTATCTAAAATTGGAATAATGATGATTAATGGTGGGCGGATACGACAATAACAGCAATGTTTTATGATATGTAAATCCAGATTTGGCATACGCATCGGGTAATGTAACAATTAGGATATTTTATGACCAGAGGCTATGCTCCTTATATCACACAATAGAGAAAAAAAGAAGCAAACCTGTCGTGAAACACGCCTGAGTGCGAAAAGGCAAGAGAAAGAATATTACAAAGAACCAACACAATCATTAATTTGATGGAGGTCAATTACAAAAAAACAGCAGTAGCACACATTGTTTATTCTTAAACGTTTATAATTAATGTACAGGTATGTTTGTGCATTCTAGGATTTTTACATTAGTATTGTTCCAGACTAATGTTATTTAAGGTATTGCTGAAGAATTTGTGAAATTGAAATGGAATTGTTAATTCAAAAACAAAATATTCGAACAGACATTACTAATCCTCGGCGTTCATACGAAATCAAATCAGATGAAATAGGCAGTAAAGTGCAAGTCGGGTTAGGTTTCGTGCCAGTGACACGGTGAACTTGACCGGCGACTCACATACTACACGCTGGATAGATCTAGGCAAAGCTGCAGGGCATCGTAAAACTAATGGATAGATTGCATAGACTGGGAACGGTGAAACTAATCCATACTAGTCTTATAAATTCAAAACTCTGTCCGTCTACATGGACGAACGCATCTGAAAAGCAAAGACATAATTATCTATAGTATCTTGGAGATGGGCATAACAATCTGCTTTCCTTTCTTTTAAAAGAAACCATAGCCAGTGTCAATCAACACTCAAGATGATGCTTGGATTCTAACGATACCCCACCTACATTCAATACTTCTCAGATATAATCAAAGTTTTGGTGGTTTAAAGAAACTCACAAAAAAATATACCCCATGAACTCCGCAAACATTACACTCCTTTTTTGGGCAGTGGCGTAATACGCTAAGGAATGTACAATGTGAGCGAAGTCACGCGCAGACGTTGGACTTCCATAATGTAGCCAGGCTCAAGTAGTGGTACTACCATAATGTAAGCCTGCGACTCTTCAGCCTGCGGCTCCGCACGCGTTAAGTTAATGTGAGAATAATTTTCGCACGCAACCTCCTGTAGGTAGGTTAGGAACCATAAGTTTCCGTCCAGTCGTCGCTTCATGCATAGGTTGTCTTCCAGAGGAATCCTCATCGGCACGTCCCCTTGGCGCGTGTGGACACACTGAACATGCCAGAGGGTTTAGCCATAATCACCACGCTTGGCAGGCATCAAGTTATTCTGATTCTTACATCAGCAATCTTATGAGTTTTAAAAGTAGGAACTTGTAGGTATAATTTACGGTGTCTCTCATCTCAGATTATCAACAAAATCTATAGACGTCGGCCATGTCGGGCGAAGATCCTCGGATAAAGGCCAACAAGCACAATCCGAAGATTTATATGCGAGCACCCGGCTAGCACACTTGCACACATTTTCTTGTAAGGACGATCGATTTTATTGCTTATTTGGCTCGCTGAATCAGTCGGAACGACCTCGGCTTAGCACGGTTGCCGGTTGAGGCTGTTTCATGTTGAACGGCTGGTTTATTTAGTGGTATACTTTCTCAAGGTTCGTTATAGTTTTTCATTCACCCGCCACCATCTTGTTTTGCGCTCAGCATCATCTTTATCCACATCTGGATCTTTTTAATTGGGAGATATTATAAGGCTTCCGAAGTCGATGACCTTCATTATAAAAATCCTGCACTTTGAAGAATTATTGCAAAATGTTAGCTTTTGCTGAGTTGTTCCTCGTCCAGGCGCTCCCAGTTTCTTTGGAATAGCAGTCATTTTCTGCAATACATCGGCTCATGCTGCCTTGCCTTCTATTATTATGATGAAGAGTAAAATATCCTTGTATTAAGGAAGGGTTTTATGATGTGTGCGTGAGACAAGGATAATTGGTCCTTTGAAGTTAACAACGACAAGAACCGTTTACACCTTCTCTCATTTTCGAGAGATTGTAAGGAGACATTACCCAGTAGATGGTCCGCTAAGGTTACGATGATGATGATGATGTTGTACCAGCTGTTCCTGTACTGTCTGTTAAGATGCTGCATCTCGTTTATAACGGTTCTCGCCGCGCCCTGCGTTGATAAGAGTTTTTATGCCACCAGCTTGTCGGCGCGACTATTCATGTTTTGTAGGTGTTTGAAGACCGGTCAACGATACAAGATCCATGTTCAAAGGTATTTCAATTACCTTAAGGAGATTGCTCCGATGATTTTGCTCGTTTGGTTGATAGCTTAAGTGGGTAGCTGTTAGAGGTTTTGTGGGGATTAGGATGATCTTGCAACAAACCATCGAGTGGTTTGCTCCAGCTTGTCTTATTCTCTTTTCCTTAGATTTTAGATTTTATTTATTTGCCTTATAACAATTGGTGCTATACAACTAGGTAAGTCTAGTATTTGCGAGTACATTAATGGTCGATGTCTTTTAAATAAATAAATAATGCTGGACAATTCACACAGCATTATCTAGCCCCATGGTAAGCAGAGCTTAGTTGGTAGGTTAAGTTAACTGCTCGCCAGTTCTTCTAATCTACTCTCAATTGATGTGATTCTTAATGATGTACGTAAAGTACCTAGGTACTAAAAACTTAGTATTACTGACTGCATTATATTTTTTAATATATTGTATGGGAGATTTACATAATTCTGCGTATTTTAATAGTTTGATCAGTTTTACGATGACCTCAGATTGAATTTATTATTTTAATATAATTTTAACTGGTTATAATGTAGGAAGGTGGATAGATAAAACGCAAAACATATCCATGTAAAACTGGTTCAAAGAGGCCCAATCGTTGTGGTGAGTTAATTTATCTCATTTGAATAAATTTTTTTTAGATATTGATTTGAGACGTGTAGTAGATAGGTAATTAATTTAACAAAATGGTAATAAATAATGACGCACTGTGTGTAAATAATCACTTCCTCATCCTCAGTTTCATATTTTCCCACAGCTGGGATTCCGCTATCAAAATACTAAGTTTTGCAACGGAAGAGATTTCTATTCTACTTGTTCGTTCACACTTTCGTTATTGGGCTAACTGGTCTGCAGAAGTAGATCTTGATCAGAGAGTGTGAACTTAGGAATTAGATAGTTAATTTGCGTACAACCCTGGTTTGTATTTTTTGTGCACTGTCTCTTGTCCGCGCTAGTTCCACAATTGATCTCACTAACATTCTATCTATAATAGCTGTGTTACCTAAACCTATGTATATCTCAAAGAAAGTGGCCAAAACATTAGAGCGCAGCATTTTCCAAACTTAAAAATGTCAAGTTCCAAGTCCTGTATTAAGACTTCGCCATGGAAAATGCTGACACAAACTCTCTGTCCCGTAGACAATATGTCTCTGTTCATTAACGACTTCATCAATTCATGACAATACACACATACCAGAGAATCACACAAATACCTATGCAAGACACAATAAATGGCTAGAAACGTGCAAGCAATCAAAACGTGATGTAATTTAACACAAACCTACTGAAAACAGATCGCCTGAACACGCATCGTCTGCGGCCAGTGCTTCGTGACCACACCACAAGCACCAGATCTGATGACAGCTCGACCGCAGCCACTGTTTCCTGTAACGATATTGATTCCTGTTATTTCCTGATCATCTACTGATCACGTGAAATTATCGATGCAAACTGGTTTATCATCAGGAGGCCATCTTGCATGCGCCAAAAACACCACGTTAACGTGTACTCTTTGTCCGTCCGAAACAGACTTTATACAATCTAAGTACTTACCTTTTGAAACTCAATGTCATTTATAACGGGATATACAAATTGTTTACACTAAGCTAAATAACTATTCTCATGTAAGTGACTGTGTCTTTTTTGTGAATAAATATCTTTAAACCTAACCTTTAGTGAGTTTTCCAATATTTCGGCACAGTTTTTTGCGCCATGATCACGAAATAACTGAAGGCACTGCGAGTAAGTTTTTATTGACAGACATGCCGATCTACCCAAACTACTAAACTCAAAATACAAATGATGGTAAATATCCTGTTATAAATGACTTTTATCTAAGTACTTACCGTACCTATAGCGCTTTTTCTAAAATGTTGCCTATGGTAACCTAAACCAAAGTCATCACTAAACAATTCGCTCTTCAAAAATTAAATTAATGCTTACGAGCTGCATGAAATAACATACATTATCTATCCATTCCAACCTTTATATTTTTGGGAACTGCCATCATCAATGGACTCTGGATACTGCAGGACCCTCCTGGCTAATCATACGTTTTATCTGAGCCCCAATCCTTTCCCATCCCACGCTTTAGATTATCCCGCTCGAAATCAATCACAGGCCTCGACATGTTCGCTCTACTTAATGTTATACCGATATCAATAACGTCATAGATTTTGATGGCGTCAATCACAGAGGCTTCTATTGTAGGTTTCATAAGACTAGATAAGTTGATTGTTTGATTTTAAGCGATGGCAGGCCACAAAATGAAATTTGGCAAGAAACGGCAGCGAGTATGAGATACTATTACTGGAGACCTCTGTGGCGCAGCGGGAGAAGGACCGTCTGCGACGCAAGTGGTGGTTAGATTCCCGCCTCGGGACAAATGTTTGTAAGATCTACAGATATTTTTTCCCATGTGTTCTGTGTGTTTCTATTTATGTTAAAAATATATACATATCTATAGTAGATTGTAGTAATAATTGTCTAGAACCCATAACACAAGTTCGGCTTAGCTTGGGGTGGGGCTAGATGATGCTGTGTGAACAGTCTCGCATTATGTAGGTATCTTATCATTGGTAAATACAGGGAATATGGGTTAAATATTTTTAAAATTGATTAAGTCTGGCTAGTCTCATTCTCTGTCTAAATTCTGAGAGTAGATATTTTATACATCATCGCATTTTCCAAAATTGAGACTTATATAGTTACCTAGTTATTGAAAATGAAAAAATGAAAATGAAAAGTTTTTATTTCTTTAAGCTTACAAATAAGCACTTAGACAGGTCATATTTATACTATTCATTATTATCAATTAAAATTATTTTATAGTTCACTTAAATGTTTTGTCCACCAGTGGAAGAAGTGAGAAGAAACCACTAGTATGTTCATAACTTATTGTTAGGTACTTATAGTTGTCAAATCGCTACGGTTTCGGTTTACGTACAATCCTACTAATATTATAAACGCGAAAGTTTGTAAGTATGGATGGATGTTTGTTACTCTTTCACGTAAAAACTACTGAATGGATTTTAATGAAACTTCACAATAATATAGCTTACTTATCAGAATAACACATGCTACAATTCATAAAGATATATTGTATATTATCCAAAATATCTATCACCACGCGGGTGAAACCGCGGGGCGCAGCTAGTCACCCATAAAATCATTTATAGTATTGTCCTTGGAATTTTCTCTGAATCAGAAACGTTTGCAATCAAAGTCTCCAACGTCCACACGCGGCTGTAAGCTTTCGGCAAACCGGTCGCACGACCGTTAAAGTCCGTTTATTCGATTCAAACTCGCACACAGGTGCTAACGAACCGAAATTGATAGCCGTTTGCGGAGTTTTTGCAACTATTTCCAGCGTTGCGTTGGTTCATCTGTTAATGAGCAAAACATCTTTATTACAAAGAAGTAATTTGTGACTGTAAACGTTTGTTGGAACTTATGATGAAATAACTGGATGTGTTTCCTTTTCATGCTTTTTATTTCCATCGTTGTATGGATCTTTTGGGTTCCAATTTACGCACTTTCTTTCTCTGTGTATGCAAACTAGTTCAAGGACTTCGATAATAATAAGGAACAGAGCAAGTCCACCACTGTTGGTATTATGAATTTTTTTTCGTTATCTTCTCGTATGTATAATAAAAAATAACTATATATGAAATGTATTGTCTTAAGTACGAGTATATCAGTCATCTAGTACCCATAACACAAGCTCAGCTTAGCTTAAGGCTGGATGATGCTGATGCCGTGTGGTTTGTCCAGCTTTACCTATTTATTTACCTATGCTCTTGCAAATTGACCCAATTGTATCTATAGTACGTACTGATAATTGAATTCAATTAACTCGATTTAGTACCTGTTCAAAGAGCCAATTCAATAAGCCAGTCATTAAAATGTACATTCTCTAACTAGGCATCAATCATCCGAACAAACACACGCCTCTCATTCACATCAGTGTGATAATGTTCAAATATTGATTCACAATGAGCTACAAGTGTTTGTTTTGTTCATTACTATTTGATGCCAATAACGGTTCTCAATATTTGTACTCAAAGCGCAGTTGTACCTACTGTAATAAGTACTTTGATTTATTTCCGAAATCCAATGTTAGGTTATAATTTTATTCTAGAAATCAAGATTGTTTATTATGCTTTCGATTTTATCATCTATAATTTTTTTCCTTTCCAATAGAATAGAATAAACATGATAAACTTTCGCGATTTTTTAACATAAAGTTATTACTTAAATATTAGGTAATCTCTATAAAGTTATTCTGTGATAATTTATATTATGAGAATATTTTATAAAAAAAATTATTTAGTAGGTTTTTCATGTTTTGTCAGTTTGTATGTTTTTTTTTTAAACTATCATGGTTATTAACACTAAAGTCATATAAAATGGGATATTTACCATGATATTAGATAGATTTTGAAACTGTGCCGAAATATTGGATAACTCAAAAATCGAATCATGGTAAATATCCCGTTTTAAATGACTTTAGTTTGTATGTTATTTTTAACCTTCTCAACTATTATATGTATCTATAGTAAACATATCAGAATGATGGAACGTTCGCGTTAACACTTTCAATGCCCACGGACATAATTGGTTATCTTCAAACAGCTCGCTTTCCTTCGTGGGTCACGTCGCGTCGCAGAGGCTGGCAGTGAATGAGTCAAGAACGCATATAAAAATATTCTGTTTACGAAGATTCTCACTCACTGAATACCTGTTGAGGAATCCATCTTCCTGCTTTCTATTGCAAATGCCAGTACTAGTGTGTTCGTAAGAATTTTGTTGGCAATGCAATTTTACACGTCCACAACTATTCACGTTTCATCCCAAAAGGTTACCAATAATTTAAATACTTTCCATCACTTTGCATTGTAAAGGTGAGTGTTCACTTTCTAAGTGCATCTTAGCTTTATCGCGGTTTGATAGGACAATTACATTCAGTAGCTGTGGTTAGGCAAGTCTAGTTGTACTAACAGAATAGCGCGTAGCTAAACAGAAGAGCCAAGTTTCTCCACTTCATCGTTTATAAATATGCACTGTTGTAGGCTACCTTTCGATTCTGCCAGTCTTCTCTGTCCTGCGCTTCTCGAATCCGAGATATGACCCTGAGATATGACGATTTCATCAACCGATATAGGGGACGATCAAATTTCCCTAAATTAAACGATTCAACCTTATCTACTACTAATTTATACCTTTACTATCACACCAATATTAAAAATTTGCGAAATTTTTGATGTTTAGATGGATGGATGTTTGTTACCTACTTCTTCATGCCAAAGCTACTGAACCTTTGCACAGATGTGGCTTTTAGCTTGGAATCAAAAATAGGCTTTTATCCCATAAAAGGGCCCCGTTTTACCCTTTGAGAACCATTCATAAGGAGGGAAGACCTAGACCTTTAATCGTCAGCCGTAAGCCCTCACCACATACGGTAAGATTTTTTTTATCAATATAAATAAGCATAAACTTGCTCAAACTGACTTGTCTCCTTAAAGCTTCTCTTCTGTTTCATCCCATACTGTGCATATCAGCATCTTTGTTTACGTTTGTTTACCGCGAGGTGTGGGAAGTGGTTCAGAAGGTGCGCTTGCGCGTGCATTGTTGACGGCTACCATTCGATTCGACGATGGTAGCCATTTGAAACGGTAGCCGTTACTACCTTCTACTTTCGATTGTTCAGTTATTGGAAATGGTGTTTCATGGTGGGTTTAAATCTTATTCGGCGTGTCTAAATTCTGTTAGTTTACCTATTGTTTTCGGTTTTGTTTTTTACAAACTATCTGTTTTCCGAAAAAATACTTAAGTTTTGCTACCTGTCTGTCCCCTACCTACCAATGATGGTAGATTGGTTTTAGCTTTCTTTGGTTCAGAATTCCAGTGTAAAGAAGGCTTCAGAAAAGTAAGAATTTTAGTGTATATCTTTAATAGCCGGTTAATAATCATATGCCTACCGTTAAAACCTTACCGTACACGACTATCATCTGAATTTTATAGCCTCTCCCATTATTTACCGTTCAACACTTCGCACCGTATCAAATTAATGAGGAAATATTGTGTACACTTTGCGATCTATAGCTGGGCAAAGGCTGTTATCGGAATGGCAACAGATTAGAATAATTAGATACCCAACGGCCCCGTTACAAAGTTACCTTAGTACCTACAATTGAGCAGAGCATCCTTCTGCTCAAGCTTTTTTATTGTCTTCTTCAAAATAATTTACGTTGCCAATTGCAAGTCTAGTAAAAACAATTTAAACTGATCGAAGTCAAGGTCCAAAGCAACTCGGTAATATGAATAGTGGAGCATTTGCCAACATTGTCATAAATAGCATACCTGTCTCAGAACAACATAAAGTGAATACCAACAGGACAATATCCACATTTTAATAGCCAGTATTTTGCACTATTGGTCGCCGAAAATTACAGGCCAATTACCGCAGCCACCTTTTGTCCTGCATTGATGAATTACATTGTTAACCTTGGACAACAACTGCAGTGCAATGCTGCTAACCTATAATTTACAGCACAATGCAGTATGTGACAAAATGTGGAAAATGACCCGAGACATTTTAATGAGTACTTACAGGTATATTTAAAGGGTCATTCCCAAGTGATTCTAGGGGGTAGTCGATAGAAAATTTCATACATCCAGTATGAAAATACAAATAAATGAATGTTGTCTTCTTCATCCTTGCCACAAAATATGCTACTCGTTATAATAAAGGAACTTATTAGAATTTATCAATTCATGAATGAAGCTCCAATAGAACAGCTGCGATCAGCTGATCAGTCGTGCAAGTCATCAGCTGATCGCAGCTGTTTTTGCCGCGTGCCAACAGGCCCTAAGTGCTGCATACCCACTTGCACTTCTTGCTCACAATTGCAGCACGGCAGCTGTTGGCATTCCATTGTCGGCACCTGCCTCTGGTATAAATATCTCAAGAATGTTCTTACCAGCGTGCCTTGGTGGTCTGATGATGTGCTTTTTGTGCTCGTTAGACGCGCGTACGTCGAAGAAATTGATGGGAAGGCAGTTCATTATGAGATCACTAATCTGTATCTTTCTAATGCGTTATATCATAGATTTTGAAAAGCTTGACTGGCACGAAAGCTAGCCGCGTCCTATGTGTAGAATATTTTCAAGTAGGAAGTAGGTAGAACAAAATGCACGTTCAGATACCAATATTTAGTAAGTGGCTAATAACTTTTTTCATATAGGCCCAAGCTCGTACGTAATTTCAATTTATAACCAATTTGGAAATGTTCTATCGTCCAGAGACCTTTCTCCAAATGCCAACCATTCGGAGTTAATTAAAAGCTTAATTCAGTTACATTGCTATCAAGCTATCTGTTATTCGCAGACTGGCCCAATCCGTTTATGGAGTCCAATTAGCTGGTGGCCCTTATTGGTTGCTAGGGGCTTTATACTCCCACATGTACCGTTAGCTTGGACAAGTGGTGTGTTACGTTGTGTGATGTTTTTTTGTAAGGATTTCCTATTCCTATTTTTATCACCGTAGCGAGGTATGTTTTTAACAACCAATATAATCACTTCATTTACCTAGCCTCGCTCAGCGCAGCTCTGGTGGAATCGGCTCCGCGGAGCGAGGTTTTTGTATTTACAAGACAATACAAGGGAAAGATGTGTGCGAGGGATGTGTTGTGAGGAATATTTTGCGATAGATTTTGTCATCATTATGTCAATCGTGGCCCTATCCTACCCTTGCTCGCTTATCTGAAAAGAGCCCGCAACGCATCCTCGCATCGCTTAGCTACTTCGCACATCTCTGGTTGAAACGCCGCTTGCACTGAATAAAGCGCCGTATTCTACCTATGTAGTATATATGTATGTATAATGCTGTCTGCCCATCTCACTACTGATCTCCAGAAACTTCATAGCCCGTCCTTGGCGACTAATCAGTTGATGCTTTCCTGCTTTTCCAAAAGCGGAATTGATCACGTTTCAGCTATTCCTGGCATTTTGTTTTTATGGTTTACAGTTAATTGATGGACCATCACAACCTATTGCCACCTATCATCCAATCGTATGTTAATTAGCTAACACATACGTACCTATATAGGCTTAGCTCGCGCCGCGACGCCGTCTCCTTTCCCGTCTAATTACACTTTCCTTCCGCGAGCCTGTCAATTAACAATTACAAGTGTTACGGTAAGCATTCCTCCGCTAACCATACCGTTATCGACTATTGAGTGCTGATCGACGAGACGTGATTGCTCATTGATGTTTCCTTGAAGGGTAGCCCTGCGAAAATGTTGATACTGATACCATTCATGTGTAAGTCTTACGAGTATATAGAACAAATCAAAATTCATTCATTCTCGCAGGGTTACTCAAGTGCTTTGAGAGCCCGGTCTTTAAAATCATTTGTAAGAGAAGATAAATCTTTAAAAAAGTAAAATACAAGGGCCTATATTATAACAGTTTGCTTCAGTCTTCAATCTGTGCTTGAGTAACGATTTTGTGTGGCATATAAGCATTATCTACTCAAGCATATATTGATGACTGAGCAAGCTTTCTTAATACGGGTCTAGGTTTCAGTTTAAATACTTACTGTTCAGGAAATCGGACGTAGTAAGATTGTCCAAACGATCTTTATCTCATATTTCCGTTAAAAACATAACTAACGATATTTTTTTTGTTTCAGGTTGGTAAACATACCTAGTTATGCGTCCATTGGGAATAGAATTTATGTAAGTTAAACACAATAATTTTGATGATACAATGGCTGACAATTTTCACTTTTCATAATCTTGAGTAATCGGATTTATTTTTACAAATGTTTATTTAACTTGCCCTGTTAGTATGTGCATAGATAAAGGAAACTATAAACTATAATATATTAAACAATATTTTAATTTTTCGTCCATGGTATGTGTGAGAGAATGTGTAACTGAATTTCAGACCAGTTATCCTCAACCGATTGAGTTGAAATAAGGCATACCTATGTATGTTCGATAACGCAATGCCATAGTACCATCATGCTGGTTTGATGATGGCGACAGAAGGTGGCCATAGAAACTCCTAAACGAAACTCCATAACCCCGTCAAGTTTGTGTTCGTTGGATTTGTCTTCCCAACACTTTGATCCTAGATCATTATAAAAGACTGCTTAAAAAAAGTTTTTTATCATATTAAAATTTTATTTACTAGCGGACCGTCCCGGCTTTGCCCGGGTGGTCATTTGCTTCAGGCAATTTTTAAATTTTTTCTCTTTTTTCTCTCCGTAAGAACTATCCTCGTACTTCAAGGAATATTCTAAAAAAAGAATTAGTGAAATCGGTTCAGCTGCTCTCGAGATTTGCGCTTAGCAACACATTCAGCGATTCATTTTTATATTATAGATTGTGTGATCAAATCGTCGCGTCCCGTCGTCTTCTAAAATATTACATACATAAATACCTACATAGCTTTAACACTTGCATTGCCCATGATGTACATACCTATCTACGGCTTTATAGCGAAGATATTTATGAGGATCAATGTATACTGGGCGGGCAGTAAATAACATAAACTTAGCTAGATCCAAGGCTTTGTAGCACCCGTTTATTTTGCTGTACATTTTCGAGAAACTGACCGAACGATAGGCGTACACGTTAAATAATCTCTAACCATTATACCCTGGCGCAAATCCTTCCCTCGAGCCTGGATATTAGTCCTGACTAAGTTCTGCTGGTGTTTTAGTGGAGAATTTACAATAATTAACGGTTGTGCAGAGTAGCACAGTCTATAATTATGAGTACTAAATTAACGGGTATTTATAGCGTTTCTTTACCTATTCCCTAGTCAAAGAAGGTATAAGTAAAGTAAAGTAAAAAATCATTTATTTCTTTAGGCTTACAGTATAAGCACTTAGACAAGTCATATTTTATATATAAATTATTATCAAATAAAATTATTTTACTGTTCACTTCAATTTTTTGTCCACTAGTGGAAGAGAAAGAATAGGCGCGTAGACTGTCTTCGTAAAAATTGCAGAACAATGTTAATTTTGAAGACTGATTTATTTATTTATTTAAGAAGATATGAGTTTACAGTGATTTAGTTCTAGTGGACGTGGAGGAAAACCAACAATATTCAGCTTTGTTTGTTGTAGATCGTATCAACATTTACGTAAGCAAGCTTCCTAACATCTTACCATAGGATTAAATCGAATTGGCAGCTAGAGCCAATAAATTTCTTTCCGGCCCTAGTGGGGGCACAGAGAGGGGCCTCGAGGCTTGGCCTCATTACCCCGGCGTCAACTCGAGGGGTGACGACCCCTCGGTCCTTGGGTTTTGTGGGTGTTGGTGTCCCACAAAAGCTAGAGCCTGTTTTTACTAAATTTTAATTTATAGTTACAAAATTTTATGAAATTCTCATTAAATTTTGTAATTAAATGCTAAAGGCTTTTGCAAAAACACTAGTAGCATAATAATATTATACAAAACAAACGAATTTACAATTTGCATACTAGATAAGCAAATAAAACGTAGTAAAATTATTGGACCAGAAAATATTGCGCTTAGCGACTGATAACCTCACACATTAACGTTAATAACTTACGTTATAACGTAAGCAACGCAAGGTGATCACTTTCGTAACGTACTCGTAACACATTGTAAACACATTCTTATTAACGCTTTTACTTCTATGAAAATAGTTTCGTGGAAACTCGTTCTATTTGAAACAGTGCTTCCTCTATTAGAATGGTTGTATATCTGAGACAATAGTAGTGTGAGACTGTTATTGTTAGTAGTAAGTTTTTTTTAACCGGCTTTGAAAAAAAGAGGATGTTTTATATTCCGTACGTGTGTTTTTTATTACGTATCTTCATTGTGGACCGATTTGCATGATACAGCAATAAGAATAAGAATACGGATGATAAAAAGATGATTAATTTGAGATAATTGAAATTAGTGTCTATTTGCCCCGCGAATCTTCAAAAATAGTATAAATATTAAGGATTTCGAAGTCCGTTTTAAAGAATCTCAAAACACCCAAATTATTTCAACATCTCAATCTTACGTTAAATATTTTAAGTAATAAAATTATGTCAAAGTTAATAATTATATCAAAAAGCTACTCAGTAAACGAGCCCCAAAATCTTGTGGGGATCACTCAGCAGTAACGAAAAACAGTGTTTTAGATGGAATACGGTTATATAGATTAACTTCATTAAAATCACACAAAAAATTAACGATCCTTAATGCCCCTTAAACTTACAGGAACCTTAAAGCGCCATGGTTATTAATCTACAAAATGCCATAGACGAAAAATAAGTAAAAAATTCTTAGAAACTACCCGTATCAAATTAAATTACACCTATACGATAGAAATTATGGCGTGGGAATCGTATTTCTTATTGTGAAGCGACCATGACCACGATTCAGCCTTTGGATCATTAATTACTTAGTTTGGACACCTTTTATTGGGAGAAAATAGTTTTGCTCGCAAAAATAAAACTCAAATTGGTTTATGACATCGGCTTTCTTTTTGATCTCTCGCAAAAACAAGCTGTGGGATTTTGAAATTAGATAATCAGAAAGGATCTCTATTGAATTTGACAGTTTTTTACCTGGTCAGTCCAATTCGATTAGGAGTCCAATTTTCCTTTGAAATGATATAATTTAGGATCCAACATCATTGCTTGATTCTTTGTGATCGAGCTTAATGTATCTTCTAAACCAACAGCTTACCTACACTACAGTAACGTGTTACATAACCTCAATTATGACCGATGGGTAGGTTTCAGATCAGTTTTAAGCGATAAGACCAACAATCGTTACTTTTTTTGTATGTTTTGTAAATTTTATCTTTGCGTTACGTGGGCTTTGTACAATTATGATGCTGTAATCTAAGTACCACATTCGACATCTCTTGAGCACTCCATTGCTCGGTCTTGGTCTCTTCAAGACAAGAGTGAATCACGAAGGTCTAGAAGATACCGATCTTCTAGACCGTGATACATCGTGATACGACGTCGGCCACGTCGGTCGTCACTTACGTCTCAAAGGTTTATTGACTATTAAAACTTATAATAAATTTTGCAATGCTAAATCCAGCTGTTAGATACTGTTGCAATGTATGTTCCTACTTTTGAAAAAAGTCTATTAAGTATGATCAAGTAACTGTGCTTAAAAATGTGCATATAAATAATTATTACGTTTTCTACATGTCTGGGTGACTGGCCTGTTAATTTTGATTGGCATTTCCAGTTTAATGGTGCTCATTTATAATTGATTCGCCGAGATTTGCATAAAGAGGTGTTAGGTTTTTGCACATTTTAGGAAGGCTGACAGGTTGATGTATGGTTTTATGACCTGCCGATTATTAAAATATAGCGCGTGTGGTGTGAGCGTAAATATAACCCATTTCTTCACTCACGCTCTCGTGTGTTATAGGATCTATGGGTCCAATCCCTAAGACTACCTTACAAACAAAAAGTGGATAAAATTACGTATAATATTAGTTCAAAAAGTAGGTAAAGATGTTACTAGTAAGGTTCGCTTAACATAGCTATTTGGAAACGACTGTTAGGCACTCAAACAGAACGAAACATTTCAATTTATGTGGATTTGACATTCCTGCAGTTTATGCATGCTTAAGTTAAAACCGATTTACTTGCTACTAGCTACTTCATACTTATTTAACAGGAACTGCATACATTACCTCTCGAACTTGGCGCTTCATTTTGGCCGTATTCCAGCTGTCACTTTGTGCCGCACATTTGATTGCAGCTACGTGCCTCGTGTTACCTTTATTGTTTTACTGCAGTGTTGTTTACCCTGTACCAGAAAATGTTTCAATGCAGTGCTTTTTCTTTATGACACAGGTCCAATATATTTGTTTGTTACCTTGATATTGTTTTTGAATATAAGTCTGATATTCACCAGTTTGTCGAGTAACATTAGAATGTCATAATCATTATCCGATAGATCTTTATCTTGTTTGGTCTTTTTTGATGATATCTCGTCTATTTTCGGGACATATTATCTAGATATTTCATACATAATTCATGAGATATGAATATTTCTCAATACCTAAGTGACTATCAACAATTGTATAGAAACTTTTCAATACCTAACGATATGTTTTCTAAAGCCTGTGTACCTGAATATCACAACACAAGCTAGCTGAGATTGATTTCCATGTTTCTCACACTTAAGTCCATGTTGGAAGGTGCGACAGGCCCGTGATGCTCTCACCTCAGGCATCCAAGAGGCATCTGATGAACTAGGTCAGTTGGTCAGCACCTCTGTCCGTTTAATTCTATCTGCGCCGGAGTAGGAAGGAAGTAAGGAATTCGCGGAGAAATCGCCTTTTTCTGCGGCATAAGAGAGATTAAAGGCAATTATTGGGTAGTTTGGTTAAGTGGTAGGCTTTCGTTAGCATTGCTCTTGATCAATTCCTATTAAAGTTGTAATTTGTTCCAAAAAGGATCGATATGCTAGAGCGCCTTCGACATTTTCTGCATGTTTTGCTGAATTTTTGATTGCTTTCGGTGATACCTTATTCTCTTAGCTATGAGTTAGTTTTAATTATAAAAAAGTAAGTAAGTAGACACTTACGAGACAGGGCATCAGTTAATCTGTAGCAAGTTCATTTCATACCGAGAAGAATGCTACGTTAAACTGTGTACCGTTTGTTGCGACCTCTCAAACACGATAGCAGGAAGCAACAGTAA
Organism: Eupithecia dodoneata; assembly: GCA_947044415.1. Taxonomy (NCBI): domain Eukaryota; kingdom Metazoa; phylum Arthropoda; class Insecta; order Lepidoptera; family Geometridae; genus Eupithecia; species Eupithecia dodoneata. The sequence goes on along the minus strand of OX345658.1, from coordinate 11,925,124 downwards.
CGCCACTGATGGTGTAGCAGTAGCTATAGAACTTATGTAATCTGGTGTGTGTATGTAATCATCGTAAGGCTTTATTATAGCTTCTGTTTGTGTTTTATCAAGTCAGGTGCATTTTGCTGTTATATTTATTAGGAGAAGTCAAAACCTGTTTGGCAGTTTACTGTAATATTGTCCTTTTGTTCGTGTGTTGTGTATTTTGAGACTCAAGCAAAGTTGCCCCGAGATCAAAATTGAAGGTTACATTAGCTTTTAGTATTAACCCGCGAGCACTCGCGCTATGAGCATTTTGCTCACAGTAAATTTAAAACACGCGCCATTTTGTCAAAATTATTCGTACGTACATCGTTCATTTGGTAGCTGAGTTTTGTTCCGTCCCCCACCCCTGTATGCAGTTCACTTCGCACCAGTGTGCGCCAGTCACTTGGACGAGGTGGTTTGTTGCGCCGTATACCATCAGGCGGCGTTTTGCTCATCGCGCGGGTATCGACGTAAGTACTTTTTTTTACTCATGATTTAATATTTTTTCATGTTAGCGACAGTTTTACTGCTACTTTTATGTAATATTATGATTTTACATTACTGAAATAGTAATCTATTATGTGTTTCTATTATAGATGGATCGTGATCGAAGGGACGAACATGTTTTGGCATGGTTGATGGAGAAAGATTTAGAATCATCACGCGCAGAGACTACTTGAAACAACTAGCTCTTCAACTAACACAGCCACATATCCAAAGAAGAAGCACCTTCCAAAATATTTCATATCCTCTTCAGCAAGTGATGAAACGTTTTGTACCAGAATCTGAGTTACCAGAAGAAGAAAAACCAAGTGGTATCTGCGCGGTTTGACGCAAAAATCGCAAGACCAAAAAGAGCTGCATTTACTGTCAAAAAATTTTATGTACCGTGCATAGTCGTACACTATGTGATATGTGTAAAGCTCGCGTATATGACGAAGATTAGTTATTCATACTTAGTTTAAAAGTTTTTCTTGAAAAGTTTTTTTTTTTTTCGTTTTTTCCCTAAGACTGCCTTACAAGACTGGCAAATTAGTTCTTATGATTGTTCATTAAAATAAAAAAGATTAATATAGTTAACTTTTTGAATATATATTTTGTAGAATAAATAATGTGTATTTTATTTAATAAAATATTTTTTTATTCATATTTTTTGGTCAAACTTGCATTTATTGACATTCATAAACGTGAGCAAAATGCTCTACACGCGAGTGCTGATGTAATTTCTTGAGGCGCGAGTACTGGCGGGTTAAACATTTTACCAATGACACATGTAAATAACACATTTTACCAATGTATACATTACTTTGAACGGACACAACAGCGCTGAGGATACGTGTGATTGATAATGATAACCGATTACTATATGCCTAATGCTGAATTCGAACATTTGGTATAAATTCATGTCTAAGTCATGTAGGGCAAAGGGTTAAAACGTTTGCCATGTGATCAATTAAAACAATCGGTTCTGTCTGACTGTGTATATGGCTGAATCAGATCCATGCATTCCCCTGCAAGTGTGCCGCGGAAACAATGTCAATAACCTATGACATCGCATGTTTTGCATGGTACCATGGTTTTGTTTTCACTATCGATTTTATTTCTCTTTGGATCATCATCATCATCATCATCATCAGCCTATAGCAGTCCACTGCTGGACATAGGCCTCCCCCCAATGAGCGCCATATCTCTTTGGATAGCTTACCTAATGGATACAGGACATTTTATTGAGCCCCTTTATTTTTTTTATGAATACAATATTTTCTCTATTATTTTGCATTTGCATTTAGTTTATAGGGTAATATGTTACATTTTTTGTTCACTCACTTTCATTTAATATTTTCCGGTTTTTAATGTACCTTTTGTGAAATATTCTATAAAAGACCATCATGGATGTGTCATCGATGATTTGTAATTTCATGAAATTAGTCAATCTATGTGTTATAAACCTTCCTCGTGAATTGTTTTATCTATTAAAAAAACTCCAACAAAATCCGTTGCGTAGTTTTAAGGATCTAAACAAACATAGGGACAGGCAGACAGCGGGAAGCGACTTTGTTTTATACTATGTAGCGATAAGTTTAAGCAGGGGTCGGAAGGCGCTCCTATCCCCAATGCCATCTGGCCCACATTGTGTCGAGAGCTCAATGAGATGGCTCTCCATGGTAGTGAGCAGTCACAGCCCACTGCATCTCCGAGCCTTGTGCATTTCCTCTGCTATACATGCGTCACGCGATGTACTTGATTTCATTCAATTACTGTGTCAATGGTTCATTCGCTTTTGTTTACATGTGCATATGGGCATTGCCCCCATTTTTTTATTTTTCTTTGGGTGGCTTAGGTGTTACTGCCACCATAATTGATATTGTGATCGCCACTTTATTCGTTCAGCCCCGAATACCCCCATGAGATAAAAGCCAATAAAGCACTTATCAGGGGGAGGCCTGCGTCCAGCAGTGCACCAATATAATTAAGACTAGCTGTTCCACGCGGTTTCACCCATGTTAAACTCGAATTTCATTTTATTAGGTGGTTTTTACACCTTGGGTTACATTATTGGAGTTTTAGTAAGGATCCTTTACTTTTTTGAAAATATAATATAGCCTATGTTCACCGGGGAAATTTTAGCTTCCCAATGGTGAAATAATTTTTCAAATCGGTCCCGTAGTTTCGGAGCCTATTCAATACAAACAAGTAAATAAACAAACAAAAAATCAAACCTCTTTATAATATTAGTATAGATATAGATGTTGAAGTACATGTGCAATGACACACCTGGTATAAATTTGTGATGGTTAGTTTATCAATACAGTTTCAGCATCAATTAGTAAACCTAGAGTTGGACATTCGGGGAATGAACATTCAGGGAATTGCACGAAATAGACATAGACCGAACCCAGCAAAACGTTAATAAGAGTAGATAGATCATATTATGTGTAGTATTATGTACGTAACTCTCTATTTCGTTCTCGTCTTTATTTTCATACACAGTCATATTCATATCTTTTGTTACACCCATACTATTAAAGTTGCCTTCACTTTCTACTTTAATGTTATCATTAAATCCACAGAGAATTCGCGCATAATCAAATAAATGTTCAAATCAATCACGTATCGACGCCATGACCACGCATAACTCGATCCTGACATTGAAACAAGAAACAAGTGAAATTCTTAGACCTCTCATCTTCATGATGCGTCAATGACGTTACAGCCGAAGCACAAATTCATAGCATACTAGATAGCCTTGAAGCTAGATTATAGGCACGAGACTCAAACTGACTCAAAATAACTTGATAGATAGATAGATTTATTTATTAATACAAATAGGTTACATAATTTAGTTAATAGTGCCTTAAAGCCTATGTTAGGTTTGTCTAAGCACTAGTTCTCACTTATCTTAAAAGTAAATTGATAATATCTACTGTAGTTAACGTACGAGCGGACTACAATACTTCACTCAAAGGCTTCGTGGATAAATTAATATCCACTTTACCAAGTTCTTGTTCTAGATTTAGGTTTTTAGTTACCTGATATGATTTTTTCTCTCTTATCACATTAGATTTTACAGTTACTTAAAAGTATAGTAAGTAAGTAAAGTATATATTTTTCCCCATATTCTAACTTCGCCAGTAACTTACCTCTTCCGCTCGCCCGCAAGCAAACTCAATCACTTTCATCTGCCCATTTTTTGTGAGCTTCGTAATGAACAACACAAAAAGATATTTGCATCTATGTGGCACATCTTTTTTATGCCAACACGTTTTGGGCGCCTCGTAAAAATATTTTAAGCTTATTGGTCAGTGATTGCTGTCATCGAGATCATCCGTCATAGTTGTAAGTAGTTACTGCTGGGTTTTGCTAAATTCGGTTTGGTACTCGGCATTTCAGTCCTTGTTTGCATACTTTACTCTTCAAATTCTTAATCATCATTTCAGCATCCCCCGTTGACACTTACAGCTTGGTATACTTAGGCCTCTTCTTGTACCAGCTTTATCTACCCTATGTTATTTTTATCCAGACCAGTCTCCCGACTCTTAGATCGCTTCAGAAATATCTTTACTGTCACGTGATATTTAAATTTAAGGAATTTGAGATTCAATTCGTCTTCACTATAAAACTGCCCACTATCAAGTTAGTAGTGCATTATATATGACCTTTAATTTATTTTTCTTCATTTTACAAAGGTCAGTTTCAAGTATAGCTCTCCCTGGCAAACAACCATTTTTGTAACCTGTTCTCCCGTCATACAGTCTTGGCACCATCAATCATGCGCGAGCGCAGCCTGCCGGTGGATTTTATTACTCATCGAGCCTATTTGCCCTGGGCGGGTTTTTAGCGAGCACGCGGGCACCTTTGGTAATTGGACTACTGTGCTTTAAAGTGCAGATTTTTGCAGAGAGGTCATGGGCAAGTTGTATTTTGAATCATTCCTGGCGGTGGCTGGATAAATAATAAAAAGTTATAATAATTATGAGCTAAGCTGAGTTGACGATTTAAGTGCAATAGACAATTCAAGGGAGTTTGAATGTGCAGTCATGACATTAAAGGATATGTAGTGGCATAGACCGGTCATTCTTGTAGGTTTTGACTCCAACGACGAATTCATGTTCCGTCTGTACAAATAGTGAAAACAACGAAGCTGTTTTCATTTCAGCTAGAACTTACGGACTACCTTATGTAGTAATTTAAGGCCCAAGAAAATAGTTATCAGGAAATGAGGAACACCAGTAGCTTGATGATACTGGGAATAGTTCTCGTAAGCAATAAATGCTGATGCAGCAATAAAGACCCAGCACTCCCGGAAGCACAGACAGCGAGTTATGCAATCGTCCTATCACAGACATGACTATTGAGTTCCCACCACTTGATATGTAGATAAATACCATTGTGCGGACAGATCTTATTTTTAAACGGGAAAGTTTAATTATCAACGCTAATTTGGAATAAACACCTCCTCTATCTGTATGCAGATACGGTCGAGAATTGCTGGTAATTTTTTTATCGATATAGAAGAAAGCAAACGTAACATTACGAATTCGCTTTGTAAGTGAACTTTCTTCGGCTATTGTGGCTAAATCATGAGGTAATTAATATGGACACGCCTTGGGTGATGGAGGTGGTGTGTGCACACTGGTACAGCTTTACGTTTCGTACAAGGCAAGATCATGATTCTTATAATTAGTATCTTTTGTCCCACGGTTAAAATATCATCCAAATCCTTACAGCAATATTTTTCTTTGACTATGAATAATGATCTTACAAGAGGAAGGATCCTGCCTTAAATTGAATGAATGGTTATTATTAAAAATTATAAAATTTCAGTAACTATGCTGAGAGAGTTTAACCTCTACGTTTTCGACTTCAAACTCCTAGATTACTCAACATTTGCTCAAAATGCACTTTAAATTGGAGCTTCCATTGCATGGCTTTGCAAAGAATTTCTGAACGTTTAACGAATCAACTTCAAAACGATATGCACTTACCCTTAGCTGTCGTGGCTAATTCCTAATTAGAATCGAAAGTGTTGCGATGTCGATTAATAGATACCAAAGGTTACTTGCCAATTCATTGTTGTGCACTGCGGCCAAAGACCTCTTGCCGATATTACAGTGTGCGCCTTAGGCTACACGTGTTTTATTGGGACTCGAAATCTTTGCTTACAACTTAAATGTACTCGTATTGTAGAAACTATTTATTCATCCAGCACATTGCTGCCACAGGAGATGGTGAGATGTGATGTGAGATAGATGATAAAAGTTAAAGCCTTTTGGTTTCAATTATTTCGAGAACAAAATTACTATCGAACCGTCTTCATCGGTCAGGCATTTAAGTAGTCTTAGTCTTCGATTACGTCTGATAATGCTTAAGCCTAATATATAATAAAAAATATAATGTGTTGAGTTTTTTGTGACTGTTATTTACCTATTTTATTCATCTATTCTATATTCGCATCTGCTTTCGATTTACCATGAAACATTCTGATCAGCGCATACGAAAAAGTCGCATACTGCGTACTTGCCAATTAAAATGCTTGCCGGCGGGCATAAAATTCATATTAGATTGCATCTGCGAGACAAGTGAATATAGGGTTATGCAATGGATGGTGGTTTGCGATAATAAATTGTGTACCGATGGACGGATCGTAATTATTACGGGCACGAGGCTGAAACTAAATGAGGTAATGAGTCTAGTTCAGTATAGAGGAAAGGTGTTATAGCTACAATAAGATGCTCGATCGTTATGTCTTGACTAAGTGCTTATTTTGTAAGCCTAAAGAAATAAAGGAGTTTGACTTATCATAATGCAAAATATTAACAATCAGAGCCATAAATTCTCATCGGGATTGGAATCTGTGATGGATTTTTAACGACTTTCAAGGAATCTTTAGGAAATACGGCGGGCAAACGCTCGCGTGGATCAAACCGCCCTCGAAAGAACACCCTTGAGGGCCTTGAGTCGTGTTTTTATTACATTTCTAGTCTAGCTTAGAAAACAGAAAGGCTGAAAGGCTTTTGATTCAGTGATGCCATCTCTTGACAAATTGGTCGAACGAAATCCGTTGCAGTTGCCAACGTATGATCCTGTTATAAATTGTCCAGAATATCTAAATGACCACTAAAGATTTATTTGCCAAATTACCATATTGATTTAGAGCCTTTGTGATTGTAAAATTGATAGAGATTACTTATGGTTTTATGTACAGCTTAGAAAGTGGCGATTTATTGGCTTGCAAAATATCTAAGTCAAAATAAAGGATGTCGTACAGAGGGAGAATTTGTTAGTAACACAATTAGTAGGAATTCTAAGGGTTGATTGATATGTTAGGAATAACTTTTGACTCACTAGGTACTGTACATAGATTGTTCTACATTTTATGGGACTTTTTTTATGATTAATTATCAATAATCGTTATACGATAAAATATACGCACGGGGGGGTCTCATCATCAACCTATGTTAGTCCACAGCTGGAAATAGGCCTCCCCCAATGAGCGCCATAGCGCCATGTCTTCAGCTTGACGCATCCAGCATCTACCTGCAGTCTTTCGCAGGTCCTCATCCCACTTGGTCGAAGGGCGTCCTATACTACGTTTACCGAGTCGTGATCTCCACTCTAGAACACGTTTGCTGTAGTTAGTCTAGGTAGTACCTGCGCAAAAAAAAATCCAAGCTATATTAATTTAGATCTAGTTGTACGAAGTGAACTTTCAAAAAGCATACCATCACCGCCATTAAAATAACACTGATTATTTCGCTGACCTGTTACGAAATTCAGATCACCCGCGGCGGCGGCGCCCGCTCCGGTGTCATCTGACCTTTTGTCAGAGATAGTGCGATAGTTGGTATAAGGAATGTTTCACGATGAAAAGGTTTCAGCACACTTCTACACGTCTTACATTTCTACATTCGGGTGTTTTTAGTATGTTCTGTATACTGTCAAGTTATGTTTTCGTGTTTTCTTTGGTATGTAATTTTCGTGAGCGATTTGTTATTTTATGTACTATAGATATCATTACGTTTTTCATAGCTAAGAACTTTTCACTGAAGATAGATTTAGTCCGTAGTTTTTCTTGAGCATTATTAATATCGATCTATGTAATATAGTTTTTGTATTATGTATATTTAGGCATCTAGTACACATAACACAAGCTTAGCTTAGCTTGGGGCTAGATGATGCTGTGTGGATTGTCAAGCATTATTATATATTATGATGAGTAAAGAAAAACTAGTTGTGTTCTTCGTTAAAACTTGTAGAAACAATAACGATAACTTAATAATTCGTACCACAGGACTTTGGTACACCCTCCCTGCTGCTGTTTTTCTAGTCAATATCAAATTGGGTCTCTTCAAGACAAGAGTGAATAGGTCTTCTAGACCTTGGTGATACATCGTCGGCCACATCTCCCTTTTCCATCACGTGAGATTGTAGTCAAACGAACGTCTCTTGACTATAAAAAAAACCACACGGTAAAACATAGCTTACCGAATATCTTGTATAATGTAGGTATCCTTGTAAGTTCACTTTTAGTGACACAGGCGGTTGCGACAACAGACAAACAGACCAGCTGTTATTTGCATAACGATGTGCATTATACCTTTGTTGCGAAATGTAATCGAGTTATTTTTGTGATTTTTGTTCCGCGAGTTACGGCATCGGAATTTGCGTTCCTCTTTGGCATGAGATTTTGTGACAGACTGATATACAGTCTGATTTACAACGACCCATTTAAATAACAATGGGTCCACCAATCACACTGAATAACCAGAAATTTATTTCGTACAATAAAAAATATAAAAATTGCCTGAAAATTCACACAGCATTATCTAGCCCCAAGCTAAGCATAGCTTGTGTTAGGGGTACCAGATAACTGATATACATAATACTATACATAACACCATCATTATCATCAGCCTATGTTAGTCCACTGCTGGACATAGGCCTCCCCCAATGAGCGCCACAGCGCCCTATCTTACACATACTGTATACTGTATACAAAACATAGATATATTATATTTATTATACATAGAAAACAACCAGAACACCCGAAACAAATGTCTGCAGATCGTACAAACATTTGATCGTACGTATAATTTATTATCTTGTATGATTATCTCAAATGTTGAGCGAAACATAAATGAAGGCTTTAACTGAAACGAGCTGGCCATGTTTACCACATAACGTCGACGAAGACTATGGGCGAAGATCACCAAGGAGTTAGAAGTTTCAACTGATTCGACTGTCAGCAAAATAAGCATAAATTTCCATCAGCTTCCAGAACGTTGTCCTCATAGATAACGTCTGAACGATGCTGTCTATTGACTCGCTCTTAGAGCTCACTACGTATTTTTTGAGCTCGGAATTGACCGTGTTACTTACTTTTAAACCAAATTGTCATTTATAAAAATAAAAAAAAAATAATGCTGGATAATCCAGATCACCTGGAACAAATTAAAAAATATTCAGATCGTACACACAATTGTCTCGAGGCGGGAATCGAACCCGCAACCTACTACGTCGCGGACCGACCTTCACCTGCCGCGCTAGAGAGGTCGTCAAAGTTAATAAATAAGTTGAAAAAATTTAAAAGCATCTTGTGAGCGAAAGTGAATTTGCATAAGAATTATCTTATTAATCGCGTAATTTGTTTGTACGACGGTGTGATCTTGATATGTACGAGAGTAAATTAATAATATCTTTTCGCCTGATGTTACACAACCACGCTCTCTGGTCCTATTTGCCCGTGGGAAATGTCGTGGAAATTAAATATTTTGATGGAATAATTTCGAAGGGCATTGTCCACTAAAGCACTTCTCATCAAATTTTTATTTTATTTTATTTATGAACAAAATCCACAGCTCTTAATTATAAATTAACTTATCTTATAACTATCACTAACAGCCAATAAACGGATTTACATTATTATTATTAAGACAAATAAGGACGACATCACCAAAAGTGCCATTATAGAGGCTAAGAAGAATAGAATAAATAAATAAATGAATAACAACTTAAAGACATATTATAAGAAAAAGAAAAATTTTAGCTTAAAATTTGGCACTCGTGCAAAACAAAATAGGTATCAGGAAATTACCTATAAAAAATGCGTGGCATACGTAATTACGTATTCTTTCTTTATCTTTTTATATTTTCAACAAAGGGTGTTTTAAAGCTGTTAAGATATTGAAAAGCTGTTTTAACTAGAATTAATTTAAGCAGTCTTTAGTTGCTTTTGCATTTGCATTGACTTTGAATCTCTCAAACTCCAAGTTTTCGTAGAGAATGATAACAATAACTATGCATATCAGTGGTTTAGTCGACAACAGCATTTATTATGTTTGATGGACATTGCGGTTTCTTTGTTACGAAAACCATTCACTGCTCACTGTTGTTCTTTTTCAATATTAGTAACGGTGATAGAAGCGCCGAAATTTTCTCACTACGTATACGTACTGATAATTGAAAATGTTCTATAGGCTTACTAAGCACTTAGACAATTGATGAGGGTAGGAAATGTTTTTTTCGGACATGTTGAGTTCTTCCGCTCTTAACAGAACTCCAGAAAGAATCCACATGAGAGACGAAGCATAACTTGGTAAATGACTATGATCGTATTCACCACCTTCGGAATGAGAGTCGGGATCTGTTACTGTACCAAAAATGTCGTTAAATTAGTTAGTTAAAGAAGATAAAGATACATTTTAGTAGTTAGTTCTAGATTAGCGTGGGATAAATGAAAAGACAAGATAAGGGGGGGGGGGGGGGGGACAAGATGGGGGAGGCCTATATCCAGCAGTGGACTAATATAGGCTTGATGATGAAATGAAAAGCGATTCATAAATTCATTGATAAATGTAAGCGGGATAGCTACAAACCTAGTGTGTTAGAATAAACGACAACGTTTCATAAATTCTATTACATTGATAGTTTTAGGAATAATCGTTTCGAGAACAAAACAAAAGGTAAGTTTTTGATGAAATTCAGATAAAAAAATGTAATAAAGAAATGACAAGATCTCGCTTCAATTTTCGAATCCCTTTAGAGCTCGGTGACAGGCCTGTAATTGAATTCTGGCGTGAGAGCCTGGGCTAAACGGGTTTCAGGCATTTTCAGCTTTTTTACAATGTCGTAGCCAAAAAGCTATAGTTATTCTTATTATGTAGATTTTGACTATCACAAAAGTCCGGTCTCTACTGGAATACATAACTTTAATGCTGGCATAAAATTTAAAACAAAATAATAAAAACAAAACACCATTTAATCTCTTCCAACAAGGTCTCATTGTTCACCTAACTCCATTTAACCCGCCTTTATTTACATTCCAAATTTGAATAGACTCACTTTTTTACGTTACTTTTTAACCGGTAAAAACTCTAAGCTGATGAACTGCTTGGTAAAATAAAGCAAGATGGACAAAAACAAGGTGTAAAAAACAATAATAGACAAAGACAAGCGATCTACCGTTTAATTGTCTTTAACGGTTAGTCTGTTGATGGGAGTTTTTCTTAGATGGGAGATGGATCCATTTAATTTTATCCGTGTAAAAAATCAAACGAGCAGTGGAACGGGTATACAAGCCTTTGAACTATGTTTTATACGTACGAAATCAAAAGTAGAGTATCTAATTAAGATTTTTGATACCAAACTTTAGCGATACGAAACCGTTAAAGTTTGGAAGATTCTGCCTGCAGCTGTTTATCCGGCCAGTTTCAAACTGTGTGTCTTGTTAAAACAAGAGTTTTTACAGTTTTTTTAGGTTTCTAGACCTTTGTGTTTTATCGTCAGCCAAATTATCACTTTCGGTGAGATTGTGTACAAACAAAGGTCTTGCTAGGTCGTAGGTACAGAATCAAAAAATATAATATTTAAAACTAAAACCACTATTACGGGTATAGGTATCCTTTTCTAAACGTTCCTTATATTAATTTGTTACGTTCCTTCATTATTTTATTAGTGTGTTGGCAAGTCCAACATTAACACAAATGCGATGGATATAAACTTGCCAAGACACCAATTAAATAAAGAACGTAATGAATATGAATATAAATTAATATGAATATCAAATTCAGATTAGGAACTGTTATGAAACTTGACACCTTTCTCTAAGATCTAAGCTATCGTTGAAGCCACTGTCTGAACGAACTTGGCTATTTTGCACATTTATGTTTTTGATTAGATAGATATCACCCATTTAATACGTATCTTCAGAATAGCCTTGAATAACTGAATATAATGTACAGTCGATAAAGAAAGCGCTTGTGCAAAACAAGGGAGCTTCACCTGTCAAACATCTGCAGAATACATTTGCAGTGTCTCATAAACATTTATGCATTTTACCGTAAATTGACAGGTAGGATAGACACACACAGCTCTTGTCGTTTTGTTGTGGATCAAGGACATATTACCCTTCTTATTATTACAGGTATTCTTACCTATAACTGAGACAGGTGGTTAATAACTTTCAGCGAAGTTTGAAAGAAGACGACGACGGTTGACAACTATTTACTGAATTGTGACAGGAAACGACATTTTGAAACACTTTTATTTATTGGTTGTTATTTTATTGTTTTGTTTAGGATGTAAACAGTTTAATGCATTAACTGTTCAAGTTGAATTATGTAAGAGATTTTTCAACTGTTAAAAGATGCTGAAAATGAAGAGATAAAAAATTTGACAGCCAAGTCCGTTGCGTAATTTTAAAGATCTAAGCATAAATAGGCACAGACGAACAGTAGGTATGTAGTGATAATGTAAAGCAAGTCATGAGTCATGCGCACTACTCTTTACTTCTGCGACTGTACCCACTATGTACACCTCATAGTTACTCGTAAGTTTCCACAATACGTTTCTGAAGTTCCACGCACCGTGTTGTGCTGTTGTCGTGGCCTGTCTTGTTCTGTCGAGTTGTCGAGTTACAGTGGAGTGCTCCAAGTAATAGGAGTATTACAAGAAGAGACACTGGTGATTCAAGATTTTACAAACTATTTTTTTTCTCAGATTTGATCATCATTATTATCATCGTCTGCCTATGTTAGACCACTGCTGGCCATGGGCCTCCTCTAATGAGCGCACTAGCGCCCTGTCTTCCTATCCTAGATTGGATCGATTTTTACGAAATAAATAAGGACTATTCCTTTATAGCTTTTTAGCAGTGTAAATCCAATAAAAAATACACTGATGATTTGTCATTCTGAGTGCCTGGACAGGCGTCTGGTGCTTCATTGAAGCTACTCACATTTCAAACTGACTAGTAAGTATCGTTGTTATCAATCGACAGTAAATCCATGATATTTCTTACCAAACTTACTATGAGTCTTCAAAAATGTAATACTAATCAGATGGACAAACGAATAGTTTCATTACTCTAACCTAATCTATAATTATGATTTCACTATATCATAAGAAGTCTTTGTACACATATTTAGATATTTATTTATTTATGATACAAAATCCACAGCCCTTAATTAATACAAACATGTTAATTGTCAAAACTTACGGCCAAAAATGGATTTACTTTTCAAAACATAAAAGTAATACATAAAAAACTCAATAAATGGTTTCAACGATTACAATTTGGCAATCGATAAGAACTGTTGGTACCTACTAGAATCGCTACCAGCCTGTCAGTTGCACCATGACAGTAGGACACAGAAGCTGTACGATAATTTGCATCAGACTTCTGCCGGCACCCGCGTCCATTCTACCGTCTGCTTATTTAAATGACACTTTCCATTTCCGCTAGGTGGCACTGCTTGCGCAATAGTTTGAATAACCCATGGAAACAAAAGATATGCATGAAGCTGAATTGAATTGTTTCAGAACATATTTACATGACGTATGTATGTCATACGATAGTGCTGTTTCTGAGATCTCGGAGAGAATAGACAAAAGACAGTGTTCTCTATGATCTTGAAGTTGGTACATAATATGTGGTATCTTCTACCTACCTACTAGGCTTATAAAAAATACCCTAGCTAGACAGCGTTGTCAAGGGTATATAGAATAATAGACGAAAATTACATCGCAATCAAAATATACTTACAATTATTAATTCCTAAAGCTTCGATATACCAACAACTTGTATATCAACAAATCTAGGATAGGAAAGGAAAGAAGCAAATGTAAACCATTTGATTCTTCCCTTTTCTATCCTAGATAGAACATTCAAGGGTTTTCATACTCCGATGCCGTAATGATAGTCTCCTCTTTCCATTCAATCATGCTTTGTATAAAACATCAGCTTCCACCGCTGTCGCCAGTTGTCGCTGGTTGTCGCTGCTGAGTTATGCCCTATTGAATATTTAGCAGTCTTCTCTTACCGCTCGTTTGTTTCTGACGGTAGAAGGGGCTTACCGTAATGGTTGGTATGTACCTACTGTTTAGTACAGTGTTTCCAACTTGTGTAATAAAAAAATATTATCACTACACTAATTCAGGTATTTGTTCTGGGTGTTGTGGTCATTTTCTTAGTTTGATTTAAAAAAAAATGTTATATGTTGTATTATGTACATCCTGTTATCTAGAACCCATAACACAAGCTCTGCATAGCTTGGGGCTAGAGAATGCTGTGTGGATTGTCCAGCATTATGTATCTGATCTTGGAGTATAGGTAGATTTTAAAACAGCTATTAATCTGTAATAACGCGTTCACGGGAGTTTAGGTTTTTGAATAATTGTCTTTATACAAGTTTAAGAATATGAAATACGGCAGTATTAGATTTCTAAATAACCATGCAGTAATTCCCTACGTCAAAACAAAGCAAAACAAAATGGACATAATACATACATACATCGATAGCGTAAAGTTTAATAAATCAAGCTCACTAGAGGTTAAACAAATTAGCAAAATGTTTACACTCAAATCACATTGTAGCACAGACCGAAGAAGCCAAGTCGCATTACATAATCGTCATTCTGATAATTGATAGGCTATTGTTCCACTCCGCGTTTGGAAGTGGGTTTAGGTCAGTTCGATTATTGTACGAAAACAGGCTTGTACAGGATGTTCGTGGAACCAATGAACTCGTTCAGGGATAAGGGGGAATCACTGACGCAACAGAATAATGGATATGAATGAACGACTGAGCTTATAGGTACTTGCGAGAATTATAGGTGTGTAGTTGCTATGTTTGAATGTTTGCAGATATAAATATAATAAACGTAGGTGTGCGACTAGGATTATAAATTAGGTTTAAAGAACTTTATTCTCATATAAACACACATGGTTCACTTATAATGAGATACATAAAGAAAAAATTAATCTAAATATTTTAGATTAGTTTCTGCCCGCGGCTTTGCACGCGTTGTTTCTATGGAAACAGTTTAAGGCTTAAGGTTATTTCTATACCATGGGAACTGATTTATGGGATAAAAAGTATGTTTTATTCCGGGCCTGGAACTACCTGTATGCAAAATTTCAGATCGATTGGTAGTTTTTTTTCATTAGAATCTAACATGGCGCTAAAATAACATGACTCAGTTGTAAAAACTATGCGAAATACGTAAACTGACGCAATTGCGACTTATCGAGTTACTAAACCGCCCATCTTGATATTCTCACGCATCAGCGGAATGTCAACATTTGAAATTGAAACCTGAAGGTTCCTGAACTACCTAAGAACTAAAAAACATACCTACTCGTAACTACACACAGTTAAAAAGCATACATGTACAGCTGAATTACGAACTTTTTTTTTATTACGGATGTTGATGAAGTGGCAGTGGGCCGGCCATATCTCGCGATGAACTGACAACCGCTGGGGTAAACGTGGTCTTGAGTGGAGACCGCGATTCAGCAAACGTAGTGTAGGACGCTTTCCGACCAGGTGGGATGACGACCTGCGAAAGACTGCAGGGAGATGCTGGATGCGGCAAGCTGAGGACAGGGCGCTATGGCGCTTATTAGGGGAGGCCTATATCCAGCAGGACTACTATAGGCTGATGATGATGATTATGTTGATGGGTTAACTACGAACCTTATTTGTGTTGGAAGAACACCTACGTTCCATCCTACAACGACTATCTTCCTTTTTGAAGATGAATTATATACATAGGTACGGTCCGCATAATACAGAGTGCAGCCAGTCCAGTAAACAATCTATATTATCACATGGCATTATACCTTATAATGATAAATAACGCAGAAAATGAACAAGCGGAGATAGCAAAACTTCTAACACCCTGTATACTGTAATTTTGGGAGTCAACGAATGACCACAAATCAATTTAATTAGTCACGTCAAGTGGCAAGCGGGGTCGCGATTCGTACAATACTTTGGTAGGCTACTCCTACTTATTTCATTAGCCCAATTGGGAAATACTCTTCTGTCCATATAATTCCCTCTAAGTAACAATAAAGTTGTTTATCTGCAAGAATATCCATGTATGTATGTAGGTAGTTTTTGAAGCTTCTTATTTATTGATTTATACTTTTTGCACGATAAATTATATACAAAACCTATTCTAGAAAATTAATACAAAGGTGAACTTAACCCTAAAAAGAGTTCTCTTCCAGCAAACCTTATTGGGAGAGAGAGATAAAGTGAAGAGAGAAGTGGGTATATGTGCATAAATAAAATTATAAATAGACAGAAGATTAAATTTTAACTTACTTATTAAATATACTACTAAATACTATATATACTGCTAAATTCTTCTTTGGTATCTAAAATCAGAGTATTATTATAAGGTCTGCTAATATTTAAAATATATATTTAAATAAATAATGCAGGACAATTCACGCAGCATCATCTAGCCCAAAGCTAAGCAAAGCTCGTGTTATGGGTACTAGATGACTGATATACATATGTAGATATGCATAGAAAATACCCAGCACACCGGAACAAATAATAACAACATTTGACCCAAGGCGGGAATCGAACCTCCTGCGTCGCAGGCGGACCTTCACTCGCCGCGCGCCGCCGCCGCCAGCTCGGTCGTGAAATTGTTTTGTTTTAGTTCTTCACAACAGTTTCGGCTTCGCCCGCTTGGAAATCTATATGTCAAATAGTCTATAAACCTTCCTCTTGAATCACTCTATCTATTAAAAAACTGCATCAAAATCCGTTGCGAAGCTTTAAAGATCTTAGCATACATAGGGACAGACAGACAGCGGGAAGCGACTTTGATTTATACTATGTAGTGATATGTAGGTAGTAGGTAAAGTTACCAGTTATGAGTTTGCCACTGACGCTAGTATGACATTGTTTTATGTTTCCTTTCATCCCTGGTTTACTTCAAGGTTTACTTCTAGGTCTACCGACATGTGTCTTCGAGGATATCCTGAATAGATAGCT
Source organism: Eupithecia dodoneata (assembly GCA_947044415.1). Taxonomy (NCBI): domain Eukaryota; kingdom Metazoa; phylum Arthropoda; class Insecta; order Lepidoptera; family Geometridae; genus Eupithecia; species Eupithecia dodoneata. Next base: position 11,908,310 of record OX345658.1, on the reverse strand, counting down.
TGTTTACTATGATTGCCTACTGAAGCTTATCGTGGGCGAACATACTCAATAACTCAGTTAGACGTTAGTTTTACGAGCCACTCTCCCATCTGAAAAACCTATTAGTGAGGATAAGACTCCAACGATTTCGATGATAACCTACCTACATCGTCACTTGAATTCAAACTGAATTGAATGTGTGAACTTTCAAATAAAACTCATACACTTAGATAGATAGATTATTATTTTATTGTACCCTTAAAAATAAAACAAACAAAATAAAAAAGTATGTGATAATTTGGCGGTCTTATCGCTCAAGAGAGATCTCTACCAGACAACCGTGAATGGATAGGATCTTTGGATTGATGGGGATCTAATTGCATTATATTAATTTATAAAATATTACATACAAATACGTTCCTACTAAAAAATACATAAACTAAATATACATACTTGTCTTATGTAAATACATACGCTTTTATAAAGGGAAACAAGAGTGTACTCTTGAATATTGGTACTGACTTTGCACGCCTTACTGAGACTGGTAACATGTTCCAAAGTTGTACAGCACGGGCGGTAAATGAGTTGTCGTAAAAGGAACTAAAGTGGACTGGGACTTGCATGAAGCTTGAGAGATTAAAAAGAGCGGAGAGAAAGAGCGTGAGAATGGTGGAGACAAGTGAAACGTTTCCTTGAGATAAGGTGGTGCAGTTATTACCTCAATCAATCGCAAACAGGGTTAATGTCTACCACACGCGTGTTCCTATCGTTACAATATTCTAATTCAAACACCCTGACCCAGAGATGACCAGAAGATAACCCTAGTTATCTGCAGTGCACTGGGTCACTCTCTACCCAAGGATCGGCCTTTCTGACCCTTATACGGAGCAGAGAAAGTACATTTTGTTTTGTTGAGTTATTAGAACTTCATGCGATGGTGAAATACAATTTATTGTACCAAATCCGCAATAGCTCACGGAGTAGATAAAAGCTTACCATGGTTGGATGAATCACCTCGGTCCATGCATGACTGGGTTTGTTTACTCAGAAGCTTAAAATGCAATAGAAGAATTGCAGCACACAGCACAAAGTTTTTTAAACTTTCGCGATATTAATAAAAACCGCATCAAAATCCGTTGAGCATACATAGGGACAGACAGACAGCGAGAAGCAACTTTGTTATAATATACTATGTAGTGATTATTTACCAGGTATTTTTACTTTTTGTTTTATTTTTTCCTGCGTTTCCTTCGAATTACAACGATCGTGGTCACATGACGTCTAAGCGTACTCGGAGTTTGGCTTTACGTATTTTAAAGACAATCCACCCCATTCGATATATGCATTAGATTAGATACATTTTCATAGCTTCAATTTCCTCTCCCGCCTTATCAGCTTTTTGCCATCATCAACGTCACGCGGTGTCACGCAAGCAAAGATAGTCGTAATAAAAAGCTCGCTTTACTGAGCTGAGAAAAGTAAATGTTCCGTATCCGATGCGAGATTGAATATCAATGGCGGTTCGCGTGAGTGAAGATGCTACACTTTCCGGTGATAAAAAAATGCTTGTGAATTAGCTTGGATGAAACTATCCTTATTGTTAATTTAGGTCTAGAAATAAATCTATAGAAAAGTCCGATCTATTCAGTAGTTTTGGCTTGAAGAGGTTAAAACATCCAAACTAATCATTAAAATGTGCAAACTTTTGTAGTAGCGTTTTTGATTGTTCTAAAAAAGAGCTTTCTCGAGAAGCTTTTTTTTCTTGTATCTGCACGTTTTCAGCAATTTTATAAATAAATAAATAAATATAAAACAGTTCTCAATATATAACTTTTTCCCACTTAGCAGGATCCTTTGAAAGATTTCAAAAATCCACCCGCAACTCCACTTGTGTTCCCGCTGTACACCAAAAATACACTCTATCGTAGTACTGGTAGGTATGATTATTGCCTAACTCTATTAAGATAATATTTTTTTCTTTATGGTGTCCAAATCCATGAAACAGCCAAAAGATTGCTCAAGCATCATAAAGGCAGACAATTTCAATGATTCTAGTCCCGCTTGCGTGCGTTTGCGCAAAAATTGCAATTTGCACACAATGCTGATAGATGATCCGCTTGTCCATCCGATGATACAGTGTGGCTGTGTAATTTGCATTGTTTTTGACCATTTTGTAGCTTTGTATTGTAGTTGGTAATTTACGAGAAGAATCGTACGATTTCGTTGCAACTACGTTCTAAGATATTTAATCTTTTCCTCTCTCTTTTCAAGAATTCTATGAATTTCATTAAATTTTCAGATTGCTTAGCTATGAGAAATTCGATTCGGTATATCGGAACTTGATTCTAGACTTTATATGAACTTTACATTATCTGCAGACATTTGTTCCGGGTGTTCTGTTATCTATTTGTATTTAAAAAATATATATCTATGTCATGTATAGGTATTGTATTAAGGATATCAGTCATCAAGGTACCCATAAACACAAGCTCTGCTTAGCTTGGGGCTAGATGATGCTGTGTGGAATGTCCAGCATTATTTATTTATTTCTTTTATCTACGTTCTTTCTATCATGGAAACCTTCTAGATCTTTCTCCAGGAAAGGCCCATACATCGGACTGCCCCTATTACCAACCATCCGCAATGAAGTGTTACAGGAGTGGCTGCATCGGTTAGGCAACGATCACAATAGCTTGCCACGGTGGCTGCTCTGATAGTCATGGTCTGTTGCTCTGGCCAGAGGAAGCTATAGTTCTAATGGTTTGTTTTGGAACAGGGAGCAGTAATGTATGGGGTGAGATTATGAAAGAAATGAGGTGTGCCGATATTATTCATAAGCAGTAGATTAGAGGAACAGCTTTTGTCTTTTGAAACCAATTTTTTCAATGAATTCTGTCGTGGCATAATTAATGAAAGGTCTAGAAAAGTTCATCTGTAGTTAGAATCATCTTGCAAATATTTTTGATAGAACTAGAAACAAACACTTTTCCTATCACTTTTGTTGCTTTCCTCTGGTTTATAAATTAACTACTCGTATATCGCATTACATACTATATTACACTAACTTGATTTACTGTATCTCTCAAGTATTTAATTATAGCACAGAAAGTCTCATGTTCTATTTTACTCGTAGCTTAAGTTACGTTATCTATCGGTTTATCGATTGATCGGTTTTTATTTGTACCATAGACTAAAACTAATAAAATAACAGACTCTGGGTGTGTCACGTGCGATACGCAAGAGTAAACGTAGTACGATAATGGTCTATGACCATTATGCGTACGTGTGTCGGTTCACTGACTTCGGTTACAGTAAGGTTAATCTATTGTTGGCTTTAGATTTAACTTTTCTGGATCATTTCCTTTGCTGAAATTTGCACCGGTTAAACCTTTCTTTCTTAAAGACATCAACGTTCCAATCCTATCTTTAGATGACTGTAGTGCAGACATAGGACGAGTTCTGGTTTAAGTTTGTTTGTAAATAACTAGGTAGTTGATTTATTACCACATTCGTCCTCGGCTTCCTTCAAACGATACATGAATTCAACATAGCCTCTGATAACACCTTATATAAATGTATCCTTTATATACATCCCGGTAATTACCATTTATATTGTATACAAACAAACCTTACAAACTTTACCTCTCTATAACATCATGATGCGTTCACGGTTAACCGTCAGACGCAATAAAAACACGTAAAAGCACTTAGCCATCCATAAATCGTTTATAAAGGTTATATTTCTATTGGTTCCAGATAGTCGTAAACTTGGCGCTGGTGATATATCATGCGCTGGACTACACGCACTCCGAGGACGAAGAGCGGCTCATCTCGCCGGACCTGGAGGGACTTATCACGGAGATGACCTCGTGCGATATACAGACAGGTATGTCGAATGTCTCTGGTAGGCATGTCGAATGATGCAGGTATTCGCCTGATGATATAATATAATGCGATGGATACGCATTGAGTCTTTAGCCTGGCACTTATGTATGATATTTATTTATTTACAAACATGTACATCTATACCATATCATATACCCAGATATATTATGCTACTGTGATGTCGTGTCCTTATACATTTTAGCAAATGAAGAGGATAAAAGACTGTCCGATACGAGGTTCCTCAGCACCATCGAGGTCGATGGTGCGTCTGTGATCAAACTGAGTACTCAAAATACTGACTTGAAATGGTTTACTATAAGGGCATTAAAGTTAAGTTCAAATAACCTTGCGCCGATATGTCAACGCCAAGGAACATATATAGGTTCTTGGTCAACGTATACTGACGATTAATGACTTATGAATGTTTTGATTTTAATCGATTTTTGACGGATTTTTGTTATTTAATTATGAAACAACTCCGTTGTGAAAAAGTACTTCTCCATGAGAAATATTCTAGAAGCGTTTTCTAGCCGTTTCGAATATTTTCCTCAATTCACTCGTATTCAGTTGCTGATCACAAAGCTATTAGCTCAGATCTCGAATACCAACAATGGTTATCGCGACAAAGCCTGCCTGAATGGCTACTGCCACTGTACGTTTAGGTTTCTCCAGTAAACTTTCACCCCATTGTCGACCTTATTGTTGTCACGTCTCGGATCCATTTGCTAAATAGACGTCAAATTGTATTTTTTCAAATTAAGCAAGCTAGAAATATGTCGAAAGGTGCCTTTCGATATATTTCTAGCTTCCGAATAGTTTATTGTTCAAATGTCACAGAATTAGATAATTGCGACCCGCATAATTTGATAATTGCCAAAAAAGTTGCTATTCGAAAAACCATCGAGATAATTTCAAGGTGACGATGTCAACGATCTATTGTGTAGCTTAAAAGCAATTTCGCGAAGTTCAAAGTCATTGCGTGGGAGCAAAAAGCTCAAATCATAATCTTCTTCGACGAGTATCAATTTGTCGTGGATAAATGTTGGTTTTCACAGCGATTTTTCTAAAATAAGTCATATTGTCGCTCACGCTGTTTTTATGATTGGAATCGTGCGTGCAAACTTAAAATGAACACGCTTTGCGTAAATCAAGCCTTACAACTTTGTTGATTGGAAACTGATAACGTTTTCCTATAGGTAAATTGCGTTTGCGGATCATGAAATTGTTAGTATTCAAATGTTGAATGCTCTATTCAAGCGTTTTAATGGAAAATGCTTTCTAAATTGCTCTTCCTAGTATCCATAAATGATCTCCTTCCTAGGATCATAAAAAGCGTAGTCGGCTGTCGCCAGCACGGATTGGTCCATCAAACTTTATTTGAAGTTTCCTGTGTTACCTAGGTAACTACGATTTTAATACTTAATCAAGTTTCCCCAGATAGTGTTTCACTGATTGGTATACTAAACTAATCGAGTGATTTCTACGGTTACTCACATCATTACGATTTTAATTAAATTAATGCCAACACCATTAGCTCTGCAATCTCGGTGGGAACAGATGATGGGAACTTTCTTTCATTACTATGATCTTACGCGTGCAGCGTGTGTCATTGTGGTGCGGGTTTGAATCTAGGTCGGGGATAGTTAAAATTAGTTTGTGGTTTACTGACGTTAGAATCTGCAGGTGAAGTAAATTGACTTATACTACTGATTATTGTAGAAACACATCTCAGTTCTTAAAAAACCAAGAGTGAATTTCAACATCGATGGAATTATTTGGAAAGTTGACAGTATTTGATTGAAGAAAAGATGACGGAATAAGTTAATATGTAAACTACAATAGCGGGAAAAGACATCGGTGTGTTTCCCACCGCATTCCGGAACGGAAAAGGCAATGGGTTTCCGTCTTCTCACACTGTCGGCGAAACTAACAAGTTGGTAATGGGCAGGTCATCTATCATTGGTGAACCGAGCTTTGTGGTGCTGTGGCTAAACATGCAAAAAGGAGATGACTCAAGTGGCGAAGGGATTATTTGTTTTGAAGATGGTAAAACATTTGATGTTATGTTGTCGCCAACAACCAAATTATATCTGCATCCTCGAGTCTGATGCCTACAAGATCCAAATGAAAAAAATATCATTCAATACACCTTATTTCTTATTTGATAATAATTAAAAGCATAAAATTTTCAAGAAATAATTATTTTTTAATTTGAATCCCACAACCTATGGAATTTCAGTTAAATATGGGGTCAAGGTTTATCAAAAATTTTATTGGCCAGCCATGTTATGACATGTCATGTCATAGCATTGCTTAGATTTATGACGAGATACCACAAAAACAACAGCAAAGATAGGTTTATCAAATATATTAAGGCAACTCGTATGATAACATAAGATTAGCCTTAAGCTTATGTAACACCTATAATGTTAAGTCACGTAATATCTGCGTAGGTAAGGTATTTTAAATTATAGATAAAATGACAATAAGCCTCGTTATGGCCCACTATCTAGCAGGGAAGGTGTTGAGAGAATCGAATTTGCATTCAAGTCAGGCAGTATTACTAAGTGGTTGTTTATTTTCACTTTCTAGAAACATTGTCGTTTTCCCATGACCATGTTCTGTACAGGAAGGTTGCATATCAGTAACATGTGTTTCCTTAAACTTCCGTATTTTATACGTCGAGTTGGAAACCTTCAGCGTTTGATGTCAATCTTTTCTTTGTCTGTTAAGCAACGTATATCGTTAATGTGGTTGTGTAGCTTAACTACTACATCACTACATAGTATAAAACAAAGTCGCTTCAGTATAAAAAATACTTTTAACATGTAATCCTTCTTACTGTAATACCGAGATATTCCTTGCATCTTTTCATCGTTATCATATAGCTGTATGCACCTCTGTCATGAAGGTTACTCCAATGTGCCGTTATCTCGCACGAGATATTACAAGTTGTCCAATTCACAAAGCGACGAGACAATTCGTTCCGGCTGTCTTTCACCCTCTCCAACTCTCACGGGCGCGCTCAATCTAAATTAACTTGTCATATTCCGCTTTTCCTGAGAGAAGGCTGTTTGTATGGGGTTCAGTGTGCGCTATACTTGTAGCTTTTAAAAGCACCAAAATGATATCAATATTGCTGGATGCCTCAGCAACGACGAAACAGCTGCCCACGTAATCCTGGAATGCGAGGGAGTATTAGCACAACGCATAGAAATCCTCAACTTGCCGAGGTCGCTCCGCGAAGCCTATGAAGACCCCAGGAAGATTCTGCGCTTCTGGACGGAGCTAGGCTGGCTATGCTAGCAAAATACGTATAAAGGACCAACTGGAGTCCAAATGCGGATAAAGGAGTACCCCCCACCTGAACCTGAACCTGATATCAATATTTTATAGCAGTACAGGCTGTAGCCTGCACTGCTATAAAATTGATAAAATACACTCGAGAGCATAGAAATCGCACCCCCCCCCCCCATATTTTCATTTTGACCCTATTTTTTTAATTAAAGTTGTTTTTAATGTAACTTAAATAAAATTAAAGTACACACTGTTAGCTTCCTAGAAACCCATAATGTCTAGCTTTGACCTTCGAAACCTTTACAGTAGCAACATAACAATATAATGACCCTATCAGCTCGTTTCAGGTAAATCGGTTTGTGCGATTTTAAAGAGATGGTATCACAGTAGTTATTAAACATGAGTATTCTGGTAGGACTTATCACGCAGGTTATGAGAAAAGCTGGAGTATAAAAACAAACATTTGAAAGAATATAATAAGTCGTTCTAGAAATCTTCTATGGATATTTAGTTTGTAGAAAAAGAGTCTCATTGTTCGATGCGTCGGCTAGCCACAAATATGTTAGCATCTTAATTTGCTACCTTACCTATTAAATCTTACAGTTGCGCGCTTACCACTTCCTCGATTTGAGTATAGGAGTTTTCCTGCAGCTATCTGGATGGATTTATTACATTTTAATCGCTCGGCAAGCATACCGTTCAAGATTGCTCGTAATTTGATTCGCCGACGGCGGAGAATCGACTGTTAAATTATTTATCGTCAAGAGGAAGTTTATTTCCTACTGTACCTAACAATCGTCACAACTTAGCTTAGCTAGATGATACTGGATTGTCCAGCATTATTTATTAAATATCAAGACATGAAGGAAGCAAGTCCTCCACAAAATAATTATACATTATCATATTAAAACAAATTATGTAATTTTATCTAACAAACATGAAGTTTGACGACCGATGTGGCGCGGTGGGCGAAGGTCTGCCTGCGACGCAGGAGGTTGCGGGTTCGATTCCCGCCTCGGAACAAATGTGTGTACGATCTGCAGATATTTATTCCGGGTGTTCTGATCATTTTTCTATGTATAATAAAAAATATCTATCTATGTAATGTATTGTATTATATATATCAGTTATCTAGTAACCATAACACAAGCTCTGCTTACCATGGGGCAAGATAATGCTGTGTGAATTGTCCAGCATTATTTAATATTTTATTTATTTATTTAGTTACTTGAACAAGAGTCTGACATTATTTTCTTCCATAATTTTTAGTTATTATTATTTATCTTTTAACTTTAGTAACTTATTTTCATCTCTTAAAAAAAGACTCCAGCCCATCCCAGAAGAACGCAAAGAAATAAAACTTCGACAGATATCGAATAGCCTCATAGTAGGGCGGCTATCGTAAATCTCTGCGATTCCAATCATGAAGTTCAGGGCCACTCCATTTCGTTTGACCATAATCGTGCAATCGTGGACGAGGGTCCATCGAAAGTATCGAGAGGCACCGGTCAGTGGGTCACATCATTCGCATCCGACAGGTGAATAGGAATAACAATGGAGGTCGCGATGCACTGAGAAGTAGTTCCTATTGTTTGGAGATTTCCGTACATTTAGGGAGCGCTGAAGTTATCATCTCCATCTGACGGTCGGTGATCGATTCGAGTTTTATCTAGATCAATGTTTGGGGCACTTTCTTTTTCTCGTTTTACTTTGCTTTTATCGTATTTGAGCACTTTTGATAGCAAGGAAAGGTCGTCACGTGATTCAAGATTACTGTCTTTTTTGTAGTTATAATGGATTATGTTGTGTTATTTGTCATACATAGGTAGGTCCGTATAAATTAAATTATAAATTAAGTATATACCATAACCAAAAGCTTTCAATACGAGCATAACAAATTGTAAATCAGTTTCAACTGTAGAGATCACATTTCCTGTTAGCGACAGGTATTTTCAGCTTAAACAACCGTTCTGTAGCAATAATGTTTTATTCCACTTTCACTTAAATTGATTTGAACGCGCGATCATATCGATTCACTTATCGAAATACGTTTTATCGATATTTAATGTGATGTTTAGTGCTCCGGGGCTGGTTGGAATTTGCTTTCATCAGGTTATGATCGGACCTCCCGTAGTTATCACTTTGAACCAAATTTGGTTTACAATTATTTAGAGTTAGATGACCTTTTCCTTCTGAGAGACTTAGTAATATAAAAAACTACATTTTCTTTAGTTTTCCGTGACTATTATTTTTCTGATAGATCTTGTAGTAGAGTCTTATTATATATTTATTTCAATAAATCATCGAAATTATATAATCATCATCATCAGCCTATAGCAGTCCACTGCTGGACATAGGCCTCCCCCAATGAGCGCCATAGCGCCCTGTCTTCAGCTTGCCGCATCCAGCATCTACCTGCAGTCTTTCGCAGGTCGTCATCCCACCTGGTCGGAGGGCGTCCTACACTACGTTTACCGAGTCGTGGTCTCCATTCAAGAACACGTTTGCCCCAGCGGCCGTCGGTAAATTATATAAAACGTCTTTTGAATTTGGTAATTTTGCGTCATTGACATTGAAAGTAATTGACTGTGCCGCTCTCCTACGGTCGTATTCTTAGTATCTGTGATTACTTCATAAAATGACAATATTTTCTGCATCATTAATCACTTTCATTGCCCGCTCTACCAAGAACATTGTCAGGCTAATCTGCCTCCGCCTAAACGATGTTTGCGAAAACCTATAATAATAATCTCAGACTATGGCTTGCCCATAAAACTCTAACGGTTTACTCATTGATTTGTCTTAAAACGTTTGTATGATGAAGTAAACGTCAAATACACATATACCAAAATACGAACAAAAGGATTGAAAAACATCCGCAATGTTTGATTTATATTTGATCAAACTTTATTCAAAAATAAAATAAACGGCTGTTTTATTACCAGTTTAAACTAGTTCCCTACATCTGAGGCCCCATATTTTTCCCAAAATTTATTAGTTCACAAACGTCGACCCACATTAGGAATGTCACATGAATTGGATGATCGTGGGTGGACTTGCAGCACTTCAAACATGCAAAGTTGGTTATTTATGGCATATTGTCTATGATTAGATACTTGCCGGTTTGGGAATGAGATCTTTGGTTTTGGAATTTTGGGTGGTGGTTTACTTTCTGGATGGTGGGAGGACAGGATTGGTTGCACTGTGCACCAATCCTGTCACCTTACATAGCTTGTAAGGCTTTAGGTTGGTCATTGCTCGAAGGTTTGGCATGTTTGCTCAAGAGTACGAATTTAAAGACATACAACTTTTTGGTTTATATTTTAGCTTATAAGTTACAACTGACCGCAGAGGTTTTGTTGTACAAAACGCGTAACCCTGCGTAATTATAGTTGCAGAATTTTTTTGGCAATAGATAACACGAAGACCTTCAGTCAGTATTACATCAAATAGCTGTGTTTATGTACAGCGAGTTTCCTCACAGTGATTTGCAAACAAATAATACTTACTAACTTAACACAGTTGTAAGGCCCTCGTCAAAATTTTATTTTAATTATGAAATTTTAAAATATACCTTACTTTAATATCTACCAGTATGTGGGCTATCAAAATTCACTGGAATCGTTTCAGAGGCAGTAAGGTACCTACTTGATTCGTTAGCCTCTCAGAATTGATCAGAATGTTGTTGAATATTTCTCGAAACTTCTACATAATTACGAGCCAATTATCGGCGCATATATCGTCACAACTGGCCCTTATTTTATGAGCTAACAACCTATAAATTCCACGCAAATTGTACGTTCAATTAACATCCTTAAATGGTTGGCCTTTAGGAAGCAATTTTTGATGGCCCACTTTACAAAAGTGATCCAAAATGTATAAGATCTTGACCTGTTGATATTAAGGTTATGGTCAATCCAATCGGATTTTTTTTGCATGAACACAAAAATCTGTTGAATAAATAAAATTAAAGTCTAATGTATACGTCCCATGCGTGGTCAGTTTTATATGCATAGCATACCTTTATTAGCCTAGATATTTGAATGATTGCTTTACTGGATTTTCTAAAACTCTTGTTATCTGTGTTTTTTCATATCGCCCCTTGAAATGACAGTTGTTTATTTAGCGAAAATTCTAAGCAACAGTTTAGTACTAAATAATAAGTCAAAAATAATTAGCAAAACGGAAGGAACTGTATTCAAATAAGTAGAGATCCTCAAGTCTCAAGTCCCCTTGGAGATGAGAATTGAATGGAACCCTTCAAGTGATTCCCATGGCGCGTGTTGCGTGCGCGCATGGCGTGCGAACTGGCGTGACCGTAAATTAAATAGAAATTATCAACGGTGAAATGGGGGCATTCGTACAAAACTAATAAAGAAAGTGATATTTGTGGCATATTTTGAATGATTTAGGGTTTTTGTGGGTTTCGTCGCATGCGAGGTTTGACAAGGCCTTTAGCTTACACGGTGGTTCTCCACCTATAAAATAAAAGTTTTTTAAAGGTTTGGCTACTATTCTGAAAATATTGCGACAGATTTTTCGTCACTATTGCTGTCAAAATACATAATTGTACATAAAAGTAAAGTAAAGTAAAGTAAAAAATCATTTATTTCTTTAGGCTTACAAAATAAGCACTTAGACAAGTCATATTTCATATATAAATTATTATCAAATAAAATTATTTTACTGTTCACTTCAATTTTATGTCCACTAGTGGAAGAAGTGAAAAGAAACCACTAGCATGTTCATCTCTTATATGTTTAATACATGGTTATTTGCCTAATAAGATCAATAATAAGATCTTTGCCATAGGTAGGTAGGTGATAAGTATAACCATGAAAAAAATCTGTTGACGTACACATCTACAACAGCAATAGAATAAGAGGGTGATGGCATGATTATAATACTAAGTTTATCTACCCTTCCAATAAACTTATTTCTATCTGACTTTACCTAGGTACCTACTTTTTGAAGGGCTCTTCTGTGCTAATTCCAGGTCATGTGACATGTAAATAATTTCAAAAAGCTAAATACATACTACGAATCCTTAGTTGTAAACAGTTTTTTTAATTATCTGCGGGATAAACACTAATCTACTACGACTACACATGGAAATAACATTTAAACGGATACCGAAGACTGATACCAGTTTGATACAATTTATGCCTGTATGACTCTGTCTCTCGTTTATAGTGTACCTACCAGGGGATCATAACTGAGTCACAGTAATCTCAGTTTCGCAACGTTCACAGCGCTTTGTCGTCGGCTGTCTGCCATCAGATTTATCTGACGGGAGAGCGCCCGGCGCCGTTCTCCGACGCCAAATCCTATTAGCCGCTTGCTGCCGGTGTTGTGACAATAAGCAGTGATATTAATGTCGTCTGACAATTGCTTTGTAGTTTGTTGGATTGAGTTTTCACCTATGATACCTGATTGTTATTCTTGGGGTTAAACTGGAGGTTTCCTGTTCCGGTTAAGATGTAGTGAGTAATAGGCGCAACAGATTTAGTTAGTTAAGGCGGTACTCCGAGGCATACTAGCGCCACCACTTATTTTATCTTTATTATTACGAAAAAGAAGAAAATTTCAAAATGTTCGTTGGGCATTTTGTGGTTCCTATTATAAGCTTTTTTCAATGCTTCTGAAATAGTTTTTGACGATTCTGCGACGCAGAAGGTTGCGGGTTCGATTCCCGCCTCGGAACAATTGTGTGTACGATCTGCAGATATTTGTTCCGGGTGTTCTGGTTGTTTTCTATGTATAATAAAAAATATCTATCTATGTAATGTATTGTTTTATGTATATCAGTTATCTAGTACCCATAACACAAGCTCTGCTTACCATGAGGCTAGATAATGCTGTGTGAATTGTCCAGCAATATTTATTTAAAAAAAAAAAGTGACCACCAAACTCTATTTTCGTATATCAGCCTAAACTTTACAAAGTTAAACTATTACAGAGGCTTTAAAAAAACTTATGATAGGTATCACAAACTGCCTAATGATATTATGAACTTTCATTTTTCAACGTAATAATACGAAAAAATAATTGTCGGCGCTAACATGCCCCGTGCTTGTGTGCCTAAAGCAATTTTTCTAAAAAGCTCAATATTGCTGATACTAATAGTTACAGATATTTGGATAATTCTACAACTGTTCTATATAACAAACCAAACCAAATAAAAACAGTTTCAGCGTCAAAACATCATAATAACCAAACTTTTACTTAACAGCATCCAATTTTATTTGGACAATGAAATAAAACGAAAGTCACGCAACAAAATAAATGTAAGTCATCAATCTACATCAGAAACACAAAGGGTCGATCAGGATATTACAACATCCTTCGTAAATGCACCATTGGACCGACCAATTAGGCCAGGATTTAACATCAAGCTGGCTAGGAGTTTTTTCTTACTGGTGCACAATAATGTGTAAAACTTACCCATTATAAATATAAGTTAGTATTAGTACCCACGGACAATAATTTATAAAATTCAAGATGTTATAAAAAATCAAGAGATCTCGAATACATAATAGAAAATCATAGAACATGTTATTTGTTTTTTTCGAGTCAGGCGGTTTAATTCTTATTGCGATAACTCTTACGGTCTCCAACTAATATAAGGAATATATGTATTAATAGACGCTTTTTAATCGACTTCAAAAAAAGGAGGATGTCCTCAATTCGACTGTATTTTTCTTTTGTCGTTCTGTTCTACGTGGTACGTAAAGATCAAAACTTCTACTACTAACTACCTTTTCTGGTTTGATTATTGTTTACAATCAAGTTTTAAACGTATACTTAAAGCTTTTAGATCTCCCGCAAATAGGTATGCGTTTGCGCAAGTCGGTTGGAAATTGCGCGGGCGGCGGCGACAGTGTCAATGTGTAATGGACCGCGCGCGAGTCCTTTGTGTTAGGACCACACGTGTGCTCTGATTGATAGCTAGGTTGATTGATATTGTGTCATCGAGCTTCTGTTTGCTGGTTGGTTTTTTGTATGCCGATTCGGCCGATTCAAATAACATTCTTTTGAGAAAGACCATAAAATAAGTAAATAAATAATGCTGAACTTCCACAGCATCCTAGCTCCAAACTAAATAGAACATGTGTTATGGGTACATAATTGACATTCATAATACATGTAATAGATAGGCATCTTTCATTATGCAAAGAAATACGCAGGACGCCATGAACTGCTGAATCTGCAGATCGTACAGATATTTATCCCAGGCAGGAACTGACCCGCTGCGTCGCAGGCAGACCTTCGCCCGCTGCGGTACAGAGGTTGTCAAATTATCTTATCCAAACTGCTCTACTATCTGAATAATGACAGCTTATATTAAGATAAAAACCCAAAAGACAGTAGGCAGGTATTGTGCCCAGAATGATGCCCGCCTATGACAAATTTATGACAAAGCCAAGTTTTTGACTTTCTGTGAAATCATGCGGGCCTCCTATAAACAGACTTTAGTAAAAATGTTTCTTCATATTTCTTTAACTTATATATTTTATGTTCCAGAAGAAGAAGACGAATGCGGGGCCATATTAGAAGACTCCGTATGCTCAGAAGGAGGCAGGGCGGACACAGACGACGAAGGCATCGAGCGGGACTCCGAGCCGGCGCCGCGGCGGAGGCGGAGACGGAGGCGGTTCATGCTAAGAGACGTTGTTGAGGTAAGCTAGACACTGCCGTAGAAGGTTCTAGAAGGAGGCGAATGCAGGGCGCTATCAGAAGACTTCGTGTGCTTGACATGAGGAGGGTGAGAATAGATTATGATGGCATCGAGTCTGAGCAGGCGCCGCGATTTGTGGAGGCGAAGGCGGTTCATGCTGAGAGACATTGTGGAGGTAAACTAGATAAAGAGGACAATGTCGTAGAAGATTCTAGAAAGAGGTGAATGCAGGGCGCTATCAGAAGACTTCGTGTCCTTGACATGAGGAGGGGGGGGGGGGGGGGGGGAACAGATGATGATGGCATCGAGTCTGAGCAGGCGCCGCGGTGTGTGGAGCACCTCAATAACAAAGATTATTTCAATGTCATTCAACTCCATCAACGAACGAAAGTATTTTCTCTTTCGATATAACAATAAAAATACAAAGTCTCTGATTACATATGAAGTACCACAACTGGCTATTCTGTATCTTGCCTCGATAAGATACCCTTAATTAAAAACCGGAGGGCCATAATAAGGCCACTCATCTTGGGCCTCTTAAATAGCTTGAGCCCATATCTGACAATACTTTCATCCACCTGTACAGCTTTCACTTGTAAATGATCCTTACCCATTCATGGAAGGTGTTCGGGGATATTGCTCGTTGTGTTTACTGTTCGTGTCATATTGTTTGGGTTCTTCATTTTGTAAATTGTTTCGATGACATGGAAGTCCTTTTTGGTTCTTTCAATTTAATTTGCATGTAACATGAGTGTAATTGAATTTTCCATACAAATTGTAAAATAAAAAAAAACTTTATTTAACATTAAGCACACATTGTACAACACTTTAAATATATAACTTAATATATAACTAAGAGAGTAAGTGACTTGTTAGATCTATTACATAATTGCAGATCCTACACTAAGTCGTGAAGACTTGTACTGTAACTGTAATTGAGCTTTACTTTGGTGTTATTTGTGCATATTTCTTTTATTATTTTACACACAATTAACCAACTAAATATACATTTTTACATTAGTAAAATAATAGATAGACAGAGATAGGACACAGGCGAATATGCATAAAAAATATATGCAGCTGAACATAGAGAGGTTATATGTCCTATTTTCGAAGTCGAAGTTACAATTGAACCCTACATGTTTTGTAAAAGTACACAATCATGTAAATTGGGGAGAGATACTATCCACTGCCTTCCTAAATCGTGAGATCCATTTCATCAGTTCACCCACCTAATTTAGAAAGATGTGAAGCAAACTCATCTACACTCTCACCTTTTATGATTATGACATTGCGACACTTGCACTTTACTTTCACTTTATCACTTATTAGGAAGTGATTAGTGGCTCTTATGTTAAGTGAATTGATACTAAGTAGTTATAATTTCTACATGCGACGATACGTGGATTTTTATGGAGCTGATAATTTTTATAGGCTTAGATGAAATATGCTATGGGAATGGTATGCGTGGTGATGCAATGGTTACGCACGGGCAAGTTATGGGCAAGGATGTACTCATGGAGCTTTGACATTGACTAAAGTAAAGTAAAGTAAAAAATCTATTATTTCTTTAGGCTTACAAAATAAGCACTTAGACAAGTCATATTTTATACATTAAATAATTATCAAAAAAAAAAATATTTTACTGTTCACTTAAATTTTTTGTCCACTAGTGGAAGAAGTGAAGAAGAAACGACTGTATGTATTAATTATGTTTTTACTAATAATAATTCACATATATATATTCATCTAGCCCCAAGCTACGCAGATCTTGTGTTATGGTTGCTAGATGACTACTTAATAAATAACATAACATGGTAGATACTCGTAGTTATTTTGTATGGTATACAAACAAAATACCCAGAACACCCGGTACAAATATTTGCAGATCGTACAACATATTTGTCTCAAGGGACTCGAACTCGCAACCACCTGCGTCGCAGGCAGAACTTCGCCTGCCGCGCCCGGTCAACTTACACCTTCCTACCTTTACCATATCTTCCTACTTTGGCAATTGGAATTTTATAAATATATTACACCATTCTTGTTCATAAACTTAATTTCTAAGTCTCTGAATTTCTGCTCTCAGTAGAGTCGCACACAAAACATACTTTAGAAAATATTTTTCCCACTTTCCTCTGAGTGTTATCTTAGAGTGAACTGGGCTAAGTAGGTCAGTGGGGCGTCGTGGTCGGGACCATCAATAATAAAGTGGTGGTTTTATGCTTCCTTGTGTGCGAAGGAGAATTTAAGTGGACGGTATTGGTTTGTGGTGTACCGCCTTGTATAAGCAGGCTTCTTGTTTATGCAGGTTCTTGTGGCCGACACTCAGCAGTTTAAAGATCTTTGGGGTTAAAATAACAGGCAGCTACTTTGAAATAACGGAGCGGTAGATTGATTCTTGTAAGCAAAATAATCGGCTGATTATTATGGGCTTTTCTAATTCAGATATTCTCTGTTGAATCAAATAAAGTGTATATACGGCATAAGTAAATACAGTACATAATTCACGATTGAATTGAATAAATATAAAAAGGGATAGATCAATTAAAGGAAATATCAGCTTTAATCGACACAAAAGCTCTTCAAGCTCACACTCAACTCATTGCCATCTGAGCAGACAATGAGACAATAACACTCGAAAGGTATTGCGAAAGTGGTCGTGCTTACCCCAGCCTCCTTCGCCTTGACACGACACGTGAATCATATCCCGAGAGACTCGGACAATACAGTCCCTGGTTCTATTGTTTTAACGAACTGCGTATTTGCTAGTAATGTTCTAGATAAATTAATAATGCTGGACAATCGAAACAGTATCATCTAGCTTCTAGCTAAGCAGAGCCTTTGTTATGGGTATTAGATGACCGATACATTATGTACTTTTTATATAATACATACTAGCTGCGCCCCGCGGCTTCGCCCCCGTGGAAATCCATATGTCCAAATGGTTAAAATTAAATGATAAAAAGTCATTTTTTATCATTTAATTTTTGGTAAAGATCCTATGTTAGACTCCTGGTTCTAAGCTACCTCTCCACCAATTTTTAGCTAAATCGGTTCAGCCGTTCTCGAGTTATAAGTGTTGTAACAAACACGACTTTCTTTTATATATATAGATATACAGAGTGATTTTTTTAAATGGGACAGTATGGGGAAATCCGAATCTAAAGGAGATAGAGGAAAAGTGTCTAAGGAGACATTAGGTGTTTTTTTATGTAAACAAATTTGGCTCGTTCAAATTTGTGGTCAAGCGTGAGTTGTTCTTAAAAAATGATAAAGTTGGTCAATTTTTTTTTGACGCGGATCGACTCTGTTTCATGTAAGGATTATTTCATTGTTTGGAAAGAAAAAAATCTGAACAGCAGAAGTTGGTCAAATTTAATGAAAACTAATCTTCATACAGTTGCAGTATTCGCCTTTTAATATTGTTACAAGTGCCTAGGCGTGTAAAAAAATATTTAAAATTATTCCATTTTTAAATTTTGATAATCGATAAGAGCTCCAGATGATTCAAGAGAAGAACATTTTTTTTAATCTTCGTAAACATCATGGCAACCGATAGTCTTGAAATTATAAAAAAAAGAATTCAAAGGAACGTAAGTTATTTCTGCAGCTGTGATTTTGTTTCCAATCAGTTCATGCTTGTAATTTTATTCATCATGGCGTTAACTAATTCACATAAAGTTGATTTGATTGAGGCGTATTTTCTTAATTATCGCAGTAGAGATAATGCACTTAAGTGGTATCAAGAACGCTATCCTGACCGTGTAGTACCGAATCGCAAGATATTTGATAGTTTAATAAAGAACCTAAGACAGGAAGGCTGTTTCAAGCCTAAGCGTAAAAGGCCGACAATAGTCAATAGTGAGTTTATAACTATTGCCGTATTGGGATATTTTGAAGCATACCCAAAAGCTTCGTTACGGGAAGCAGCTGAAACTATCGGTATTCATAAATCAACTGTAAGGAAGATATTGAAGGCTCATAAATACAAGTGTTACATAGAAGGTCGACTTGTACAAGCGTTACTACCTGGAGATAAAGACCGCAGGTTACATTTCTGTAATTGGTATGTGGCTCAGACTATTAGAAATAGATGTTTTCCTAATTTTATTATTTGGACTGATGAATGCAACTTTTCGAACAATGGCATGTACAACAGGAGAAATAACCATTACTGGTCAAAAATAAATCCGCTAAGAACTACAGAAACCCACAACCAAATCCGATTTTCTTTTAATTGTTGGTGTGCGATATTACCTAACAGAATTTTTGCTATCAAAATTTACCAAGGAACGCTAAATAGTGAAAAATATCAGGAAATATTGAACATGGCTGCAGATTTAGTGGATGAGACTATTAGCTTAAGGAACTTTGGTAAGATAATCTACCAACAAGATGGTGCACCAGCCCACAACAGTAGGGCAAGTAAACTATGTTTGGACGAGCAGTTTCCAAACCGTTGGATGGGTACATATGGGCCGATAAAGTGGCCCCCACGATCGCCCGACTTAACGCCATTAGATTTTTTCTTATGGGGTTACCTTAAGGGTCGAATTTATGTATCCCGATACAACTCCGTACAATAATTAAAAGATGCTGTTTACAACACTTTAAACACAATTCACCATAAGTCTCTGTTAAATGCAACTAGAAGTGTCTTGAAGCGTGCTCGTACCTGCATAAGACAAGACGGCGGCCACATCGAACATTTACTCAAGTAATAAACCAACTGTATGAAGATTAGTTTTCATTAAATTTGACCAACTTCTGCTGTTCAGATTTTTTTCTTTCCGAACAATGAAATAATCCTTACATGCAACAGAGTCGATCCACGTCAAAAAAAAAATTGACCAACTTTATCATTTTTTAAGAACAACTCACGCTTGACCACAAATTTGAACGAGCCAAATTTGTTTACATAAAAAAACACCTAATGTCTTCTTAGACACTTTTCCTCTATCTCCTTTAGATTCGGATTTCCCCATACTGTCCCATTTAAAAAAATTACTCTGTATAATGCTGGACAATTCACACAGCATTATCTAGCCCCATGGTAAGCAGAGCTTGTGTTATGGGTACTAGATAACTGATATACATCATCATCATCAGTCTATTTTAGTCCACTGCTGGACATAGGCCTCCCCAATGAGCGCCACAGAGCGCCCTATCATCGGCTTAACGCATTCAGTATCTACCTGTAGTCTTTCGCAGGTCGTCATCCCACCTGGTCGGTGATATACATAATACAATAGACTACATAGATAGATATTTTTTATTATATAAAACGACCAGAACACCCATCAAAGTAAACTTATTTGTCCTCCACAGCGATGCGTCTGGCACTGCGGCGGCAGCGGGCGAAGCGCCCGGGACGCCGCGGCAGCACACTACCGCGCCGTGTGCAGAGCCCTGGTGGCTGAGGCACTGGAACTGGGCACCTTCCTGGCGAGGGTCAGGGTCGGCGGCGCCAGGGATATGGGCGCAGCGGAGGAGTCCGTCACGCATCTTGATACGCTGAAGTTCTCAGACTGGGTATGTACGAAGCTAATTTATTTATTTTTCGGAAAACTTACGGCTAAACATAAAACAAGAAAGATTTAGTATATATGTATATAGAGACGGCCAATTACAAGTTTTCACAAGTAGTACAAAAGAATATGAAAAAGAATAAGTAGTGGACAAACAGAATATAATGAAGTTATAAAGTAAAGAAGTGCTTACTACAAATATGCTTGAAGTTACTGGAAGTATGAAGGAAGTATACATTATGTAATATATTGAACACAAGATGAAGTCTAAATTAGAGCTAATGTCATTGTTAACAAAGTAGATAAGGCTCTAGCTAGACAGACGGACCGCATTTCAGAACTGCAAACCAACTGCGCAGTTCGACTGCAATAGAACTGCAGTCGAACTGCGCAGTTGCATTGCAGTCGGCAGTTCTATTGCAGTCGGCGTGCAGTTCACGTGAACTGCACGCCGACTGCA
Source organism: Eupithecia dodoneata (assembly GCA_947044415.1). Lineage (NCBI taxonomy): Eukaryota > Metazoa > Arthropoda > Insecta > Lepidoptera > Geometridae > Eupithecia > Eupithecia dodoneata. The sequence goes on along the minus strand of OX345658.1, from coordinate 11,887,480 downwards.
ATAGAACTGCCATCGAACTGCGCAGTTAGTATGCAGTTCTATTGCAGTCGAACTGCGCAGTTAGTTTGCAGTTCTGAAATGCGGTCCGTCTGTCTAGAGCCTAAAGGCGCGTTGACATTTTGGGAGTGTTGTCAGTTACGAGATTGTGTCCCTTTATTATGTACTTTCTCTAAAGTACGAAGGCAAAAAATGTTTTGTGTTTTTTCTGTAATTTTGTTTCATTTATTTTGGGTCCTTAATTTTGTATTGCCTGAAATAAACTTTAATTATTATTATTATAACGATAGAGCTCTAGAATTCATGTAATGTTCACATTTATTCAATGCTATATAATTAACTTTGACGTTTCATTTTAAGACTTAGTTCGTTTCAGTACAGAAAATCTACTTGCTTTTCTTGTCTTTGCTATCAAAGGATAACTGTCAACTATATAAAGTCATATAAACACGTTCAGGCGCAATATCGGCCCTTAAATTGGAAATCACTGGATGCCCGCAATCAAGCACTCAGGGGATAGCAACGAACAACCCAAAAGTTTCTATAAACAGACGAAATCGATAATGATACTTTTTAAACTTTCACAATTTGTTTACATAATTAATGTTTATTTATCGCGTACCCTTTGTTATCAACGTATCGTAGGAATAATAATAACAAAATGACAATTACCTGATAAATCAATCATTAAATTGATAATGATTATGAATCTCTGTTATTAAGGCGCTTGGTTTGGTACGTAAAAATATGCTTTTCAAATCAACTCCATTATCGCTAAATTGTGAAGCTAGATCGTAGATAAAATGCCTGCGCTTGATAAAAAAGATAAGATCACTTTTGATTAAGTTTGTTAAAAAAACTTCTGAATAAACAATGAAATGCTATAAAGCTAGAAGCTAGCTTCAATTTAAAAGGCATATCGCTAAATAATTTTTAATAAATCGAAAGCCTTACAAAGTGCAATGTCCTGTTCCCATGCGAATGCAGATTGTTGTTACCTAACTTGGTATGTATTATTAATGCTGGCCCACCGCTTAGGAATTCGAATTAATCGCGGTTAACAGTGCGAGATACAATGCTAAGGCCCCGACTTTACTTAACGGGTTCCAATCACATAAGTAGCATTATATTAAACGATGCAAAAGGAAAGCCAAAGTTGAAGATAATATACGTAACAAAGTCTTCAAATAAAGAAATCTAAGAAGTTAGTCCGTTTAATTTTACATCTATAGACAGTAAAATTGCATTTCTACATTTCAAGTAATACACCATTATGGATTTAAAAAATCTAAATCGGCTGCTGCTTGAGATCAATCGAAAATAGTTCGAACAACAAAACATTATTGGGAATACATTTTTCAAAGAATTAAATATTTGAAATGTATCCTCTAATATACCGAACTAGTTATATCGACAAATCTACAAAATTTTTCTTCTAATGTGTTGTTTCCAATTTTAGTCTAACCGAAGGATATGGAGAGCTTTGCAAGTACGTGGAATAATTTAACGATTGTAAACCTATGTAGTTGTTTTAAAACTTGTAAAGAAAGCATTAGAATCAGTTCACTGGAACCCAGGCTAGAACACATTGTATACAGTGCTTGTGTAAATAGTGTCGCTTAAACAGCATTTTTGTTTATTGTGAAAACATTTCGATGCTTATTGTAGAAATAGGGTATCGTATACGCTTTGTGTAGGTGAACCCAAAGCGCCTTATATTTCTAAATAGCAATCATACCGTATGTATTTAATTTGTTGCTGTGAATGTTGTGTATGATATAACGTTCGTACTGAGTTACATTATAAAACAAATAGGCTTATGACTTATACTAGCTTCCACTTGCAGCTTTGCACACGTTTTTCAAGATCAGCAGTAGCCCTTGCCCAGCCCGGGATACCATCTACATTCATGCCAAATGTATTTAAGATTAGTTCAATCATTTAGGCGTGAGAAGTTAACCGACAAGCGAAACTTTCTTATTTTTATACATTAGTAAGCATTATTTCTCTCTTGGAAATACGATCCTGATAAAACTCTCGCATTTCGTATTCTAATGTGCACCTGCAGCTTTTCTCATAGCAACAGTAACTGACTGCTATTAAACTTCCTCAGGCGCGGTTTTGGATGCAAGTCATCGGCGAGCTCAGAATGGGAGTGAAGCTGAAGAAGGTGAACTATTCTAGAACCCCGATTGAATACGAACTAACGCCGTACGAGATCCTAATGGACGACATCCGGTCGAGGCGGTATACGTTACGGAAAGTCGACGGGGCGATACCTCCTAGGTTTGTATTTATATTTTTTTCTAGAAAAAATGGCAACTTACAAAAAAAAAGTGATGTTACTGACATAGTGACTGGTATAGTTCTAGTTTAATAAATAAACTCCGAAACCTTCCGCGTGCAAGTCACAATTGCACCAACTGGATTTGTTCACTTTCGCATTTGTTATAAATCAGTTACCTACATGACTTACATGTGAGAAAAGGCAGTGCCAGCAGTGGGATCGGAACGGCAACAACGAAAATAATAATAATGAACAGCTGGGCAGAAGGTTCTTTGTCCGGTGATTAAAACTTTCGGATATAAACATTTCTCCTTCAACCCAAAATAATAAAAGTACCCGTTCTTTATTTTATAACCATAAAATAGTTATCTCGTTATCTCTCCCTCTCTCTTCTCTAGTTATCTCTCTTTACTATCCATCCACTTAAATCATCTTTCGCAGATATGAACTCCGTGGGCGCAAGGATTCAAAGTGAGTCATGGCGTGTATCTATGATGGCTTTAGGAGACTTTGTCTTGTTCCCCTGTCGATTGTAGTCTCTTATTCATCTTAGTCAGTGTAATTCGCAGCTTTTTTCATTATTCTATGGTGTGATAATAGGAAACAGGGAGATAATTGTCCTAATCTACGATAAATAACATGTTAAAGATCAATACTTAATCATGCAGATTCATGGCAATAACGGGCTTTGTAACATGAGAATTAATGAAGTATACTCACTTTCCATCAAAAAGTACGCAAGTTTGTTCATGATGTATGTAGGTAATTATAAAACATAAGTAAGGTAGGTAGTTTAGAATAATAACATGAGTACACTAAAAATATCATTATCCCCTATAATTATATTACTTTTTTAAGTAATCCTGGTGCAGCCCGAAAACAGGTCACACGTTATTCACGCTACGCCTCGTAGCACCTCTACGCGCTACGCCTCGTAGCATCTCTACACGTATCTTCGCGACGTAGCCGTAGCAATTTTCTACGTTACCTATACTTGTATTCAATTGATATGTTTTGTATATTTGTTCACAGTGTAAAGAAGGACGCACACGCCATGATTCTCGAATTTATTAGAAGTAGACCGCCACTCAGAAAGGTAATTTCTTTTACATATTTTTTGTCTTACGTTTTAATAGTTATTTTCATAAATGCAGTAAAACCTATCGATTAAAATTTTCTGAGAATCTTAAACATTCACAACCTTTATTCATCCGTGAAAGAATCATCAGCTATTGAGTTCTAAACTAAATATGGGTTTCGTTTTTGGGAAACGCCCCATTATCCGAATATCTTTTAGTAAACACCAACGAGTCTCTGGAAATATAAATACAGAAATACAATTTATTGGTATTATCGATTTATATGTCAAAATTTTATTAAAATAGCGACAATTATAATACACAATTTGTATTATAATTGTCACTATTTTAATGAAATTTTGACATAATAAGTATTGTTAAATTAGTTAGCATAATTTAAATTTAAAAACTTAAATGCAAACAAATGAATTAATTAAAAAGTTGATATTAAAATGAAATACGGAATCAATTATAAATTTACTGTTCTAGTGGTTCGTTCACTGAATAGAAATGGTAGACTGGTAGACTTAAACACAGCTATAGTCATTGACGGTTGCTTGTTTATTTTGCCCAGGCGTCGGAACGCAAGCTACCTCCAGCGCGTCGGGAAGTGACCCCAAGGGAACAACTCCTGGCTTCCATTCAGGTCGGCAGACCGCTCAGGCCTACACCCTACTCTAGAAGATTCTGTAAGTACCAACATATTTTTAATACCCGGCAATAAAAAGATGCCATAGGTTTGTAGTGTGCATTAATGTTTGGTATTTTTCACAACACAAAACACTTTGAAAAGATTACCTCACTGAAATCTCTTTCCTAAAATTCTTTGCTATAAACCAAATAATTCTTTTATTGTATGTTGTTAGTATCTTGTAAGAACATCCTGTATACACAGGATGATTCCACTAACAACTAATGGAATATCCTGTTTATACAGAATGTATGCACTAACATACAATAAACTAAAACTACAAGAAAAACATTACAAATCTCACATTAAAACTTAAATCGTGTAGAACATAGGTGCGGGAGAGAGGGGCCATTCGATGCAGATTGGAACCCCAACCACCCCACATATTTGAAAACCTCTAAGTGAAACATCCTGTATCCTTTCCCACGATAACCTTCCTCCTTCTTACAGATGCCTAACCTTTTGGATCCATCCTCCGAAACCTGAAAAATCCAGTAATTTCCAGTATACTTCTATTTTCAACTTGTTGGGATTTTTTCCACGTTTTATTAATTTTTATATTATTTTTTGTGTATTTTTTGTTGTATATTAACAGTTATTAATTAAATATAAGACCCTAATAAAGATATAATATTTCATAAAATATAGGAATCAGGATAATTATGAATATCGACGAGGTATTCCAATGTTGTGATAACAATATTAAATTGACTCAAAACAATTCATTTTGTTTATTTTATCATTTTGGTTAGTTTTTATTTTCAGTTTTATTCGTAGGCCCTGAAAACCTTATTAAAACTAACTAAAATTTGTTAAGTTATTGAGTAGGCCAGTGTATTTATATAGGTAGGTAGGTAACATAGCTGTATTTAGAACGTACTAGTTAGAGTTCAATTTATACTACGCCAAAGTTGGGATTGGTCTGTTCTTAAATAACTTATTCATTCATCTTTTCTTAAACATAAAATGAGCTTTATTCCAAAGCAGTTAAAGTCTGAATTGAACTGTGCTTGGATTGGAGCCGATCTGTCTGCTCCAGTGAGATTATTTCAGTTATGTCTAGGTCACTGGGAACTTCGATATCGACCCTGGAGAGGTTATGAGAACGTTATGTACAGTAAAATGGGTTTTAAACACTGGGAATAAAGGCCGACACTTAATTACGAAATCGTTTTGTTTTGTAAAGGAATAAAGAATCTACTTATTCTTGAATCTTTTAAATCGTTTGATGTTTATTTATGACAAGCTTCTGCCAACGGCTTCGCACGTTTTGCGCGCTTTTTAAGTAGCTTATGCCCCTCAGCCGTTTAGTCGTGAAAAGGTTACAGACAGGCAAACAGACAGAAAAAGTTACTTTAGCTTTTATAATTATTAGTTTGGATTGGACAATGTATAAAAATACCTATATATGCTAAGTGAGTAAATAATAATTTGGCATAGCAATCATAGCAATGTATGAATATTTTGTGAAAACTTAATACACTCTGATGATATTCCGAAGTAAATGACCAAAACAAGAAATTCCTTAAAAAATATGTTTCTTTAATTATTATTTAACGACCATTCTAATTAATAAATGCTAGATTAACCAAATAGGTCACTGGTGCAGTTATAATAAAATCATAGAATATTGAACTCTGACATCGATATAAAACCAAAGATTCTCAACAATTTATTTCTATTAAAAATCCAATTTATTTAACAAAAGCTGGCAAGAAAAAGTAATAAAAAGCTAGAGACGCTCACAATGGAACGTGAAAAAGGAACAAGTTGGAACTTACATAAAACTGGTCTAGCGGACTGTGGTTCAATAACTTTTCTCGTAAAATCTGGAGTAGCTTAAATTGAGACACTCAATGTTGACGATAAAACACTTTAAAACCATGATAGTCTCCGAATCGCACTTGGACTTTTATATTTAAATGATAAAGCGAATTTTGCTGAGAAGTGCCAGCATAAAAAAAAAACTTCAAAAAAAAGACATCAACGCGCTTGCACTTTGCTACCAAACTTGATAAAACATAGTACTAGATTGGTACGAGTATGGTGCATATCGTGCTAACGCATTAGTTTATTAGTTCCTATATCGAGAATTCAAGTACCTGTCAAACTCTTCATAAATAAATATAATAACCTTTCTAAGGAAATCTTTGTGTAAACTAAAGTAGGTGAGGTTTTTACGTGAGAGATAAGGTAACAAAATATCATTAGCAAACTAAACATTTCACATTATGGAGGGTTTCATTTATGTAAATATTACCTATAAGGCAAGGCTTGTCTATTTAATGCAAATCTTATCTCTATTTTTTTAACACACCCAAGCTTTAACTTTTTTTATGGTCCTACAATATTATAGCTTGATGACATAAACAAGATAATAAGTAAAACTAAAATAAATTACAAGTTTTACTAAATCCAAATAATTTCATTATGTCTACATTCCTTGGCAATTCGCTTATTCTGCGTGACTAAACCTAGACACGGCCACTCGAGATTAAATTATATAAAGTCCTATAATAGTCCAAGCTTCTGCCCGCGGCTTCGCGCGCACTATTCGTGTGCCATGTTCAGAGTACTTATAATTATAACAAATCGTCCAGTCTTACAGATTGAGAACCGCTGGTTGCAGAGCAAGAGTACTAACATTCTCTTAGCTCGCACTTGCCGCAGTCGCTGTCCAATATTATCGACGGCCGGTCGCTTTAGCTTCTTTTTTTGAAATTAAAAAAATATTCGTTTCATTTGAGCCTGGATTTGATTCGACATTGTGCGGAAGCAATGTGAACTTTAATTGGATTAAAATAAAGTGTGTTCCAGTGTGGCTTCCGCCACCCCCTGGCATGAGGTTACTAGACTAACAGGATTTAGTTCTGCCAGCCCGTCATCAGTGCTTACCGGGAATTTATCTAAATCGGTCATAGAAAACTAACTTTTATAACTCGGTGCCTAAGTGTCATTTTTGAACAGCTTAGTTCTTTTTTTTGATAGTGTAAAGTGACCTAGATTTTGAAAAATGGGAGTGTTCGTTACAAATACGCTGGCTATGGACATTTTATCTCGTAAGTTTATTTTTTTCTAACATTTTCTTTTTGTTATCGCTATAGATAACCTTGAAATAAAGGCTTGAACATACATACACTGTACATAAACTGAAAATGGAAGACCTTCCCGCATAGGTAGGCGATGCACAGGTTCTTGGAAACCTATAATTGAAAACAATTATCTAATTCATGTTTAGATAGTTGTTAATATTTGTCATTCCATCTGCCATTGTTTTCCTTTGTTTATTTTCTGATGCAAGTTGAATATAGTCGCTGTAATTTCTTATGTTACTTTCGTATCTACCTCACTTTTGTAAATAGTAGCTACTTTAGCCAATATCGGATACACATGTTAGGGTTGCTTATGTCAATAATTAAAAAACCTGACTGATTCGATATTTCGACGATATTTCTGTAAAATAAAGAAATAGATACACAAAAAAATTAATAATCATTTATTTCTTAGATTTTATGACGAACAAGTCACATTTGTTTTAATTTTATAGCACATTGTTTTCACGTGTACATTAAATTAAATTGAAACACATAATTTTAAATCAAATTTTACTTAAATGAAATAAAATTTAACAACAATAGAAAATTACAAGGAATAAATGAAAGAGTATCTTCTTAGCTAGATAATTCCATTTGGTCAATTGTACATGTAAAATTCCTGTACAAAAGCTGTGTTATCGAGCCAGTGTATTCATAAAGGATGTTAGGCTAGTTGCCTTCGTAGTAATTTCAAGAAGACTATTGGTTATTCCCAGTGAACAGATAATTAATCAATCCATTGTGTTAGTTTGCCTATAACTAGAGGTTAGCAGGTACCTATTGGTACATTACAGGTCAGTTAAATATTTCAGCAATTTTAGGATGCGCAATGCGTTGGAGGGTAAGTATGTCCAGCTTTCGAAATAATGTTTATTTTACCCTGAGATCGTATTAAAACCAGGAGCGAAGGCAGCTCTTCAATATCTCCATTTAAGTTAAGATGACATCTTATCAGTATAAGATGTAAGACGTAATCCTGTTGGAAATCTTGTTGATAACGCCTTCACTAGCTAGAACCAAGATAAGGATAGTTTTCTTAAACTGAAATGATTTTCAAGATATGCTAAATAAATGGTACAAATATGAACCTTCTTTTCCTAGACATAAAGGACTTCATCGACTGGCCCATGATATTATAACAACTTTCAAACTACTGGTCGGACAGGAGTTTACGGCAAGGTCGGAGCCATCGCAAGGCTAGGTGCATCTCGAAAATATGAGAACTACCCCGACACAGAGCACCCTGAAAAGAGTTGATTAGGTTAAATTGTTGACTGTGATGCGATGAATGACGGATCCTAGTGAAGGGAGTCTTTGTTTTCTTGCGTCCGTAAACTACATACTTTCACTTACTCATATTTTCTATGTATAAAAAAAAATCTGTATATTCATATTTATTTTATTGATTCATTATGTACATTTGTAGGTCTGTAATCTCTTCTTCTCTTCAATATCTCCATTTAAGTTAAGATGACATCTTATCAGTATAAGATGTAAGACGTAATCCTGTTGGAAATCTTGTTGATAACGCCTTCACTAGCTAGAACCAAGATAAGGATAGTTTTCTTAAACTGAAATGATTTTCAAGATATGCTAAATAAATGGTACAAATATGAACCTTCTTTTCCTAGACATAAAGGACTTCATCGACTGGCCCATGATATTATAACAACTTTCAAACTACTGGTCGGACAGGAGTTTACGGCAAGGTCGGAGCCATCGCAAGGCTAGGTGCATCTCGAAAATATGAGAACTACCCCGACACAGAGCACCCTGAAAAGAGTTGATTAGGTTAAATTGTTGACTGTGATGCGATGAATGACGGATCCTAGTGAAGGGAGTCTTTGTTTTCTTGCGTCCGTAAACTACATACTTTCACTTACTCATATTTTCTATGTATAAAAAAAAATCTGTATATTCATATTTATTTTATTGATTCATTATGTACATTTGTAGGTCTGTAATACGAGTATGTTGAATTGTATTAAGTATCAGACATCTAGTACCTCTAACACAAAGCTCTGCTTAACTTAGAGCTATAGAGATACTGTGTCTGTGTGGGTGGATTGTCCGCATTATTTATTTATTACTGTATACCATGATGGACTAGTTTTCAACAGGAAGAAATCAAACTTCGAACTGTATTGTTATAAAATCAAATCAACGGTTTATCACCAATTTGTTTTCAAGCATGATATTCAACTCATTCCGTTCCTAACGGGCCGGTGCGACGAATTGATTGAACTTCTGTTAGTTACAAGCGATCCAAAGACCTTTGCAATATTACAGAATCTAATATTCAAGAAACCTATACCTGTAATACTTGAGGTAATACTTACGCAGCTGTTTTGTTAAGGTTGCAATATTGTTATGGACATTGGTTTTGGTTACGCTGAAACAATGGTCTTCAATTTGATACTGTGCGGCTTAACGATAGGCAAAATGTTTTCATAACAAAAAGTAGTTATCATAATACCTATGCTAAGACATCAACAAAAATAATGGAATGCCTGGTGCTATATTAGCAGTCTTAGAAGATTCACAATATACTAAGTGTAGGTAAATTTGTTATTACAGTACTTTGATGAAGCTCTGAGTAAAGTGGAATGAAACGACATGAAAGAGGTAATCACTAAAATAAATTGGAAAAATATGCACCCAGAGATACGTTGCATAAATAATACACTCGCGAATATCAAGCGTGAAGCACGCAACGGACAAATCACGAAGATTACGATAAAGATGAGTTTAATGGTGATGATGGCAGTTATTAGTTATTTTTAGAGGTGGAGGTGGTCCTTGAGGTGGTGCTGTCAGCTATATAAAGATTTTATGAGCCTTATCAGATTGGCGATTTGCGAGTGATTTCAAGCGAGGCGAGTTCGAAGCGAGAACGCGATGGCGTCGACGCGGCGGTGCTCATCACGGCGAGCACACAGCGTGGCAGCGGTGTCGTCGCGGCGTGCTCGTTTCGAACTCGCCTCGCTTTAAAATCGCTCACAAATCCCCAGTGTGATAAGGCTCTAGAAGGCATATGTACCTCAAGCCAGATTATCAAGTGCTTATTAGCTTATATCACACTTCTTGTGCACTATATTAATTCACATGCTTAGCCTCCGTTGAGATTAGCCTCTGAAAGGCTAAGGCGATATCGTCGTCATCATCTCAATCAATGTGGAAATGCAGACAGCGATATCTCAGCTATGCAAACAAATATTTTAACGTCATTATTTAAGGTAGAATTACCCCATATACCTCAATCAATGTGAAAACACATTGCAGAAACAGACATTTCCGTAAAGATAATAAAAACAATCTATATGATGATTTGCCACTGCTTTGAGGGATAATAAGTTTATAAGACTAACAAGAAAATAAAGACTTGGACACAAGGGATATTTTCCTCTCAACAAAACTACGCCTCTCTTATATTAAGTATTCTTAGTTCTTGCAATGTAACCGCAATATTACAAAATTGCCTAGATAACGGGCTTTTTAAAATTCTATTGGGGCTGCAGTTTATAAATCCTAGGTTTTTGTGCCAGCCGTCTCGCGCCGAGACAGTCTTTCCTTTGCATTCAGATTAGCTGATGTCATGTTACAGTTGTTTTAACTGTCTAGTCTGGGTTTAAAAACAAGTTTGAAAGGTAAACGGTGAAATCATAAGATAAATTGGCAAAATGAATGAAAGTGAGCTAATGGACCAAACTGGTGGAAGGTCAAAGCATTGCATTATCTAAGTTGGAAAGGAATGTTTATTTCTTTGAAATGATGCCATCACTGGTACCAATAACTCCTGTCAAAAGCTAGTTTCGCACCTTATTATGAGAATGTTTTGTTTGTATTTGTTCACGATCAATCTTATAATTATCTTTTCGTCCTTATTCTGGAGTACTTACCTTAATATTATGGGAAATGTTAGATCGAACCGTTTGGTGATAACCAAACAACTACTGGTCACGACTGAGTAGGTTTTAACCACCCGAAAAAGACTTAATCAAACTTCAAAATGCATTATTGCCTTAAGACCTCACAGGACTGTTGGACACGTCACAAAATAATATAATGTAATTATCGGGTTGACTTTAATCATGCCTATTCAGGCACGATCTCAAACATTTCTTAGTAAAATCAGTCGCTATTATCGCTGGAAACAAAGATATGTATCTTCACTAAACATCTAAGGTCACACGAGTTGGCAGCTCACACTTTCCTTGACCAAGGAGTTATTATTCACTCTGGACCCCACCATATCTCCACGACCTTGGCAGATCGAAGCCGTTTCATTATCTCCAAGGTCCGTCGTAGCTTTTAGCCAATCACTTTTTGCATCACGATCTCGATGATAAGCTTTTATGCTCGGTTTGTTCTTGCTTTTCGTAAAGTAGCCAATGAATATGTAAATGGCAATAAGTATTCTAGTTTCGTCGTAGGTAAATTCCAAGATAAAATAAACATTGTAAAAATCAACAGATTGTTTATATTGTATTTTATCTTGGAATTTAGGGAAAACTTACAGTTTGGTCGATAATTATTAAGTAGCAAATTAAAGTACGTATTATTTACTTCTAAAACAGTTATTTCAGACCTGCGTGTATTCCAGAGGTGCAAATCGGCTCAGTTTTTTCAAGAAATTTTATAAAACAATTTTTTTTTTCATCGATAATTAATTCCAACCATATCGCAGTGGGTACACGGGTAAACAGGAATTACCCCTACACCCACCGGTGGGTGAAGCCAGTGGGTGCACGGGTCGCGGGTCCAATCTTGTTATCTGAGCAATTTTCTATAGATTTTCAAAGAGCGCTGAAAACCAATATGAATAAATTTTCCAGCATAAACGTAGAAAGCGAGACCAATAAAAGCTTTTTCAATAATGAAAATTTTACGCCCTAGCTTCTTCAGGTAGATTTCAAGAAACTGTTTTCAGGAAATAAAAATATTGCGACAGTTATTTATTTTGTCATGATTATGGATACTGATAGGTCTATCATAAATCTAGAAATATTAGATTTTTTCTAGGTATTCTGTTAATTGGTTACCTTATTGCATGAGCTATATTATGGCAGAGCAGATCATGCCATAGCACTGTTTTGATGACATGTCTTGAACATGATGCAGTATAAAACTATGTATATTATATATACTTAAATGTTTATATACCTTTATGTATATAAATAATACCATATCTTTGTTTCATTTTTCTCATTGGAATGATGGGATTAACTATCCCATCATTTCAATGAAACAAAGAAATCGTCGCGTTTTGCAAAACGTTTCAAAACAACATGAGAAGATGAATTAAGTGCTTCTGAGTTAAGAAGTCGTCATTAGCTTAGCAATTATCAAGTTACCAACGGGAGGAATCTTTCATAGCTATTTTGAAACAATCACGACATTCTTTGGATTGTGTGTAGGGCAAAGTTTCTTGAAGGTTGTTTGTCTTGTTTGGAATGTTACTCTGTTCTTTTAAAGTTTTATTGCCAACTCACACCAATTCGTAACAAAGGCGTTGCGCTTTTTGAGAAAAAATCTACATTATTATGTATATGTAATCTATGTATTTGTTTTATCTGAATAATAAAATAACACAATAATTATTTTCATTGCGACATTTATCATGGTTGAATTTTGCCGATACCCAACAGTTATGTAGGTATCTTAACATAAGTGGGACATGTCCCAATCGTGTTTTCCATTCTGTTATGGAATACAAAAAATATGTCACAAAGAGTCGATGATACAGTTTATGATAGTGCCGACGACCGATTTCTTAGGAATCGTGACTCCTCCAAGATATTAGCACATTTTTGTGTCAAACAAACACTCGAGTATGGTGTACCGTTATCGGAACAATGGGAATGGAACGTATCTCTTGCGTCACTTGGATATTGTTTGGTAAGAATCTCTCCAAACTGCTCACCTATCGTGATTTATATCACAGTCAGTTTATCGTACGACATTTAATTGTACTAGTTTCTGCCCGCGGCTTCGCACGCGTTGTTTATATGAAAACGTTTAAAGGTTATTTCTATCTCATGGGAAACTGATTTATGGGATAAAACGCCCATCTTCTTAAAAACTTCTTATCGGGTATCTAAATGACCTGTACAACCTAGAAAATAGTAAAAAATGATTTATTCCCGCGTGAGCAACCTGAACGATTCCGGGGTCTCGTTCCCTTTTCTACAAACAGCAAGATTTCCGTGACAGCTAGCCTTGTGCAAGTTGGCATTTACTGACCAATCACGAACCGGCCCAGCATTCCAGAACAAAGAATACAGCGTTATTTCTAGAGCTGTAAGTTTTATTTTAGCTTGATTGTGAAGCGATAGGTGGTAAAAGGTCGTCTTTATTACTTTTGCAACGTATTACTTAGTTACAAAAATCTCGGTCTTACTAAGCTTTTCTTATTCAACAACCAACAGAGGCGTATTATTCTTTGGTTCAAAGCTTCAAGACTTTCTAGCAAGTGTTAGGCTTGTCTGTGTTAGGGAGGCATAAAATATGGGCCATAGTCGCATTAATATATATATATGACTAGGTGTTTCCCGCTGTATTATTTTTATATTTTAATATAGCCTATGTTCACCGCGGATAGTGTAGCTTCCCAACGGTGAAATAATTTTTCTCGGTCCAGTAGTTTCGGAGCCTATTCAATACAAACAAACAAACAAAAAATCAAACCTTTCCTCTTTATAATATTAGTATAGATAGGTGAATCCATAACCTTGTGAAACAAAAATAAACACGTTACTTTAAGAATAACAATGAGTATTATTTCTCTTTAACGCAAAAACCATGAATTCTTCTATTTACCAACTTTGTTACCCTATAAAACTTTCGATATCGTGACTTCTGAATGACATGTACTAACTAATAGCATTTCTTGCGAAATGTTTTGCATTTTGTTCTTGTTCCACGTAGATTGGCAGGTTTCTCAAGAGATAACGTCAGCTGTCGATAGCGGACGTTATTTTAGTGTTAGAGGGAATAGAGCCTTAGGCCTAAATTATTCTTTACCTATATATAAGCAGTGGTAACGCCATAGAAGTCCGGGCCTGCCATAGCCCTAAAATCTAGTAGAGGTGGGTATCACAGTGCTTACCGGGAATACCATATCGTCGAAGAAAATATCAATTAGCGTACTTAAGGTCACACCCCTTCTTTTAAACAACAACATACAAAACTTAGGTAAAAAAAACGAAAAAAAAAACGCTAAAACATGGAGGTAAGGGACACAAAAGGTATATAGTAAAAAAATGGCTGCTTCCATGAGCTGCGCCGAAATTGGTTCAAATATTTTATTTTATTTTGTAATCGAATACGCTATATATTTTTGTGAGATATTGAATCAGATACCTACATATGGAATTACAGTTTTATTAATTTACATCTGCAATCAGTGCGCTCTTGTTATGACGGCCGTAATAAACCATCCACCGCTTCTTCAAAGAGTATTTCAATCTATTTCTATGAGAAGAAGTAACAATGAGCCTCTAAATCATCATCGATAAAAATGCTCAATAATTACAATGTTTCTACATCTGTTTAGAATTGCGTGTTGAAACCTATCAAATCTATCAAGGTTTTGAAGCTCTTATTGTGGCTTTTTAGATTAAACCTGTGAAGTCACTCTTAACTTAAATACAAAATAAAGGTTTGGTTCTTCATGATCAAACTACAGAACAGATCGGTCTTAAATTTTCCGTACAGGTAGTTCTAGGCTTGGAATAAACTTTTAGCACAAAGTACGGTTCCCATGGAATATAAATAACATTTAAACATTTCCATAGAACTTTTCCAACGCGTGTGGACAAAAACTCGTAACTAATTCAAAAAAATCCTGATGTTCGGTTGTTTGATAATCAAAGTCAGCGACACAGCCCTGAGGGTTGTTGGTGCTTGTATAAATATTGTCGGCTGCTGGTCTGTGAACTACCACTAAAGCAGTCCACTGCTGGACATAGGCCTCCCCCAATGAGCGCCATAGCGCCCTGTCTTCAGCTTGCCGCATCCAGCATCTACCGTCTTTCGCAGGTCGTCATCCCACCTGGTCGGAGGGCGTTCTACACTACGTTTACCGAGTCGTGGTCTCCACTCAAATTTCATTATATGTACATATATGATATGATATGTAGTTTATTTTAGTGCTCATTTATATCGCTTTTAGTTTGGTTGTCTACGTTTGTTTTTGATATAATAATGAACTTGAGTGAGATATTCTCCTGTTTTTAATTGTATATACAAACTGAACCTCAATTAAAATGTTAAACCTTTTCATTCTGAAACGGACATAGGCAGAATGGTTTCAAACCAGACTCTGAGCCATAAATAAGAAGTTGAAATTACCTTAGGAGTGTAAAATTAATTAGCAAAACCAATGTGAGATCCGTAGGAGTGTGTTAGTGACTTGGTTATTGATTGCAAAAATATATGTATACTTCAAATACGATTAAAGCGCGCAAAGCGCTTATCAGGGGGAGGTCTACGTCCAGCAGTGAACTGGACCAGTATAGGCTGTAGATCAGAGGTTCCCAGATCTTTTTTCCTCATAGACCACTTTCAAAATTTTGCTGGTTTCGGTGGACCCCCTGCAGCTACATTTCTACCATATTCCCAAAACTCGACAAAAAATGTGAAGTTTAGATCTAACTATGGGAATTGCGTTGCAGCTGAGTTCCAACCACGAATTAATAGTTTTCGAAAAAAGTGAGAATTGATTGGTTAATTAATTAATTGATTGCGCTGTAAGTGGATGTCAAAAAAGTAAAGTTGGCCAAAGGCAAAAGTAACAGTCGCCGAGCTTCCTAAAATATTATCTGCCTACATTGATAGGTGAAGTCAAAGCCAACATTTTAGTTCTTCACTATCGATAGCAGATATATTTTCGTGGACCCCCGCTTACGAATTGTGAACCCCCAATTTTTTGTCACGCCAACGTAGACCCCCATCGAGTCTCCCGTGGACCCCTGGGGGTCCACCTGGACCACTTTGGGAACTACTGCTGTAGATCATATACATCGAAATACATGATCTACACAGCCTATACTGGTCCGGTCCACAGCTAGACGTAGACCTCCCCCTGATAAGCGTTTTGCTGTACTTCAATTTCTTTAAATTGGGCACGAGTCGAATGTAACTAATAAGGCCTTTAATATTCTTAACATTTGGAAAACCAGTTTTACATTAGCGCTTATATTTTATCTATATCTAGTTGTGTCGATTATTAACATTAAATTGTTTTCCTCAAATGAACCGAATCAATAAGTAGACATAATGAAGGTATCAGTTTTAACATGTCAAGATAATTATGGAAATAATTATGAGCGTAAATTAGTAGGCTAAGGCATAGGACATAATGTGGTTGGCAGGTTGTTGGTTGTTTTATTTGATGCAGAAGTTGGTATATTTTCGCTTGTTGTACTTCCTACTAATATTATAAACACGAACGTTTGTAAGTATGAATGGGTAGATGTTTGTTACTCTTTCACGTAAAAACTACTGAATGGAATTTAATGAAAGTTTACAATAATATAGCTTATACATCAGAATAACACAGGCTATAATTTATAAAGATATATTGTATATTATCCAAAATATCTATCGCCACGCGGGTCAAACCGCGGGGCGCAACTAGTAGTTTATGAAAATGACACTACACCATGTCAAAGTTACCACAAAAAGTATCTACTATAATTTATTGTAGTATGAATGATAAAAACTGATTAAAATGCATTTGTCGACTTATTATACTTTATGTCTATGAAAAAACAATTTACTTTCACTTTGCATATTTCTATGATTTATTATTATTGGCCATTTCTTTTTTTAATTTGGATATTTTACTATATTATGTACATATCTACGTCTTATTTAGCTTTCTAATTCCGTCGGTAGGTAGGTAAGCATTTAATTTCTTTGACTTGTGTCAAATTTGCCCTATCAAGCAATATTTGTAGAAGAAGCATAAGTTAGATCTGTTACTTTTCCATGGTCTATCTATGATTTATTATTATTATTATCACATTTATATGCAATTCTCGTATAAAATAATTTTTTTACTATAGAAAATACAATAAAATATTATAAAACTATTCTAAAGTAAAATATACAGAACGGTAGATCATCGACCGCGAAGCTAGGCTCTTAAGCGGCTGGAGATTAGGGCTGCAGAGAAAGGAACTTCCTGACGATACGTGCCGAGTCCAAGAGTACCGCCTTTTGGATCTGGCCCTTGATCCAACTTCCTAGTGAGAGTCTCTTCAGATGCTGATTGAGGCTCGTCTTATTATTATTATTAGCTTGCATACGTAACCTATCTCCCAGAGCCGACTCTTGCGCATACGATTTCCATCAATCAAGTTTTTGCGTGCCTCATTTGACGGGCCAGTGAAGGGAACTGCATTAGCGGTTATTTTCCTTGTGCTAAGCAGCGATTCATTGTTTAGTATCATGAGATCGTGCGTGACCCGAAAACGTCTGAAGTATAACATTTTAGAGGTAAACGCTAAGGTATATTGCACTTTAAAAATGTTGCCATGTTAAATATTGCGCAATTTCAGGGAATTGTACGGGCAAAACATCTTGCATCAAAATAAATAGAGCTTGTGTTTTTGTATGGGAAATTTATAATCGATTGAACGAAACACACAGAAATTTTGGCACGCAGCGGGAATCGAGCCCGCAATTGGAATCTCAGATGATTAGCCTTCTACGCCACAGACGCAGTTACTTATGTAGTTTTAATTTACTTGTGAATAAATTCATGGTGACATTATAAGTTGTCTGGTTGCCCACGGTTTTCTGATAGAGGTCTCTCTTGAGCGATAAGACCGCGTAATTGTCACATATTTTGTAATTTTTATATATGGTTTGATGTATTTTCAAGGGTGCCATAAAATAATGTTCTATCTATCTATCTATCCAAGATACATTGATACTATTAAAACTTTTCATTGATAAGATATAAGTACTCGGCGCATTACTTACCCTAAACTAAACAATGGAAGGATTACATACAATATTATGTCAGTAAGGGAGAATCACAGATATACCGAACAAAACTTTCCAAGGTTCTGTGCCATAGATTAAGAGCAGAAGGCACTGCCAGCAACTACCACTGCTTTGGTTCCACAATGAACGACCTTGGGCCACCGTGAACGCTGGGACCTTGGCGGTTTTGATTTATGAAACGAATGGAAAATAGAAATAAACCGGTCTAGATTCAGGTCTGAGCTTGCATAATGGTTTTGTAGATTTACATATATTAAGCTTTTATTATACATAATCTAGATCATTTTGTTCTTATTATATTAAAACGCTAGGTCAAGTTTTTAGCCATAAAACACAAGCCATAATTTGGGGCTAGATAAGGCCTTATATATTTTGACTCGGACTTATATATATGCTAAATAGCTTGGGGCGAGACGATGCTGTGTGGATTGTCCAGCATTATTTACTTATGTAGGTACCAAAGTCACAGGTACATAAGCGAAAGCTTATGTACCTGTGACTGCCCCAGACTTTACCAGTAAATACTAGCTTGCTAGTAAGTCTAGCTAGAGTCCGCTCTTCCAAGGTCTTGAAGTGATACGACACAAGCAATGCTCTTGTGGTTTATTGTTCACAAATCGGTTCCAATCTCATGTCGTAAGCTCAAAAGCTGCGTTTCGTTGCAGTTCACTTACGACATGCGTTTTGTTCGTATTGTGAAAGATCAGGTTGCCCTAAAAGCGTTAATCTTCTTTTAACAGCTTAAATGTTGCTAATCGGTACAGATAAAGAGGTTTCACACGCTCAAGTGCTCTATAGCAACGCTGATATTTGGTTTTATTACAGCTATTTGGTTAAGAAAAAATACAACAACGCGATAATATTGTAATTGTGTGATCCTTCTATTTTTAAAGAAAACGCAAACAAAAGTAAAATCCGAAACTCGTCATTTGCGCTGGCTATTATTACCGCTATTTATCAACTTCCCCCTGAAATTCCAATAGAAACACAATTCTAATCAAACTTTACGACACCTCTATCATAAGGGTGCGCCAAGAGTTCGACCAAAAACACGTTTCTTTGGTGGCGAAGAACTTACCTATATCAAAAGAATAAACCTCGAGTGCAAGAGAAAATAATTCCATGCACGCTGCCTAGCGCAGCTTTTTCTCAATGCGTTGATTCAGTTCTTAAACTAAACATGCCTTGGTCTACCTTCACATAGTTTGTCTCGCGCCGTGACTGGAATGGGGTGACATTTAAGGCACCCTCAGGCCCACCGCGCATGCGTCAGAAAAGCATCCCCGGTTTTCCAATATGGCGACGACCGCCAGAAGTCAAGCACGCGCTATTTACACTTTCATCTCAAATCTAGTTCACAGTCAAAGTTTTACCTTATTCCCGCTAATTTTAGTTTGATTATAATTTGCGCGTATTTATCAATAATTGTGCGTTTTGTGTCGCATTGCGTTGTTTAATTATGTTATGAAGTGAGGCACGTTTGATGCGGGTCAGTGTCGTAGTAACGTGCAGTGGTGCGTCAATTAAAATATCTGAATCAGCTGATCGATAATTAGCTTGAAGTGTTCTTTCTTTTTCTGAAATTACCGTTGGGAACTAGAAATAACAGAGTATTGAAACTTTTGATGATATGTAATTTCGATACCTAGAGCAACATCATGTGAGACAGTTATTTAGTAATCTAGGTATCTGCCTAATTAATAAAGACTAATCAACAAAGTATTGGTCTGAAATCAAATACCTACCAATATTCAAACAAATAAATTCGAATTTTAAACGACTGTGCGTGAACTCTATAAAGTTTTCACTTTTATTTAGGTTTTAATCTAAAGAGTTTTCAATTGCTCGTTCTACTCCAAAAAGTTTGCATCTCGGTTAACCACGGAGTTCGGTAAACCAGTCAAGCTGCGTCGGTCCAAGGTTTCGCCAGCGGCCCTGCTGCTCGGCACGAGACCTATCTCGGGGCTCGTGGAGCCAGTGCGAAGCCCTGAGGAACCTGCCCTGGACGTCGCTCAGGATAAGGCCTACTGGGGGAGCGTTGCTACTGCTATGTCGAGTAAGAGACTGTTGGGATATTTCAGTAGTTTGATAGTCAGGGACTGTAAAATGACATGTAGATTGGAATAAGGAGAGACAAGTTTGGATTCTTCTTAGTCGTAGTAGTACACTCTTGGCAGAGTCATCATAGCAGGTTTGGTTACTATCTGGCGCTGCTGCAGCTGCCTTTCTGGAGTAAAGTTTGAATTCTACCAAGATGTTATTAAGAGATCATATTCTATGTTTGTATCAAAAAACTATCTTACACCCATGTCTGACAACCGCATTATTAGTTAATAAATAATTTATCATTACGAACTAGGTGATTCCACCTGAATTGTGGTTTTACTTGGACAATAGTAGTGTCCACTAGTGTCCTAATCTCTGTTTCCCTGTAGGAGGTACTTACTGACATTTTGAATGGGTGGAAGTTGTCGTTTTAAATTCCTTTGCCGAGTTACCCAACATTCCTTTCTTCACTAATTAAATCTAATTTCGCATCGTAGAAATTACCACATGTCACTATTTCCTAACAATTGCATGATATGACTCTTTTCTTCCCAGGCTGCATAAAAAAATTGTGGGGTAGTAATCTATAAGCATCGTAGGCTTTATAAGGAGCTTTTAGGAGAAAAAAATAACTAATATGATTGATTTTGAATGCAGTATTGCCAAAGGCATTGTAACTATTGCCATATTTCCCATTATACATTATACTCGTAAGTACGAAATGTTGAATGTATGGATGCTTGCGATTATTACCTCTTCAAGAAAAAACTACTGAACAATCGAACTGATATTTGAAAACAGTTTCAAGCCTGGAATAAAACATAGGCTACTTATCTCATAAATCAGTTCCGATAGGATAAAAATGACCTTTAAACGTTCGAGTTACGAAGTTCGAGCAGTATCGCCATTATTTTGGTCTCGGTCTTTGTAGTGATTCTGATTTCTTCAGAGAGAGTTTGCTGTAAGAAAACTCTTTGTTAGGGTTAAGCTCGCCTATTTACATATCTTTTTTAGTTAAGTTATTTTTAAGTTTATTGTGTACAATAAGGAATTACAGAGAGAATATTCGTTCAAGAAGGCACTTGATAAAATTCGAGAAATGTCTACTCCACTCTTTGGTATTGGTCAACGTAGTAAAAATCTGCAACTCTAGATTCATATGTACGTTTCGAAATACCACGTCAGTACACTTTAGGTCTATTGTTTGATTAAAATCTCGCCTCCATTTCACACAGTGTGTTGTATTCCTTATGATACAATTTGTTCTATTTCCAGAAATAAATATGTAACACAAATACAATACAATAATAATGTTATCTTAGAACTGTTATCGGTGAACGTGTAACATCCCAGCTAGCTACAAAATATTTAACCACAATTACAATTTGCGGAGAATCTATCTCAAATCTAACTTTGCGAAATTTACACGGCCATTTTAAAATTTTCCACGAATTACAAACCGCCTCCAGCTCAACGCACAGATTCAAATTACGTTTTAAATTGTAGAAAAACGAGTTTCCCACAAACCTATCTCGTTCTCATAATTACTGTCGGGGACGGAAGGCGACGCAAATTGATATTACGAAAAACTAGAGCGTCAGAATTCTATGAGAACTTCGACAGTTTCTGCTACTTTAGGAAATCTGTTCACAAAAAGTCTAGGTCCAAATAAAAATAAATATAGGCACCACTTAGTACCCCAGACTAATATACAAAACAAATCTTTCAGGTCCATATGGGTATATTTACCAGAAAAATTCGTTTTGATAATTATGTTATGTTGGTAGTATAGTGATGACGAACTTGTAGATATGCAAGTACCCTACCATAGTCGCAAAATGAGGGTTCATTTCGCGTAGGTTCAGGTACTTTCCTTAGAAGCTCAGAATTCGTTGACTCATCAAGTTGGCACAACCGCTTGTCATCCGTCAAAGCAATTTGTTAACGTTGTAATTATTTGTCCTCATAATGGGTGTAAAATCCGATTCTTTTTATATTTGCGACAAGTTCTCTTTATTCGTTATTAATAAAACCCTATAAGACCACTTCTACCCTATCCAAATAACGTGTATCGGCTATCGGTGGCCCTATTTCCGTATTCTAGCGATGCTATAATAACCTTAACCTAACTGAATGCCCTCCAATGCAGGAAATGTCAGGGGTCATCGCTAGATAAATGTCTAGTGGCGATGACGTAACTATGTAACTCATCCCTTCGCTCTCACTATCTGGTTGAGTGGCGATCTAAATAGATATTGTGCTCTCGTCCTTTATCTTATGGATATTTACCTAGACCTCCTTTTCAAAGAGTATAATGTACCACCTTAGGTTACCTACTTATATTGTAGTATAAGTTCTTATGGAACATTTAATATATTATCGTAAAATGTTATGTGTTACTGTAGCAACTGATTAGTTTAAAATTACGTCCTTAGCAATTACGTAACCAATTTGGTATACATTTACCTATAGGCTTACCGCTTATGGCCTTTTTGATACGAGTAGAAATTTTCTAGGCTTTAGTACTAAAATGTAAATAAATCAGTGCCCTAGCCTGAATAAATAGAGCTTCAAATAAGAAACTTTAATTAAATTCGTAATCGGTTGTTTTCTTAATGAAGTTAGTTTGAATAGTTAAGTTTGTAATTTGGGACGTCTTGCTCTCTCTTTGCTACAATTTACTTTCTTTTAAACTTTAATTTCCTCGGAGACAATTGAGACAAACCAAGGTGGAATTAGATCATTTAGATAAATACTCTGCTGTTTACTTACAGACATAGGTCCTGGAATAATCACTACATAGTATAAAACAAAGTCGCTTCCCGCTGTCTGTCTGTCCCTATTAGAATTTCTTGCTTCTTTAAAGCTACGCAACGGATTTTGATGCGGTTTAGATAGAGTGATTCAATAGCAAGATTTATAAACTATTTGACACATAGATTTCCATGCCGGCAAAGCCGCGGGTCGCAGCTAGTCCATAATAATTCTAATTCCATCATATGCTCAAATTTCTAGTAGATAACCAGTTGATTGTGCGGTTTTCACTATAATTTGGGTATTTTTATTTGAGATAATTAAAAAGCCTAAGAGCGTACATATATACAGGAATACCATACATTCGTTATGAATTAGCAGGTCCAAAAGAAACTTAAAATAATCAAAAGTTCAATCTCTGCTTTTGGTTATTTTAAGTCAGCGAGCACATACCTAGTTTTAAGTTTACTAAAAGAATACTAACGAACCAGTTCTTGATAAAACTCAAAGGTTTCATAAGGTCAGTCGTCAGGTGATTTCGTATGCCAGTCATGATGAAGGACAAGTGAATGATGAATACTGTCACGAATCTCATCATCTCGCCTTCATCAGAAATGATAATCACGCAAACAGAGCAAACATACAAATTAACTTTCTTTCATATTAACCATCTAACATAGTATCTACCTATCAAGGTTTTCTCCAAGAGAAGACTATTGATGATCTTAAAGAAAAGTGGATACCTGATGTATAAGGCTTGCAAGGTGTTTATCTATCTATGTACTTTACATGATGAGATAATGTAGATAACGATTTAAATAGAGATGAGTCAATGTTTGTTTAATTAAGATATGAGATTGGCAACAATGGCTGCTGTCTTGTTCAAAGAAATTTCACACATAACATAGGTTATATTTTCAAAAAAGTTAGGGATCCGTACTAAAACCGTGCGATGCCGGGAAGGTCCGCTAGTGTTTCATAAAATATGCATAAAAAAAACTTGAAATGGTATTCAAATGCAGACAAAGCTGCGGGTTACAATACTGAAAAGCTCAGTGTGAGTTATGACCTTCTTAGTTACTAAGCCTTGAATTTGAATACCTAGTTTTCTACTTGGTAATATTTCGCAAGATCAACTTTTTGCGCGAAAAAGCTATGAAAAACTTTGCACGATTTATTTTTGCGGCACGACAATATTCAACTTAAATATCGCTAAGTTTATTTATTGTTCGCAGTTTTTATCGCGTTTTTATATCTGCCTACTCACGTTTTACTACAATAAAGTTTTTACGTGGTACGTGGTACAATAAGTGCGTGCGATGTAGTTTTTTATATATTCTACGGGTCATTTTCATCTACTTAATGGCTACAACGGTGTTACTCGAAAACCACAAAAAAAGTCCTTTGATATATAACTTTAATTAAACGGGATCGGAAAACTGTATCTTATTCAATCAACGTAATGCTATTTTAAATGATCAATCGTTTAACTTCAAGTTAGAGTAGAAAGTACCTTCTTTCACTATGGGCTAATTTGACACAAATAGGGGTGATAGGATAAAAGCTTATTAGGCGCTTCCATGCGGAAAGCCTGCGTCCAGCAGTGGACCAATATACGCTGTTGAGGTGAGGAGGATTAACGGGAGAAATGTATTTAACTAAATAATCATTAGGCATCAACAATTATTTATTAAAATTAAGAATCACCCTATCGTAATTTGACGTAAATTCACACGGTAAAAATCTCTTTGATTTCACACGAGTTATCGGTTTGTTTTGTTATGTAAGACCTGCAAAGGTCAGGCAGGCGCCGCCTTAACCTTTGACATACCGATAGCCGAATTTAACACCTTCGCCGTCCGACATAGAGCTTGAATTTGAATAGCTGGTGCAACTAGGGAGTGATTGATTTGAACTGAATGCCGTATTTGAATGAGCTCTTTGAAATGGAACGCATTCGAATGAACGCGAGGGTTTTTGAAGTTGATCAGGAAAGCGAAATGGCGGATTACATTTTTCCATGAGAGGATTCGAATATCTACTTTTGGGATATACGAATAAAAACAAAACTCTCCTTGCGCAGGCGTTAAAAAAACAGCTCGATAAAGGTTTTGTAAAACAAATAAGAAACTCATTGAGTTGCATCTCAATGAAGAAACGGTATTAGATGAGTATTATTGGGCAGGTATTTGTTCATTGGGGGAGGCCTATGTCCAGCAGTGGACTGCTATAGGCTGATGATGATGATGATTTGATCCTTGGATGTTTATCCAATAATTTATCTCCCTAATAATCTACAATTTTACACTCTAAAACCGTTCTTATTATAAGTGCCTACAGCAAATTCCATAACACCTTTACAAACAACCAGGGCCGGATTTACGGAAGGGCAAACGGGGCGATTGCCCCGGGCCTCCACAAAAGTGGGGCAAGAAAAGAGACTTCGGAAAAAAATCTAATTAGTAGACCACTTTTCCATTGATATTTTGTTTTGCCTTTACGTAGGTAAAGGTAGACGTTTTGATTCAAATTATGTACACTCTAATCGAAGAGTCATCTCCACTCAGATGTTTAATACTTACCTACTTATTATTGCCTTGTCACTTTCAAGTAGTTCACATTAAATTACTCACCGTGTTCCATCTATCTCAGTAATCAGTCTTTTTTTAAATATGAAAAGCTTTACTCCAACATGCGTGTCCCAGAAATCATTTCTGCTATAAATACCTTTGACCTTATTCTGCAATATCAGCTCAAAACAGGTCGTGTACTGTACTAACTAGGTTACACTAGCGGCATAGTTGCATGCAGGAAATAACTAAACACGTGCATTGTTTAGAGAGATTATGTTTTTAGCGTGGGGTTACAGAACTCGATTGGAATGCAAAAAATGCAACAACTTTCTCTTGGAGATATTATTGTCAATGGTTCTTAGAAGATAACTAATTTGTTTTTTTTGCCAGTCCCACATACTAATCATAGAGACTATTTAATTCAGTATCTATCAGTATGCGACCTGTCAAAGACTGCAGGTAGATGCTGGATGCGTCAAGCTGAAGACAGGGCGCTATGGCGCTCATTGGGGGAGGCCTATGACCAGCAGTGAACGAATATAGGTTGATGATGATGATGAATATGCGACAAGTTTTATTCTACTGCTTCATTTGTATTTTCTTCGTTGTTGATTTATATAAAGCAACTTTCATCTTTTTTACGACCGATGTGGCGCGGTGGGCGAAGGTCCGCCTGCGACGCAGGAGGTTGCGGGTTCGATTTCCGCCTCGGAACAAATGTGTGTACGATCGGCAGATATTTGTTTCGGGTGTTCTGGTCGTTTTCTATGTATAATAAAAAATATCTATCTATGCAATGTATTGTATTATGTATATCAGTTATCTAGTACCCATAACACAAGCTCTGCTTACCATGGGGCTAGATAATGCTGTGTGAATTGTCCAGCATTATTTATTTATTTTATTAGGATGCCTATCTTTTTCAAAGGAAACCTTTTGTCAGAACAGTTATTATGGCATCATCAAATATTCAACCTTTTTAATTAAATGTTGAAGGGCTGATGAGAATACCCTGGCGATTTCTGCCTTGTTAATTATGATGTTCTCGGTCTTGTTTCACCAAATATGATTTCTAGGAATTATTCGAGATTATTTCCATTTGGGCCATAAACCTCGGAACCTGAGCTCGTCTTTAGGGATTAGGGTACATCAAACTCATATCAGCGAGATTTCTTTCATATTCATGGTTCAATATCTTTATGGAAGTCCCTGAAGAGTAAGATCGTGTTCAATAATAACGAATGGAATGCTAATGACCTTACATTTGTGTAAGCGCTTTCCTCACGAGAAACATTATTTTGACGACTCATGGGCATAGCAAAGGTATCAAGGACCATTTGATTTTCCCTTTTTGATTCGTTGGGTTCAACTTTTTTTGGATTATTATATTGTAGAATCTAAACGATTATAGGCTCTCTGAAACTGAGTTACCATTCTGTAAATTCTTATCTGACGATCTCCTTGGCTCAGTGGGCGAAGGTCTGGCTGCGCCGCAGGAGGTTGCGAGTTCGATTCCCGCCTCAGGACAATTGTGTGCAACTGCAGACATTTATTTCAGGTGTTCTAGTCATTATCTAATCTATGTAATGTATCGTACTAGGTATATCAGTCATCTAGTACCCATAAAACAAGTTCTGCTTTACTTGGGGCTAGATGATGCTGTGTGGATTGTCCAGCAGTATTTATTTATAGTAATATATTTATTACTATCAAAAATAAAATAAACTTGACATTACGTTAATAACGTTGTATGTTATGAATCTCTGTTTATGAAATGTGTTTTGTTTCAGCAACCAGCGGCTCTGGCAGCGGTCCCGGAGGGGGGGAGGCGCGGAGAGGGGGTGACGTCACGCCGCACGCGCAGCCTCAGAGGAGGCTCATCAAAGTCGACTTTGAAAATCTTGAGGTTAGCACCGAATAGTTTTTACAAACTTTTATTCTATTTACTTGCTCTGTTAGTTTGTATGGGACAAATCGTACAACCTAATGTTAGACCGTTTATCCTCAACCGATTGAGCTGAACATTTTGCTTACTTACATATTATTACCCCATTTCAACCCAACAAAAGGACCCTACAAGCAAAATTCTCAATCTGATAAAGCATATTTAAATAGGCCGAGCGATAATAAATAATAATAAATAATGCTGGACAATTCACACAGCATTATCTAGCCCCATGGTAAGCAGAGCTTGTGTTATGAGTACTAGATAACTGATATACATAATACAATATTTACATAGATAGATATTTTTTATTATACATAGAAAACGACCAGAACACCCGGAACAAATATCTGCAGATCGTACACACAATTGTTCCGAGGCGGGAATCGAACCCGCAACCTCCTGCGTCGCAGGCGGACCTTTGCCCACCGCTCCGCATCGGTCGTCGATAATAAAGATACATATTTTTAAACGTTCACGATTTTTAACATAATTAATTATTTTTTTATTATATATAATTTATCATTTATACCCGATACCTTTTGTTATTATTAAACTAATTTTTATTAACAAAAGGTATGCGATAAATCATAAATTAATAAGGTCAAAAAATCGCGTAAAATTATTATATTATTATTAATAAATGTTTATACATCGGGTATTTATTGCATACCTTTTGTTATTAACCCGATAAATAATCATTATTTATGATTAAAAAAAAGATGTTGATAAATTAAATGGAAGAGAATAACCCAGTTATAAAATTCCTTCAACGGGCGGAGTATTTAATGAGACATTCCTGGACAGTAAATAAAGACAATGGTTGTTTGCGAAACTAGAAAAATATTTATTTAGGTATAACGATCAAAGGGGAACCCTTGCTTCGAAAACAAAACAAATAATAAAAAATGTATCATTGAGGTAATATAGCAAAGTAAACAAAACAAACCCACTAGTAAAATCAGAGTGACAAATCAAAACCCAATAAAACCCTTTGTTTGTAAGAAAACTGTCCCTGAATAAGTTTGAACACTTTGGATGACAGGAAAAGGATCAGATGGCATATTGCCATCATAGGCTGAGAGGAAATATTAGTAAGAATTGTTTCAAATTAAAACTTGAGCGCTCGCTCTAGGCATTTAGATTTAACCTAAGCAATAACGTCACATTACCACGAAATAAAATTACCAACGAGAAGAATACGCTATTTATTTTAAACAGGTACTTTAAGGTCTTGTCAGTAAGCCTTACTATTTTTTAAGTTTGGCTCTGAACATTTGTTGAAAAAGCGACAAAGCCCCGCAAGTTTATAGTGAAAGAACTTCCTACGATACCGCCACAATGAAAGCAAGCACTCTACCACTCGACTGTACCTTCTAAAACTAGGTTGTACTTAAAAAACCATTTCGCCCAGTTCTTTGAACTCGCTTTTTGCGACTCGCGTACCGCCATCACTGATACAACCTACCTACGATACTGTTGGTGTTGTTGTGTTGGTGAATGAATTGGATTTTGATGTTAGGTGGAGATTGTGCCTCTTTTATGAAGTCGAAAAAGACGAATATACCTACCTTATAACAAGGGTAGGATGTACCTACTTATTACTTAGAGAAAAGACTCACTGATAATCATCGTATAAATCATATATTATATTATAAGATGTACTTATTTCTAAACGTAGAACCGCAGCATTCGCTTAATTAGTTAACACATAATAAATTATAGAGAACGTAATTTAATTAAACATTCTACCGCGACACACGGAAAAGCTACGCACGAAAATGTATGTGATAACGTCCACACGGCCCACTGCAACCCACGCACACGCAACGCACAAATACGGGATTGACAAACAAATGAACCTACGTAGCGAACATTCGCCGCATTGCCGTGTACAACGTGTGTGGCGGCGGAAGCTTGGATAATAATTGAAAATCAAAACCTTGGTAGGTTTTGATTTTCAATTATTATCCAAGTAATATACAATACCAAACAAACATATTAAACATCAAAAGAGCAGAACATTATTTCACCAGATGAAACAATATTAAAATAGAATAGCATAGAAAATTCTTTATTGCCCTTTAACTATAAACTGTGTAAAGTAAAAACTTAAAAATTAAGAACAATAAAAATAATAAAATGTTATTTTTAGAGTAACGTCGTGGGCAGATCCCTAGATAAAAGCTTTAAAATGATTACACTCGCTTTACACCTACACGTTTCAAAAGGTTAACACAAAATAAATAGAAACTGTTCAAAAAAAAATACAAACAACCTAGAAATATTCAAATGAATATAACTGAGCTGTAAACCTACTATTGACACTTACATCACCAATTACTACATATCCATCAATGGTACTGTCTAACTACTAAATAACAACTGTCAAGGAAGGTTCTTGAAGAAGAATAATACTAGATAGATACGAGTAGGTACATCTAGTTATATGATATTGCACCTACCTGATACTCCGGATAACACTGAGTGCAATGAAGCATGAAATAAGCTGTACGGAAACCATGACTCATTGATATCCGACACGACCAATGCGCCGGCGTGAAAAACTCGATACTGATAATGAAACAGCTACAATTAAATATTGCAAATACTAAGCTACATAAAGAAGATTTTTGCATAGAGTAGCCATTACCTAAATAAGCAAAATTATTGATACTATCTATCTATGTATCTATCTAAGCAGCCGGTAACACCCACTGCTGAGTATAGGCCTCTTTCTTATCTAGCCACCCCTAGCGGTCTTGTGTATACTACTACTATACTCCGATTTAAAAATTTCAATAATTCTTGCATACTTGCATGGGTATTAAAACCCAAGGAATATTGGACGTAAATATTGAACGACATTGGTATCATCGAAGCTAAGCAAGTTCTGGCTTTAAAGTTTTCATTCATAGTTTTATAGATCTCTCGTTCGTTATCGAATACAAATTAAAACAATTTAGCTCAACATGGAAGATTATGCGTTGTTGGACTTTGTGTAAACCTTGCTGTTACGTTGTTGTTTTCTGTTATTGTTATCAGTTTTTGTTAAGTTTTCAGAAGTCTTTGTTGAAATAAAATATCTTAGATTCTAAATCGGAGTACCTACCTATAGTTTGAGCCTTTTAATCTCTAACACCTCGAAAACTCGCCTGTCCATGTTGCAAACGTAGGAGTTAAATTATGTATTCATAATTCTTGCTATCAAAACTTGTGCATGATTCGCATCACAAACCTACATTCCAAAATGTTAACCGCCTACACTACTCCACTTTGCGTTTAAAAGGATCAGTAATGTACGGTAAATGTTCCTAGAAAACACTCATTATAGTGTCCAAGCTAATTATACAGACAGTTGTAAATACTAGAACTAATATTATCCTACAAAACACCTGTTCAAATTGCGGACCGAGGTTTTCGTGCCCCAGTTCGCAATGTAACGGAATTTTCAGGCGTGTTAGTAAAAAAATAAGGTTGATAATGATGGCTGAAGTATTTGAAGGATTTTTTTTCATATTTTGAGTACATATAGCGTGTGTAGGAAATGAGCTGAAAGGCGATAAGGTCCTTTGTGGGGTGAAAGCTTTCATGCCAGAGCCAATTGAGAGTTCGATAATTCGTAAGTAGATTTTATAGAACCTTTGAACCATTTAAGTTTCTAAAATGGTTCTCAAAGCTTTGTGTAGCACGAATAAACTTTGTCAATAAATTATGTAGAGAAACGATAAAGTTGCAACCAGAATACTTCTTTAAAGAAAAGGTGCCAATATAAACGTAATCATTTACGTCGTCGCGTCGTTCGGAGGCTTTCTTTTTATTGTGCAATTTTCCCAAAACTGGCGATAATGAGCAATCCGAAAAGAATGCACATTCAACGTTGTGTAAGACTTGATACGTGCAGGTCCCATTGTACGCTGATTGATAAGTACTACTCTCAACGAATCTGGTTCGTTATTGTAATTGTAATGGTTTTGTTACATCATATCTCTTGTTAGATTCTTTCTTTTCCACTTTTCGGGCTTTATCATTTATACTTTTTGGTTCTTTTTATTCTCTACGATTTTTTTTGGGGTGATTTTTATTTTTCTATCGTTGAGAGACCAGTGGCATTTAGCCGGCAGTGGGACGTTTTTACGTTAGTAAACTTTGATATTTTATTTTCATAAAATGTACAGGTTCTCTTTCACTATGATGTTGGGATGAAAAACCAGTTGTGACGTCAAGACTGTGACATCAGTAAAATCCTCGCTAAGCTGGTTTATTCGTTAAGCTTGGTTTATAGGTCTGGTAACTAAGCATGTATTTATAAGGGTTATTCCAGATTATGGAAAACCTGATTTTGCATAAAAAACTCATTCCCATAAACCCGCTTTGTTAGCCCTGGCTCGGTTCCAATTAATTAAACACAGCTGGCGCTAATTGGATTTGCGTTATGCGTGTTACGGCTAGCCCTACATTCTACATCAACTCCTATTATTTTCCTAAGCTCCGCTTTCTTTAGGTGTAAAAACTGAGTGAAATTTTTAATATAGTAATACACACAAAGTGTTTTCTAAAGTGCATTTCCATCTCGTACAGTTCGTTCATGAAATGCATTATGGATGGTCATGCATATTGCATAACCTTGAATACGATACCAAAACTACGGAATAAAAGAAAATGATCAACCATGGTCCTATGTATAAAAATGTTCATTTTATTTCCAATCTGGTAATTAAATAGCTCTGTAAACTCACTCAATATTTGCAATTAGAAATTCATCATCATCATCATCAGCCTATAGCAGTCCACTGCTGGTCATAGGCCTCCCCCAATGAGCGCCATAGCGCCCTGTCTTCAGCTTGCCGCATCCAGCATCTACCTGCAGTCTTTCGCAGGTCGTCATCCCACCTGGTCGGAGGGCGTCCTACACTACGTTTGCCGAGTCGTGGTCTCCACTCAAGAACACGTTTGCCCCATCGGCCGTCGGTTCTTCGCGAGATATGGCCGGCCCACATTGAAATTGAAATTGCCGTTACCAAATCCTTATCCCAGCACCTCGCAACGCCATCATTAGTGTTTCGATCATGATACATCTGTCTGCTCCTTCCTTATATTACGTAACGGAGTTGCAGCTATAGCTAGCCCTTTCCATTCACCTATCCTTTCACTCATATTGCTCAGGGCCTGTCAGAGTACTTTCTACAAAATACCTCCTTTTACGAGCTTCTCATAACCTTTATGTTCATGATTCCACCTCTTTGTATACGTATTTATGTATTCAGCGTGTATATAATATGATGTTTGTCATTTATACAGGTTTTTAAGTGACCTCTTATAATGGTTGTAACCACTTTTAAAAAGGACATTTCTATCTAAGATACACATATTAATCAGTTAAAGACACCAAAATCCTAACCAATTTTGAAACTTTCACGAGCTGTCTGTAGGTCATAGGTAATTAATGTTTGTCTAAGCTCTATCGATATTAAATCACAATATTTGGAGAAAACGTGTCTAATCTCTGCCTAAGAAGCCAAGCAAAGAAAAGTCTGGCAAATGAATTTTTCGGTCGTGACCGTCCCTACGGAGATACGTCAACGCGTTTTGGGTTGCTATGCAAATTGTGAGTGATAAATTGGTTTCACGTTTAAGGGTTTTTGGGGCGGAGAATATATTACTATTTAAAACATATTTGAAGAACGTCACATCGCATTATCATGTTACTTCGTTACAAACGCAATAAATTTACGAAAGTTAGAAACATTATTGGAAGTACATATTGAGATGAAAGTTATAGTCGTTTGTGATTCAGTCTTTAGTTAGATTATAACCACGAACGCAAAAGTCAGAACTTCCTATACTTAGTATGAGATATGTAAATAAAATAAGTTTTCGCAAGCCAAGCCCCTCGACCATTCAAGTCCGTTAAACCGCAAACGCCTTCCACCTGTTTGCCAGGTGTATACAGATAATGGAGGAAATCGTTTGTTTTGATGGCAGGTAAATATTTTCTTCCTTTTGTCTCAAAAATCTGAGACGTTTTAAGTTGTATGACCGTTGTCTATAGTTATTTTTTGTCATTGTTCAATTGAACTTGAAAGCGCTTCAGGGTTAATTTCTTTATACCATTGCGGAGCTTGCGAATTTTCCGCCATATCACGCACCACCGTTTCAACCGTTTCCAAATTACGATATAAAAATGTATATAAAAAAAATGGCATGCACGATTTGTTAATAGTGTTAATACTTAACTGTGTTTACTTAGCATGAAGCATAGGTAATTGGTTAAATTAACGCGCAACTTTGATTGGCTAATCTAGGTCGAAGATCGACAGGTGAAGTGAAGCAAGCAGCTGGTACCAGCACTTTTGGTAACACTGTTAGATATAGAACTATGACACAAGTGCCAATGCAGCGCTGGTTTTACGGTAGCGGGCTAGGGGTACGATATACACAAGTCCCTATCTCTATACCTAGGTACCTATATACCGCTCATAAAAGTATTTAGTAGACACCAATTTTTACGCATATAAAACCCTAAAAAATATGGACCCCTTCTCCTACTGAGCAAGTTGGATAAAAAACTTCAGCGCAGTCATAATAAGTTCCCTCTAAATTAGAAAAAGACCAGTATTCAAAACAGAAACTTACCAAACGGTTGTTTCAGGACGATGATGAGGACGATACCGAGACCTGTGCGAGTCCCGAGGTGCTAGCGCCGCAGCCCTTCCCGAGGCATATGGCACCGCAGCAGCAGGCCCCGAAACCATGGAAGAGAACTGGTAAGAGGAACTGCACCTTGTAAGCGATATGATAGAGCTTAGTTTTGATCAGGCAGAAGTATAAGGCAAACAAGTTATATAAATAAATAATTATTATTAACAATTACTTGAATTCTAAAAGCGATCACAACAAGCTTGATAGTTGATAGGCCAAAAAGTTGATGATGGTGCTCGTTTTATATTCTACAAAATTTTTGGAATAGTGACTTAACAAGCTGCCTAAACAATGTGCTTAATTTTCAACTCAATCACGCTAGAAATAGGCTTACTTGGGCTTTGACCACACCAAAAAGCTAAAGCAAAAAAACCGGCCTACACTGAAGAATGTCGTATCACATAAACCTGGAATACATGATTTTACGAGTTTTACGGGCGTGCGGCAGTAAATCGTAGAGCGCATTCCTAGAGTTTGTGCTCTTCGAGATATCGCTTTGTTATCGGCGATGGTTACGCCACTAATCATTGAGGTGTGCCATCTTCTAGTTCTGTCAAAAGTAGGAACATATAGTAATACACGTTCTGTCCTCTACCTGATGCACTTTGGAACCTGAATTCCTGATGTTGGATGTCTTGCAGAGGAACCACCCAGGGCGCCGCCACGCACGCGTATTTCCCACGACGAATACCACCAGTTCTTCGATGAGACCCTCGAATGTATGCTACAGTAGCATGTGTTGTCCGCATGCAGCTTTTTCGTTTTCTCGCTTTGCTGTATTCACCTTTGGATATTTTTGTAATAGAGTATCTGATCGGGCTTTATGTATGATTTCAAACGGTTGCAAACTATACCTTATTGTTCATAAGAATCATTAGAGGTAGGAACATTACGTAGGTGCTCAAGCAGAATCATAATCATTCTCTGTAACTACCTAATGTCGGAACTATTTTAAAAAGTTTTTGTTTGTGGCTTACGATTACGTGGATGCATTATTACTTTTTTTATGGTTCTTTAATAAACCATTGAACAATAATCTAAAATAATTTAGGTATAACCTACACATATTTTACCGTTATAATTACTGCGTTCCATTTAAGTTGATTGTGTAGAGTACATTAATGCTCTAGTTTAGGAGCTTGTTCGACTGACACAGTTTTATTCACATGTTTATGATCTTAATCAATAACTTACATCACACTTTGCGACATTTTGTAATCGATCACGTTTTTTGACTATGAGATCAAGTTTGATTTATTACTAACCAACTTTTAACTTTTACACAGACTGTTTTTGTTTGACTTCGCAATGATGTTGTTTTTATTTGCATATTTTAACTCACTAGGAGAGAGGAGGTTTGTTAGCTTGTTTGAAGTTATTTTATGTTTATTTTTATTTATGTACCTACCTAATTGTCTTTTTTATTTTACTATATTCTTATGCCGCATCTGGAGCTATAATGTTTTGTCATGTGAACAGTAGATTTCAATTTAAATCAAACCATTTATTTTATGGATTAGTTCTCTATTTACCAATGTAGGTAAACACCTTACCAGTCATTTTTGATTACTATTATTCAATTTCACATTATTATAGTGTTTTGATTCCATACACAACAATATTGACATTACTAACATTACATTACACATGTCATCTACAAGATTTGTTATTCGCTGGAACTTGATTGTTTCATAGTTCATCTGTTGATATTACTTCATCGCCTTTAGATAATATACATCGTTTTCAGATTTATCAACTTCATGTCGGATGAATTTATCAACACAATCAGATTTTTTATATTCTGATATTCTGTTTCCAGCATACGATCTGGCGACGCAGTGTCCGTCGCGACGTGCTTCTATGAGGCGTCACACCGTCACCCATGCGACTTGTGCACCGACAGACGGAGCTCATTCTTTACCGCACTCAAGGTAAAAATTTTACATATAATTCAATCCTGGATCAATTGAGTTTTCACTTCATCTTATGTAGCTGTCTTTAAATCTTGTATTGGCTTGAAAATAGTTAAAGCCGAAGATTGCGATCCACATGCACTCTTTACCGCAGTCTCTAAAAATTCAGTCTACTTTAGGGCTGTACAACTCTTTGACTTTGCTGCATAAAGCAAAAATTTACCTTCAGCAACAACGTATTGTATTTTTGTTAAATCTTCATTGACACTTTCTTACTCGTGGTTATGAGCATTTGCCGATAAAGTCCGACCATCTGGCAGGTGGTCTGTCTACAAAACGTGTCACACTCACACCTTAGAATTAAAAATACCAAAATTGTAAACTGCTTTGTACTATACTAAAAAATATTAAGCAGTACGTACCACTCATAATAACATAAATAGCTCAAACTTACCAAATTTCTAACGCGCAGCACATCTGCCTATATTACAGACACTTCAGTCTAGTTTAGGCAACTGAGGCCACATAATAATTTAAACTGGAATCTCATAATTGTAATGATTCTTATTTGCAATAAATTTATTATTATTTCATTCCAGGCCAGGGTCTCGAGCGTCATGCGCCGGCGCAGCGTCTCTGGCCAGCAGCGAGGCGGACGCGCAGCTCGGTGAGCTCTCCTGGTCGCGATCCTCGTTGCAGGACGAGCTCATCAAGTCGGTTAGTGGCAGCCCCGTCTACCCGCATGTGAGTAGTGTAGATCTAGATCCTTCTTGAATATTTGGGAGTGAAAATAACTTTTCGAATAACTCGCATTCGAATCGTAATTTTCGTGAGTACTTAATTGTTTTATTGACGGGGGACTCAAAGTTCAGGAGCTAGCTAGTTTTGGTAGATTAAACAAGTAGAGGTTTCGTTAGATAGAAGTAATAGCTGGAAATAAGTACCTCAGTAGACTGTCCTGTGCATAGTATCTGCGATTTTGTACTCTACTAGATTATTACAAGTTGTGTTGTGAACCACAAATCCTATAGCCTCAAAACCTAAGCACTTCGCACCTCAAACCTTGAAGTATCTAGGTAAATTAGAAAGCAGGTAGGTTCTTCAGTAATTTAGTTAGCACAGAGCATGTATACCTATTTTATACTGCACCTAGACTGCAACATACTTAATCCAAATTCTAAATATATTAAAACTAAAGAAACCTTTTTTTTCTAGAAACAGTGGCAAGACGCGATAATGTCCGACGACCGGTTATCGCTGACCTTGGAGGAGATTGTCCATATCAGATCTGTTCTGACGAAGGCAGAGCTGGAGGTCTTGCCTGTGGAAGGCAGGGTCAAAGAAGACGTTGAGAAGAGAAGGGTAAGTAAAGTACTCTAGAACCAGAACGGAATTCTAGTGTTTCTTCTACCTTGAAAGAGTAAAGATAATAAGTTAACTATAGGTTTTATGAAATAATTTTCTTTATGAACGTTCGATATTGTTAGTGTTGCTCAACATCTTGTTTTATTTAACTGACTTTACTCAAGCGTATGGATGACTTTATTCGGAGACGGAATCAGAATTCAGTTGAATAAAATAGTTCCTTTTTGTAGTTTTATTTTCTACTTGCGCGTGGCATTACTCAAGTTTTTCGTGATAAAAAGTAAGACAGATTGATATTGTGGTAAACTATATTTTTTATATTTAGGTATTTTCAATACTTTAAAAAATTAACTTCTAATTTCGAATTGAACTTCTAATTTCGTAGATTGTTATTTGAAATGTTATTGTTCCAGGTTTGCTTCCTATGTTTGAAGACAAGATTCGGCATTTTCGGTCCGTGGGGCCAGAAATGCAAGCTGTGCAAAAAGACTGTCTGTCAAAAGTGTTGTTCAAAGGTAAGAGTAACTTCTATAAAAACCTTAATCAAGATACAGGATTAAGGTCGAGAGGAGTGCTGTTTTAATATCCTTCACACAGCAACCAACGATGCCCCCTTGCAGTCTAAATGCTAGCAAAAATCTAGGTCTCTTTTCTCTTTATTGGGTAGGTACGGGTAAATACCCGGAATGATAAAATCAAGGCTCTAAAAACGTCAGAAAAGTCTAATACAAGGTAAAGACTCACCTACATATTCCTAGACCTCCAAAATTCCTCAATTGTGATTTAAATAAAACCCATTTAAATGCCAGATGATGTTTTGAAGTATATCTTAGCAATTCTTTATGCATGCCTTTAATTCCTTCTAGATGCGGATACCCACAGAACATTTCGCGCATGTCCCAGTGGTGCTACTGAGTCCGTCACTGCTGCCCTCTCCGGAAGAAGAGGCGCAGTCTTCCTTTCCTAGGAGTCTCATGTCGAGGCTAGTGGCTCCTGAGCATACGGTTAGTTGAAGCTATATTTATAGACCGGTTTACATAAACGGAGACGACGACACTAGTGAAGTGATTTGATAAAATATATATTAATTTTATAAATGTGAAGTATAAAACCAAAAAACTGCTTTTACAGGGTTTTTATGCATTGTGTACCCACTAACACTAAGAACCTAAGACCTAAGAACAATCACCTGCATGCATAAAATCACAATAAATGATATAAATCCGTCCTGTACCAAGTTCGCCAGTACCTTGATACAAGTCTGCGCATATCACTTTGTGAATCGCTTATTTTATCGAAACTCAACTATGTCGACAACGTTTTTGGAGAATGCCTACTAAGCCGTTCTCAAAAGCTGGTACAGCGCGTTCAAAACGCCTGTATTCGATACTGTTTTCCCATACCTCGTCGAGCCCACATCTCCCCTTATCTATACAGCCACGGACTTCTTAACATGTCGTCGCGTCGGACTCTACATTTTGCTACTCTAATTTTTGGAATAGTTAAAAAACAGGTCCCATTATATTTACATGAAAAAATTGTTTTCTCTAGTCGCCATATCCGTTTTGCTGCACGTTTAATATGTCCATACCATAGAACGACTGCATTTCGTGGCAGCTTTCGTTATGCTGCCACGAAGTGTTGGAACAATCTTCCGCCGCCCATTAGAAATTGTAATAGTCTGTACTCATTTAAACACTTACTTAGAAATCACCTGTTAAATCTACAAAAACCACATTGACTTGTTGTCGTTCCTGGATCGAAAATAATATATTATTATTTTTTATTTTATTACTAAATATAGAATTTTATGTAAACACTCTCTAAAGTAATATATCACTATCTTTAACTATACCTGTGCATTATCGAATCTTTGTTTTAGTAAATTTATTTTTGTTCTTTATTTAACCCACCTTTGTAAAAACGGAATTATTTTGTTATATCGTTGATATTAGTGTTTTAATTTGTGATTTGCGTGTCAAATTCTTATCATTAGTGATTTGTGTTGTGTGCTGCACTCAGCACCCTGGCGCCGCTGAAAACCAGCGCTGCACTGGCTTATGTCAATGTAGCATTTAATGCTGAGCCGGTAGCCTTTCTGTGTTCTCGTATTTTAATTCTTGTATTCGTTCCTGATTTGTTATCTTTATTAGTTCTTAAGTTGTATTATTTTATATGAAACACAAATAAATATTTTCTATTTCTATTTCTATTTCTATAAATACCAATAGTATGGTCTTTGAAAGCTTCACATGACCAACACTCCATGTGAGATAGATTCATGATTCTTATGTTTAGAAAAAGTTTTCAATCAGACTTTTCTTTAGGTACTGTTTAATACAGTTCCGCATCTTACCTTGTTGTCGTTTTATTTGGTTACATTTAGTATAGGTTTTCGTACATCATAATTCTTAGTTCTAATTTGATTGATTCTCAACTAAAGTTAGGAGTTTCTCGCTTCTTAGGTAATCATAATTATGTATACTTATACATATTATTAGTCTCTATGAAAGATGTTATATCTTACCTCTCTATAATACAAATTTCGTGATCCGCAGAGTATGGTAGAAAACAGCGTCGGCAGCGCCCCCAACAGCCCCACCTCCTCCCGGCGCTTCGCCTCGCTCAGCGCCCACAGCGCGCCGGGTTCGCGCGGGGGCTCCGCTCTCGGCTTCAGCGACGCTCTGAGTGTGCCGCCCAACTGCATGTCGCGCAGTGTGGAGGTGCAAAATATGACGCCACCTACTACTTTAGATCGCAGGTGGGTGTTTTATCCAGCCGGCTACGCCAGCTAGGTTTATGGCGCAGGGACCGTTCAAGTATATTCAAGTATACGTAACGCAATTTAAGGATAATTTTACCCCCCCCTCCCCTCCATGTAAAGCGCCGTAACGTTTTTCTCTACCCACCCCTCCCCCCTATTAAAACGTTACATAACCCCCAAGTGACCAAGGCGGGGAAATTAATTTCCCCTCCTTCACATTGGTGTGAAGACTCAGTGTAAAGGTGGGTCGCGAACGATTTTTACCTAAATGTCTCAATAAAATTATGTGGTGTAAAATATCGTTTTTTTAAATAATTGAAAATAACCAATGTTACGTAACGCGTAGTTCTAATCTTAACCATAGGTACCTGCGATTTATACGAAGTGTAAAACTCAGAATATGACTCCAATCCTGACTCCTATTATCCAGCCGGTTACGCCTTTTTGACAGCTACTTCAAAGAAGACTTTCTAAGTAAAACGTTACAATAATATTAAAGGATGACTTACTTTATTCCAGGGCACGATACAGTCGAAGCGCGACCGGCGTAGCAGCCGCCGAGCGTCTCCGAGGCGTACAAATGGCGGTCTGCCACGACTGCAAGGCGATGGTGCTCCAGATCATCAAGTCTAGCCGCACCTCCAGATCCGCGTCACGAGACCGCGCGATACGACATTTAACACTCGACTTAGCACCGGTCTATACCGCTGACTGCTAAGCCGATCGACACTCTAAGACGTGGTGATAGAGGCGATGTTAACGATCAAAAACTGAAAATATTTCCTAGATTACACTAATGTTTGTGCAAAAGAAACGGAACAAAACTAAACGCAAACTTTATTGCCATCTTTTTCTTTGTAAAAGAGAAGAAAGAGAAGGGCAATAAGTTAAGAGAGTTTAGCTTTGGCTTGGTTACAATTATGTATTCGCACATTAGTGTAGTCTAGATGCAAATGATCGCTGCCTTAGGCTCTTGTAAATAGGCGAATAACCACCGACTTGCATGACGTGAACCTTCGAGACTAGAACAAAATCATCTGGCAGATTCGTTTGAGACTTGCCAAAGGATTTTGAGCTTGAGAAGCATAAGAGTTGGATAAGTCTCGATAAAATCCCGTGTCATGTCATGTTTGATAGATCTACACAACCACAGTCTAAAAACTACTATATCTGTATAATTTGTTAATACTTTGTTTGATAGCTCGTTTAGCGTTTACCAATTATTATGTTTTAAGTATCGAATTAAGCTGAGTAAAGCAAGCACAAAGTAGTTAAATTTATCATTTTGTACGTACCTACATTACCATTTCCAAGAAAATCTTTATAACAGCAGATAAACGTAGAATTAGCAGATTTTAAACGAGCATATTTTTTTGTATTTTTCTCACGCATTCCATAGAACTAAAGCATCGATATAACAATACTTTTTATTTAAAAACGTTATCGATTTCTTTAAAGAATCTTGAGACGATACTTATATTGGATCTATTCTAATATCGTATTTATATCGTTTTGACTCTTAGAAATCGATCTAGATGTTTCGGCATATCGAATCGATAAACCAAAGCATTATTGTGATTATTAGAAAACTATGTGTAATGTCGATGTTTAGATATTTAAAAACCAAATTCCTGATCTTATTTTTCAAGTAATTGACATCTTATATCCTTTCCTATAAAACTATGACATTTATGAGGACATTATTTTAAGTTTAAACTGTAATTAATTTGTAAATAAATACTATAAATTTTCAATCAAAAATTCAATCATATTTTCATGCCCATGCAAATCATAACCACATAATTAATAAATCCATAAATAACGTAGTTAATTAAGCTGAAATATTTCACACAATTAATAAATTATTTAATGTAAAAATAAACAATCGCTTATAAAAATATATTATTTTCATTTTGTAGTTAGAAAATATCTTTCTTTTTTACTTAAAACTTAAATGAGCTTACATGGTTGTGTAGATTCAAGTTTGTAGGTGGACCACGTTTTGAGTTATAATATAGACAGAACGAACTCTTTGACAATACTCTAATAACTATTTGACAGAAATAAACGTCTTTATTAGTCGCACAAAACGTTTCATCTATTATAATTATTTATTTTACATTATGTATAACAGAGTCATTCATCTATGTAATTATGTAAAAGAAATATATTCCTATACCTTGCATTATAATATAATCACTATGTGTATTAGATATTATATATTTTTCCGAATAATAAATTTTAAATGTCTTATGTCTACAATTTGAATGTGAGAATACTCTGTGTTAAAAATTATCGTGCTATAATGTTGTGTATAAAGAAAATATTTAACTGTTTAGATGTTGAATTATTCTAATAATGATCCAATCCTATCTACATTTCATTGAACATGTAAGCATGTCATGTCATGGTCTCTTCTTCACTTTTTAACTGGACTGTTTATAATCATTGTTTTAAGGAATAGTTAGACAATACACATGTTTGGATCAAGTTTGAAATTCAGTAGTAAACAGTGGTAAAAAAGCCATGTTTTTAAAATATCCCAATATCAACTGTTTGTGTAATTAGAATAAGTAAATTTCGTATTGTTTTGGCAACTTTTGTTAAGAAAAAAAAAAACCGTTATTATTTTCCATTAATTTGTTGTAACTTGATCCAAATATATCACTTTACTTCCCGTTAGAATAAATTAAAAATAAAGGAACAAATCCGAAAAATTCACCATGATATATTAATTAATTGTGCCATAAAAAAACTCAACGACATAAAACCCACATTCCACTTCAGTATAAATTAGTGCCTATCAAATGAACAATCAGTAAATGTGTAAGAATAAAATCTATCTATATTTATATTTCATAAGCATATTGGCATCATTTAGCTTTAAAAATACAAAAAAAGCCCTGAAGTCGGTTACATGTTTTTATGTTCTTCTACTTTCAGTAGTAAGTAATTGGTATAATACGTTTTTTTTTACAAACGTGTAGCCGAGTTTAGATCAAGTCTGATTTTTTAGTTTTATGTGTTTACGCCAAAGGCAACACTACTTATAAACCAATTGATAGTTGCATCTCTCTTTCTAACCACCAGAACGCGAAAGAGATATATAATTGTCAGCTCTGTCTTGCCATTGGTGTAATTCTGATAGGAAACCATCGTTCCAAATTAAGCATTTTAGTTTTATTAAGTTATTTTGCCAAATGTGTATCCATTTTCAGTGTAAATACCTATTATCCTAGTTTCATACTTTATGTATTACTTGTAAGTTATATCTTCCCTTGTTTATTGTATTAACTCGTATATATTTGAGCTGGGTTTTCCGCTATATGTATAAGCAACATTTTTTTTATATATTTCTTCATATCATATTTTGCGTTGAGCTATTTGTTTGATAATTTTTGCTGCATCGAAATTTGGCCTAGGTTTTTACTAAAATTATTAAACTTTATTCAGAACCATCTTATTTCCATGGAAGTTTTTTGATTTGTTTTATCAATAAATTCGGAACCCAGTTTAACTTAATTTCTGTAAATGTGTGTAAATTTTAGTAGTATTTAATAGATGTTACGTAGATTGTAACTGTCTAAAACATTATAATTTAAAAGAAGTGGAAAATAATAACGAAAATTAAAAAAATAATTACAGATCGTTACCTCGTCTTTTCTTTGCACGCACCAATTTCCTCGAATAATGGTCACCCTATTGACAATGATGACGTCATGTACTCTAAGAAAACCTTGCGAAAATATTTTTGTCTATACATTATTGGATTGATATTCACAGGAGGGAGGGGGGAAAGGTGGGTTTATTTCATAAGTCATAAGCATAACATAAGCATAAATGAATACTAACAAACTGGTCATAAGTACGGAGCACTTTATGTCAGTGACCGACAGATATTGCCCTGTAAAACATTCTAGAACCCTAGTGTAGCGCCACCTATCGGGTCACGTTATGAATCCAGACCATCCAGAGACCCACTAAAACACAATAAATGTCATCAAAATCGGTCTAGCCGTTGAGGAGTTCACATATCACATGACATACACAGGAGAAGATAGAAGATAATATAGGGAGGTGTATTCAGATTAGCAAACAAAAATTAATTTGACACCTTACCAAAACTTAAAATCACTTTTTCCTAACTATTTTTTTTAATATATTCCTGCAATTTCAGTTAAATTTAAAAGCATGCCATTGCCAATTTGTAATTAGCTGCTGCTTTACTAA
The DNA here is from genome assembly GCA_947044415.1 of Eupithecia dodoneata. NCBI lineage: Eukaryota > Metazoa > Arthropoda > Insecta > Lepidoptera > Geometridae > Eupithecia > Eupithecia dodoneata. The sequence continues at coordinate 11,843,023 of OX345658.1, read as the reverse complement.
TAAATATATTACTGCACAAATATTGAATTTACTATGACGTACATTTTTTGGCAGCCTAATGTCACATTACTTGCTGACCGATTTCGTAAATACTGGATGTGGCTAAATTATTTTTTCAACTCGAATCTTTTAATCGAATTTTTGGTCTTCTAGACCTTTTTAATTTGCTAACCGTTTAAATTATACCTTAAAGATTTAAGGAAAAAACTATTTGTTTTGCTCAATATCACATTTTATTACTGATAACTAGGTAACTATGACGTAATATGTAGTTAAATCTCAGGACAAAATTAACTAAGTTGGGATCAAACACCAGTACAAGGCAAAGCAAAATGGGTTCACATTAAAAAGAACAGAATTCGGTTAAATAACTAACTTAACGAAGAGGGGAAAAGTTCGTGAAATCTAAAATAAATAATATTTTATAACAACGATTTATTGATTCTATGGAAACATTACACTTAAATAAATAAATTGTTTATGTACTCAGCCTACGACCAAAAGATTTTCGTCGACGAACGAGTGGGGGGGAATCTCCAGATTGAGGGGGGCAGGGCCTTTGCGGATGCGGCCGGCTGCGTCGTAGTGGGAACCGTGGCAGGGACAGTAGTAGCCGCCAAAATCACCTGGAACAACAGATTTTTTAATTAATAATAATAATAAAGTTTTTATTTCCAGACACGAGATCCATATTCTACATAAAATAGTTAAAACGCATATACAAAACAAAAAATATACAATAAGATGTAGGTACATAGGGTACCTAGGTCTGAAAAAAATATTCTAGGTGGCAGTAGCCATCCACCGTTTGTACGAGTCGGACAAGATCAAACGATCTGCCATACTCCTTATGATTAAGCTTTTACACATGTCAACTCTGGACATAAACCAGGCTATTCTCTTTCTCTGGATTAAAACTAGCATGGTTCATAGTTATTAACACAGAGGTCTGTGGCGCCTCTCCTATTGTCAAGGTTAAGCTCGCCTATGTACATTATCCTGTTTGGTAAAGTAATTTTTGTGTAATATTGTGTGTAGCTGAAGACAGGGCGCTATGGCGCTCATTGGGGGAGGCCTATGTTCAACAGTGGTGTGTACAATAAAGAATTATGTTGCGGGTTCAATTCCCACCTCAAGAAAAGTGTCTGTGCACTATTTATTTATTTATAGACGTAAGTTTAAAACATTGATTTATGGACTAAAAAGGGACAGAGAAAATCGGAACGGAGGCATTTGCACTCCTTGAATAATGCATAGTTTTATTAATAATTCTTAAAACGACCATGTAAAAAAATGTGAACGAACTTTTAGTAGGGTTATTATAGAAATACTATTGAGTGTTTCTTACAAAGTAAAATTTATTTCAACTTGAATAAATAAACTCCATATGTATGTATTTTGGAAGTTTTATTTTGGACTTTTCTTTCTCCATATATTATATATTTTCGCGCAAAGTTGGGCTAAACTCAGTGTAGAAATACAAACGTTTAGAATCTCCTTTTTTTAAAATTTAAAATATTTTCACGGTTTGGGGTGTAGACAAACATAGATAACGAGGTAAATTGATATTATCCTTAATTTTGGATGGTAAACATTAAACAGTGTAGTAGTTACCTTTCCACGTTTGTGTGGAAAGTTGAGCGACTAGTTTAACCTTAATTGAAAAAATTCAATTTATAATAGAAAAATATAGCTGGACAATCCACACACAATCATCTAGCCCCAGAGAAAGCAGAGCTTGTGTTATGGGTACTAAATCTATCTTTATATAAAATAGAAAAAACTCACTGACTCATTAACACTTTGACTGCGGTTTTTTTTCGACGACTGCGATCTTTTTTTAACCTAAAAAATTCGTGCTGCCGCTCTACACAGCGGTTGTGTTGCGCCGCACATGCGTTTCGTTCGAAAAATATTACGGCTGTGCTGAGTCACAAAGATCTGTATTTTCTCAGTCGATGCGCTAGTGTGGATTTACGCATATAAGTCACTTGTAGAAAACTCATACCGTGCGATTTCAGCAGTCAAAGTGATTAGATTTGATTACAGATTTCTGAAACTTTAAGAGCTACAAGGCTGACATTTTTATGGATGTGCTTTTTAGGAGCACGTTAATAAAGGATTTTTGGAAAGACGTTTTTTAAAACTTTAAGCGTAGATTCGTGACTCAAAATACACACAGACACTCGTGTTTCGGGGTTTATTTTTAGTCGCACCCGTACGGTAAAATGGACGAGTAGTCAAAATTAGGTCACTCACTGACTCATCATGAAATCTCTGGATAAGAGCTATTAGACTGAAATTATGCATGGAGGTAACTTTTGGAATGTACCCACTATGAACGGATTTTTGGAAAGTCGCCTTCCCTATCTTTACCCCATGAGATATTGATGAACATGGTATCGACCTTGACACTTTTGACACGTGCGCGTCGTTCGCAAGTTTCTTTTATCAAAGGTAAAATACTAGAATGTGTCATTCGGACAAAGCAATTTTATTGTTAAGCGATTCATTATGTGGATTTGGGCCCAGCACAGTTTTTTGCGAATGTGAGCGCCTCTGTGTGCTATATGTGTATACCTCACCTCCCCGTTAGGAAATCGGAGGGGGGTTTGTGATCATTTTTGTATAGCGGTTCCCTTTTCTATGTCCGAAGGTTGCAAGTGCACTCTTGCTATTTCAAGTGCTGATTTTTATAATAAATAATAAATAAATAATGCTGGACAAATCACACAGCATTATCTAGCCCCATGGTAAGCAGAGCTTGTGTTATGGGTACTAGATAACTGATATACATAATACAATACATTACATAGATAGAAAACGACCAGAACACCCGGAACAAATATCTGCAGATCGTACACACAATTGTTCCAAAGCGGGAATCGAACCCGCAACCTCTTGCGTCGCATGCGGACCTTCGCCCACCGCGCTACATCGGTCGTCAAATGCTTACATTCGAAGTACAGTTAAACATCAAACATCAAAGTGTTTTATTTACTTTAGACCCTACAAGATTCATGCACACGTCACAAATTTCAAATAGCATAAGTTAAACTAGGAAATAGAGTAAACACGAGGTTTTGTTCACTTCAATCTTTTTAAGGTAAAGTAAAGAAGCGAACAAGAAATCTTTACCTAACAGGGTAAAGATTTCTTGTTCGCTTCTCGTGTTAGAGTTTTTGAGTTGGAGAAGCTCATCCCAAGCGTTTTTATCTTCTAGATAATCCAATATTTTGTAATTAGCCTTATTACAAAGGATGAGTTTAACCACAGAACAGAGAATACATAGAAATAGTAAGTAGGCGGGGCCCGCGTCTAACCTAGTAGGCGCAGTACTGCGCACTTCAAGCTCCGCTTACATCAGTCGTGTTTTAATTTAGCAGAGTAAACATACTTCAAAAAAAAAAACAAATAAAATATAAAAATACCGTATTGTGCCGTTTTAGAGTGTAAAAACGAAAGCCGAAACAAATATTTAACGAAAGGGGGCATATCATATCAACTGTCAGCATTATTTGATTGTTTTTTTGTTAGTTTTGTTCAAAATGCAAAACCGTCAAACAAAAATAGAAAACAGACATAGAAAAATAGACTGTGAGTCATAACACTTAAGGTCGATTTTTCTTAAACCGCAACTTTCGCTACTCAATTAGGGATGTGCCGTAATAAACACAAATGTGCTATCAATAACTTTAATGGTTATGATTTCGTAAACATTACCCATTTAAGTATGTTTTAGGGCGTTAATTTTTGTTTTGTTTTTGTGATGATTTAATCTGGATTTTTATAACGATGTAAAAATATTACGTAAGTTTGGTGGAGAAAAACTGTTCGAAAATATAAACTTTCATCAAGTCGGACAGATTCCCGTATCAAACCATGTCAGTGATTTGATAAAAGCCATAAATGTGCGTATCCATCATTTATTAAAATTAAACGTAAAACTTACGAAAAGACAGTTATTTAACAAGTACGTCCTATTTCAAGGACAATAAATTTTCATTAATTGTCATTAAAGAATAAAAGAAAAGGTAAGATTTTTATTTCGACCACCACAAATATAACCTGACGTACATATTTCGTTATTCATCAGTAGGTAATAATCGATATCGATAGATTCGTCTCGTATTCTCATTGGTACATCACTAAGGCAGTAGCTATGTTTTCTGGGTAATCGATAAACAGCCATTGTATTATCGATCTTATGGCCCGTTGTTAGAGACTATAATAAAAGTCGATAGCAATAGCGCCAGCGCCATCTCTTGTTAAGTAGCTTTGTGTTGTGTATAATCAAGAAAGGCAGCCATTGTATTAGTAATCTTATTTGCTGGGAATAGAGACTATAAAAATATTTGGCAAAAGCGCCATCTTTTGCTAAGTAGACAAAGTAGATATTCATTTTTTATCGCTGTTTATTTTATTGAGTTTTGAACCATGTGTCTACCGAAATAAGGTTTAATATCAATAAAATTAGTTTTATGGTTTTATGCCCTTTTAACGTACTCTTTCAACCAATAAGAATTTTTATTTCTATGTGTGTTAGTTTATACATGTGTGAGTTTAGCGACACTAGTTCTCTTAGTAAAAAGGCATCATGCTAATTCTATGTATTCTCTGTTCTGTGAGTTTAACAATTCGTCTGAATTTATTTATTGATATTTTTTGCAGAAGCGTGTACTGTACATTGCCCTTTAAAAGATACATTTATCTTGTGTAGCCTAGTTGTGGGCACAGACATTGAACATACCTGCATTGGCTACAGGCACACATCCCAAGTGGGTGCAGACTCCAATAACGACCAGCCATTCAGGATTCTGGGTGCGCTTGTCATCGGGCTCTGGATCACGCAGGGACTCAATAGGCACAGCTTTTTCTGTGGCGATTTCAGTACCTGTCCTGAAAATAATTAAACGTATTTTAAACAATTATATAAACTGACTTCAAATTTCTAAATAATATTTTTTTATTATTTTAACTTTTATGTGTAACTAAGGTTTGAAAAAAAAAACATTGAAATTGGTTATTCGTCCATTTGTCGCGCACATACTTATTGCAAATTTAAGAATTATATCTATAGATGTATATCTCATAGATGTCAGAACTGGACCTTTGGAATTGAAATGTGATCACAAGAGAAGCACCAGCTTTCAAATAAATAAAAAACCATCAAAATGGCACCTGAGTATCCCACCCGAGACCGCGTCTAATTATGGCTGAACAGCCGATTGTAGACAAAAATGGATGAAAAAAAAAAACCGTTCACAGAGTTGTAAAGTTCAGAGGTATCAAAAAATTAAAAAGTACAGACATTGGTAGAATAAGATCCAAGCTATCATAATTTATTAACATAATGCCAATAACATTGAAATAACACTGACAGAGTTCAACTAAACCAAATTATTTATTATGTTCTGTAAACATTACATGAGTTCATGGCAGATTAAAGTTGTTGTGCTTTTGCAGTAAGGATCTATAGAAAGAGAAACTATGGATCATGGATGCCCTTAATTATTTTCTTTGACTCAAAATAAATTGTCATATAGTTAAGTCTGATCATCTTGCAGGATCCCACTACCTACTAACAGAGATTTGATAAAAAATTGGAATTTTGCAGATTTTACAAAATTTTCTAGGTATATAATGTGTTAAAACGAGGTTTATTCATCTTTTTTTTGCAATCGGATATATTTTGCATAAAGCGGACTCTGTTGCTAATAAGGATTAATCTTTGCAAAGAAATGCATTAGGTATTGAAAATGAAAGGAAATTGCAATTTATAACAATGTAATTTGAATACTACTGCTAAGCATTGATGTGAATACAGACAGGACAGACTAGTCCTAAGCAAATTTAAGTGAAAACTGGTCATAGACAATAAACATTCTAACCTGTGGCGGATGAACAGAGGCTTTCCTCTCCACTTGAAAGTAACAGACTTTCCTTCAGGGATATCGGACAGCTTGATCTCAATTTTAGCTAAGGCCAAGACATCAGCGGCCGCAGACATAGATGATACAAACTGGGTCACCACGGACTTGGCGGCGAAGGCACCAACAACGGAACCAGCTGGAAGTAAATTGTTTATTATTCAGTAGGTAAGTTTTAAGGAACCATTAATATTCAAGAGTAGATTTTAGTTTCATTAACAGCATTTGTTTCCTGAAAAATATTTGTGTACACTAATGGTGTAATTTATTGGTGTTACAACATAAACAATCCAATGATTCTAAATGAGAACTACAAAATAAAATAATGTTAACATTAATGTCTGTCTACAAATAAATAAATAATGTTACACAAATCTATTTATGATAGGAACAGTAGAATATGTTTCAATCTTAGATAGGTACACATAATCAGCTGTTCTTAGCTGAACTAACCTCCAGCGATAAGGTAAGTAAAGGTCTGGCGTTGGTCCACTGTCTCATCATATTTGGTTTTGGGGTCCTTGGAGTTCTCGCGACGGTACGCCGAGAAGTCAGGGTAGCCGATATCAGTGTGCGCAAAACGCACTTGGCTCTTCACTAGAAATGACAAGATGTTATGTAACAAGATTTTCCTCCCAAAACAAAGCACTTAGAACTTTTCTAGCGTAGGAAAAGTAGATAAAAAGCTCACCACCAAGTCCAGTAACGGCCTTCAAGCCTTGAACGGGCAGGGATCGATGCAAAGCGTGCAAGGTTGAGGTCTTAGGCAGGGGCTGGTACACAGTCTTGTCGACGGGCGTGTGAACGCTCACTACGGGCCTCAGGCAGTTTCCAACCACTGGGGATGTGGATTTAAAGAAGGAACCCAGGTTCCCGGCCCTTACAACAGAAGTCATTTTGCTGATATAGTCGAAACACGCAATAAAATTGCTTTTACAATGTTCGATGAGCACAAGTGCTCCGTACTCGGAAAGAAACGTCACGCACGTTGATTGATCGAGTCCAGGTTGACGTTGACAACTATTAAGTGTCAAATGTGAAATGATGAGTAGATGATGCTCCTTAAATTACCAAGGAATTTTTAAATAAATAAGTTTAAAACTGAAAACATTCATGATGTGATGAAGCAGTTTGTGATACCTATTGGGCCCGGACCACAGCCATAAGGCAAAAAACGGAAATACTGCGGTTTCACTACACCTTAATAGGCAAAATGAACTTAAACTAGGGATGATGGAACAAAGACAAGGTTAAAACGACTATTTTTGGTTTTAGTTAGATTTTATGTAATTTTTTTAGCAAATTTGGCAAAGTGACTTAAAGGGAGGCTTAGCTCCGGACTCTCAGCTGTTGGTACACTTATTTGTACTGCGATTCGCAGTAGGTAGGACCTACCTAGAGTGTTTTAGTTTTGGGACAAATTAATACCCTTGAGGTACCTACCTAACCCTCTTCTAAAGGACCATTTCTGGATCATATTCCTATACCTATCATAAATTCATAACAAAATAATCATCCACAATTCATGGAGTAATCGTCAAACATACATAGAAAAGTTCGAGAAAGGAAGCTTTGTATTGTACCTACGGAAAATTGTGAATCACAAAAAATAAAATTAACTTTTTGTCAGGTCCTGCAACTCTGCGTCTGTTTTATTTTTTTAATGGCAGCAATAATTTATGTGACGGTGAGTGATTTGCAACTTGACGTTGACAGTGCTCGATAATCTGATGTCTTACCGGTGCGCCATCTATCGAGGGGTATTTGAAACTCATTATAATGTGAGATCTCATCTCATCTCAATTTTGTGATTAAATTTTGTTGTTGGTGTAATTATCGTATGTCTTTTTCATTGGGTTGTGTAAGCCTCTTACATAGTTATTATAATATTCTCGTACGATTTGCAAATCCGAAATAGATCGTTCGGTACCTAAGTTCAAATATCGTAAATAGGCTCCTAGCTCCTACTACCTCCGCATTTGCATTTTATTATGCTGTTACACTTGCATTGCATTGCAGCTCATCATCATCAGTACCCAGTCAGTCAGCTGGACATTTGGCTTCCTTGGTTTGTTAGAAAGCGCCATAAAGTGCCCTATCTCCAGCTCTTCGCGTCCAGGTACCTAGGTACATATATATATCTACTTATGATTTTTTTATAGGTAGGTTTAGTATCTGCGTGCAGGATTTCGCAGATTATAATCTTCCCACAAACGAAATATTAGGGTAATCTGAGTATGTACCTAGGTACCAGACTAGCAACTGACTGTAAAAAATTGTGTACATCTTACATAAGTAAAGGTCATCGAATTATTATAGTAGGTATCAACAGTTTTATCCTTTCGGACCTATCTATGTACCTAACCTACCTAGTTATTAACTTTATCATTTTCTATCAAATTTTTAGGTTTGGGAAGGGTAGGTAGGTAAGAACAGAAAAAAAAGATCAGAAGGTCAAGAAGGCATCTATTTCCGTCTGCTCCTGACGTCCTCACAAGGTCCATCGATTTTCCCGCGCAAACGCTTGCGACGCGACACGCAAGTTGGAGATTATTTTTCCAAGTAGGTACGTAGGTACCTCGGAAAAATAGGAAACTACTACCAATGTCACTATACTCAAGCAATTCTGAAGGTACAATGTTTGTAAACAACTTACACGAAAAATACATAGGTACCCATATAATTTTTCTTTGCGGCGGCGCGTCCTATTCGAGAACTGCCTAGGTTAGGTAGGTACCTACTTTGTAAGCATTAAATGCATTGTGGTTGTAGCCTGCAAACCCATATTAGCTCTTACTTACAATAGGCTATTTGACAAATTTTGGAAATCGTTTTAAATTATTCTTTATTACATAATAAACACGCTACATTAATATTTCCCGGCGATCTACTGTATTATTAATAAAAATCAATGTTAAAGTTAAAATTTTCCAAACCGCGCCAAAAACGATGTTTCTGTAATGGCGCTGGTCACGTGACACGTGTGAAGTCACACGCAAGTAAACAATAACCACAATAAAACAGTGCAGCTAGAGTGAATTTAATCATTTTCCTTCAAAATTGGATAAAATGGTGTATAAATGGTGTGTCGTGCCAGAGTGTAAAAATACGTCTATAAATACTCCAAACAAACTGTTTGTTTCTGTTCCGATGAATTCCAAAATACGAAAGACATGGTCGAACAACATGGACGAATATTTATGCCACTAGTTATAATATTTATCAAAATTTCACAGAAAATGCTTCAGAAATAATATAGCTCAAAGATTGAATTTAACACCCAGAAAACGCAAAACGCAAACAACAATCGGTCGAGGAATGTATGTTTACTTGCATGTGACGTCACCAGAGTTGTAACCAATAGCAGGGCGTTCTCGTCACAGATAAAATTCAATAAATTATTACATTTTGTTTCGTGTAATTAGCAAAAAATATACCTAATTTAGTTGAAATAAAGCGAAAAATTTTTTTTTGAGGCTGTTATCTGAGACCACAATTTGTAGCATATTTTCAATGTTGTCAAATAGCCTATTTGTAGGTAAGAGCTCTAATCAACAAGTAGGTAGGATGGCTATATCGATTACTCTGTGCTCAAAGGGCGTAAATGAATTTTGGTCGATTTGAGTTAATAATGCAGTTCTACCTACTCAGTTTTCAATTTTCTATCCAACTAAGTATCTGTTAGATTTCCTCAAATTCGCAATAAATAAAAGATATGTACGACCTATCATTTCTGACACGCTAAACACAATTTATCGGGAAAAAAAGGTTTATTTAGTTCAAAACTTTACAAATAGTTGCTACAAAAAAAGTTGAATAAACAATGTTTATTTGATTTTAACGCATGTTTTAATTTTATTTAAATAGTAACGTCCTTTCATTAAAATACCCACAAAGAAAATGCAATAATAAAAACACAATAGATCGAAAACTGCACATATTTTGTAATATTATTTGCTTACTAATTAATCCTTTACTAGCTTAAAAATAAGAAATTTGTCAACCTTGATTTGTCCAGTTTCGAACAAAATAAATAGCTATACCTACGCCCTAAGGTACTTAGCTTACATAGCCTGATTTTTTTGGGGAGCAAAGGAATATTTAATTCCTCTGCTCCCCAAAAAAATCAGGCTAGGTATTTTAATATAGTTGAATCATTAAAATCTGTTATACCTACTTTAATAGCTGTGTGTATTTATACATACAGTAGGTAGGTACCTACTTATCTACTTACATAAATTAAGAAAGCTCCATTAAAACGTGAATCCATATTTTCTTTGTTTTGTTAAAGATCGGACTATGAGACCTATCGTGCATTCGTGCACTCAAATAAAGGGCCTCACGCTTGCGCACTTCAGCAGTTTTGGAAATCAATAATTGTAGCAGGTAGGTATAGGTACAATTATGTAATTGTAACAATGTGTTTGGTGATTGGGAATATTAAGTTAGGTAGGAACCTACAAAAATAAGGTAAGGTCAGTTACTTTGTAGGACAGTAGGTAGGGTAGGTACCACGTAAGTACACTAAGTAGGTTACCTGCCTTCCCCGTAAGGTTGCGGGTAACCTAGGGAGGTCCCTACCTACCTTATGTAGTACCTAGTGTACCTACAGCATCCTATCAGCCTATATAAACCTACACGTTCACTGCTGGAGATAGGCCTGACCCATACAACACCACAAATAGCGGTCCTGTGCCGCCGCCATCCCATAATGCACTACATAGGAACTAGTTTTCAAATACCGACCAAAATCAGTCTCTACCAACCAAGCCAGCTACATACTAGATGGCGCCACTTCATTCCGTAGCTAGCTAAAACAAGTTCCATATACTCTACGTGTAGCGTGGCCTCGTCAGCGAGCAGCTAACATTTTCATGGTCATTGCTGCGCTTTGCTACTTGCGGCGCGGGCGTCCGTGAAGCACGCAGCCCGCACAGTACCTAGACCCAGTGCCGGATTCAGAGGTCTGGAGACCTCGGGGTAACAAAGGAGTGGAGGCCCCTAAAGATATTAAGTCGAGTTATCCAGTAAATTATTTAGTGTGAAACCAAGTACCTTTAGATTTATAAATTATTTAACAAACATATAAATGTAATCGGAAACAAGAATTATCTGTACTAAAAATATCAAAGGAAAAGTTTTTGAGTTAGTGCTTACCAGTCTGAATTAGATTTTTTTTTCTCTATTGTGGGGGCCCCTCTTTTGTGGAGGCCCGGGGCTGTAGCCGCGGTTGCACTCCCCTAAATCCGGCCCTGCTAGACCACAGAATAGCACGAAGTCTTTTAATTAAAGCTAGCTACCTCTACCTACTTATTCAGGCGATGAATTTAATTTTCTTTGCTTGATTCGGTGTTAGTAGAAATTTTATTGTAACCTAGGTTATGTAACCGCAACTTTTAGCTTCCTAAATGAAGAGATGTCTAGTAGGTAGGTAGGTCTAGGTAAGTTTATTTATATACCTAACTATTTTAATAATAACTACCGACTCTACAACCTCTACTGAGCATTTAAAATAACTGTGGAGGTAAGTTAAAATTCCTTATTTAATTAAATGCAGTTTTTCCTACTTCTTGCCTTATGAATTTTAAGATAAACAAGTATTTTTATTTTAGAATTCTTAACGTCGTCATCATAACAAAAACTATGGCCTTCATTATGCATTTTAGTCTATTTCCGCAGTAGGTTTGTAGGTACGGGTACGATACTTACCAACCCAGAAAAACAAAGCTACGCCGCCTTATTCTATTTGTATCTCAACTAAAATTATTTTAGTATTTTCCACCTTTTTTGGAAGTAAGTAGATATACCTACAACTACAAAACAAGGAAGGTAAGTAGGTACCTACATACCAATAATTAATTACTTGCCTTTTGTTTTATTTACAAAAAATTTATCCAAATTTACTTTATACGAACTATAACATGTATAATTATTCTATGATCAAATGATCATACACGCTTTTCCTGAAAATCTTATGGAAGAAAAAATAAAATTATTGCACGAAAACGTAAACTTCTTGTACGCTTTCGGAAAATGATAAGAGATGGCGCCACCTTTTGCTTTAGTTTCGTTTGCTCGCATCATCGTCGTCGTCGTGGTGTTCGCGATGCGATGCGCTTCTGAACGGAGTATTGCCAGATAATAGATGCTATTCGAGTCGCATAGCATCTATTATCTGGCAATACTACTACTACTGCGAGGCGCTCTAGGGAGGGCCGGCCGGACCAATTCGGAACGCGAGCCCAAGTGCCCATTCCACAATGAATTTATTGCCATTTGCCGCAACGGCTGACACTTGCGTGCATGACAGAGCTCTAGGAATATTTGAACCAATTAAAGCGGCAAACTAAACGCACATTTAACCTAAAAAGTTCGCGATTATTTTTCCAATTAGAAAGCTCACGACCTGTCTAAAGTAGGTACTAGGTACCTACATAGCGTCGATAGGTGATAGGTACTTACTTAAAGGTTACTTATGTCCATTTTATTTTACGGCTTTCCTCAAACATACTTTGGATTTTGTAAAGGCCGGACGCATGATAATCACGATGGATGGAGAGCTATAAAAGGGCTTACCAACTAACTATTCTTAAAAAAAAAATCTTAAGGAATGGGTTCTGTCGACGTGATCTAGGCTCCGTATCCATTGTAGATTTTGAACGACTCCGAAGATATGATTTTGAATGAATCGGTTCCAATCCAGCTGCATTGCTGTATTCAATATTTTTCTTCAGTTTGGCGCCGATCCAAATTGAACGGTCATTTGGCAACTTCTATTTTTCCAACACCTGTCTTGTGTTCTACGAAGTACTTTTATACCTACAGGTCTGACTTAAACCTTACCTCACTTCCTTGTTTGTTTTTATTAACTAATGCACAAGGCAAAGGGCAATGGCAAGGCCTTACAAAGGAGGTTTGTAATTTATTCAGTTTTAGTAATGAGTACGATGTTAACTTGTTGCTTCAAAGCGCAGTTGGTTAATAAGGATTTTAACTGAAATATGAGCGATAAAAATCAAAGATTATTCCTCTGATATTTACCTAAAAATACATTAATATTCCCTATATCTTATATGACAGGGTGCCACGGAAAGGATGCACTAAGCCGAAAGGACTTGAAGGAAGGATTCTCGACCCCGACGCGTACATGTGAGTAACGATTTTTTTAATACCTACTTATCATTTTTTTTCTTTTTCCTATACTTGTTCATTAAAACGCACTCCACTCATGCATTATTATAACGTAACAAAATATTTCACAAATGTTTTTGCTAGTTGCCAATGTTTTGTCAGGAAATAATAAAAAAAAAAATGATGTAAAAAAACACAAATATGAAGAATATACATCATACTGCATCTAAACCTATTTTTTTCAAAAAAGTAAAACATGTATAAAATCCACAAATCGTAAAACAAACATTGACCCATAGATGTCCAGAATCACCCTTTTTCGACTTAGTAGGTATTCCCTTTCTGTGACACCGTATATGTAGTAATAACTATAATATCATTTCGTTGATAAATATAATTCGTTAATATCGCATCAATGGTGTGGTTGGGGCCACGTGATTCTAAATCTAAGCCTTCCGCGGAACCAAGGCCACAGAACTGGTTTTAAGCTTCATTCTAAACCAGCAGGGACTTTGTCATCTCAGGATATTCTGGTTTTATTCTCCATCTGAATTTACAAATGAGAGGGAATGATTGAGATAAGTTTCTCTAAGGTGTGAGGGTAAAATGCTTTGTTCATGACATTGGTTTGAATCCTACCAATGTTATCAACGCGAATGTTGGTGAGGATGTATGTAAGAATGTTTGCTCTTTCATTTGATGAAACTTCACAATAATATAGCGTACATATCAGAATAACACATAGGCTACAATTCATAAAGATATATTGTATATTATCTAAAACATCTATCACCACGCGGGTGAAACCGCGGGGCGCAGCTAGTAAGAAATATATAGCTGTAGGTTTTTCTTGAATTTGACTCTGGAGTGTGGACGCCTTGTCAGATTTTTCGTGATCTTCCTCAAATTAAATTGACTACCTTTCATCCTTTTTTATCTTTCTTAAACACTGACATCTCCCGCAATAGAGTTTATAAAGTTGAAGTAAGCAGAAAGTAATAGTTAACCCATACTAAAAATGTTATCAAGATAGGGACTAAATTCAGTTGAGAAAACATCTTCCGATTATGTTATTCAACGTTTGTTAGGCTTCAAATACGGCAGTCCAACCGATTTACCTAGGTTCTTTGTAATAAAATAATGTGCATTTTTAAATACACCATTGCCCCATGTTTTTATAAAATTCATTCAGAATAAAATATGTATATTCTCCTATGTACATTACATACGTAACTAATTATTTAGTCGGATTCTAAAGAATTAGTTACGTAGGTACATGAAGGGCCGCCGCGCGCCGAAATAGGCCAAGGTTTGTTAGTGTTATTGGAGCGATAATGAGAGCCCTATCAACGCACTAAGCGGGACTGCATCAAACAAATACTTCAACGCTAGTCGCGTGGCCTAATTAGAAAATTAACAAAGAGATAAACTTTAAAAACACAACAAAATTTTTGATTTGATTTTGAAACTGATAGCAATAACAGAAATTTTGTTATTTAACAACGCATCGATGGTTCGCAATGTTCGCATGCACACGCGCAGCTACAAAGGTCTCAAAAACTGACGATAAAAATATATTTTATATATATGTGGTTGTCATCACATTGGATTTATTATGCAGGTGATTATGTATAAGTAAGTATCACAATGGGAACCATGTCGGGCGTAAACAACAAGTGGAGGAATAAAAGCTAAACTAAAACCAATTTAATCTTTCTGACCAGCTTATGCGATTTCGCGTCAATAAATGTAGTGAAACTAAAATTTTAATAAATTCTGATCTTCCTTCCCCTAGAATAAGTCCCCTATGGGGATTATGGGATATCCCTATAATATGAATAATCTAGGTTTTGTAATCATACGCTTGGAGTACAAAGAAGAAGTTAACAATATTTTATTAAAGAAATGAACTCAAACCAACAAGTACTTAAAAAAAAAAAAAAATTCTTTATAAAATAAAAAAAACGTTTATTTTCTACCTGCGATTTGCTTTGATGATACCAGTGTCGTTAAATATTGTTATTTTTTTGGTTTAATTACGAAATAAAAATTTATTTTAATTAAATTAAAAACAATTCAATACAATATTATGTATCTTTATTGCATCCTCAATACAAAAAAAAATACAGAAAAAAAGCAGAAAATATGGGTGTTCATCTAGTAGTTTATATTATCTAATATTCAAGAACCGGGTAAGTAAAGGTAGACAAATCCCAACTAGGTCCGTCGTTCCAGACAATATACACAGGTTTACAATATGCATGTCCCAAAAGGAGTGTTCTGTATTTCCTATGTGCATTGAATGGATCCCATAGTACCGTGTGATAAAAGCTCTAGGGGGGTTGCAGCCAACAAATTTCATTCAGTGCCTTTTTAGAAATGAACTCAACACTAAAACTGTTGGCCTTATTAGAAATTTTCAAAGAGAATACTAATACATTACGAAATGAACCTACAATTTAGGAAATAAAATACAAAATACAACGATTTTTTTTTCACAGATTTATCATGGAATGTCTTTTAATTTTGATTTCTTGCGGAGTGTGAGTGTTTATGGTCGTCGTCATTGAGGTAGGATTCGAGGAAGGTAGATCCATGGAGTTTTATGGTAGATTGCATCTACCATGCGGTTTTAATTACTGCGCAAATTCCATATAAAAATTGAGTTCTCGATGATGTCTCGATAATATCCAGAAACCATACTCATTAACTCAGAGCATTGGTCATATCGATTAGCGTTTGAGTATTCGGAGGTAAGTGTTACCAACGTCAAAGTGCGTTTTAAAGATTTCACCAAGCAAACGTCGAGTACATTGTAGTCATTAATATTATAAACATGTGCCGGGCACATTTGTAGTTTCCTGTCGCCATGAGAGCCATCTATCGTGATTGATGGTAATAGACCATAACATTTCAAGTATTAACCTAGATTAGTGACATAATTTTGTACCGCATGAAATCTTAAATTCATATAACTTTTATATGTGTTTGCGTTCAATATATTTCTCTCTTTAAATATTTTACAGATCTATGCGGACGAAACCGAGGACAAATATTACTTTAAAAATATCCAAGTGTCATAAATTCGAAATAATAATACAATATTACGCAGAAATATTTTGCATGTGCAATTTCGTAGCAGTGCTACGCCGTAGCTTCGTAGCTGCAGCTACGGTGCATCAGTGCATTTCGTAGCTCCGTAGATTTTTCGTAGAGGCGTGATATTTCGTTCGAATAATCGTTATTCCGTTTCGTTCGAATAATGGTTATTCGATTAAAGTGTGAAAATGTGATTCTCTCAATAAAAAACATATTTTGATACTTCGAAGTTCTTCTGTGCGAGAGGATTAAAAACATAATTCAGATTTTTTACAAAGTTGACAAAGCTTAATTATTTGCTTTACTCTAAATTATTTTGTTTGAACTAGGTCAGTTCAAACTAAATTAATTAAAACTAAAGCGATTTAGCTTATAAAAGTTACTCATATTTTAATTTTTGTAGGTTACGATATAAAATGCTCGTAACAAATAAGACAGACAAAAACTCAACTTTAGTCTGTAACCGATACATCTATTTTCAAGGCTTCTTAGACAAAACTTTTGATAGTAGGTTTGTGTTGTTTGTCATCGTCATAAAGCACAAAATAAATTGACAGGATATGTGTAGATTGTGTAGTGACTACAGTTAGGGTAATGAACTTCTCGGTGGGGTATAATGTAAGAATGGCATTTGGCATCTAAAATAATTGATGTAAACGCGTTGCTTTTTATTTTATTGACTACTATCAATATTTTATTTATAGAGATGTACATACTATTCTTATAATATGCTTTATTTAACATTAGCTGCGCCCCGCGGATTTGCCCGTGTGGAAATCTATGTGTCAAATGATTTATAAACCTTCCTCTTGAATCATTTTATCTATTAAAAAATCGCATAACATTCCGTTGCGTAGTTTTAAAGATCTAGTCATCTAACTATACAAAGAGACAGACAGACTATGTTTTATACTATGTAGTGATTGTATTCATATAATATGCTTTATTTAACATAGGAAAATCGTAGCAAGCCTGACGTTGAATAAATAAAATGTATTTTATTTCAGACAAAAAACGGGAGTAAAAATATTGCAGTCTAAATAGCTTTTTATACAATAACAATAAAATGAAATCAGGCACTGTAATAAGATGAGGAGAGGATGATCAAATTAATGAATCAAGGAAATAGCTTCCTTCATTGAACACCCTCTTTTAAACTGACGACCGATGTGGCGCGGTGGGCGAAGGTCCGCCTGCGATGCAGGAGGTTGTGGGTTCGATTCCCGCCTCGGAACAATTGTGTACAACACACAATATAATAAAAATATATATCTATGTAATGTATTGTATTATGTATATCAGTTATTTAGTACCCATAACACAAGCTCTGCTTACCATGGGGCTAGATAATGCTGTGTGAATTGTCAAAAAAAAGAACTTTTTATTGCATCTTCATCATTGCTTAAGGGCTTCATAAAAAAACCTGTAAATATGTGCTTTTCACAACAAATAATTAAATAAATGTTCACAGTCCTTAAGACAGTCAAACGCTCAAATATCAAAGTTCTATTTTCCTTCCCACCTTACAAGACTCTTGGACACGTCTGAAAATTCAAATTACACGAGTAAAACAAGGAGCTAAAGTGATCACGTCGTCGTTCGTTTCTTTGATTGTTCACTTCAATCTTTTTAACACTTTGACTGCGATCTTTTTTCGACGACTGCGATCTTTTTTTAACCTAAGCCATTCGTGCTGCCGCTCTACACAGCGGTTGTGTTGCTCCGCACATACGTTTCGTTCGACAAATATTACGGTTGTGCTGAGTCACACAGATCTGTATTGGTACAGTAAAGAAGCGAACTAGAAACCTTTACCTTGTTAGGTTGTTCGTTTTCGAGTTGGAGCAAAACTCGTCCCAAGCTTTTTTGCTTGGTGTTGTTGATAGTCCTGCATTATTTCTTGACAGCTTTCTATTCCTATGCCTTATACGGTATACAGGTGCCTTGTTTCTGTTCTAACGAGAAATAAATGTGTAGTAATAGTTACCTGCAGGTAGATGCTGGATGCGTCAAGCTGAAGACAGGGCGCTATGGTGCTCATTGGGGGAGGCCTAAGTCCAGCAGTGGACTATCATAGGCTGATGATGATGATGATGAATAGTTACCTACTTTATTGGCAGATGTGCAATGGAGTGAATATTGAATAGACAGCCGTCTTCAATGAAAGTAGGAACCGGTTCTTTGAGGGGTTCGGACGAGGAGGTCAATCCACTTCAGGTTTTACTTGAACAAGTTTCAGAAAGATATTCGATTTTATTAGCGTCCTTAGAAACTAAATAGGATATAATTCTATGGGTTTTTGTTGAATGGAATTTGGAATAATGTTTTAAATTAAAATTTAACCGACCTAAAAATTTTCGCAAAGATTTCAATATACGGAAGGTATTTTGTTTTTGAAAAAAAAGTAGGTATCCTTGAAATGAGATTTCCAATTGACGAAAAAAAAGAGACTCTTGTTTAATAATCTGTGAATGCATATTCTCAACTATGCTTGCTTATTAGTGAATAAACACAATTCTCTAAATAAATAAATATTATTATAGCTGTGAGAACAAGGGAACATTTATCAAAAGAAACTATGTTCTAATATCGGACATCGTAAAATGATTCACCGAGGCCGATTACAATATGCTTCTGCGAAAGTCTGTTTTCAATCTCATTGCAATTGTCCTTGAATAAACTCCTTGCATTAGTCAGATAAATTAGCTTATACATTTGTTTGAAGACTACAACAACATCGGGGTTTTCAATGAATGGTTTTTCCTACTTCTAATTAATTTCATTCATTATTTGTTCCGGGTGTTCTGGGTATTTTCTATGTATAATAAAAATATCTATATGTGTAATGTATTGTAGATTACCTACCTAACAAATATCTTAGATCCTACATCCGTTTGACGTGGACACTCACGATAGGGCTGGTCCACCAGTTCAAAGTCGGTCAGCGAGCTATGGAAAGAGCTATGCTCGTAGTTTCTCTGAAGGATAGGATTCGTAACGAATACATCCGACAGAGACCCAAGGTTATCGACATAGCTCAAAGAATTAGCAAGCTGAAGTGGCAGTGGGCCGGCCATATCTCGCGAAGAACCGACGGCCGCTGGGGCAAACGTGTTCTTGGGTGGAGACCACGACTCGGTAAACGTAGTGTAGGACGCCCTCCGACCAGGTGGGATGACGACCTGCCAAAGACTGCAGGTAGAAGCTGGATGCGGCAAGCTGAAGACAGGGCGCTATGGCTTAATGAAAAAAAAATATATATATATATATTGTCATTAATTAATTATTTATTTATTGGATCAGTTACTAACCTTACCTTTCCCTGCTTTTCTTTAATTCACACAATTCTTTCCATACAAAGGTTGCCTGGAAGAGATCGCTTCTAAGCGATAAGGCCGCCCATTGTACTAGTCACATGTAATATCTTTCATAATGTTCTGTATCTGGTGTACAATAAAGTATTTTTGTATTGTATTGTATACCAAACAGTGTGTCACCTACCTTCCCGCAAGTCTCTGTCTTATGGTCATGGTATGGGATGGGTATCAAGGGGTAGGTTATATAAATAATATGATAACTTGTTCTAGATGCTTTTATAAACCTTTTCTAAGATAATAATCCTAGTTATCAATGGTATTTTTTGTGTTCTATCGCCCCCAGCAATATGTTGCTCCACACGTGTTCAAAGCAAACATCGAGTAGGTGGATAAACTTTATAAATTGGCACCGAGAATTTGCAAGCGATCAAACAAAGCTCAGTCTATATAATTAGTTGGCATTTTAGCATTCTACGACAGTATTCGCGATATCTTACCAGCAACGCGCTCTGAAATGTCCTCTTTTTTGTAGAACCTGTCACTTTGGCAGTTCAATATTCAAAACACACCGCGTTATGCGTGTATGGTCTTAACGAATAAGGGCCCTGTGACTGTGCCTGTGAGGCAACCACTTTTGATAGAGCTACATGTTTTCCGTATTGTCGGTTTGGTATGTGCGTTGGTGCGTAGAATGCGTGCGTTCAGAGGTCAAATTGGATTGGCGGCGTAACGCACTATGTTGCTAGGGGCTCGCATCTACCGGGCGGTCGCAGCGTTACGTCATCGCGATAGCAACATCAAATTTAATATTCGTACGTTGTATCTTTAATAAGTTAATTAATTGAGTTTATTATAAATCCCTTATTTCCTGCATTAATTAAAAGGAACCTTCATATTCTAAGCCTTTGCTATAAGTAATCACTAGTAAGTAGTAGGTATTACTTGTTTTTATTTTTTTATATTTATATACTTAGTTTTTTGAGGTACTATATAAATTTCTTTACTATGGAACGTAGAATAATTTAAATAAGAACTGACCTGTAACTTTTCTATGATCTGAAATATATGATTTATTATTACTATTTAATAGTATATAGTAAGAACCATTGATATAATAAGTAGGGTTTGAGCGCTTGAAAAAACGAAAACCGACTTCGTATCCCTTAATTTTTTAAAAGGTTTTTAAGTTTTACTAGGCCACATATAATATAATACATACCTAGGCTAAAATTATGTAAAAATGTATGTGTAATAAATGAATATGAATACTACTTGATCCTGGCGCATCAGCCAGGATGTGATAAGTGTATCCTAGGCCTCCAACACAATAGATTTAATAATTTCTGTCTTTTGTAGTTTTGATAAATTCAAAAGCGAAGTAAGAGAAGCCAATCCTCAAGTTTTTCTTTTATTAACTCCCGTGTATGAATCACTTCCTATTTATTTTAAAACCCGTCTCGTGCCTATTGATTGGGCCCCTTGCCTGCTCGTGCAAATGGGCAACTAAATTCACTTTTGTTTGTTGCGTTTATGTCAATTTTATTATTATTTTGATAAAAATCGTGAAGAATACATTCGACAGAGAGAGAATCAAAGTTATCAAAGTTATCGACATACGAGTATGTACCTCAATGAATTAGCAAGTTGAGGTGGGTGTGGGCTGGCCATATCTCGCGAAGCACTGACAACTGCTGGGTTAAACGTGTTCTTGAGCGGACCGCGACTCGGCAATGTGTAGGGCGCCCACCGGCCTGGTGGTGGTGGGATGATGATCAGCCAAAGACTACAGGCAGATGATGGATGCAGTAAGCTAAAGAAGTTCGCTATGGGCTCATTATATGCCTTTGTCCAGCAGTGGGCTAGGTAATATTATGTTGATAATGATGAATGAAAATTGGCGATGGCTAAAAGGTACTTAGCGATGGCTAAAAGTCACTACTTTTCCTGCATATGTCTAATCTTTAATCTACATATTTATCACGTTAATCGAGCGACTACCACAAATACCGACGATATAAGTTCCTCGTTTGTAACTGAAAGCTTACAATCGACCGCTGCAGCTGTCCCCAACACCTGCAATCAAGCAGGCGTTGTCTATGGCCCTCCTATTCAACAGGGTCCGAAGCTTACCATTCGAACTGGATTAAAACTACCCATAAACGAAGCTATTTACACCGTTTCGACGTAAATATTTAAAGTATATATGTATATGTACCTTGTTCGTTTAAAACTCGTGTTTGGGCTCATTCACCTCAAAAAGGCTGTTCGGAATTAGAATTCACCAACCCCAGGTGTAGGTACCGAGTTACACGTGTTTCATCGGAAACCTATTAACTTTTTGATCACCAGCTTCAGCCCGCAGTTTCGCACGAGCTTTTCCGCGTTAAAAAGTAGGCTATATCGCACCCCTAGAAGACAGCGCTAAGTCAAAATATCATTTTAATTGTTCATGGGTGCGATATGTTACCCAGGTCTTGTCACCTGTGCCAAATTTCAGCCCAATTCGTTCAGAAGTTTTGGCGTAAAGGCGGAACAAACATGCACGTTCACACTTACTTAAATATTAGTGCCTTACTTAAGTACCGACTGAAATAAAAATAAATAAAATAAAAATCATTTATTTCAGACCATGGTCCATATAGGTTACATAAAAAAAAAATGAAGTGTTACTGTAACCCTACGAAGTATACATAAATATAGGTATAAGACTTCGTTAGACTTAGGTAAAGGATAATTGAATGCAATCGGCTAGCTTTGATGGTGTGACTTATGATCGCATTGCATGTGTTCTACGTGTGATATTGATGGTGATGACTCCGCCCTTCATTTATCGAACATAGAAAAATACATTTAAAAATAGTTTTCAACTATTAAGCAAATTATCGGTTTTTTCTAGGAAAAATAAATGTGAGTATAAAATTAGACCTAAAATGAATAAGAGTGGCCCGTATTCATTTTAGGTCTTAATAGACCGGACAGGATACTAGATAGTGGAGTAGAAATGAGGCCGGGCTAAAGGTACCTAGCACATACACTGATCACTAGCTTGATAATTATGTAGATTGAAAGGTTAAAGTGGCTTCCCCTTGCAAAGTTTCTTGCATAAGCTTTCAAAGCTCCGTAAATCTAGGCTGTACCCTAAGGCTCCACGCAATATCAGCCGTAGGGCTGTTTAATTGTTGGCGCCGTTAGATGGTTGTTAGTGCGATGGCAGCGGGCGGAGTGCGCAGGATTAGGTGGGCTGCAGGCTCCCGGCTCACCTTGGAGAGTAATTATAATGATCGGCGCCGGAAACCTAGTCTGGAACGGGACTCCTTCCCGGGGCGTGCCGGGTGACGGGTGACGCAGAGGTACGCCCACGACACCTTCCATCCTATTCTAACGTGGAAATAACCCAGGAAAAGCTCTAGCTGCTTCCCTTTCCCCCGTCCCGCCGAAACCCCCACGCCCCGTAATAACCCAATTTGTAAGAACCCCCCATTTTCAAGGACGGCCGTCGGTCTTTATGGCGGCGGCGACGGCGGCGCTGATTCCCGACCTTGTTTATTTCAGTTTCTTTTTGTTTAGGAACTCGCTGTACTTATTTTCGTACGTCTGAACCCGGCCGGGGTCCGCTTGTTTTGAGTGTCCTGCTGAATTGATATGTCGCTCATAAAGGTACCTTTGTGACAATCGACACGGCTCGATGCCAATTATGTAGTGTTCAAAGGCACCACACGTTTTCAGTTCCTTTGGCCGCGGTAAGTAATTGAACGTGCTTGTATTTTGTTTGAATGTCGATCACCGGCCCGTGAATTTGTTCGTTACGGTGGGTAAATATAAAGTTTCGAGGGGTTGCTTTCATGAGAGAATGTTCAGCGCTCGACCTATTTATTAGTACCTACCTATGTACATGATTTCACGTGTAGCAACCTGGATCTAGTGGTCTGACTAGTCCATGATTTTGTTTTTCAGTTGATAATTGGTTCGATATTGGGTCCAGCTTGGTTTTTTCACTTGGAAGATTCACTTATACCACGTGAGTGAACCTACATGAAAATATGTGACTGTGCGGAATGCCTCATTTGTTTAGGGTCGAAGTTCAAGGTCGTCCAAGGCACCCTTATCAAACCCCGTCCTTTTGGTCCGTCTAGACGGTTTCGCACCTCCAACCCTTTGGACTCCTGATCAATTACCGTTTTTATTTCTTTTTTCATCCCTTATTTTCATCTCGGAGACTCCTATAACAAAAAAGTGCCTTGTACTGGTCAACACCCAAGCAAGATCATTTATATCAATTGAAGGATTTTCTTGTTAACGATGTCCCAGAATTCGATACCATTTCGATCACATTTTTTTGTATTCTTCCTTTTTAAATCATTATAAATAATAATAATAATAAATCATTAATTTCAGACCATAGAAAAGTAACAGATCTTATTTAACTTATTCTACGGTCCATAGTAATATATACCTTAAAACTAGCATACATAAAATATAAATAAAATACTTAATTAATAACACGCTTATTATGATAATGCCGACAGCGTGTAAATGTCGAAATCAGGGAGTCATTAGTGGAATAAATCGATGTAGTGAATGCTGAAACCAGTCAAATTAATTCCAAATGCATGCTAGAAATCCTGTTAGTCCACTGGCTGGTCACTTCTACGCATTAATTCTATTGTCTAGTATTGTGTAGCTAGAATAAGGATGCATTGAACGAAACGTGCGTTCGCAAGCTAAGTCTTGGTAATGGCTTGGACTTTGACATTTACGAGTATCTAAAGGTGGGTACGCACCAGTGTTACGCGGCGTAATCTATCATATTCTAAGAGCATGATACGTTACGCCGTGTGCTAAAATCTGCGTCGTTGCCCGTTGCGAGCTGATCTCACCGAGACGCTCGCTCAGTAAAACACGTTACGTAGTGCCGGTCTGTAACCACCTTTATACTCATGAAATTGGGTAGAATAATGTGCGTATGATATGCATATTGCCTATGCTGATACCATCGGTTACCACGTGTGCAATCTATGCGTGTAATTTTTGATGTAGGTAACCTAAACTAACCCTAAAATCGTTTTCGTATTTTTGAATTTGGTACAAAGTTTCAGATATCTTTTGGCTGAATTTGGGCTGTACGTATACTAACTGTTGTACATGACTAATATGCCCTTTAAAGCCCAAAACGCTGAATTATTAATCCTTTGCCTATTGATTTGCGGCGCTATGTTTAGTTCTCTTTTTGTAACGAATGTGAGTGAGATAGAGCTTTTTTAAAAAATAATGCATTTAGGGGAAGTGTTATCGCGTTTATTTGGTGCGGATCGGACATGTGATTTGATAAATTATAGGGAAGTCGAGGGTGAAGTAGTTAAAAAAATGTTTGATGCATGGGCATTATAGCAACTGTTTTTTAGCTTACGAACAGAAGAACTATGGTATCGGTGAGTTCAAGGGAGTTTTATAGTAAAACAGGGAAAATTCGAGAACAAATTCTAGAAACAAACGTACCAAGATAAGATAGATTGAAAAACACTTTATTATAAGTACCATACAAAACAGCAATCAATACAGAAATACATGCTTAGAATAGAGGAAGTATAAAAGGCTTAAAAAAGGCAAGAAAAGTCTTTGGAATCAAACTCGACGAAGATTTTTTTTTATAATTTGAACCAACATTAAAACAAAAACTTTCTATAATTAAAAACATCAATTGGCCTAAAAACCTGAACAGAAACCTTTCAATGCCAGTAAAGTCACATTGAAAGGAATAAGACTTCAGAAGTTGTGACGCAGAAAGAAAATAATTTGATGTTTTCGTTGTTGCTTTTTCGAAGAAACATTACTTCCATTGCTAATATTTACGAATTTCGGGCTCTTAAATAGATGCGTCACACATCGAAAAATTCCATCATTCAGAATGGTTTTTCAAAGAAATATTATGTAAAAAATTAAGAATATTTTGTGCCGTCGCCCATTTGTAATGATCCTGGAGCAGAATTCTGCTAACTGATCAATTTACATTATCGGTTTTATCGTCGCAGAATCGTCCATAGATGAAAGAAATTCTAGATAGTGCATGCGGTGATATTTGTATGGAGACATTGATAGAATGGTTTCAACCTAGACACTTTTGACACGCGTCATCTCTAGTTTTTTCATCAATGGTAAAATGCCAAAATCTATCGTTCTGAGACGATACCATTGTTATGGTGAAGCGATTAATTTAGTGGAATCAGAACCCTGATTAAAATTTCAGTTTGACGATAATCATTGTCAAGTCTATGAAATCAAAAAATAGACTCTACTTGAAAAGCTGCTGATGTCATCCCAGTCAAGTTGAAAACTTATCACCCACGGCGCTGAAATCTCAATCCTCAAACAAAAACTAGAACGGATTTAATACAAAATTCAGCAGCCTACGCACAGTATGCAGGGCGGAATAACTTATAGCGGCATAAGCGCGAATCGAGGTCGGCTGGCCTGAAGTGAACTGGCTGGAAGCACGCACCGCCGCACGCAACCCGCCACCTTCCCTTTCTACTGCCCCTGGCTAAATCGCCTAAAACACGACACATTTCCCTTTCAAAACGACAGACACTGCTCGCTATCAGCGCCACCCGTCAATGTACAGACGCACTACCGTTTTCAATTTCAGGGGCAATTTTCAGAGACGTTCTCAGCCATTGCGCGAGCGATAAACGACTCTAGCACGATATGATATGGATTGAAATTGATTGCGGATGGAGGTGATCAGTAAGGTTTCCTAGGAACGGCCGGGGATTTTGCTGTCCTAGATAAGGTTAGGGTCGGAGTACACGGACACGCAACCGTTATATTATGCTGTTATTACAAGGTGTCAACATTTTCTTTCACGGATGGGCTTTTGTTGGATATGCATTCTGAAATTTCTTTCATTTCGATAAAACAAAAAATCTGCCCTCGGTATTTTATCCAAATGAAAGATGCTTTAGTATCAGCAGTCAGCAAAAAACAAATAATGTTAAACTTACCAGCTTTATTGTTTGATATAAATTCGATATTTAAAAATCTACCTAGACTTGACAATAAAGCTCTCGCCAGACAATCGTGTCCAACAAAAAATATAGCATAAACATTGGTCACGTAAATATCGAACAAAAATGCAGCGCAAATAAAAATCCGTGACGACCTTGAGAAACACTATTAGATTGAACATTAGCGAAAAACGTAGTTTAGAGTCGACGGAGCGCGGATGAAAAAACTAGCGACTTGCAAGACGGGGCTATTGCCCTCCCCATTCCATTGCAAGGCCACCCAGGGCCGCACTAGGCGCAGGCCCGGCGGCGTAGTCATGGCGATCGCGCGGGCGAGAGCCTCGTTGCGATAGTGACACCCCCCTCCCCCTCTGCTCCGCTTATTACGAGCTCTTTTCAATTTGCCACAATGGCGCCTAAATCTTTACCTGAAGGCCGATGATATTATGTCAGATGGTTACGGGTACGGCCCTGGTAACTAGGCCCTGATTCCAACAAATTTTCCATGGCGAAAATACGGGCGTAGTTACATTAATAAATTAAGATTGTTTTTTTGCTCTGCATAATTTGATGGGGGGGTGATAAATATTCAAATTACGTTCTTTTTTTTCGGATCAGAGATTTATAAATATTACTAGTCTAGTTGATTTGTCCCGGGACGAGAAAGCTTTATGTGACCTTAAAACATCTCTTAAAGTATTTAATCATATAAGTAGTAAAACATTTTCAGAGAGTTAACGTTAATTTTGTATTTAATGTTTGGCTCAAGTGCCAAACTTCCTTCAAGGGTAATTCATCATTTCCTGGGAAAACCTCGGGCTATAAAGCCTGAATTTTATTATGACTGAAATTTTCACCAGACATTCAATAAACGTTTGTTTTATGGCGTTTATAATGTGTATAATTCATACTTATTAGTTAAATGGCCCCTTATTAGCATCTCAAATTACCAAACATATTTTAATTAGAAAGCTTGAAGTTTGTTCCACATGATTTGTGTTCGGTGCTGAAGTTAATACTATTCGTCTTATATAAAGAATTAAATAGAATACTAACTTAATTATTTTGATGAAGAAGACACCTCCAAGACAGTTTGAACTCCAATTTTATTTATATGAATAAATACACAAAAACAACAAAACGACAAATCACAACTATGTAGTATTTACACATAACACATACATATCTTAACGACATCGTCATGTGTACCTACGGTGGAAATGAATAAACAACAATATCAATTTCCTAAAAAAATAGCCGTCACTAGAAGGCAGAGTATCCAGTGCCAGCATTCCAGGCGCTCTGCACTGCTACTTTGAATGGCAATGCTGATTCGTTGACCGCAATAAAACCAACATTCTAGTCACCTGCGATCTCTAAGAAGTTTGGTAAGATCTTTAACGAAGCCGGCCCTTACGATGTCCCTGCCAGTTGTGAAGACGCGAAGTATCTATAGGTACACATATGGCCTCGCAAACTAAAGGCTGACCCTAGACAAGACAGTTTAATAACATATTAAGCTAAAGCTTCCAAAGCTACTAAAAAAGGAATACTACCTAAATGTGTTTCAATTTGGGTCTTCCCTAAATACAATGTACTTACTGAAGAGACTATAAGCTTACACGCGAATGCCTTTTACCTTATTCAATGCACCCGACCGCCCTTGCCGAAAGCGTCTTACAAAACTAGTTAGAAACAATTTCACACTTCGCAGCACTTGAACAGACCTCACTCCGTCCCTGCTCAAGAAGTATAGTCGTCGTTGAAAATAATAGTAGTAACGCACTGAAGTTTCACTTCAAACGACAATAAAAACTGACTACGAATTCGCGACGAGCGTGCAAGCGATATTGGAACTAATATTTAGGGTGGGACAGCTCATATTCAATTGATGGTAGTTGATACACTGGGATCGCATGTAGCTAGAGCGTATATGAAACTAGTGGTTTGCGATATAGAGTTCATTTTCGGCTGGGAGCTGAATAGATGATAGAGGCCTGGTATAGTGTATGCCAACTCGCATCTTGATATTTGCGAGCGGGCCCCCGAACTTCATACCCCCCTTCTCTCCTGAAATACTCATACTCAATCTATTGGTTTCAACTATCCGAAGGTAGTTGCAAAATGGCGTCTGTTTTTGTTTGCATAAATGACGCGATGACGTCTTTTCAGCATGTAGTAGGCAAAATAACTTTCACTGCGTTATGTTACGGCTGACAAAGTTACGTTCTCATTTCTAGAAGAAAAAACAATTAGGAACCAACCTTTTGTTGAACAATTACTTTGATAACTAAAGCCCTACAGAAAGTTTGAACTTTGCAATGTTTTTCTCGTTTTCATGAAAGGCTTTGCGCTTGGCAATGAAAAACAATATGCAAAGTGGTTCAAAGTTAAAAAAGTGCCTAGGAAATTTTTAACGAAAAATGTGTTTTGCAATTGAATTATCAACATAATACATACATACATACATAGTAATATTAACACTTTGAGTGCTAAATCACACGGTATGTGTTTTCTACAAGTGACTATTATGCGTAAATCCACACTAGCGCAGCGGCTGAGAAATAACAGATCTTTGTGACTCAGCACAGCCGTAATATTTTTCGAACGAAACGCATGTGCGGCGGAACACAACCGCTGTGTAGAGCGGCAGCACGAATTTTTTAGGTTAAAAAAAAGATCACAGTCGTCGAAAAAAAATCGCAGTCAAAGTGTTAACATACCTCATCAAGCCTGCCTAAATACTGGATTTCAGTTTCCTAAATCTATTTTACATTATCTTCTCATATATAAAAATCAATTGCTGTTCGTTAGTCTCGCTAAAACTCGAGAACGGCTGGGCCGAATTAGCTGATTTTGGTTTTGAAATGTTCGTCATAGTGCAAGGAAGGTTTAAACGGTGATAGAATATTATCCAAGCGGGCGAAGCCGCGGGGCGCAGCTAGTATAATATAAAAATGAACTCTTTTTCTTCTGGTCACGCTATAACTTGAGAACGGCTTTACCAATTTCATTACTATTTTTTTACATGTTTTCTATAATTTCGTAGAAGGATTAAAATTTATTACATTCAGAAAATGGTTTTTTTTTTTTCATATTTTTCAAATTTCCACGCGGGCGGAGCTAGTGGTCAATAAATTAAGAAAGAATGTGTCAAATGACAGCTTTAAATATAAAATTGTAAGCTATCGAAACGTATAAAACCTGAATAAATACGCACCGACATTACGTAGGCAGTTGTTTGCCGAACCCTTACTGGAGTTGACTATAATAATAATGATTTAGCCTGAAAACCTTTGATTACTAAGCGTTCAGTTAGTTCAAGGGCTAGACTACTACAACTCATAGTTTAATTTTGTGTCAATCAATTTGTCGAGTTCCCTTTTATCGTTAAATTCGTAATGATCAATAGAAAGGTGATTTTTACTCATCATCTTTCCGTGAGCACGACAGTTTGTGAACCGCTCGAAACGTCGGAAAAAATTGTTTATTAAATAGTAATAATACTTTAATTATGTATGTCTTTTTTGTCCAAAATTCATTCAAATTTTGATTGCAGTCTGGGGAAAATGGTTTTCATTACATAAATTAGGATTTTTTTAGACTGAATTAGTTTTATTTTAGTTCTAGTACTTGCACCGCCATCCTTTATTTTCCCTTTAAGCTTTGTTTATCTGGAAGAAATCGTCACATCGCTGCATCGTTTAAGCGTCAGTTAGTAAGTCGCCAGTTCGTTTACGTTTTATACGTAACTGTTTTGTTAAAAGTCTTAAGAATAAAGAATTATCTATCAATCTAGTCAATAAATTGTGCTTCGTTTCCGGAGCTCTATGTACCATATTGTTCTTACCCGTTTTTTATAACACAAATCATTAATATTTTACTTTTATAAGGTTCAAAATTTTGCACCTCAATATTGTCGCTTCGAGTTATCCAATTCACAAAATATTTGAGATAGTAAACGCACATCGGAATTTCCATCGAAGGCATTTGCAATTCATATTATGGCATAGCGAAGCTATTTGCAATAATTAAGAGCCCGCTTTAAGTTCGCGAACGATTGGAATTGTATAGAATTGTATAGAATTGTATATAAATTGTATAAAATTCAGTCCATGACACGTGTTGGCTCATTCATAAATTCTAAATTTGGCAAATATATTGTTAAAACGTGTTAATAAAAGAACGAAAATTCCAGTGGTTTGACGTCAGTTATTTATTTTATAGTTGACAGATTAGAGAGAGACTTAATGTGAATTTCGCTACAATAAGCATTCAAATATATTTTCAAATTGCCTGGTAATTTCTTATATGTTTTCAGTGAACATACTCTTCCATGTACCACACATGTACTACATGAACTTTAATAAGGCAGGATTGCCTTATTAAATTTTAGACTATTCAACCAATTCAAAAAAAATACATACAATCATACTTATAATTTATTTATTTATAATAATAAATGCGAAAGAAGAATTTTTTCGTGATTATGAGGGGAAGATTTTTTGCACGACAGAATTACTAAATGGATCAGGCTGAAATTTTGCACAGATGTAACTTTAAGCCGGGAATTAAACATAGGCTGCTTTTTGTCCTGCAAACTACTTACGAACCTACTTTACGAAATATTTTAACGTTTACATAGACACAACGAGTGGGATGCCGCGTGAAGAAACTAGTTAGTAAATAAAATCTTTTGATTCACCACAAATGTCAGTTTTCTCGCCTCAGTAAATTTCAGTTGCCTCGCAAAATCCAATCATGTTCCAGAAACTCGGGGCTCCCTAGGCTCACTAACTTTGTCACCATTATAACAAAACTCTATATAACGAGCCAGACAATTCCCAAAAATATAATAAGGTACATATTAAATTCAATCTACCGTTAAATTTAGTAGTATCGAGGCTCTGCGGCCCTGGGACTCGTCAAAGGGTGGTTGCTATAGGAACCTCTTGCGAAGCTTATATTATATTATAACGCCGGATTTATTGATTCTGCGTATCTCGTGCAATGTTTGCTCCCGGGTTAATTAAAATTTTACGTTATGAAAAGCAGGATTCTGATAGTTTTGAGTTCAGTATCTATTTGCTAAACGGAAGGTTGTAAGCCCTTTTACATACTTTCGTTTGTATGAAGTATTATTATCGTTTAATGTTTCACGAGCAGGTCAGAAGGATCAAAGCATATTTGCTTCATCATTCATCAGAGTTTGACCCCCTATTCGAGCTTTGAATCGTAACTTGTTTGTAGGCAAAAGCTTTATGAAAGATGGTGAAATTGCAATAAAATAATTACGTAGTTCATTACGGTAATATAGAATAGAATAGAATAAGTTTATTTGTAACTCAATACACAAAAATATAAAACAAACATGATTATAAGAAATAAAGGACAAAACAGATTTTTGTAACTGAGTCACAAAACGGACTCTATCTCAGCATGAGTTAATTGTAAGCATGTTACAACCAACGCTGGTCTTCTGATAGAGCCGTAATATCCGTATTGAACTACGAGTTAACATAAAACCTTAGTCATTCAGAAAGGTATCACACGTTGGTGTTCTTCCAACACAAATAACCATATTACACCCGTAAATAATTGGTAAAATTACGATAGATTTTGTTAATAACGTAGTTATTAAGAACAAGCCGTTACATATTTTCAGCCTCTGATGAACACTCTAAACAAGGCTTTGGTATGAATAAGAACAAAGAAAATGACATCCAGTATCATGACTATTGAATTACTTTTTATTTCTAAGAAATTAATTAATATAAAAAAACGACTTCGGCTGACTTGAACATTTATTATTATTCGGATTACTTCTTCTTTATTATTATTCGGATTGGTTTACAAATAAAATTTTCTCATTTTCATTCATTCATTAATTTCTTTTTTTTTTCTATAATAACCACGACAAAATCGTTGTTTCTAGCTCCGCAGTACGTCATCAGCACCACATTGCATAACATTGAATTGCTTGTTGATATCAGGTCTTGGAGGCGATTGATGTTATTCTAATTGATATGACATTCGACTGTGTCCTTTTGTAATTTGGGCATTCGAGTTCTAGGGTCAGCTAACACTATTCGTGGCTTCTGCTTGGGTTTAGCTGATGAAGCTACAGACTGAAGGAAACTTCTGGGCTCAAAGACAAAAGTGTCGGATTTTAGTGTTTTCTACTTTCTCTAACTCGGAACCCAGTAACACTTGGGATGGGAACATTGGGAACTAATAACAAACAGGCTTAGTCTAGACTGGTAATGAGAAAAGAATCACAGCCAGGACCACCTAATCCATTGGGATTACATACAGTATCGCGTGTCGTGGGCGTGTTTCTTCTTGGGGAAGCGAGCACAGAAATCTTTCGTTCACTTACCTTATATCCCTCTTTGGATCAGTGACTATTCTACATCTAGCACATGTGCCAAAGGACCTACCAGTAGTAAAAACGTGAGAGATACAATATCCAAATTAAGAACTACATGTTGACCTTTAAGAATACCATGACCGTGAGTGTTGATTCAAGTCTATTACGTAATCATAGCATCAATCTTTCCTTGTGAGATCCGCCATTCCACTTTGCATCTTATATCTAATGTAACAGAGCTTAGATTTTTTGAGCCGCGGCCTTGATTTGACATGGCTACTTGTTGCATCGTCATTTAGGGTTAATAGTTTCCTTATTGATATTTTGGTTATCAGGAACGTTATCACTGACATTGTGCTAAATTAAAGAGGTTAACATTCGACACCAAAAAGGTACCTTCACCAATTGTTTTTGATATCTTTGCCTGCCTAATTACTATTGTTATTAGCCTTGGTCATCCCACTGCTGGGAAAAGGCCTTCTTCAACTCTCTCCTGACTTTGTCAATATATGTAATGATTACCATGTTTATCATCTCGGTAGGTTATCTAGGTTTTTACCAGCATGCTGTCAAAAATTGTGTGAGATACCTTGGTATCTCACACAATTTTTAACATGCAACGTGTTATTATTATTTTTATTTATGATTGTAGTCAACCTACTTGGTGGTCTTTTAGATGAGAGTCAATAATCTCCTATTACTGCAGTCTACCGAGAAGGTAAGACAACACCATACCTAATAAATTCAACCGAACATGACGCGACATGGGTACGAATACCCATATGGGTACCCGTGTCGTGAAGTGGTTGTTTCTACCTCTAATGTAGATCTCTAAACATTTATAAATTAAGGCGGCTGAGCAACCCATCGTTATCTTTGCACAATATTTTGGCAAACATCTGAGACTAAGATATACGAGTATCAGACATTCTACTTCATTATTAAATGATAAAACGAAAAACAAAGAGGAGGAGGCTCTATGTTCGGCTGTTTGTATTTTTGTTGTATGTTCGTCGATTTCTCCTTCAATTATGGACCGATACGGAAAATTGTTTCGCTATTGATTAGAGAATGATCCCGACGTAGTCCCATTAGAAAATATTATCCGAGGATAAGTATTTGTCCCGAAAAACTGTGTAAATACTAAGGAATTTGAAGTCTTTTTTAGTTTTTTTAAACAATCAAAGAATTTTCAACTTGCCCTGTTAACGTACATATATGTGATACAAATTTAGCAACTGAATTTATATTACTTATCCTCAACCGATTGGGCTCAAATTTGGCATACTTTCGGTGACAATATAATGCCATGGTACCATCGAGCTGGTCTAATGATGGAGACAGAAGGTTGCCATAGGAACTCCTAAATGAAACTACTTAACCCCGTCGAGTTTGGGTTTGTTGGATTTCTCTTCCCAAGCACATTAGTCTCAGTCCCAGATTATTTAGTAACACCTTGTTCTAAAAAAGTTTTTTTATATTTTTTTTATTTAAACTTTTTGCACGAAAAATATAACACAAAACTTATTCTAGAAAATTTAAGCAAAGGCGAACTTAACCCTGAAAAAACTTCTCATATAAACCATTTATTGTATAATAGTATAATAAATGGTTTATATATAAATATGAACCTATTACTAATTTTTTATTTGTATTTAGTAAGTAGATTACTAACTTAGAGCCTCATTTAGGAAATACTAAAATACTCATTCTTAGAAGAAGTTAGAGGTGAGTCCGGTATACAATATCTAACTGAATAACTGTTGGCTTGGTTCAAAAATATCCAGCGTTATTGAAAAATCCGCGTACCGCTAGAGAATAACTGAACGAAGCGAGCGAGCATCGCGCTCACCGCTCACCCACCCACCCGTCAATCACCCGTCACCCGTCACCCAACCATAACTAATCCAGCCTGCAATAACTATCACCTATTCTAGACACGCTAGCCTACCATCCACCCAACTGATTTGGTTAGAAATATCTAATACCTCTTGTCATCCCTGTCCAACACCAGGATTCTTATGCGAGTAAACGGGATAGTCAGTTATTCAAATTACCCAATACCTCTTGTCATCCCTGTCCAACACCAGGATTCTTATGCGAGTAAACGGGATAGTCAGTTATTCAAATTACCCAATACCTCTTGTCATCCCTGTCCAACACCAGAATTCTTATGCGAGTAAACGGGATAGTCAGTTATTCAAATTACCCAATACCTCTTGTCATCCCTGTCTCACACCAGAATTCTTATGCGAGTAAACGAGATAGTCAGTTATTGGGTATCCATCCATCTTCACTGCGTCTAAGTTCAACCATTTTGGTTGGTACGGGTTTGCGATGTTGCATAACAGGTGGCGCGATAATACGGCCTTTTTTGGTGGGAATATATTTCCCTATATTTGTATAGGTTATGTTTTCTTTTAATGGTGGGAAACTACGTCCCTATATCCTATGCTGCAAAGCATTTAAATGGATAATAAAAAAAAATATAATAATTAGTTATTTATTCAGATTCATCCTCAGAGTCGGTATCAATGTCAGATAAATCTGATAAACTATCAACTATTTTCTGCAATTTTTTTGTTTCGGAAACATCGATTGCCATCTTTCTTTTTCTTTTTGATGACATCTTGAAACTCGTACGTTTCTAAAAATATCAATAAGATTTTTAATACGTGGTTTTGATTTTGAATGAAACAACTGAAAAAATTACAGAATGTTTTTTTTTTAAACAGAGATAAAATAATGGACGTAAAAGGGATATAGGGAATCATTTTCCCACTTAGGAGTGGTTTCCCTATGTCCACCGAAATGGACATAGGGAAAATGTTTCCCACTTAGGAGTGGTTTCCTATGTCCACCGAAATGGACATAGGGAAAATGTTTCCCACCTAGTTTAGTTCTGCAAAACTATCACAAACCATTCATTTCGTATAATGTTTACACTGTCATTCTATCAGAAATATAGTCTTCTTATAAATAAAAGGTCAATTATCTACTAGTAACAAGAATTTTTCTGCTGCTCAGAGGAAAAACACTTCACAACAACTCAAATATGGCGCAAATTTGGTGAAAAATACCTGTCCTTCAAGTTTGAACTGATTTTGACATTTGATAATGTGACGTTACAGAAGACCTTTTTATTTGACATTGACAATTCAAAAAAATAGAATTGTCAATATCAAACAAAAAGGTCAAGTCCTCAGGTGGTCATCAACATTCGAAAAAAAGGTCAAGTGCGAGCAACCTAAATCAATTTGACGTTGACATTTACATATATTTTGAGTGACGTTGAAGACTTCTTGGAAGGCTGGAACAAATTGAAAATAGCTTGTATATCAGAAATTTCTATTTCTTTGCATACCTATCGTATTTATATTTTCTTTTCTATGTATATAGTAAAATATATCTATTGATTGTAATAAGTACCTGGGTATATCAGTTATTCTTAACATAAGCTTATCTTACTACATAAATAAATAGGTACCTACCGAATTGATTTATTTTGAATTTTATCCATAGCAACGATAAAAATACAACAGAATATGTACCATTCTGTTGTATTTTTATCGTTGCTAGATAAATTGCACTTCTTTATTTAGAATATAGTTAGTAGACGACGGTTTGTGCGTGTACAAATGCACAAACCGTCGTCGTCAGTCCTTCGTTGGAGGATAACTTGCTAAAAATAGGGTTAACTTCATCATCATCAGCCTATGTTAGGCATCCCCCAATGAGCGCCACAGCACCCTGTCTTCAGCTTGACGCATACATCATCTACCTGCAGTCTTTCGCAGGTCATCATCCCACCTGGTCGGAGGGTGTCCTACACTACGTTGACCGAGTCGCGGTCTCCACTCAAGAACATGTTTGCCCCAGCGTTAACAGCGGCCCACTGCCACTTCAGTTTGCTAATTCTTTCTTAGAGCTATGTTGATAACTTTGGTTCTCTGTCGGATGTACCTATTCGTTACGAATCCTATTTTATCCTATCCTCAAGAAACTCTGAGCGCATAGCTCTTTCCATAACTCTCTGAGCGACTTTGAACTGGTGGACCAGCCCTATCGTGAGTGTCCACGTCTCAGCCTGTGTCTCAGCTCAGTAGGTAAGTATTATTATATATAAATACATATAATTATGTATATAAAATTTGGGTATTGTAAAGTTATTGGATACCGGTTGGTGCTAACGTTATTCGAACAAAATATCCAACTAATAACTGTTGGTAAAAAAATCCAATAACTCCCACCTCTAGAAGAAGTTGTTGTGAGTCGTTGTTATTGTCAACACTTATCGGATTTTGTCGTCTTTGACCTTTGCCGTTGTTTTTGGGAACATCTAACTGTCCCACTGCATAAAATCCCTGGATATCGTTTTTCAAAGAATAAACTCATTGTTTTTCCCAATTTTAATTAGATCTGTTTAGGTTGTTTACCTAAGCTTGTCATGGATAGAAGCTATTATATCGTGAAGCTGACGCATGGAAATAGCGTGATTTTTCGAATATTCCTTCGGTATTATACAAAAATGGCTGGCCCATGAATTCTTTTATCAGTGTGCCAGCAATAATCCGTATTATCGAAACAAGGAAGTACAGTATAATGTTATGCAATTGTTCGTTGTTTGGAGGATGACGTCACGTGGAGAGTTCACGGCCGCGCCTCAAGTTCATATGTTTTTATAGCGATGCCTTGGATTAGGAATGTGTGCATAGAGGCCCTATTTTTGCATGTGTGGTGTCGGTCCTAAAACATTATATTCCAGGTTAGGTAAAAATGAAATAAAAAGGTTTGGCGCAAGGGCGGTGGATAGCAATATCTTTCCTACTCGCATAGAAACAGCGGATTAGGAAAACACTACGATGCCGATGCGGCGTTTTCTCAAATGTATTTTTTGGAGCAGATTATAAGAGGGCGGTATGTACGCGGGGCTGTCTAATTAAGTGGCATAAGTACACCGTGCTTATTTGGAAATGTCACCCCATTGTCAACCTAGCTCGTAGGTAACTACGTTTTAGTTCTACGTTAAATAGGGGTTTTGGTTTGTGGTCTGTAATTATTATTTATCGACTTAATGGGTAGCATGAGTTAGTAAATCTTTTACTGAATGAGCGAGTACTCTTTGATAGTTTTTCTAGTCTTTGGTAGGTAGGTACCTACTTAAATAATATCTTGGATAAGTACGAGTATGTTTTATTCATATCTTGCATTTTGATAAAAAAAGTTGAACAAACTTTCAATTTTCGGTTTGACATGACCTTTGTTATTATCTATGCGTTTGTTTTAATATTTTTTTGTAAATGTACCTAGTTTTTACAAAAATACGCATTATATAAGTAAATAAAAGATAAACTTCTTGCAAGTGTGGCAACTTGTTTTTCAGTTTGTGAGTTGATAGGTAGATATTAAAACAAAAATATGATTTCTAACTACTTTTGCATAATTTTGATATCAGAACCAAAGATAAAAACAACTTACTAGTTCCGCATCTATATTCTTTCTGTAGACAAGTTTTTTATATTTCTATAACTTTTCGGTTTTTTTATTGTGTAGTACTTATGGCCTAGTTATTCTAAGGTGTAGTATACATAGACATACTTATTCAATTCGACGTATATCGAAAATGTAAGCTAAGGTATGCAACTAGGTTATCCAATCTGCCCAATAGAACTCTAAACACAATAAAAACAACGGTCACAGATACCACGAAGCTGCCCTATGGTCTATTTATAGCATTCTGACCTCATCTCCTATCATGGTGCCATCAGCATCGTTGGAAGGTGGTTGAGGAAGTGACATATGCACAAATTACACAGTTTCCAATGAATATTTTATTCATCAAAACCTATAGATAGATACCTATAGTTAAAACATAGTTTCGAATGCTTTTAAATAAATAATTTCCCTAAGTACAGAGCTACGGTTTGAAGCGAGTTTAAAATTAATGGGTCGAGGGGTTGCAATCGATCGATGTCGTTGCATGTAGGTCGACGTGTAGAGCCTATACGCGGAAGTCGAGAATTTTCCCTCGCGTGCTTGTGTGCGTGAGTGTGCATGTGTGTGTGAGCGTGCAACCGAGCGAGGTCGCCCACATTCGATCTGTGCAAATTTTCGGCTCTAGGGATCACTGGCCTGCCTCAGGGTCGCGGCGTATCTCTCGATTTTTGTCTGTTAATTATAAAAATAATGCGTTACATAAGCCAAAGCCTCTCCGTCCTTGTCGCACAAGTGGATAAGTCTATCCTTGTCTCGCTGCGCTGCGCTGCACACATGCGCGTGGAATAGGAAAATACATCCATGAAATTTTGGCTATGCGTTTTTGTGTGTGTGTATGACGTTATTGTACAATGCGATTACAGGTCCGCATCGAGTCGATTCATTACGCAGTGTTTTTGTCGTATATATCAAAAACATTTTGTTTTTGTGGACTTGAAATTCATGATAAGATATTCTAGGTATTACTAAATGCATTCTAGTCTTTTGGCAATTTAAAAACAATGCTGATTTCCTTATTTCGCGAACTGTTTATCAACGGTTTTAAATGTTATAATATCTTTTGACTGAATGAGTTTTCGCATTTCCTGAACTGAGAAAACAGAACCTTCGAAAATTTTTGCGTGGGATGTTCGCATAAGTCGATAATTAAATGAAAGCTTCAGTTTGGCTCACACATGCAGATTTTAAAGCCAGCTTTTTTCTAGTTATTTTTTTATGTTTCTAGAGTAGATTCTAGAAACATAAAAAAATAACTAGAAAAAAGCCAAACCTTATAATAATTACAATCGAGTATCGATATAGCCTGTTTTCGAATTGGCGGTGCACTCCGAAACCGAAACTACCATGCGTTTTTGACGATCTTTAAATGTGCAGCTTCCCTTACCTCTTAATTATAAAATGAGAGAGAATCAATAAATCAAAAGACTACCATACCTACCGCTTCACATCTTCTATTTAAGGAGATACAATTTGCTGATTTGACAGGCCAGAATCATTTTAAATTGAAGACGAATTTTCAAATTTTCCTCTTCAACATTTCCTCCCACTCTTTGATCCTCGGTAAACTAAGTCAAAAAGTAAAAAATCTATTTATATTTTATGTCTCTAGTTTTAAGGTATATATTACATTGGACCGAAGTTAAATAAGACCTCTTACTTTTCTATGGTCTGAAATAAATGATTATTATATAAAGAGATCCCTAGTTCGTCACTGGTCTTACACGTGCCGTCGGTACTTGGCCGGGATGCGATCTTTGGCAGCCATTGTATGCAATAGATCGTCGCTACGCCTGTAGCATTGGGTTACAATTGTATCTACCTACATTACAAATGTAGTAAGGCACACCAAATGAATACCCAAGTACGTGGCTTGTGTTTAAAAAAATTAAGTGAATTAAAATACAGAAAATTAAGTGTAATTTACACTTCATTTTATATTATATAATAAACTAGTGCGCGGAATAATTGACCTTTCCAACTAGAACGGAAAAGTCGATTCTCGCGGTACGCACGACCAATGCCCGAAGTATTTGACATGCTTAATAGTTTGACTATTTAATATTACTTATTTTATTCATTTTTTTGGCGTTTTCTCAAATGTATTTTTATTATTTAATATTACTTATTTTATTCATTTTTTTCGAACCAATTGCCGTTGGTGCATCTTGTAAGAGCCGAAGAAAGAAACCAGAGGAAGGGCAGTAGCATAGAGTAAAAACACGCTGTTGTCACAGGCAGTTCCTTTGTCTATTTTTAACACCTACACTGCGATCGACGGGTTGACGCCAAGCGTGGTGATTAGGTATGACAAAATCGCTCCTTGTGCCTTGGAGGCATGCTTATCAGTATGTGTGCTAATCTTCGTACGGACTTTAGACACTTTTACTGTAGAGCGACTTACGGAAGATCACCCTGCAGTGAACTTGCAATGAAAGGTGGAATGAGACATTTCATGTTACGTTTCACTAGTCTGTACGCAACTTAACCATTAACTGTAGTGGTGAAAAGTAGTCACTTTTCTTAGTCGTAGGTATAGCGAGAAAAACGTGTCCGTCCCCTTACGCACGGTTTAGCTTGCTCTCGGAAGATACTTTAGGTAAGCTTAGGTTTTTACACGCGTTCAAACATTGAACCTGGGTCCATTGGACCTTCGGCCAAACCTGCGCGTCAAGCATGCGGGACGCGGGATGCGAAGCAAAGGCGTCATCCGCGCGGCGGACGCTGCAATGGCGCCTTGCAAACCTATGCAACCGAGACGCAGGATCTTTTTACTTGGGGAAACATTTCGCGTTGTTGACGCTCCCGCTTCGCGTTCACGTTATCCTCAATTTTTTTCCTTGCTTGAGCTGAAATTTTGCATACTTATATAAGTTCGGTCATAATGCAACGTCATGGTACCATTGAGCTAGTCTGATGGTGGAGACATGGACAATGTGGCCATAGGAACTCCTAAACGAAACGACCTAACCCCGTCGAGTTTGGGTTCGTTGGATTTGACTTCCCAAACTTTAATAACCACCTAGGACCATTTGTTTAAAAAGAAATGTATTAAATGTGCTCATTTTTGAAAAGCAAATAACATAAACGTCAGTTTATTTGTAGCTATACAAATAAACTCACGTTAAGTTCAGTTTGTCCGCTGGGACGTAAGTTTAATTACATTGATAACTTTAGTAGGAAAGGGCTGGTTTACATTTACTTGATGACTTTTGGCTTTACTCTTACTCAATCCAAAGGGTTCAGTTTCTCTGCAAAAGTATTGCAATAAATGGTGGCTTCGCGTAAATTTTTTGAAAAAAAATATCGGATAAACTGCGTCGGAGTAATGATAATATATAATAATAATGGTAATATGGGTAAGATACTATTACCTTTTTGCAAGTCACAACTTCAATGAAAAATGAGCAGGCACCTTACGTCAAGTAGAACCCCTATTGGTTTTTATGTATTTGTATGTTCTTATCTTGTCTAAATAACAATGTCTGTGTGGCGTGGATTGATCAGAATTATTTATTATTGTTTTGTCGTATAATTGATGACTCATACATCGTGGGGTTGATGAGGTTTCTCCTTCCGATAATTTATTATTATTTCTATAAGAATCAGTGAGGTTGGCAAATTTGTGTTTTTGCAAGCATAAACTCATGCAGTGATAAATAGTAGGTCATTTTACTAAAAAAATATCGAAATGACTGACATTTCATAAAACTTTTATGTAAGCTACGAAAACAATACTACGACATAGCCTTGTCACAGTTTAGGCTTGAATGCTCCAAATAGGGTGCCCAAATAGTTGAAACTGGGCACCCTATTCCTATGACACAATTTTGTGCCTTTGTGAGTACCCAATAGTTAGGCCTTTACGCTTCTTTAGGTATTGACCGGAACGGAGTACCATCACCAATTACGGTAACGTAGTTTCTGGAAGAGAAGAACTGGTACCATATTTTTTTCTAGAACTGGTTCTAGAAAAAAATATGGTTCTAGAAAGAAGGAAGGTTCTAGCAGAAATTTCAGTGATAACCTTATTACCCTAACGTGTCCTCAATTCTTATTCTAAAACGGAGTTATACCTCACTATCATGGATGCATTTTGTTTATTCTATGTTTTACCATTACCCCCTTGGTAATGGTAAAACATAGAATAAACAAAATCGAAATTGTTTTTACCTAGCTGCAGAATCTGCCCTAGGTATGTGTATTCGGAAGCGATTTCGCGAAGGTGACCATGTGGTCGGAGTTTCTCTGAAGGATAGGATTCGTAACGAATACATCC
This sequence comes from Eupithecia dodoneata, assembly GCA_947044415.1. Classification (NCBI taxonomy): domain Eukaryota; kingdom Metazoa; phylum Arthropoda; class Insecta; order Lepidoptera; family Geometridae; genus Eupithecia; species Eupithecia dodoneata. The sequence goes on along the minus strand of OX345658.1, from coordinate 11,800,403 downwards.
GACAGAGAACCAAAGTTATCGACAGAGCTCTGAGAATTACCCCTGAAGTGGCAGTGGGCCGGCCATATCTCGCGAAGAACCTACGGCCGCTGGGGCAAAGGCGTTCTTGAGTGGAGACCGCGACTCGTGGAAAACGTAGTGTAGGACGCCCTCCGACCAGGTGGGATGACGACCTGCGAAAGACTGCAGGTAGATGCCGGATGCGTCGAGCCGAAGACAAGGTATATGGCGCTCTTTGGGCAGGCCTATGTCCTGTGGACTTATATAGGCTGATGATGATGACGATATTTTACCAAAATCTCTGATTTACAACATTTTGAGAATGCTATGATAAGTTAAATTTTCTATCTTTCCAATTTTCTTACAATAGATAGAAAAATATCTAGTTCATTGATTTTAGATAATAAATCGACTACTAAAGAAAATAACGATCAAAATCACTTCCACGCAACGCAATAGACATACCTATATTCGATGCTTATTCCCCGAACAAAGGAATAAAGGAATGGGATCATATGAAGACTTCATACCCTCCTGGGCAGTGAGGTATTGCAATGCCGTGCTTCAGAAATATGTTCGACTATAAGGACCGAAACTCGTGCCGTTACTTGAACCCCGAACAAAGGACTACCGAAATGGGGTCATGGTGGCTGCTGACGAAAAAATATTGCAGTGCCCGGTACAGGAATAGATTTGTAGGACGGTGCGTCGCCTAGTTGCTTACTATAAGGGTTACAGACAAGAAACAAGGATGTACATCCGTGAAGTTAATTTGGGGTACAGTTAATTTTTAGAAGTACGTAACTAGCATAATCTAACTTTTGAATCAAGCATGGTTTTAGGGGTGTTTTTTTTTATTTGTTTTTAATTTTCTTTGGGTGGCTTGGGTATCACAGCGGCCATGATAGGCCTATTGTGATCGCCACTTATACGTTCAGCCCCGAAGCCTTAGCCTTAGCCTTTATAACGAGATATTTACTATTTACTTAGGGTTAGTGGCGAACTACGAGAGTATGAACGCTACTCATACTCTTGTAGTTCGCCACTAACCCTTGCAGCTGCTAGGAACTAGGATTTTCTTCGGGGATTTCTATGTTTTAATACGGCACAATTTCATGCGCCATGATTACGAAAAAACTGTTGTTCCGTGATCATGGCGCATGGTAAATATCTCGTTATAAAGGCTAAGGCTAAGGCTTCGGGGCTGAACGTATAAGTGGCGATCACAATAGGCCTATCATGGCCGCTGTGATACCCAAGCCACCCAAAGAAAATAAAAAACAAATTAAAAAAAACACCCCTATGATTGATTCAAAAGTTAGATTATGCTAGTTACGTACTTCTAAAAATTAACTGTACCCCAGAGTATGAACGCGCTACTCATACTCTCGTAGTTCGCCACTAACCCTTGCAGCTGCTAGGAACTAGGATTTTCTTCGGGGTGATGTTTTAATACGGCACAATTTCATGCGCCATGATTACGAAATAACAGTTGTTCCGTGATCATGGCGCATGGTAAATATCTCGTTATAAATGACTTTTATAGCATAATCTAAAGAATGTCCGTTGAAAAGGAGGTATGAAATATCATGTTCAATAGTTAACTGACCATAGAAAAGAGAAGAGCTAGTAATTTCTGGAAACAATTCTATATAAAATCCACTCATACCCGAAACAGGAGACCAATGAAATGAGTTGTCGTCAATTAAACTAAACGAACCCTTTTATTGCTATCGACGCACATGGACGACTTCCTATCTCCTGCTGCTGGGGCAGAGACATGAGGCATCTTATTCACAAACAATGACAAAGTTATCTAAAAATATTGGTTGACAATCAAAATATTTATTTATAAGTATTAATAAAACGGGTATTTATCGCGTTTATTTACCTATTTTTCCCGACGTTTCAACAGGTTTACACACTGTCGTGGTCACGGGATGACTGAAACGTCGGGAAAAATAGGTAAATAAACGCGATAAATACCCGTTTTATTAATACTTATAAATATGTGTTCAGATCGCGTAAGTTTAAAAGTATTTATCAAAATATTACCGGCCAAATGTGAGTCGAACTCGCGCACGGAGGTTTCCGTACCATCCTACTAATATTATAAACGTGAAAGTTTGTAAGTGTGGATGGATGTTTGTTACTCATTCATGCAAAAACTACTGAATGGATTTTAATGAAACTTTACAATAATATAGCTTATACATCATAATAACACATAGGCTACAATTTATAAAGATATATTGTATATTATCCAAAATATCTATCACCACGCAGGTGAAACCGCGGGGCGCAGCTAGTTCACTATAAAAACGAGCAAACAAATCTGTATTTATTTATAAAGTGAATAAATAATTAAAAATTCTGTGAATAATTCCAGCGTCTACCTGTAGCCGTTATCAATATCGAGTAAAACGAGCAAAAAATCACCTTTGTTGTATGGGAGACCCCTTAAATATTTATTTTATTCCGTTTTTTACTATTTGTTGTTTTAGTAGCAACAGAAATACATCATCTGTGAAAATTTCAATTGCCTAATTATCACGGTTCATGAGATACAGCCTGGTGACAGAGGGGCAGACAGACGGACAGTGGAGCTTTAGTAATAGGGTCCCGTTTTACCCTTTGGGTACGGAGCCCTAAAAGAGTGGCACCATAGAGATCGTGGTACCAAAACAGAAGTAGGTACTAGAATATTGTCAGAGTGGGACGGTGCGCTCAATCGCAGCTTTATTGCGGTTCTTTGTGGAAATGGGCCAGATGATTATTGCCTGGTGCTCTAATCAATTTTAGACGAAGACATAATGGAAAAGAATGGTCGTTGTGGCAGTTGTACCTACTACAGTTTTCTGGTACGGTATCTATCTACAGTTAAAAGCTTAGAACTTTGTGGAAGTACCTATTATGTGCAAAATCTATTATGAAAGTGCAATGTTTCGCTCATAATTTGGTCTAGATCTCAGTAACCCTGCGGTCTATTGAAATTACTTATGTTTTGATTCGTAGGTTGTTTCTAATTGTTTGGTTCCATGAACCAATTTCTTCATTAGTTGGGTAGTTTTCTTGTAAATAAGCAAAAATATTATATGTTTTTGTGCTAACGACGTTCCAAAAACGTATGCACTGTCCCGCTATGACTTGTCTAAGTGCTTAATAGGCCTAAAGAAATAAATGATTTTTGACTTTGACTTTGATTTTGGCGGTTCAGAACGCAAAATCCCATGCCTATCCTTTATTTTAGATTTCATTTTTCTGTTATTTTACAAAAAGGCGGGTTTTGCGCCCTCTTAAAGGTATACAAAAAACCAATTGAATCAATACAACTTAAAGTAGGTACTTCAAAATTCCTGAAGAAATTTTCGTGAAATTATAATGAAAAATAAGATATTTCGATTTTACTAATCCCATTTCAATCCAGATATCATCTTGATTATGGTGATGTCTATGTTTAAACCAACTTTGTCACATTAAAATAGCTACATAATATTCACACAATGTTGTTCCAAATAAGAATTCTAATGTCTTATTTATCCTTGACTCGTCCAAAATGTCACGGAAGTTCGTTTGCAAGTGAAAATGTCAGTAGCCACGTTTTCGTACCTTTTATTGTCATTCATAACATATGAACGAAAAAGGAATACCTATGTGTTCCATTTTCTTATAATTATGATCATGTTAAATATTTTCAGCTAAATACTAGATAAACCCGCCTTAGATATATTGTTTTCTCTGAATTTATAATATATTTATTTTTAAAGAAAAACCTATTTACCCGTAACTCCAACGATAATGAAAATAATGATAACTTCTTTCACTTCATCAGGTTCTTTTGTCTATTCTTTTCAAAAATATTTTGTTACAATGTTTTTCATTTTTATACCTGGAAATTCAATAATACACCGTGATTTTCAATAAACCGGCCCCTATTCTGGTCCGCGATTCAAAGAGATTGACAATCTCTTTGACAGAACTTGAACGTAATCTCTCACACGTGACATTTTATGCCATAGGTAGAGAAAGAACTGTGTTCCTTGTAGTTAGGTATAACATGTTTTATTTTCCTAAATCTACCATATTTTTTCTTGTAATTCTTTATTGTACACAAAACATTTAAGAATAGCTTAACTAAAAAAAAGATATGTACGTACATAGGCGAGCTTAACCCTAACAAAGAGTTTTCTTACAGCAAAACCTTAGGTTTAAAGGAGAAGCGATAGAACAGATAGAGGAAGTGTACAAAGAAACAAATTAGACGAAGAGTATAATACATTATGGGATGAGATTATAATATACATACATAAATTAAAATAACAATAGCTTAATAAACCTAATAAATAACTTCAGTTTTAATATAAATAAAAAAAATATATATAATTAATTATATATATATATATATAATATACCTAGATAGATAGTTTTATGATAATAAGAAGTGCTCTTTTAATTTGGATTTAAATAATGTTAAGCGATGGACTGGCTCGGATATCACATTAAATCCATTATTTTAGTCGACCTAATACAACTAAACCCAAACAAAGGACTAACTAAACTAAAAGCAATCGGAAACTTTATAGTTTTTAACGGTTTGTTTGTTGAGTAGTTCAAGTTTAATTTATTTTTATATTCTTTGAGATGAAATTGTTAGTAAAAGTGCGTAAAATTTTCCTTTACATCCTACAAGTACATTAGATTAAACCGGACGTCAAAACAAGTTAATAGTAAAACATCAAATCATCGATCCTATTAGCCGTCGTCCTGTCCTCCCAAAGCAGGTGGAAAATTGATTGGACAAACATTCTCCAGTGAAAATTCACAAAACCGTTACGCAATGCATTTTTTAGGGTCGGGCTGGGGGGTAGTCAGCGCTTTTTGGGAATTACAGCGGGGGAGATGACGTTCGATTTCGCCCCCTACCCCCGCGGGGTGTTGGTTTGGCTGCAGGGTTGGTGGCTGTTGATGGGCGCGCGGAGCATGCGCTCTGCGCCCGCCGCCGCCCGTCTTCCGCGCCGTTGACAGTTCGCCGGGACTTCCTTCCTTAACGCGCGTCTGTGCTGCACCAGAGCCGTATACCAGCACCGTCCAGGCCGCTTTGGCCCCGCGCCTCGCGTGCCCTCGCTCCGACCGCTTGCGTCGATGCCAGCCTAAGATTCGACACGTGAGTACCATGCCGGCCGGTTTATCATTATTCATCCCTGCATGATACTGAGAGCGTTTGAGCTGCTTCGAGGACCTTGATATTGGCCTCGGTATGCACTTGAACGATATCGAGGAATCAAAATTATTTAGCTCATTATAGGCACAACTTGCAAACGTACGCATATTAATTTAAAACAACCCAAATGCACATTTTAAAGGCTTTTAGTATTAAATAAATAAATAAATAATGTTGGACAATTCACACAGCATTATCTAGCTAAGCAGAGCTTGTGTTATGGGTACTAGATAACTGATGTACATAATACAATACATTACATAGATAGATATTTTTTATTATACATAGAAAACGACCAGAATACCAGTATTTTTCTTACATTAAGTACGTTTATGTAATTTATTCTATTTTTAAAACTGTTCCGAAGTCCTTTCACTGATTTTTGGGGCTGCGATGCACTTTGAATGGTATTTTTAAACACGTTTCACAATCGTTTTTTATGAACCATTTCCTTTTTTTGGATATTTTCAAACCGCTTTGTTCATCGTCGTGTTTTTAGATATAAGTTAAAATCAAACAGAAAATATAAGATAGTAGAAACCTAATAAATAAAAAAAAATACACATGGTTGAGCTATTACAGATAGCACAAATGTTTTTAAAGATCTAAAATAATATTTATAAGATTTAAATTAGGTAGATTATAAACTATCCGCAAAAATGATCGCTTACTACTTTGTAATTGTTAGGATGAGTAAGAAAAAGTGCCGTATTACCCCTAGCCTGCCTGATATGCAAAATAAACAATGATAATGCGATTTGCATAGATGGGTAATTGTTTATTTTGAATTTAAATTCGTTTTGATGACATTTTGTGCCGTAAAGAGGATAATTATTGGAAAATAATGCGTTTCCAGCTGATAAAGTTACTATAGAGGGGCAATGAACTTCACAAAGTTAATATTTTAATAAATAAATTTAAAACGACCTAATTAGATTTATTACACTAACTCTTTCTGTTAAATGACGTTAACATACTTTGCATAAGTACATTATCAGTAGTTTACCTTCAAAACATTTTTTTTTTTACATTTTTAATGCATTTTTATAGTTTTACTATGAAATACCCAAAACCAATTGTTTACAAAATGTTATCTTATTTCCTGTTGACGCACAAAGTTATTGACGTGGGTATGTGCATTTGCATTGTATATTTTAGTAAGGAAACAAAATTACCTAAGCATTAAAATGCTCAAGGTTTTTTCAGTTTTTAGCTATAAATAGTAGTTTAATGAATTTAGCATACACAATGAAAAACTTTTAAAACCTGAAAAACATACAAAACATCCAACAAAAAAATCATCTTCACATTAACGTCAAAGAATATAATAAGGTATTTTGTAGCGCCATCCTCAATTTAAAAAATACATGAAAAATAGATTTCTTTTTCGATCGATCGTGAACCCTGTCATAGATTTTTCAGCAATAAAATTATACTTTATAATACGGTTCGATAACCGCCATTACAGCTCTGAAAGCGATTTATCAAGTCCGTTGCAGGATGACATTGAGCGCTGTGTACCGCGCATGCGTCAATATTGGACCAGATGTACCTTGGCCGAACGCGCGATAGGTTAATTCAAATGAACGCATTGCCATTGGAATTGAAATATTTGGAAAACTAAAACCTTCTTGATGTGTACATACCAAAATGGTATTCGAATAATGAAAATTGATATCGTCGCAATTCCGAGTTTATTTTTAATAAAGGGATTTAAAAATTCTTGACAGTTTAAGCGTTATATTTTTCATTCTAGAAACGGTTGAAATCTTCATACATAACTTTTTCATTTTACAATAATCAAATTTTCAAATAATCAATTAAAATAAATAATCAAAAAAGGTTACTACGAGTACTGCTTCTACTTCTTATAGATAAGTACATTTTTATTGTTGCATTAAAGTAGGAACTATGAAATAAGTGCCTTCTGGGAAAACTTCCTCCATGTTAGACCACATAGTCGCCTACCAAGGAAGATAGTGGCCAAACGTGGTTACAGTTCATCAGCAAGAGAATCTAGAATCCTGACATGACTACAATTGGCCTCCTTCGCATGCCGCGTCTGTCAGAAAGAGGCTTTATTCGGTATAACCACGGCCTCTGTAGTTTCTCCAACCTATTCCATCGATCTATTTTCATCTAGGTTACCTAGCACATAGTGTAATGGGGTCGCACTTCGCCCGGAGCTTGCAATTCGAGCATGCGCACTGACAACCTTATAATTACTGGCTGGAAATAGTTTTCGTTTCGAAAAGGAAAACTAAAATTTGAATTTAGAACTACAACAACCCAATAAACAAATGAGTTTGATATACTGCGTAAATATAATAGCTACTGGCTGGAAATTTTCTGTGTTTGAATTTGGAAAATAAACGTAATAAAAAGTTTTGGCATCCTAAAACAATCAAAAGAGTTAGATTGTTTTCAAAAAGGGTGTGATTTTAATAGGATTTCTTATATGATTTTGATTAGGAACTGATGATTTCCTTTATAATCATGAATGTACTTCTAAGTATCTCTAAAATGCAAATAAAAAATCAATTGACTTTCATTTATATGTAAAAAAAACCACAATTAAGTATCTTGTATCTAATGCCACATTTGGCACGACTTCAGAACTTCTAACCTCTCCGTCCCCTATATCTCAGATTAGATCGCCAACATTATTCCGGCTCCATTGCTTAGAGCCTATGCAGCCATCTAATCAGAACAGTGCCTTGATAAGATAACCCTGCAAGAATTTGTAAGCCCTATCAGATACAGCGTGCTTACTTTTTACACACTGAACTCTTTGTAAAAAGTAGATGATGACTCCTTTTGTTAGGTACTTCAATAAAATAATAAAATTTTATTACCAAGGGATTAGTATTTATCCCGCAAAACTTTATAACTGTTTAAAACTTAGGGATACCAAGTCGGTTTTCAGTTTTTTAAAACAAGCAAATTATTGTGTGAATAAAAGTTTTATTACATTTCGAATACCTACAAATAATTGTAAAAGGCGACGCCATCTTTATTTTGCCATAGTTTTAATGAAAATTGGAGAAATTTACATGGATTCAATGTTTATATAAGATTTTGATTGTTTTTCTGGTCAAATACAACCTGGGTCTCTTTAGGCAAGAGTGAATAGATATCTTCTAGACCTTTGGGAATAATCGAACGCCACATCTTCACTTTCCATCTTACATTGTGGTCAAAAGGTCTGTTAAAACTTTTGAAACTATCATGGTTATTAATACTAAAGTAATTTAAAACGGGATATTTACCATGATTTGATTTGTGCAACTGTGCCGAAATATTGGATAACTCAAAAATCAAATCATGGTAAATATCCCGTTTTAAATGACTAAAAGGTCTGTTGACTGAAATCAATTACTAATAATAATTAATGCTAAAATATAAATAGATGATTTTTCTGTTTTGTAATATATGTATATCTATACTTATATTATAAAGAGGAAAGGTTTAATTTTTTGTTTGTTTGTTTGTATTGAATAGGCTCCGAAACTACTGGACCAATTTGAAAAATTCTTTCAACGCTGGGAAGCTCCACTATCCCCGGTGAACATAGGCTACTGGGCTATATTATATTTTCAAAAAAGTTAGTGATCCTTACTGAAACTCCAATAATGTAACCCAAGGTGTAAAAATATCACCCAATAAAGTGAAATTCGAGTTTAACGCGGGTGACACCACAATCGGTGGAACAGCTAATCGTATAGGTATATTTAGTAGGATAACTATAGGTAGGTATTAACATATCTCGTTCCACTAGCCCAATATCCCCATATTTTTTCTATTATAAGAGGCGTATTTTCCCAATTATTCTCCATCAACCCCTAACAAAGCTAAAAGGTGTAATTCGACGCTGAGTATTCCAACATTGTTATTCCTTTGTTGTTCTTACGTAATGAACGGACTTGTGATTGATATGACACGCTGGCGTTGTTACTAAACTTGATACAGATTCGGTAATAAGCTAGATAGTAACAATAGTAAGCATATTATCTAAACAACAGATAGGATTGAGGTTTTATTTTATCTGGTTTGTACACTATAAGCTATACCAAGTAGGAAGATGAAGTAAAATAAATAAATTAAAAAAATATGCTGGACAATCAACACAGCGTCATCTAACTCCAAGCTGAGCTTGTGTTTATGGGTGATATACCTTCATAATACAATACAATTACATGGATCATCATCATCATCATCAAACTATAGCAGTCCACTGCTGGATATAGGCCTCCCCCAATGACCACCATAGCGCCCTGTCTTCAGCTTGCCGCATCCAGCATCTAACTGCAGTCTATCGCAGGTCGTCATCCCACCTGGTCGGAGGGCGTCCTACACTACGTTTACCGAGTCGTTTACCGAGTCTCCACTCAAGAACATAGAAAACATTACATGGATAGATATGTTTTCTTAAACATAGAAAACGGCGAGAATACCCGGAACACACTGTAGATCGTACAAACATTGATGCCGTGGCGGGAATCGAACCCGCAAACTCCTGCGTAGCAGGCAGACCACCGAGGTGATTGGTGAAAATGTGTCATGTTTTTTATTAATTTATCAGAAACTAATCTAGCCAGGAAGGCTATCTTATCCAGCGAGCGAAGTTTATCATTTAAAATAAAAACTAAGTTTCATAAATAACACAATAAAAATAAGCAGAGTTTTCTTTAAACTGTACGAAAATTTTAATTTAATAAATTGAATTGAATTGAACGCACTTGAGCCGATTAAGACGAGACCAAGCCAATTTTCTGATCTTTCGTGACTTTAAATTATAAAAAAGGCTTCATAAAGACGAGTAATCATTGGATTCCAGATTCCAGGCACCAAGCCGTAAAATGCCGAAAGTAGGATGGCATAGTCCTCTCATTTAAAGCTCAGTGCCAAACCAAATATTTTGTATTGTGCCTATAATTACTTAGAGCTCAATTGTTGATCACTACGAAATAAATTAGAATATTGGTAAATAATATTTTACATAAGAGTGAGAGAGAAAGTTGCCAAGAGTGGAAGGTCTTCGGTACTCCGTTACTTAGCAACGGCAAGGAAATAAAACAAAGTGACGTAAAACTGGAATAAACCATACTTACTATTACGAATTACTATATACTGGATCATCTTCAGCCCAGATTTTACGAGCTCTATGTGTAAGTATTATGTTCAAAAACGTGGGGAGAACCAAAGATATATTAAGGTAATCGTTCACGACTAGCTAAACAAAGCAACAAGTGAAAAAACATCGCACACATTAGATCTTCAAATCGGGTTTGATAAAGTTCCTTCTGTGAACGGTACCTAACGCAAAACTATTTCAACCACACTATACTACACTTATTACAAATGCCAAAGTATCTATCTCTCTCTCTCTTTTTGTTATATTTTTAAAATGAACACGTTCATGGCCCACGATGGACATGTTTACCGTGTAGTGTCTTCCAGGCGGCGCGGCAGGGGCAGCGCACCTTCGAGAGTCCCACCGCTGATTCTATGCAGTGAATGCGTTAGAGTTTGACTTGGAAATAGATTTCATTTTAGATGGACGTTATATACAGTTATCTAGGAAAGTTACGTGGGCTTAAACTATGTCACCAATCGAGAAAACATTTTTTACCGGCACAACGCGTCATCTGAAACTTAGTCGCTACAAACTATTCCAAACCCTGACAATGAATTAAAGTTAAGAAACTGTGCACTATTTCCGAGTCCTTTACAAAAGTTGGCAGCAGTAGTTATATCATCTCTTGTATGACTTCTCTGTAGGTATTTACAGTGGCCAGATACTTCAACTATCATGCCAGTTGGCCTAGGAGTGCACACAAGATTCAACGAAGCTATTTCACAAAGCAATTGGCCTCAATTGGGCGCACAAAAGAACCTCATAGTGTCGTTCATTAGGTACCTACCTTTGTTGTAACTGAGATATCAGTTTACTACTCGCTACTCGACAGTCTATGACAACACTTTCGCTGCTGAAAATTTTAACGGCTGTTTGTAGTCATTGTCTCCTTCGCTCGCATCTTCACCGCTGCTGTAGCAGTGGTGAAGATGCAAGCGCTTGAGATGTGTTCCATCCTGGTTTAATTAATACTAGCTGTGCCCCGCGACTTTGCCCGCGTGGAAATCTGTGTGTCAAATAGTTTATAAACCTTCCTTTTGAATCACTGTATCCATTAAAAGAACGCATCAAAATCTGTTGCGTAGTTTTAAACATCTAAGCATAGGGACAGACAACGGGAAGCGAATTTGTTTTATACTATGTAGTGATTACTCACACAGTTTATTATAATTTTATTCTGTAAAATTACTGCATTCTAGAGTATAAGGAAAAATAAATCAAATACCATAAACATTGTCATCTCTATCGGACCTTGTGGCTTTTGCCTGGCCCTACGCAAGTCTAAATAATAAAGCTGGACAATCCACACAACATAATCTAGCCCCAAACAAAGATAAGTTTGTTATGGATACTAGACAGGACCAGGTGCAACTACAGTCTTTAACATATCCCAGAAGTCTATTTGCTAATTGACATACCAAAGAGGTATGCCTACTATATTGTGGCGCATCCACTCCGAAGTGGGTCTTGGTCTACAACACAACAGATCGTCACTGGTTTCTGTTCTACGTCGCGTCTATCTAGTCCAGCCAATTTTCTCGTCAGGGGTACCATACAGTTAAGGAAAAATCACGTTCACCTATTTTCAAATATCGGCGTTTTCAGCTTTGTGAAACATAAGTCTATAATATAAATAAATAATGCTGGACAGTCCACACAGTATCATCTAGCCCTAAAGTAAAATTCAACTTGTCCCGCCCTCCTCCATAGCCCTACACCGTTTTGTAACATCCTGTATTCTAATTCGTCGGTTATCATAATTCGTGTGGCCTTGCCGTAGTGATAAGGAAACGCCAAACAATTGTATTCTTTTCAACTGCACTATTTATCATTCGTTTTATTACCCTCGTGATGAGAATGAACGGTAATATCGAGAGTGAACGGCGTATGAATGAATGAATGATCGAAGAAGGTTGTTAAGCATAGCCACCGACGTGGCAGTTTACAAAATAGTTTTGTACGAAGTGTTGCTGCGAACTTACCTCAAAGTACCTATTTAAAAATCTAACTTTTTGTTTGACTGTTTGTCAATTTTGTAGTTCGTTAGAATCGTGACAAAGAACACGATTATTGACGAATCTAATTCAATCACACTACTACTTGACTATTTATAACTCTAATTCAATCACAATGCTTAAAAATCGTTTATTGTATTTTATTTGTTTGTTTAGATACTAATTAGATTTAAAAAAAACGGAATTTCTTAGTATTTACACAGTTTTTTCGCTTTTTCTTATCCCTCGGGAATAACATTTTCATGGAAACACATCGAGATAATTTTTTATAGGTTATATTTTTCCAAATCGGAAAAATATAACATTAAAAAAATACATACAGCTGAACATATAGCAGCCGAACATATACAGCCTCTTTTGTTTATCGTCGTTCAAAAATTGTTTATTTTGTTTTCTTTGTATGTTGTGTCAAAAAGGGACAGTATTATTTCAGTCCCTACCTTTAGTGTTGGGTTTTTTTTAAAGTGATGTCTTTGGAGTACCTTAGTTGTTATTTACTAGTTTTGTTGCGGAAGTGCCGAAGGTTGGCTAGGCCAAGTCACTGTTTGCACTGGTTGAGATGATTATCATATGAGCGCTACAGTGATAATTGAATAGTTGCAACAACTTTGTACTTATCTGTAGAATTGTTGATGGATTATCTTGAACGTCGTTTAAGCTAGTCAAAACCTAAGTCTATATTTTTACATCAGCCAATGACTAACTTCACTTGTGAATCTATCAGTGAATGACTGTTAGTTAAGTACCTACCTATGCTATTATAAAAAAAAGAAATATTTTTGTCATTAAACCTATTTCGACAGAACTATTTATTCTAGCATGGAGAGGGTCCCTCCATGTTTTTACATATCATCCGCCTCGGTCCTGCTAGTCTGTGGGATTGACTGATGGCCTTTTTTTACTTTCGTAACTATAATTTAATTCTATTTTGGTTTTTCCGAATTCAATACTTACAAAAAGTTTTGTTATCTTTATCTTTTATAAAGATAACTATTTTTAACATAGTTTCATTAGATTTTTCCGATCTTATTTATAACCGGAGAAATAATAAATACATGTATATAAAGTCACATCTATAATAAATTTAAAGTCATGTCCCAGAAGTAGGTATTCTTTTGGGTGCTTCACATAGGTACCTACTTATATATTATAGGGCCTGAAGAGCCTGGCATAATTTAATAAGTTGTAGCCCAGGTAAAGTCACTTGCAACTTGCATTGTTAAATATTTAGGTCAGAAACAAAACAGGAAAAGAATATGTATTTCATGGCAACAACTTCATAATTTAAAATCAAAATGCAAACTAAACCTTCAAGCAAGAATAGATATCCGAAAACTGCGCGAAGTCAATAACCGTAAAACGAATGCTGTATTCAAACGCCGTAGGTATGCCTCGAAATTATTCAACGAATACATAGGCGCATGATCTAGGCACACACACAGCAGATGGTCTAGGCATGTGTGCACGCGAGTGAGCTAGGTATAGGCACATAGGCTCTGCGTGTGGCGTGCCTAGCTTAGCGCGTAGTAGCAGCACTGGGCGGCAATGCGATGCGATGGCCTCGCGCTTGCAGAGGCGGCTGCAGCAAGCATCATGAGGGCCCGCAAGGGGCGCCGATCTAGCCGTCTTTTTCATTTTGCGTGCGTCTTTTTTTGGCAGCGCGCGTTAACCTTGGATTTTTTCATAGCGAAGCGCTGCACGTACAAGTTTCGGATAGTCGTAGAGCGTCCCCCACTCGCCGCGTCCGATTTTTCTGCATTCGTGCGGTGTGAAGAGTTTTCGGCGGTCGCATTTGCGAGCGCTCCCCACGGCCCGCGGACGGATCGCACGCGCCCGCGCCGCTGCAACATGCGGAAGTGATCTAGCTGACAGCTAGCTACCAGTACAGTGCCCGGACCGTACCAGTGAACTACGCACCCAGTGAACGAACTATGTTAGTGCAACGGAACGGATTCTAAATCTAATACGAAACTAGGACTTTGGAATTTACTATTATGGATACGAGGAAAGTATTGTTCAGTTAACTAAACCCTCAGCTACTTCTGTCGAGGTTGAGATTGGACCGGGAAGCGGTTAACTAGATGGTTTAACCTATATCTTGGTGAATCTAGATTCTGAAAGGTAGGTATAAAGAGTCATTGATAAATACATAGGTGTTGACACCCGCTGCATACGATACATTTTGAGTGAGCGAAGGTGTAGAGCAGTTTGCGCCTTATAATGTTGTGCCAAAAGCTTGTTTTTGCGCAGTAAGTTTTGCATACACGTGCTGTAGCTCGGGCTATTGAACTTGATAATGAGACGTGTCTCCCAGTTTTTGTTGTACGGTTGCATCATTAATTGTATCCATGAGATGTTGCCCGGACCGGTTCCCTGACGCTGCTGAGCGGCGGTTATCTATGATTCACGTGGCCGCCCTATTCGCCATACGGCCTACGTCAAACATCTAGCTTACTTTTACCTACTGGGTTAAAAACGTACAATGCAGTTCCATGCATGTCTTAACCCCTGTCAAACTTAATCACAACTGAAATCAGTACCTGTAGGGAGGTACCTACTGCAAGTTCTGAAACAAAAGACAATCCTGTAAAATGTAGAGCAGGACACATAAAACATAGTGTTAAGCCTCAAAAACTTCTCTCATAAACGAGTCCTTTTCCACCAAACGAAACGAATAATGTTTATTATTCAGCTAACAACGCTCCCGAGTTACTCATCAAGCCCTTTTCTATTGGTTTTATTATTCAGCGATAAGTCTCTTAGAATTCATAAGCCTAAGTGATAAAAAACTTGGCTACGGTGGTTGCCAACTAGATATCCGAAAAGCCTGTTCAGCAAGGTGCGTGTTAAGCTTAATTTATGTGCGTGGATAGCCCGAAACGGGCCCGGAACCGCTCCGAAGCGAAAACTGGTCTCGTAACGCATTAACATTTGCATAGAAACTGTCAAACCGGCCCGCGTATTTACACCTAGGCTGTTGCGTGCGATCTGCACACGAAAACACTTCCGCGATAAACGACCTTATGCCCAGCCAGATACAGACAATTTAGATTAGATGTTAGACGTAGCACATTTCGAGGTTATAATGCGTAGCTCACGATTTGCATTTCGGTTGGTCAGTTGCAGCGTTTTGAAACGCGAATTTTAATTTAGGCCTAACTAGATTCGGTCAACATTAGATTTTAGGCGAGGTTAGGACGATTTGCATTTGGGTTGGTCAGTTGCAGCGTCTAAAAACGCAAATACTATTATTCAAATTTGCATATTGTACCATCTAGAGACCGTCCATGATAAGAAAATGTAGTTGAGATGTTAGACGTACTCGTAGTACATTTAGAGGTTACAGTGCGTAGTCATTTCAGTTGATCAGTTGCAGCGTTTTGAAACGCAAATCCATCTTTTCTTTGCTTATAAGTACCTAATCTCTGAGAAGATTTGCTAATTCAAGTAGGTAAACATGCCTCACGCTGAGTCTGTCTAGTGTTTGGTTCTTCTAAACAACCTTTGTCTTTGTGTCGCCGACACTCGACAACACTGAATGCATATTATTCAATTCGTTCGGCAATTTCACACTTAAATCTATTGGTGTAGAGCTGAAATTAATGCGTATGTTTTGTCTCTAATTTCCTCATCTATTTCTGGTCGTTGATATGATTATTAGAAAAAAGTACATACATTATTTTAAGGTTGAGCAACATTTCTGTTGAAGGAAAAAATATGACAAAACTATCGACTCTTTTCTCATAGGCCATATCTCATATTTAATTAAAACTCAGCATAGCAGGTAGGTAAATACATTTTTTAGAATAGTAGTAAGGTAAAACTAGTTTACCTTCTGTTCTCTCAGAAGGTTTTCTAGACTACTATTAAATGTTATAAGCGTAACGACATAAAAACTTCGTTGCATTTTAATATTTGAAACCAAATATTTAACACCTAAACAATGAGGAATTCAACTGAGTAGTCGAGCATGGTAGCATTGAAGGTCGGAGCTTCTATTGGAGCTACGTTTCCGACAACGTCACGCATAGATAGCCAATCACGAAGCAGCTAGTTGACAGAACGCACAGAACGCACTTTTAAATTCTGAACTCAATTATTTGGTCATAGATTATTAAAACAGATATACCAACTCATAGCAAGGCTAGGTTACCCACGGATATATTAGATGTTTATCTTCATAAATATTTTAATTTTCTCATTCATATCAGAATCAAAAGGCTTTATCTAGGATCATACGGTTTGTGAACGTAAAAATAAATACTCTGTCAGAAAAATACAATTTGCTTCGGAGTAGTAGACGAAAAAATATCATCGTACATTTTTATCCAGTTCAAGAGATTTCATTGAGGAGATTTTTGGGCACGCAAAATAGGGGTTTCTTATTCTATTGCTGCTATTTCCCTAAATAAAAAACTTTTCAATCGAAATTCTAATTTAATATCGGAAAAACCCGTTTTCATTTTATAATGTTAATTTTAAATGCCTTATTCTGCCGAATTTAGTCCTAATACTGCAATAAATTGTGTAACGACCAATTTATACAGCTGTTTTTATACATTGTACATAATATACGTAGGTGACAGCTTTGTAGATACATAGGTAGGTATGGACCTTGACATATTATAACAGAACTTTTTTCTGTATAACTTATTAGTTTGCCACTTTCCTCTATTTAATTGAAAAACAGGTAAACTTATCTTGTTAATTGATTCTTCTATCCATCAATTTAGTTCAAACCAAAGCCAAAAAAATTTATACAACATTTGAAAAAACATAGCAGTATCTTTGCATTGTGATAACCTTATATTAGGTCTACCTACGAGATAGCGTGATTAGTGAAACCAACTGACAGACATGTTATCTCTGTTGCAAGGCAAAGCAGTAGTATTGAGTTGTAATCGTATTAGATAAAATAAATTATTAACTCAAATTTTTTTAATATTTTCTCTGTTTTAACTCAGCTTTGTAATTACAAAAAGAAACGATAGGTGTCCTTCCTTTCCTTATCCAACCTATCGTTTATAAAAAAAAAACTTCGACTAAAAGTCGAAGTTTTATTCCAAAGTAGCAATTTTTTAAGTCGGGGAAAAATATGTGAATAAACGCTATTAATATCCGTTAAAATAGTAACATGTAATTATAATAATTCCAAAATAGGCTTTAAAACAATTGAAAACTTTACATACAACATCTCCCCCTTCTTCACCCCCTCTTTTTACTCCAAATTCTATTTTTAAATTGAAATACTGCTAGTGCAAGATTTCATGAATACTCAACGCGATGCGATGTAGACTTTAGTGCTTACGTCACAGATTAGCGCATAGTAGCTATGCTACGATGCTACGCCGTAGCAAATGTTTCGCAAAACGCAGATTTCTTAGAATCAGACTGAAACTATCAATTTGTTTATTTTTCTGGAGAACCCAAACACTATGCTCAAACATTCTAGTATTTTTCTTGAGGGAAAATTCACTAAAACAAATGAACGCCTACACTATGAGATGAATTTTAGAACAGAAAGTCGTTATTGGTGTCCATTCTGTTAATAAACTAAATTGACAGCCGAAAAAATGTTGCCGTCCCTTTTTTGCAATTGAAATACGAAAATACATTGAGATTTTTAAAATGTACTGTTTTTTCTAAGGTTTAATTCAGTTATTTGTACTTAGAGAAGCGACAATATAAAATAATCTGTTATGTTAATGGAACCCTTAAAATATAAAAGCACATCAATAAAATAAATAAAAAATGCTGGACAATCCGGACAGCGTCATCTAGCCCCAAGCTAGGCAGAGCATGTATTATGGGTACTAGATGACTGGTATACAAAATACTATAAATTACATAGTTATATTTTTTATTATCCATAGAAAACGATCAGAACACCCGGAACAAAGATCTGTAGATCGTACAAACATTTGTCCTAAGGCGGGAATCGAACATAAAGTAGAAATTACGATCTGTAATTTATTTCTACTAGTAGTAGGTATGTAATTGAAATAACAACGTACAAGTCGGTAAAATACACCGATCAAACAAAACGTGTACCTACAAAAAGGCTAGTTGGTACAAATTCTATACAATATGTATAAAACAGTCCAATTTAAATGACACACAGTATCAATCAACTCGGTAGTTATTCCGTTCGATACCAATTTTCGTTATGAACGGCCTTGTATTGAACATACAACTGTAATGGTCCAAGGACCAAAAGACCTTGTAAGCTTGTATGGAGAAGTTACGTCATAATGCGCGTGCAATACCACGAATGTAGGCGTAGATGTGTTTTTTAAGTCGTTTTACGTCTAATTTGGTGGTTGAGTAGGTTTGTACGAGTTGATGACAATCTTAAAAATATTGATATGACTCTATTTTAAATCGATTTTAGGTATCTAAATAAGGTATTGCTCTATGTTTTTCGTGTGTTTAATATATGCAAGCCTATTAATAGTAATTTAAAAATTCTTGATGTTTGAAAGCAAAATACTTTGCATGCGACGTTTTGAGTATTTTTGGCTGGATTTATCGTAAAAATGTGGTTTATGCTTGTATTATTATCTTAGAATTCATTAAAATTCGTTCTAAAGTTAGTTTACTAATCTCGGAATACGTTATTCCCAAAAAAAATAAGTACAACAAACAACAAAGCGTAATTTAACCTGTGTGGGACCGCGTACGAAACTGGTCTAAACTGGTATCTTTTGATTCCGGGCCTATTTGGGTCAAGGATTATTCTTACAAAGACCATATAGGGTCTGTTCTCTGCGCAGTTCCTGGTTCGCTATAACTTAGAGGGAAGATGGTCAAAAGGGCTAAGCAAGTGTGAGTTTGAAGGGTTGTCTTTTGTGACATATGTAGGACATTGTAATTCTTTCCTTGGGCCAATCTTAAGGGGCTATACTACAGGGTGCTACACGAGCGTGCAAGATTTATTTCTTATTTTATGGTCTTATAATGGTTTGCTGGTTATTTATAAATAAAATAAATAAATAATGCTGGACAATTCACACAGCATTATCTAGCCCCATGGTAAGCAGAGCTTGTGTTATGGGTACTAGATAACTGATATACATAATACAATATATTACATAGATAGATATTTTTTATTATATATAGAAAACGACCAGAACACCCGGAACAACTATCTGCAGATCGTACACACAATTGTTCCGAGGCGGGAATCGAACCCGCAACCTCCTGCGTCGCAGGCGGACCTTCGCCCACCGCTCCACATCGGTCGTCAAATGGTGTTTAGTTTTTTATTATTAATTTCCAAATCTGTTGAAAGTTAAAAGTCTTCATTGCTTTGTCTGCATTGACTTGTTGTTTTGTAGAATCAAGCATTAAGCTAATAAATTCGAAATACAACTAAAACAAGTTAGCAGTCAGGTCGTTCTAGTTAACCTTTTGATTATAGCTATCTACTGAGTAATGTGCATAAATATCTCATATTAAGATAGTTTTAGGGTAGGTTGGCATACTACATAGTTCTCAATTAAATAATACGAAGGCTTACTTAAGTACTAACCTAAAAGTATCATATTATCTAAAATTTTGGAAAAAAGACAGACAGTACCAAACGGTAATTATTCATTATGACTGTACTGTACTGTTTTAATTAGGTAATTGTCAATAAAATACAGGAATGTTTAAGCAAAATCGAAAGTTGTCATCCATGAGAATAATGATCAAATACTAGCGCAAGAGTTTTATAGCTTTTGGTACTTTTTAATGGCGGAATTAATTGGAAACAAGATGACTTCCTGCGTTGAGATACAGTTTATTTTGCAATAAACAAAATTGATCAGTAACTTGACCATTACTTTAAAAGATCGTTCTGAAAGTGCTTCGATCTCGTGGTGCAACTTGTAGGTTTTCTTTCTCTTCCTGTAGAAATCTGATCACTTAATTAATGTTAGTCTCTATTCAAGCTGTGGTAATTAGCTTTTTTTAATTGAAAAAGTGTAATTGGACAAGAATACGTCTATATCCTACGTAGTTTATTGTAATAATATAGGTCACCTGGCTCTATGATTAATTCAAACAATAAATAAATAAAATAAAATAAATTTATTTCGGACAACGACAAATCAAAATTAAAAATAAAATTTAGGTCAATATCATGTTAGTAGCATATTTTTCGTTATTCTATGTTAAATTATAAATCTTAACCAAAACATTCTTTGATTTATACATTGTATTGTGTGTGAACCGTATTGTGAATTTTTACAAACCTTCCTTATATCTCTCGCATCTCTGCCGAAAACAAATGTAGAAAAGGCGTATGTCTGTCAAAAGATAATAATTAACGAATAGTTTATGGCATTATGTAAGAAAGAGGCATAGAGTAAAGTATTTTCGGGCCTCTGATTTCTTTCTGAGATGCAATAGGTGAAAGGGATATTGTATGCACGCACCGCCGCGGCGCTCGCAGGCATGATATGAGCAATTATGAGTTTTACCATCTTAGAAACATAATGAGTGTAATTTTTGTCAAAACAATCATTGTAACTATGGTGGAATTTTAGCCAATCAAGTATCTAACTTTAATGTCAAAAAAAAGAAAGAATTGAAACAAATTTAAACTATTTACTACTAGTATTTACAATAAACACTGTTGATCTGACTACAAACTGTTGCAAACAATCTAGAGGTAGCTCAACTGATCCATTGAAATACCAGTTGAAAGCGATCCCAAGACGCTGATTACGATTCTCTGCTGTATGGGAATGTGCTGCGCTAGATACTCACCAGCTCTCGGGTCTATCTGAAACTAAGTACAGTTTCATATATTTCATGACTAGTGACGTCTCTATAAATCTCTGCGCCGTATCTGTATTTGTTGACTGCAACAATCAGGCGTAGCGAAACCCTCCTATAGACCCTGCCTTCCTTTAGGCAGTAGAGTCCTGTTTCTATATTTTTGACGACATCCTTCGACCTCATTAGTGGGCCTTCCACTGGTCTTTACTGTCCCCATGGCCTCCAGTCTAATGACTCTTGCACCAAAATTTCGGGCAATGTATATCCACTTAGGCCTGTAACTGCGGGCATTCATTTTATTTCAACCTATTTATATAGTTCCCTGTAAATATAAAATAAACATTTTAAATCTTTTGGTTCTCCTTCAGGCAGTAAACAAAAGACAAGAAAACATAAGATATCGTAACGTTTTCTAGTTTTTTCCTAGTTTTATTTATGTAATTTGAATTTTGTGACGTGTCCAAGAGTCTTGTGAGTTCTAAAGGAAATAAAGCAATTGGGTATTGATAAGAAGCGAAGAAGTAAAGATAAGGTTCAAAATCCCAACAATAGATGTTGTAACGACGCAGCGGCGAGGGCACAGCGAGGGCTCGTCGCAAAACGTGCGTACTGCAGCGGACTTGCAACTTTCTATTTTGACTCCCCTCGTCCCGCTGCTTGGTGATAAAACTTAGCGTCTACTGTAGCAAAGGCTAGAGAAAATCAATGCCAAGAATGTTCGCATGACAACTACATTTGGGAATTCCTTAAGTAAAGTTGCGATCCATTTTGAAAATGATGAATGTGCTGATGTGATTTGAAACGTAACTTCGCTAGTACCTCTATAGTTTTTTGGTTTTATATCTTTTTAATAGCGTAAGTTCCTAGCTGAGTTACTAGCTTTTATCATCCGTACCGGTAAGGATTGGAACTCGCTGCCTGCCGCTATTTTCCCGACCAACTACAACCTGGGTCTCTTCAAGACGAGAGTGAATCTCCTTCCTCTAGTCTTTTATTAGTCCTTTATGATAGGTACCTATATTTTAGCCACATCACTTACGAAAACCAAGGTCTATTATCTATTAAAAAAGTCTTCCCTAATTTTATGTTCTGTGTGGATAATGTAAACTTTTTTCATATGATTTGATTCATTCAATTTACAGTTTTTCGAAGAAATAGATGTGATGGAGTTTTTTAACAACTTGTACAATTACAATTACCCATTGTTTCATAGTTCCATAATTTAGAATGTTTAAATCGTTTCCAATCAATTTATCTAGCATTGAAACTTCTAGCTTTGTTCCGTACTCAAGCTGTGTCCAAAAAGTCCTGAAAGTGAACGCTTTGTCAAGCTCTAGCTGGCCGTGGCCTTTGTATGCAGTAGAAAGTTCTTTGTTTGCAATGCTAAGTACACGCATTAATGTGTATTCTATTTGCGCATAGGCCCGAAACTTTGCCTAATATTATGCAGTTCTTGTATTGGAAATGTTGGGGAAAGTGCGGACATAAAACATTTGAGATTTCTAGGCTCTTGTTACTTACAATTTAAATGTTTATAAAACTAACATGAGCCTTTTGAAAACTGAAACGAGTCTTATGAACTTATTCATCCACTAAAGGATAAAATAAAAAATAAGTTCATCATTGAATTATGTAGTTGTAACTGACTTAATCCATATAAGCTAAAACTTTGTTCATGGTAATGTCCTGCACTAAAGTTTTTAAACTTCGAGATCTAAACACATGATATAAGTACTAATTTAACGGGTTTTTATCGCGTTTAGTTACCTTTTTTTTCGATGACTTTTTATTCAGCCATCCCGTGACCACGACATAGGTATCTATTCATGTATGTATTTACCTTAACCATATAATCATATTCGGTGCCCAACAAACGTAAAATAACAGAGAAAGAATTACAACGATGCGGGCCAAAATGGTTGCACAATCTAATGTCTAGTTCTCCACGCACCGTGCACCAAAGATTCTGAATGCATCTGATAAGCGTGTGAGAACGTACCGGTTTTTAAATTGCTTGCGCAAGCCATGGGAATCACAATTGGACAATTTGTGCATTTCCTCCCCATAGGTTGAAACCGTATTTAATGAACGACGCTGATTATTCATTTTGGGTGGTGTCGACAAAACTTATACACATAATTTTGACAAGAGGCATTCAATATTTACAGTTACACTGTATATTAATGCTGTTAGCCTTAAATGTGGATAGTTTATATTTTCTAGCAAATTTTTAAGATGAAATGGACCGAATAGTTTTGCGTACAGATGGAGGTTCGTCCAGAAAGCTAGCAAGTCAACCGTACAACAAAGATAAATGAAAAACTTGACATCTATAAAAAGGATTTTCGTAAACCACAAACTTTGCGGCCTAAAACGTAGACACGCATAAAGACGCACCTTTCTACGTAACCGCAACGTACGTGCGACATAATTATAGTGCTATCTCTCTCAGCCACGTAGAAATAGGTAAGGCGCGAGAAGGACGCAGTAAAGAGAGATTTGAGGCAAGATACATCAGAATGCATTTTGGAATCTGACCCAGATATAAAAGATGAATGACAATAACAGTCACGAAAACACTTTAATTTTTATTTATATATTAGAATGGTTTATTTGGTTGAATCCTGTTAAATTCGTTATCATTTACCTATTTGAAACAAAAAGCCATATTATTATTCGATGTAAACAGTTGAATAAAATGTGTAAAAACCTTCTTGAAAAAGAGAAAGGAGTACGATCAATATGAAGTGCACTGAAGGACCTACTCCACCTTTTTAAAAGTTATAGAGATTTTGTGAAATCCCATTTTGTTGTGGGTAAGTTACTTTACCCATTTTTGGATAACATAAAAAGCACAAGCAAATAAAGGCATAGATTCCTATTTTTTTACTTTAAAATATAACAGGGGTTTCTAGTTTTTATCATCCAGATTTCACGCAATTATTTCTTCTGAAAAAGTTGTTCGATTTCGAATGATTACTGGGAAAATGAAAACTCTTTGTCCTAATGATGAAACATATTTATTTTACCAATTTCGAAATCCATTATTCTTAACAAGAGGACAAACAACACGCAATTCAAGAAAAAAATCACGCGAGGTTTACCTATCTTGAACTATTCTTGCAGTATTCTATCGTAGAATCTTTGTTCGAAGACTCAGAAACATTGCCACAGTATCCAACGCTGTTATCCAATAGATAGGGACTGTAGAGGGGAAAGTGAAGGGGGGATAAGTGCAGTGAAGTGGTAGGGCCACGCAGGGCGGTCGATGCAAACCTTTGTTCGGGCACCGTTAGCCTGGGCCTACTACGTTGTACGTCGTGCGGGAAATGCAGAATAGCAAGGGAAAATTTACCCTGGGACTTAGATTTTGATTTGCATTGACGTTGCATGAATGATTTTGTTTCGCTAGTTAGCTAGTAGATTCGTTTTCGAAAGCAAGGTAATAAACATTTTTTTTTCAAATCTCAAATTTTGTGTTGTTTTAATTTTAACAAAGAGCAATTGAAATGTAATTTTGCAAGATAATTGTAATTATTATGTGTATCTAATCCGAAATTTAATATCAACTTATGAGGTAATTTCCGTGATGAGGATGACTACATTACATTAAAAGTCGTAAACAACAGAAATATCAACAAAATAATTCTTGGGTTTTCTGTGCAAAATTTAATGCGTAGTAAATTATGCAGACGAAAATAATAATGCGATAATAATAGTATGTTTGTTTTGATCAACATAGAAATTCCATAGAAAATTAAGTTTAATATGCAGATAATCAATTATATTATGTATATACCTGTTTATTTGTTTACGTTCTACATTACCAAGACGCGGTAGGGCCTGAATTAGGTATTGATTTTGTAAAAATTATTATAGTTACAGAAACCTTGACTCGTGCTTGAAACTCAGACCTCAGTTACTGTTCGGTCAAGCATTAGTCAATTTATTTTCTTCAAAATAAAACATCTTATAAGTTTTTCGACTGCGTATTTTCTACTATGTCACTTGCAGAGAGGCCGCTTTGCGCAACTCGGTGCACTTCCCCTCCCACCGTTACTACGCCTGCGCGTGCATAGCGGAACCAGGTCGCAGCACACAGTCCACTACAACATGACCTCCCCTAAAACAGACATGCAACCCGATAATAGAGTCATCGCGGCTCACCTTACACTGGACATAATTAGTTCGCAGCTGAAATTTCCACCAATTTACCATGATCCTCATTTATGTGAAACGTATTTAACTTCACAGCTCAGCACGAGCTGGACGCTACGCACCTACGAATTTACCCATCGTTGCTAGAACTGTTATCACAAAGCAATTATAGAGTCATCAGGGGTCAGAGTTTGTTGGTGGTAACCTACGTGCACGAATGCAAATGTACAGTTAGTAGATCGATAGGCACTGCAATGTTTCGGGTGTGGCGTGCGACTTGCATACGAATTTTGGGACATTTTTAGACGACACTGGCTGTCATTGGTACGACAAACGAATTTGTAGGTGGTTTATAATTATAAAGTAAGGTCTTAAAAGTGGACACTATAAAGGTACCTTAATTATGCTGAGGCTATCGCTTCTATGATCTATTAATCGTTTTCACAAAAGTTTTAATTAATTTTCAATTAAATCAACGGCTAAATATTGCTGTATATCCATGCAAAATCCCACGAGAGAGTCAAACAGAACAGAGTATAGAATATTCTGTAAGCTTTATCTAAGAGAATAAAGAAGGAAACAAAGAAAACATTGGAAACTATCGGCTTCACAATATACTCCATTTACACGAGTCAGGTATGAAGCAACATAGATAAGTAGAGTATAGGCAATAGGCGTGTGGTCGGTAAATGGGTCACGGGTATTGATCGGGATGCTTGCAGTGACACCTGCATTCAGGTCAGGGAGAGGTTAAACTAATATACGATTTATACCAGTAGGCCAAGCACGGGGATTATTCTCTAGGGTAGAAAACAATTATGACATCGCATCGTCATATATTACGTACATATTAAAGTTGAAGGAATGAAAATCAAGTAATTTATGCATTCGATGACAAAGCTACAACAATCCCCGTGCTTGCCCAACAGAATAACTATTAGATACGGCGGAGGGATAGACCGGAGCATAATTAACTTCAAGAAATAATTCTAGCAACCTACTTAAGTGGAATATACAAATAGTATTAGTAGTAATATAACATAAACTAGTAGTTAGCTCCTAACAATACGTTGTGACCAAATTAGTCTCACTTTTCTGATTTCTGAGATACTCATTAGTTCGCGTCGCTCCCTCCGATCAATAATGTTGGACAATCCACAAAGTCGTCTAGCCCAAAAGTAAATAATAGCTTGTGTTGTGAGTACAAGATACCTGATATATTTATTACATATGCTTATTTCTCATAGAAAATACTATCGTTAGATAGAACACTCTGTAGTTTATGAGCGTGAATGCTTATTGGGTCATGGACGTATTGATCAGAATGCTTGCAGCGACACCTGCATTTATGTCAGTGAGCGGGCCAGATAGGAATAACAGTTCAGTTTATCGGAAGGTTAGAACGACTAGTTAATTCAGCTGCAATCGTGAGTGTATCAGTCATATTATTTTACCACTCATTCACTGCATTTTTATTAAAAAAAAAGAACCAATGAGCGCCAAAACAGTATGAGTATCACTCAGGAGTTCATCTGAATTGACCAGCAGAGCTTAACCTACTTCAAGAAATAGTAACAGCAACCTACATAAGTTCGACATATGTACACACTAAATACCTACATGGTGGACCTATAATTATAGGCCTGAAGGCATATTGGGTCATGGATGGCTATTGATTATATGCTTGCAGTGACACCTCAATTAGAGGTTAATACAGCATTGAACAACAATTCGAATTAAAAGGAGGTTAGCTTCAAAATTTAGTAACTATACGAGTCTATAGAACAGATTCAAAGAGGATGGTTACGGGTTGAGGGGTAGACCAGCTATATGCGTTATGCAGCATAGAAACCAGGTAGTATGCATTAGCGCTAGAGACGGACTAAAGATGTTTTTACGTAAAGCTGGGAATCATTTAAAGTATTTTTTTGGGATACAAATGTATAAACTAAACACAGCCCAATTACCAAAGTTGACACGCTTAAAAATAAGTTACCAACCTACCCTAGTTCGGCACGTGCCTGACATTTTCCATTGTAACCATGTCTTTCTTGTTCAAGTGTTTCACCAAGAAACAGTATCGATTAAACTTTCCAATTGCTTTAAACTATTAGCCCTTGAAACCCTTAAGTGTATGTCCATCAATAATAAAAGCTCCCTTGTCGTGGGAACCGGCCAGCAGCGCATTACGAATTCATAGCCACTGCCAGCATCGATCATGCATATAGAAGTGGCCAGCTTAGTCCTGCGGTTGAGGGCGCCACTTGACTGCTCCTTTGCTTCTGGTCCGTGGTCTCTGGCTCAGCTAATATGAATTGAAAGTTTAGTTTACGAACTTCTTTCTCAATTGGACTCTAAATTCATTCAATACCAACTTGCAGCAGAAAATTACCGACCTATTTATAATTAGCACAGACTCTGTGCTTGTGTCGTAGCTGATAAGCTGAGAGTTTTTCCTTTCGGAAACAGTGGCTGTAAAAGTAATCACTGCTTGGTGAAGACACTAGAATTATTACAGATGCAAGCTCAGACATTGTCTCTGACTATCACGAATGGTTTGGAACGAAATGACAGCCAGTTTCATAATTAATTCTAATCATTTGGTCATTCATCAAAACTAGTGTCAAGTTACTTCTGCCCATAAATTTAGATTTGTAGATACATCGAAATTTTGCACTCAGGATGTAGTCCTTTCATTTGCTAATGAAATAGAAACTGACCACCGGAGCCTTCCGCCCACAAAAATGATTTTTTATAACTTTGTACAGACTAAGATGTGAAATGATAGTAAAATAAACTGTTTTACCCATAAACTGCAAATGAAAGTTGGCAAGGAGGTTGTTCACCCGACCTTGCCAGAAGTCAGCCTCATCGATAAATCACAAGCCTTCAAAATGAGGAAGTTCATGGTAGCCAGGCCTCAGTGACTGCGAATGTTGTAGCTAGGCTAGATGCAAGGTTGAGCTAGAAAGAACTGACCTTTGTATGGCCAAGCTGAATTTATATGTATTAAGATATTTATTTATTATTTTTTAACGCTACCTTACATTTCTAGATAAGTCGCATCTGAACCGGAACTTTATTTCAACATTTGGTTCCATGCTTCACTCTCTTCTTTTTCTATATAAGTATATAGCAAATGCACGAATTCTCTGCATTGTCAACAGGGCAGAAATATTTATTCATTTATTCATTTCTAAATGATTCAATACTTTCTCAATATAGTCTACAGATGCACTGACCATCTTTGTCAATTTGTCAACAGGGCAGGAATTAGAGGCCCGGTGATGGATTCCCAGCAGCAGCAGTACTGCCTGAAATGGAACAGCTTCGGCTCCAACCTGGCCACGTCGTTCGCCAACCTCTGGAACTCGGAGAGTCTTGCAGATGTCACGCTCTATTGTGAAGGTATGTGCACTTTTCCTTGAGTATAAGCAAAGATACAAAGATCTCGAGTGATGTACACGCTTGTTAGAAGTACTTTGAAATCCTACCAAGCAATGCCATTTTGACTATGAGGCAGCATGTGTGTCATATTCAGAAGTTTTTTTACAGGTAGCAGAAATTATTAATGAAGTAGATCATTACATATTTTAGGCACCTTGTATTTATATGTTTTATCCATTATATCTTGCAAATTCATGATACCCATTCAGGCACTAGTTGCAATATAAAACTCTGACTGCTAACAATATAAAAATAAGGCTGAAAATACATTATTTAACTACATATCACGTTAAATTTAAACTGAACAGTCTAGGTAGTTAGCTACTAACAGTCCTATCTTTGGCAAGACCTTGGTGACTGCACAATACGACAGCGGCGCTAAATTATCACCAGTTATCACGATCACAGGCGTAATGTGTAGAACATGTAGCCAAATCTTTCAAATTGATAAACAGGTCATCGACCCCGGTCGTGCGATAATTTTGGCACAAAATTTATAGTGGTTATCGTTGAATGAATGCGTTTGCTATCTTGTTTCATAGGCAACCTAAAGGACCAGTGGATTAAGATTGAGTATTTCTAATCTAAGCAGGAAATTTTGGGTACCTAATATTATTTTGCCTAGACCACAGTCATAAACTAAATGTATGGACTGACTGCGTACCTGTACTAGGAGCATAAAACATAATGCGTATATTTGAAATTAATACGAGTCACATAATGTGAAGTGCGTTTCTGACTAGCTAGTCAGAAACCCTCTAAAAGCTAAAGTCCCGAGGTAAAGAAACGCGAGATTGCACAACGTTTTCATCAATATTTAATTATCTTCATTTGTTTTTATATTTACCAGTAAACTGCATTGACTCATTTCATAGAATTTGGTCCAGTTAGTCAGGAATGAGTTAAATTCTGCGCATTGAGTTCCAGACAGATAATTCTGAGGTGGTTTAATATGATAAGTTTTGTTAATTTCTTTGATGCAATATGATCTCCTAAAAGATCTCATTTATTGTACACAAGAAATGCTTTTTCTTAAAATAAAGCTACCTTCTACGTAAATAATAAGTAGGTACCTATGTTATTTTACATTGCTTCAGCACAAATAGAAGAGTCCCAAATAGCAACAAAGGAAACTTTTCCTCTTTTAAAAGGTTTCCCATAACTCGCGTTGGAACCCTAAAAAGTTACACGTGTCGAGAGATAATGTACGAAAATATTGCAATAAACCTCAAGGCCACTGCTGTAGCAGGAACATCGAGCAAAACAAATGACGAATGCAATTTTTTAAACGCCGACGCAGTCTAACGATAAGCAATCGTGGATTTTGGCAGAATGTTTTCAAGGCTAACGTTTATCATTCTAGCTATTTTTCGGAATTGTTTTTAGTAAGAAAAACAATTATTTGCGCAATATATTTCGTTGTGGTAAATGATTGTCTGGATTGAAAACGTAAACGTTTTAAAGAACGCATTCGGAATACTGTAAGATAATATAACATTCTATCGGGTCTTGATGTACAGTAATTTAGCGTAACCTGATTATAAGAGTAAAAAAAAATCGGTATGAGATCTATAATAATTTATAGGTTTATTATATGAACGTGATTTTTTTGTGTCCCAGCATTTCGTAGACAATAACAAGCCCTATATACATATTTTGTGTGAAACCTAAAATTTGCATGTAAAAGACTGGAGAGCGTATACGCATAGAAAGATCTATCTGTATTTATTCAAATTGCTCAGCATATGTGTCACGTCGGCCATTGTCTGGGATACCTACAGCCTAAGACTACGGTAACTGCAAACCATGCCCTGTATTGAAAAAATTGTGTTTTATAACTATAGGAGAAGCTCGTTTGTTTGTGGAATGCGACAGGAACTCAGTCTATATCAGTTGTACATTATCATCTCATCCGAAAAACGTCCACTGCTGGGTATAGCGTCCCCAAAGGTCACCATAATTAACGGTGCTGTCTGAAAAACAAACCACTTTAATCCAGAAAGCGGAAAAGCACAAGCAAATCCGCGCGTTGAAAAACCTCTTTTGATTAGCACGATCTGCAACAATGACTCCATGTGTTTCGACGCTATGTGCTACAATTTAAGTGTAATATAACCAACTGTGTAAGCTTTTTAAAAACAAGCATGAAAAACAGGGGTTAGAATCAAACAAAACACTTTCTTCTCTTCAAAAGTAGGAAAATTTCCAAGCAACTTCAACCAAGTATGAAACCTTTGAAATATCTCAAGGAATGGGCAATGAAAATTTATCAGCAGTCACAAAGGGCTGACCTTAAACACAACTTAAATTCAACAATAGCTCTAATTGTAGCCCATTTATTTTTGCGTTTTGTAAGTTTTTCTTAGTCCTGAGTTTTCGAGGTCGTTCCGTACAAGTGCTAGACTGGGGGGAGCACCCTGTACATTTAGGAAGGGAGGTGGAACCCCCCTCTCCTTTTGCACTAGGCTTTGCGAAGCGGTGGGATTATAGTTTCACTTTCTCTGTTGTTATGTTAACTGGTTTCCTTCTGCGGGTTTCCCTCTTTGTACGATTTATTATTCCACTTTTTTTATGCGAGGGTTTTTAACATCAAATACTTTTATCGTTTGATCACAAGCTAATTCGAAAACCGAATTACTATCATTTTCACATTCAAATTCACATAGAGCTTTTGTGGTAGAATGAAACCCGTAATATTTTATAACTGATATAAATAATGCATTTATTGTACGTGATAAAATATCTCTGTTCCTTTTTCATCTCAAAGGTATCTTATTACTCGTTAGGTATTGCCTGAAACGTGGTAAGAGTGCGAAAATATAAATCTTATGTATTTCCGTCTGATGCAAATTATTTTTATTGATCACGTTCACCTTTTGAAGTGTCTTCATTAACTTTTGTCGTGATATAACTCAATCTATATCTTATATTTTATTTTCATATTTACACTAGCTTATGTCCACGAGTTTTCCCGCCATTTTCCGGGATAAATATTATGTTTTTCTCGGATTTTACCATACTCCCAGCAAATTTCATTAAGATCCGTCGAGTCGTTTCGTCGTGAAAGGTAACAGATAATTACTTTCAAATTTATAATATTATGTTTAGATTGTATAGTATGATACTTTTACAGGAAAGTTTTTATGACTGTTCAGGAAAAGAATTCATTTGTACAGTACGGAAAATTATTCCTATGCGGTACCATAAATAGTTTATTCCAGAGATGAAAAAAAACCAGTGTAAATATTATTATTGTTTTTCTTTCATGAAAAGAACCGTAACCATCTACTCGCCAAGTTGTATAAAATCTGTTTACCTATGAATTTCGTACGCACTATACCGCCAAATGTCAGCTAATGATCGCAAGTGCGTACATCGCTGGAAACACTCATCTCCTGCGTCTTGAGGGTGAGAGTCTTGTTTCCCGCATGGTCGACTTGAATCTCGTTATCTCCTTATTTGATTGGGGCTGTGACAAGACTTTGATTTTCCTGGTTTGCTAGGAGCAGGTGGCTTATGAAGGCGATTGCTTGCTTTTATATACAATGGTAGGACTAATAATGAGTGCACCTTTGTTTATTTAGAAACATTACTACAAAGGTTCTAGTAGCCGTTTCGTCATTACTTCGATAAAATTAAAAAAAAATGTATCCTCAATATCAACCAATATTATACGTAAAAGTAGGTAGTTTCATAAATCCTCTACTTAATAATAATTTGTGCACCTACTAAAAACCCTTTGTGATAATTTATTGTATAAGAAGCAATAAACTTTTTTTTTATTTTCAAACGTTTTCCCAATACAAAAACAACTTTAAACCCTACTCACCATGTTGGTATGTACGCGCGTATAGATCAAAACATAGATATCAACAAACTGATAGACGTACGGAACAACACTGGGATTTAAATAATTATCAATACTCAGTCCTTTTGTCCTCAAACATAAACAAAAGAGATAAGCATGGGAGGCCTAATAAATCACGGAATCCTTTTCATTCCATTGCTCTAAGGAACTGTAAAAATTAATAATCTGACACCTGTGTGAATAATTCGGATGACTCATTCATTTTAATCGTTTCTCAGATAGAAACAGGTGTAAAAGTTTTATTACGAAATGTCGAACCAGATTGGATTTATTTTGTTTTTACTAGTATTTCTCGGAAAATGGTATCAAAATGTCGATCGATGTCTTTATCAAGAACTTCCTGACAGTTTGCGGTCTACCTATTCCCTGGATACACAAAATTTTCTGTGAAAGGGACGGAATAAAAAGTTAGTGTCACTTAGAAAGAGATTCGCAGATCCTCCGAAGATATTCTAGCAAAATAGGTATACTGTAGTCCACTTCTTAGAGTTCAGTACAGTTCAGCGCACATTCAAGCTTCCTAGAAACCTTCATAGTAGTGGATTGGTTCCACTATTGTATTCCAATTTAAGACATTTATTTTCTTATGTCCTTGTAAAAGGTTCTTCGAAAACAACAAGTCATCCGACGTCATCAAAACCTACAAAGCCACCCTAAACGCGATTCAGATTAGGTTTGTTTTTAAAAGCGACACCTAGTTAAGCTGTTATCAGTACGACAGTACCTATAACGCGTTAGCATAAATATCTAGGGCGAACGGTTTCCTTGGCGGCTCTACCCAAGCGAGATTAATTCCCAATTTTCAGCGAGCGAACGCATCGAGGACGCAGCTTCGTATCGACCGGCTCTATGTGTGTCGCGCGGCAACCGACCACCCACCCCCACTTCAACCCCCAGGGGTGGGGAGGGGGCTGCTATCGGCACACTAGGATATAACCTAGACTCTTTATAACGGTTATTGGGAATAGCGTTTTAGGTTATTACGTTTATGAGCACGTTTTTCACAGTTTCGGTAGGCTGTATTATTTGATATATTGCCTAAAGTGTCTACGGTTATCGCATGATTTTTCTCGTGACAAAACTAATAGTGCGTTCCAGACGATAAAAATATTTTTTCTGCAATATCATTAGATCACTAGACATTGCTATAAATTGTTCACGTAAGAAACTCCCATAATATTTAGATGCCGCATGGAAATAAAAAAATATTTTTTCATTGCCAAAGCTGGGTCTAGACTAGAGATAGCTGAATCTAGCAAATTGTACAAGTGTCATAACATAACATAACCCTTTTTTAGTAACTTAAATATAAATCTCAAATCTAGAAAGCGATGTCGAAAAATCACCATAATATTTCGACAGTATTTTATTTCCCTTTCCAAAATTGTCCACCGAGTTTCATCTTTGAAATCACGGTGCAAAACGTGACGTTCGGAGAATATACGTATATGGCTCTGCATTTTTATGGGCTCACCCTCTCGCGGCGTGAATATCGTGCAGTTATTCAAATTAAGGGCGGTATTATTTAAATGGGGGACGGGGATGCTTCAGGATTGTTTACTGCCTGTGATGGCTACTTTGATTTATTTGATCTACGTATTCAACCTCGCTGGTTGAAAACCTATTTGGTTTGACTCAGTATAAGTAGTTCTTTTGTTATGTCAGTTCTATTTCGAAAGGTATAAGTTTGACATTTTCTTATGAATTAAAAGAGTAGCATAAATCGGTCGAGTATTTTGTTAAGATCTTTATTATAATAAGCTTCAATACAGTTTTATACGTACTAAAAGGATTTTACGATGTATTTATAGGTCACTTTAAATTAACGATCTATATCCTCCTCATTTTAATAGAAATAACCTTAATATTT
The DNA here is from genome assembly GCA_947044415.1 of Eupithecia dodoneata. Classification (NCBI taxonomy): domain Eukaryota; kingdom Metazoa; phylum Arthropoda; class Insecta; order Lepidoptera; family Geometridae; genus Eupithecia; species Eupithecia dodoneata. Next base: position 11,765,921 of record OX345658.1, on the reverse strand, counting down.
TCGATAAATTTTATAAGAACGATTTTGTGATAAAATACTGTTAAACCAACAAACCGTTTTAACTCGTAACTGTTAATTAGCTTCCATAAATCTCAAAGTATTTAAGGTACATTAAGTCTCAAGGTTTTTAGTTACAAAGGAGCTATAAACACGTGTTACGTACTACCAAATATAATTGGAAATACACGCATAGTTCCAAAAATCAGGTGTGGGTGGTTAAGCCACCCCCTTAACCACCCGCAGGGGGTGAGTTGGGGGGCTACCCCCCTTTGTCTATACTCGAGTGCATTATATACAGCCCCTAGCTGAAATTCCCGGGGCTTTGGTATTTTAGTTGTGCATGTTTTGCGTATAATTGGACCCTTGGCCCTGTCAATCTGGATTTTTTACATTTTGATGCCTTATAATTGTATGAGAACTTTAATAATCACTCGAAACAGTCAATTGTTCTTATTTTTCTTAGAATCAAAGTTTTTCACTACGATGCCTCTGGCTTTCAGATGTTTACAATTTCGTTTCAGTTGAATTGAACAATATCCAAAAAGTGATTATTATCAACAACAGATAAGAATCACCTTTTGGAGTTTTGGGCTGAAAATATGAGATCAACGGAATCCTTGTATGGGTTTTATTATTTCACAGAACTTTGTTTTAAAGATTGAATATTTTTTATTTCTTACAAAGGTAAGTAGAATTTGTTTACCATAACTTAACTTTTTAGTCTGATGTAAGTTATACTATGACATACAAATTTTCGTATAAATTTAAAATTGCATGCATCACACAAGCCGAAAGCTCACTAAAGTGTTATTTCATACTGCTACAGGGTGTGCAAGTATCGATTGATGTTAATGAGGGAAAGGGTTGCTTTACCTTTATACCCTCGGATGATTGAGTTGTTAGGGGTAGGGGAAATCAATCTAATGCAGGGGTTGGGGTAATTATAATGAACGTTGGCTGTAGGCTTCGTTTAGGGGTGTTTACATTTTACCCTTGGCGGATACCGAATCCGTTTTAATAGTATCAAATTTCAATAAATTTTCATGTTAGGTACAATTTTAACAATTATTAAAATTATATATTTTGACTGTCCTAGTGGAAGAATTAAAATCAAAGTAAGTTTTTCAAATAAAATTTTAAAACGAGCCCCTTTTTTATTATATTTAATAATTTAGGGTACGAAGAGGTGATTACTTTTATCTGTTGATCGAATAGATGAACTGGATTTAACTAGTACCTATACAAAGATAATTATGCTGATCCAACATTGAACCAAACAGCTGTGGTTGCTGCAAGAAAATTATAATTATCTCATTGGGAAATAATAATTTCCTTGGTACACCCCCTGCCTTTCTTTAATTCACACAATTCTTTCCATCCAAAGGTTGCCTGGAAGAGATCGCTTCTAAGCGATAAGGCCGCCCATTGTACTTGTCACATGTAATATCTTTCATAATGTTCTGGTGTATCTGGTGTACAATAAAGTATTTTTTGTATTGTATTGTAATTTTTATTTTCATACCATAAGTAGGTATGCACTCAAACCTATTTATGTGTTAGTTATGAGTTTTCACAGTTTTACGTTGCACGTAGTTACATATTGTAAACAAATATAAAATTTGATAACACGATAAACGACGGCAAGCAAGGTTGCAAAAACTTTTCTGTATCTGAGAAATTCATTTATTCTGCATCACCATCAACAAATCACCCTAAACCAAACGGCCTACAAAAAACCCGTAAAAGTTGCACCTCCTTTTCAATACAGCGCAAGTAACTACGCTCACCTAGTTTCCCCACCTCCTGCAAGATTGATTTTCTCTCGCATTCGCTTGCACTCCACACCATCCATAGCTGCCTCTCACTTTCACCCCCCCATGTCCTCCTACGCATTTCAGCCCCCCTTTTCACCCTGCGACCTTGAAACTCAGCGCCCGTCTAGGGATGCGTTGTCATTACAGGCGGCTCGGCTGTGTGCGTACGAAATGTGGGTGAAATGGGGTTAGAAAGCCTCCCTAACGAGGTTTCGCTTGCATCCGGGCGTAGGTGTGCCAACTCCACTTTCAATTTGGTTTGAATTCGTATCTAGGAGCGACGGAAGATTCTGGGATTATTTCTTATCGTCAACGCTGTTCTATAAGATAGTGTGGATACTTTTTAGTATGACAAGCAATATGCTCTGATTGGTGTTCAATCGTGTCATGGCAAATTGATGTATTTAGTAGCTTCATTTCGTTACTGTCATCACATCACCCTTATCTAGAGTACTAAACTTACATTAAATTTTATGTAGGTATCAAAATAATATTGAAAAATATTGTCCGTATAAAGTTAGGCCCTTTTCATATGCATTCGGTTATTGCACGGTTGCCGGCCACGGCACGGTCTTGTTGGGTTATTTTTTTTTTTTTGTTTTTTTTATTTGCTTTGGGTGACTTTCGTATCAAAATAGGTTTTACTTTTTAGATTTTGCAGCATGCATACGTTTTTCCCAGTGGAAATATGGAAAAATAAACAAAAGAATAGCTTGTTATTGCAGTTACTGTACCAATGGGTATTCAGTAAAATATTAATATTATCATGTAGTTTCAGTTTGCTATTCTTTACAAAGATAGGACGCATCTAACATCTCTATTGTATATTGACCAACATTTATAGATATTATGGTAATTGAGCTATAGTAAATATATCGCCCTTGCTTTGCCTTTTTACATAACAATGGACACGTGGCTTAAAAAAAACAATTATTATTCATAAAGGCCACATCCTATATGACAATTGTAGAACATAAATACATATAAACCATTGCTACTCGTAACTAAGCTCTTTCTTATCTACTGAGCATTTTATAGAATAGAATAGAGTTAAGTTTTATTTAGCACACACAAAACACAAGTAAAGTACACCATAAAAAAAACATACCTACAATTTAATGTTAAACATTAAACTGCATAAAACAAACTGACATAATAAAACAAGTGTAACGGAATGACAATTAAAAAAAATATCACTCGGAAAAAAATTACAACCGACTACGTTCATTTTGAAGTCAATTCACGGCTGATCCGTTTCGTATTTTCAAATTTCAAATTCGGAACTTCGAATGCGTGGTCCTACGTAATTGCCGGAAAAATATTCGAATGTCTTCAACATTTGTAAGGCATATTGAATCTAACATCCTTGCAATAGAGCCCACTTTACAGCGAGAGCTGCAAGCGACGTCATTCTTCGTGGCCTATTTAGCGTTGTGCAGGCCCCTGGCAAAGATTGTGCTATCTGGGTCACTCGCTATGCATTGGACGAGTTAGAATAGTTTATTTATGTGATTTAATGCACATGTTTGTAGAGCAAAGAGTTCTTAGTACCTTCTCGTGGTATGTTAGGTACACTCTAATTTTTAGGCCATTTAAAATGAAGTTTTAGTTCTTGTTTAGGTACTTACTAAGACCTAAGACTAACTCTATCGGATAGGCACGATTTTTGTTAGTAGATAAGATATGCTTAGGTACTAAATACCTATATAATGTTATTGACAAAAAAATTAAAGCAAACTTAATTATTGGGTATTACTAATAATAATTATGATAAACTAATAATAATCATGATTAAACCAACTATTCGATTTTTTATTTTACTAGGTATACAAACTTTCTGCCGACAGCAGGTGGTTTTTATGTAGTTTTCTACTGGTATAATAATAATTCTGGACAATTCACATCTAGCTCCAAGCTAACAGAGCTTGCGTTATGGGTACTAGATGACTGGTATTCTTAATAGAATACGTTACATACAACAAATATCTGCAGATCGTACAAACATTTGTCCCAATGCGGGAATCGTACCTGCAACCTCCTGCGTCGCATCGCCGCCACGCCGCCACTTCGATCGACATCACCCTCCATAAAATTATTAAATCAAGTTCATACCTTGACTTCCACCCTCTATGCCACTATCCTTCTCTGAGAAGTCTATAAAAAGCAGTCCAAATCTACCACAACACAGTTACGGTTTACTACCGCTTAGTATGACGACCACAGCATACTTTACAGTTTCTATAGACAAGTCATAGATTAGAGAATAGATAGTATGATGCTGAAAAATACCATAGCTTACCTCACAGTTAGTAGGGCAGTAGCCGCAGATTACTAAACAGTAGATACACCGTAAAATACCTCAGCTTAGCTCATAGGCAATAGCCGCAGATAACTGAATAGTAGTTATAACGTAGATTAGTAAATAGCTAGTAAAGGACAAGCTACAGATTATTGATTAGTTAGTATGACACTGCGCACACAAGATAGCGTTAGTAGGTCTCTGAATGAGGCCAATGTCATGTGTTGCAATCGAGTCGCTTCCTCGGGCGATGCTACTGCAGACTATTTTTTAGTGTCGGCGCAAACGGGCCATAATGTGGCAAGCTCTAGATAGGTAGATAAAACAATAATGAATAATAATAATCATCAATAATTTTTCTTTCGTAGATTTCATGAAAAACACGTCACATTTGTTATAACTTTTTTTTTTTTTATATAAATATATTGTTTTTATAACTCATGTAGTTACGGAGCAATTTTAAATAAAATTAAAATCAAACAAATAATATTACATCATAAAAGAACAATAAAAAAGAACAGAGAATACTGATATAATAGAGATATTATTACTTTATTGCACCATAAATAAAGAAATCAGTTAAATAAAAATTAGTACCACAAAATGGTCCGTTTACCCCAAATTTTAACTGTTTGATTGAACACGAGGATGTTAAAATTAATGCGAATCACAAGCTTAAATGTGATTATCTTTTGCCTTTAAATTGACCATTAGCTGCATTGACATTGTCATAGCAATAGTAACAAAATATATTCATAATAATTATGGCAGGCGTCCACAATCTCCCCTATAGCCCGATTAGCCAGTCCATCCATCACAATAGCCTGGTTTTATTTCTTTAATTTTCTTTGCAATAGTCTCTACACCTGGCGGATACCATCTTTGGGTGTATCATATTGTGCACCTGAGGATGATATCCGCTATAATGTAGCCATCGCCTTTAGATTAACTCTCTCAAAGGGCCTCTGTGCTGTTGGCTTCGGCCCCACCTTCCAAAGGACTGGGTAACTTTATAGCCCGAGATCATGGTAATGAGTAACAAAATAATATTATTCGCATGCAAGTTCTCAAGCAGAACCGCGAGCAGCTAATAGTCATCCAATTACACATTAAACGTTATTAATCAACTAAATTACCATTTTAATATGCCTTTTAAATCACTTGATCACGCTTAAGGTATAGGTACACTATTGCAACATTTCCTCAATCATATCTCGTAACATTTAGATACATTCCTATTAATAATAGAATTTACCAAATCCCTAATTAATGTGCCGGGGATAATCCATATTTTCATACTAGGTTCTGCCCGCGTCTTCGCACGCGACTTTCTATGGAAATGATTTAGGGTTATTTGTATCCCATGGGAACTGATTGTGGTATAAAAAGTAGCCCATTACTTATTCAAGACCTAGAGCTACATTTTTGCAAAACTTCACAGTACAGTCCAATCTAGTTTTGGCGTACAGAAGTTATATAAACATCCATCCATCCATCTAAACATCCAAACTTTCGCGTGTGATTATACCTGATTATGATTGTACAAATATTGTTGATTATGATTGTACTTACTAACTTATTATTCATCATCATCAGCCTATAGCAGTCCACTGCTGGACAAAGGCCTCCCCCAATGAGCGCCATAGCGCCCTGTCTTCAGCTTGCCGCATCCAGCATCTACCTGCAGTCTTTCACAGGTCGTCATCCCACCTGGTCGGAGGGCGTCCTACACTACGTTTACTGAGTCGTGGTCTCCACTCAAGAACACGTTTGCCCCATCGGCCGTCGGTTCTTCGCGAGATATGGCCGGCCCACTGCCACTTCAGCTTGCTAATTCTTTGAGCTATGTCGATAACCTCGGTTCTCTGTCGGATGTATTCGTTACGAATCCTATCCTTCAGAGAAACTCCGAGCATAGCTCTTTCCATAGCTCGCTGAGCGACTTTGAACTGGTGGACCAGCCCTATCGTGAGTGTCCACGTCTCAGCTCCGTAGGTCATAACGGGTAGGACGCACTGGTTGAAAACTTTCGTTTTCAAGCATTGCGGTATGGATGACGTGACTTATTATTATACTTATTATATTATTTACAAAGAATTACAAATTTCCAAAGAATTGAAACAAATATTAGATTTACAATTAAAACAGTTGAGGTAACTGCAAACGGTTGCAAACGTTCTCTAGATGTACGCAGATGAACTGATCAATATCTATGTATATCAATAAGAAGCGTCCTGAAGACTGCAGACCTGCAGTGAGGAAGTAATAAATTACGATGTAGGTTTTTTTCATTCCCGCCTGTTTGCCAAATGCGAACAATAGAATATTGTGCCCGAAAAGAAAAGTAAAGTAAAAAATCATTTATTTCTTTAGGCTTACAAAATAAGCACTTAGACAAGTCATATTTTATATATAAAATATTATCAAATAAAATTATTTTACTGTTCACTTAAATTTTTTGTCCACTAGTGGAAGAAGTGAAAAGAACGAAGAAAGAAACGTCGGCAAGCCAAACCAAAGGATCAAATACTCAGATTATTTTCCAAATAAGAAAAGTAGAGTTCGAGAGAGTTCCGTTCAAAAAAAAAAGCAAAATTATTTTCATATTTACAATTATTGAAAGTTTAAAATTAAGCTTTTTTACCCAACAGTGCACTGTTCCACTGCAGTGGGAAGTATGCTGACTACAAAAAAAAAAAAAAAAACCGTGAATTAATTGTCTCAACAGCTACTTACGCGTTACTAGCTATAAATTTAATAGGAACATTTATTTGCTCACTATAATTTATTTTACGACTATATCCTATACCAATGCTACCAAATCATTGTAATATAGATCAAGGGTGTTGCATGGTGACGTATCCTATAGACGCATTTACACAGAAAGCTATAATTATCGTTCAACACTCCCGCTAGAAAACGGTGATTTTTCTGCTCTAAAACAGTGAGCGGGTTTGGCTTACTTGTGGAATAAAAGTTATTTGACAAGTAGGAAAAACAAGTCTTTTTAACGTGTCGATATTAAATCCCTAGGTAGCGAAGCAGTCTAGAGTAGAGTTGCAAGCGTATCGATTTAATATGGCATGTTCAACAAAAAAACGTATTGGCAACTTGTTGAACAAATAACTATTGATCATTTATTTTACACCAGAAAGGACAGAATGTTCTTAGCAGTGGGACTTATCATAATTTTGGTAGTTACGGTAACTTATACATATTGTAAAACAAATAAGTATAAAATCGGAACCCAACGCAAAAATGTTGGAAAATATGTGGCCATTACTGGCAACAAAATTAACCAACTTAACTTCGTCGAGGCATTTATTTTCTTTGACTGAATGAAAAGATATGTCTAGTAAAAGCAATGCTGAAAATCCATAAAAGCTTTTGAGAAAGTCTCAGAATTATCGGTATACTGGTTTTTATTACCATCTATGGAAATGAATTCGAAATGAATTAATGAGTTGATTTTAAATGTGGCAATCATGATTTTAACAGATAACATTGAACAAAATAACACCCGCTTTTCATGTAAAAGCGTCCCACCATGACTCTATAATTTACATACAGTTTTGTGTGATATATATTTCCTTATGCGTTATAAATTTATTTGAAACCTTAATTTAATAGCAAAGGGCTTTTTGAAGGTCAAATAGATAAATAACTAATCAGAGTTAGTACTAACTCTTGAGTTTGATAAAGATAGACGAGTATTAGATTAGGTACGGCGCGTTATGTTAAAAATAATCTTTATATGACGACCGATATGGCGCGGTGGGCGACGCCCACGGTTGCGGGTTCGAATCCCGCCTCGGGATAAATGTGCGTTTGATCTGCAGATATTTGTTCCGGGTGTTATGGTTGTTATCAATGTATAGTAAAAAATATTCATCTATCTATCTGAAGCAATCCCCAAGCCGCATGTCCAGCGTAGGGATTATGGGCACTACCCCTCAATGATATAAAAACCAATTAGGTGCTTACGAGGAGCCTTTATCCAGGAGGTAACCAATATAGGGTGTTGCGGTTGAGGTGATTTTTTTTAGTTTCAGGCAGACAGTCGGACATATTAGGGTTTTTTTTATACTATGTACATTTAAAAAGTGGTAGTCGTTTATTAATACACCGCTTTGGTTAATTATGTGTTTGTTAATAAGTAGGTTTAGTTTTATGATCTGGACGGCATTGCGTTGATTTAGTTAAGGCTAGCTGTCTCATTACGAATCTCACGATTATCTATCATTCAATATACTAATGCTTTTATTATGAATTAGTTTTACTAGCTACTAACATGAAATGGAAAACGAGTTTCTGCCCGCAGCTTCGCACGCGTTGTTTCTATGGGAACGTCTTAACACTTTGAGTGCTGAAATCACACGGTATGTGTTTTCTACAAGTGACTAATATGCGTAAATCCACACTAGTGCAGCGGCTGAGAAAATACAGATCTTTGTGACTCAGCACAGCCGTAATATTTTTCGAACGAAACGCATGTGCGGCGCAACACAACCGCTGTGTAGAGCGGCAGCACGAATTTTTTAGGTTAAAAAAAAGATCGCAGTCTTCGAAAAAAAATCGCAGTCAAAGTGTTAAGGTTATTTATATACCATTGGAACTAATTTGGGGTTAAAAAGTATATTTAATTGTAGGCCTGGGACTATTCGCAATATTTCAGCTCGATTCGTTCAGTAGTTTTTGCGTGAAAGAGTGACAAACATTCATACAAACTTTCCCGTTTATAATATTAGTAGGATGTCAAAAATATGACCAAAGTACATTTTTGAAAAAGAGAAAATAAAACCCTTTCGAAGCCGGTTACGAAAACGTAGTGACGTTGGACGAGGCAAAAACTCGTTGGTTCGTAGTCTTTCGTAGACCCTCTACAAAGCTTCGTCCTTTTATTATTATATTTTTTTTTAGCCATTACTGTCCCACTGCTGGGCTCCTCCTTTTACTGCATATTAATATTTATAGAAGCCATAAGACCGCCAATTGTACCACACTAGATTAATAGTAGTAAGTGTTTATTTACTTTACAAGATGCAACAAATTCTCTAGGCTCTTGCCTCTCGGCTGTTGAACTGAACGGACGTGTTGTCGATTATTTCTCTATATTAATCTATTGTAAATCTTTAAAAATTCAAAACAAACAAAAAACCGAATAATTCAATTAAACTCACACGTTCATTGTGGTATCAAAATGGTATCTAGCGTAAAACGTGATGCGGAGAACCTAGCGTAAAAATTGACGCGAGGCATATTGAATAATACTTACAATAATTATCCCTAATAACACTATGCCCAAGGGTCAGAATAGGAGGAAGCTAAGATAGAATCGTGGGCGATCAGTGGCCATCAGACATGCATCGTACTTTTTAGGCCGTTGTTACATGAGCGACTTACAATCGATAATCGCGTCGCGTCGCGTTTTATGGTCGCATCAGAAAATAGCTCTATTTCTCAAATTAAATTAGAACATCATTTGAAAAATAGAAATATGATGTCGATTCTGTCCCACCTGTCACCTGTCATAATAATGCTGTTCCTGTCTTCTCGATCGAAATAAAAAGTATGGCATATCTTTTAGAACTTTTCTTTAAGAATTATGAAACTGGAGAAATAGGTACTCAAAAGGTTTCACCACTAAATACAGCAGTCCAAACGCTAGACTAAAATAAATCCCTACAATGCTATACAGCCATAACTAAATAAAACAAATGAATTCATCATGCCTCATATCTTCATCACTCACACGCGACCAAAACACGCGTCGCGTGCAGCCAGCCTAAACGCACTTCCAAGGCTAACGTTCCGTTCCTCACTACGTCTGTGACGTCATGCAAGTACTCTGGTGCTATCTATAGTATGCTTGATAGTGTACGCATTTTGTATTGATATCCGCTGGACTAGTTTGGCTTATCTAGGACTACTTTGTGTAAAAATTAGGGTGGTAGGTAGGTTGGTTTCTATGAGGAACTATCGGTGATGTAGATGAAATAGCCTGTGGAGTAGGTTTTTGAAAGGATTTATGAGAAAACTAAAAAACTACTCTTGTTCCTATTGACGACCGAAAATGCACTATGCATGGTAGAAATTGCTAGATTATTATCATTAGAGTTAGTATATAGCTTTTACGCGTCTAAACAATCTAGTCAAGCCCTTCAAGAGCTAAGAAAATAATTGACACACGTAGCACAAAGGTTGCTAATTCGAAAGTTTTTGTGCTTTTCGCATTTATAAAATAGTTATACAGTCATATTTCGAAATTTAAAGGTTGTTGAACGTTGAAAAATAAATTTCATTTCGGTTTTCTTTTGTTTTTTTTCCCTCTAATTTAACTTGTGATTTAGCCAATAGAAATAACTTCATAATTTATTTAGGTTAATTTTATAAAATTATTTTGAAACAGCAAACGGAACGTACCTTGATTTTTGTTTATGGTTTATTGCAGTGCGTAGGACGAGACGTTGAAATTCAACGAGATGAAAATAGACAATAGGGTCAACGGGATTAGTCCGGCTGTATTCAAATAACTGAGTCTTTAATGAATTCTATAAATTCAGAGATTCATTTTGTTATAAGTCTACATGCTGCAAAAATAATAGCTACCTAAATAATGCAAAGATCGCGGCCATTATTAGGCCTTATACCTACCAATAACTTTCAATCGCAATAATGTGAAACATGTACACGACAAAGCCTAGTTTACGCTCCCCTAAAAGAATTTTTAACAGTAAACCTCTGATTACGAAAGCTCTTTGTAAAGAATCCATGGTTAAGCCTCCTTATTATTTTCAGGTCGCCAATTCCGAGCGCACAAAGTGATCCTGGCAGCTTGCAGCAAGCATTTCCAGGAGTTGTTCGACTCAGCCCCGCCGAGCCATGCTGGCGCTTGCTACGTCATCCTCGAGGCCACCACGGCGGAGAACATGCAAGCACTGCTTGAATTCATGTACAAAGGAGAAGTGCATGTCAGTCAGGATGCGCTGTCCAGCTTCCTGAAGAGTGGAGAGAATTTGCAGGTAAATTGTTATGGCCTTGAGAATCGGAGACAGATTTCGTCATTGATTCGACATTTTTTGGTTTTATTACATGGTTTTCATGGTTTTTAGGTACATGTCGATTATATTAATTTTTTTTTTATAAAATCGTATTATTAATATTTTTAAGAGTATGATGTAAACTAGACACAACATAACATCACATTCATTGACTGCACTGTCCTTGCGTATTGATCTACATCTAACATTAACTACGCGTGTATTGGACAGGTGACAAGAAATAAACATTTATATTCCAGGTCAAAGGCCTCTCCATGGAGATGTCCCAAGACGCCTGGGTGAAACAGCAAACCCAGCAATCGAGCGACCGTCAGAACCGTATCAAGACTAGCCCAGTCTCAGGATCTGGCAACTGCGATACTGCTGAGCCTCAGCATGCGACCGCCTCGTTCGCCCCCATCATGCCAACTAACTATATGCCGATGCATGGGGGCAGCATGGGCCGGTACCCTCCACCTTTGCACCTGCCCATCCACAGTGGACGTAGACCGGCCGCGCCTAAGCCATCTCCCACTCAAAGCCCTGCCCATGTTCGGAATTACAGGTAAGAGATGAACCAGTTATATCATTCTTGTCGATCTAATCTTGCAGGATAATAATGTAAATGTGATGCCAAGTGAAATTGTCCATCGTGGTGGTTTTGCATTTAGTGAATCGCCAATACTCTTGCAGGCACTTTGTATTTGTTTATATTCATAAGTATATAATGGCCACTTGTTCAATGTTCAGCAAAGTGTTCATTGAAACTTCTCAAACCCAAATCCGCATAACCTTTGATTATGCAGAGATATCCGACCCGTGTCCCATTGTAATCGAACTGAAACAAAAAAAATCCGACCTCCGAATCTCCGCTGCCTATCCGGCTAACAAAGCCCCCTGCCTACCTATCTAACAGAGCTCCCTGCCTATCTGGCTAACAGAGCCCCCTGCCTATTTGGCTAACAGAGCTCCTTGCCTATCTGGCTAACGGAGCCCCCTGCCTATCTGGCTAACAGAGCCCCCTGCCTATTTTGCTAACATAGACTGCCTACCTGGTTAACAGAGCTCCCTGCCTATCTGGCTAACAGAGCTCCCTGCTTATCTGGCTAACAGAGCTCCTTACCTACCTCACTAACAAAGCGACCTCCTTTCTTCCAGGCAAAGCTCTTCTTCGTCCCACTGCGGCAGCGTCGCCGACGAGCCGGATACCCGCTCGTCCCCGGGCGCCTCGCAGCGCTACGATGAGAACCCCGACACCTCCACACAACACCCCATCAAGAACAACGGCTACGAACGCAGCGCCTCCGCTACCGACGACATGATTGACCGCTCACACGAACAAGGTGCCGAAGGTTTGTTTCAGCTCATTATATCTTGTTCGTAAGAATGGTGATATAGTAGAGTTTTGAGGACGTTTTAGGGTTCGGGCGGCGGGTGCGGCTTCGAAATGGGTTTGTGAACGCATGCATTTATAATCCTTGCATGAGGACGAATTACCTTCTATTCAAAGGTATACGAGTGACGAGAGAGGAAAGTGAAACAATGGAAAAATTGTTTTCAACTCATCATTTGAAAACTTTGTAAAACCCGACTCAGCCAACGATTTTTTTAAACTTTTCGTCAATTACTGATAATAATTGGTGAAGTGAATATACATATTTTGTAGGCCTTCATCTTGAGGGGAACCTACAAAATGTAATTAAAAATTAAATAGACCTCATGTATCAATCGCTTTAGCCGTTTTGATGCATGGAGGTAAAGAGTGCCGATCACATAGAAAAATTCAAAAAACATATGCCTGTAAGGCCTATTTTAATTCTCGAATGCGCGATTGCGTGTTTCGTTTCCGCTAATATTGCTAAACTAAAAACACCGAATTAGAAAAACAATTTAACAAATAAATAACGAAACGAAAGACAGAATATCGTATTTAAAATAGGCCTCGTAGCGAGTTAAAAAAAAATACTGCCGGAGCCTTAACGAAAAACAAAAGCAAGCTTCATGCCGTTGTTTTTTTTTTTTTTGTACGCTGCCAGTATGTGTTTTTACACATCTTCTCTTCGCTCGTATACCGCAGGAGGCGATTAGACCTCGTCCTATGATCACACTTATTGGTCAAATGATATGCCACCAGCGCAGCCAGTGCAAGTATGGAAGCATGAAAAATCTATTATTCTGATATGGACAGTTTCCATTCAAAGGTCTCTCTCTAGATTCCATCGGAAACGAAAAGTTGAATGATGCGTGCTCGTATAATTCTGAAGAAGCATCTAAAATAACCTCAATACTAGGAACAGTAGGAACTAAACAATAAGAACTTGTTCCATTTAAAATATTCATAAAACGTTCAAAGTTCGCAATAATAATTCAACCTTCCGATACCGACTTTTGAAGAGAGAATTCTCCGCAATAAACACGAAAATCTTACTATCCAAGTCGCATTCCCCTTAGATCTCTTAGTGACTCTTGAACTTCTACTTCAGATTTGCGAGTGAAAAATGAGAACGATTTCCACTCAACCGGCTACAACAACTCTCCGCCACCCGCGACCTCGATGCCAGCTACCAACTACCACGAGAAACCGATACAGACCTCGCCAGTGCCGGCCAAGCCGGGCCCCGAGTTTTTCCCGGCCAAGATCATTACCAGCAAGTCTGGTGGAATTGCTACAGCTGATGGTGAGTTTTCGAAATCATCTTCTATCCACATATCCACTGCTACAGGCCTAACATGGTCAAACTAACAGCTATTTGTATAAAGTAAAATTGTTCGATACATCGACCACGGAGGTATATTAGCAGTTTGGCTAATATACCTCCGTGGTCGAATGATTGTATGTTAGATTGGACCCAATAAATAAGATAGTATAAGGTCAATAAATATATTTTGTCGGTCCATTGAGTGGGAGGTCTTCTAATACTCAGTTTCGCATAGTAGTAATTTTATTGGAGTTACTTTGCCTACTACGAACATGTCCCAAATTAATTACCTAAGTTTTTCGTCATGTCCAATATTTTTCAGGGAATTTCTGAAGAGTTTCCTATCCTGAAATAGAATACCCATTTTTCCTTATAATTGTTTCTATGCAGTTTAGTTTTCCTCTCAGAAAATCTAAGGGTTTCCCCGAGGGATTCGTTATTCCGAGGGTTATTCTTGTGTGACGTGACATAGTAATAAGACTGAGAAATTACCTTTCCTATTATTTTCTTTCCTGACAAAAAGTCGAAAGCCTTTTGCTTCAAAGTTTTATTCATTGGTTGGATCTTATATAGTTTCAATTTCCTATATCTATTAAAATTATAACCAATTCACAGTTCTAAAACAGAAAATTTTGATTAATATTTTTAGCCTTTGATGTAGGTAATATTTTTAGCCTTACATGTCTTGATCAGACACGACAGTAATTACGTGGCTGCAAGGAATGATGTATTATAGTTTCTAAAATAACTTTGCAAGCTTTGCGGGTTGAGGTCACTACTCGCGTTAGCCCGCGCGGGCTCACTATATCGTTTGAAGTTAGTGAGTCATCACGGCGGAGAAGACAGGGTGGATCTTGATACATTGAGATCTCGGGACTATCAGAAACCCTCAGCAGACCACACGGATGCTTCATGAATGAAATCACACATAGGGAAAGACCAGTTTTTCTTACTCCTGGGACGCTACATTATGTTTAAAATTTAAATACCTACACGGCTTATGTTATTTTGTATTAGGATATTTTTTTTTTCCTTTTTTGTATAACATGTGTGTTTGTGTGTGTATGGCTATATATTTTACTCTTGTTTCCTCCGAATGGATTCCACCATGTCTGCTTTGCACTAACCTTTAGATGTCCTAATAAATCAACACCATTTTCAACGAATTCCAGGTAAAAAGCTAAAATGCCCGTACTGCGAGCGGCTGTACGGCTACGAGACAAACCTCCGCGCGCACATCCGCCAGCGGCACCAGGGCATCCGCGTGCCCTGTCCCCACTGCTCGCGCACCTTCACGCGCAACAACACCGTGCGCCGACACATCGCGCGCGAGCATCGCCATCAGGTGACCTACCTTTACCTATATCCCAGCATAAAGCTTCACTTGTCAGGAATTATAATGTCCAGCTGAATGTGCCTCTTCAAAACTTCAAACAAGGGGATTAGTCTTAATCACCACGCTTGCCAAGTGGATTGGCTATCGCAATAGAGGTGTAATTCATATAGAGAAGGTAGTTGCGTCCTTCCTCCAGTAAATTTTTTTAGTCGCATTTTACGATATCCGCGGGCTTACTTGGAGGGTTTGATTCTTACGGCGCTATACGTCTTCTATGTGATCCAAGTTCTTCCCAGTTGAAGGTAGCCCCTTAAATGATATGATATGACTATAGTGTTTCTGAGCCACCTCCATTGATCGACTCCTGACCGTTACAATACCGTCAAAGGAGTGGCAGCTCGTAAGATAATTTAGCAACCTTTGAATTTTCTTCATCGTGCTCATATAATTTGAGCATTAATTTCATCCTTGCATATTAGGCAACAATGAAATTAATACGGACATAACCTGGGGGCTTGTAAAGGATGTGAAATCTGTCATCACAGTGTCATTTGTGATGACTAAACCAACATGACTGTAACTGAAGTATAAAGTTGACTTTCCTAATGTTGTGTAATTTGTTGCAGGTCACTCCTCACATAACGCAAGGTCCACTCCCCAACCACACGCAGTAAACGACTACTCGCGTACACTTTTAGTTCTATTTAACCAAACTACCTCCGCTCGGGGGGCGACTCGTCTCATCTACCTCTACTCGTCTACATTTTCGAATTTATTATTGGTGTCAATTGATTATTGATCGACGCTCGATACGTCAAAATTACCTGAGCGCCCACCCGAGCAGCGTGCGTTAACTGCGGACAAAATTACCTCGTTGATGCATATTTATGTAACAGTATCTACCTCAGTAAATTGATCTTAAGATTTTTTAAGGTTTAAAATGTGCGATTATTGTTACTTAATTTAATTCGAGTGTGACTATGAATGGTGTTGCTCATAATGTCTCGTCGGTACAGTGTTTTTAAAATATCGTACCCTTTGCACCTTCATCGCGTGAGAGTCCCTTTAATATTTGCAAACATTTTACTACCTATATGCCCACTCACTGTGAAATGAAAGTTACCCTGTACAAGTTTTATTTTGAGCTCTCGGTCGAGTAGGACACAGCTTGATATCGAATAACCTGAGTTAGGAAATCTTTGAACTTATGTTGAGACTGACGGTCATAGGCTAAGTGTATGTAAATAATAGAAGAATGTTATAATTTGCCTTGGCCTAGGTTGAAACACTACGTGGAACGCACTGTGGCAAAACTACCTCTTTTTATTTTTACTATTTTTAAGCACGCATTTCTCTATATTATACATTTAATGACAATAGACTAAATACACTACAAATTAAGTTAATTTACATATCTGTGATACAATAGCAAACGGGCTTTACTTTAACTTTACGATTTTGCCACATTGTCGTGTAAGGGAGTGAACAAATGCGAAAACAGGCAACAGTTGATTCAGTTTCGCCGAACCCGTAGATGTCGGACGGTTTGAGTTGTGTACAAAGTACAATTTGCCCTAGACACATAAGTAGTTAGGTAAAATCATGTTATATATGTGCATGAGAGGTGCGTGATCCATTTCTGTCGTTCGCAACAGGCTCACCCGCCGGGTGTTACTATTGAGACCAAATATTATATGTTACAGGAGTGGTATCGATTTTAACATTCCGTTATTGATGTTGTTTATTTTTCTATATTAGTGCATTTAGACGAAGGCCACTTACTACTTCTATATTCCTAGTCATTTCAAGTGCAACCAGTTGAGATTTTTAAGAAGAATATTATTTTAACGTAGGGGCGTCGCCGGTGCCTCTGTATTATATTTTAGTTGTTCAGGTGCCGGTGTGCCGCCAGTACACTCAGCTGCAGAAGGTACTTGGTCTTATTTACAGCAGATGGTACAGTGCCAAATAACCTCAAGTTTAAGTCCGCATTTTGTATTATTTATTTTATTTTTGTTAAGTGTGAATGTAGCTACTGTGTGTTTTATTCCTGATATTTAGGAATAAGTTGCATTCATATTTATTATTATATTTATTTTTAGGATATAGCTATTGAGAACTTTATCTATGAGTAGAAATGCTTTATCCAAGGCTCAGTGACATATTTTTTTTAGTTTTTATCTCTTTTAGTACCATTTGAAAGACAGCGTTTTAGTTATCTTATAGTGGTTATAAATGAACTCGGTTATTTGAATTCAATTTTAATTCACGTAGGTAATCATAATCACAATTATATTTCGTTGTTATTCACAAATTTCCTCGAAAGAAGTGACACATATTTTTCTATTCAATTTTAACAGTTATATCTTTACCGACCTTCTATGTCTATTACAGTGCTTACGTGAATTTAAATAGAAACAAATCAATTGACCAAATAGAAGCTAGCAACATTGAATCTAAAAAGTACTCTTAAAAGATCCAAACCGAAAGGCTATTTTAACATGTATTTTTTTACACTTTACATATAATATTTTATCAACCTCTTATGTCCAAAAATAATAATAAATTTTAATAATAACCAAGTAAATCTTTATTGATTTCTGGAGTATCTTAAAAGATGGGTAGATGGAACATGGAACGTTAGTACAAAGTGGCAAGAGACAATCAAAATTAATATTATTAAAACTATTACTATACGTAAAGCTACCGGCATGGAGAATGAATGAATACATCTTTGTGCTCGAGTTGTCTGTGTGAAATGAATTTTGTCTTGTGTTGAAGATTCTATTACTGTTTGAACTTTAGCATTTGTTAAATTCTTTCTATATTGAAACCGAACCATTGGTTTTTAAGTTGGAAAATGGGTGTCAGCATTTCCAAAGCGAGTCATAATTATGATGGATGATATGATTGGTTTGTTTAAAATTTTACATTAATATCTTATAAAGCTAAACCTACAATATGCCTGACTATCGTCAATGCAGTGTCATCTAAATGTGTCAATCGAATGGTCAGGAGAGACCTCGTTTATTCATTTAGATTGAGCGTTACCTTTAAATTTAATTTTATGTTACGATTCATTATTGGCATTATTTTGGTAAGTTTATTTGTAGGAAAACGTTTTGCTACTTCAATTTCAAAATTGTTGACATTATGTTAGCGAAGTTGTTCTATTTTTTGTCTTTCTTTAATTTTCTTATGAATTATGAATTCATAGTTGTGATTTCTTTTTGACATAAAATGTTTAATTTGTGATACGTAATTGAGAAATTGCATTAATGCATCACGTTTTTATTAGCTTTTTATTCGGTTTATTATTTTGTGAGAAGCGAGGGATTATGTGTATGAATAAGGAAGGTTGCTTTAGAAATGATACAAAAGGGCCCGAAATTAGAAATCAATTAGATTTGCTTCTTTCCAAATGACAAGGTATCAAACAGGACTTTTTGTTAATGTTTATTTAAATTGCTGACTTGTATCATGCTTTAGTGGTTGATTTAAACTGAATGTAATCATGGTAGGGGATTGGATGTCTAAATTAAGTTTTTGGCATTGTTAACGCTAAATAGAGGACAAATTACTAGTGGTCCCTATTAGTCATAATGTTACTTGATGTGATAGGTTAATTCACAATTTAGTCGGTGTATTGCAATCCCCCTTTTAAACTTAGATCGACCTCCCTATGTTACCACAATTACACAAACCATTTTTTGGTATTCAAAAAATAAACTCTACATTTGATTTCAGAGCGATTATCAATTGATTATCAATTTTCATACTTGCTTTTAAGGGTACATCAGGAAAATTTATGTTTAATTCGTTTTAAGATAATTATACGTGTAAATATAATATCGCGATATGTCGTGATGGTGAAGCCAAAGATAATTACGGGTACGGTGACCCTCTGCCGTCACACGGCTTTGCGGGACTTTTATATTTATAAAGTCAAGTAACTTTGACATTTCATTATTACACATTATGGAATTTAAATAAAAATTTAAAAATCCCGCAAAGTCTTCTTAGCGTAAGTATATTCTACCTCGAGGAACATAAAATTAGGTTAAGTAAGCTTTCTTGTAGATTTTTATATGAATATAAAATTTAAGCGAAAAAGCGTAATACAAAATAAAAAAACAAGTACAAATATGCTACCTCAGGATTCAAGTCCAAATCTACGTTGGTGTTAAATTTAATTAAATTTAAAATTTAGAAGTTCGGTAAAATTTTATGTAAAAATATTCAAATCATGTATTTACTAAAAAAAAGACCAGATTATAGATGTTTTAACTTTTGGAAGTACAAAGTAGCACATTATTTTGAATCTCTGAAAGGTAGTTTGTGCTATCAACTCAGTGCATGCTCAATAGAGATACATCGATAACTTTGAATATCTATGGGCTCGAAGGAGCTGAGTTGACAGTTAAACCTTAGTACGTATGTAAGTTATTGTTAGACTAGATAATAATCTCACTGATGTACCCTGCACCAGCGCGCTCGGGAGGTCGCTCTCAAGTACCTAATCTTATTGTACCTTCCTTAACTCTACGGAGTATAAATCAATTTTTTTGATTAATAATTTTATTATTATTACTTTTTCCCAGTTACTTTTTTGTGTTGCATAGATGTTACTATGTTTTAAGGAGATGAAAAGAAAAATTGAATTATTGTTTGTTAGGTTTCTGCGAATTAAAAAATTGTAACAAAATTATTTTTTTGGTTATTTTATTTTTCGTTTCCTTTATTTTCCTTGTTTTTTTCGTCGACAAGTTACACCCGTCCATCGTATTTTAGTGTTTATTGTATTACTAAGAGCATTGTTTAAGGAATTGACACTAAGTACTTAATTATTCGTACAGTAATAGTTGCACTTATTTGGTCAGGAAATACTTTTAAGTCTTACAAATTAGTGGATGTTTGCTATTTTAAGGATGCACATAAGCCGATCACGGGATTACCTCGAGATCTCTACGAATTTGATGAAATAAAAACTTTCTCGCGTTAATGTTATCTACTATAAGGATTAAAATATGCTCACTCCTATAGAATATATCACGGAGTACTTTGAACTGAAAAGAAGGTTTAACATCTGGTTCGGATGTAGCGGTTCTGGATTTGATTGGTCATTAATTTTATATAAACTAGTCTTTGAATTGAAGCGTCATTGGTTTATAGTCACGCATGACTGTACATATTACATTTTCATGAATAATTATTATGCTTCTAACGTGTTTATCTTTCATCTCTTTTTTTTGATGAGGTAAGTCTCGGTGTAACGAATTGTTCTCGGTGTCATCTCTGTGTATCTATGTTTAATAATGATGCGCAATATTCAGCAACGAGCGCTCTGAATCAAGAACTAAAGTACAAATTTCTGAAGTCTAATGGTTAACTGCCAGTACAAATTAATTAATTGAAAATAAAGTATAAAAAGTAATATTTAAATGTCAGTTTTACGTGAGTGTTGCCAAATTGTATTTTTTCGGCATTTGTAATGTATAATTTAGTGTAGGTTTATGTGAAATATAAGTACAAATTTGAGAAGTTATGTTACATTATGTACGCAGCCCGCGTTTGGTTGAGGGGAGTAGGTATGGGGGCGAATGTTTTTCTTTATTTGGTATAAACGAGGGTAAAATCTAGATAACATCTAAGTGAGCGGTCGAAGTAGAACTGCGGGAGGTTAGTGGAATGTAAAATAAACCTGGATGGTTGTAAAACTAAGTAAGTAGAGTTTTGTACGTAGGGAGATAATGCTTAGAAAATTGGTCGGTTTGGTGGTCTATGTCTGTAAAGGAAAAGTGATTGTCTGTGATTTTTTTAAGCGACTTTTTATATATATAATGGAAGAATATATAATTCTTTAACAGTAAGATTAGCACTACTTGTGATTTTACATTAGAATTTTAATTTCACTTCATTTTTTGTACTACTAGAGAGTAGCGAGTGGGTAGATGGTTGATGCGGGTTGAATGTACATAACTACATACATGTATTATAATTTCTGCATCTGTGGACCCTCGTAGTTCCTTGAAAATTATCACACTCATATTTCCTCTTTCAAATTGCTATATTACAGTACCCGATACAATACCCTTTTAACACAATTTATAGTAAAATATCTGCGATGATCGGACTAGTTAACCTGCGAGGGATGTCTTTTGACACTAGGAAAGGAATAATTATGGTTAGACCACAATGCTTGTTTGAATGTCACGTGCACCCCAAGACCGCCAGAAACGGCTTTATACGAATTTAGATTTGGTGTGCACGAGATAAAACAGTATTTAGCTGAATTTATTTGTGCGTCTTTGTAGCGGTTCTCACCGTGTCTTTAGCGAATTTTTAGTGTGGTAATTTTGGCGTATTTCGTTAGTTATATTGTGTAAACGTAGAAATTAAATGTTATGTTTGCTTTGAGGAAGCTTGAAATCGCTGAGGATATTGCCATATAAAAATTAAGAGATGGTTATAAACTTCTTTTCTAGTATGTACCTTATATAATCTCTATTTATATCCCCTGAATCCATGTAAATAAATAGATGTCTAAATATACGTCTTCAGTGTAAATAATGTGTGTTATGAGATACATAATTATATGAAAAATTGATGTCTAAGGTAATTTCCTCAGTGGTAATTTTAAGTTCCTTTAGGTGAGTTAGTTTTTGTTTGGACATTTTGTACATAGTAGGTATTTGATATTTCTATCAGAATCACAATATTTATGGACTCGTATATATTTACAGCCATAGATGCTACTAAAAATTTAATACTAATTGAGTGTTCCTTAATATATAAAATATGTACCTGACCCCTTGTAGAAAATAATGATTATTGAACTTTCACAAACTGTCCAAACAAAAAACGATTATCGATGAAAAATGTGTTTTATCGCAGGAAAAATAAAGAAAAGTTTTGTAAAAACCGGTGTCCTCACAGAAATATATGTCGATATAGTTCTGCGGGTATTCTCGTGCATTTCGAATATGCGGTACAAATATGGATAAATCTTTGCTGCGATAACAGCAGAGGATACGTAGAGATTAAATACAGGTATTTATAATTAATTGTCCATTTGTGCACTAATTATAATATCCGTACCTAATGTACCTAATAGAAGTTCACGGCATACAATATCTATCTCAGAACACATCCTACATACAATCTGATTAGGTCTAGATATTATATTAAAGACAATTTGTTCCATTGTGGAAATTCTTAATAAAAAAATGTTGCTAAAATAAAAGTGCTGTTTTATTTACGAACATTATTTTTAATAATTATATCCTCTTTATTTTTCTGACTGGTTTAAGTAACATAAATTTAATACTTTGAACCTAGAGTTTTCATATAAGCAATTTTTAAATTTTGCAGAGTGTTTTCTAGCATGCACCGATTCTTAGCCTAAGAAGGCATCAGACAGACCTCATATTGATATGAAAAGGTTGTAAAGGACACCAACCCACGTGATGATAGTTTTGAGATAATGCATATTTAAAAAAAAAGTTAGTTTTAACAATTTATGAGCCTTATTTTTACTATTATAATATTTTCTACTGATATACTGTTTTACAAATTCATATGGGGTTGGTTCCTGATTACTTTAATACTTTTTATTTCAGTAATCTCTACGTAGTCGTAAATAAAAAACACATTGGTCCTAAGTAAGTTATTTAGGTATTCTAAAAAACTATCTAAGAAATCCAAACATCGAAGATAGTAGGTACATATAAGCCTCCACTTTCGGGTATTCCGGGACTTATATACTATTATTAGTAGAAACTATCCAAGCAGTCATCAATTTGTAATTACCTTCGAAAAATTTTATCAGGTACCTGACATTAAAATCTAGACCAGTTTTTTTGGGCGGAACCACGACTTGTTACCATAAATCTTTTACCTAATGTGTGAATTCATTACCTATGCTTTTGAAATAAGTGAGTAAAATTCATTAAGTTCTATAGATTTGCACCCGACTTCATTTATTTACATCCTAAGCTAGGGACTGTCTATATACTTAGTGAAATAAAAATATTATGTATCTAGGCTAGGGCCTTTTTCGCTAGTTAACTAAAAAAGGTTACTTAGGTTAGGAAGTTAACTAAAAGTTGATTAATAAGGTCACCAAGTGAAAACGAATTATAAAATAGCAAAATAGCATTTGTCATTATTTCGTTCGTTGCGACTGGGTTTACTTTAAATTTAATATCTTATTAAAAAAGAATAAAAAGAAAACATTTAATTCAATTTTGAATTTTAGCTTTTTCTCGAGATAGAGTGCGTGAGTGAAATAATATCAATAATGCCTATTCTGTTCGGTGGTCTATTTAAAATTAATTTAAATATTTGCTATTATATGGCAGCTTATTGCATAGTCTTTCGTACTTGAAGAGGTAACCTACCTCTTTTTAAAAGGTCCACCTATCGCACAAATTCGTCGTTTCATACGGTTTTAGAAATTTATTTTTCTCAAAAGAATATAAATTCACTTATAGAGAATTAATCTCTATAAGTGAATGATTATGATTATTTATATATAAATATTTATATTTAATCATGTTCACTTAAGATAATCCCATAAATATGATTATATATATTTTATTGAGGTATGTATCGTCTGGGAGAACTTACGGGTAGAAGCTAACATCTCAAAAAACTTACCTGCAGTCTCTCCTATAACTACCCAAAACTGAATTGGAGCCTTTTTCCAACCATTGCCATGTTACCCTTTCCTCATCCTGCCTACTATCCCATACTTTTTTATATTTTTTATTTATTTATATAAAATAAGTCATTCCACCCCATCCTCTCACTTCACTACCTTAATTTACCGACTCACAGACTTTCTTACCTATCTATGTATCTAGGTATCTTTACGTGTGTAAGTGATTCATTACACCAGCCTATTTCAAGTTCGACTAGTGACCGCTGAGATACTGGACTAGTACTTACTCATACAGGACGACCTATATAAAGATGGTGTTCAAGAATAAAGTCATCATTCAATCGGTGAATTCATCCAAAGCAGCAATGGCAGCCAAGGTAGGTTCTTTGTTTCCATAAAAGTTTTTTAAAGCTCTACATTATATTTTTAAGCTCACTATTTACAATATCTATTCGTTTTGTTTCTTATCAGACATTTGTTTCCTGTCAGAAAAGGTTTTAAGTGTGTCTTTAAGTATTCTTATGACTATTAAGCGTAGGTAGGGTAGGTTCTATCTTAAAATCAGCGCCGCTACTAGCTTCGGCTTTTAAGCGGCATAATGCTGAGATAAGAACGTTTTTGGGCCCCTGTAACACTTTGGTTGTTCGTTTCTGATATTTGTATATAACTATATATTCGTTATTTCGTATCTTTTAGCACTCTTCTAATATCTGTTTTTTGTCAATATATATCTATCTATTTTTGTAACTATTTGTGGTTCTGGGTTTAAATTAATTGATTGTCGTTCTTTCTCTTTCTTTTTAATATGCTTTACTACCGAATTCCTTTTTTTTTAATTTAACATGTTCTTTGGTTTTAAAATAGTTCAATAAATTAATAATTCAATAAATTTTTGTTGTAGCTCTACCTTTGTCGATGGTAAAGGAATACAATCGAATTGTGAACCTACCTCATCTCAATTTACTGGGAAATTCAGTATTCCATGCCAAAGCCGGCTAGAATTCTAATGTATATAAATTAGCAGTTGAGGTTGACGTGACCAGACGGGCAATTTTAGTACCAGAGCCATAAAACCGTTCGTTTCAAGGACATACTTAATATTCATATACGGAATCCCATTTTTGTGCATGGAATAAAAATATTTTGCAAGCTATTTTAAATTATTTAGGCTTCGGAAACGGTTTTAAACTGCGTATGGTCAAAGTAAGAACAGAAACTACAGTTTGGTAACATCAAAAAATATCCTATAGCAAATGCCGTGGTCTTCCTCTGCGGTAATAAACTTTCTAAAAATTGAACCACCTTCAATATACCGTCAACCTTGTATTGATATGGATCACTTGAGCTTCCTATATATTGTTTGCTATAGAATGCACATTCGCTTCGGAGGTATTATTTGTAGGCACTTTGTAAGTCTTTACCATAAGTTAACTCATAAAAAATCACGGCAATTCATTAACTTCATATTTCTCTTCCAGTTCGTCGTAGTTCTCGCGTTGGTGGCCGCTGGGCAGTGCTCAGTAGTGCCGGTAGCAACAGTAGACGACCACTCAAGCTTCGCTTACGACGTCGCGGACCCCAACACCGGCGACTACAAGAGCCAGGTGGAGACCCGCGCCAACGGCGCCGTCGCCGGCCAGTACTCGCTGCTCGACGCCGACGGCACCAAGCGCACCGTTGACTACACTGCCGATGACGTAAACGGATTCAATGCTGTCGTCCGCAAAGACCCTATCGTTGCTGCTGCCCCGGTTGTCGCTGCTCCCGCTGTTTACTCCGCCCCCATTGTTGCTAAATCTGTCTATCCATCAGTCTACTCTACCCCCGTAGTCGCTAAGTCCGTCTACCCTTCTATCTACTCTTCCCCCCTGGTCGCTAAGTCCGTCTACCCCTCCGTCTACTCTTCTCCCCTTGTCGCTAAATCTGTCTACCCCTCTGTCTACTCTGCCTACCCCTATTCCGCTGGCTACGTCGCTGGCTCTCCCTTGTCTTACGGCGCCCAAGTTGCCCCCGTCTCCTACTGGTAATCTGTTAACTGTTAACGACCCATCCTCATTGTTTCTGTACTGTACATAATTAGTTATGCAAGTTTTTAATAAATAGTGAAACTACCTAATGTTACGTTTTCATGATCCTTTCATACCTAAGTCGTGAACTAAACTATAGGTACACTACATAACGTAATCGTTTATGTTTATAAAAATGCCTAAAGTAATAATGGGTGGTTTTGGCCCACGTGAAAAATTCTAATTCTCACTTCGATCGTTGGAAAATAAAATGATTAAAACTTCAATAAAATATCACAACTTTTTGCACTTCGTGATTACTTCACAAATTAGTCTTTAAATATTATTTATGTGATTTCCATCGCAACAGAATAGAATCACATTAATTACATCTTTGCCCTTATGTCATTTACATTATTAACTTTATTTTAGCTCGATGACATTTTCAATTAAATAAACCATGATCACCTTTAGTTTAATTTGTAGTAAACAAAAATTCCAGGTACTTTGTGCTTATACTTTTTTATGCCTTTGTTACGCGCAACGCAAAGTACCTACATATTCTACTATTGAGGATAATTAACCAAGACTTGCTATACAAGGCATGAGGATATGACCAAGAAGCCCCTTTTAGTTCCACTATGAAAATAAATTCAAATGACATGTGTGTTCTTTGTATAGGCAACACCAATAAGTCAGGCCTTTATGTGGGTGAGAGGGCGAATATCTTGTAGTGGCTGATGATTTCAGAAAAAAAAAATAGAAAAATCAACTTTTTAGCCCTAGCTAGGGCGTAAACTCGAATTTTACACCTGCTAAGCTACGCTAAAATGTATTTTTTTTTCAGCAAGAGAATTGAAAAGTTGTCGTAGTTGTACGAATTCCTTTATTTGTTCTTCCGACACAAACTGAGTTCGTTGTAAACTCGCTTACGTTCTTATTGAAGAATTATTTCTGATGCTTTAGGTCTCTTCAGCTACTTTTAGTACCTACGTTAAAATAGGTAAAGTTCAAAGATTATTCTTTGAGAACATAATATTTTTTAATTAAATTTGTTTACCAGGAAAGTATATCTTTGATCAAAATAATCAGAGCATCAGACTTAATTTTTGTGAAACATTCATGCATGTCGTTTTAATGATTGCTATATTTTTCTCTACAAAGGGCGGGAATCATTATAAATTATGAGCACCCTATTTAGAAGTGTATGTAGGGTTTAACACACAGTTTGTATGGTTGTTTGTAAACCAACAGTGACTTTTAATTCTGGGATTGAAAACCAATAAAAAGAAAAAAGTTATTGATTTTGCCAGAACATAATGAGACAACAAATAAAAATTATAGCCACTAATTACATCGATCAGCATGTGCTATGGCAGAACCATTAGTAAACCAAATAAATAAAATCATAAATTCAAGTGTAAATTCTGCTCTCTGTTACCTTTATACGACTAAACGGCTAAATGTATATTTTTAATGTTATTCTACAATCTGCACGGATACGTACAGATGATTTCAAAGGGTTTCCACATAGTCTATTTCTAATATCTGGATACGCGTGCCAAGCCGTGGGCAGGCGTTAGTCTAGTGAACTACCCTTTTGACAC
This sequence comes from Eupithecia dodoneata, assembly GCA_947044415.1. NCBI lineage: Eukaryota > Metazoa > Arthropoda > Insecta > Lepidoptera > Geometridae > Eupithecia > Eupithecia dodoneata. The sequence goes on along the minus strand of OX345658.1, from coordinate 11,738,458 downwards.
ATTGCGATGCAAAATCAAATCCACATTGATAAATGAAACAAATGAGCTGCCAACGCGGCAATCTCCGCCACTATATTCGAAGCGGGATGAACCAGAGATTAGTTCGTAATAAACAGGTGTTTGCTTGTAGTGAGACAATCTTGAGATGGAACCGGAATTAATCACACTCACACTGATAATTAATGTAAGATTTGTATTTGTGTGTGTGTGTTATGATATTTATTTATTATTCCTCACGTTTAAACGGTTGAATGAATTTTGATAAAAGCGTAAAGGCAAACAAACAAAGGCGTCTTTTGATCTCGGAAAAATTTAGTGTTCCCGTGGTATGATCAAATTACCAAACGAATTAAAAATTATAAGTTACTTATATGAATTTACTAGTTTACTCACGTAGCAACTTTAGGTACTTGGGTGATAGAGTTAGTTATGGAGATCACCCATTTTATAGTACTTATAAATTTTAAAAAAATCACCTATAACCTTCCTATTGAGATTCCCTGGTCACAGTACCGGGAAAGATATTAGCTGAGTTTTAAAAATTAAATAGTTTAACCTTTTCTTGTACTAAGAAAAATATGAAATTAGATGAAGGAGATAAATATAAAAGGTACTTAACTAGTAACTAGGTGCCTAACAAGGTAGTCCTTAAAAAAACGTGAATTGTTAACATTATAATTCGAGTTCCTTGTGATATTATTTCCCCTACGTTTACATGACATTACGGTGATCTTGGTCACAGGGTGATACTATGCGATGGCACCTAATCAGGTTTATTGTTACACAAACAAAAATCAAATAGTTTTGTAAAAAAATCGTTTATTACACTCAAGTAGATATTTACAACTGCAACAATATTTACATTTCAATATCACGGAACAAGTCGTGGTATAAAATGCCTCGGGCAAGGCTTTACCAGTACGACAAATGGGCGGAGTAGGCAGAATAACTCAGGGGTGAGCCGTAGGCGACACGGCCGTACACGTTAGGAGCGTACACACCAGAGGAGTACAGACTAGGGGAGTACACACCAGCGGAGTAAAGACTAGGAGAGTACACAGAGGGGTAGGAGTGAGCGAGAACGGGAGCTGACGCAGAGTACACGGTAGGGGTAGAGTATACTGGAGAAGACACAATGGTCTTAGCAACCACTGGTGAAGCGACTACGTGAGACGAGACAACGGGAGATGATACAACCGTCTTAGTAACTACAGGGGAAGCGGCGACTACAGGGGCGGAGTAAACAGCGGGAGCAGCGACAACCGGGGCAGCAGCAACGATAGGGTCTTTGCGGACGACGGCGTTGAATCCATGGACGTCATCGGCGGTGTAGTCGACGGTGCGCTTGGTGCCGTCGGCGTCGAGCAGCGAGTACTGGCCGGCGACGGCGCCGTTGGAGCGGGTCTCCACCTGGCTCTTGTAGTCGCCGGTATTGGGGTCCGCGACGTCGTAAGCGAAGCTTGAGAAGTCCGTGTCTACTTTTGCTACTGGCACTACTGAGCACTGCCCAGCGGCCACCAACGCGAGAACTACGACGAACTGGAAAGAAAATGTTGAAGTTAATACAAGGGATAAAACATATTGTGATATTCGGGTGATCTTTCTATCCACTTAGAAAGATCGCCCGATTACCACAATATGTTTTCTTGCCAGCTTAATAGGCTGATACAAAGTTTTTTTTAGCTTTTTGTGTTTTAAAACGTAAAGAAAAATTATAAAAGGGCAGGAAATATCACTTCTCTACAAGTTTACATAATTTAATCTTTCAAAACACTACTCTCGTGCTAAGGAGGGTATCTATGTGTTAATTTTATCCACACCGCTAAAGAAATTGCATGGAAAATCTAGCAACTATATTTACAAGTATTTCTAATATAATGTCGCACTAAAGTTAACACAATTTTCCAAGGCTCCTAGATCTACTTGATTACAAAGTAACACAAACAAGCCTAGAGACCACTATTTCGCACAGATTTCCGCGTCACATAGCACATAAAAAAATTGATCACCTTAGCTGCCATTGCGTCAGAAGATTTCCACTTGAGTGAGTGCTGATGAAGCTGTAGGTAAGCTTTTATATGGAACCGGGATGTGAGGGCGTGGCCTACGGGCATGGCGACTTGCTGATCTTTAGAACTGGACAGGAGAGGATTGTGGGCTTGATGGAAGGTTCCGTAGTGGATTTATAGAAAACGTGTTTGATATACGATAAACATCAACTATATTTTATATTAACCTTCTGTAGTTAGTATAATTGGCCTAGGGCCTTTCTGATTTCATTAATAAATGTAATGGAATAAATATAAATGGAATAGAACAGGCTTTGACCTATTAAGAAGGTAACCTTTATGGCTAGAACAAAAAGATGAGGCGCATCAACATGGAAGAAAAAGCCTAAATTCGAAAAATAACCCTGGTAGTCCCAGTCTATAATTAGGGGTGATGGCACCAATGATGAAATCGTAAGTTATTGTATTTATACAACACTTACAAATGGTCAAATTTTTTACACAAAAATAGATATAGAACTAAAGTGATATTTTTGATTTCTGAACACCTAGTTATTCTTTTTCTTTTGGGTAGCATACGTAGGTATAATTCAGATGGATGGAAGAAAAAAGTAGCTAAATTCGAAAAATAATATTAGGCCTACAATTCATTGTTTCCACTGCAATCTTACGGAACCCTAATAAGTAAGTACAACATGCGTAATTCGTAATGACGGATCCGGAAGAGCAAGGCCGAATGTTGATGAGTTCGAGCTGGATGGTAAAAGAAAGAAATGAGATTACTTTAAAGTTCATGCTCAAGGTCACAATGTTTTTCGAGCCATGAAAAAATAAACCTTTCTGCCTTCAATATGTAATTTCGGTGGAAAATTCCACTTTAGGACTGATTTATTGGGATCGAATTATCGACAGTTTTCAAAGGACTTTATCTTCCTGTGTCAATTGTCCAGTGTCTTCTAAGGTTATGTTTTTAATTCTTAGGCTATCTATGTACGCGCGGCTAATAAGGTCCAATCTCAGACTGTTGTCATTATCGACCGAGGAAAATAGTGACACTGGTTTTCAGGCTGGACCTATCTTAATTGTAGGTACATAGAAAACTAGCTAAATAAGAACATGTACAGCCAATGATTTCGAGCTTGTGTTTAAAAAACTATATTGTAATGTATGTAGGTATAGGACTATAGGTATACATTGTGTACCTCGAATCCTTTCGAATCCGATACACATAATATTGACTTAAATACACACTGTATACCTATGTACCTATTTTAAATGGTGAATAACATGACAAAGAAAAGAGATAGACCCATAATTTGTAGATTAAATAATGAAGTTTAATACAACATGCAAAAAAGTACACTTCAATAACCCAGTTTTAAAGTTACAGATCAAAAATAAAATAAAAATCGTTTATAAATAAAATTTTTTTTTGCAAATTTCTAAAAAAATATTGATTTTACTAGGCTTATGTACCGAAATTGTATTTTTTTCTTATTTTATTAGCTAGGTAAACTATCTAGCTTTCAAATGAGACTACTTTGAATAAAATACACCGTTTACTCAAAAAGAAACGAAGAAAAAACCAGATGAATTAGTTTTCATTAAAAAAATTATTAAATCGGTTTTATTTTTGAGATACATATAATTTTTAATTTTTTATCCATAAATATATGTCGTGTATCCGCAAATCTCGTTTGATCAAGGTTCGACAATACACATTGTATATACATATTACAATGTAGTTTTGTAAACATAAGTAGAAAGGGATGGGTATCATACTTACCCACATCCGGTGATGTACATACATATATATATATATATATTTCTACATCAAAAAGCGTGCAAAAATTCGCAAATTCAAATCCTGGCTTTAATAAAGAGTATTAAGATGCATATCGTAGTTATTTAATAATGAATTTGCTCTAGATTCCGACTCAAGGCAATCTTCGCATCAACGTGCCGACTGACTTTATTAGAATTTTACTTTCTTGGAATAAATGTATATGAATAATTTCAATCCAAAAAAATATGTGCGTACAGTCATGGCTGGTTTTTTCTCATGGAGGTAGGTTTAAGGATTGAATAAAACAGTGAGTAAAATGAATAAATTAAAAATAATGCAGCATCATTTTGCCCCAAGCTAAGCAGAGCTGTGCACTAGATGACTGATATAAATAATACATTAAATTAACTAGATAGGTATTTTTTTATACATAGGAAACACCCAGAACGTTCGCACAAATACTTGCAGATCGTACAAAAATTTGCCGCGAGGTGGGAATCGAACCCGCAACCTCCAGCGTCGCAGGAAGACCGTCGCCCGCTGCGCCACTGAGGTCGTCGAAAAAAATTACAATACATAAATCATTTAGTCGGTCGGGCATGAGGAGTTTCTGAATAAATGTCGACAGTGAAATTTTCCTCCTTTTGTGGAAGGATTTTTTATAAAGGACCTTTTCTACAGCCACTTCGCCTGGTGTTATACATAAATACAAAACAATACATAGGTCAAACCTAACGGCAAATTACCTTGTACTATGTAAATCCTACTAATATTATAAACACGAAAGTTTGTAAGTATGGATGGATGTTTGTTACATTTTCACGTAAAAACTACTAAATGGATTTTAATTAAACTTTATAATAATATAGCTTATACATCAGAATAACACATAGGCTACAATTTATAAATATATATTGTATATTATCCAAAATCACCACGCGGGTGAAACCGCGGGGCGCAGCTAGTTTAACATAAAGTAATCATACGTGATCTTTGTGTCACACAACTTACAAACGATTTTCCATTGACTCTACCCACTTCATACAAATCAAATTATAAATCCCTAGTAGGTACCAAAACCCGGAAACGTGGGCACCAGTACGTAAGTCAGTACATCCAAATAATTCAAACTGGTTACATTTATAGCTTCGTTTAGTTTAATAACAAGTCGTTTCATTATCTATTGATGTATTGAACAGGTACAGTCAGCGTCGTATCATCATATTGTTGTAAATGAGCAGTCAGGGAGTTCAAAATAATCATGCAAACGCATAATTGCTAAGATGATTTTGACTGCTCACATAAATATGAAAAAATGAGTAGTAAGATATTTTGAACACCTTGGGTGCTTACAACAAAATGATGATTAGAACTGCGTATATCAAATTGCTTCCATGTTTTTCAGATCATTTTGACTACTCTAGACGCTCATATCAATTAAATAAATAAATAATGCTGAACAATCCACACAGCATTATCTAGCCCCATGGTAAGCAGAGCTTGTGTTATGGGTACTAGATAACTGATATCGTCACTGGAAAGGAAGAAATGCTAAAGCGCCAATATGCTACTTGTGGGAAATCAAGATTAAAGTTTTATTTTTTTGAAAAAAAATCATAACTTTTTTGTTTTTTTATTTTTTTTGATGAATTAAAATGTCATTATAATTATAAAATTGTAGCTATTTTATGTAATATTTTCAATTGTATAGCTCTTCTATTTCATAAAATAACTGTCGCTTAAGCAAAAGTGTTTTAAAAGTGAGTCAGGGAAAACTGCTTATCTACCAAAAATAAAAGTCAAACAATAATTTAAAAATGCTAATAAATGGCATCCACATTTTAAACAGGATGCATAAAATGCTAGGCTACTCTTAATAAGTAAAGTTTTGTGAAGAAAAATTGCTAACATATTCTAAATGAGGTCATATGCCGTAAAGAAAAAACGCTTAGTCATAATTCTTTTCATAGACAGAATACATACAAATAGCTAATATACGCACCTCCATTAAATAAATGTTAATTAATTTAACTTATGGTATTGGTACCCATACTTTTTTGGTTGTAATACTCTTATCTACTACGTGGCATTAGAAAAAATAACACAACATGTTCTAATCAATCAGTTTTATTAATTATCAAATAATCACGGCGGAGTAATCCGGTTACATTTCTATAATATCCATAATAGTACTAATAAATCAGTCATTAAAACAACAAAAATCACTCATGGTAAAAGAAATCACTATTAATAACTATGCCTTATTGTAATCACTATTCATTATCTAAAATCACAAGTATTACAATACTATTTTAACCATCATTTTACTTGACCACGTTATAAACCTGACAATAAAGCTTAATTGGTAACTATGATTAGGAAAATATAATAATCTCGCATTTTTTTATCAGTATTAGACTCTAGACAAACAGACCGCATTTCAAATCAATCCAACCGCAAATTGCAGTTTGAATGCAGTTGATACGACTGCAATAGAACTGCAAACTAACCACGCCGTCCGATTGCAGTCAATGCAGTCGGTTTGCAGTTTACACAACTGCAATTTGCGGTTGGGTTGCAGTTGATATGCGGTCCGTCTGTCTAGAGCCTAAGTTTGAGATCAGTCTTCAATATCCTCAATGTCCGTATCTGCCAGAACATCTTGAACATTTGCTGCATGAGGTAACGATTTATATTCTGGAATATACATTGCAGGAATAGTTTTATTGTTGCATAATTTTTCCAAATCGGAAATTTTGTTCTTTGAGATAAGCAGTCTAGATTTGTAAACTTTCTGGCATTAATTCAATTTTACCTATTATATCGATACTTTCAGTTTCAGCTTCAGCATTCATTGAATATTTAACATTAATATGTGTCTTATGGTTTTTAAAAGTATCTGTTCGAATCTTGCTTATTTTTCCAGTAAGATTGCCTTTGTGTTCCATCCCATCCCATAAAATCTTCGTGAGATAAAACATCAACTTTGTATGGTTTAGGAGCTTTCCTGGCTAAAGCACACACAGTAGGCCATTGAGACGGCGCCCATACAATGCTGTTTGTAACACTTTTCTCAATGACTGAGTGCATGGAATCAACTGGCATGAAAGTATATCCCGGGAGCAGATAGTTTATCTGAATGGTTGTGATATTTTTTCACTTTTGCAAAAACTTATGGATGCAAGCCAGAACAGTTTTATTTCGGTTCTGCCCTGGACAGGAATCGCAATATAAAAGTAAATGTTTAATGGATTCACGTTCGTCCACTATTTCAATGTACTTAGCCAGAATAGTGCAAATTTCATTTGCACCACGCTTCCCTTCAACTTCGTTCCACAAGAAACAGAAGCCTTCTCTTGTTACGGATTCGTAGAATGTCAGATTGTATGTTGCGATCTTTCTACTATCATAGAGCAACATGCTTTCTCCATAAGGTATTCAGCACTTTCTGTAGATCTAACGTAGTGCATCTTGATGTATTTGAAACCTCGTGTATGTTACTGCTTTATCTGTCAAGTGTTTTTCCTTTTCTTCTTGGTATTCTCCTGGACTATTTTCATATTTTATGCATTTTATACATTTATCTTTTTGGGGCATATGGAATGCAATGTTAAATTCTGTCAAAAATGTGTTCCTGAATACTTTTTCGCCTACATAACTTTTGCTTTCATTCATGTTCTTTTGTTTATAGATTTTATATAAATTCGATAGGTTTTTAAACTCTTGTGGCAAGTAACATTTTTCGATTGTTTCCGACAATAATGTGAGGGAACTGCTGGTAGCTCTTGAATGTAGGCCCTCACAGATTGCATCAAGATTGGAGACGTTTTGTTCGCTGGAACTGCTCTACCTCTCTTATCTAGATTAGAGCTCCCTTCTTCTGCAGTGCTGATCACTAAATGTAAACATCTTTGTCGAATATCCAAAGTTTTTAAAAAGAAGCCTAAACAAACCGGCCTTTGACCTTCTCCTTTATTAATGATATATGCATGTGTGAAATTTCTTCGGCTCTCTATATCTTTGGTTCTTTTACGTTTCACTTTTTCTTTTTTAGTAAGACTCACAATCCAATCACGCTGTCTCTCAACAGATAACGACCAATAATGATCAAAAATACTTTTCTTTTTTCTTCCGCTATATCATGACACATATAAGGGCAAGTTTCTGGTTTACAGGGGTTTTCTTTCATAGATTTGGCTTGAACTAGTTTTCCTGTTTTTGTAATGTATTCCTTGCCAGTTCTTTTTAAGAACGATCTTTCTTTCGCTTTATTAGTTCTTTTTTTTTAAGTCAGGGTCTTCAGTGTTTGAATCTTTATCTGTCATATTAGGATTTTCTGTGGTCGATTCAGCTTCAATGTTCTCTTCACTTTCTTTTTGTTGATCTTTATCTAATTGGACACTTTTCTTATTTCCTGTTTTTCTACTACGTTTCTTAGATTGCTTGTTATGTTTGCTAGTGTTTTTGTTTTTTTTATTTTGCTTTTTCTTTCTTTTATCGTTTTTATCTGTGTCCGTCTCGTCTGATCCTTCCCAAGAAGAAGAGCATACTGTAAACTCTTCATCATCGGAAAGGAAATCAACATGGTTGAAAATTATTTCTTTCGTTATATTCTTAGGTTTTTCTTTACTACTTCCGGGTTTCTCTTTACTGCTTCCAGGTTTTACTTTCTTACTTTCTTGTTTTTCTTTTTTGGAAAAATACTCGACGTCAATGTAATGTTCTTTATCAGATTGTTCAACTGTCTCCTCCTCCAACTATATTGTGACTGTGTCGTAATGAACATCCGCATCGTCAGACTTTATTTGCTGTAAGCATATTTCAATTTCCTTTTCTCGAGACATGGAGAGGCAATGAAAAACGTTTTTTATGCAGCTCGAGGCACTGGCCTCGAAGGTAGGTTGGCGAAGCTTAGGAGTTGGAGCGTGCTGAATGGTCAATTGGTGGGAGGCACCGGCATTGAAGATAGGTTGGCCAAGCTCAGGAGTTAAAGCGTGCTGAATGATCAGTTGGTGGGAGGCACCGGCATCGAAGATAGGTTGGCCAAGCTCAGGAGTTGGAGTGTGCTGCATGGCTATCTCACAGGAGGCACCGGCCTCGATGGTAGGTTGGCCAAGCTCAGGAGTTGGAGCGTGCTGAATGGTTAATTCGTGCGAGGCACCGGCTTCGAAGATAGGTTGGCTAAGCTCAGGAGTTGGAGTGTGCTGCATGGCTATCTGATAGGAGGCACCGGCCTCGATGGTAGGTTGGCCAAGCTTAGGAGTTGGAGCATGCTGAATGGTTAATTCGTGCGAGGCACCGGCTTCAAAGATAGGTTGGCCAAGCTCAGGAGTTGGAGTGAGCTGAACGGTAATCGCGCGTGAGGTGTTGTTGTGTACGTGTCCCTGAATGCTTGCATAATTTGTGAGTGTATTATACTACTAACACTACAATAGTCATTACATCGTATAGAATAAATAATCGCTAAAACAGTTTATTTCTTAACAGAACCGCCTTATTAATTCTAACAATAGTTTGATTATTTCATTTAAAGGATTTACTTTCACTAACGTAATGAAATAGTGCAGCAAACTCAGAACGAAAATTGCTTAAGCGCCACTTTGTACTCAAACCTTATTTTTATATTTTTGCTTAAGCGCCAATCAGTTTTTAACGACTGTTATGAATAATTGCTAAAAAGACTAAGTGCAATAAAATAATATAAAGTAAAATTGCTAATGTGGCAATGCCACCTAAAGTTATAAAAAGGTAATATGCTTATAAAATCGAAAATAAAAAAACGTTAAAAGGAAAAGTTCTTATGAGTGAGAATACCTAAATAATGTATTACTTATGCGACCTCTGTTTGAAAAACATCGTTTTGTAGTCGCTTAAGAATAGGAAAACCAAGATTTGCTTGAATTTTTCAAAACGCTTAAGCGCCAAAAATGTCGTCGGATTGCCTTAAAAACTAGACAGATCGACGCAGAAAAAAAAATCCAATCCAATGATATATATAACTCATTTAGGCCATATTGGCGCTTAAGCATTTTTTCCTTTCCAGTGACGATATACATAATACAATACATTACATAGATAGATATTTTTTATTATACATAGAAAACGACCAGAACACCCGGAACAAATATCTGCAGATCGTACACACAATTGTTCCGAGGCGGGAATCGAAACCGCAACCTCCTGCGTCGCAGGCGGACCTTCGCCACGGCGCCAAATCGGTCGTCAAATAAAAAAAATAAAAAAATTTGATGCTGACTATACCTTCTTACCTTTTAATATATGAATGGTGGCAATAAACCATTTGAAATGTCAATGTGATAAGTTAATGTAATAAATTAAAAATAATGCAGCATCATTTTGCCCCAAGCTAAGCAGAGCTGTGCACTAGATGACTGATATAAATAATACATTAAATTAACTAGATAGGTATTTTTTTATACATAGGAAACACCCAGAACGTTCGCACAAATACTTGCAGATCGTACAAAAATTTGCCGCGAGGTGGGAATCGAACCCGCAACCTCCAGCGTCGCAGGAAGACCGTCGCCCGCTGCGCCACTGAGGTCGTCGAAAAAAATTACAATACATAAATCATTTAGTCGGTCGGGCATGAGGAGTTTCTGAATAAATGTCGACAGTGAAATTTTCCTCCTTTTGTGGAAGGATTTTTTATAAAGGACCTTTTCTACAGCCACTTCGCCTGGTGTTATACATAAATACAAAACAATACATAGGTCAAACCTAACGGCAAATTACCTTGTACTATGTAAATCCTACTAATATTATAAACACGAAAGTTTGTAAGTATGGATGGATGTTTGTTACATTTTCACGTAAAAACTACTAAATGGATTTTAATTAAACTTTATAATAATATAGCTTATACATCAGAATAACACATAGGCTACAATTTATAAATATATATTGTATATTATCCAAAATCACCACGCGGGTGAAACCGCGGGGCGCAGCTAGTTTAACATAAAGTAATCATACGTGATCTTTGTGTCACACAACTTACAAACGATTTTCCATTGACTCTACCCACTTCATACAAATCAAATTATAAATCCCTAGTAGGTACCAAAACCCGGAAACGTGGGCACCAGTACGTAAGTCAGTACATCCAAATAATTCAAACTGGTTACATTTATAGCTTCGTTTAGTTTAATAACAAGTCGTTTCATTATCTATTGATGTATTGAACAGGTACAGTCAGCGTCGTATCATCATATTGTTGTAAATGAGCAGTCAGGGAGTTCAAAATAATCATGCAAACGCATAATTGCTAAGATGATTTTGACTGCTCACATAAATATGAAAAAATGAGTAGTAAGATATTTTGAACACCTTGGGTGCTTACAACAAAATGATGATTAGAACTGCGTATATCAAATTGCTTCCATGTTTTTCAGATCATTTTGACTACTCTAGACGCTCATATCAATTAAATAAATAAATAATGCTGAACAATCCACACAGCATTATCTAGCCCCATGGTAAGCAGAGCTTGTGTTATGGGTACTAGATAACTGATATACATAATACAATACATTACATAGATAGATATTTTTTATTATACATAGAAAACGACCAGAACACCCGGAACAAATATCTGCAGATCGTACACACAATTGTTCCGAGGCGGGAATCGAAACCGCAACCTCCTGCGTCGCAGGCGGACCTTCGCCACGGCGCCAAATCGGTCGTCAAATAAAAAAAATAAAAAAATTTGATGCTGACTATACCTTCTTACCTTTTAATATATGAATGGTGGCAATAAACCATTTGAAATGTCAATGTGATAAGTTTTTTTTATTTGATTATTCTAAATGCCTGGGAATTAGTGATGTAAAATTGGCATGTGAATTTCGAGTCTTCGGTAGGCAAATGGGTGTTAATAACTAGTAAAAATCGCATACTATTCAAATTAGATAACTTGGTATCTACATAGAGCGGGAGCACATGTACAAATATTATATGCAACGTGTAATTTGGATCTTTTTTAAGTTTTCCTTATTATAGTGTGTAAGCCCTTGCACTGGGAGTAATCTCTACAAAATTAAATATCGTCGCAGGTTCAAGTCCCGCCGAAATGGAATTTTTTGATATGTAATTTCTTGTTTTTTTTTTAGTTTTACAAGGCTTCATATTTTTCTAACGTTTTTCACTTCAATTGTATTTCTTCTTATAAAGTGAACTTCGTTTATCGAATTAGTTTAATGAACGTGAATATTCCTTTTGATAAAAATGTTGAAATCAAATTATTAATAGAATGAAATTATTATAATATGGATTTTTTTGGGATATCATTTAATTTCTTGGATTTTTTGTTGTTGTAAAAAGCTATTTTTCTACCCCTTTTCACCCCAATTGTTTTAAGTGAACTTAAATTTTTTGATGAATTTGGTTCCTTTTGCAAACCACGTTTGTTTTTGAGCTAAATGAACTGTCAACTCAAAGAAATAAATGATGCTGTCAAATCCAGCCAGCATAACTTTGAATGAGTCCTTCCCTACAATGCCATTATTTTTCTCAGACAAATCTAGAAAGAAACTCAATAAATTAGGTGTAACTCAGCAAATAACTATTTAAATAATCAAAATATATAAAAAAACCTAACGCAAGGATAGCTCCTGTTCCAATAGTCAGTTTTATTATTTATTAGACAGGTTCTGCTCAAGTCAACACTTGAAACAAACTAATATAATGCTATTAAACATCTTATTATATGCCAAGAATTTCATTGTTTAGTGAGAGGTCTAAATGTTTGAGAACATTTTGTATTGTTTACTTCGAGTCCAAAACATAGTTTGAGAATTTACGAAGTTATGTTGAGTAATACTTAAACTACTAAAAACTAATTGCAAGTATGAATAGCGCTATTAGTAAAATTGTTGGTCTGGTTTAACTGCACTTTTCAAGATAATTATGTAAAGAAACACCAACTTATATCAAACTCCTCAATCACAATCTACATATGTACACTCTTCAAATTCATACCATAAAGACTTTGCGTCTCACATAATTAAGCTTTTTATAAGGAAATACAAAAATATAAAAATAATCAAAACTTACCTTCATCTTGCAATTTTTTTTGTACTTCTTTATTTTACGAATTTGTTGCCTTTGAATATATTTCACGTGATTTTGAGCGCGGCAGATATAATCAATAGAAATGATTCCTTCGCCCATCTGTTCCATTTTCATTACAATTATCACAAAAGCCTAAAAAATACTCCTATTTACTCTCGTCTTGAAGAGACCGAGGTTGTAACTTGCCGGAAAAACAGCAAGTTACATTACTCGTTCATCTTTAGTTGACTTTATACTACTTTATATTAAACAAAAAAATCCCGTATTACCAACAACAACAATACCAACTTTTTTATTCTTCGTTGCGCGCAACACAAAGTTTCTACGTATTCTACCATAGAGGAAGAATAATATTATAAACCTTCTTATAAACATCCAAAAATCACCAAACAGGCGCTTCCAGTTCCATTTTTAAAAATAATTTCAAATGAAAAGTATGTTCTTTGGAAATGGAATACCATAAAGTCGAGTTTTTATGCAAGAGGACCAATGTCTTATACTGGGACTAAAATATTAAAAAGAAAAAATACTTTTAGTTCCTAGGGAGTTGACACGAGTAAGTTTTACGGCTACAGACTTTGTGAGCAAGAGAAGTGAAAAAATCTTAGATTCAAAACCGTAGTATAGAAAAATAGATATCAGTTGATCCCAGCATGCGGCAAGCCTGTACTCACAGGAGGTAATTCATAATATTAATTTATTTATTCGTCCGTATATATTATTAGAACTTGTCTCATACTAACATTTAATATATAAGGTGAACAATATGAATACTGTTGGTCTACCTTTAATAAATAAATAAATACTTATTAAGTTAACCGCAGGTAGATGCTACAAAGATCTATACCGAGAGTTTATCGTCTAGTGTCTGTCTATTATACTAGGCAGATAAATTTGAATCGAGCTTCACGAAGTTCACTTTTTTTCAGTTTCAACTGTAAGTAATAGGTAGTGCGTGTGACTTTTTACGCTTCACCGCAATAGGTCTACTTAGTATTCCTACCTAGGTATTAAGATCTTATCTCAAGAAGCATCTTGTCCCAACTAAAAGAGGATCCATTGTTGAAGCATAACAATTATGTGTAATCAATTTACATAATAGACACTTCAGTTACTAATTAACCTCTGAAAGTAGATTTCGACAGAATGGTAGCAACTAGCGTAATTATTTCCTACTTTGACCCCCAAAACCACAATACGGTGGTTTCGTGTGAATATAAATTAAGAGAGGAGTAGGGTCAAATCAGTTGTGTGCCAAAGTTGAAGTGCAAGACAGCATCATGGCAGCTAAGGTAAGATTTAAAACAGCCTAATAAAAAAAACATTACAATAATCATTTAGAACTAGTAACAGAACCAAAATATAGATCGACATCGACCACGATTTGAACGTTATAGATAAATTTTGTATGAATTTGGATTAACAATGATTTTCTTTCTCCAGTTCTTCATCTTCGCCCTCGCAGTGGCATCTGCCAGAGCCAGCGGTGGTTACTCCAGCTTCTCTTACGGTGTGTCTGACCCCAACACCGGAGACATCAAGGACCAGCACGAGAAGCGAGTTGGTGACAGCGTCGTCGGCAAATACTCCTTACTGGAGTCCGATGGAACCAAACGCGTTGTAGAATACGCCGCTAATGCTGCGACTGGATTCAACGCTGTTGTTCGCAAGGAACCTGCGGGTCCTTTGGCCGGTAGACTGCCCCATGGAGCTGGTCCCATCGCTCCCCTCGCTCATGGTCCGGGCGGTCCCATCGCCACACTGGCCCATGGCCCAGCTGGTGCCATCGCGCCGCTGCCCCTTGCTGGTGCTGTAGCCCCATACGCACCTGGGCCGATCGCTCCCCTTGGACATGGACCAGCTCCTGGATCTTACGGATCTCTGGGTAGTTTGGGTAACCTCGGCGCTCTCCCTGCTGCTCACTCTCCGTTGGCACATGCTCACGTCGCCCAAGCTGCGAAGGCTGCACATGCCGCCCAGGCCGCCCATGCCGCTCAAGCAGCTCATGCAGTTCAATCCGCCCAAATCGCCCACCAAGCTCAAGCACACGCTGCCCACACTGCCCAAGCTCAAGCTCAAATCGTTCAGGCCGCTCAAGCAGCTCATGCTCAAGTAGCCCACGCCCAAGCTGCTGAAGCTGCCCAGATTGCTACAGCTGCTCAGGCTGCTCAGGCTCAGGCTCATGCTGCTCACGCTCAAGCAGCTCAAGCACAAGCGCAGGCCGCCCACTCCGCTCAGGCCGCGCAGGCTGCTCAGGCCGCTCATGCAGCTCAAGCAGCGCACGCCCAAGCTCAGGCGGCGCACGCTGCTCAAACCGCCCAAGCTGCGCAGGCTGCCCAAGCCGCTCATGTTCAAGCGCAAGCTGTACACGCCGCTCAGAATGCTCAAGCCGCCCATGCTGTCCACGCTGTTCAGAACGCTCAAGTTGCTCAAGCCGCCCAGGCTGCCCAGGCAGCCCACGCTGCCCAAGCTAACTTAGCTGGTCTCCACAGCGGTTTGGCTGGTCCTCTCTCTGGTCTGGGTCACAACAACGGTCTGGCTGGTCCTTTCTCTAGTCTGGGTCATAACAGTGGTTTGACTGGTCCTCTCTCTGGTCTGGGTCTCAACGCTGGATTGGCGGGACATCCAGTTGTTTCCTCTTACTCCAACAAGATCCAACACAATGCTCCTCGTCCGTTCCTGCCTGCTGGAGCTCTTGGCTTCGGTGGTCTAGATGGTATTGGCGGTCTTGGCGGCTGGCCCCAAGCTGGACATGGACATGCCTCGACCCTCGCTTTAGGAGGTATTGGCAACCCAGCTGGGTACGGCGCGGCTTTGGGCTGGTGATCTCGATACTAGGAATTTGAACTGAAATATTAGCTACCTACTTAGTTTTAAATATACAGAGAAATAAACATTTTGTAAATGTGCATTTGACTTTTTTATCTCTTCTCAGAATAGTAGGTATCATATTTTTATTGCATATGCCGTATGCATTTCACATCTAGAAATCTAGACCTCACGTATTATGACATTGCGGGGATAAAATTGACTTGCAAATTACTTCAAATATACTTATTATTAACTAACTCAGTTTTGAGTGAAACGAACCAAAGAGTCATATTTTTTATAGAAACTTTACCACCCTTTTCAACCCCTCAGAGGTTGACTTTTCAAAATTAGGTTATGTTTTATTCTAGAACTATCTACTAATCTATCTAACTATCTACATACCAAATTTCATCTAACTAAATTAAGTAGTTACGGAGATACTTAAACTTTCACATTTATTATGTTTGTAGGATACGATAAAAATTTACCTTTTTAAAGTCTGCTCCATATTTCTAGGTCCAGTTGCGTTACAATGCCATTTGCTAGGTTATTAACTTCTTTATCTCAATGATAACATCTAGCCCTGGTTACTGCCTGGTTATGAGTTCATTGAATTATGAAACTTTGCTTTGCAGAAGGTCCCAAAGTATAATTTACTTACTGAATCATAGAGATAACGATAGGGTCGTGGGAATTAGTTTATTGATATTGTTTTGTATGCAAACATATTTAATTAGAACCTTAGAACTTAATAACAAGCCTATTAAAATAATGATAGTGTTGACACCTTTGTGTGGTACATGCGGACGAGAAGAGGAGGTCACCGTGACATGTTGATGGATGGCCCATGACCATATAATGCGAATTGAAGTTAAAGATTTGAGAGTTCCGTTGCTTCTGTGCAAAACCTCATTTTGGCATAGAAGTACATTTTTTGTGACGCTGATAAATAATTCCAGTAGGTCTCTCATGTCTTTGTAGGGAGAATTTAATTTCCTTCGGTCGATTTTTCAATCTACCCTCAATTAACTCTCTTCAAACTTTAAGAAATGGCTAAATTGTTGTTGAGTCTTTCTGTTGACATAAAAGTTGGCATGAGTGGAACCAAGCTGCAGAGCCATTGCTTTTTTCCAAATAATTGCCTTAAATAAATAGTGGTGTGACATAATTTTTATATACTATCATATCGCAATAAATGTCCTTAGATAGGTATAAATCTAGAATTATAAAAATAATAAAGGCACGCACAGTCCTCTTTAAAATCTTAAGCACTAATTCTAAGCTTCTACGTGTAGATTATTGTGGTGAAGATTTAAAACAACAGAAAATGTGGTTACACACAATAATTTATTCAATCACAGGCAGCAACTTTCATCGTTCAATATGTACACCATTAATCCTAGCAATCAACTCCTTAGTAATGGGCCAAATGAGAGCCGTAGAGACCATGGGCTCCGTAGGCCAGGGGAGAGGCGATGGCGCCATGGCTCAGACCAGCAGAGTAGGCCAGGGGAGAGGCGATGGCGCCATGGCTCAGACCAGCAGAGTAGGCCAGGGGAGAGGCGATGGCGCCATGGCTCAGACCTGCAGAGTAGGCCAGGGGGGATCCGTAGGTAGACACTCCATGTCCGTAGGCCAAGGGGGCAGCGTGGCTAGCTAGGGCCAAGGGAGCGGCGGCATGGCCGGCGTAGGCCAGAGGAGAGGCATGTCCAGCGTAGGCCAAAGGAGCGGCGTGGCTGGCGTAGCCTACATGAGCGGCGTGGGCGATAACGGGAGCAGCGTGGAGCACAGGGTCTTTACGCACAATCGCGTTGAATCCATTGTGGGCATCAGCGGCGTAGTCTACGGTCCTCTTGGTGCCATCAGACTCCAGCAGAGAGTACTGGCCGACGACGGAGTCGCCGTGGCGGGTCTCGTGCTGGCTCTTGACGTCACCGGTGTGGGGGTCCGAAACTCCGTAGGAGAAGCTGGTGTAGTCTGCGCCGTGGATTGCGCTGCCTTGAGCGGCGGCTACCAGGAAAGCGACGACGATGAACTGGTAGAAAAGATACATTATTATTAAAGATATATATATATATATTATTATACATATATACATAATTATGAATTATCTCTAATTTGCTTCTAGAGAAAGAGAAGATCAAGATAAAAGTCTTAGTAAAAATAAATAGGCGACAAAGATTTCTCTATAATTTTCTCAATGTATTAAGATGCATGAATTTGCACATGTTGATTAGATGCTATGTATTTACAAGTCTTATTAAATTTTATTTTGTAAATGACCTTGGATTAAATTAATTTATTTGTACAAAAAATTTGTTACTATTAGAAGTCCAAATAGGGCAACTTAAATTGTACGAGCAAGTTAATAGTTTCCTCATTGATTAACACTTTTTTGTAATTAATCTTTTGATTAAAATACTATATATTTGATGTTTTAATTCGCCACTGTTTCACGTTATGAACTTTTCAATGCAAGCACTATTACTAACCAAACATTATATTTATTTTTTATTACCTTAGCTGCCATTTTGATGTGTTTGGTAATATTGCACAGAGAACTGCGAATGATAACTCCTGGTTAGCGCAGGACTATTTATACAACTCAACCACAATCGTTTGTACTAATAATAGGAAGTAAAAGACATGTCTAGGTCAGAACCGAGGGTTTTTTAAGTTCAATTTCGTCAGTGGCCATGCGGAACTTTAGTGAATGCTTAGCCGCTGACCACTCCAAAGGTTTACGTATGCAGCGGTATCCAATCATACTCCAAGCTAATTACCACCTTCGTCAGACTGTTATAAGGACGTAAATTGTAATCGAGTTTTATTTAAATTAAAATACTTTAACTGTCTTGATTTCAATCGCATTTAAACCTTGCGATATGGACGGAATATTTTCCTTTATTTTACTTGAATTATAATTAAACTATTTGGTTTCTAATATCATATAAATATTCAGGCTTTTGGCCATGCATGTTTCTACTCCTCATTATTAAAAGACGCTATAGTAAGGAGGGTTCGAATCCTGTAGGAACTCTCCTATTGTTCACCCACTGTTGATAGTGAAGTTCTTTACCCTATTCTCAGCTAAATTGCTCGTAAATATAACAATGCAAATTATACTTTTGGGCATTTTTAGTGCTCCTACCGTAAATATTCAGATAAAGAGATTGTATCAAATTACGCAGTTTCTTTGCCAAATATGAATATTAGGATTTATAAATGGTAATGAGGCTATTTCGCGAACTGAACTAGGTATGAGTAAATAAGTGACTGTTTATTTGCTTTTGGCTCTTTATCCAGCTTCTTAAATAACCTCTTGGCATTAGACTGTTACTGCAGACTGGAACAATCATTTATAGAAAATCTTGATACACAGAACGAAAATGAGTAATTGTTGTCTTTACTTAAATCGTGGGCACACCATTTTTCATTCATAGTTATTCTTGTAGATCAAAAAGGTTTTCAGCATCATGAATGTTAGTAGCGTTAGTAATATAGAAATACAAAGATAATTGTCTAGTTATTTTTTTTATTACGAGTCCATTGTCAGCTCAGATCCGTCGGTTCAGTAGCGAGCGTACGGGAAAGGTGCAGCAGCAATGCCTCCGTGAGAGTATCCATAGGCGCTTCCGAATCCGTAAGGGCTGGCGAGCCTGGCGATCGGAGCGATGGGGGCGACGGGGGCGATGGGGGCGATGCGGGCGATGGGGGCGATGGGAGCAATAGGGGCAATGGGGGCAGCGGCAATACGGGCGACGGGAGCAGCAGCGATTAAGCCAGGGTCCTTGCGCACGAGCGCGTTGAAGCCTTGCACGCCGGCCGCGTAGTCGACCGTGCGGCGGCTGCCGTCCGCCTCCAGCAGAGAGTACTGGCCTTGCACCTGCCCGCCAGCGCGCGCCTCTACCTGATGCTTGAAGTCACCAGTCCAGGGGTCGGCTACACTATAAGCGAACTGGGAGAAGTCGGAGGCGGCGGCCACAGCCACACAGGCGAGGATAACGACGAACTGGGGAAAGAGATTATGCTTAGTAAGTCTGTAGGGTAAAGTCATAAATACAAAAGTAATGTAGTTAAAAAAGCAACGCCATCGAATTGAATACAGATTGGCCTAATCATAGCGAGACCGTAACACAGCTGATATTTGATCAAACAGAATCAACGATTGAGTGATGATGATGACTCAAACAACTGGTGGATGGGAGATAAGATAGAACCCCTTTAAGTAGAAGTATTCACAGGAAAAAAATGGAAGAAGGAATTAATATTATAATACACCCAAAATTAAGAAAAAGTAGGCAGCTAAAAATATTTGAACTAAAAGTATCTAAACATGGTATAAATGGTGCTTAAAGTACAAGGTCCTTCTAAGATACCTATTTCTATAAATTAATCAATAAAAGTGAGGTAATACTTAAAAAGCGACCTTAAAAAGGTATTTTCGTTCAAGTGGAATTGCCAAAACAAGTACAGAATCAAGTTCATTGATCCAAGAACCTTGGTGACAATTTAACAAAAACCAATAAGTTTTTATTAAGCAGGATTCAGATTAGATTACCTTCGCAACCATTTTGATAATAATTTTAAGTTGTGACTACGTCGGTGAGTCCTGAAGATTTGATGCATTCTGCAATCTTCCTCCAGTTTTTATATCATCAAGTAGTTGATCCAGTTCTGTACGAGGATTGTTTATTTGCTTTTTGTGAGAAATTCAGGAAATAAGATAAAAGTCAAGTTCGAACGGCCGAGGCACTGAGAGTCTGAGATGTATGAAAGTAGATTGAAACTAGTTTACGTTATCTGGTAAAGGTTATATTGTTGGTAGCAGAGTGAGTACCTGTCTACAACATAATGAGGTATATTACCTATATATCTATACTATACATTGGTTTGTGAGTTTGTGAAGATTGTATGGGATAATCTATCGGTTTACTGAACCGATTTTGAAAATTATACGTTATTTGTAAGTGTCTTTGGCTTATTAACCCGACAAATTCAAAGACTTTCGTGGTAGTCGGATTCGCAAAGTAAGTCGGAGAAAACGTTTCTTACGTTGAATAGTAGGTAATTATAAAAAATACTAATGTCCTGCATCAAGATACATTTGGTATATTATGTTCATCGCAAAATGTCCACCTGGCGAAACCGGGACGAGCCGCTAGTTACCTATAAAGATGAAGCTTATTCTTCAACTAGAAATTGTTTGAATCTACGAGTATATTCACGATCCTGTTACCTATTCCAGTTCAAGTAGGTATGACTAAATTGTTTTCACATTATTTATACTTGGATCAGTTATGATGTATTTTTGTCACCATAATAAAATGTTCCCACAATACAAGATAGAGGTGTTATTGATTTTGCAAAATCTTTAAGAGTTAATTACATAACTATGTAAATATGTTGTGTTCACTTTGAAACTAGTTGTATAAAAATAATAACACAATAATTAATTACCACAAAAACCTGTCTAAGTCTAAAATATTTTATAGAGAGTTTTTCATTGATGCTTCTTGAGAATCATGGAATATTTTATTTTATCATCTCTATATTTCTAAATGTCAAATCGAAAACATGTATTTTAACTTGCACATTGTTTATTTCATAGATACATTTATATAAAAAAACTGTATAAATAATATCACATAACAAAATAGGTATACAATTAGATCATAACGCCCATTGCAATTAACAATCCAATTTTCTTTAGCGGTCGAACCACGAAGGCCACAGGAGGTATTATTACCTTACCTACTGTCGCTCTGACCAATCTCTTTCCTACGCACAATCGGTTAGTCATAGATATTCTAAAAATATAAATGCAAAGACGTGTGTCCGTATTCTAGCCATTGTCGTTTAAATGGAGCATGTTAGACAAAAGTTTCTGAATAACAATGAAGATAAATATCAACATGTGGACTAAATTCTACAGTATATTAAACCGTATTTGGTCCACTTGTTGAAATGAAGGTCCAAATAATCAAAAGCTAATCGAAAATCACATTGATATCATTCAACTTTTGTCAATTAAATAGGTCCAAGGTCCAACTTTAAGCCCATAACCAAGGGTTCTGAGAAGGAACAACATGGACAGTACGAATGGGAGACGAGAACGTCTGAACAATTGAAGATCTGGAAACCGCTACTGCAGGAGCGTGCTGTGGCGGCGTCTGCGTGGTAGACGACGGCGCAGGCCACAAATATACAGGGTTGGGGTTAGAAGTCACAGGAGCTTGGGTAGTCTCAGGAACTTCATTGTTAGCTGTCACAGGCTCGTTGTTCACAGTCGCTCTGAATCCAGCAAGCTCATCAGCTCTGTACTCCACTACTCTTCGCACACCATCAGGCTGGAGTAGAGAGTATTGGCCTAGGACTGTGTCGCCTCGTCTGCTTTCTTGTTGGTTCTTGATGTCTCCGGTGTGAACGTCGTTAACTTCGTAAGCGAAGTTGTAGTTTGGAGTGTCGTATTGTACTCCGAGGGTCAGAGGCATGGGCACTTGGTGGAACAGCGTGCAGCTCACGGTTAGGACAAGACTAGACAGGACTGCCAACTGTGGAAAAACATTTTTATGATCATCATGCAGAGTACAAATTCACAAAACCGCATTAGGGACATTACGTTCTGGTCAGAGAAACGATTTGGTCGGTAAATTGGGGTCGCTTATTGTTCGAAAGGGATAAGCGTATAAAGGAAGCTGAAAATTGATTCAATTGATAGGAAAACCATTGGATTTGTAAATTCACTTTTCTGATGTTCGAACCCGAGCAAATATGGTACTAACCTATAAGAAGGTGAATTGATATTTGTCAGTGTGATGAAATTATTTAAGGGAACAGTAGTCTACTATCAGTTTTTGTAAAATTTTACAAATTGGACAATTGGAATTTGATTTTTTAGTTCATAGGACCAATTTATTATTTTATTTTGTCTATTTACAAAACTTTATGATATAATTAGGAGCGTTATTTTACCTTCTGCATCATGATGATTTCTGGTAGTGATCCTTTGTATCCACAGAGGAAGCCGAATAAAGTATGATTAGATGACAAATCTGTCTCCATTTATATGTAACGAAACTGAAAATTAATCCCAAATGTGTAATAGTATCGAGTTTCTAAACCAACTGGAGCGTTTTAACCACGGAATACCTAGGAGTTGGCAGTACCTACAAAAGTGTTGGTACGATCACCTAGGTCTTAGATGAAAGATTGAAAATGAAATCTGAAACCGATTATGCTTAATGATCCGAAGCATTGTTATATCCATTTCAAGAGGAGTATGATTTTACATCATAGTACTAACATCACTTTTCTATATGTACCTACTCTCATTCCTCAACTTTTGACTTTCCCTATCATGCAGGCTAGCTCAGCGATTGTTGCTAAGAGTAAATTAGACTTCTAAATGACATAAAAATGACATCTAATGCGTAAAATATTAAAAATTCATCCCTTTAATGGTAATAAATTACGCAATGTAATTGAATTGAATAACTTTCTTTACATATCTATCTATGTATGTATATTAGTCATCTAGTACCCATACCATACCACAAGCTAAAGCTGTGCTTGAGTTTAAGTGATGATGAGTGGACTGCCCGGTATGATTTATGATTTGTTTATAATTTTTATTTTTTTTATCAAAATTGCTATACTAGTAAAAAAACTTTTGGTATAGAGGCAGACAAACAGTATAAATAAACCCATAGACATTTATGCCTACGAGTGGCCAAGTGCAACAAACCAGTGACGAGAAAACCTCTGACGTGAGATCCTCTTCAGATAGCAAATATTCACGATAAAATCTACGATTTACTATCTCGTACAATAACGAGGCAAGATCGCTGTTCCAATTACCAGAACAACTTGCGCAGGTATTAATGTTCATAAAATCATGAACAATACTTGTAACCATAAACTAGATGCGAAAGTATCCCGACAACTACTATTATGTTTATCGTTAAGTACGGCTTGTTAACTTTACCATAAACACATCGCTTGGATTCTTAAAATCTTGGTTTATTATTTAACTAACTTCTGCCAGTGGCTTTACTCTTGAGAATAAATAAATAATGCGGGACAATCGAACGACTATTTGCAGGTCGTGCAAACATCTGTCAACATCTCAAGGCGGGAATCAAACCCGCAATCTCCTGCGTCGCAGGTGGTCCTTTGTCTGCCGCTCCACATCAGTCGGGCGCGAATGAAACTTACGTAACTAAAAAGATAGCTGGTTATCCGAATCAGTCAGTGTAAAATTATTGCACCTTTTTATAATATCAGCAACTAACTACCTAAAGCCAAAGTTTCCTAGAACTAGCATAAAGCAGTTGTCATCGATTTAATAAGGTTTAAAAACTGCAAAGTGATAAATCTAACCCTGCAAACTCTGCGAAAGTTTTCCTCTAACTTGGCAAAGTTTTGATTCTCGAGGCTGCTTTTTATAAAATGATGCCAGCTCAATTTTACAAGGATTTGGTCATGTCAATCTCAATTTTATGTGCCTCATGATAACCATCGTCCTGTCCTAGATCTTTTGACTTGCCCTTAATGTATTCTGTCATAATGACTAAAGGACCCAATTTCTTGTAGGTTTTTATTTGAAATCCTGTTGAACCTTTATAGGTTTCTTGTTTATCGTGTCAACTCAGCATTTATTAGAAAATATCAAAAATGTCAAGAGACGTTTGGTTGTTGTTACTAGACGCCATTTTGTTTTTCCTGTATACGAGATTAACTTCCAAATACTCAAAAGCATCTCAGATTTATGTACGTCTCAAGTCGCCATTATTTGACAGTTTCAATAAAAATTTATCAGAAAATCGCCTTGTTGCGTTTTGGTATTCGCGGGTAAAACACATTTAAAACACCACTAGTTTTTTTACAGGGCAATCTTGTTTTAAATTAACTATTAGTTTCTCCTTAATTACTATTAAAAATATCACACTATATTTCAACCTAAAGTGTGTAGTATATATGTATATCTATTTAGCGGGTACTCATTGCGTATATTAAGTTCATATTTTTCCCGACTTTTCAACAGGTGTCTGAACGCGTCATTTTGAAATATTTATAATCTTTTGTCTGTCCTGCTGTCAGTCAGTTACGCATTTTTTATATTTAGTTTTAATATACGTTTCAGGGCTTCTGGCCGATCTGTTTTATTTTGTGTTTGATTGCTGTCAGCTTCCTGTGTTTACATCGAAAACAGGCCACCGGGAATAAAATGTTTTATGTATTTTTGATATCCACAAAAACGTTCTTACTTATTTCGTGTAAAGTATGGGAAACTATAGCGTTAACGGAATATTGAGTTTCTAGGCATAAAAAAAACATTGAATACTAGAGATCCTTACCGACAAAAATAATTCTATATAAATCTGTCTGGGTTCTTGTTAAATTTAATAAACTTTTTAATTAAGTTTTACAAAACGTAATTGGACATTGAACATCACAAATTAGTGCAAAAAACTTTTTTATACATCTAATTCAATCATCAGGAGTCCGGAAAAAAATATTTGCAACTCACACCTACACAAACATTTTGTGCCGACGGGAATCGTATACGCAACCGCACTAATCTCTAAGGGACCTTCGCCCACTCTGCCCCAGAGGTCGTCAACGCAAATAGCGCTAAACGTGACTAAAGATACCATTTTTTTCTCTCACCAACGTCGCAACTTTCCCACAAGAATCCAAAGATTTTTTCACAGTACCTCTCGCAATAATTACCAAAACGCACGCTTTATTTCCCAAGGCCTAAAACAATATTATTTACAGTTATCTCATTAACCGCATCTGTTTCAAAACTTGCAGCTAATCATTCATGCAACCGTATATAGAAGGTTGCCCGGGGCTGCACTCGCTCTTGATTCTGGATTTTACACATTCATCGACTTTCTACGCTACAATATCGTCGGTCCATCACTAAAGATGAGACAACACTCCGTTTTGAATTAAAATGCAGTGTTCGTTTTCTAGTTTTTAGTTAAAGTTATGCTTGTGGCTGGCCGTGTGGTGCTGGCCTGGGGGAACTGGCATCATCCCAACTCTTCCCGCGTGTCGTAAGAGGCGAGTAAGGGATATCCACCGTAGCGCCTCTTGCAGATCATTTTAACCACTGAACTGCGATTACCAATCCACATGCTTAGTAGACTATATGCATTGCCCCCATATGACAGAAGCAATTAAGCTGCTTATCAGAAGGCATGCGTCCAGCTGTGGACCAGTATTGGCTATAGATAGAGATAAAGTCTGGATTAAAGTAAAAAAAGTAAAAGTAAAAAGATTTTTATTTTGTCAGAACAGAACAGAGACTCTTATAAACTAAACTTAGATTAACAGACGACAGAGACTGACAAAAATCGGTCTCCACTCAGCATGTGCTATGGTAGAGCAGATCGTACCATAGCGCTGGTCTTCCGTGGAGACCGTGGTACGCAAGGTGGCCTAATATAGTGAGGAACCAAACAAAAATATAAATTAATCAACAGAAACTAAAACTATAAATTAATAATAATAAATTAACTATAAATTAAAAATAAGATTATAAATTGTGATAGCTTCTTAGCCGAATTTCGGCCACAGCGGCCGTCTTAAAGGAGACTAGCCGTGTGCGCTGGATGAATTACTATTGTGCACAAGTGTCTGCACAACACATGCATTCTCTATGTCCTCACTCCAGAATCTCGATGGGAGTGCAGACCGACACGATCTCCCTGTCGTGTCGGTCTGATGTCAAGAGATCAGATAATTATAGGGAACAGACAGCCAAACCAACCTCACAACTCTATTTAAAGTACCAACGATAGCATCTCGATTCAATTTCCCGCAAATCCGTGGCTTATGCATTACGTAACGTTAGCGAGCCGTCGCCGCTGGCAGTGGCAATGAACTTTACCTTGGATGGTTGCATAACGAGTAATTATTGAACTTTTTGCCCATCACAATAATGTACTTACTAACTATCATTATATGAACGGTACTACGAAGTGTATGTGAATAAAACATGTGAACTGGACGGAAATCATGATTCCAGGCACCGCTGCTATCCAGTAATTCGATTTAATGATCATGTTGAAATGTTTCTGTTTCTGTAAAACTGTAAAGTTTTGTTTCTTACTGTATTTCACATAGCCTTAACACTTTGACTGTGATTTTTTTTCAACGATTGCGATCTTTTTTTTAACCTAAAAAATTCGTGCTGCCGCTCTACACAGCGGTTGTGTTGCGCCGCACATGCGTTTCGTTCGAAAAATATTACGTGCTGTGCTGAGTCACAAAGATCTGTATTTTCTCAGCCACTGCGCTAGTGTGGATTTACGCATATGAGTCACTTGTATAAAACACATACGGTGTGATTTTAGCATTCAAAGTGTTAAGTATACATGGTCTATATAAGATGGCATAATAAATTATTTCTTATTTCTTATTATTATACATTTTAGTTCACTTATATGAGAAATAAACTAACAGTAGTTATGTGAGACCTGCTTTATTATTAAAATAAGGTCTCGCCTATATTTTTTACTTCTCTTTTGTACGTAGGTAATTAGTAAAGGTAATTTTATTTATTGTGTGATGCTCTATCCATGATGTTCCATTGTTTGGTTTGGATTTTATTTTTAATGACTGTAACAGCGTATCGCAATTGCACCGAGCGTTTATTTGCACAAGTAGAGTGTAAAATAGAAGAATAAGGTTACCTATACTTAATAACTAAGAAAGTTACAAATAAATAATAGAAACATTAGAACTAGTAGGTATTAACAATTGAAACATTTGCGCCCATGGTGCGCCAGATACTCACGCGTAAAAAAAATAGATTTTTAGTTATGACCATGGTCATAATTAAAAATCGATTTTTTTACGCGACTTTAATTAAACTTTTAGTTGAACCTAGATTGTTCTTCGAATGTTTTAGTAAATTCTAATAGCAATAAATTCAAGGAAATATAGTAGATATAGACGATTAACACCCACTTCACAAAGCACGTAAAAAAAAATCGATTTTTAATTATGACCCGATGGTCATAATTAAAAATCGTTTTTTTTTTACGCGACTTTAATTAAACTTTTAGTTGAACCTAGATTGTTCTTCGAATGTTTAAGTAAATTCTAATAGCAATAAATTCAAGGAAGTATAGTAGATATAGACGATTAACACCCACTTCACAAAGCTAAATGCCTAGGTTCATTACTTAGATCTAATTCCTAAATGCCAGCAGTACAAACTAAGAGATATTCTGCGGCATTAGTGCAAAGAACAAGTAATAATAAAATTGCTACGTAATTGTCGCTTGAAACTGGCCAAGTTTACACCAAAATGTACCCATTCATTTGTACCTACTTATTAAAAATACCTAGATAGGTACATAAACTTTATCGAAGTAAAAAAAAGGTATCTTATACCTAGATATGAGTTCGGTGAATTAAAAAAAACTTAGCAAAGCCAGCAGCACTTTGTTTTTGGTTCTCAATGCTGTTTTTAAGTAACGTACGCCCATAATTCCGGCTGCATTCCGCTGACTTGACCACGAACTCTATTTGTATTATTTAATTATGTAACTATTGGAATTTTTAAATTTCTCTTTATCAAAATTTCAGGTTTAGTATTTAGGTTCAACGGATATACCTACAGCGATTGTTAAGGTCATGCAAAAACTAGCAAACCACCAAAAATCCTGTTCCTTAAGTTTTACCTGTATATTATTTTTATTTCGTGTTAGGGCGGAAATATATACACACTGTCAAAATATCAACTGTCTACCTATTACGGTTCATGAGATAAAGCCCACTGACAGGCATACAGATAGACAGGTTTAGAAATAGCAGTCTATTAGTAAAACAGTATACCTATTTACAGATCTTCTCAAGATCTTCCTCTTAAATAATTTTTCATTTTTGGTCACGTTCTTGTCCCAGATCTTTCCTAGGACTTGATCTACTAAAATATTTTCGGTGTAAATTCAGCTAAGGTCATAATGAACTTTAACAAAATGTAGTAATAATGTTTCTGCTCTAGATCTTGATTGAATTAAATACCTTAAATACTTAATTTACTTCCCATTACGTACATAATGTACATAATAATCTGAAACTTGGTGTTGTCAAAAACGATTTATATAGGTAGATAGACAGAAAATTATTTATTAAACACCACAAGTGTGTATAGACTACTAAGTACAATCAATAAAGAAACAGAACAAAATAAGCTTGTAAATTAAGTAAAAATTGGCAGTCTTATCGCTCAAGAGAGATCTCTATCTCCAGACAACCATGGATGGACAGGATCGTGGACAGTACCAGAAAAAAAAAGATATTGTACTGAGATCTGTACCGAGGTCTCCACGGAAGACCAGCGCTATGGTACAATCTGCTCTACCATAGCACATGCTGAGTGGAGACCGATTTTTGTCAGTCTCTGTCGTCTGTTAATCTAAGTTTAGTTTATAAGAGTCTCTGTTCTGTTCTGACAAAATAAAAATCTGTTTTACTTTTACTTTTTACTTTTACTAGATATTGTTACCTAAAGTATTATTCTGATATAAGTGATTATTTTGGGTTAAATCAATTTAAAAGAAAAAACGGTTTTAGTTAAAGACTTTATTAACAAAGAAAGTTTGTTAAGAAGAAAGATTGAGCTAACTGCAAACATATCCACATATCGAGATAAAGTGATACCTATAAGAATTGTTAAAGAAAAATTCAAATACTAATGCATGAAAATAAATATTAATAGTATTCGTGTACTGTACCGGTTTAATTTTCTGTAAAAAACATCCAAACCTGACCTATAACCTCTATCGCAGCCTCCGGCGTTATGCAACAGCTCATCACCGGGTCAATGACATAAACAACACAGAATATGCAATAGTACGATGCGCACGAGTGAATGAACGACTCATCTCGAGGATGAGTATTTAGTACCAAGGTATTGGTGCGGTTCGCTGAATGACGATCGAACGTGCATTGAAAACCATGGCGGAGCATTATCCGTCTCCCACGTGGACACATTTTGCTAAATAAATAAATAAAAAACATCCAAACCTGACCTATAACCTCTATCGCAGCCTCCGGCGTTATGCAACAGCTCATCACCGGGTCAATGACATAAACAACACAGAATACGCAGTAGTAGGATGCGCACGAGCGAATGAACGACTCATCTCGATGATGAGTATCTAGTACCAAGGTATTGGCGCGGCTCGCTGAATATCGAGCGAAACGTGCATTGAGTAGCTTCTGATAGTTAAAGCCGTTGTCTTAGTTTATATTTTATTATTATAGTCTTGTTTTGTCTTTTATTGTTATATATAGATAGTCTTGTGTTATCTTCTGTGACGTCACCAAACGGGTATAACGGAAGACCAGCGTTGGTTGTAACATGCTTACAGGTTACAAGTAACTCATGCTGACAAAGAGCGTTTGTGACTCAATAACAAAAATCTGTCTTGTGTTTTATCATCTAATCATGTTTGTTTTATTTTTTGTTGATTAAGTTGATAAAAAATAAAATAATCTGTTCTATTCAATGCAATAATAATATTATATTCAAAATAATAATAATGCTGGAAAATCCAGCAAAGCTTATGTTATGGGTAGCCTGATAATACTAGATACAATATATTACCTACATAGATTTATATTATCTATGTAAAATTACATACGTACTTAACTAGAACACTCGGAACAAATATTTACCCCGTACAAACATTTGCCCCAAGGCGGGAATCGAACTCGCTACCTCAACATTATGAATAGGTAGATAGATACAAGTAAAACCTGAAACTATATTCCGTAACTTAGGTAAGTAACTAACCGATAGGGAAACCCTTCAGGGAACAGGGATACAAACTTCTATCCCTTAGCTATATCCCATTGGTTCCTGCACGTATTAATAATTAATAAGTGAACCTTTTGATATTATTGGAACAAAAACTCCACCAAAAATTTCCTTCGCATATAGCACATTAACATTGAATAAAATATAAAAAAAAATATGCTAGACTAGTTTCTGCCCGCAGCTTTGCAAGCTTTGTGTCTTTGAATCCGTTTACAGGTTATTTCTGTCCCATGGGAACTGCTTTATGGGATTAAAATATAGCCAAAAAAATGTACCTTATCATACCTATGTTTTATCCAGGCTTAGAGCTACATCTGTGCAATTTCAGCCTGATTCGTTCAGTAGTTTTGACGACCGATGTGGCGCGGTGGGCGAAGGTCCGCCTGCGACGCAGGAGGTTGCGGGTTCGATTCCCGATATTTGTTTCGGGTGTTCTGGTCGTTTTCTATGTATAATAAAAATATCGATCTATGTAATGTATTGTATTATATATATCAGTTATTTAGTACCAATAACACAAGCTCTGCTTACCATGGGGCTAGATAATGCTGTGTGAATTGTCCAGCATTATTTATTATTATTTTATTAGTTTGACGTCAAGAAGTATCAAACATCCATCCGTACATCCATCTAAACATTCAAAATTTCGCATTCACTCGTTTAATATTAGTGTGATTAGAACCAATCTGTATTATACAACAAAGTATGTACATTGTACATACGTACGTATAAGTTAAAGCACCAAGTTTCGTACCGGTAAAGTTAAGTTGGTAGATGCACGGCATTGAAAGGTTGCGAATGATTCAGCTACTTTGATGGAATGCGGATTGTAGGCGGACTAAGTATTAGTACCGTCGACAAAAAAACATATCAATAAATATCTAACTAATGCTGGAAAATAAACACAGGATTTTTAGCCCCAAACTAAACAGAGCTTTGTGTTACTTAATACATTACTATAGATATATATTATATAATTTTTGTTATACATACAAAAACAGATTACGACGACATCTACACGCTGTCGCCTTATTAAAAAAAGCGTGTTATTAATTTTGTCTTTTTATATTTTATGTATGCTAGTTTTAAGGTATATATTACTATGGACCGTAGAATAAGTTAAATAAGATCTGTTACTTGTCTATGATCTGAAACAAATGATTTATTATTATTATAAAACAACAGGAACAAATATCTGTAGATCGTATGTCCTTTTGTCTCTGGGCGGGGATTAAACCCGAAACCCTCTGAGTAGCAGGTGGACGGGACGGTCGTTTACTGCAACACTGAGGTCATGGCAATATTTGTCGATAAGGTTACATTTATTTAGACAGTGAAAAAGTTTTAGAAAGTTATGAAAGTCTTGCGAAATGTTTTTAACACTTTGACTGCTGAAATCACACGGTATGTGTTTTCTACAAGTGGCTGAGAAAATACAGATCTTTGTGACTCAGCACAGCCGTAATATTTTTCGAACGAAATGCATGTGCGGCGCAACACAACCGCAGTGTAGAGCGGCAGCACGAATTTTTTAGGATAAAAAAAAGATCGCAGTCGTCGAAAAAAAATCGCAGTCAAAGTGTTAAGGAAAAACTACATTGAAAACTCAAAAAATAAATCATGTTTCAAGCAGATATAATACACATATATTTTATAAACTGGCACTGGCCTGGCCAGTTGTATAAAATCGATCAAACGTAGATGCGACGGTTGTATTGGTATATTGTAATGTGGTAATAAAATTGTACACGAAGCCTATAAAACAGCTCTATTGAAGCTCTAATTAAAGCTGTCGTTTAATGACAGCGAAAAATATTTCACAAAAGTTGTTAAATATAAGCGGATACAGTTTTTTATACTGACCGTACATTGAAATCTCGTTATGACTTAGTATCGACTATTATATAAACTGTGTTATCGTAAGAGTTAGAGTAGACAAAGTAAGTACTAGTTTATATCTAGAGTAGGTAGGAACCTAAGGGTTAGCTCACACCGAGATGTAAGACGGCGCAACGCAGCACGCAGTTTTTAAGATTCAAAATATAACTTTATTTACTACGCAAAAATATACAGATTTTATTGACATAAGGAAAACGGTCCGAATGGCCGTGCTGCGCCGCCCTGCGTCTCGAGATGCCACACGATGCACACGGCGATGACCTGACACGCCCGACGCCGCGTCTTGACGTGCGGCGTGGCTTGCACTTTTTATGATAGTGATTCAAATATACCTTTATTTACAACGCAAAAAGATACATAATGTATTTTATTGGGATAAACCGTAAACGTCTCGCAGCGTCTCGCTGCATCATGTCAGAACGCACGTTTAATGATAGTGATTCAAGATATATCTTTATTATCTACGCAAAAAGATACATATGTATTTTATTGGGATAAACCGAAAACGCCTCGCAGCATCTCGCTGCGTCATGTCAGCGCGCACTTTTAATGTTAGTGATACAAGATATACCATTATTTTCTACGCAAAAAGATACATATTTTATTGAGATAATACGCTCTGCGTTGCGTTGCGTTGCGTTGCGCCGCATTGCGTCTCGATGCCTCACGTGGCAGGTCCGTGTGAGCTGACCCTAACAAACTCAAGGCTACCCTATCCGCTACCTACGTACGTATCTACTATGCGAATTAAATAAGTTTATTTTAGCAAGTCTTATCCGAGTAGAATCGAGTCACAGTTTTACACAAAAGTAATGTTTTTATCGTTACTTTCAAAAGGAGTGGTCTTTCCATTGTTTAACATTGTTTATGGCCTAACTATAATGTTTGAGTACAAACTTCGTGGAGTCCATAAAATGAATTTTAAATTTCTTTTTGGAATTACTCATGTAATATCAGAACTATATTCTATTAAGATTACATAATGTTTTTTTTAAATTATTCATTAGTACTATTATTTAAATTAGAAGCATAAAAACTAGTCCATATCAATTGACATTTAATTTGAAGTTGGTAAGCCATTGGATTTTTATTGAAATCTTGAAATTGAAGAACTTGCGTTATGTATTAGAATACATATTTAGTAATGCTGTACAGTAAACTACAACATAGCCGCTGATATGGCACATGGTACATCATAATGCTCACATGAAGACCCCAAGCAAAGCTATAAAAACCAAAGACAATTTCATTTAAACCTTCTACAAGGTTAGATAACTTAATTTACACACTTCTTAATTTTACACTACTGATGGTTTTTTCTCATATTTTTTTCATTGAATAGGTATAACTTACTGTCTGTATGGTCCATGTATGGTCTATAAAATAGGTAATAGGATTCGTCGTCTGAGGTCTATATGGGCGTAAGTTAGCACCTATGTAATAGCCGCTGACTGTAGCACTAAACGGGGCGTGATATCAATGAACTAGTTTCGTTGAAGGTTTGCGACCAATATAATAATGCATAAATGCTATATGATGTATTTTTATGGATTGGCATTTATAGAAGTGTCTCGAAAGAGACGATAGTTTTAAATACTGACTTTTTTGACAGCTACAGGCTAAATACAAACATATAATACAGTGCTCGGCTTTTTGATGACCTCTGCGGCGCGGTGGGCGAAGGTCCACCTGTGTCGCAGGAAGTTGTGAGTTCAAATCCCGCCTCGGAATAAATGTTTGTACGATCTGCAGACATTTGTTCAGGGTGTTCTGGTCGTTTTCTATGTATAATAAAAATATATATCTATTCAATGCATTTCATTATGTATGTATGTATATCAGTTATCTTGTACCCGTAACACAAGCTTTGCAAAGCTTGGGACTAGATGGGACTGTGTGAATTGCCTAGCATTATTATATTGTACTACCCCGACAGATTCTGTCAATGTTATGTCAAACGCCATAAGGTTACGTCAAAAAAGTTTGAATTGTAAAAGTTTGAAAAAAAAAGGTTACATTAGAAATAATTTAATATGGTGGTTAAGTATTCTTAAATTTCGCAATTTTCTTAATTTTTTCTTTCATAAGAACCTTCTCCTGACAATAACACACACAACAAAGAAGAATTAGCGAAACCGTTCACGCGTGATGCCGTGACCAAGGTAAATAGGGACTTATATGATTATTATTGTTTTTGAAGAGACACTGACAGTGATGACGTCATTATTTATTTAAATGAATTATACATTATAACCAACATGTTTCTAACTACAGGATAACATCAAAGGGCAAAAAGGCGGGACTTGTGAACATAGAAGATCAGTGTACCTTACATTTTTAATGACGCAACGGCCTTGCACTGACTTCCTTGTAAGAGAAAGGTCGCACGTGTGCCTTCGTTTTATTTGTTTTGACGTGGGAGATAAATAAATTAAAAGGCACAGCAACGTCTAAAGTCAACTCTATTTTGTAGGGCGTAGAGTTGATAGTAAAAGTTCTAGTGTTGTCTTGTAGCGTGCTTATGTGTAATGAAATGACGCAGATTATTACGGCTAGTTATTTTAAATTAAAATCTTAGTTAATAATTAATTCAATGATTATTATTAAATTTATTATTGATTTCCGATAAAAAAAGATGGACACAGCACGCTCTGTCAAATTCAAACATCGAACGCGATTCAAATCCATTTGCGCGTTCTAAAAGAAGAACACGGGCGCGAGCTATTTTCGTACCCCGTGGGAGCACATTCTATTTTTGCACCTGAGTTTTAGGATTACTCTTTGGAATTTATGCTCTCCTAGTACTTTCGGGGCGGGTGCGTCGCGGTGACGTAATGGACATGAGCTGTCAACGTCACTTCACGACAGCTGAAAAGGCTGAAATTTACCGACGCGACGTTTGGATCACTTTAAGGAGGTGATGTTTCAGGGAAGAAATCGTATTTATTTTCGTAACTATCCGTTTTAGAACGCGCTTTGATAGACCAAATATTTTTAGTCGTAGTTTCCAGCGCCGTTTTAGCTATAAGTACATTAATTATTTGTGCAGTTCTTAAAATATGTGCAGACTTTTCAAACCAGAATCATTCTTTTTTATTGAATAAAATAATAAGCCTAAATATAAGCCTTTGAATTTCGGTAAATATAAAAGTAAAAATTTATTTATAAGACAGAGGTAAAAAGTTATTTTGCTTGCACCATCGTACGGAGTGCAATTTAGTATGCTAGGTACCCTAACAGTCTCGCCACAAAATCAATTTCTAACCCCAAACGCAAACTTTCAGTGTTCTGGAAGAGCCGATGGTCCCGATATCGGACATCCGGATGCCTTGAAACTTCAGGAATAAGGTTAGGAGTACCAGGACAACATACAACACACAGATATAAATTGTTTAGGCAACGTACACACCTGGATAATGCGAGAGTGTGCGTACTACGCGTCAGGATTGGAACATCCCTAAACTTGTTAGAGTGATGTTTGTAAATTACTCGAAATAAGTTATGAACTGGTTATAACTTAAATTGGTAATAAAGCAAATAGAACGGAAAATGGATATTGTTGTACTGGGGGTGGATTGTTGCGAACTTTTGTGATAAGTTTTGCGGGAAAACTGCCAATTGTATGATGGATTCGCGAACGAGTTTTTGATTGCCTGCTTTAGGTACATTACGCATGCTATAGGTTAGGTAAGGCACTCACAAAGATTACCTACTACACCTACCACTAACACACTAGTTAACTAATATATATAATACAACAATTTATTATACATAGAAAACAACCAGAATTGGTTGTTTTCTATGTATAATTAATAGTAGTCCCGGGTGTTCACCCGGAACATGCAGTTCGTACAAACATTGTCCCGAGTTGGGAATCGAACCAGTAAACTCCTGCGCCCCAGACAAACCATTTCCCACCGCGCCGCAGAGGTCTTAAATA
Source organism: Eupithecia dodoneata (assembly GCA_947044415.1). NCBI lineage: Eukaryota > Metazoa > Arthropoda > Insecta > Lepidoptera > Geometridae > Eupithecia > Eupithecia dodoneata. The sequence goes on along the minus strand of OX345658.1, from coordinate 11,702,069 downwards.
AATAACTAGGTACAGAATCAATCAATATAATACATATGTACTTACTTAATAAATTATCGATAAGGAGTTGGTTTAGATTGTTTGGTCTCGTTCAGTGATAAGTGTTATCAATACCAACCAGTTTTTGAAAGCTTTGTGTTCAGTTTATATGGAATTGTAGTAATTGCATAATAGGCGTTTCGCTTGAAAAAAAAAAACAAAATTACAGAGCCTTTCATCGGGCGCCAATTGTGAAAGCGCGAATTACCTGCCTTCTTTAAAATGCAAATGGTGCCATTCGTTATAGGCGAGGGATTAATTAACAATTGTCCGAATATTTTGAAGATCTTTGAGATTTTTTGAGAAAATAATTCCCACCGCGAGACAGATTGTATGGATCTGTATATACATTTGTTGTAGTGTTTATGAATATCAAAATATATTAGAGAGTATATGAGAGTAGAGTAGTAGCAGCTATAAGTACTTATAGCTGCTATTCTCGGCTCCTCATGCGCTTTCCCGGGATATGGATAACAATTGTGTGTACGATCTGCAGATATTTGTTCCGGGTGTTCTGGTCGTTTTCTATGTATAATAAAAAATATCTATCTATTTAATGTATTGTATTATGTATATCAGTTATCTAGTACCCATAACACGGATGGTGTAAATTGTAGATATTTTTAAGTATCTGATAATTATGTCTTCCTAGCAGAGGACTCACTTCCACAGAAGATAAATTTCGAGACTATTGTGTATACCTACTTATTAAATAGCAAGGTTACGTAGAAGGAATGAAAATTCCATTTAGGTATCTGACAAAATTATATAATAATTTTGCATCGAGACAACTTTGCCAAACAGTTGTGTACATGGAAATAAATTTCCGTCAAGGTAACTGGTTGTCTACACAGAAACCAGCGATGTGCGATGAACATTATTATGACAGTGCACTATTGTGTGCATAAACACTGGTACAATCATTTGAACTAACTCTCATAAGCCGAAGTAAAGTAAAAGTAAAGTAAAAAATCATTTATTTCTTTAGGCTTACAAAATAAGCACTTAGACAAGTCATATTTTATATATAAATTATTATCAAATAAAATTATTTTACTGTTCACTTCAATTTTTTGTCCACTAGTGGAAGAAGTGAAAAGAAACCACTAGCATGTTCATCTCTTATTATGTCTAATACATGGTTATTTGCCTATTTAAGTCTAAATATAATATGATTCGATACATGTCAATATTTAAGTATTGTCGGTGCGAAACTGAGCGACATCTGGCCAAGCATTAACATCATTGAGATAATCATTTATGGAGTAGAAAGCCTTCTTGATGAGAAGGGGCAGGCCATCACTAGTATAAATCTACATCATTTCCAAAACACAAGCTTAACTTATGGTGTGAAAAATACCATAATTCTTATTTTATTTAACACTTTGAGTGCTGAAATCACACGGTATGTGTTTTCTACAAGTGACTAATCTGCGTAAATCCACACTAGCGCAGCGGCTGAGAAAATACAGATCTTTGTGACTCAGCACAGCCGTAATATTTTTCGAACGAAACGCATGTGCGGCGCAACACAACCGCTGTGTAGAGCGGCAGCACGAATTTTTTTGGGTTAAAAAAAAAAATCGCAGTTGTCGAAAAAAAATCGCAGTCAAAGTGTTAAGTACTTCATCTAAGTATGCAAGTACCTTCCTATTTCATTTGTTTCAACAGTTCTGATTAAAATGGAACGCAAGTATTTCCCCATCCTTTTGTTCAACTCTACAATGTTAGTTCAACGTGAAATGAAACGATCGAGATTGCAAGAAAGTTGCAAGAGTGTCATTATGTTAGTTCTTCGTACTAATTCTGAGAACAATCAGAGAATTGCAATGAGGGGTGCTTCTCTGCAAGATACTCCATTACTAAAATAATCAGCGACTATATTTCTACCTACCTATATTAACTAACATTTATGTCAAATACCAAAAATACGTGTGATAAATCTATACAAAAACGTCAAGTTTCTTAATCGACTGTTATCGGATAACTGCGACGTTGATCGTGTTGGATATAAGAAATTTAGCAATTTCCTAAAGTATGTTATTTGTCAATTAAAATTTAATCTTCTGATTATCTGTCAAAAGAACCACCCTTTAGAACCTACACGTTCAACTTGTACACTGAAAGTTACAAACTAAACTCAAGCATGTGTGCACACACACATCTACAAGTTTTCAGACGGCTTGACGCTTCCTAATATAACTTTCTGACTCGCGCTCACTCCCCTATTTTCGGTCTCTATCTATCCCGTTCGCACCTGCAGCTTTTCACAGCTTTCCCTATTGTCGGGGAGCATGCGCAGTGCGTCCCGACGCACGTGGTGTGATTACTCCTCTGTGGTTCTGATCGCCTGGTACAAGACGCGCTTAGGGCGGCAGCGTCGCGTCGCCGCCGCCGCCCAATACCAGCTGCCCCAGCGTTCTCCGCCCAGAAGCATAGACGACAGCCTACGAAACGGTCCGTTCTAAGGCGGGCGGATTTGATCGCGCACGTGTATGAGTTAGGCGCGAAATTCAAACATAAACCATGTTTTAAAGTTCCCTTTTCATCTTGAAAATTCCGAGAATTTTTCCCAATTTTTTGTTTCTTACTGTTTCCTTCGGAATTGTTAATCTTTGTGTTTTGGACAGGTGTTTACAGTGTAGTGTGTGTCACAGGTGTCCAGCGGATAAGCTTCTCATTCGGATCTGCGGTCTACGTTCCAGATATGAGACGTTACACTGCTTTACCAGGTATGTGGATAGTTAATTACTGCTGTAATGACCAAAGCTATATTCAGCACTACTTAAATTAGATAATATATAAAACACAAACGAATCGTGAACCTTGTTTTGAATTCAAACAACTACATTAAATCGTTAACTGAAATGTTAAACGACAAATGAAAATAAAATGCGTTCGGTTTTATCCTGAAAAAGGAAAATGTTACTGGCCAGTTCTTCGCATAATTTATGACTATAAAAGTTGCAAGACTAAAGAAGGTACGTTACCCATTGTACCCTTCATTTGTTTTATTCAAGAACCCACCTGAGTTCTCATGTTCACCCTTTCAGATAAGGTGCGTTTTGGCATACCTACACGCATTAAATGGTAATAAGCAACGTCTGACGCTAATGGGTGGGCCTGTCATTATACATCTTTCAGCTTACCGCCACTTAGCTAAGTAAACTGAAACCCTACTCAATAGAAAGATAATGGTGCCATTGGATCCTTCACAACTAAAAGTAGTAGATAACAGAAGTAAAGATGATAATCATTCAAATTAACGCTTTCTGACTTGTTGGGTTTATTGAGTGATCAGTTATGTAGGTATTGCAGAAAATCTAAAAGGGAAATAATATGCAAATTTTTGCACGCCAAAATTCGAATACAAACTGCAACTGAAGCACTTTCGAAATCCGAACAGAATTTGAATTTATAAATCGCATGGAACAAGGTCTTTGTGCAGGCAGTGCAATCGGTTGGACAAAGCTGTAGCATCCAGTTCAAATTTCGTCCAGTCCAATTCGAATTTCGTGGCTTGTAAAATTAAATTTTCATTTCGCATTGTGTTCCAGCGTCCACATAATTCAGTTTTACGCTCAATATTTGTTGGCAGTATTACCTTTTTTTATAAAAGAACATTAATTAACACGTTAAGCGGTCCCTGTATTTAAATTTTACGCAATTGAATAAAACAAATGAATTATTGGTAACCCGCGTGACCAAGCGTGAGGATTATGGGTATTAACCATGAGAATATACCCATAGCCAATAAAGTGCTTATTAGAAAAGGCCTACGTTCAGCAGTGGACCAATATATCATGTTGAGGTGAGTTACCGGTGAGGTATTATTCTTAGACTTCTATAAGATCAGCATTTCTATAGAAAAAAAACTTTACTTTTGTTCCTTTTTAAATCTTTTTTTTTCAAGGATACGATACAAATCGGGAAACTATCTCGATTGGCCCAGTTTCAAGTTTATAAGTGAAAATTAATGTTATATTATGTTACTACTACTATTATGGTCAAATAACTATAAATTCTAAAACTAGAGCGTTTAAACCTAAAATGCTTAACAGTTTTGAACCATCAAAACAGTTTATCATTGTACTCATCTGTAGTTTGTCCATTGTAATTATGCAGAGTGGATGAGTTGAGAGATAACTGATGCTGCATCAATCATAGTGACGTATATTGGATGAATATCCGCTGTCGAAAGTGACCAATGGAGTGGTTCCATTGGACAGCTAAAATTCGATGAATCAATTTGTCATAATAATGATATGACGTGTTAAAAAATTGCATTGTCTTTTGAATACAATATTTTTTTTCACATGTACCTATGTACATGGCTCAAAACACGTAAACATATCTTTGCAGTGCAAGGGGCAAAATAAATTTTAGTGGCGATTGAGAGAAAGTTCCGTAGTCTTTGAAAGGAACCAGTTGATGCAAACATCCTATGGCTGATTTCAGATAGCTAAGGTTCTCACGACAGATTCCTTAAATATAAACATGAAATACATATGACATAGCAAAGGCATTTTACGTCCTTAAATGATTACTTTACAAACAACTTAAAGATTATTTTTAGACGAGGTTGCTTCATAAAGCGATAACGCCACGGGCTGTTTTGTATTACCTTCATTATTTATTACGGAGTTATTATGAACCTTTTTAGTGTTGGAAGAATACTAACGTGAAACGTTAGTATTCTTCCAACACTAAAAAGGTTGCTCGCTATACGAGGGACTTTTTCAGGATGTGATGTGTCGCGAGCGTTCCGCCGCGTCTACTATTCTATTTTTGACGATAGAGGCAGGCTCACTGACAAATAAGGTTCGTAGATAACCCGCTAAATCCGTAAGGAATCTGTTGAATTACGATAGTTTTTTTAGTATACTAGTACTTACTTTATTATTTATTCCCCTCGAACTTACCCAGTAAAGCAGCGAATGAATGATGAATTTTAAATCTACGGAAGCTAATTTAGCTTTACGCCGGATTTCCCGGACGATTCCCAATGGGATTGTGTGTTCCGACTAATCCAAGATGCATAGGTAATATACCTGTATGGCAGGATAAAATTAAGATACACAGGTTACCTGTACAACGTAATTAAGTAAGTAAGCCTGTACTTACTGTACTAAGTTAAAATAGACATATGTATGTAACTAGACAGTAGGTAAATATTGGTGGAAATACACATACTCTAGTACCCTTGTGTACTCGTGTGTGAATCTTAGGTCCCCATATAGTACCCATAAGTAATAAATAATGTTGGACAATCCACACAGGACATCATCTAGCAACAAGCTCAGCAAAACTTTTGTTATGGGTACTATACATAGATGACTGATATACGTAACTTGATATTATATAAAATATATATCTATGTAATATATATTTTATATTATACATATATAATGACCAGACCCACCAGGAAATCTGCAGATCGTACACACAGTCGAACCCTCCTGTGTCGTGGACCTTCGCCCACCGCGCCACAGAAGTTGTCGTAATATTTAGTGGAGTTGGCCTTATAGAGTGCCAATGTTCAGTGGTTCAATAATACGGTATTAAGCATTTAGGACGCTGTGGCCCAAAAAATCTGACGCATTCGCCCGGCAAGAGTAGGGTTGGAAGATGAAACAAACATGACGTCTTGGATCATCGATCTTGGAGGATCGCAACGACAGAGAACTTGAAGGGAATGGTGGAGAGAGAGAGAGAGAATAGAAGAAAAAACAAGTGGATTAAATATAGAAATAGATAGGGAGGTGATGGTAGTGAAAATAAGCAAGTGGATAGGTAAATGGTAAATATCCCGTTTTAAATGACTTTAGTTTTTCACTTTGAGTGCTGAAAACGCACGGTATGAGTTTTCTACAAGTGGCTAATATGCGTAAATCCACACTAGCGCAGCGGCTGAGAAAATACAGATCTTTGTGACTCAGCAGAGCTGTAACATTTTTCGAACGAAACGCATGTGCGGCGCAACACAACCGCTGTGAAGAGCGGCAGCACGAATTTTTTAGGTAAAAAAAAAAGATCGCAATCGTCGAAAAAAAACCGCAGTCAAAGTATTAATAACCATGATAGTTTCAAAAGTTTTAAAGTGGATAGGGTTGCATACTTTGTATATATGTATATTCATATTACACTGGTATTGGTATGGATCAGTTGAGCTACCTGTAGATTGTTTGCAAACCGGAAGATTAAACGAATACTACTAGTTATAATTTGTTTATATTATTTGATTGTAAGTTCCCATTTGGAACACATTGTTTTCAGCTTGGCTTGACGCTCATAATGCTTAGAAGACGATCGTTCCGAGTTTGAACCAAATGTATCAAAAAATATTTTATTTTATTTCATATCCCTATGTGATGCAAAGCTAGCGAATCAGATTAAGAGCAGTCGATTTTCAACCATTTGAGTTACAATAATCTGAAAAATATGTTAAAATCTAGATAATGATTAAAATTGATATTAAAACTGTTAAAAACCAGTCACAGATGTTTTGTGGTGATCTTTCTCGTACTGCACTACTCTATACTTTAAAAAATAGCTCCAGTTGATTATAAGTTCGTAAAGAGGGAGAGAGTAGTTTTATCTCTTTCTCTCTTCCTCTTTCCCCCTTAAAGCTAATGCATAAAATCTAAGCTATTGCTAATATTATGTATGTATACATATATTGCTAATATTCTGCTGACAGAAATCAGAGTGAGAGAAAACCATGTTAAGCAACTACGGACTTTGGGGCAAAAGGGGATCCAACATCTCGTCTCCCAAGCCAGCCTAACCTGCACGTGGTACACCTTGCTAGATAACGAACTAGGCTCTGCTGAAAATATCAAACAATCTTCATAACTTCATAACTCGTATACTCTACAATCAGTCAGGTGGTCATCAACATTCGACTCAAGGTTGTCTACGTTGTTGAATGCGGGCAGGAATCGAACTAAAGTTCTTTCTTCCGGTTTCTACGTCGAGGAAAGCTTTCCTCAAGTCATGTGCTGTCGCTATGAGAGCCTTGCAGGCTTCTCAAGAGCTGTTCTTTAGCCTGTTGGCTGTTCTGATCATCCTGGGTGATGGCTTCGGGCGACTCTAGGAGTTCCCGGGGCAGAGGTCGTCACGGAGTTTTTGCATCCGGGGGTCTCGAGTGCTGAGGAGCGAGTCCGTTGAGGTGTACGTGGCGAGAGTTGTCCGCACGATCGTACAAGATACTCTACAATCATTTTCCATTACTTGACACTGGCAGAAAAGTGTCCAAACAGACACAGTTGCCATTATCAAAGAATCATCAACAACTACAGACATTGGCAGAATTGCGTCAATCCAGACGCAGAGCAAGAAGTTGAAGTTGAAGTTTCAAGTTGATAGATTTCATTCTAAGGAGGTATTGACACATAATTAATAATGTTTGACGGAAACTCCTTAGAAATAATCCACTCAAGTTTGAGGACCTATTTATGAGCTGTTTGTTTTCTGTTTTCGCGATTCAAAGGGAACCAACTTTGTTAATCTGACTGTCAGGAGTTAGGGACTGACCGACTTTGACAGCTGAGTAGAGCATGAGCTATGGCAAATGGCAATTAGGTAGTACTGTAGCAGTCATTGTTTAGTGATGAGTTGATGACTCAGTGTTTACTGATTTAGCAATGCAATTTGTGATAAAATTATATTGGGGTCGATTCTTACACGTAACTGCCACTGCCATTGTGATTTGTGCTCGAGATATTAGCGTCGCGGCAGAGTGTGGGTAAACCTGCCGAAACTTAGGGAAAATCCTACTAATATTGAAAAGACGAAAGATATGAGCAGGAATTTCTTCTTGTCCCTGTGGGCATGTTTGTTTTTACAAGATCTGATAACGACTGACTATTTAACATGTTTGGCGTACATGTAAATAATTCAAAAAGGGCAACATCTCTGAAAAAAACCACTTGCCAGCGGTTTTTTCTTCAGTGATTAAAGTGGCCTTTTAAGTTAATAATTATTCATGATTTTTAAGAATCAGGTCTAGTCAATACAAAAAAATGGTAAATTTATGAATAACAAATAATAATTATTAAACGAATGAATACTAAGGTATGTGCGTATCGCCCCCTTTACCTACATTATATAAAGAATCAAGATCGTAACTTCAAAGTCGAGTCTGTAACATAACTCTAAACATGTGAAAGTAGGTAATTTGTAAATAGCCGTACCAACCCCAGTGAGTTACTTTACACAGTTTTAATAAAATATTACTTGCTAGCGGTGTCCGCTGTTTAAACGAACCTAACCGTTACCCACTAAAACTCACTATTTGTTCACTGTTACTACGTAGTATATACATAGTTATTCTGTGGTTAGGTAAAATATTACGCAACTTATGTAATTAAATATTTATGTCTACAAACAAAGGGTTAGGTACATTCTTGTTATGTCTACAGGAATGTCGTGTGATATTTGCTGTGGGTTTTACATTTAATATTTTGAAATAATGTCAGATGCATGATCAACCCTGGCAAACAACAGAGTCCTTGTAGGTATTTGTTGTGCACAGTTAACTATTAAAGTTTTCATTTCATTCCACACATTGTGCACCACAGAGTGGAGCCCACCCAATGCTAAGAGGCGACGTGGAAGGCCGAGCGAGCTCGAGGCACATCTTCTAACATGGCCTGTTGCAGCGTTGGATCGCGAGGAGTGGAAGAAGAAAAGGGAGGCCTTTGCCCAGCAGTGGGACAATAATGGCTAAAAATAAATAAATAATACATTGTGCGCCTTGCAGCTATTGAATAGCGAGGAACTACCTTATTTTCTTAACACAGCGATCACATGTTACATACGAACTTTTCTTTTTCTTTGAGTTTTGGCCTTTGTGACTATTTGCCATAATCTTTTCCCGTTCAATTATAATTTTCAAGTTATTTTGCGTGATTAATTTGCATTTTAGCATTACAATCTGAATAATTTCGACAAATCCGCGGTACTGAGAGAAAACTTTGTTATGCCTAGCTTAAAAAAACAGTAAATCAGTTACCCTAGTTAGGGCCTTAGGCCCTAAGGCCCTAAGGGCCAAAGGCCCCAAGGCCGCCATTGTTACTATACAGTGGTGGTTCATTATCCATACAGTGGTGGTCAATTCTTAGAGTTGATGAAGCACAGTACTAACCTGAAAATATACCCACATAAAAAAAAACCCTGAAACGCATTACAAGAGTACAGCAGAAACAATTTAAACATCCTAATTAGACATGTTTACTTTATTCCATTGTATTTACAGCAAAAATCTCTTTATTAAACTTAAAAAGCATTCTTCATTTCAGTCGGTTCAGTGAATAATTCATAATTAAATGTTTATTTGAAGATCAAAGCACGAAAAGAGTATTAAAACGTTGTTGATGGTAAAGCTGTTTCTTGCAAAAGAAACAGCTTTATGAAAATGGTAATGGTATTTAGGTTCTTTCAAATTAGCGAGATATCAAATTCGAATTTTTGGGTAAACAGCTGTTCAAAAACCGGATGAATACTGGTAGTTAGGTTAGGTTATATAGAAAATAGACAGCATTTTCTATATCTACCGACTCAGCTCGTTTTCCTTCAAAAACATTAATAAAGACAAAAATATATTTAGGCCCTGCAACTTACATACATTGCAGAAATAAAATCATCCTATCTTCTCACAAGTACCTTCATCTTTTTCATCATATAACGTCTAATAAATTCACAATTTTCATTTCAATTCACATGCAAATCTGCGAACTATAGGCGAATCACGATGCCTCCACGTCAAAATGTCTGCATCGTAAAAGGTCTTGACGACCACTTAAACCTGGTGGTGAATTGATTACCCTAGACTATCTTAAAGTACTTTTATGAGAAGCCTGGAATGTCCAATAAAATGCGCGAATGAGTTCGATGGTGATGCGCGGAAGGCAACGAGGCAGACTGGGCGTATACCAAAAGAATCTTGTAGGTAATTTGTCATCATCTCTTGTAATTTTATCTTTTGTTGTTAAACTCAAAAAACCTCTGCTCGACCAAATATTCCTTTAGACCTTACGACTTGGACACGTCACAAAATTCAAATTACATAGGTAAAAGTAGGAAGTAAAGTGATCACTTTGATTTTTTGTTCACTTCAATCTCTTTATAGTAAAGTAAAGATGCTCACCTTTACCAAGGTACTTATCAAGTTAGGTTGTGAGTTTTCGATGGAGCAAAGCTCTTGCTAGCTTTGAACGTAAAATGTCCTTAAATTTGGTCAACACTTCAAATATAGAAGAATAAGCGCGTTTTTACTGTATGGCTTAAGAACACTAAGTCGGAGATCATTAGATCTCCTATTAACATAAAATACACCATTTTATTGTATACGAAATAAGGCTTTTTTCATTGTGTTCAATTCCATTTGTTATGCTAGAATAGATAAAGCATTAAAAAAACACTATTTCAAAGATAGGACCAGATTTAGTATGCTTCTTTAGAAAAAAGGATTTTGCAACGCCTATTGGTACTGTTTTCTTTCTGTACTAAACCTGTGACTAAACTTTCTGTGGAAACGTATACATATTGTCTACAAATGGCTACATTTTCATGACAAGTCTTATGGTTACCAGTAATCTACAACTTAAACTAGTTTAATATATCAGAATAAATAAAATTCCCCTTATATCGTATATTCATATAGAAGCACTCTTATTTACAGACTTTATAACAAACTCTTACAAATTCCAAATGCTAAACAACGCTTTGCAATTTCCAATTAATTTGTTCAAATATTTGAACGCTCGAGTCGGTAACCGAGTAGGTACTCTCAGTTATATGGGTACAAGGTGAACCAAACATGACTGTGTTCGGTGTTTGAAATGGCTGAAATAGTTGGACTTTGGACTTCTTTAGATTTCCCTATGGATCAGACCTCTGTTTTTTAGTCCTGGGGGAAATCATTGCAAAATTTAAGGTCTTTGATTTTTGAACCCAAGGATTAACTGTCACTTACAAGTTTTGTTGCAAATAAGCATTTGTAGTTTTTAGATAAATAATTGAATACTGTTTTATACCACTACTGGGCAAAGGCTTCCCCCAAATCTTTTCCCAGCAGTGGGACGAAACAGGATAAATAAAAAATAAAAATTGAATACAAGATGAACCAAGAAAAACATGCCGCTGTACAAAGCTTTTGTGAACAAGACCAGTTGTTAAAATCCTACTTCGAAACATTGTGTTGTGTTTGTTATTCTAGTTAGATACTAAAGTTTTCTTTTATATTTTTATTTAATTTCATTTCAAATTGTAAACCGAAACATGTAGGTATTACCTTCACTTCTTAACGTCAGGCAAAATTATAAAAAGTCCCCCTCCTCTCTCGTTCCTACCTATTAATAAATCAAGATTTCCCATCAAATTACTTTTAAGATAAATTACTTACCTTTCTATCTGAACACCTGGGACTGTTAACCAATAATGGATCTATAAGCTCCGTAATACTCTTCTCGGGGCGTATTAGACGAACGATCGACTCAAATATTCTGAATAAGATTCCTCGGAACAGGAAAAGAGGGTTATAATTAAATTTCATATGTATGTATCAAATAATGAACCAATAATGGATCTATTAGCTCCGTAATACTCTTCTCGGGGCGTATTAGAAGAACGACCGACTCAAATATTCTAAATAAGATTCCTCGGAACAGGAAAAGAGGGTTATAATTTAATTTCATATGTAATGTACCCTTAGAGTAAAGTATGTACCTATAAGTCGTCTAGATCTAACTAAAGTCGTGTTTGGCTGGTCCGCGGCAGTTCTAATATGTATATATAATATTCTAAATAAGATTCCTCTTAACAGGAAAAGAGGGTTATAATTTAATTTCATATGTATCTATCAAATAATGAACCAATAATGGATCTATTAGCTCCGTAATACTCTTCTCTTCGTAGATATATTTGAGTCGGTCGTTCGTCTAATACACCCCGTATTAGACGAACGACCGACTCAAATATTCTAAACAAGATTCCTCTTAACAGGAAAAGAGGGTTATAATTTAATTTTATATGTAATGTACCCTTAGAGTAAAGTATAAGTACCTATAAGTCGTCTAGATCTAACTTAAGTCGTGTTTGGCTGGTCCGCGGCAGTTCTTATCTAGTTAGGTGTGTGCGTACTCCAGCCATCTCTCACGAAGAACGGACAAGCACTGTGGTAAATATGTTTCTGAGAGGGGACTACGGCTCGCCAATCGTAGTGTAGGACGCCCTCCGGCCAGGTGGGTACACGATCTACGAAAGATTGCAGACAGATGCTGGATGCGGCAAGCTGGCCGCTTTTGCACTCATTAGGCAAGGCCTATGTCCATTGTCCACTGTCCAGTCCACCAGTTGAGTACTAGAATAGATGTAGGTTGATGATAATGATGAGGTTATTGGGAACACTCTGTATATTATGAAATGGCGAAGAAGCAAATTCTACTCCACTTCTCTCATTCATCATTACTTAGTTACCCAGCTTTAGGTAAATCAAATAATATAAGAGTAGCTCCTTATAAAATTGCTATAGCAAGCATCATGTAAGCAAGCGGACAGCATTAATATTTCAGGCGCTCAACTAAGCTGCTGTTTGACTTGCTTCTTGAAGCTTGTACTGTCCAAGCAAAAACATCTTATCTTATGATATCACCTATAGTGTCTAGGTAAACCTAATTTAGGATTTTAATTGACCATATTAAAGTATATTATATCTAATCAATCTATTTTTAAGAAAGAGAAGCTTTGTTTATACCTACTTAGCGAGACAGTTTTAACGGTTCAAAGGTTAGGTTAGGTTTACTTAGACACCGGTAAAATTGTATTTAATTTTACCGGTGTCTAAGTAAACCTAATTAAGGATTTAAGTAGAATTTAAGACACTATTACCCCAAAAAACATGTAATTTTTCTGTCAATTAATTATATCTGTCTATTTATCTGTCTTCATTAAATTTCGTTTCGTGAGAACACAGCCATCTGCTATAGGTATAGTGTCGAGGAATAAACTGAACAACTTTTGTTTTGTGTGAGTTATGAAGTTGATATCGCTTATTAAATTGGCAGGTGACTCGTCTAGTGCTGGTTGGTGCAAAGAGTTATGGAAGTTTAGTTTTGTTGGAGTAAGGAGTTGGAAATAATTTTCTGACTTATTATGTTTGAAATTATTAAAGAACCCATGGGTATTAGGTTTAACAATTTATAACAACACACAAAAAAAAAACATTCAACGAATTTGCAAGCTGAAGTGGCAGTGGGCCGGCCATTATATCACGAAGAACCGACAACCGCTGGGGTAAACATGTTCTTTAATGGAGACCGCGACTCGGCAAACGTAGTGTAGGACGCCTTCTAGCCAGATTATGACTTGTGAAAGACTGCAGGTAGATGCTGGATGCGGCAGACTAAAGACAGGACGCTATGGCAGTAGGGGAGGTCTATGTCCAACAATGATAGGTTGATAATGATCACACTGTTTGATTACCTAATAGTATAGTAGAGAATATAAGCCTTTTTGTCAAAAACTCACATCTGCTTGTCAAATTTAGGTGAGTTTTAATTGCAACAAATAAAAACTATTTTATTGCCACAACAAAATAGACAAAAAGTAAGCTATCGCCCTCTCAGATAAAAGATGAAATTATTGTAGAAACAATTTGGGCTTTATGAAAAATAGTGTGTGCGGAAACGCACATAATGTAATGTAATATACATATTTTAATGCTATTTCGAGAGTTTTTCTTACTCGTACTTACGTACAAAGTTATGTACAGTTTCTTTTAAGATAGAAACCCGAGGAATGTAACATTCGGGTCAAACCCCTTCGGGTTTAAAGAGTGTTATAAATGTAAGTCTTTTATGTATATTCTATTTAAAAAAATGCAAAAGTCATAGCTATTCTATTATCTTGTATATTGTACCAACCCAAGAAGACTCTATCGTTTAGCTCGCCGATGAGGTATCAGATAATTGCTCGACACGAACGCAAGGCACTGCGACAAAATTGACGCTCATGGAAAGTTTCGACCATACAGTTGGTATCATCAGCATCGTATGTTCATAGGAAAATTGGGAAATGGGAATTAAGAGCTGTGATGGTTATTGCGATACTTTAATAACTGAACAAAGTTATTGAGTCGATTATTCTACTTTGGTCGAGACCTTTTAGCATAAAATTGTGCCGTGCCGTGCTCCACTGAAGTTACATACAAATTTTGAATATTCTTACAATAAGAAAAGTTTCACTTAACCACTTCACTTGGGGCATATGAGTTATTGTCTATTCTTGGGGATGTAACGATTGAGTTTAATGAAACATTAATATTAAATAAATAGTTATAAAAAGTAGCTCTAGGTCACTTGATGTGGATATAAGCTACTGTAAAATTCCTTGATTCAACAACAATAAATAAATTGTGTTGTTACAAAAAATTAATTAATTAATAATGAATGAATGATGTTGTTACCAGTTATAATAAATAAATTAAAAATCCACAACTGACATTGTGACATTCGTCCGCTGGTTTATTCGCTACATACATTGATGATGTAATGTAGCCACATTGTAAAGGACCGTCTCTCTCACAGATGAGTGTAATATTTCTTGCAGGCGCTTTTAAGGAGCCGTCTCGGATATAGAGACTTGTATTGTCTTGTTTTTGTCCTGTCTCTGTTTTTGTTGTATTGCAGCAGCATATAAATGAATGTCTATGTATAGTGTGGGGTATTGTGACAATGTAGAGTACCAAAATTCTAGTGAAGCCGAGATAATACTTATCTTGATGATTGGTAAGAAATAAGTTTACGTTTAAAGTTTTCTATACATCGGTTTTTATTTTATATTATTTTGTGAGAAATTACATACAGAGACCTACTGAATAAATATTAAAACATTATAAATTAATGAATCCTGTCAAGGTATGATCATTATTTGATAGTAACTTTCTATTAGGTATATTTTATCGCATTTCAATAAACAAATTATAACTAGTATTAACACTTATATAAGTTTTCGTTTGAAAATAAATTTGCTTTTCTTACAATCTTTATTATTTCCAACATTTTGTTCGGCTATTTAGAAGAAAAAAATCCCATCCATTTTTCGGAGCTCGAAATGAGTAAAGTTTTGACTTCACGTCACTACGCGATTGCTACCTCAAGTCTCTAAGTTCAGGACATTTCCTCCACTCGACGCAATAAAGGAAGATTACGTACCTCATTTGTATCAGAAGGGTACAATGCAACAAAAAGCTCCGCTAATTTATTTCATTCTAGTCTCATGTGGCAAACGTTTGTACAGAACGTTTTACAAAAGGAATCTTTAGTATTAAATCTTTCAAGCGGTTTATCCCTTGTGAATATCTGGTCACCATTTACAATTTTTCTTTTATATTTGTTTGCTTTCGTGGCAAAAGACTTTTTGGTTACATTTCCTTCAGTTTTATTAACACTTTGACTGCTGAAATCACACGGTATGTGTTTTCTACAAGTGACTAATATGCGTAAGTCCCCACTAGCGCAGCGGCTGAGAAAATACAGATCTTTGTGACTCAGCACAGCCGTAATATTTTTCGAACGAAACGCATGTGCGGCGCAACACATCCGCTGTGTAGAGCGGCAGCACAATTTTTTAGATTAAAAAAAAGATCGCGGTCGTCGAAAAAAATCGCAGTCAAAGTGTTAACTCCATAAAGTTTGTTTACCTTTTGCGACATAGTTTACATAGCACTGGCAACTGTAGTCTTACAAGTAACCATTGATTAAAAACATTGTTTACCTAAACCCGTTTTATAATAGTCTAAATCGTTCGCAGGCATATTTTAAACGTTGGCCCCATTTATTATTCTGACATAACAAGATAAAAGTTTGTTTGCAATTTTAATCTCTTGTTCGAGAGTTACTGGGTTGCGGGGTCTACAAAATGAAATTAGCGACTGAATAAAATGCTTGTCGAAGGCCAAACATTTTTTTTGTTTATAATGATGTGCGTTTGATGTTGTTTTGTTTGTTTGCTGCAAGAAGGTTCATTCAGATCATCTACACATTATTTATTGACAGTAAAGTAATGTATAAAATTTTTAAAGAAGGCATATGTCTGTCTGCTTTTTCTAAAACACAATCCCTTATGGTGTTTCCTATATCAATGAATGTGTGTTTTATAATAAAATTGTTATATTATTTTTATGTACAACTGACCGACATCAAGTGTAATATGTGTACCTACGGTGGAACTGAATAAATGAAATGAAATGGTCACGTCGTAGAACCACTGGGGCCGAATTTTGCTATCTAGCAGCTTAATATGACAGTACTATCGTTTGATACAGAAACTCTGGTTAGTACGTGCGGTGCTATTTGCACAGAGAGATTGATAGAAAGTTTTTTAACCTTGATATATCTGAACCGCGTCCCTCCATCTGTAGTGTCTTTCATCAAAGGTCAAATGCCAAAATTTGTCATTTTGCTTAGAGGTCATTTTGAGACGAAACCATAGTTACTTTAGTAAAATTAGGGCCCAGATTGTTTAACAACCTCATAAACCTTGTTGTAGGTCGGTTGTTCGTACGCTGAAACCACTCAATAATCAAATATCTTGTCAATTAGTTATTTTTCTTGCCGAGTTGATTCGATAACAAGAGACATGTTTATTGGTAGGTAGTCAATTTATAGATCAGTGTACAAAAAAAAGAAACTGTGAATCGTATAAATGCATGAATACCATCGCGGGCAGAAAACGTGTACATGAAAAGCTATTGTTAACGTTTGGGAACAATGAACTATTTCTAAAATCAATTGTCATGGTTTATTGAATAATGGAGTACCTACTTATCTATCACAAACAACGCGTTGTGGTTTTCTAACTTTTGTACCTTATCAATCTTGATTCTTCATTCATAAATCGGTCAGTCATCATGTGCAGGTCCACCATATTACAATCAATAGTAATTACGTCTATAATAATTCTTATACTATTACACCGTACAACGGAAAAAGAGACACTAGGACTTCCAAGTATTATCACAGATAATGACAGCGCAGAGAGGATAATCCACGAAGATCAAGAGGAATATGAAAAGACTAATAGCAAACAATTATTAGCACGTTTTTTAAAAGGCAGCAAAAAGGAGGGAGCAGATAAATTTCAAAAGTTTGTTGAAAAAACTAGAACTTTTTTTTCTAGACGATGGAACGAGTTTTCAACCTTTTTTTTGAATCTTGGATAACTTTAAGGTGATTAAATTAACAATACCTATTATAGTGACCACTATTAGATTTAATTAAACTCACTGTGTTATAAATGACTTTGTCACTAACTTCAGGTGTTTTTTCCAAGTGAGTGCACGTTTACACACCGAATACATATAGACAGGTTTGTTATAACGGTCCTGTCGTATATCCTGTGAGGTAATTAAATGAACAATTATTATAGTGACACTATTAGATTTAATTAAACCCCCTGTGTTATAAATGACTTTGTCACTAACTTCAGGTGTTTTTTCCAAGTGAGTGTACGTTTACACACCGAATCCATATAGACAGGTTTGTTATAACGGTCCTGTCGTATATACCCGTGAGGTGATTAAATGAACAATTATTATAGTGACACTATTAGATTTAATTAAACGCCCTGTGTTATTTATAAATGACTTTGTCACTAACTAACTTCAGGTGTTTTCCAAGTGCTCGTTTACACTACGGGTCCATACGGACAGGACTGTTTGTTATAAATATTGCAGAGATAATTGGCGAGTGTGTTTACTAGGTCTATAACACTGTCGTGTGTGTGAACTTGTTCGTATAACTACATTACGTCATCGCCAAATTCGTAGAATAGACTCTTGTGTGAATGTGCTCTTAGAATTCCAAATAATATCCACATGTCCAAAATTTGGCCGGGGTTCCACAATCGTGGATTCTTTTGTTTGATTTATAATCCTGTCAAGGCTATGACTCATAATTTTTTTGGCCAACATGTAGACGCAAGAAATCTTCTATCTTGTAATTGTTAAAAAAATATTATTAACCCTGAACTAAATTCAATTGCTAAAAATGTCTCTTTATTCACCTTTCATTAAGTCAAAAATAAATTGGATAACCATTGCCTTTAATAATTATTAACTAATTCGTCAAACTTTGTCAAAATAAACAAATCAGCCAGAATAACTCTCCCTAATTTAACGGACAGGTCTAAGGAACCAAAGTTTGTTTTCTCACAAATATCTCGAATGTGTGTGTGTGAACCAGAACAACATAGGAAACTTTTGAACAACTTATCGATTTCCTGATTCGAATCTTTTTCGATGATATAAAAGGTGAGTACTTGCATGAAAAGGCATCATTCTCGATCGACATAGTCGCGACAACAGTAAATTATCCTTCAAAATGGTTGCGAAGGTAAGTCATATATATATATAGCTTGCAAAATATCAATTAAACCTGTCCTGATTCGTAAGTAAAGATTATGCAAATGAGCTGCTGTTTATTTGTTATACTTACTTCTTGTTCTTATTACATAAGGTACATAAATGATCCTAGCTTTTTGTGTTACATGTTGGTGTAAGCAGTAGCTAAGTTCAAATACTACTTGATTCTACTTTACACCTAAATAATTATTCCTTTGCAGAAAGTTCAAACAATAACGCTTGTAATAACATTTTTTTTCATTCATCGTCATTGTGATCACACAGCTCATCTATAGCCCCAAGCTAAGCATAACTTGTGTTATGGGTACTAGATGACTGATTGACAGGGTCAAATATTTGCAGATTGTACCAACATTTTTTCCTAAGACCACATCGGTCGTCATGATGATTGCAATGATGAACATTCAGAGGATGCTGTGTGAATTGTCCAACATTTCTTATTTATTGTTTTTTGCTCCTCTTATTCCTAGTTTTTTTTGCAATCTTACCCTATACTAAGCATATATTTTTCCCCAGTTCGTCGTTATCCTCGCTTGCGTGGCCGTGGCCGCCGCCTCCGACTTCTCCCAGTTCGCGTACAGCGTGGCCGACCCCTGGACTGGTGACTTCAAGCATCAGGTGGAGGCGCGCGCCGGCGGGCAGGTGCAGGGCCAGTACTCTCTGCTGGAGGCGGACGGCAGTCGCCGCACGGTCGACTACGCGGCTGGCGTGCAAGGCTTCAACGCGCTCGTGCGTAAAGACCCTGGCTTGATCGCTGCTGCTCCCGTCGCCCGCATTGCCGCTGCCCCCATTGCTCCTATTGCCCCCATCGCCCCCATCACCCGCATCGCCCCCGTCGCCCCCATCGCTCCGATCGCCAGGCTCGCCACCCCTTACGGAATCGGAAGCGCCTACCCCTATGGATACTCCGCAGGAATTGCTGCTGCTCCTTTCCCCTACGCTCGCTACTATTGAGCTGTGATCTGACCTGACTCGACCTATGGACTTGTAAATAAACTTTGATATAGTTATATTTTGTAGTATTTTTATTACTGCCTTTATTTGTTGTATTATTTATTTTAATTTAAAACTTGATTGCACTACAAAGGGTACAAAGGGTAATGGTAATGCCAAGGAATTCATGCCTTTAGACACAGGCACTGTAAGTCTGTCCTTCGGATGGATTTTACTGATGAAATATGGTTATCATTAAATAAGGTGAGATGAAAATTTGACAAACTGGATAATTAGAAAGGTCAATTTTGGTCAGTAACTTAATTTATCATTTAGATTGAGACTAAAATTATTACGGAGTTGGGTATTTACTTGATTAATTCCCTAATTCATTTCCTTCGGGTCAAAAGTTCAAAGACTTGACTTCCCCGTACCCCGGAACTGCCTACAAAACTTTAAAGTACTTATTGGATTGTCATAATAAATGGACAAATTAAAGCGCCTCTCACTGGCCCTTCCAACCAATTTCGTATTAGGCATGTCGCCTATGTTCTTGTATGCATAGAGTTATCTTCGTTTAGGTACACTATAGACTACGCTGTACTAAAATTCTTTTCTCGACGGGTTAAAGCTTGCTCAGCTTAATAGATTACACAAGGCACTTATTTTTCCTAAAAACTTTAGAGCCCGATACTTAATCAAAAATTTTCTCCGCTCTCTTTCTCTAAGGTCTTGAAAATGTCTAAGCTATCACAAATCATGCGACGTAATCAAGAAATTTTCACACATTAAAGAGATAACCTTTCAGTGAACTCAGGGCATAACTTTACAGATATTTTAAGACGAAACTCATTCACGAATTTATATCGGTCGAAGTTTTGCTGTAAAGTATTTTCAACTTAGGGTTATCACAATTATAAATGTATTTTAGGCGCAAGTTTTTATGTGCCATCTTAAATTATTGCTGATGTTGAAACAGAATCAGAAATGTATTGTAGTTTCTTTCGCGCTATCGCAGCTTATCTTCTTTTAATCTTTCTTGTGACGAGCTCTGTGGCCGCCTGCGACGCAAGAGGTTGCGGTTCGATTCCCACCTCGGGACAATTGTGTGTATGATCTGCAGATATTTGTTCCGAGTGTTCTGGTTGTTATCTATGTATAATAAAAAATATATATCCATGTAATGTATGGTATTAAGTATATCAGTAATCTAGTACACAAAACACAAGATCTTCTTAGCTTGGGGCTAGATGATGCTGTGTGGATTGTTCAGCATTATATATTTATTCTAAGTTCCAACACTAGAACATTACTTTCCGTCATGCACCGTCCACCGCTGGTCACTCTTTTACCCATCCATCATCATTTCGGCAGATGGCCGTCTAACTGCTAGACAAAAGCTTAAGGAACGCCACAATGGCCAGTTCTACCTGCAACCAGGAACCTACTCAAGGTCATTGGTCCAAAGTGCAGGGTCTGCTAGTCTGCCACTTTGGGTACGTGGTCGCCACTCGAGAACCTTAGTATATCTCGTAGAACCGTATTGGGCCCCAATGGCCATTGGTTCTACGAGATTATGTGCCCTGCCCTTTGAGGTTCGCAATTCTGTGACCTATATCGGTAACCTTGGTTATTTTTCTACGGATCTCCTCATTTCTATACCCAGTACGGCATTACGTTTCTGTGCCGTATATTTTAATGGCAACAGACACTGCAGTAGATTCATTTATTCAAACAGTCATTAATAATTGTCGGATTAATCTTTATATGTCAACCCTAACCACTCATGCCTTCGAGAGACAATATTGCCCGTACACGGCTCGAACTGATAAATAAAAAACTTTTCCTCGCAACCACTTTTTATATGAGACGATTTAGTTCGAGTGGAAAATTGTGTCGGGATAGAAATAGGCTACGGAGCGTTAAACCTTCAGTTAAACTTTATATTTTGTTGTTCAAAAATATCTTTGGTTTTGTAGGTTTCTATACATATATTGGGTTGTACAATAAAATGCATTGAGAGGTCCCAAGTCGGTATTGAAATGGGGTCAATCGAAAATGGTTCAGAATTTTATGGCCAGACCCTGAGATGTCTTTCGCCCGACAGAAACGTGTAAATGGAATGAAATTGAAAAATATCTTGTAGTTATTTTATACTTTGTACAGACTAACTATACTACTATACAGTTTGATTTATGGAACAGAATTTAGACGGTAAAAAAGTCGTAGAAACAATATACAAGACAACAAATTAAAATATTAATCCAGCGGCTGAAATGGCCATCATAAAATAAGCTATAAAGTAAACAACTGCCTGGCTGCTTCTAATCATAATTTTCCATTCAATCAAGCACGAAAAATATAACCAAAATAAACCACGGCAAAAATAGAAGACCTACCTTCTGTCCTCTGGAAGACTAGAACAGGGTTTGGTCAGAGTAAGTTGAATTCTGAATTTGATGGTTGTGTCATATCGATGTTATAATAATAATGAAATAAAATTCGTTTCTTTCAGACATGAAACACATAAGAAAAATCACACAGTTTGAAAAAAATATACAGAAATAAAATTTCAATTAACACAATGCATAAAGCGACCGCACGTCACTTTCTGTTTCCCTCCATATGAAGAGAAAACTAAATCTATTGCATAGATTATGTATGACTTATGAATAATAATTATTATTCGAAATTGTGAAAAAATATTAAAATATATTTTATTTTGTTTTGTTTTCTTCAGAGAAATAGTTTTACTCACTTTACTTAAAAATAAACTACGTATTTGTATTGTTTATGACTAAATATTTCTAAAACTGCTATTCTATTCTTCACTTCCAACAAAAATAACACTAATTATTGTGTTATAGAGTACGATATACGTACATAGATAGTCTGTGGTTATAGGTAGGTTCATTACACTAAATAATGTATGTTGTTAAGCAAAAAAGATCATAATGCAATCAATTTTAGCCCATTTTTATGATTGACTAAACAAACGGTCTCAACAAAGAATAGCACAGGCAATGTGATCTTTACTTTACGCCAATCGCTACCACCAGCACGCTACCCAATGCACATACGACCTACATTCAATAGATACCCATTGAGATGGTATTGGCCTGCCTACTCCAGACAATCTCTTGAGACTTCGGTATTGTAACACAAGGGGTGTGATTGTACAATGCTGTGATTCACTCCATATTGTACTGTACAGATCTCTGGGGGCCTGTGATATGTGCTTTTGGGACGGGTTTATTCACAAGTTAACATCTGAATATTGTTTGAGATGATTTCATTCCTCATGATGAAAAGTAACGAAAACAATTGTTGTAAAATATGTTGAACAACGATGAAAATACGCGTAATGATTTTGGAAGAATTTATATGAATTTATAGATTGAAAATACTAGTGGAAAATGTAATTGCAGGTAGACAAGATGTATTCGGGAGTGGTGAGCACTTTTTGGTTTTTCATTTTGTTTTGTTTTTTATTAATAACTAGCTGCGCCCCGCGGCTTCGCCCGCCTGGAAATTTATGTGTCAAATGTTTTATAAACCTTCGTCTTGAATAACTCTATCTATTTAAAAAACCCGCATCAAAATCCGTTGCGTAGTTATAAAGACTTTGTTTTATACTATGTAGTGGTTAAAATGCGGCTAATATGTGGCATACACTTCTAAATTGCCCAGCTGCTGTCTCCCTGAATTGGCCTGACATGCTTAACCATGATTGCAAATGTCAAGTACCTTCTGATCCTTATTAAGTATTCTTTTAGACATGTACAAAGGCCTACTACGAATATTCAAACAGAGACGGCAGTTAAGCATACCTGTTCTAAAAATATACCATTGGCTAAAAACTGACTGTTTGTCAAACCAGCAGCACCTGCGGCATGGCTCATAAATATAGTTATTTGCGGCGCTGCTTTGGATTTCATCCGGCCAATATCCGGCGGAATGCATAGGTAAATTAATTATTGAAAGCTGGCGCAATGGTCTTTTGTATTCTGGAGTTTTTACTTTCTTTACGAAATTTCGTTCAGTTTCGTTCGATCGGTAATCTAATTGAATGAAAATAGAAATTCCGTACACAGTTGAGTTGCTTTCATTTGAGTGTGAATGTACATATATTTTATCATTCCATTTGACACTAAAAGTTCCTTATCGTTCCTTAAAACCCGCTCGCTAGTTTTAACCAGACAGATAAACCATTCTAGGTTTATCTGTAAAAACTAGCGAGCGGGTCAGCCCGCTCGTGACTTCATTCGCGTGGACTTAAGGTTCAAAAAAAGCTTCTTTTTTAGTAGTTCTTGTTCTATGCTGAGTTTGAAGCGAATCGTCCTACACGGTTTATGTTCTTTTTTTATATTTAGATATATTAAAAAGTCAGTCATAAAATTCGTTCGTCATAAAACGGTCCTTTCGTAAGTGAGCGAGGGTACTCAACGCGTAGCGGCCATGCCTACATTGCAACTGCGGATGAAAATTACTAGAGTAGGCTTCCAGTATCGATATATTTGTGACATCAGCGTGTTTAACCGAATGAAAAACAAAAGACAATCCAATCGCGCCAGCTCTCAGTTAATCACCTATATCTACTATAGATACTTACTATATGGAATGAGTCCATAGTAAATCAATGAACAATGATATTCGATCACTCTAAATCTATAATAATTAATCGTATTTGTAGATTTAATTGTCGTATTGTTATTTGGGGAGATTAATACGCAATATCTGATGAATTATACTTGTCTTTGTCTAGCCAGTTATTACTTGTATTATTAATTTGTATTTTTGTATTATTACAAGGCCGATTTAGATAAATGAGTTCCAATATTAGTATTCTATTATTAGATAAAAAGGAAACCACGCAGTTAACTCTGACTGCAAACTGTTTATAAGTAGTTATATGACAAAACTAGATAGGTACCTACTTGAGTTAAGTATATAAAAAATAAAATATTTGAACGAACAAGAAAAGTCCAAATAAAACAAAATGCTGGACAATACACACACACACAGTATCATCTAGTCCTTAAGTAAGCAGAGCCTGTGTATTGGGTACTAGATGTCCGATATGCTATTACATAGATAGATATATTTTTTATATACAGAACTTACACAGAACACCCGTAACAAATAAGAATAATATTAAAATCATTTATAATCTCTTTTTTTTCTTAAAATAATCATTTATTTTCTTCACAAAATGAGCTAAGGTTTAGAACTAGAATAATACGTATTACTATTACTATACCTACTATATTGAAGTTCTGAAGATCGTACGAATCAAACATTCCTACTTTCCTGAGGTCGTCAATAGTTAAAACAAGTAGATAAAATAGAAAAAGATATAAAACCGTACCTACCACTAATACATAGATACCTACAAAGTTCTTCTTAAAGGGATATGTACCATGATTAGATTTTAGAGTTTTCAATATTTCGGCACAGTTTCATGCGCCATGATCACGGAATAACTGAAGGCACTGCGAAATCAACTCATGGTAAATATCTCGTTATAAATACAAAATCGTACCAACCACATAAATACCTACAAAGTTATTTTTAACGGGATATATACCATGATTTGTTTTTGAGTTTTCCAATATTTCGGCAAAGTTTCATGCGCCATGATCTGAAGGCAATGCGAAATCAAA
Source organism: Eupithecia dodoneata (assembly GCA_947044415.1). Taxonomy (NCBI): domain Eukaryota; kingdom Metazoa; phylum Arthropoda; class Insecta; order Lepidoptera; family Geometridae; genus Eupithecia; species Eupithecia dodoneata. The sequence continues at coordinate 11,677,010 of OX345658.1, read as the reverse complement.
CCATGGTAAATATCCCGCTATAAACGACTTTTGTGTTAATAACCACAATATTTTTGAAACTTTGAAAGTTCTTTTTGACTTTCCTGAACTGATTCTCCTCAAAAAGTAGGTCACTTCTACTAACCGCCGATCACTTCCATCGGAACTCGTGATTGATGACTAACTGAGCAAAGTATCGGACGTTTGTTCTCCCTGACTATCTTGCCCTGAATAACTGAGATGACCTATTTATTTTTTCCAATAATTGAATTGATTATCATTATCATATTACCAGCAGCTTCAGCATTACTTTTCACAAGCACCCTTGAAGTACTTACCGTTATTAAGTTATTACAAGCACTTAAGTAAAATATCTTTTCATTTTAATGTCCTGCCGACGACAAAAATGGGACCAATTTCGAAACCTCTATGCCTAAATAGTCTTGGATATCAAATTCTGTCTTCGATCGTAATTTCACGATGTTCCTCGCATAATAAATGTTCATTTTTCCCAAATACCGCCTTTCGGACCCTAGTTTTATCTAACTTCTGAATTTGTTACTCTCATAGATGTACTACCTACATTCAATTCAATTCATCCTATTAGAATACAACCTTGGGGAAAACTCACGTCATCCAAAGAATTTTTCATAAACGTCCATTAGCTTTTATAGTTATGGGTCCACTCCAGAAGTCGGGCCTGTGAGGCATCAACTAGGGTGAACGTGACCAGAAAACACGAGTGGTTATTAGGTATACCTACGTATGATGCTTTATCTACGGTCTAGCATGAAGGTTCGGTGCAAAAGTGTAATTGTCCAAGGAAGCCTCGATCTACATAACTGACACTTGATTAATAGAAAGGGGTGAACGCAATATAGGAACCTTAAAAAACTTTTAAAACTTGCGTACAAATCCATATACATTTTTGTTGGTTATTCATAAGCGACCTTTAAAACTTGCTTTAAGCGACGACGGTAAGCGTTTTGACTCCCACTTGCACATAGTATAAATTCGTTATCTGTATCTTTGCATATAAATTTTACATTTTAATCCCACATCTAGTTTCAACTTACCTTATTTTAATTTATTTTAACTTAGAAAACGCTTGCAGGACAAAAATGGCAGTTTTTCTCCAAGTTGGCCAAAAGGTGGGTGTTATTAAAATTCATTTAGAGCCACATTACGCGGCGGATGCCCTGAATTCCCAAATGAGATTCCTCCCGGGGCATTATACGGGGTTTGGAAGGCAAAACGATCCTTTATTGAGATTTATTGGTGACAAAACATTTCAATTTTCTACCTATATGCTCATAAATAGGTCATATAAATATAAACGGAATTCCTAGTGCAATAGAGCATTATGGCTACGACAGCCATGCAGTGCAGGTCATCTAAAACCCCCAATGTCCCACTTTAATTAATCAGCCTTTTAGCGAAACGCTTCGCCGAGAGCGCTATTTGAAAATGGCATAGGTATCCTGCGAAAGACTGCAGGTAGATGATGGATGCGGCAAGCTGAAGACAGGGCGCTATGGCGCTCATTGGGGGAGGCCTATGTCCAGCTGTGGACTGCTATAGGCTGATGATGATGATAGGTATCGTGTAGCATTTGATGCGTAAGCCTAAAGTCGTGATTTGCCTCTGAGGCATAGAGCCTGTACTATAGCGAAAGGCTACTCGTATTATCGTATGAGGGATAAACAGCAGAGAAATCATTGTATAATGGTACACAAGTCGACGGGACGGACTCGTCTATCTCGTCTCGAAATATTATATTTATTTTCACCCAAAATTGGGCTAAAATCAGTGTATACGAAAGTTTTCAGGTTATATTTTTCAAATGTGCACTTATTAGGTGTATACAGACATAGATGACGACGAGATAAATTGATATTATCCTTAGTTTTAGAACTGCATTTCATACTTAAAAATTGCAACCCAAAAACAAAAGACAAGCGGTTACATATAGGCTGCTCCTTCGGGTTGTTTTTAGTACAATCATAATTGCATTCACAAATGATGACTTCGGCTTATTTACGTCGCACCAACCTTATTCATTCATTAGGCTACACTGTTAGTGGACAATGAGAGCTGAAGTTTGTACTAACTAGCTTCCCTTCTTATTATAAGTCAAACTAATTAATCCCTATCTGGCGTGAAGGTCTAATGTTACAATAAAATCTTCCAATGAGTGTCCCGCTCGATCTGACCACTGAAAGCACACCCTTAGTTTAACAGAAGCCTTTCAAAAATAGAGCAAAGCCTGCCAAACTTCATATTTCTGAGCATGCCGTATCAGAACTGTATCTGCGAAGCCTCTCTAGGCTGTTGACCTCGATAATTCAATAGCCTTCAATATCGAGCCTTTCTTCGCTCTAAATAGGAGGCATCTCGAGTAAACTCACTGAACCAGTTAAATTATGATAAAACAATATTACTCATCAGGGAATTGAGTCTATTTTCCATGGCGGTGGATTCACGTTATCAAATCTTTATTTAATTCTCCTCGTAAAAATAACAAGATAGATAGAAATATAGAAAATACTTTCACCACACAAAACAGAAAACAATACAGAAATAAAAATAAATTCTTCATCCATACTCTACTATTCATTAATATTCTGTCATAAATTTAATCTATTTATTTATTTAAGCTTTATTGCACTACTAAAGGTACAAAGGGTGGGCTTAATGCCGAGGCATTTTCTATCTATCTACTTACTCTCTATATAATATATCTACTTACGGTGTGAATAAGTAGATTAGGGGTTTTCTGGAACTCTTGTCCACAAATCCCCTGAACGTGTATATGTAATGTTTTGTATTATGTACCTATATCAGTCATCTAGTTCCCATAACACAAGCTCGGCTTAACTTGGTGCTAGATGATGCTGTGTGGATTGTCCAGCATTATTTATTTATTTTAAATATGAACATGATAATCATTTTAAAATACTCTGATCGTAAACCCGAAGGAAGGGTAGGTCACCAGTCGGCAAAAAAATTGTAAAACTTATGTACGTTGTTTTTATTAAACTATGAATTGTGCTTTGATCCTATTAGTCTAGAAGACTTATTTAAGCCAGTAAACTCAAATAAACTGCGGAAAGACTTCGAAAGCTTTCATCAAAACTTCAGAAGCTCAAAAGAAGCTTACTGAATAGAGTTCTTTCACGTTTGTTGAAAGCGCAACGCTCATGCCAATTTGCTCTAAAAGTTTTACGGGAGTTTAAGACCTATGTAGGAAAGAGAGATTGAATTGTTAATTTAGTACGTGACATACTAGACTTCTATTTTATTCTTAATATCACCTATTTGTGTCACTTACCCCCATAAACTACTTTATTTGCCGTTTGTTATTCTATGACTGTATTTTGTACCCGTGTCTAAATAAATGTTTTTTCTATTCTATTCTACTTCCAAATTATATCAATTGCATTAAAACTTTTCAGCGTTTTTTGAAAAGTTTTCGATGAAAAAGTGACCTGCCTAGACGATATTTTCATTAAAATCTGCTAAAAAATCTTCCACAGTCGTTGCCCTTTCATTTTATTTTGAAAAATGATACCTACGATATTTTTCACCGTATTCTTGCATGGGTTTCATGACATATTGCCAAGTAAGTAGATCAGGTTGAAAAGGAGCCCTTTTGACATTTTGCCGATTGAAGATAGCGCCTACCCTTAAAATAGGCCCGAATACCCTCCATTGGATAACGGCTAAGATATTTCCACCTCATTACGGGTATATTCGGCCTATTGTTCGGTCTGTATTGTGCCACCGGACGCAATTACACCGAGCTGACAGTCTGATTGTGAGTGACGTGTGAGGCTGGCTTTTGTCTATTAGTAAGAGAATGAGGAGAGGCATGGTAGTTGAGCTATCGGTTTGTGTGAGCGTAATGATCTTTATGTCTGTGAGGATATGGTTCATTTTCGTGCACACTCTCTAACCAATGAGCTAGGTTAAGTCAAGCTTTGCGGTGATCCTAGATTCACTGGCAGTGGGTTACCACTTTATCGGTGGACGTCGGCTGACCACTTTGTGTGATTATCACTGTCTCTCATCTCATAGCAACTGTGACTCAGAGCCTCTGGGTTCAGGTTGTCCCCGATTTTTATCCCACTTCGAATTTTGAAAAAGGTGGAGCTTCAATGTTTGGCTGTATGTATGTAGGTATGTGTGTTAGCTGGTGTCTACGTTAATTGTAAACCGATTTTGAAGATTCTTACGAATAGAAAATGATCCCGATATGGTTCCATAGAGATAAATCCTTGTCCTTCAAAATTAAAAACAAAACAAAATAATATTAAGGAGTTTGAAGTCAGTTTTTATTTTTTTCAAAACAATCTAATAGTCTGAAGCACATAAACATATCGGTGATCCTTGTTTCACCTCACGTGGGTCATTGGGAATAACTCGTCTTGAACTCTACTTTATACTCGGTAGTATTGATTAATTTTGACAATTCCACGAATCTATTACTGAAATGACATGACATGTAATTAATTCAAGTTAAGTACTACATAGTACGAGTATGTATCTACTTGTCTAATCAAAATATACATTGCTACTAATGTGTAAGTTGGGTTAAACCTTGGCTCATTAACAACGCACCATACACCCATTATCGTAACTGTTTTGTCATTTAAAGTTATGAGCATGACTTAGCAACTGAGGTCTGAGTGACTATATCTACGTTATGTGAGTACCTACCTACATACTATAGAAAATATATCAGATTTATACTTTGTTAGGCTTAGAAAACGAATACTTATGTATACAAGGTATACTTAAAAATTAATACTTTCTTCGCCCGCCTGGAAATCAATGTGTCAAATTGAGTTTATAAAACTTCCTCTTGAATCACTCTATCTATTGATGAAAACTGCATTAGAATCTGTTGAGTGTTTTAAAAGATCTATAAGCGAACAGGCAGCGGAAACGACTTCATTTTATATTATACTATGTAAAGAGTAAATTAGATTATGTGAGTTTTTTTTATTTGTCTTTGAATATCACTGCCTCGATTTGAACAAGATTTTTTCAAAGTTCCTAGTTATAGTTATTTAGGTTAACATTCATCTAAGCTCAGTGGCGGATTTACACATTTGCCGCCAGTAGGCTTTTAAAATTTTGCCGCCCCTACAGACCTCTAAAAATTGTCGCAGCCCAAGTATTTGAAACACTTGGTGTGAGTGTGAGTGGGTGAGTGACGGGGGAGGGGTCTGGGGGTTGAAGTAATTGGTGAAACATTATACGCGTTGATTTAATTATGTGTGTGTGGATCTAATAACATTTAGAACATAATATTGTTTTTTTTCTATAATATAAGAAATATGTTTATGGCAAATTTGCCGCCCCCTACAATATGCCGCCCTAGGCTCCAGCCTACTCAGCCTGCTGGTAAATCCGCCACTGTCTAAGCTGCTAAAGTCAATATGCCGATACAAGCACCACCATAACCAAGCAATTCATAGCTGCCACTTCATTCCGGCATTGAATGTGGAAACGTCACTTAGACATCATACGCTGATGATGATGACGATGATGATAAATCAACGAATGAGCAAGCTTTGAAAATACGGGCTTTAGTTCATGTAAATGTTAATCTAACTCAAACCAGAGCGGCGAATGAAATCGACGCAAATTGCAGATATCGAATGACAGCTAGTTTTTGTCGAAGCGAAGAGAAGCTACTATCCTCATATTATTTCCAGAATAGACTTTAGTTTGACCACAATCTCACCTGGTACATGACGATGATTCCGACGATGTATCACGATGCTTTATAAGACATCCAGGTTGCACCTTACTTAGGTATACAAAAAAATAATGTAAGCCGTTTTAACCACCCCTTTGTTCCGACGATGTATCATGATGCTTTATAAGACATCCAGGTTGCACCTTACTTATACAAAAAAATTAACGTAAGCCGTTTAAACCACCCCTTTGTTCGAGCAAGGTTTAAAATAGGTGGTACCAAGCTCAAATAACCCCAGATTTCTAATATAATATATAAATAATATTTCTAATATAATATATAATTTCTAAAAGATTAAAGCTGCAATTTGCTGCAGCTCTGAGCTTTCATAACGAATTTACGTTCTAGAAATAGAGGTTAAAGTTGTGTTGCTGACACAGGCCAGCCGGCTAGGCTTACTTTGTACAGTCAGCCCCGTTTTATCAAAGCTTGCTGAGCTCGATTTAAAGTAAAGTAAAAAAAGTAAAGTACCTAAGTAAAAAAAATAATTATTGATTTGTCAAATAGACTGTGAAACAGGCAATACGAGTCCATAGGCTCCTGAACTAGTAAAAAACTGTGTTTCAGATTTATCCTTGAGTAACGCTTTTCAATGGAATAAACGTTAGAAATTAAAAAACTATTGATGGATGGATGTTGTTTTAAAATTATGGATTAACTTTTAAACATCACTTGCACACAGCACATCTTACTCAGTCATAGATCAATGCTTAAGTGACGTTTGTTCCGTAGAAAAGCGTTACTCGAGCATTCATCTAAGACAGAGCAAGTTTTCATAATACTAAGCTTTGTAAAAGTTTACTTGTTTATAAGTTAATCCATTATTTGAAAACAACATTAATCCATACATCGTTTTTGAGACGAAGATCTTTCCGAATTCCCTGAGAAGACAGTATTTGTTGCATGTACTTTACAGCATACTAGACACTACATACTTAAATCGAATAGTAAAACATGTTCCAGAAATTATTGAAATTTTGTAACTCAAAATTGTACATAATTAAATAAATAATGTTGGACAATTCACTCAGCATTTAAGAAAAGTAAGCAGAGCTCGTGTTATGGGAACTAGATAACTGATATACCTATGTAGGTATCACGTCACGGGGCAGCACGGTTCAAACATTTGTATCCGTTAGTACCAAAACACACACGTACAACTTTCATTTTATCTTAATTTGTGAGCAAAATATTAACATGATGAGTTGGGTTTCTGGCTAGTTAAAAAATCGACATAGATAGAAATAGACACACCCATTTGTGGCTGAGTGTACCTTGCCGTTTCAGCCTGATTACACTGGCCATGGCGGCGGCGTAGTTTGTTCGTTTTGGTGCCTACACTGCCTACCTACTTCAAATGTCAAGGGTTGCACGGAAATATTTCGGAGTGCTAATTACATTGCAGGTGCAACTGAACTAATTTTTCAACGTAATCTATGTACTTTGGATTGAGAGCAGTTCTTCACAGCTTTGTAGCCAACATTAGCTGCAGGAGGATCTTCTCATCTTCAGTTCGTATGTAATCTCTCTTTATTTACAAACTAGCTGTTCCCCGCGGTTTCACTCGCGTAAAACACGAATTTCACTTACTTATGTAGGTGATTTTTTTACACCCTGGGTTATTGGAGTTTTAGTAAGGATCCCTAATTTTTCTGAAAATAAAATATAGCTTACGGTGAAAGAATTTTTCAAATTGGTCCATTAGTTTCGGAGCCTATTCAATACAAATAAACAAACAAAAAATCAAACCTTTCCTCTTTATAATGCTATTACATTGTTTTAGTGTTCGAGACATTACATATAATGTACATACATCCCAACAAACATTTCATAAGTCGCCACAACGTGCCGATTCTAACTTTTGGTTTTATACTTTGGTAGTAAATACGTCGCTATCACGTTAACACGACCCAAAAAGGGCCCATTTTATACGAGTTAGTGTCATAATAGAGTCGTGTATCAGTCGTATTAATCGCAATATGGTCTTGTAGTGGCCGTATAGATGTCGTGTGATGCACTTTTAATCGAGTTAAGATGTTTATTACCATTGCTTGACGGCATTTTATCGATTATGTAGTGTTAATTACGACTTTTTTTACGGGATTTTATTGTTTATATAATAATATAATAATAATGCTGGACAATTCACACAGCATTATCTAGCCCCATGGTAAGCAGAGCTTGTGTTATGGGTACTAGATAACTGATATACATAAGACAATACATTACATAGATAAATATTTTTTTTATTATATGTATATAGAAAACGACCAGAGCACCCGGAACAAATATCTGCAGATCGTACACACAATTGTTCCGAGGCGGGAATCGAACCCGCAACCTCCTGCGTCGCAAGCGGACCTTCGCCCACCGCGCCACATCGGTCGTCTTTGTGAAGTGGAGATAGTGAATGAAACTAAATGACACAATTTATTTTTACTGTGATAGAATTAATCTTGCAAGGAAGCCATTTTATTTTATCATTACGTATTACGTACATCGTCGAAATTCATGTTCAAATAAATAGTTCAATTGGGAAATTAATTTTATCGAGTAATATGCGCTAGTAACCTCGAAATAATGAACGCGCCTTATAAATTATTTAGATTTAAGCAGTAATTTTACTCTAATTTGACGAATGTGTAAACAGTTGCCTTTATACGACTTAAGAGATTATGACACGACCGTAATACAATTTCTTAACGACTTTTCACTATGTGCGCTTCTTTTGGGTCAGCCATATTGGAAAGCCAAGGAAATTTGGGTTCAGTTGTTGAAAAAGGGGTTTCTATGTATATAGTAAACTTTTATGATTGATAAACTTTAATTAGTTTTAACCCATGGTACCGAGAGAATCTACCTACCTTATTAATTAAATAAATACTGTGAATGATTATGATTACATGTGATAAAATGTTGATTGGTTAATAATAAATAAAACCACCCATAGTCATTTTTTCTTTTATTTCAAAGTATGAATGAGTGATTTTAAATTTTAAATCATCCCAAAGTATATCATTTGTACTGGCTTTGCTTTCACTTTTATAATCGGAACTATAACCAAGACATAATTTATCAAAAATTAAATCTACTTCATCTTCTTCTGACTCTACTGTTATAGAACCACTGGATCTCATTTCTGTGCGTTGAGCAACATTATAACTTTGCACCGAACTCAAATCTCCTGAGTTCAAAATTAAACCTTGTACAGAACCAACTCCAGTTTTTTTACAGTTCACTTGTATATTACAAAAATATGGTAGTACATCTAGTCGTTAAAGAGTAGGATAAAAGTGTTCATATTTACTTAAAATAGTATAAGAGAGAAAATTACCACTCTTATACAATTGTCACCTAAAAGTAGTTCTAGCGACTCTAATACGATTGACATTATAGTCGTATAAGAGTACGATTGATCACTTCTACACGAACGTCACGTAAAAGTAGTTATCTCAACTCTAACACGAGTAATGCCGGTGAAAAGTCGTATAGACGTTACTAAGATTTCAGCATTGGTTATACTACTGAAAGTTGTATAATTGTCATTAAAACAGTCATATAGAAGTTTATACGATGTCTATATACGACAACAAGTTGTATAAACTTAAAGAGGCCTAACGTCATATTACACGCAAAAATTACTTCAATACGATGTTTATAGCATTTTGAGCCGCGTAACTTGAACTTATATGACAGAAATGTTTGTTGGGATACATTGTTCATTAGAAGGTAACGCTCTCAGTTCGTATGTAATCTCTCTTGAGCGTTAAGACCGCCAAATGTCGCTTATTCCATTATTATTGTTTTGTAAATTATTTCTATGTTTATGGTGCAATAAAGTGTAATATATCTTACTAGTCTATGCATCAATATTAAAATTCAAAAAACCCGAAGATTTGCTGTTGGTTGGTTGTTGCTTTGAGAACATGTTTGCCCGAAACGAAGATAACGCTAAAACTGCTGAATGGATCGGAATGAAATTTTGCAAACCTTTAGATTTGGACCTGGAATAAAATAAAAGCTACCTTAATCCAAAACAACAAGTGTAAAAATATTATGATAAAATTGAATAAACACTACAAAACAGAGAGTAAAATATGTAACTTAAGTGTGATATTCATTTCAGTGGTTTTGCGACGTGGGTTTCTTTGTACAGCTTACTAATGTTAGTACTAAAGTAAAGTAAAGTAAATAAATAAATAAATAAAATAATGCTGGACAATTCACACAGCATCATCATCATCATCATCTAGACCCAAGCTAAGCAGAGCTTGTGTTATGGGTACCAGATGACTGATATACATAATACAATACATTACACAGATAGATATTTTTTATTATACATAGAAAACGACCAGAACACCCGGAACAAATATCTGCAGATCGTACACACAATTGTTCCGAGGCGGGAATCGAACCCGCAACCTCCTGCGTCGCAGGCGGACCTTCGCCCACTGCGCCACATCGGTCGTTAAAATTAGTAAAAGTAAAAAATCATTTATTTCTTTAGGCTTACAAAATAAGCACTTAGACAAGTCATATTTTATATATAAATTATTATCAAATAAAATTATTTTACTGTTCACTTTAATTTTTTGTCCACTAGTGGAAGAAGTGAAAAGAAACCACTAGCATGTTCATCTCTTATATGTCTAATACATGGTTATTTGCCTATTTAAGTCTAAATATAATATGATTCGATACATGTCAATATTTAAGTAAAGCTATGCACAACACAAAAACTTACATACTATTGTCGGTGCGAAACTGAGCGACATCTGGCCAAGCATTAGTTAATCCTACTAATATTACAAACGCGAAAGTTTGTGAGGAATGTATGTAGGTATGTTTATTGCTCTTTCACGCAAGAACTACTGAATGGATTTTGATGAAACTTCACAATAATATAGCTTACATATCAGAATAACATATAGGCTATAATTCATATGATACCTATATTGTATATTATCCAAAATATCTATCACCAGTTGGTTAAAACCGCGGGGCGCAGCTAGTACTTCACTAATGTAGTCTTTTTTCTGAATCATCGTCAACATCATCATCATCAGACTATCTGATTCAAAGTTAAATTCAATTATTTAACTATGAATTAGACAAAAAACTCACTAAACTACGGTCTCTAACTTAAAGCAACCTATTTTTAGTAGCCCAAAAAAGACTAGTTGCCTTTTAGTACATTAATGGTTAGTACCGTCCAAGTCCATCTTCCATTGATCTTCTTTGATTCATCGCTTTAGCCGAGTGAGCGACTCCCAGAGGTTGCGGAGGTGCTTTTTAAGAGATTATGAGACCTACTCGGTTCCAAGATATTTTATGTTAACGAAAACATAAATAAATAGTGCTGGACGATCCACATAGTATCATCAAGGTCCAGTCTAAGTAGAACATGGATGATGGATAGCAAACTTAACTAAAACTGATAATAATAACAGATGATGGTGTTTTTAGTGCTTTCTTGCTAGGTTAAACACTAAAAATACTCGTAAAAACACAAGCTTTAATGACGCATTGGTACACGCGGAAAAAGGTTGAAATTCGAGTTGGAAATCTATCAAAACTAAAACTTGTTTCCAACTTCTGCGATTGGCATCAATGAAACGTGAGGTTGTCGTAAAATATTTTAACCTTTGAAATCCTTTGCTTACAAATGAAAAACTTCTTAAATTATACTTCTAATAAAAATAATTTAATTTAACTTTCTTATTTTTTGCTTTACGTACATACAGTCATACACTACATGTAAAAAAAATTAGTTTTTAGCATTTCCGATGTTAACTGGGGGCGTATTTTTATCCTCTACATCTGATGACCATTTTTCAATTGGTAACATTAGACTTACGTTGAGTCTATCAGACGTAAACTAAACAAGTGTACATTGCATTTATATCTTACTAGCTGCGCCCCGCGGTTTCACCCGCGTGGTGATAGGTATTTTGGATAATATACAATATATCTTTATAAATTGTAGTCTATGTGTTATTTTGATTTATAAGCTATATTATTGTAAAGTTTCATTCAAATCCATTAAGTAGTTTTTATGTGAAAGAGTGGAGAGAGTGGAGAGTTAGAGTGAAGGCGTGGAGCGGGAGTTTGGTGGTGCTCTTTTTTAAGAAGGGAGATAAAACCCTTCTTAAGAATTACAGACCCATCTCGCTCTTGAGCCACGTCTATAAGCTGTTCTCACGAGTGGTCACGAACCGTCTCGCCAGGAGACTCGACGAGTTCCAGCCACCGGAACAGGCTGGGTTCCGCGGAGGATATGGCACCATAGACCACATACACACAGTGAGGCAGATTATACAGAAGTCCGAAGAGTATAATCAGCCCCTGTGTCTGGCTTTTGTGGACTATGAGAAGGCATTTGACTCCGTCGAAACCTGGGCTGTTCTGGATTCCTTACAGCGATGCCAAGTAGACTATCGTTATATCCAGGTGCTGAGTTGTCTCTACGAGGCCGCCACCATGAGTGTCCAAGTACAGGGTCAGCAGTCTAAACCCATCCAATTGCGCAGAGGAGTGAGGCAGGGGGATGTCATATCCCCGAAACTGTTCACGTGCGCATTGGAAGATATGTTTAGGTTGCTGGACTGGAAAGGAAAGGGCATTAATATAAACGGCGAGTACATCTCACACCTGCGATTCGCTGATGACATAGTCTTAATGGCGGAGTCGCTTGAGGAACTGAACCAGATGCTGGACGGCCTAGCTTCAGCCTCCCGATGTATCGGTCTTGGCATGAATTTGGATAAAACCAAAGTCATGATCAATGGTCACATTGATCCAAGGCCGGTGGTCGTACATGGTCACCTTCTCGAAACTGTTTCCGAGTACACTTACCTTGGGCAGATTCTGCAGTTGGGTAAAAACAGTTTCGAGAAGGAGGCCAAAAGGAGGATCCAGCTGGGCTGGGCAGCATTTGGGAAACTACGTCAAGTCTTCACGTCATCCATACCGCAATGCTTGAAAACGAAAGTTTTCAATCAGTGCGTCCTACCCGTTATGACCTACGGAGCTGAGACGTGGACACTCACGATAGGGCTGGTCCACCAGTTCAAAGTCGCTCAGCGAGCTATGGAAAGAGCTATGCTCGGAGTTTCTCTGAAGGATAGGATTCGTAACGAATACATCCGACAGAGAACCAAGGTTATCGACATAGCTCAAAGAATTAGCAAGCTGAAGTGGCAGTGGGCCGGCCATATCTCGCGAAGAACCGACGGCCGATGGGGCAAACGTGTTCTTGAGTGGAGACCACGACTCGGTAAACGTAGTGTAGGACGCCCTCCGACCAGGTGGGATGACGACCTGCGAAAGACTGCAGGTAGATGCTGGATGCGGCAAGCTGAAGACAGGGCGCTATGGCGCTCTTTGGGGGAGGCCTATGTCCAGCAGTGGACTGCTATAGGCTGATGATGATGATGATGATGTGAAAGAGTAACAAACATCCATCCATCCATACTTACAAACTTTCGCGTTTATAATATGAGTAGGATAACTATTGCCTAAAAACCTATGCCGTCACCAGAAGGCAGAGTGCCCAGAAGAAGTGCCCCCGTTGAATGGCAATGCAAATTCGTTGACAGAAATAAAAGCCAGCTTTCCGATAACCTGTGGACTCTGTGAGAATTCTGGAACGATCCTTATAAATTGTATGTTTTGCGTATTTCCCAGAACCCCAACGACCTTACCGTATTTATCTTTCAACTTATTTAGAATTTAACGCCCAGAAGTGCCCCCGTTGAATGGAAATGCAAATTCGTTGGCAGAAATAAAAGCCAGCTTTCCGATAACCTGTGGACTCTGTGAGAATTCTGGAACGATCCTTATAAATTGTATGTTTTGCGTATTTCCCAGAACCCCAACGACCTTGCCGTATTTATCTTTCAACTTATTTAGAATTTCGCCGCCGAAAACTTATAAGATTTAATTTCATTCTGAGAAATACCTATATTAAAAAGAATCCATAAAAGTTTAATAACCTACAAAAACGAGAAAATATACCGTCTTTACGACTAATTAGTTAAATGTAAGCTGTATTGCCATCATGGCTATTTTTAATCACTACATTATTATAAAACAAAGTCGCTCGCCGCTGTCTGTCTGTCCCTATGTATGCTTAGATCTTTAAAACTACGAAACGGATTTTGATGCGTTTTTTTTTAATTGATAGAATGATTCAAGAGGAAGCTTTATAATTAAAATATATATTTAATAATTAAAAATTATTGACACTTTGGTTATCTTTTACCTTTCAAAATAGTTACATCTATAATTTTTACAACCGCGGGTATAAACTTTCATAGTTTTTCAAATTCATTATGAATATGTATAAGCGGGTTAACTATGAACCTAGATTGTGTTAGAAGAATGATGAAGTCCCTTGTTAGGTAGTCGCTTCATCCTGTAAGGTCTATCTATACTAATATTATAAAGAGGAAAGGTTTGATTGTTTTTTTTGTTTGTAATGAATTTGTATTTTTGTATTTATTTATTTTCAAAGAATAATACATGATTTCTTATATTTAACACTCTTTAAACCCGTAGTAGGGGTTTGACCCGAATGTTACATTCCTTGGGTTTCAATCTTAAGATAAAGTGTACACAATTATGTAACTTTGTAAGTAGGTACAAGCAAAATAGTTTTCATAAATTGTGTGCCATACCCACTTTTAGATCATAATATGACACAAATGTAAGTATGGCAATCTGTCACATTACTCATTAATTATACAATATGCTCCGAAACTACTGGACCGATTTGAAAAATTCTTTCACTATTGGGAAGCTACACTATCCCCGGTGAATATAGGGTATATTAAATTTTCAAAAAGTTAAGGATCCGTACTAAAATCTTGCGAAGCTGGGAAGGTCCGCTAGTAGGAAATAAAAAACTATTAATATTTGAGTTTTAGTGAATTTCACTACAGACTTGCAGTTGCGTAATAAAACGACTTATAATACGGTAAAAGTATAAGAAAGTGACCCTCATGATTAAGCAAAGTTGGCAACACTGACGGCTCATTAAAAATTGTATGAGCGGAGTTAATTAACCCTGGGGGCGAAGGCGGGTGAAATAAACGACTCATTAGAAGGCAACTATGGAAAAGCTTTATGCTTTCATCTCATCACGATTTAAACCAAACATAGAATAGAAACCCTATTAGGTACATATATATAAATGAAATATTTTTAATGTATATAAGTAATTAATATTTTGAAACGTGAAATACTTTTTTTAATGTACATATGTACAATATACGACTCGGTAACGTAGTGTAGGACGCCCTCCGACCAGGTGGGATGACGACCTGCGAAAGACTGCTGGTAGATGCTGGATGCGTCAAGCCGAAGACAGGGCGCTATGGCGCTCATTGGGGGAGGCCTATGTCCAGTAGTGGACTAATATAGGCTGATGATGATGATGATGATGATATGTACAATATGGGGAAATCGGACTCCAGAAGAGAAACAAATAGTATTTTTTTTAATATTTTGTTATTTTAAATATTTTGTTCACGTCTTTTACGTCGAAAATAAAATATTGAAGTACAGTTTTACGGTTTCAGAATCCCCATCCTACTAATATTATAAACGCGAATGTTTGTAAGGATGTATGTTAGTATGTTTGTTGTTCTTTCACGCAAAAACTACTGAATGGATTTTGATGGAACTTCACAATTATATAGCTTACATATATCAGAATGACACAAAGGCTACAATTCATAAAGATATACTGTATATTATCCAACATCACACGGGTGAAACCGCGGCGCGCAGCTATATAGTAATAGATAAAAGTGAATTGTATAGTTCCCATTAAAAACTAGGTCAATGCAAACACCATGAAAACACCCGAATAGTCAATACAACAGCCTACAATTTCCTAATGAAATTCCAGACAAATTCATAACCCCAGAAACCCCTTTCAGCGTTGAGCCCAATTCGTTTATAGGGAAATAAATAAGATGTTCCCCATTTATAGCCTGTCTGGGGAAACATTGGGAATTATGTGCAAGTTTTATACGGGGTTATGGGTAATTCACTGACACTGCATGAATTGTAGGTTCTATGTTAGTCCACTGCTGGACAATGGACCTCCCCCAATGAACGCCACAGCGCCCTGTCTTTAGCTTAACGCATCCAGCATCTACCTGCAGTTTTTCGCAGTCGTCTTTCGTCGTCATCCCACCTGATTGGAGGGCGTCCTACACTACGTTTACCGAGTCGTGGTCAAACGATATGTCTATGTCTGATGTAATTGAATGTTTAATTTAGAAATTATTTATCTCCATGCAAGAGCCCGCACATAATTACTGTCCACAAAGTTTTTATCACAAAAGTCTTGCCAACTCACAAAGCGAAATTCTCAAAGAAAAAGAATAAGTTTAAAATATGCATGCACTTTGCAAATAAGGACCCGTATTAAATAATTTTTGAACGTGAAACTTTAACCGTTTCTGGTTCGGACTTGGAAGTTTTCAAAGA
The DNA here is from genome assembly GCA_947044415.1 of Eupithecia dodoneata. Classification (NCBI taxonomy): domain Eukaryota; kingdom Metazoa; phylum Arthropoda; class Insecta; order Lepidoptera; family Geometridae; genus Eupithecia; species Eupithecia dodoneata. The sequence goes on along the minus strand of OX345658.1, from coordinate 11,660,761 downwards.
TTTTTAGAAGGAGATTTCAAGTTTTTGCGACCAGTAGGTACTACACTTTACTACTACATACTTTTTTATCTCTTATCAGTTTGAAATCGTAGTTGTTAGTGTGAAAGTGACAATCAACGGTGAATCTCATTGAATAGTTATAATTTATAACCTTCCAAACCCTATGACTTTGTTTATATTGGGGGTGTATCTGAATTTACTTAGACCATAGATAAAATGACGACCATAGATAGAATCATGATGGGATGACGACCTGCGAAAGACTGCAGGTAGATGCTGGATGCGTCAAGCTGAAGACAGGGCGCTATGGCGCTCATTGGGGGAGGCCTATGTCCAGCAGTGGACTAATATAGGCTGATGATGATGATAGATAAAATGCTTAGACCTTCGAATTTAGGAAACATGATGAGGATCATGAACATTGTCATACACCTGGCACCAAAGTTATTTGGCCTAGATTATGCTGTGTATTACCCAGCACTGTAAATTTATTAATTTAAGTACTCGTAGGCGTTGATAAAAATGTAAGAAACGTAAATTCTTATTTATATTTTACTAGGTGCGACCCGCGGTTTCAACCGCGCGGTGAAAGATATTTTGGATAATATACGATATATCTTTATGAATTATAGCCTATGTGTTATTATAATATGTAAGCTATATTGACGACCGATGTGGCGCGGTGGGCGAAGGTCCGCCTGCGACGCATGAGGTTGCGGGTTCGATTCCCGCCTCAGAACAAATGTGTGTACGATCTGCAGATATTTGTTTCGGGTGTTCTGGTCGTTTTCTATGTATAATAAAAAATATCTATCTATGTAATGTATTGTATTATGTATATCAGTTATCTAGTACCCATAACACAAGCTCTGCTTACCATGGGGCTAGATAATGCTGTGTGAATTGTCCAGCATTATTTATTTATTTATTATTTATATTACTGTGAAGTTTAATTAAAATCCATTCAGTAGTTTTTCGTGAAAGAGTAACAAACATCCATCCATCCATCCATCCATACCTTCAAACTTTCGCGTTTATAATATTTTATTTTATAAAATATACAAAACATCATCTAGCCCCAAAGTCATTTTGGGCTAGATGATGCTGTGGATTATCTAGAATTATGCATTTATTCATTAATTAAAAGTAGTTTTTTTTTTGTAAAATATGATATACAAAACACCCAGACGCGTGACAAATAATTATATGTCCCTATTGTAATATTTCCGCAATTTTACCCACTGAATAGTAAACTCTGATTTCATAACTTAAATAAACATGTACTGTGAGTGCACCAACGTCATCGCTGACTGGATCAAAATCTCGCAATCCCTTCAAGACTTCCAGAAAAATCTCCATACCTGATAGCTCACACCGTTGACTCACTAAATCTAAGCACCATCAAAGGGCCACACCTGACTACAAACAGAAGGGCTCTCAACTCAGTGCATCATTAGAGGCAGTTGCTAATTGGAAAGGTCTTGTGGAAAACGGCTTGCGATGGAAATAGAAGGCTAGGGCTGTCTGGATACGGTGCATTATTGTTTGGCTGTTATTTAAAAACATTGGTCAGCGAAATTGAAATTTATAGAACTTTTTCTATAATCTGTAGAGAATCGGCCTGCTTGTTATTCTCGCCAAAATTACATTACCACTACATCTTCTATCTTCTATAATATAAAAATGAATCGCTGAATGTGTTGCTAAGTGCAAATCTCGAGAGCAGCTGAACCGATTTCGCTAATTATTTTTTTGAATATTCCTTGAAGTACGAGGATGGTTCTTACGGAAAGAAAACAGAGAAAATTTTTAAAAATTGCCGGAAACAAATTACCTCCCGAGCGAAGCCGGGGCGGGCCGCTAGTTTATTATAAAATAAAGTCGCTTCCCGCTGTCTATCTGTCCATATGCTTAGATCTTTAAAACTACGCAAAGGATTTTGATGCAGTTTTCTTAATAGATAGAGTGATTTGAGAGGAAGGTTTATAAACCATTTGACATATAAATTTCTATGTGGGCGAAGCCGCGGGACGCAGCTAGTCTAAAATTATAACTATATTAAATATGCATGATAACACTGATAACAATAAAAAATAGCCGTCGCAATCGTAAGGATTCAAACCTCCAACTCGTGTCTTGTCAGCATTGTCCCAGATTAGGCACCCAACTTACCACGCTAACGAATTTGCGGATTACAGCCAAAAAAAGCTTTCGCTTAAAATAATGCATTTTTCCTTACATATTTGCACAATTGTAATTATTATTTATTTAATTCCCGAGGTATAAAATATTCATAGTACCAACCACAATCGAATTCAGTACGTACTAAAATACTTGTGATAATTTTTGGCTTCCAGAACAATCTGTTATTTATCACCTCCAATAAATAATTGTGTATTGTAGAAGCCACAAATATTTAAGCATTCAATTGAAATAATGCAACTAAACAATATCAAATTAACCACATTTCATGAATTCGCTTGTGGTTAAAACTTTGAATATTTATTATCTGGGAATTGTGCAAAATATTTAAGGTAAATCTGGGTAAAATGTTTTTTCAACGAAAGCTTTATTTACCTGAAACCCGCAAAGTTGTTAGCTTGGTAGGCTAGATACCTAATCTGACTCTCTATTTGTACTAACCCTGTATTAGAGAAAACACTACTAAAAATTTGATTTTTGACGACCACTATGGCGTGGTGGGCGAAGGTCCGCCTGCAACCCACTACGTCGTGGGTTCGATCCCCGAGGCAGGAATCTACAAATGTTTCTACAATATGCATATATTTACTCTGGGTGTTCTGGTCGTTGGTTATGGATCATAATATACATCCAAATATACATAATGCAATACATATGTATGTACTACATATGTATTGCATTATGTATATCACTCATCTAGTACCCATAAATAAAAAATATGTATCTATGTATGTATTGTTTTTGCATATCAGTCATCTAGTACCCATAACACAGCTCTGCTTAGCTCGGGGCTAGTTTATGCTGTGTGAATAGTCCCGAATTATTTATTTATTTATATTAGTCAATATAAAAAATAAAATAAAAAATATTCAAAAGCTCGTATTTACTTGCCATGGTAGTTGTTTGGGACAAATCTTGCAACTGAAGTTTAGACCACGTTTCCTCAACCGATTGTACTGAAATTTGGCATATGTAGGTACTTATTATGTAAGTTTAGTGATAATAATGCAATTTCAAGTTACTATAGAGCTACCTTGTCTGAATGAAGAACAGGGCTATAGTAACTCCTAAACGAAACGACTTACCCAGTCAAGTTTGGATTCGTTGGATTTTTTTAACCACTTTGGTCCTAGATGATTATAATAGCCTATTTTTAAAAATGCGACTCGACAAACGTAGTGTAGGACGCTCTCCGGCCAGGTGGGATGACGACCTCCGAAGGACTGCAGGCAGATGCTGGATGCGGCAAGCTGAAGACGGGGCGCTATGGCGCTCATTACGGGAGGCCTTTGTCCAGCTGTGGACTACTATAGGCTGATGATGATGATGCTGATGAAACATTAAAATAAGCTAGACTAAAGACTAACTAAATTAAAATAAACAAATGTTAGTCGATATAAATACGTTTCCTCTAGCAACGAGAGTTTACATTTTGTAAAACTATATTTGTTTGAATTAAATACATCTCGAGGAGGCTTTTTGGGTTAAATCAACATAATCTGAAAATCTAAAAGTAAAATAAAAACAAACCGCGCTGTACTTATGAGGGTTATCATGAAAAGTTGTAAACATAAAGCATCGCCATTCAAATAACTGGAAAATTATACGGACTGAATACATTTCTTTTGCCGCTTGAGTTTTTCTGTTACCACAATATGTTTTTGGGGCAAACCGTAGACAGATAAAAAATAGATGTGCTTACTTTATACGACTTTTGTATTAAAACCAAAGGTTTCATAAACGATATGTAAAAATAGGATTCTATGTATTATTACTTGCCTTTTTTTTCCTTAACACTTTGACTGCTGAAATCACACGGTATGTGTTTTCTACAAGTGACTAATATGCGTAAATCCACACTAGCGCAGCGGCTGAGAAAATACAGATCTTTGTGACTCAGCAGAGCTGTAATATTTTTCGAACGAAACGCATGTGCGGCGCAACACAACTTTTTTAAGTTAAAAAATTACGAACATTATAAATTACATATTATTACAGCACGAATTTTTTAAGTTAAAAAAAAGATCGCAGTCGTCGAAAAAAAACCGCAGTCAAAGTGTTAAGGCTTTCGTGGGTTCAAAAGCCTATAATTCCAAAATATTTAGCATTTTCACATTCAAAGGTTTCTTCATAAAAACGTGTGATAGAATTACTCTTATGTAGGAAAGTAATAAATAAATAATGTTGCACGATCCACACAGCATCATCTAGCCCCATGCTAAGCTGATCTTCTGTTTTGGGTACTAAGTGACTGATATACATAATACAATACAGATAGATATTTTTATGATACATAGAAAATACCCAGAACACCCGGAAGAAATATTAATTTGCAGATCGTACAAATATTCGTCTCAGGCGGGAATCGACCCCGCAACCTTCTGCGTCGCAGGCGGACCTTCACCCGCCGCGCCACACCTAGGTCGTCATAAAAATATATACACTATACACACAATAAAAACACTATCTGATACCATGTCCAAAATAAATGCAGCTTTATGTCTTTGCATATTCAACTCTCTGCATCATTACCATTACCTACTCTCAACGAAAAATAAAACATTCCTGAAATGAATTTCAGCGGGCGAATGTTGCAGTTTTTCATATCTGTTCGGGTTCATCAACCTCTCAGCAGATATGCATTCTAGCTGCGCTTGCAATTGAATGTACGTATTTGCTTGCGATTACCCTAGCTCAGTAAGCGATCGACTGCCAACGTTGCGGGTTCAAACCAATAGCCAAATCAACCAATAGTACCATTTCAGCCCATTTATACCATAAGTTGGCGGCAGTAATTTAATTACCAGTATAAAGTTTGTCTTGTGAATATAATATGTACCATAAACCAGTGACTTTCCAAATACTATACCAACTACCTATCTGAATGGGCAGTTTGGGGAACCACAATTAAAGTCTACCACAACCCTCCAAATATAACCCATTTTAATATCTTTATGGAAAACTTCAACATAACCTCGACTGTAGGCCACGGGGATAGTTCTCTAGGGTAGAATAGAATATAATGGCACGAATCGTCATACATTTAATTGCGTACATTATTTTGACGACCAATGTGGCGCGGTGGGCGAAGGTCCACCTGCGACGCAGGAGGTTGCGGGTTCGATTCCCGCCTCGGAACAATTGTGTGTACGATCTGCAGATATTTGTTCCGGGTGTTCTGGTCGTTTTCTATATATAATAAAATAAAATAAAAAATATCTATCTATGTAATGTATTGTATTATGTATATCAGTTATCTAGTACCCATAACACAAGCTCTGCTTACCATATGGGGCTAGATAATGCTGTGTGATTTGTCCAGCATTATTTATTTATTTATTTATTATTGAATTTGAAGGAATTCATTTCTAATAAAATACGTATTCGATGACAAAGTGTCGTAATTATTCTCTGTTCTAGTCTAGACAAGAATCTTGCTAATAAATTAATTATTTTATGTTTGTAAAAAATCAATTTATAGTATTGTGTGGAGTTGTAATTAAAATATTTATATTCTGAAAGTGTAACTTACCTATTATGCTGGACGTTTTCGGTAAAGCGTTCAATAAAATATATTAGCCATGCAAGATGATTTTTAAGAGTATTACAAATTAAAGATTTTTGGACTTACTAAAAAACAAAGTGCTCTCAGATTTATTTACTTGCCTTTTTTTATTATCATGTTTAAAATTATCTGTCGTAACCAAAAAGGTTTCATATACATATTTACATTCAAGGTATTATAAATTATATTTAGATGGAGCATGCATGACAGAGTCTATCTCTGAATAATCCCGGCCTCACTCAGTTGTAATATCTATATATTAGCCTAGTAGTCTGTAAAATTATACAAAACAAAAAGATACAAACGTTGTCAAGAACAATGTATATTTTTTGCTCGGGGCAGAAATAATATAAAAATGTTTGCAAAAATATGTTCACTATAATGATTAAAAACACTATGTGGTACTTTTAATACAGTGCAAGGCCCAATATATCGAATTACTACTATATAGGATGTTACAAACGAACGTTACCTGGAGGGCAGCTACCAGATATATTCACCTGATTTCATGATGTTCTTTTAATTTAATATGCAATGTTTATTCGATTATTATGATTAATTCTATAGATCAGTGTTATACAACACAGGGTTTTCTTTTTTGAGATTTTAGTTGGATGGAAACCGAAAAAAAACGAAGATACGGCCAGTCGTTTTTCAAAATTCTTTAAATAAATGTTTACTTATTTTAATAAACAAAAGACTTTTTTATATGTAATATTCTTTGCTAATGAAGTCTATAGATATTAAAGATTATTGATCGGGTATTAACTTTTCTTTCATTTTCTCCTACGAACGCTGTAATGCGATAGACGCGTAAAAAACAAAAGGTGCCTACGCTTTATATACCCAATAAATAAATCTTCGATAATGTAATATGGAGAGCTTAGGAATCAAATGTTAGACTGTATTACGAAATACCGGAAGTCAATAATTATATCCGTTGGATTACACTGGACACACCAGGTTTATTGTAATTAGTTTTGATTGTAGACCTGCTTAATACTACCCAAAACCCGGAACATTAATTTTCAGATCTTACAAAAACTAGAGTAAAAGATGTACATATGTATGTACTATTTTCGTTTAAATGTATTGCTGAAACGCGGTAACATCTTAAACCACTTTTACTCTTGAATCACATTACCCATTCATTTATTATTAAGTCTATGTTAAGCGACTTTAACAAGGGCCTTACAATCTTGTCAGAATTTAAGTGTACAAGATCAAAAGAAGAGGTAGAATTTTGATCTTTATTACAATTCGGAAAGGTTGAGGGGAACTTGACATTGGCTGGTGCTTGAAGGAATGTTTTGAGAGAGGTCGAGTGTTGTAGAGCTTTGTAAACAAAGAGTGAAGGTTTTCTGTAGATTTTTATTATTTGAAGAAAGAAAGAAGAAAGAAAGAAAATAATTTTATTTGGTCAAAAAAAAACAGGTTTGACAAAACAACACATTAAAACAGTAAAACACAACAAACATAAAAATTAAATTAAATAAAACTGCAGCGAAACAATAATAATAATACACCTGCTGACCAAAAAGGGTCAAACTCAGCTATGTGCTGAACCACGCATGGCGCGGAACAACGCTGATTTTCAGTTTGTACCTTTTTTATTTAGTCACATCACGGACAAGGAAAGAGAGATGCTCTAAACAAACAAAAAAAAATTAATAGTAAAATAAAAATAATAAACAGATTAGAGATCAGAGAGAGAGATAAACTAGAATGTAAGTAAAATTATAATGTGCTAAACATGAACGAAAAAATTAGTCTATGGTGCTAAACTTTAGGCTCAGTATTCCATATGTGTACTGTGCTAAAGCAGCCTTTTACATGGACACTGACAGACTTGCAACATGAACACAGCGAGCCGTAAAAATAAGAAGTTGAAGTTGTTGACGTGTAAGGTTGAGGTAACGTGGTTTTATTTATTTGTAAAAATCATTTAGGGTTATATAAATACAATACAATACAAGGTTAGGAAGAAAAACGAAACAATGCAAAAATTAAGGAAAATCAGAGTTGTGGAAACAAACTACAAGTGTCGGATAAACAGTGATATAGAGCAGTGGTTATAGGAGTATATAGGTGAGTATCAAGAGTGTCAAGTTTTTTGCATGCGCAAGAGTTCCTGCTTGAGTGTGGATCTAAATGTTGAGACTGTTTTCAGCAAGCGAAGGGGAGGCAAAAGAACATTCCAACAGTGAGTGGCGGCAAATCGGAAAGAACCTCTAAAAGCAACAGATTTGTGCCTCGGCGTAATCAAAATCAGGTGAGTACATAACCTTCTAGGATACCGAGAGGTATCACCAGCCCACTTGAGTTTAGCGTAGAGGTAGGATGGAGTCTTGGTTATCATAAGGCCAAAAAGTAATGTTGCAAGGTGAAGTTCTCTTCGTGCTTTCATCTTCAAGAGGTTGGAAGAGTTGAGATATGGTGTTACATGAGTGCGAGGTGGAATGGAGAAACAAAAACGTGCACAGGCATTCTGCACACGCTGAATAAGCTGTTCGGTACGTCCTAAAAGGCAAGGACCATATACCGTATCACAATAGTTGAGACGTGAGAGGACTAGAGTCTCGCATAAGGTGATACGAACGGTTTCACTCAGATATGGACGAATCTTATAAAGAAGTTTCAAGCGGTAAAGCGATTGCCGAACAGTTTCAGCAGCATGGGCTTCAAAGCGAAGACGGTTATCCATGATGAGTCCAAGATTTTTTGCCTGCTCAACCTGCTCAACCAACTCACCATCCACTCTTATGTTTATATTAAAGTTTGCAAGTTTATATAAATTTTGTTTCGTACCGAACAGCATATATTTAGTTTTTCTGGGGTTAAGGATCAAGGAGTTTGAAGAAGACCAGTGTAGAACCTGTGCTAAGTCACTATTAATTTTGTTTACAGCATCAGGACAATCTTGGGGAAGGAAAGAGTAGTATAGCTGGAGGTCATCCGCATAGAGATGATATTGACAAAACGTCACCCTATTGATAATGTCAGAAGTGTAGAGAATAAACAGTATTGGTCCCAAAATCGAACCTTGTAGGACACCCCGGGGTACCATACGTGGAGGAGACCTAACTGACTGACCATTTGCCATTTGAAGTTCTACAGATTGACTTCTGGATTCGAGATAACTGGAAAACCATTTAACAGTTTTGCAATCAAATCCATAATATGCTAGTTTGGAAAGAAGAAGGGGGATATTGATAGAGTCGAATGCCCTAGAGAAGTCTAGCAGCACAAGGATGCTACACATACCTTCATCTTGAGCCGCCAAGAGGTTATCAACAACATCCATAAGAGCAGTAGCAGTGCCATGCCCTTTCCGAAAACCTGACTGGTATTGGGGAAGCAATTGATGATCCTCAAGGTACTTTGTCATCTGCATGCAAACAATCCTTTCTAAGACTTTAGATAGACAGGGAAGAAGACTTATTGGCCGTAGGTCACTTAGAGACAAGGGTTGGTTAATCTTAGGAATAGGCTTGACAATTGCAACCTTCCATGCATCGGGGAATACACTGCCACTAATAGACCCATTTATTATTTCAGTAATAGTGGAGATTGACTGAGGCAAAGTTAGTAGCAGCATATCGATGGAAATCCCGTCAATACCTTGGGCTTTAGATTTTAAGCTTTGTAAAACCTTGAGAACTGTAAACTCACTGACAGCTTTTAGAGAAAAGGTAGATGACCCGTGTCGATTAAATTCAAAATGTGTGAGTTGAGATAGTGCAACATTATGTGTACCAGGCACATCAAGAAAGTGAGTGTTGATCGTGTCCGGGTCATTAAATTGCATGGGGAGCTCGTGATACTGCTTCTTATTAGGAATAATATTATTCTTTAAATTCTTCCACAGCTGCTTAGGGTTACTGACGCTATTGTTAACACTTTGAGTAAAGAAAGCCCGTTTCTCGTTTTCAATGGATTTAACAACTAAGTGTTTCATACTTTTATAGCATTCTTTTATTGTGTCCTTGCCATGTACTTTGTACTCATTGTGATACTTATCCCTAATCGATATCATTATTTTGATTGTGTCAGTAATCCAAGGGTGAGGGGGGCCCTTAAATTTATTGGTTTTTGTAGGGGCATGTAGGTCAAATAAAAATTTAACAATGGTAGTAAAAGAGGTTACTAAGTTATTTACAGTACTGGCAGATGATAATGAAGGCCACTCTATTGAGTTCAAGTCAGTCTCAAATAGCTCTGGTATAATATTTTTAAATGGTCTATATGTGACATAGCGGACTACTGGCTTATCTTTCTTGATATGCAGTTCGACAGCTAACATAGCATGTCTGCCAAGATCAGGTGTATGTATCTTGCTTATAGTACGAACTTTGGCATCTGTGCATATAATATCAATGAGTGTAAGTTCATTATGAACATTTAGATGAGTGGGTTCAGTGATTATTTGATCTAGCTTGAGACAGTGCAGGAATTGCTGTAGCAGTGGGCGCTTCCTATTGTTGGGGTCTTTCATGTTAATGTTAAAATCTCCAACCAATACTAGATTATCGCATTTATTGAAAGAAGTTATGGTATCAGTAATTGAATCCAAGAATAAGGCAGTGTCTTGCCATGGGGGCTTGTAGCCTGTTCCAATAATAATCGTTTTACCTAACAGACATAGCCGCAGCCACATCTGCTCTATAGAGGGAATGTCTGGATGGGGACATACACGGGCATTGATACCCCTCCTTATGTAGAATCCAACGCCCCCACCCCGCCCTCCCTTTACACTAGCATGCCTGGGTCTACAAATGAACCGATAATTATTCAGCTTAGGTGCCCTAAAGTCCTGTCCAGTGCCGATCCATGTTTCATTGATTGCAAGTATATCAGGGTTAAGCCGTTCCGCTGCTACAATAAACTCATCTTGTCCTGTATTAAGGGACCCTGGTCATTTGGTGTCATTTTAGAGTATGAGTTCAGATTGTTGGCGAGAATAAGCTTTAAGAAACTTTTTTTCACAGCGTTTGTTTTAATCATGTGGTAAAAACTGAGAAAGTAGTAGAAGAACCCCATGGAATTTGGTTGAAACATTAACGAATGTTGGTCAGCGTGCAATCCCAAAGGCGATTTGCAGTCGGAACGCAAATTTTAAGGACAACATAGGCAAGGAATAATATTCCAAACAATATTATTGATTTCACATATTAAACCTGATTTACAACATCGACAACATCGGTCTACTATTTGAAATTCAATGCATTACAAGGACAACACATGCAGTCCACCGGGCAGCTTTTTGAAAACTACGAGTGACTGTCAATATATGACAATTCTCAGAATTCAGTGATTCAAAAATGAGTAGCTTGTACTGAGTGTTGCGTAAAGAGTATACTATACCTATTTTTTTAGTAAAATTTTTATATTTGTTCGTCTGTTCTTTTGGATGACTCGTTAGATCTTTTGATGAGATCCGATTAGATCCTTAATAGATCCATTTTTTTATTTAGCATGTTTCGTCACACTGCTGGGCAAAGGCCTCCCCCAAATCTTTCCACTCAGTGCGGTCACTTGCGATCTCCCACCAATCTCCGAGAAAGGCGTTAAGGTGGTTAAGATCCATTACACAACATAAAAAAATATATCAACGCTATCCGAAGAACTGTTAGATACGGCCGCGGCTCGCGCTTGTGGGTACTTTCCATCTAACTCTACCTAAACGTTTTCATCAAAATCACACCCCGAAATTAATAATGGCCTTGAGTGGTTTATTTTGTCTAATCCCTTCTCGAATGTCTCAAATGTCTTGAGCACTTCATGCCTCTCACCCAGTCCTACTTTCACGTTCAAATTGCGTTCGGGCGCCTGTGAAAGCCTGATTTGTTGTTTTAGGTTGGGTTCGTTTTAGATTACATTTGGAAGCTTTTACTTTGCGGTTTTATCTCGTATTTAATGTTTAAAGTGTTTGAGTTGCTCACATTTCGCTGATTTCAGTGTAAATAGAGTTTCATTAGACATGTTCTTTTCACTGTTGTTAATTTTATTCTTTTTTGTTTCAGGTATGAATCGTTTGGCGTGATAATGACTACTATTAAAAATATAAGGTAATCATAATTAAAGAAGACTAACAAATTAGATTAACAGTTTCAATACCAGTTTGATACAGTCGAGATAACAAACAGTCTAGAGGTATTTCAACTGATCCTAATCAATACCAATCGAAAGGGGTCCCAAAATATTATGGTAAGTTATTTTGCATTTGAAATCTTATGCAGCAAGGAAAAACACAGCATAAACAAACATGGCGAAATGTATATGATTCGGCCTATTCCAGTTTACATAAAAAAAACTGAAATTTTTGTTATGTTTACTCCGGGCGCAATGCATCGTGTTTTGACATTCAAGGAAACAAAGAAGAAATTTTAATTTTATACGTTCACTCGAGTTTTTTTACCACGGGGATCCCATGAGTACAAAAATTTAAGCCTAGTTGGACTACCAATACATTTACCAGGCATCGAGTAGGTAGTAGTAGGCATACTTATCATAAAAAAGTCATAAGTAGAAACAAATAACTTTTCGTCGAACAAAATCTTGATTCTGATAGAATTATTGGAAAAGTATTTCGAAACAATCTGTTACATTCTCGGGCAGATCTCTTTCAAAGAAATATTGAATAACTTATGTAATGTTCTGTTATAATGGTATCTATGATGAACGTTCTTAGAAAAAATCTACTTACGCATGCACATAATGGAATTCAAGGCCTTTAGGTACCTACTAGCTCCCTGACCTTGTCAAATGTAACAAAACAAACGACGTTTGAGATGAGACGCGGTCAATATACCTCTACAGTGAAATTAATGCTAGTACGTACATAACTTATTTAAAGTAAGTAAAAATGCCATTATCTATAATAATCAGAAACAGACAGAAACTGTAAACGTTTTTTTTAAATATATGCGAAAGTTTCGATGAGTAATGATTGTTACTTCACCACGCCAAAACTAACGAATCGAACTGAGAATAAAACAAAGGTTACTTTTTATCACATAAATCAGTTCCTATAGGAAAGAAATATTCTTTATCAAAAATCGATCTTTATCAAGAAGCGATGATCAGATGCAAAATAGTGATTTATATTATTAATTTTGATTCACTCAATAGACGCCCGCCTAGTAGCGTGAGTTTGTTCCATAGAAAGAAAAATATGTAGCTTTACCTTCAGTTTTCCTGTTCACGATAACAAGAAAAAGTATATACCTACACTAGCCTATCTAAAGGTATTACTCATGTCAATTCAGTGGAAATTGATAAATGATGTAAAGGTGAGGACTGGCACGTGTTTGTGAGTTATCTCATCCTTAGTTTGTTTCATTTGAGAGATAAAATAAAGGTGGTGGGCTTGGGTGTGTTTTTCTGAGCAGCGGGAAATTTAAATTTTTGACAGTATCTTTAGAAACTGTCAAAAAACCGAAGACAAGTAATTTAATTATATCTTACAAGCATGTCAATTTAGAAGTTGTAACGATTTTGGTCATAAATTTCGTCATTCGAAGCAATCTTTTTTTCTATCAATCTTTATGAAAGGATAAAGAGTTTATCTGGGGGAGGCCTGTGTCCAACAGTGGACAAATATAAGCTTTTGATTTCCCTCAAATCGGTAAGGAAAAGGTTAAAGGGATAATGCATTCATTTTGTTTTTGATTTTGCAGGGACATGGTAAGTTCTTACAAGTAGGTCGTACCTAAATGTTTTTTGAGTTTATGTGACATCTGAGTTGAAATTATTAACATGTCCCAAAAATATAATAATAACGTTAATAAAAAACGATAATAAAAACACACTTTATCATCCAGTCCCAAGCTAAGCAGAGCTTGTGTTATGTTATTATGTATATGAATTATATATGTATCGGGAAAGGCAAGCCTGCTCTTTTTACGTGGTGATAAATGAGTTTGCATTTCGTTTCGCAATCAAATGATCTGAATAATACCACTACGCAAAAATGAATGGCCTATCAGGCACAGGTCGGTTCCTACTTTTCAATATTTGAACGCCCGATGTGGTGCAGCGGGTGAATGTCGGGTTGCGGGTTCGATTCTTCTGCAAATATTTATATGGATCTGGGTGTTGTCTTTTTTAATTCAAATTATCTATCTATTTTTTCATGGTTTCAGCGGTCTAGTACCTACTCAAATAAAGTTAAAGACGTTACTAATTTAAAAAACTTTTTTAAACTAGTCGTAAGCTGCTGCAAATTCAGCCGTAGACTGAATATCCACAATCAAGTCGGCTTCTACAATCGCCTTTAATTTTTAAAAGTTTTCGGTCTACGCGACGGTTACATTTTTCTGGTCGAAATTTTCTGAACGGTATCGGGTATCGGGTAAAAGGTAGTGAGTTCGTTTGCAGTATTTGCTCCGTAAATGCTGTTGATGTCGTGTGCCGCTTGTGCAGCGATGCTTCTACGACGACGGTACACATCACTACATTATAAAACAAACTCGCTTCCCGCTATCTGTCTGTACCTATGTATACTTAGATCTTTAAAACTACGCTACGGATTTCGATGCGGTTTTTTATTTAAATCTAGAGGGGGATAAACCATTTGACACAAAGATTTCCACGCGGGCGAAGCCTAGGTGCAGCTAGCTATTCTTTCCTAAAAAAACTGGATTCAGAAATGATATAATAGAAGAGAAAATATTTATTTGCGTTTCATATAAAATAATACTTAATTAAGAACTAATATAAAGATAACAAATTAGGAACTAATAAAATAATAAGTTACGATAATGATAAGACCACAAAGATTCAAAACCATGTGTATTAAATTAAGGCCTCGATTTAATCATTTTAAATATTCATCGGAAAAAGAATCAATGAATTCAACTGTCATGAACATTTTCATTGTTTCCGTACTCGTTCAATTAATTTTGTTTTGTTTTTAGTTATCGAGAATTTTCAATTGTCCTTTGTTGTTTGATCCAAAGCGATTTCCAATATATACTTACAGCGGGATTGCGGGATTATTGGATTTTTTTTAAGATTAACAAAGGACAATGGGTTTAATTTTACGAAGTGAAAATATATTTTTACATTTACATAGTATAAAGTAAAGTCGCTTCCGCTGTCTGTTCGCTAGTTCGTTCTAGGTCTTTTAAAATCCTCGACGGATTTAATGCACTTTTCAGCAATAGATAGAGTAATTCAAGAGGACGGTTTATAAACCATTTGATACAAAGATTTCGGCAAAGCCGCGTGGCACAGCTAGTAAAGTATATTGTTATAATGGCCTAGCGGACCGTCCCGGTTTCGCAAGGGTATTTATTATTTTTATTATTCATAAAACTGCCGCAAATAAGCGGCCGTTTATTTCATTTAACTATAATAGTTAGATACGAGTATATTATGCTGTCGCGACATTTTTGTAGACAAACTTGTAGTACATTACTTTGTTCTATCATCAGTAGTTTTCGCAGCGCACGCGATGTAAGGAGTTTTTAATATATACAAACAAACAAAAAATCAAACCTTTCCTCTTTATAATATTAGTATAGACTAGTTACTAAAAATTTCTTCAGTTTTCACACAAAGTATCATTGTAGTAAAAAAAACTACAAGCCCAATCAAAGAAGTAAAAAAAAACAAAAACTTTAACACTTTGACTGCTGAAATCACACGGTATGTGTTTTCTACAAGTGACTAATATGCGTAAATCCACACCGCGACTGAGAAAATACAGATCTGTGTGACTCAGCACAGCCGTAATATTTTTCGAACGAAACGCATGTGCGGCGCAACACAGCCGCTGTGTAGAGCGGCAGCACGAGTTTTTTAGGTTAAAAAAAAGATTGCAGTCGTCGAAAAAAAATCGCAGTCAAAGTGTTAAAATTAAGCTGGTCCAGTTCAAGTGGCGTATCGCTTTCATTGGCTGCAGCGATAGCTAGGGATTTTCATTAATCAAGCACTCGGCGATTGCTCGCTCTACTTCACAATTATTTTTCAAGCGAAGCTGTATTCAAATGTTTAAAGGTTTCCTGCAGTTTTAGCTTTTATGAAAAAAGGTTTTTTAACTTAACCTAACCTCTACTGGTGGTTAACTTAGAATGAATTGCAACGAAGCTTACGAAATATCAAATGGAACAGACTTATCTACACTGCTTTTAATTCAACAAAAATAAACTTATCGTAATACGATATAGAAGAGTTTAAACAGGATGCTTCATGCGTACCTTCATACCATGATGACCTCTGTGGTGCAGCAGGCGATGGTTTAGGGTTGCGTGTTCAATTGCCGGCGCGGGACAAATGTTTGTACGATCTGTAGATAAAAAAAACACTACATAAATCAGAAGAAAAGAAAATCTATCTATGTAGTGATTTGTATTAAGTACCTATATCAGTTATCTAGTACCCACAAGCTCTGCTTAGCTTTGGTCTAGATAATGCTGTGTAAATTGTCAAGCATTTTATTTTAATTTTATTTATTTTTAATATGCAAATATATTCTTTAATTACTAAATCAACGTAATTCAAACAAAATTGTTATCTTTCAGCTTAACTCACGCCTAACTAGAAATAGTTTGGGCAACCAAAGCAGGAATCTAATTCAATAGAATTCATCTAACAGGAGCGTCTCAGCAATTTTCCTTACATCATTGAAAGCCCATTGTGAGGTCCGGAATGCGACATACCATCCGATATTGCCCCTCGATTGGTAAGCTATATCTCTTTCGGGGCAATAGGGAAAAAGTGCAAAGCAGTGTATGTACACTAACCTACATAATGTAGGTTTCACTGATAAAGTGGGTAAAATTAAATTACAGTAATGTTAGTGGAGATAATTAAATCATTCGAAAATTCCAATAACTTGGAAAATATCTCACCTCTTTTTTTTCTACATAATTCTTTACTTTATATTAAACGTAAGCACTGTAAATTTATTTACGTTTTATGTTTGTTTGATAAATTTAATTAATTTGTATAGGTTTTTACCTCTACCTCTAAACTTATCATCACATCATTCATACTTAGGTATTTTTATATTCTCCGTAACCTGAACAATACTAAACTTTGAATTGTCGTACTTGTATAGGCTCCCTCGATACAGGCCTAGCCTAGTGAGGGTGCCATCAGAAATTACATAACATTGTAGATAGGTACATCTCGGCAATAACACAATGTATTACACTAAATTTCAAGTACAGGTACTTTAGTAACCTATTATATCTAACCTCTTATAACTTCTCACCATGTATTTAAGTGCTAATTATAAGATTGAAGTGTATTTAGTTATTAGTTTTGCTGTAATAAATGATTTTTTATCTTTATCTAATTTAATTCATAATTTGACTGAACGCCAACACTTTTTCAAAACCTCCTTGTAGTAAAATTAAAACCCTGTTTAGAGAAATTTGTAGCTGATGACTCACTAGATTATTCTCGGAATCGAATCGGTGTAGAATCCTTGTTACTTTTTGCAAACAAAGGGGTTACAGAACGAAATATTATTTAAACATATTATATGAAAAATATTAATAGCACAATCACAGTAAGTCGAATTTTCGAAAGCTTTATTCATAATATTCTCTTCCGTTTTCAAAGAAATGCGTTGTTGAAGTGTTTGTTTATAGAGGTCTCTTTGTTGCTGTCTGTTATTGTTTAGCTTTCGAGAAAATAGAACAAACATTTCTCCCAAGTTGGGAATCAAACCCGCAAGGATCCCCGTCACAGGCGTACCTTCACCCTCTGCGCCACATCACCGGTGCAGCAGCGGTGGTCAACCTTAATGACATTGTTTATAAAAAAAATCTTAGATTCTAAATCCGAGTTAGATCTTTCATCAATGCAGGCAAAGTCGCTAACAACTCGCTAACTCGGCGGCAACTCTCGTTAGTGCTCACAGCCTGACGCTTAGATCGCAGGCTGCTTTGTCATTATGCCAACGTCAGCGCGCACTGAACTACGCATTGTTGACGAGGCTTTGAGGTAGGAGGTATCTACGAAATATGCAGTTGTTGTTCTCATATAAATTGAAGACTCTGGCTTATTCCACTAATTCCTCTTTTCACCACTCTCTAACTCTCGTGGTGTCGGACTTGGCCATCACCGCCCTTCTCAAAAAACCATGTATATAGCTTAGACATATAGAATTGTTCCCTGCTGTCACCACGATCTGCCCCTGGGGTGACAGTTTGGAAAAAAAAAGTTCCATCTGTATCCCTTTTTGCGACGGTGGGACAGATGAAATGTTTTATTAATTAGTTATGCTAATATTCATAAAATTTGCGAAACTAATTTATTTTAATTTTAATCTCATTTTTATTTTTATTCTTATTTTTAATTTAATGCTATTTTATTTTAATGTAATAATGTTTTATTTTAATGTGTAACTATGGATTTTATTATCTGAAATAAATAAATGCAATACAATAAAATAACCCTGCATAGAAATAATACAGTTCCTGTGTACTATCCAAATTATCCTACATAATCAAGGTTGGTTCGTAGAGATCGCTTAACAGCTTTAAGGCCGCCAATTTATTTCAAGTCGATTTTATATTATTAATGATTCTGGTCTTTTAATGAACATTAGAGTGAATTTACCTATATAAACTGAGTAGGCACATAATATGTAGATGTAGGTAATTAGGCCAGGCCTTAAGTTTTATGGATATTATTTTTATTAATTATTATGGATTTAGTGCGCATTTACATTATTTAACATTTTATATAGCAGCTTGACAGATCTTATGTAAGCTACCTTTACAATAATAATAGTTAGTACCTACGAATATAATACACCACTCAATTTAGAAAAGGGTAGTCAAGTCAGCTGAATGCCGGGTCGCATGCGGGCCGCAACCGGCCCGTCCACGTCCGTTCCATTTGTAAGGGCAGTGTGTGTGAAATTATTCTTGTAATAAATCCTCTCAGCTCGGACCACCGGCACGGAGAAGATGCTCGTTATAAGTAAATACGTTAAACTAGATTAAGATTAATCCATTTTCAGCGAATTCAGACAAAGGTAGACAAACCTTTTTTTTAGTAGTGGTTTTTTATTAGTTCCTTATTATGAGATGAAAAGCTGTCTCTCCATCATTCATCGGTAAACTAGAGGTAGATACTATCACAAGGCTAAACAGATCCTAATGAAGTTTGATCAAAGAGATAGATAATATTCCAATGATTCTTCCTTGGGATATTACGAGTATCTATCACTTAGGTAAACGTAGTGTAGGACGCCCTCCGACTAGGTGGGATGACGACCTGCGAAAGACTGCAGGTAGATGCTGGATGCGTCAAGCTGAAGACAGGGCGCTATGGCGCTCATTGGGGGAGGGCTACATATGTCCAGCAGTGGACTAATATAGGGTGATGATAATGGTGATGATGATCACTTAGGTAGGTACTTTTTACGTTTGAAACCGGGGTGGGTCGGATGATACATTTACCGTTACAAATAATGGATTATTTCCATTTGTCTCCCTGCTTTGTCTCCCTGGGGGGACAGTTGGGAATAATAATAATATAATAATGCTGGACAATTCACACAGCATTATCTAGCCCCATGGTAAGCAGAGCTTGTGTTATGGGTACTAGATAACTGATATACATAATACAATACATTACATACATAGATATTTTTTATTATACGTATAGAAAACGACCAGAAAACCCGGAACAAATATCTGCAGATCGTACACACAATTGTTCCGAGGCGGGAATCGAACCCGCAACCTTTAGCGTCGCAGGCGGACCTTCGCCCACCGCGCCACATCGGTCGTCAATAAAAATTCCATCTGTACCCTTTTTTGCAACGGTGGGACAGATGAAACTTTTGGCCAACACGACTGATTTTTAGACCAATATTCATGCTTGGTGAGTTCGAGCACAAATTACCGACACAGCATATTTGTATTCTCTATGTTAATCTATGTTTATGAATAACGCAATAGTTTGTATTTCGGTTAACTGATTCAGGTATTTCAGGACGTGTATTCGACGACCGATGTGGCGCGGTGGACGAAGGTCCGCCTGCGACGCAGGAGGTTGCGAGGGTTCGATTCCCGCCTCGGAACAATTGTGTGTACGATCTGCAGATATTTGTTCCGGGTTTTCTGGTTGTTTTCTATCTATAAAAAAAAATATCTATCTATGTAATGTATTGTATTATGTATATCAGTTATCTAGTACCCATAACACAAGCTCTGCTTACCATGGGGCTAGATAATGCTGTGTGAATTGTCCAGCATTATTTATTCAGATTTGTCGAATAATTGTTGAATTTCATTGCACTGGTCTTAGTTAATGTGGATTTTAAAAATATACTTTCTTATCTCATCCTCATTTGGTTTTAGAATCAAAGATGGTTTATGTCAACAAAGGTATTTATGAAAGAAAACATCACAAAAATTAACAATGAAATACTTTTTTTATTAGGTTTTAAATATTTATTTACTTCTCAAAAGATTAATAATCACTGGTGAAAAACAAAATAAGCTTATTATCTATTGTTAGTAGTTCGGTACGAGCTATATTATTAAAATTATGTGGGTAGTTAGCGAACATACTATACAGAGCAAAGTAAAGGCGCGCATACACTATACACAATTTCTGAAATATTAAATAACATGTAGGTAATAATGTAAGCTTGACTATTTTTAGGGACAACTTTGTAAAATGTGGCACTGAACACTTTGACTGCGATTTTTTTTCGACGACTGCGATCTTTTTTTTAACCTAAAAAATTCGTGCTGCCGCTCTACACAGCGGTTGTGTTGCGCGGCACATGCGTTTCGTTCGAAAAATATTACGTTTGTGCTGAGTCACATAGATCTGTATTTTCTCAGCCGCTCCGCTAGTGTGGATTTACGCATATTAGTCACTTGTAGAAAACACATACCGTGTGATTTCAGCACTCAAAGTGTTAAGACGAATTTTAAATTGAGCTAGAGTGTTTAGGTCTTTTATATTTTTTGGTATACTGTTATATAAACGTGCTCCTTCAAACATTATGTTTTTCATTCATTATGTACCTAATCCCTTTGTTTACAAAAAAAAACTACTATGATTACGTCATCTACATGCTGTCGCCGTAATCACAAAAAGCGTGTTATTAATTAAGTCTGTTTATGGGCAGCATTTGGGAAACTACGTCAAGTCTTCACGTCATCCATACCGCAATGCTTGAAAACTAAAGTTTTCAATCAGTGCGTCCTACCCGTTATGACCTACGGAGCTGAGACGTGGACACTCACTCACGATAGGGCAGGTCCACCAGTTCAAAGTCGCTCAGCGAGCTATGGAAAGAGCTATGCTCGGAGTTTCTCTTAAGGATAGGATTCGTAACGAATACATCCGACAGAGAACCAAGGTTATCGACATAGCTCAAAGAATTAGCAAGCTGAAGTGGCAGTGGGCCGACCATATCTCGCGAAGAACCGACGGCCGCTGGGGCAAGCGTGTTCTTGAGTGGAGACCACGACTCGGTAAACGTAGTGTAGGACACCCTCCGACCAGGTGGGATGACGACCTGCGAAAGACTGCAGGTAGATGCTGGATGCGGCAAGCTGAAGACAGGGCGCTATGGCGCTCATTGGGGGAGGCCTATGTCCAGCAGTGGACTGCTATAGGTTGATGATGATGATGATGATTTATAGGTACCTATTTTATGTATTTGTATTATTATTGTTATAACTAAAACTACATAACATTTGTGTAGGTTCTGCCAAACTGTGTAACAGGTTGTATGATATTTTAAGGTATTATGGACCGTAGAATAAGTTAAATAAGATCTCTTACTTTTCTATGGTCTTATCATAAATTATTATTATTAATATAGAACCGAGTATTGTTTAATGGTTTAACCTCAGTACACACCGAGCCGGACGAATCGTCAGAATTAATTTGATTTAATTGGGTTCGTTCGGGCGTTTGGTTTAATAGATGTTCGTTTACCTTAACTAGGTTATCCTTAAAAACAAAATTTAAGGTAAAGCCTCCGTTTTACGGTCTACACAAATTGTGTTACCGCTCTACCCGAAGTGGCGATTATTTTTAATATTACGATACCCCGTCGGATATTGAAGTGTCTTGTTTCAAATTCGTTATCGCAACATGAATACCGTTTTCGTTGGTAACCCAGAAAGTTATAAACATAATAAAAATTAGTATAATATACATCATTTAAATATTAGAAACAAGAATAAACTCCTTGTGCTCACAACTACGCTACATAATAAGATACTAGCAAACCATCCCGGCTTCGCACGGGTATTAAGTATTTTTATTAGGTATTCATCAATTTATATATGAATAATAAAAATACTAAATACCCATACATAATACTAGGCCTTTGCCCAGCAGTGGGACAAGGTAGGTGTTATCATTTCGTGGTATTTTCATTGATAATCTAATATGACGACCTCTGTGGCCCGGTGGGCAAAGGTCCGCCTGCGACGCAGGAGTTCGCGGGTTCGATACCCGCCTCGGGACATATTTTTGTACGATTTGCAGATATTTGTTTCCGGAGTTCCCGGTTTACATCAGATTGGTAAAATGATTAAAAACTTTGATATTCTGATGTTCATGTCATGAATAAAAATAATTTTGATGTTTTTATGACTTTGGAAATCAAATCTAAGAACATAAATAAAAGACAGAATTTTTTTTTACAATACCACAGGCAACGCTCACCGCACTTTCGTGCTGCATGCTATATAACAACGACCGACTTATTGACTAGTTTAGTTGATTATTGTTGGAGTGTGGTGTATTTGCTATTTATATATTTTAGATGTCGGTTCGTGAGAGGACGCTGGTGCTGGTGAAGCCTGATGGGCTTCAGCGTGGCAAGGTCCTTAGATATTGTACCTACCTACTCACATAAAAATGTCTGATTCTTTTATGTCGCCTACAGACTCGCAAGATAACAAGAAATTAACCGTAAAAGCAAAGAACTTACCGTCCATTCAAGTGTAAATATCACGCGAGATATCATGCAATGTAAGTCGATTCTATAGTGTGGACAACTTGCGAGCACGAGCCATACATTTCAAGTCACAGTCGGTGAGATCCGTGATTTGTCGGTATTTGGAATGAACACAAAGGGGTTCACAATGTTGTTGCTATGTGCTCGGTTCGCCAGTGTGGGTGGGTTGAGTTGAAACCATGTCGCGAACACGAACAAAACAGGGACAGACATTACGTTCGCGAGCACATCGGTCACAGAAGCGTCTAGGTTCCTACAAGTTCGGTTCGTGCTCGCGGTGCGTCTACTCTGGTGAATTTCTTCATTTACATTAGGTACATTGCGTGGTACATTATATAAATCTGTAGGCACGCAGCGTTAGATATAAGGTATTTTGTATTACATCCGTCATTATGAATGTACGCGAGTTAAGACGAATCTCTTAAAAATAATCATTGAATCTTTGAAACTAGGTTGGCACTGTGCTGCAGCGCTTTGAAGCAAAGGGTCTAAAGCTCGTCGCGCTGAAGCTGCTGCACGCTTCGGAGCAGCGCTTCCGCGACCACTACGCAGATATCGTTGCGAAGCCTTACTACTCCGATCAGGTTCACTTTGTCTTTATACTTGATTGATCTCCTTCAAGCCGTATTTCAACCACAGCATCCAGGTTTAACAGAAATTGGCCACTATTCTTTATGCAACAAGGTTGCAGCTGAAAATGTATAATTCGCTAGGACGCTAGGAAGACTTAAACGTTGGCTTGTCGAGCAGAATTTATATTCTGTGAATAAACTATTACAACTGTAAACCAGACTTTATTTTAAATATATTTGATCTAAT
This sequence comes from Eupithecia dodoneata, assembly GCA_947044415.1. NCBI lineage: Eukaryota > Metazoa > Arthropoda > Insecta > Lepidoptera > Geometridae > Eupithecia > Eupithecia dodoneata. The sequence continues at coordinate 11,637,212 of OX345658.1, read as the reverse complement.
ATTATTTATTTTTATTTTGAATTTTAACAAAATGTAATAGTATACGAAAATTCGACTTGTCAAGTGGTTTTACCAAGAAATGGTATTTCAGTATTTCTGTAATTCGATTAGAAAGTGCTATACCTAACCTAACTCGTATGTTTTAAGCCTCAAATGACACTCTCGTTAGCAATCGGCCACTTTCTCGCCTCTTTATACTATATACTATTTTCATGTTTTCTTCAGGTACTGTTTATGACTTCGGGCCCCGTAGTGGCCATGGTGTGGGAGGGAGACGGCGCGGTGGCAGCCATCCATTCCCTGATCGGCCACATGAAGGGCCCTGCAGGGAATCTCCGCTGCAACCACTCTCTGAATGCCATGAAGAACGTGGTGCACGGCTCGGATAGCCTCACAGCCGCGCAGAGAGAGATCACTCTCTGGTTCACGGAAGACGAGCTCGTGCCCTGGACGGAAACGCACGAAGACTAGCTACTAACATATAAATGTAACATATTATTAATAAAATTACTGAACTGAACTAGCTTAGGGAATTACTTATCATTATTTATAAAGTTTGGCTATCGACTGTTATACTTATATTAAAATTACCTACTTAAAGGCATATTATATATAAATACAAATAAAAGTTGAATGAAGGATTTTTCTTCTGTCTTGATATGAAGTGCAGTTTTTGATGGCGAAAGACCAAAGTTTCCAACAGTTTCGAACAAAGAAATGCTTTAAATAAAAAAAATGGTAGTTATATTATTTAATTTGTTATGAATACCGTTTTTGTTGGTAACTCAGACCTAATTTTGGTGAAATAAAAATATCAGATATCATTGTAGTATTTACTTCCTATTTATAGCATGAGAAAATAAATGGATGTGTTTAACCGCAATGATACCTAGTTATCATTTCAGTGGTATTTGAATTGATAAGTCTAATAATTATGGCGCGGTGAGCGACGGTCGCGGTTTCGAGTCCCGCCTCGGGACAAATGTTTGTACGATCTGCAGATATTTGTTTCGGATGTTCTGGTCGTTTTCTATGTAAAATATAAATAATATGGTTTAAAAAACTTTATTCTCATACGAATTACAAAAATTCACTACTACGGGCGAATTGCTAATAAGTAAAATACATTTAGTAGTAACATTTACCATATACTTACATATCTGTTACCCATAATACAAAATGCTTAGTTTGGGGCTAGTAATCCGCATATTTCCAAAATGCCAAAAATGTAAAATGATTATTTTGCAGAAAAATGAATGTTGTAAGAGAATTGCAAATAAAAGCTTTACATACCTTCTATTTTATTTATGCGTGGGAACTAATTAGTCTGATTGTTTTCCGTTTATTATTATTTATTATTTTAGCCATTTTTGTTCCACTGCTGGGCAAAGGCCTCCCTTTTCTCCTTCCACTCTTCGCGATCCAACGCTGGTCATGATGGAAGATGTGCCTCGAGCTCGCCGCGCCATCTCATCATGCGTTACACGTCGCCTCTTAGTTGGCCGGGCTCCACTCTGTGGTGGTCTTTGCCCACAAGTAATTTTTCCGTTTAACTTATGATATTTTCTTAAGATTTTTACACTTTCAGTGATTCCTTCTTAGAGACTGTTCAATAGGTAAAACAACAACAACGAATACTATTAATTAAGGGTCCCTTGTGAGTCGTTTCCAGTGATGCCAACATAGAATAACAAAAAAATAATGTTCAGTTTATAAAAATAACAGATTTAAACAAAAAATATAATCCAGCATAACTTTTAATGACCCATTCGTAAGCTTTCACAAACTAATCAACCAATATAGACCCTTCACACGTCGTAATAAAGTCGTTAGCGAGACTTGTGGTCAGCTTCTCCAATTTGGACCGTGAAACTGTAGAATAAAGCCTAGTTTATCTCAGCAGGGGTGTTAAGAAATGGTAGTGTACATCAGTTTAATGTAAGATCGTATATCATCGTTAAAGGGAGTGCCCGCACATCGTAAACCGTGAAGGATTTATCTTTTGTCTTGGAGTGCAGTTTTTGATGGCGAGAGACCAAAGAAAGGTTCTAATAGTTTCAAACAAAAAATACTTTGGTTCTTCGCAAGCACTGCCACAAACAATATAGGATAGGTAGGATTCGTAACGAAATCATTCGACAATGAACCAAAGTTACCGACATAGCTCAAAGAATTAGCAAGCTGAAGTGGCAGTGGGCCGGTCATATATCGCGAAGAACCGACCACAGCTGGGATAATCGTGTTCTTCAGTGAAGACCGCAACTCGTCAAACGTAGTGTAGAACGCCCTCCGGCCAGGTGGGATGATGACTTGCGGAAGACAGCAGGCAGAAGCTGGATGCGGCAAGCTGAAGACAGGGCGCTATGACGCTCATTAGGGGGAGGCCTATGTCCAGCTGTGGACTATTATAGGTTGATGTTGATGATGATGACGGATAATTATAAAAAACGTTGGCTTTGATTTTTAGAAATAAGGTGTGGTTATATTTCACACGGTCAAACAATTAACTGGCGAAGGTCGGGGAAATCCCTGGATGCGGGCAGCTTAAAATCGGACTTTGTGGAGTTTTTTAGGGGAAGCCTACATATGTATATCCAGTAGTGGACATCATTCGGATGAGATGATGTTGAAGGTTTTCAGTTTTGTTCGTAGTCATAGTCTATACTTGAATGCTAGAATAGCTATCACCTACAGGACATAAAACATGGACATAATTAGGGCCGAAATTTGCGAATTAGTAAACGGATTTCAGATGTCATTATTACCTACTTTGAGTAAAAAATTAAGCACTTTAAAAATTATATAGTATATATAGTAGGTATGGTGGGTATGTATGTATATACCAGCGAGGTACCTTGTGCGCCCACCAAAAGTGCGGTAACGCTATCATGGCCATCAGCGGTCAATAGCAGATTTAGTCCATTCGAAAAAAAAAGCATATAAATTCTACCTACACTGTCTTATCCTCTATAAAATGTACATAAATGAGACAATAAGATAAAAATAAATAATATATCAAGACAAAAAATTAATAAACAATATAAGAATAAATCCAGGTACCATCTGTACTGACTGAGGTAATGAGAAGCAAATATGCGATAAAAATTTACAAAGGCAACAAAAAGTTAAATTATTTCTCGCCGCGACCCGTAATGTATTTTTAATTTTTTTGCTTTGTTTTCCCTGTTTTATGTTACACTGAATAAATATCTCGCTGAATATTTTGGAAGTTCCGGATTGTGTTGATTTTTAAAAGCTAAGTTGGTATTTTCCTTGTCTATTACTTGTTAGAAACATTTTTAATAAGTACAATATTGTTTTCAATTTTATCAAAATTTACTTAATATTACCAATCCTCCATATTAATAAATATAATTATGCAAGATATGGATCAGTTGAGCATGAACGTGTAGATTGTTTGCAACAGTCGGTAGTTAGCTCAATGGTTTTAATTATAAATATTGTTCTAATTTGTTTCCATTATATTATTAGGTTCATGCGGTACAGCCTGGTGACATACAGACAGACGGATGGTCAGTAGAATCTTTGTAATAATAATAATAAATAATAAATCATTTATTTCAGACCATAGAAAAGTAACAGATCTTATTTAACTTATTCTACGGTCCATAGTAATATATACCTTTAAACTAGCATACATCAAATATAAAAAATACTAAATTAATAACACGCTTATTATGATAACGTAATAGGGTCCCGTTTTACCCTTTAAGTACGGAACCCTGAAAATTACTGGAAGCTTGTGCATTCGCTAGTTACACATAACAGCTGATCCCCTTCAGTTCACCAACACGATAATCCTGGAGGATGAAGCATCATTCAATGTTATCCTTTCATACAAGGAGATTGTGAACAAATCTCACCAGAAAACCCTGTAAGCAACATTGTGCCTTAAGACCTACGCAATTGAACTTAAAACGAAAGATTTTTAGGGTGAAAACTTCTTTAGGCATTTTTTTCTGAACAATGAATAAAACTGCAACGTCACGCTCGGGTCCGTTACGCTGAGTCGCATTTACTCGGCTCGAGTCGTCATCGGCTGTCATCAATCAAATTTTATGTCGTACAAGTTTTCACTTCTTACTTTATTTTATACTCGCTGCGCCCCGCGGTTTCACCCGCGTGTTGATATATATTTTGGATAATATACAATATATCTTTATTATATTAATTATAGCCTACATGTTATGCTGATATGTAAGCTATATTATTGTGAAGTTTCATCAAAATCAACTCAGTAGTTTATGCTTGAAAGAGCAACAAATATCCTCACAAACTTTCGCTGTCTGTTCGCTTAGATCTTTTAAACTACTCAACGGATTTTAATGCAGTTTTCAGCAATAGATAGAGTGATTCATGATAAAGATTTTTTTGTATCAATATATTGAAATTCGAGCGAAGTCGGGGTGGGTTGCTCGTATTATATAAATAATAAAATAAATAGGTAAATAAACGCGTTAAGTACCTACCCGTTAATAGTCTCTTTTATTTTACTTTTATTGAGTCTCAGCACTAATGTGTGGTCAGCCCAGTACAAACAAAGTAAGGTTTATATTCTCCGTCCTCCAAGTCAGCGCCATCGTTAACGTCGTTAAATCGTGCTGTTGCGGCGTAATTTAACGATGACGTCACACATTTTGTAACTAAGCCAAGAACTTCATTACACATTTACCCCGCAAGGATTGTTTGAACACCTTCTAGTGATCACTGCCATAGATATAGACTAAACCATAGAGCTTCATCGGATTCATCATCATCAGCCTATAGCAGTCCAGTTCATCGGATTACTGTCACTTGATCCACTTTAGATAAGATATAATAAATAACTTTAAAAAAAACCTCGTACAAAAAAACCGCATCAAAATCCGTTGCGTAGTTTTAAAGATCTAAGCATACATAGGGACACACAGCGAGAAGCGACTTTGTATTAGGTATACTATAAATAACTTTAAACTTTAGTGAAGCTCAACATTGCAAACAAACACTTTTATTATATTTATTTATATAGATTTTAATGAGCTCCACACTCACTTCCGTCACACACTTGACCTCTTATCTCGCACTCCGTATAATAGAGTTCGGATGGAACTGCATTTAATTATTCAGCAAAATGAGACGCTGACTCGGCCTCATCTGAATTGGCAATCTGGCTAAAAGCCCCGATTCAATGAGCGGCGCGTTAGGACGTATGGAAGCTGGTGTAGATAAGAACTTTAGGAGTGAAAGTGATCGTGGTTGAATAAGGTTGATTGCTGAAATTGTATAGTCGATAGTTTCCATTCGGCACAAACTTTGACCAGTTGTGTTTTTTTGAATAAATAATAAATATTGCAAACCGGGGGTGGGTAGCAGCGTTCCTTGCAGAATAGATTCAGCACCAACAAACCTTTTTGCAAGCAAAGCTATCATCACCCTCAACCTATGATAATGTACTGACATAGGCCTCCCATGATGAGCACCATAGCGCCCTGTCTTCGTCCCGTCAGTCCTAAGCAGGTCATCAACTGGACGGAAGGTACCCTACACTACGTGTACCGAGTCGTGGTCTCCACTCAAGAATACGTTTACCCCAGCGGTTGTCGGTTTTTCGCGAGATATGTCCGGCCTACTGCCACTTCAGCTTGCTTATTCTAAGAGCTATGTCGATAACTGGTCCTCTGTTGGATGTATTCGTTACGAATCCTTTCCTTCAAAGAAAGCAAAGCTATAGCCAAAAGTAACTGATAATAAACATTCTGACTTCGCAACTTGTTAAACATTAACCTTCCAGTCTCAGAGTTGGAGATACGTTGAATAAAACAACACAGCTCAGCGCAGATCGTAAAGTGCAAGTCTGAAAATACCTCCATGCTGATTTCAATACCTAGGAACAACAAAACAACTGCTGAAAGGACCGGACTGTTATTATGTGTTCGTTCCTAGAATAACATACACTTACATACATACTTTGACGACCTCAGTGGTGCGTTGGGCGAAGGTCCGCTTGCGACCCAGGAGGTTGCGGGTTCGATTCTCGCCTCGGGACAAATGTTCCTACGGCCTGCAGATATTTGTTTAGGATGTTCTGGATATATTCTATTGTATAATAAAATATATCTATCCTTATAATGTATTGTATTTATGTATATCAGTTATCTAGTGCCTATAACACTCTGCTTAGCTTGGGGCAAGATGATCCTGTGTCCAGCATTATTAATTTATTTATAATTTATACAAGGTTACGTTTATTCCAAAACAAAACGCGTTTGAAGCTGCATGACGCATCATATGAAAATATATATAAATATCTTAAAACTTAGTATTTTATGTACAGTATGCTATTTTTTATGCTCTGAACTGAATTCATAGCCGTGAACAGAGTAAACTTAAACCTGTGGTTTACCTACACCCACAGAGCCTAGGGATACGACCGATCCATATAGCTAAAACTCCTGACAAATTATAAGTATTACCCGTATGACGGTATTTCCTTTGAATACTGGCCAAATCCGTTTCTGCTGTCAACCGAAAATGCACTCTGACATCGCCCGTTGAAACTTCACGCCGCATACATAGAGCTTGCCGCAAACATAGGTTAATATACACCGGGATGTCAGCGGCCACCAGCTAAGCTTGAAAGGTAGCTTGATGCCACGCGCGATCTCGGTCCTATATGTATGCAGATAAAGATTAAAATTATTTGACACTACTTAGAGACTGAAAATGCTCAACGCGTCACTGCCGGCCGCTGCCATCTCGATCTGAATTATGTTTATATAGTTATTATGATGTCACATTATGTAACCATAATACTTAATTGCGTTTTATACGACCTCTGGGTGAAGGTCCGCCTGCGACGCATGAGATTGCGGGTCGATTCCCGCCTTGCGACAAATGTTTTTACGATCTGCAGATATTTATTCCGGGTGTTGTGGTTCTTCGTTATCTACACATTGTCATAACTATATGGATTGTTCAGCATTAAAAAATCTTTCAGTACTAATTCCATGACAGCGACTGACATTGTTGTGATCGTGCCGCCGACATTTCTCGTGGACATGTCATAAGTGGGCACTGTCACCGACATGATTATTTCAAAGATCAACCCGCCCCGGGCTAACTCGGCAACGTGTCCCACTTTGGTGTATAGACTCTACTAGCGCCCCGCGGCTTCGCCCGCGTGGAAATCTATGTGTCAAATGGTTTACACACCTTCCTCTTAAATCACTCTATCGATTAAAAAAACGGCATTAAAATCCGTTGCGTAGTGTTGAAGAAATTACGCATAGGGGGCGACTCGACCGAGAATATATACATATATGGAATGTCACCTTCTATTGACTACACAGCCATAAGGAATGAGTTATTGGATTAGTCAAGTGCAGACAAATGACTCGCTTTTTGTTAAAGCAATCGACACAATTAATTAAAAGTCAGTTTTGCGGTAGAAATATATAAGTTGTACAAAAACAAGTCTTGCAAATGAACTCCCAAACGTGCTCAATCTCTGCCACAATTAATCTTCTATTCATTATCTACCAGACAAAGGTAAAGGGTGTACTAGGCATGGTGTTGATTTGAAAGGAAAGCGAAAAACATTGGTGGTAAATAGATCTTTTCGATTGATTGTCATATCTCTCCTAGGTTGCCTGGGAGAAATCGCTGTCAACGATAAGGCCGTCTATTGTACTTTTAATGTGTAAATATCACCTTATATTTAGATATAAGGTGTTATTTTATAGTTTTAAGTGCAATAAAGTGTTAATTTATTCATTAATTCATCTCCGGGTTTCTCACGCTGTTACTTAGTTTTTCTCTTAAAATAATCTAGTTATGAAAATTCATAATATGTTATGAATTTTCCTATAAGAATAAGTACATAATACATAATAATAAGACGTGAATACCATAATAAAACATTATGTAGATTTCTAGCAACTAAGCTTTTATTATGAGACAAAATAAATATATTAAATTGGAATACCACAATAATACAATAAATAAGTTGCTTATCGCTGAAAACGGCTTTCCCTGGTTATTTCTGCTTTTTGATGAAATAATAGAACACTATATCCATCCCACGTCACTCTATGTATCATGATATAGTGATGTCCTCCTGGTAAGTGTATTTGTTCAGTAAAGTGGGTGGTGTGGCGTAATATCAAATGACTTATTTAAATAAATAGAGCTTAGCCAAGTGTCTATGAAAATTTACGCAGGTAGCTCCCAATTATCCAGTTACACATTTCACACTATCAAAATGGATTATTAGTTGAAGAAATATACATTTGTTTACCTTTTGAGCCAATTTATATAAAAATGAACCACTATTTCTCCTGGTTACGCTATAAATCATTGAGAACGGCTTCACCGATTTCATTCGTCTTTTTTTATAAAATGTTTTTCGTAGAAGGTCCACATAATAAAAAAATGCAATTTTTCATATTTTTCAAATTTTCACGCGGACGATGCCGCGGCGTGCAGCTAGTATTAATAAATGAATGTGCTACGGTTCGTAGACCCTCTACGAAACGTACGTAGCAGGTACGGCGTAGCCGGGCTTCGTAGCTGCGGAAAATAGTACCAGGGCAACATAAATGTGTAGGAAGTTGGAATTTTACATTGGGAAAGCGTGTATGGATAGCTAGGCTACAGACAACTTATAATGAAGAGTGTTTTTAATTTAATGTAGTTTAAATGGGAATCTCGATGATAACAAATAAGTTTATTTTAGAAGAATTTCTGAATTTTCCTTCCAAAACTTTCAAAGAAGGTTTAAAATAGCTGAAAATATTGCGAAGCTTAATCTCAGTCCACTTATTTCAGATAATTTGTATAATTAAGAGGGTCATTAACCGTAACGAGGCTTGAGTGGCGCTTGTGGCTGGGCACGGGTGCAAGCATTTTTCATTTTTCTGTTGGTGGAGTTACGTTCTATTTTTCAATGACCGTCGTTATTTCAAGTCGATAGGCTAACATTTTGCAAGCCTGGGAAAATACCTGGTAGAAATACAATAGTATGTAATTCTTGGTCATTGTAAAATTCTGTAAAGAAACAGCTTTACCTAGATATCAAATAGATTTGATAGAATAGGTTTACAGAACCGCCTATCTTTCTAGGCACTAGGTTTAATTAACTATTTGACGACCTCTGTGGCGCAGCGGGCGAAGGTCCACCTGCAACATACATGCATGGTTACGGGTTCGATTCCCGCCTCGGGACAATTATTTGTACTGGTTTTTAGAACTACGAATAACTAGCAATACTTTATAAGAGCTCATATTTCAAATTATCATGTCACATATTTTTCGATTCCAAATTGATAAAACGATTCGCACGCTGCCTGCCATAACATTATTCCAAGAAAAATGTATTCAGGAAAAAAATAAGGTAAAACCAGCAATAAATCAACAACTTACAAACTATTCAACAGGTACAACGATCTCAAGAAACATTATCTCTCGAACACCCCGAACTTGCGTAATTTAGGGTGCAATATGGTAATTTTACCGTCTAACTTAGGTTATTACCGCTGTTTGCCCTTGCCAACTATTAGATGAAGTATTTACGTTCTGCCTTCAAGTTTTACCCTGAATATTTGATAGGACATTGACCTGTTTGATTAGGGTAGGGTATTGATGACATTTACATATTATCGCATGAACTTGGTTCGATCTCTTCGCTGACTGTTGATTGAGGAGTAGAGGAACAGAATGGGATATATCCAGTTTCACTAATATATGGCATGTTATTTTTTTTTTGTAGTTTGAAGGTTTTTTTAGTACTAGGGAATCATTGTTAGAATAATAAACAATACTTTAAACTCTTTAACTTGGATAAGAAGTTGCATAAATTGGATTTAAAGTGCCTGAGATACTCTAGTTTGTTTTTAATAAACGAAAACGACCAGATCACCCGGAGCAAATATCTGCAGATCGTACAAACATTGTTCCCGAAGTAGGAATCGAACTCACATAATCCTGCGTCGCAGGTGGACCTTCGCCCACCGACCACAGAGGTCGTCAATGCGTCATTAGCTCAGTTGTAAAAAAACTGGTTCTAATTAGTTTCGATAATTTATTTGTAATTTTTTATTTTAAAAAGGATTTATAAAGATACCATCTTAATATTAATGTCTACCTATGGGTTTATAATTCCCCAAGTTCCCGTGTTTATTTTCAATAACCAGTTATCGCAAAATTGTTACGCAATATCTTTCATAATCTCCTTCCAAGCATTTCCTCGTCGACAGGCGATTTGTCGCGCCCACAAATAATATCTGTATTTCCAGCGATATAATTTAATATTTCGAATTCAATTTCGTATGTTTCGTAAATAACGGCTGGTTACTTATCTGTGAAATGAGAAGTAAATATTTGAGAGATTTATAAACTCTGAATTTCGATTTATTTATGGCTTCGTTTCCTGTTATAGAAACTTTTTGGCTTAAGTCATCATTATCAACAGTGAAGATAGCTTATAATTACTAACTAGTTACTTTGTGAAAAATATAAAATTCGCTTTGTGATAACTAATTTTTAGCTTTTACTATTTTACTAAACTGCAGGTCACCATATATAAATCGATTATTTTGTTATTTGTTATTATTGGTGATTTGGGCTGTGTTTAGTGCTGCACTCAGCTCTCTGGCGCCGCTGAAAACCAGCGCTGCACTGGCTTGTGTCAATGTAGCATTTAATGCTGAGCCGGTAGCCTTTCTGTGTTCTCGTATTTTAATTATTTTATTAGTTCCTAATTTGTTATCTTTATTGTTATAGTTCTTAATTTGAATTATTTTATAAAAAACGCAAATAAAAAACGCAAATATTTTCTAATAAGAAAGAAGAAAATATTTTTATTTACCTTAAAAACTAGCATACACAACAAACTTAAAACAACGCAAATTAATACTATATATCTTAAAAATTATTGTGCGTAGCAGTGTTCATGGGAAATATGACCTTCACTCAGCATTGTGCTGGATGCACACTAATGAGTCCACCCAGCGCTGATTTTCAGTTATTTCTATTAATAAATAGGTGTCGATTACAATAATAACGGGGGCGATAACCAAACCAATCGCTTCACTATGACAGTACTATCGTCCCAGAATCGTATAGGTTAAAGAAACTCTAGATAGTGCGTGCGGTGCTATTTGCACGAGGAGATTGATAGATTTTCAACCTTGACACTTTTAACACGCGTCCCTCCATCTGTAGTTTATTTCATTGGAGGTAAGATGCCAAAATATGTGATTCTTAGACGATATCATTGTGATGAGTGAAGCGATCAATTGAGTGGAATAAATAATATATTATATTTTTACAGATCTAAACCTACATAGGGACAGACAGACAGCGGGAAACGACTTTGTTTTGTATAATGTAGTGATGGTAATAAAATAAATAAATAATGCTGGATAATTCACACAGCATTATCTAGCCCCATGGTAAGCAGAGCTTGTGTTATGGGTACTAGATAACTGATATACATAATACAATACATTATATAGATAGATATTTTTTATTATACATAGAAAACGACCAGAACACCCGGAACAAATATCTGCAGATCGTGCACACAATTGTTCCGAGGCGGGAATCGAACCCGCAACCTCCTGCGTCGCAGGCGGACCTTCGTCCACCGCGCCACATCGGTTGTCAATAATTATCTATTTCTGACATGTCATGTCATGGGGATAATCAATCTTTCCAAATCCTTTTGCTAAACTCATTGTAATTAATTGAAAAATAAATGTTGTATCCGTTGTATATTTGTATTCGAATCCCGTTACTAATTCATCAAGTAACCAAACTGCTTGCAATTGTTGATACACTGGTATTAGTCCACATTGTTACCACTGACACTAATTGCGTCCATCTGGTAAACATGAACGAAATACAGCGTAGGTGGAAACAGCTGGATCATTAACTTCACTAATTTACGACAAATCAGATAGAACCAAATAGGGGGACTGAAAAATAGGGAAGTCCACGATGCGATGGGTTATTGATATAACCGTACAGGCTGGCGTAGGAATGAGATGAATAGCATAAACCAAGAGAACATTATGCCCAGTAGTGAGATTGTAAAGGCTGCTATTCTTGTAATTTGATGGAAAAATGCTATCCTTAATAAATACTGATAAAACATATCATGTTTTATCAGTATTTATTAAGGATTTTCCGTTGTATTCTTACATCAGCCAGTGAAGCCCTTAAGATTTCCAGTTTCGTTCAGTGTAAAAAAGAGTCTAGTATAATCATGTCAGTATGTTCATATGTATTTTCTCAGGTTAATTCGTGAAGATTGCGTCCTAGCTACTAATAATGTAAGCTATTTTCCTTTACATTTGCCAGATGGACACTATTAACGTCAAGTTGTAATTATCTTAAAAAATCTCCAGAAATAAACGTCTACACTCTACAAAATTGGCTTAAAAGTACCCCAGCTGTTTACGACTAGCTGTTTCGTAACCTCTGGTCGTGTTGGACAAATTAAATTCGCCCCCCTGGTCTCGTTGGGTTGTTCGTTTGTTAGCATTTTGTCCGATGCCAGAGACTGGGTGGCTTACCCTTAAAACTTTTAGTTCTCTCGATCTAGGAAACAGTCCAGTGCTGTTTGAAACATTTCACTTTTCTATTTAAATTTAAAATTATTTATTTTGGTTGTTCACTATACTTTTTTTTCGAATGGACAATAATGCTGTTGACCGCAGATGGCCATAAGCGGCCAGCGTTACCGGCCAGCGTTACCGGAGTTTTGGTGGGCGCAGAGGGCGCCTCGCCGGTAAAATTAGGTTGAGGTTGTTCACGATCCTAGTTAGTACATCTACCTATATACTAGATAATCATCATCAAACTATAGTAGTCATAATTGGACGTAATGTAGTCCTACCCTAAAGTAACCATAAAAAAGATTTCAATTATTCATGTCATAAACATACATTCAAATATTGAAAGATTAAATTCGTCATGTAAATGTCATTATAATATTTAAGAATTCTAATTAAGTTATGTATATTTTCTATGCTTGGAATAGCACGAATAAGAAAGGTAAACAAACTGTGAATCATTTTGAACTTAGATTTGCATAAGATAGGAACACAGGACCAAAAATATTGTAAAGTTAAACTTTTTTACTTTGATCTTTTTAAATTTTTAGGTACTATTTTTATGTGTTTTGCAGCAAAATGTTTAGATATAACAGATACTTAGAACTTATCTTAAAGACCTCTATGGTGCAGCGGGTGAAGTTCCGCCTGCGACGCAGGAGGATGCTGATTCAATTCCCGCCTTGTGACAAATGTTGGTAAGATCTGTAAATATCTGTCCCGGTTGTTTTGGGTATTTTCTATATATAATAAAATATATCTATGTAATGTATTGTATTAAGTATATTAGTCATCTAGTACCCATAACAACAGCTCTGCTTAACTTGGTGCTAGATAATGCCGTGTGAATTTGACGACCGATGTGGCGCGGTGGGCGAAGGTCCGCCTGCGACGCAGGAGGTTGCGGGTTCGATTCCCGCCTCGGAACAAATGTGTGTACGATCTGCAGATATTTGTTTCGGGTGTTCTGGTCAATGCTTGCGTGGGGCCGAAGCCAACAGCACAGAGGCCCTTTAAGAGAGATAATCTAAAGGCTAATGCTATTATTCTTATTAATTTTGTCGGCCAGGTTGACTCATCAATTGCATACAATAATGAGCAAGGGCCTTTTAAGTTTGAAGGTACATTTAAGGTATTTAAACTGGTCTTAAAAATTCAATTCTCAAAATAATTCATCAAGTAGGTAACTATGTAGTTGACTCGTTACGTTATATGTATTAATCATTGAGTGCTATTATGTGCTAAGCTAGGAGCTGCATTTAAGATAAAAGCAAGTTATGTAGTCCATCTCAACCACGATCGCAAAAGGGCAACGACTCTAGACTGTTGTTTATGAACAGGTATTGAGTTAAAGGAGAAAACATTTAGCGTTGAAAGTTTTTGAAATTAAAGACTGAATGGATAAAAAAAAAATTGTCTGCCAGTAACGCACACGTCATTTTTCTTAGATACATATTAATACAACAAAGCAACGCGCGCCCGCGCGCCTAAAACAGTTTTTTTTCTGCCTGTAACTTATTGTTGTTTAAAATTAACGCCGAAATTATTTTTCCGAGATTTTTTTTACGAAATCCTTTCAAAATCGATTATGGGAAGAACACAATTCAAAGCCGAAGAGTCAAATACCTCATCAGCTCGATTCTCAGGTCACGACCGCCATAAGCTTAATGAGGGAAATGGAGTCAGAAAAAACGGTGAGGGGGAAAACTGGAATAGTTTTTTTATTCCATTTCCCCCTTAATGGGGATTTGTTAAAGGGGAAAACTGGAATAAGCCCAAGAGAGTCCATTAAATACTGGCATAATCATTTTATGATCCAGTTTTTTCTCCGCTTCTTCGCTCGCTCCCGCTGCCCACTGAAGCCGCCTTAGAACGTTCCATTATAGTAAATTCTAATACCTACTAGACATTCTCGTTGAATTCAATAAGGCTCTTGAGTTTAAGAGGCATCCAATCGAGACAATCGCCTCGCTATTTTCGGAATTCGCCAATATTGTGCGAACACAATAAATTTGCCATTAGTGAAAAGTCCATGCCGATAGGGCGGTATCTGGCTTAGACTGTAGGTACTGTGCACATTAGGCGTTTTGACACGGTTGGTAACGCGCGCTTTAAAAAACATCTGTTAGGCCTTTTGGCCAACACAGTAGTTTAATTAAAGTCTGGGGTAAAATGGACAAAAATCACATTGCATCAATATAAATTGCTTATTTGTTTTAATAAAGGAAGTCATTTCAATTGATTTATGCTTTTGATAACGAAAATATTACGCAAATTTTGTCAGTACAATAGATCGGGATATCTAGACAAAAATCGTTGTGTATTGCGTTCCCCACTACTGGTCCGATTGATACGTAAATGCTCAAATACGCGCTTCTATTCAAGCGCGCGTCAGATTTTAGTGAGAAAGTTCGTGGACAGTATAACCGCGCGCTACAAATCACCTAATGTGTACTCGCTCTTTTTCATAGCAATTTATGGTGACGACAATGATTGGGGAAGATATTTCTTGGGGAAAAACGATTACGTTATGTCACTCTGCTTGTTACCAACTTTTAAGGGGAAAGGTATTTTTAGGATACTTCACCTCTTTTGAAGAAAAGCGGGCGGAAGTTCGCCTTCGACGCAGGGGGTTGCGGGTTCGATTCTCGGCTAAGGACACATGTTTTTACGATCTACAAATACTTGTTCCGGGTGTTCTGGGCTATCTCTAGTTCTGATTATCTATGTATAGTAAAAAAATCTATTTATATAATGATTTGTATTGAATTTATCAGTCATCTATAATACGAGATATGCTTAGCTGGGAGCTAGATTATCCAGCATTATTTAACTAACCGGAAACTTCATAGTAGTTCTAAAGTAAAGGACTTTAGCATGTCAGTCACGGAATGATAAGCTAGTATAGCCACGGACAAAACTAGATAGAACTAAACAAACGACTGTGGCGATACGGAAGCCGGAAATTAGGAATAGGATTGTTTGCGTCAGAACAATACAAAACTCAAAATTGACAATTGTTTATGGATGTTTCATGAATCACATATGACCCAGGTATATTAGCGGTTGAAATAAGCTTTCATAAAATTACAAAACTCAAAATGGACAATTGTGTAGAATCCGTGGATATTTCATGAATCAGTACCTTGGTTTATTAGCAGTTGAAATAAGCTAACATAAAATTAAATTTGCTATTTACCTACCTGTAGTAGATAACTGTGGAGCTAACCTAACTATGTATTAAATACATGGTATACCTACATTAAACAATTGAAACTATCATGTAACGATTTCGTCCGCTCACGCGCCGCGACAACAAACAAACAAAGTACACAGTAGTACCAACAAAACCCATTTATAACGGGATGTTTACCAAGACTTGATTTTGGAATTTTCTAATAATTTCGCACAGATTCTTGCGGCATGTCGAAATATTGAATAACGTTTTACATGACTTTTATGGTATACAATTTTTAAGGCTATAGTGGAAGTATAATAGAATCGAAGACTAGTGCTACGGAAAGCATAAAAAGATATACGTGGGACACTCCGAAAGTTTTGCGAACAAAGTTTTTGTGTATGAGAGACTGACTAGTTATACCTAATCTATTTTGAAAATATGATTATTTATAAGTAGGTTCCTATATATAGGTAGGTTCCAATTTCAAAATTTCCCTCCACATTTTTTGCGACGCAACTTAAATGATCGTCTCTCATTGAAATGGCTCAGCGCCGGGAACATTTCCGCGCTGTGATTTTTTACGATTTCAAGTGTCGACTGAAACCGGACGAATCGTACGATGGACTTCTAATGGCATTCATGGATGAAGACCCTTGCAAGGCAACCGTGTATCGTTGGTATTACGAATTCAAGCACGGTATGAGTTGAGACCACGACTCGGTAAACGTAGTGTAGGACGCCCTCCGACCAGGTGGGATGACGACCTGCGAAAGACTGCAGGTAGATGCTGGATGCGGCAAGCTGAAGACAGGGCGCTATGGCACTCATTGGGGGAGGCCTATGTCCAGCAGTGGACTGCTGTAGGCTGATGATGATGATGTGTGTTTTATAATGAAAGAATTAGAATAGCATTTTATGTGCATCCATTGATCTTGTAAACATAACCTTTTTTAAACTTACCAGATGAACCATTGTGAGAGATTTTTTTTTTTTTCAATTTAACGTGTTTTTTAATAGATACTTAAAGTCGAACAGAACTTATAATCTAATATACTTAATAATTAAAATAATTTACTATGCATAAAAGTAGGTAGGTACAATTCAATTAGAAAATAAGATGTACTTACGCCTTGAATTAAATAAAAGAACATCTCGTCATAAACATTTTCGCGCCAATGAATTCTTTGAATATTAAACGCAAGATGTTCTTAATTTAAAAATTCTACGGGTGCTTGCTGGGCATATCAATTCGAATTTGACGTTCCGTTTTACACGTTTGTAAAATTTACAACTGCCAATTTTTATTTTATTTTTAGAGTGCAACTACCGCACACCATAAAAATAACCATTAAAATACATATATGTATTCTTGCATAATTTTAGCTTAGCGCAGCAATTAATTTTTAAATTAAAATAATAGTAAATAATGTTTAGCTAGAAACATAATAATCTGATAATTTATACAATACCATGCACCAGAATCCAATTAACTACATTAATAACTCGGTAGGTAGGTATGTCACTTAGGTATTAATTGAAGCCAAACAGCCATATAGTTTAGATTATATGGCTATAATCTGCTATAGCACCAGAACTAGAAATGCCATTGCTATACCTACTCATAGACTTGCAAAAGTGGGTAAAAGTTTTTTATGTGTAGGTGTTAAACTTTGTAACACCTAGAACATGATATTCGGAATTTAGAATTTTTTAATGATTTTTTGTATTTGTATTTATTTATTTATTAATTCCAGAAATATACATTGGTTCACTGGGAAATGTCAATTTATTTTATTTTATACATATTTTATGTTACCGAGTAAAACTATACGTGTAAGTTGATTGTAGAATTGGTACAAGCAGAGTTCATACAATGATTAGGTATGTATAACAGTGAGATCATCAGCAATAGCTTAGTCAAGTCTAATATGATTTCTCAATTATAATTTTTTTAAAATAATTATAGTATTCCAATTAAACAAAAATGATATTTAAAAAAAATTATAATTGAGAAATCATATTAGACTTGACGAAGCTATTGCTGATGATCTCACTGTTATACATACCTAATCATTGTATGAACTCTGTTTGTACCAATTTTGACAATCAACTTACACGTATAGTTTTACTCGGTAACATAAAATATGTATAAAATATAAAATTTTACATTGCCAAGTGAACAAATGTACATATCTTTATGGAATTAATAAATAAATAAAACAAAAAGTCAATAGTTTAATATAAAAGAAAGAAAATTTATTTATTGATTCACTGTAGGTACAACTTGTTACTACATAAATAAATAAAATAAATAAAAAGCCATTTATTTCATAACCTTATAAAATAATAGTGCATAATTAACGTTAGTAAGTTACTACATAGTTCTTATAAAATAATAAGTAATAAAATAAAAAATTAACTACTTAACTATAAAGAACAAGCGACATAGGATAGCGATATAGGATTCGTCGAGTAGTTTAACACTTTGACTGCTGAAATCACACGGTATGTGTTTTCTACAAGTGACTTATATGCGTAAATCAACACTAGCGCAGCGGCTGAGAAAATACAGATCTTTGTGACTCAGCACAGCCGTAACATTTTTCGAACGAAACACATGTGCGGCGCAACACAACCGCTGTGTAGAGCGGCAGCACGAATTTTTTAGGTTAAAAAAAAGATCGCAGTCGTCGAAAAAAAATCGCAGTCAAAGTGTTAAAGGAATTACCACGGGTGATCAAAGTCATTGTGAATTCACTCTCCGTAATTTCGGCATCGTGCCGTAGTATTTTATTTCATTCTCTAATCGAAATTGAGAAGAAGGCTGTTACGTTCCTCATAAAAGTGAAGTATCTGGTTTTATGATTTTGAATATATATTTTTATAATATCATCGTCGAGAGCAAGCTTATTTAATGGTTGTATTCTATTACACTTTTCGTTATTCGTAGGTTTTGTTTGCTGTTACGTTTTGTTTGGTTTCATAAAACTTGCTTGCCATGCATGAACCATTCAGGTAACAGATAAATAGCTAGCGGGTAATTAGATTAGCGGTGAATAAGCAAGCTGAAGTGGCAGTGGGCCGGCCATATCTCGCGAAGAACCGACGGCCGCTGGGGCAAACGTGTTGTTGAGTGGAGACCACGACTCAATAAACGTAGTGTAGGACCAACAGTGGACTAATATAGGCTGATGATGATGATGATAAATTACATTAGCTATTTATCTGTTATCTGAATGTTTTTTAACAAAGTTACGTAGCACCATAGAAAAACCGTGTACTTGTCATGTGGAAGAAACAAAATCTTCATAGTAAGGTTAAGGGGGACTCCAACATCTCGTCTCCCAAGCCAACCTGACCTGCACGTGGTAAACCCTGCTAGAAAACGAACTAGGTTCTGGTGCAAATATCAAACAACATTCATAACTTGATAACTCATTGATTTTACAGTTATTTTCCATTACTTGACACTGGCAGAAAAGTGCCCAACCAGACACAGTTGCCAGTAAGAAAGAGTCATCATAGTAATGGCTGGCATGTAACAAAAAGAATCAATTCTATAAAAAATATCCCATCCTGTCTGTGATATTCTATATTTGAATTTTTAAAATGTTCTCGGTTTATGCTTAGAATAAGGTTTATGTTTCTGACTGTTCAATTCTTTTTTAAATTCAAAACAGAAGACAATCGCATATTCATACGACGTATTTTGTTTCTCGGGGCCACAGGCAGTGGTTTTATAGCTAGCTTTGTATTTGATAAAAATTCATATCTACTGATGGTGGCACTTCACATGGCTATTTGTATTTGTGTATTTGGCATATTTGGCAAACAATTACCATGTGTGGACAGTTTATTTGACAAAGTGTTCGCATTTTTGGCCTATTTGACAAATAAGGCCAATACCAAATACGCGTTACCTTGCGCTTGTCGGTTTCTCGAGGCACATCAAAGCAGTCAAATAGGCAAATACGCAATAAGCCGTCCACACAATCGCCATATTGGCACCTTGCGCTCTGCTCAGTCTGCTGCCAAATGTTTGTGTGTTTGTTATTTGAGTGCCATGTGTGGATGGTCGTTGCCTCGTTTTGCATGTTCGTCTGAACGTTATATATTTTGCCAAATAAAACAAACACACAATAGCGAACACAAATAGCCATGTGAAGTGCCACCATGAAATGATAATACCGTGCAAGATATTTGTGCAATTAAAACACTGTTGACACTTTTTCTATGCTTAAATTTATTTTTAGGAATCATCTCTGACTTCGTTGTTAGAATACAAACATTGAAGTCAGTAATGTTTTCCATGGAATCTAAGAGACCTGAAAATAACATATTATTATTACAATTAACATATTATATTATATTTTTTTGGATTTTTTTTATATCATTTATGTCACCATCATAATCATCAACCTAACACCACAAAGTCCACTGCTGGACATAGGTGTCCCCCAATAAGCGCCATAGCACCGTCTTCATCTTGCCATAAATATAATTATGTAGGTATATCATATTATTTTTTCTAACTGGATAAAATCATGCATAGTCGCTTTGTCATTGG
Organism: Eupithecia dodoneata; assembly: GCA_947044415.1. Classification (NCBI taxonomy): domain Eukaryota; kingdom Metazoa; phylum Arthropoda; class Insecta; order Lepidoptera; family Geometridae; genus Eupithecia; species Eupithecia dodoneata. The sequence continues at coordinate 11,616,850 of OX345658.1, read as the reverse complement.
TAAGAATAAATAAATAAATAATGCTGGACAATCCACACAGCATTATCTAGCCCCATGGTAAGCAAAGCTTGTGTTATGGGCACTAGATAACTGATATACATAATACAATACATTACATAGATCGATATTTTTTATTATACATAGAAAACGACCAGAACGACCGCAACAAATATCTGCAGATCGTACACACAATTGTTCCGAGGCGGGAATCGAACCCGCAACCTCCTGCGTCGCAGGCGGACCATCGCCCACCGCGCCACATCGGTCGTCGGTAAGAAGCAACCATACATACCTTCCTCTATTATTAATACCTCGAAAATGTACGGAAATACTCTACATTGAATAAATTTAGTTTTCCATACATCTCTGAATGTTCAGCACGTGATTATGAGATATATTAACATAAATACCCCTCGTTCTTCGTACTAATGTACAATACATTAGTAGACGGCTTTTAGAAGAGTTCTCCGCTGTTTATGGTAAATATATAATGCTGGAGAATTCGCACAGCATCGTCTAGCTATATGTAAACTAAGCTAAACAGAGCTTGTGGTATGAGTCCTATATGATATACTTAGAATAGAATAGAAAAAACATTTATTTAGACACAGGTACAAAATACAGGCATAGAATAAACAAACAAAGAAGTTTATCATGGGGATAAACGACACAAATAGGTGATATTAAGACTAAAATAAGACTACCTCCATGACCCTGCGCCGAAATAGGGGTTGGCTCAGCGTGTGCTGAACATTGTTTTATTCAGCGCTGTTTTTCAGCCAAAGACCTTAATTTTTAGTTGAAGTCACGGACGACAAATTCGGTGACAACAAAGAAAAAAAAATATATTTGATACAAATAAACAAAAGTAGAATAATAGGAGAGTATAATATGTATATGTCTAGTAAACAGATGATATAAAATAATAATAATAAAAATAAACGAGAGAATAAAAATGTAATATAACAATAATAGATGCTTGTAATATAATAATAAAGAATGACGTTTCACAACAATTAGAGAAGGGTTGTAAGTAAGGTAAAAACAAAAATCAAAATAAAAAGTAATAGTAATGTATAATATTTATAGACTTAGAGCCCAGAGAAGGTAGGAGTATTGATATCTATATAGATATAGATATAGACGACGTAAACATCAATATCTCGATTATATAATCGAGATATTGATGTTTACGCTGCCAAATTTTCTCTGTTCTTCAATTAAAAAAGCTTTTAGTTTTTTCCTAAAATTAAATTTATTTTTAAGTATTCTCATTGGTGGTGGTATATTATTCCAACACTTGGACGCCGCGTATCGGAACTTAGTAGTCTACTACTTACTAGTCTTACTAGTCTACTTAGTAGTCATTCATTTTTCATTTCATTTTAAACCTTTTATTCAGAAAATATGTACATACATATATGGTTTTACTTAGATACTAATGCTTAAACGACATCTATATTTTCTGTTTGCCCTCTTTTGGCAAAGGCCTCCTCCAACCCCTTCCACTTTAACCTATCTCTCGCCAACCTTATCCACGTTTTCCCTGCTACGTCTCTTAGCTCGTCCTCCCATATCATACTTAGTAGTAATAGAATACAAATACATGGATATATATATTTTATTATACATAAGAAATAAATACCTAGAATATCCGGGAAAAATATTTGACTGAGGCAGGAAGCAAACCAGCGACCTCCTGCGTCGCATGCGACCTTCGCCCACCACGTGCCAAATCGGTCATCGTCTTCTAGAAGAGTGAAACATGCAAGACTTGCGCTTTGTTAACAGAAAAGCGTAATTATTCAATAATTTAATTTTTAAATGGTCTTATTGACGAGCGGTGATTCACCGCTCGTCAATAAGACCATTTAAGAATATGAATTAGAACTAACCATTACCATTTTTACTACATAAAATTATTCTTGCAATGCTCAAAATTATCTTTTTTTTGTTTTATTTAATGAAAATTTGCTACATAGACGGCAGTTTTCCGGGCTTAACATTAACTAATTCATTCATGTTTCTTTACGTCTAATCATAGATAAACAAAACATTTTTCGTCCATGGTCTAATCAACAGGTTTTTAAATCAACGATTTGTCAGCAAAACAATCCCAGCATAAGAAATAAATCTTTAAAATCGCAACAATAGCCTTCAGAATTATTTGTCCGGAATAAGAGTACGAAACTGAAATAAACAAGAACAAGGGGAGTCCTGTAAAGCGGCCCCTAATGGCTTGTACACGGGCTCAAGTATTCATTATGAAAAGAATGGGAGACACGTAGCCCAGGGCAAGACAACTGGCGTAGATCAAATTTGTGGCGCGGTCGGCGAAGGTCCGCCTACAATGCAGGAGGTTGCGGGTTCGATTCCCGATATGTGTATTCCGGGTGTTCTGGTCGTTATCTACAGTCCCTGGCCAAATTATTAGACGCACTGTAGTTTTTTAATAATTTTAAGTTTTTAAGAGTTTATGTGCACTAATATATATTTAAACATCGGTTTTTATTCAAGAAAATTTATTTATTTGTACCTATTTGTATTTATTTTTAACGTATGGCAATACAATGCTAACCAATCGATACACAAACGTGAACAAGTATTCTGTTCTGTTTCAGTCTCGTTCGCCGTTGTGTCAGTTCTGAACGTGTTTCGGTGACTTTATGCGCTGTGTTTATTTGTTTTCCAGTTTTATGCTACGCTGTTATTTGTTTTTTGTGTGTCCATTGTTAAAATAATATATTGGAACATTTCATCATGGGTAAAAAAAGTGATCTTTCACCACGTAAAAAAGCTGAAGTTAAGTCCCTCTTGAATGCTAAAATATTATCAAACTGCGAAATATCACGAAGATTGGAGGTTTTTGAAGCTAGTGTACGACGCATAAAGAAGATAATTGAGTCAGGGGATGATTTGAGTTCGAAACGAAAGAAAAAATGCGGCAGAAAGCCGATTATCACTCCAAGATCAGAAAGGTATTTAAAAAAAAATTGCCTGGAAAACAGATTTGCTACCACAAAACTGATAAAATCGCGACTCCAAGATGCTAACGTGAACGCTTCTGAGCGTACTGTGCGAAGAAAATTAAAAGAATTAGGTTTTAAAGCCTGCCGCCCCGCCAGGAAGCCCAAGTTAACAGCTGCAATGAAAACAAAGCGTCTGAACTGGGCGAAACATTGGCGCGATAAAGATGTGGACTTCTGGAGATCGGTAAATTTTATTTATAATTTAATTTTTATATACAATTTCATCAACAATTAAACTAAATAGCCAGATCAGCGCAGCTTTTTCTAACTTTAAATCCTACTTTTGGCAGGTCTGCTTCAGTGATGAAAGCACATTCGAAATTTTGCAGAATAAAGCTTTGTTTGTGCGTCGTCGTCATGGAGAAAAGTTTCATCCTGACTGTGTCGTTCCGACTGTTAAACATCCTACAAAAGTGATGATTTGGTCAGTCATCAGTGGAAAGGGTACTGGACGTCTGTACGTGGTAAAAGGAATGATGAAACAAGATCAGTACAAAGAAGTCTTACGAAATCAGTTGATTCCCCAGATCAGAGAATGGTTTCCAAATGGGGAACCATTCATTTTCATGCAAGATGGAGCTCCCTGCCACACAGCACGATCTGTTAAATCTTTTTTGGAAGAGCAAAATATCCCTCTGTTGGATTGGCCGGGTAATAGCCCCGATATGAACCCAATCGAAAATGTGTGGGAGCTGATGAAAAGAGAAGTGGCTAAAGATGTGATCACAAACAAACAACAGCTATTAGAAAAGATCATCCATGTGTGGAATCATCATCCTCAAATGCAGGAAACAGTACAGTCTTGCATTGATAGCATGCCGCGTAGAATTAAAGCTCTCATAGAGGCTAAAGGGGGCTCTACAAAATATTAATATTTAATTACAATATTGTCATTTCCTTTTCAAGAGTTAATAAATACATTTTTTTTCATGATAACGATGTTTTTTTTGTGTTAAATAATAGATAATTCATTATATAATAAAAAAAATACACAGTATCTAGTAAAAAACAATATAGCAGTACACTATCACCTGATAATTAACATTTTACAGAAAATCTTATAGTGCGTCTAATAATTTGGCCAGGGACTGTATGTATAAGAAAAAATATCTATGTAATGTATTGTACTAAGTACCTATATCAGTCATCTAGTATCTATTCATAACACAAGTTCTGCTTAACTTGGGGTTAGATGATGCTGTGTGAATTCACTTAGAATCTACTTTATTGTTGGACAATCAACACAGCATTATCTAGCCCCAATCTAAGCAGAGCCTATGTTATGGGTACCAGATAACTGATTTTATACATAATACAATACATTCGCAGGCGTCAAATCACTATTAAAAACAGTCCAATTAGCAAGCCAACGAAAAATATGAAACTGAAAACAAACGTTAAGAGCTCCAAATGACACGTCCGGACCGCTATTGTGCCGCAGGGTATTTGCAACCAATCACATGCGCTTATTTATTTCCCTACTAGCTACGCCCCGCGGTTTCACCCGCTTGGTGATAGATATTTTGGATAATATACAATATATCTTTATGAATTGTAGCCTATGTGTTATTCTGATATGTAAGCTATATTATTGTGAAGTTTCATCAAAATCCATTCACAAGTTTTTGCGTGAAAGAGCAACAAACATCCTCACAAACTTTCGCGTTTTTAATATTAGTAGGATTAACCCGACTCGGCTAAGAAACAAAACAAAAATCAAAATTTCAATGTTTATTTTAGTAAATAGCTAAGCTGATCCATGGATGGTCTATGCCTCGAAGTAGACTTAGTACACAAAATTAGACAAACCTCAGTTAGCATAAATTCATGAGATAATCTTCTCGTGAATTTATGCTAACTGAGGTTTGTCGAGTGAATTATACGTTTCGACTTTTAGTCTACATAACGTAACATTACCTACATTGTGTCAATTGTATCTTTTTGAACAAAGGTATAATGTCATTTAGGGCAAAGGTATGTGCAAGAGCTAGTTAACTTGTATAGTATATCTATAGCTATAACTATGTACCTATATACGACGACCGAAGCGGCGCGGTGGGCGAAAGTCCGCTTGCGACGCAGGAGGTTGCGGGTTCGATTCCCGCCTCGGAACAATTGTGTGTTTTCTATATATAATAAAAAAATATCGATCTATGTAATGTATTGTATTATGTATATCAGTTATCTAATACCCATAACACAAGCTCTGCTTACCATGGGGCTAGATAACGCTGTGTCAATTGTCCAGTATTATTTATTTATTTATTTTATTTATTTATAGCTTAGTAATGCCGTAGGTTAAAACGTGATGTTTATAGTTACCTATACGTGATTTTCATATTCCGTATTGAATCTTCATGTTAACCTAAATCTAATTAATAAACCAGTTGCAAACTATCAGCGTAAGAGTTATCATTTCCTATTCTATGGTAGGTACGTCTAACAAGTGACAACCGCTCGTGTGCCGCGAATATTAAGTTATGTAGTTTTTATATGCAATCTAAATAGTCAAAGTGCTACTGGTGCTACCGCTCAATTGCAGCGCAACAAATCATTCGAATGTTTCAAAAACTATAATCGAGTTCGTATGAAACGATTGGATCGCTGACCTAGTATGTCAGTGATCCAATAGTTGAGTGAAAAGTACTCTCAGTATCCGGTAGGGGCGCTGCAAGGCGCATAATGGAACTATGCAAAACGGGTGTTACATCTCAATTTATGCGATTATTCATGATTGTGGGACTAGTATAATGTAGTACTAGTAACTAGACACGGTTTTGAACTATTTCAGTATTATTTAAGTTTTTTGGGTTTAAAAATTAGTACGGGATTCAGGTCACCCAGTAGAGCCAGCCACTGACCTGATTTTGAGGAGAATCAAACAATAACGAAACCTCATACCTACTACCTCAACTTTTTTATGTTCAAAATAATTTTGTTTGTTTCAAATATAATCTAATCTCTATCGATGTCTATCACAAATTGGATGTTGACCTGCGGTGGTATCTTTTTCTGATTTTTTTTCTGTCAGTTTACAGTCATACACTAGATTAAGGTATTACTCGAAATATAACTATAAGCTTTTCTAGACTCTAATAGTAATTTTTTTGCCAACAAAAAACGGCAGCGAAATAATAAATAGGAAATCATGAAAAAACATTGCTTTCGGAAACCCTAAATATACTCGCACTAAAAGTATCACCTGCTAAAATAACACTAGAATAAATTTGCACCAAATATTTTCCCGTTTTAAATAAATGTATGAAATTCAAAGTGTTTTAAACTACAAAGTCCGTTGATGGGTGGATTAACATATTACTTTTTACGCTGTCATGTTGAAAAATGCACTCTGTTGACATCTAGCACCTTCGGATTCTGCCTGTGATTGTACTGCCTTTGTCATGGAAATTTGTTAAACACTTTTGTCTATGATTGTTTTCGAAACATTTTTAACTTTTGAGGGGTACCTACATCGTTTTTGTTATACAGACTCAAATAACGAGACAAACTTTACGACATCGATAACAATCTGCAGTAGCTCGACTGGTACACATAGTCAATTTCATTAATATGTACCAATACGTACACTTTTGTACCTTGTCACTCAATGTTGTATTCACCCACCGCGTTCCGTCCGTCATACATAACGCACACCTTAGTATAACAAGGTACTAAAATGTATGGGTTATATTATTTAATATCAATGGTATGTACAGATAGTAAAAGAATCATTTACTTCATCTAGTTCACACTTCATTTGAGGCCATGGTAGTGGCTTTACCACGTCGTCGTCGATGAGGCGGCCAGCCAACCCAAGGAACCCTTATCTCGAAGCATCTAGACTCTAGAAATAGAAATAGAAATAGAAAATGTTTATTTGTGCTTCATTATTATAAAATAATACAACTTAAGAACTAATAATAATAAAGATAACAAATTAGGAACGAATAAAATAATTAAAATACGAGAACACAGAAAGGCTACCGGCTCAGCATGAAATGCTACATTGACATAAGCCTGTGCACCGCTGGTTTTCAGCGGCGCCAGGGTGCTGAGTGCAGCACACAACACAAATCACAAATTAAAACACTAATAACAAAGAATAAGTAAAAAAGTAAAAATTCATTTATTTCTTTAGGCTTACAAAATAAGCACTTAGACAAGTGATATTTTATACATTAAATTATTATAAAAAAAAAAAAAATTTACTGTTCACTTCAATTTTTTGTCCACTAGAGGCACTTATACGGCATCAAAACCTTTTTAAAACTTTTGAGCTATCAATATCTTTGTTACTAAGTAAACTTAGCGGCTGATTGTCCGTGACTTGTATTGCAGAATCCCAACTTCAAACACCACACACAAAACAAACATTCAAATGAGAGCTACAACTCTCGAGATTTGAGCTTTGGACGGAGTAACCCGAGGACTTGAATAGGTTACTCACAACACAACGTTGCATTTTTATAGTTTGCAACACTAACTGTAACTCAGACTGCTCTGGCTGTCTCGCTGACAAGGAATAACATTTTTCAAAGGCTTTTGTTGGAAGCTCCGTATTTATGAATAGCATCTGTGAGTTTTATGCGAGTGTAAGAGGTCACAATGTACTCTCTGCTTTAGCTTGGCTGTACTCTAAGTACGAAGAAGTTATTGTTATTTCAAGACAAAAGAAATGAAGGGTACGAAACTATCCTTACGTGTAGCAGATCCCAAAACGTCAGCCACCAAACGAAGAGGGAGGACAACTTGACAATAGGGTTTGAATCAAAATGAAACATTTCTTAGGTACATTTCTTTTGCACTAGCGACCCACACCGGTATGGTGATTATGTAACTCGCGACCGGTTTGCGACAGGCGTAAATTAAGCAATCAGTGCTGTCAAACGTCAATTTTGACGTTTTAGCTGGTGTCAAACTAATACAAAATTAACGTTTGACAGCACTGATTGCTTAATTTACGCCTGTCGCAAACCGGTCGCGAGTTACATAATGACCCGGCGGGTGCAATATAGATACTAATATGGGGCAGTGTGGAGAAAATAAATCATATAAACCTTCCTTTTGAATCACTCTATCTATTGCTGAAAACTGCATTAAAATTCGTTGTGTCGCAGCGGAAGCGACTTCATTTTAAGTACCTATGTAATAGAGAAATATGATTCAGATTTAAGTAAAAAACTTTTGTTATTTTCAAGGTTATAAATAAGTTTATTTGGGTGTTTTCCATGTTTTGTTCACACAGGGAACATTCCATATTTTATCCGTATGCATAAACTAACAAAGTCTAGACTAGATTAAAACATCACATGTCCAAAGCTTTTGACAAAGGTTTTACGAAACTATGTAGGTCCAAAAAGACTAATTAAATTAACGAAGAGATAGGGATCTAATTCTGTCATGCCGGAAGGTTAGTTGCTTGGCCTCCGCGACGTGCTATAAATTGGTTAGAATTGGCTAGAAATGGTTCTTTGTGGGACAGAGGGTGCTAGAAATGGTCCCTTGTTGGGGTGCTAGATACGTTTGTAGCTTAGAGATTTCGATGAAACATGAACTTTACCTTGATGTAATAAGGGGGTTTATAAAGCGACTTGGGTATGATTGTATAAATTTGCAAGTGAATGAAAACAATAAATTGAAGTTTTTGCCTGTACTTTCCCCACTAGATACATAAAAGATAGGCCATTTTGTTTTTTACATTTCTAGATATTTTGGAATAGGCACAGCAACATTCCCAAATGGACCAATGTCTCATCATCATCAACCTATAATAGTCCACTGCTGGACATAGACCTCCCCTAATGAGCGCCATAGTGCCCTGTCTTCAGCTTGCCGCATCCAGCATCTGCCTGCAGTCTTTCGCAGATCGTCATCCCGCTTGGCTGGAAGGTTATGTTTGTCGAAACGTGGTCTCCACTCTAGAAAACTTCTACCCCAACGGCTGTCAGACCTTTGCCTATGGCCTGTGGTTGATCTTACTGTGAGGCCAAAATTAGATTAAATTACATTTAATGCCAACTTATTCCCTCCATCAATTTTCATAAGAATCTCACTAAATTTGGAACATTGATTTCATCATTCCGGTGAAGAAAATCCCATACAAAATCTCCTGATAAACCTTATCCCGCCATAAAATTTAACCAAAGTAGCGTTTTCCGACTATGTAATAAAATTGCGCCACCGAAGCTGAACACATGACTGATCTGTGTCAGGGCCGCGTAAGTGAATAAAATCGCTACCTAGTGAAAAAGTGAACCTGAAAACGGGGGAAAACCGTTGGAAAAATCGTTGGAAAGAATGTAGGTACGAAATAAACATTGGAAATTTGTGCTAAACCAAAGGAATGATGTTTCATTATTATCATCATCTGACACGTCAAGCGACAAGCCAACGTCTTATTATAAAACTAGCTGTTTCCCGCGGTTTCATCGGCGTTAAATTCAAATTTCACAATTCTAAATTTTAATATAGCCTATGTTCACCGCGGATAGTGTAGCTTCCAAACGGTGAAATAATTTTTCAAATCGGTCCAGTAGTTCCGGAGCCTATTCGATACAAACATACAAACAAACAAAAAATCAACCTTTTCTCTTTATAATATTAGTATAGAAAAGATTGACTGCCATGACATACTCTGGTAGTTTATCGCGTTAATTTACCTTTTTCCCGACGTTTCAACCGGTTTACACTCTGTCGTGGTCACGGGATGACTGGAGTACTGGAGTTACCGCCTCAGCGAAACGGGGGCTAGTTTATTTGAAACTACCCTCATTTCATTTTCAATAATAGGAATGTCCATCTGCACACTCAGACGACACACAACACTAACAGTGTCCGCAATGAGAGACCGGATTACGACGACTACACTTTGCTATCACTGGATTCCACGAGGCAGAGAGTTTGAACCCTCTCGTCTTCACGATTGAAATTAGGATATTTCTTAATTTCAATCGCTTCCCGAAACATTCTCTTGTAGTAATGCCTTTCATTACAGATGGCCTGCGGTTTGTGTAGTTCAATCCAGTGATTAGGTCCTGAGTTTACTATATGCTCAGCTATTGCCGACTTATTAACTTGACGATTTTTGACCGCTGCTATATGTTCCTTAACGCGTTCCGCGACCGTGCGTATAGTCTGGCCTATGGAGGAACGCCCGCTTTACTCTGGTAGTTTGTTGTACACTGCCGGACCAATCACATGATTGATACCTTAAAGTCAACATTTTGAGTACTTGGTGCAGCAGGTATAATTTAAGTTAGACTTATATTTTATTATTTTCGATTTTTAAATTATAATAACTTATTTACATCTTCGTGAAATAAGAAAACATGTCACAAAATAATAATGATACAGGTATGTAAAATTTTTTTTTCGATTCGCTACAGATGGATTAAATTGAGCGTCCCAACCCGACATTAACACGTACCCGGTGTCAATTGTAATTAATGAGCCGTTGAAACTGTCAATTCATTTTGACAACTCAATTGATTACGGTGGCTCCACCGTTTGAGAGACGAATAAATCTTGAACTTCGGAAATCGTTCGTTAGGTGCGTTTAAAACTTAAACGTTTTTTTTTGGTAAAAGTGATACTACTTTTAGTACCTACTTAAACGATATAATATGTAAGAGATACATTTTACAAATACAAATAGTAAATTACTATATTGAACACCAAAAAAATCACCATCATCATCATCATCAGCCTATACTAGTCCACTGCTGGACATAGGCCTCCCCCAATGAGCGCCATAGCACCCTGTCTTCAGCTTGACGCATCCAGCATCTACCTGCAGTCTTTCGCTGGTCGTCATCCCACCTGGTCGGAGGGCGTCCTACACTACGTTTAACGAGTCGTGGTCTCCACTCAAGAACACGTTTGCCCCAACGGCCGTCGGTTCTTCGCGAGATATGGCCGGCCCGCTGCCACTTCAGCTTGCTAATTCTCAGAGCTATGTCGATAACCTTGGTTCTCTGTCGGATGTATTCGTTGCGAATCCTATCCTTCAGAGAGACTCCGAGCATAGCTCTTTCCATAGCAAAAAAATAAACAACAAAAAATATATTACCTACATATCTAAGACAAAAGTATTATTTCATGTTGTAATTAACTACATAATAACGCACACAGATCCCCTTTTTCAATCCAACGATCCTATCCATCCACGGTTGTCTGGTAGAGATCGCTCTTGAGCGATAAGACCGCCAAATTGTCACATATCTTGTATTATTATTTTTTTACCTTTTTTGTTTTATTTTTAAGTGTGCAATAAAAGTATTGTCTATCTATCTATCTAAAAGTAAGTTGGGTGGCGTTATAGCTATTAAGCAATCATTTACCTCTATCTACTTATCTAGTAGGTAATAAAATTCTTCAACCAAATTCAGAATTTTACATGGGAAACTATAGAAAATACTTTTCCATTCTCGCTCCAAGCAAATGTCTATAAGTAGAAAGTACCTTACTACTGTCCTCGCCTGAATATCAATGAACTAGAAAATTAAAACCCTGATTTCATTTTAGATTGTCATTTATATGACAAAGCACTTCGTTAGATCTCTTAAAATTCAAAGTGCTGTAACATTTTACTTGGAAGCCCTTTCAAGTGGCTTTTCATCAGGTACTGGAGCTGGTTAAATTGAAAATTGGGCAGCTTTTTAGAAGGAGAATTTAAATAATAAATAAATAAATAATGCTGGACAATTCACACTGCATTATCTAGCTCCAAGGTAAGCAGAGCTTGTGTTATGGGTACTAGATTACTGATATACATAATACATTACATAGATAGATTTTTTTATTATATATAGAAAACAACTAGAACTCCCGGAACAAATGTCTGCAGATCGTACACACACTTGTTCCGAGGCGGGAATCGAACCCGCAACCTCCTGCGTCGCAAGCGGACCTTCGCCCACCGCGCCACATCGGTCGTCATATTAATTTGTATATAGAATTTATATATAGGCATTAGAATATAAAGCTCCAATCAAATATGTACAAAGAAGTAATGCTGGACAATACACACAGACTTATCTAGCCTCAAGCTAAGCAGCATGTGATATGAATACTAGATGACTGATCAATTTAATGCATTCCATATAGATATTTTATTTTCTTTCATTTATTTATGAGATTACTAGCTTTCGCCCGCGGCTTCACTCGCGTGGTACCACGATAAAAAGTAGCCTATATGTTATTCCAGTACACATACTATTTATGTTCCAAGTTTCATCAAGATCCGTTCAGTAGTTTTTACGTGAAAGAGTAACAAACATACATTCCATACTAACAAACTTTCGCGTTTATAATATTAGTAGGATTGTCCCAAGGCGGTAGTCGAAGCCGCAATATCCTGCGTCGTCTATGGTCCTTCACCCACTCGTTACGTAGGTCGCAGAATGCCAGATGGGTAGGTACAGATTTTTCTCTTTTCCGCTAGTGGAAAAAAATTCAATGAAGATTATTAAATGCTACCAAATTTTTCAACTCACTTCTGTACGCGCCTTCAAAGTAGCCTTTGTCTTTCCCCGAGATACCATAATGATCCTCTTGTCAAATTTCAGTTGAGCTGTTTAGGCGTAAAAAAAAACAGACTTAAATACTTTCGCTTTTATAATATTAGTATGGATTTTATAATATTTAGTCTCAAATTATATACCTAAGAGTTATTTAGTAAGCCTATATATTTGAGACCTACTCCACTCTCACAAAAATGCATCCATCAACTTAACTGCGTGTTTGTGCATTGTGTTCTGTTTTCAGCGCCAAAACAAAAGATTTGAAAGTTTACTGGATTTAATGCCACTCTCGGCATCAATCTTGTTTCCTCTTCCGCCCCAAGAAACAAAAGATGACGGGACACGATGCGATATGTCTCCTATTTGTAACCGTCTTCAATAAAAAAGGAGGTTCTATGTTCGGCTGTATTTATTACAGTATGTATAAACCAAAGGCTGTATGTATTTTTTATGTACGTTCGTTCATTTTCCGTCAATTACTTACCGATTATTATGCTTCTTTCTCTATTGTATAGAAAATGAAACCGAGATTATTTCCGAGGGGATGGTTAGGTATGCGAATACTTGTCCTGCTAAACTTAAAATATAGTGTATATATATGAAGAATAAATAAATAAATAACGTTAAAGAAAATAATATAAAGTCGGTTTTGAATTTTTTTTAAAACATTCCATTTTATACGGTGGAAGAAACATTGTAGACTTTGTAACAATAAGCGAAAGGAATGTGAATTCCTAGTGACATGGTTGTGTCTTATATTTCTATTAGGTAATTGCGCGTATTAAGATAAAATTACTGAACAAAGTAGACTAAAATGTTGTGTAGTTCAATGCTCCTTAAGGGATGAAACGTTGGTGTTCTTCCAACACAAATAAGGTTCTTAGTATACCCGCTTACATCTGTAATGAACTTCCTCTCTCCCTATATCCTTTTTATACATGGTTTTGCTTGATTGTATTGGTTGATTGTATTGTTTTATGGAATATGTTTCTGAAATAAATGAGTTAATAATAATAAATAATTTGCAGGATATAAAGTATATCCTGCAAAAGCACGTGCAAAACCACAGGCAGTAGCTTGTTTAACATTAATCGCTTTCGTAATGTACAGAGTTCGGGGTCGAGTAACGGGACAGCTTCGCTGCTGAATATTTATGCTCATTCATCAGTGTGCACCCTTGACATTACACCAAGTTTAATATGTATCATTCTTCTTGGATGAGTTATAACGAGTGCGGGTCAACAGCGCACAGACTGCAGTGAAGTGTTTTATGCTACATGGAAAAACATGCGGGGCAGCCGGGTCTGCTGAAAGAAGTAATAATCATAAATAAATAATAATTGACAAATTCACGCAGCATTATCTAGCACCAAGCTAAGCAGAGCTTGTGTTATGGGAACTAGATAACTGATCTAGAAGTGAAAACTTAATAATTTTATATTTTACAAGATGCGCCTCGCGGCTTCACCCGCGTGGAAATCTATGGGTCAAATGGTTGTTGGCTGCGCGTAGTTAGTTGCGTGTTAAAGATCTAAGCATACATAGGAACAGAAAGCGGGAAACGACTTTGTTTTATACTATGTAGTTATATATACTGGAAAGCGTGCGGTGGTGATGACGCGAGTTTCACTCTCTTTGTTCACCCAAAAAATACACATAATTTAGGAATGCGTTCGGTGACGATGACGCGTGTTCCATGATTTTTGTTTAACCCAAAAGTGCTCAACGCGCTTAAAGAAGTTAATTACAATAACCTATTCTATATATAGAAAACTTCACTGCAGTGTGATCTGTATAATATGTACATATGTTATGATATGTACTAGACGTGTGGTGCTGGCTTAGAATTAGCACTACCCTAACTCTTCCCGCAGGTGTCGTATGAGCTTATTCACCGGGGGCGGACAGCAGTGCTTCCTGCAGATTAATTTGCGACTGAACTGCGATCCCCAACCCACATGCCCAGCGTGAAGATAGGGCATTAGCCTCCAAAAGATAAAAGCCAATAAGGCACTTATCAGGAATTCCTCTTTTCCCATAATCATTAAGCATACCACTTATTTTTATTAGTATGCAAAACAACAACATGCACATATTGTAGTTGTTTTTTGAGACGGTAATATATTATTAATACGTCTTGAAACAATAAATTCATGTTTTAATCACCTTAAAAATAAAGCTCGTTATCTGGCTCCAAAGGATCTACAATCTGTTTTATTATTTCCCGTTAAAGCCTACTTTGTATGAACCACATTATCGTGCCCGCAATGCTGATGATCGTCATCTAAGCTTGAATTTATTTGAATTAATTTGGAGTAAACAGCCGCATAAACATTTTTGAGAAGAGGCACAGAAGAAGCTTTCGGTTGTGTTCATTCCCATAGTGAACATCATTACAAAGAACATCGATTTAAAGATGTCTATACATGAATACCAGGATACAGTACTATTTTCATATAGCAGGTTAAGCTTTCTCTTATTTTTCTAAAAAACAACGGAGCCTGGGGCTTACTATTTATGGATGGAATTTAGCAATAATAAAATTACGATGAGCTAGACAGTTAGATCGAAATATTACCGCATTTTTCAGTGATTGTACTCGACGCATACTTCAATAAAAACAAAGAGCGAGTGTGTGTGTGTGAAGTGCGAGTTGCAGAACGAAAATAATATTATTTTTACGCTTCGTCATTCGCAAAACGAACGACGTTGGCATAGCCGTCGCCGGACGATGAGACTTTGGTACACCTTCGGCAATTTGTCTGCCAAAACTACCTTGATTATGACAAAACTACCTTCGTTTAGTTCGGGGAAGCATGTGGATATAATAATATGTGTGCTGATAAAGAAGTACCTATACTTACTTAGATAAATCTATTGAAACTATTAGTAGTGTGCTAGTAGGTACTAGAGTTGTGCTAGTAGGTTTGTGGCAGGTAACATGTGCACATAATTAAATGCCAAAATCAAATCTCCCGACCTCATGGTTGAAAATTGGGGCACCTTATAATAAGGCTCATGGGCTCAGTCGTGACAAATTGATAATCTCGAAAATTAATTCGTAACCCGAACCAATTGCGGTTCCGTTCGGAAAGGGATAGTAATTAATGAAGCGAGGCTTTATTTGATAAAGGGCCCCTCTTTCAATTTAAAACTCTACGGCATCTCATCTAGATGCTGTGTGGATTGTCCAGCATTATTTATTTATTTACTTTTTGAGAAACGTTGATTGATAAAAATCAACTAAGTTTCCTGACTAAACGGAAGTCATAGTTCATTTATTGATAACTTTTGGTTACAGGTCACATATTATATGCAATATGTAAAAAACTACATACATCATCATCATCATCATCAGCCTATATTAGTCCACTGCTGGACATAGGCCTCCCCCAATGAGCGCCATAGCGCCCTGTATTCAGCTTGACGCATCCAGCATCTACCTGCAGTCTTTCACAGGTCTCACCCACCTGGTTGGAGGGCGTCCTACACTACGTTTACCGAGTCGTGGTCTCCACTCAAGAACATGTTTGGCCCAGCGGCCGTCGGTTCTTCGCGAGATATGGCCGGCCCACTGCCACTTCAGCTTGTTAATTCTCAGAGCTATGTTCAAACTAAACTTTGGTTCTCTGTCGAATGTATTCGTTACGAATCCTTCAGAGAAACTCCGAGCATAGCTCTTTCCATAGCTCGCTGAGCGACTTTGAACTGATGGACCAGCCCTATCGTGAGTGTCCACATACATCATTTATCACACTTCCATGTCCCGGAAAGCACGTTAAGTTATTGGTACTTGGTCGTCCCACAGGCTAACTTCACGTTATTTTAATCTGCAGCTTTCAAATATATCTCAAACCCTTTTAAGAAATAACAAAACGACCGGAACTTGTTCGGGTCCTAAGACACCTCTTTACGTGAAGGACTCTCGAAGCCCTTCGGTTTAGGATCTCTTGACCTGGCCTTTTGCCTTTTTTCTCATCTTATGTAGAGAATTGCGTTACTAAGGATTTTCTGAAGATTGAAGTTGGAGTAAATAACCTTCTATTTTACTTGGGCTGTCTACGGTTGAAGTCGTCGGTACTACATATTATATTATATATTGGTCCACATCTGGACTGTAGGCCTTCCCCTGATAAGCGTCTTATTGGCTTAAATCGCATGGGGGGTAATGCCCATAATCCCCGCGCTGGGCATGCGGTTTGGCATCGCAGATTGGTAGTAAATAGTTCTGCAGGAGGCGCTGCTGCCCGTCCTTGGTGGATAAAACACAGAATAAATTAGCATAATTTATGCATATATGATGTGAAGTATGCGAGCCCTGTGCTAACGATTAATGAGCTGGCATAACCTATAAAATATGTATATTTTACTATGTTCAAAAACGTCTTTCTTAAATTGGTAAAAGCTAAAAACATATGCTCGCAGGCAACTCATTAATCGTTAGCACAGGGCTCGCATACTTCACATCATTAATTCAAAATTACCTTCTACGTTCAGCATTAAACCTGTCAAGCGAATTTCAATCGTACACGCTGAAAATAGAGCTGATTATAGAGTGACATGGTGGGAGAGGAAGTTAATATGGCAGGTTATTCTGCCTATTTCCATCTTGCTAATAATATTATGATGGCGGAATGTAAGTTGTCTCGATTTCTGTTATTTATTTCTGTCTGATATTCCTAGGATGGTTTTTTAAGCATGGCGGTGATGGCCAATTCCGATGCTCGTTACAAAACGATTGAGAGCTTACAAAGCTCATTGCTTTATATTTTATCGAGAATAAATCCTGTAATGATATAATGCATTAAAGTCTTTTGTGAGAGAGACCTATGTTTTGACGTCAATGGAAACCATTTTGAGCAAATTATTAGTTAGGTAAAATCGAGGTATTAAAAGTTATTTTAAAAACTTTGCAAATTCCATTAATCTTTTGCAATACATTTTCAATAAATAGGTTTTCTTTAATTATCAATCAGATATAAATATTAATGCAGATATTGTTTTAAATCGTGGTCTTTTAAACCTTTCATGAAATTTTTCTAACTCTCGTCCGGTTTCGAAATTAGCTATCACGACTCTTCTCAAACAACCACCTTGTACCTATACATAAATATGAATTTGCGAGTACCTATACATTCACAGTTTATTGCAGAGGAAACCATATAATACGCAGATCCCTACTTAGAACGAAAGTTATAAACGTCTTAAAACTAACACCTCATTTATTTACAGGCTATTAAGGTGGAAATTTGGCTTATATGTAGGTAGAAATTATAATATCTATATGTGTCAAAACAGATTCGACCTTACTGAAACGATGGCGCTTTTACTGGAAGCTGTCAAATTAAAGTGGCATGGACGCATGGACCTATCACCATAGACCGTGCTTATTTTGACATGACAAGACTTCTGTTGGGTTTTCCTCTCCGTGAAATATCGGGGATATTTCACTATATAATTAGGCTGAGTTCTAAGAAAAATTAGCATTTTCCTGTTTGTAAAACTATTATAAATAATAAAAATTAATATTATAATTTTAACTACATAGTATAAAATAAAGTCGCTTCCCGCTGCCTGTCCGTCCCTAATGTATATCCCATCTTTAAAAAATACGCAACGGATTTTGATGCGGCTTTTTCATAGATAGAGTGATTCAATAGGAAGGTTTATAAACCATAGATTTTCACGCGGCTTCACTCGTACACATAACATCATCAATCATCAAAATCATATCATACCTATCAGCCCATAAGCGTCCACTACTGGACATAGGCCTCCCCCATAAACACAAGAAGTACACCTAAAGAGAAATATTAAATGCTAATATTATGTTAATATGGTGAGTGTTAATATTTTGGCACCGAAGCAGAATACCCATGTAAAAAAAAAACTGCCACGGCTCTGTCTATGATGCATAAAATATGAATTATTCACCAAAACAAGATATATTGCGGTGTTCGCGTGAGAAGCCACGTCTCGCTGACACATATTTAAAGAAATGTTATATTTGTAAGGGTGGTATGGGTTGTCTGGTAAATTTGTTATTGAATAAAACATTTTAGGCTTAATATAAAACAAAGTCGGGTTTGTTCGAGATAATTCGAGCACGGCTGGACCGATTTTATTGGTTTGTTGTATTTGTCTGCGTCCCGAATAGCAGAATAACTATTTAAAACATTGGAAATAATCATGTCGAAAAAAATACGGAAAGAAAAAATATTTCCTACAGGTAGGTACAAAACGTTCATCGGTTTTATAGCTGTCTAACATTGACTGTCAGGCGGTACGAAGTTCGCCGGTTCAACTAGTTATACTCGTAGTATATTATTTAGTATAAAAATATAATTACTTTATTTAGGCTCTATTTACTTGCTTTTCTTTCCTTAGGTACCTACGACCGCGATTGGAGCGCAGTATATAATAGTGTCCCGTTTTGTCCGGTTGGGATTTCAACCAATGGTAAATGAAAGTTAGGAATCAAAACTCCAATAATGTAACTAAAGGTGTAAAAAAATCACCTAATAAAGTGAAATTCGAGTTTAACGAGGGTGAAACCGCAGGGAACAGCTAGTTTACTTATATATTCGTTCCTCCGTAACACGGAATTACGGTGTCTCGTTACTTTTCCTACTTATTCATATTATTACACTCTGAGTGAAAGGTAGCTGCACGTTTAAACGCTTTAACCCTTAACGGGCAAAATTTACCGGGTAATAATTACCCAGGTGTCAAACAAAGTTGTTGGTACTTCTTTTGAAACCTGGGTAATTATAAAATTATTTATATTCCTTGCACATATATGTAGATACTAAGCGGATTATAACATAATTTGATACAAGCTTGCCACAGCTTGCTTTATAAAATAAGGTGAACGTTGAACATAGATAAAAAAAAATGGTCAAGGTATGTTTATCCATGTAAAAGGTATATGATATTTTTGAAATTATAGCAAAGTGAATAACTTTACGTTTTTATTGAAGTTTTGTTAAAGCGCCATCTATCCGTGAAGTTTGGAAACAATTACTAGATTGAGCTTCCAAATGCGGGAAACCTTTGGTTGACTAGCAGCGTTGAGAGTTTACTGTTGGTATTACAGTTCAAAGAAAGCTTGCTAGATGGCGCTGTTTACATTTCATGAATATGTTGTTGAAGGAATTTGTATAAGTTATAGGACGCTCTCAGAACGCTTCCGCTACGGACGCTATTTTTTCAAATTGTAATCCACAGTAATGTACAGGTTTTCTGGCGAAAATAAGCTTTAAATTATCATAACAAAACATACAGAGTCTATCTAACTTGAAAGCACCCTAGTAAGTGCTTATCATTGCGCATGCGGAGTATTGCACCGCCTACATTCGCTTTCCTTATCTAACCCTCGTTTATAAGTCCGTTAAACTCCTTCAAACCACTGCTCGCCTGGTAGAAAGTAGACATTTTCCGCTCTAATCGGGATTTTCACTATCCAACCGATAGAATCCAAAGATAGAACCGAGTTAGAAAACGTTTATCCTCCCTGCGCACACTAGGAGCTTTCGTGAATTTCCACCAATTTTCCCTAACCTCCTTTCCGTTTATGTTGCCCTGGTACTTTTTTCCGCAGCTACGAAGCCTTCTGCTACGCGGCGTAGCAGCTACGTAGGCTTCGTAGAGGCTCTACGATCCGGTCGTAGCTGCCTCGTAGCCTTTTCGTAGCGGTGGCACAGATTAGGTAAAAGTTAGTGTTTTGACTTTTGTACTCGTAGCGTGTAGCTTCCTCGACGTTCGATTTCGGTGCAGCTTTGTGGTATTTTCTTACTAGGCTGCCCGCAGCTTCGTACGCGTTGTTTCTATGGTAACGTTTTAAGGTTGGTACAGTTGGATTTAAGGTATAAAATGTACCCTATGTTTTATTCCAGGTCTATAACTACCTGCATGCAAATTTCCAGCCCGATACGTTCAATAATTTTGGCGTGAAGAAGTAACGGACGTCTCCATTCATATTCTATCCATCCATCTAATCTAACTTTCGTATATGTATATAATATTAATGTGATTTCTCTAATCACGGATGAGAGAAGATAGATAAAAAAAATATTCAGTAAAACATAAATACATAATAATATTCTCTATTATATTTCAGTTTGTATATTTTTCTACGGATATACCTACGCTTGAAATATAGGCTCACTACCCACGATGAAACCCTTTGATGTTAAAATTTGTTTGTAAAACTCTATTCCCAAACGACCTCTCGCTTCATCAGAAAAATTCAATATGACATTGTACCTTAATTTTCAAACACAACCCTCGGACGCAACCTTTAGGGTCCCCTTGGGTCCAGTTTACCTTATTTTTGGAGGAAGTTTTTACGATAGTGTACTTTATGAGGAATTTGTCCGTCCGATGTTCACATACCATGTGGGGCTTGGTTTGCCGTAATTTTTACCCTCTGAATTTAGGCTGATTAATAAAGTTGTGTTTTTTAATTCATTAGAAAAAAAAACATATTAAATTTCAATTTCATTCATTTATTCCATTAGTAAGCATGAAACACTTCACCGCATTATGTTAAAGCTACATACTCGTACTTTAAATCCTACTAATATAATATTATAAACGTCAAAGTTTGTAAGTATGGATGGAGGGATGGATGGTTGTTACTCTTTCACGTAAAAACTACTGAATGGATTTTAATGAAACTTCACAAAAATATAGCTTACATATCAGAATAACACAGGCTACAATTCATAAAGATAAAGTATATTATCCAAAATATCTATCACCACGCGGGTAAAACCGCGGGGCGCAGCTAGAAATAATTATATATGAGAACCCGAATAATGTTAAACAAAAAAAAGTAAAATACAAAGCATCACCAAAAACATGCTTTGTATTTTTGATTTTTTGGTTTACCATTTAGTATTGTTACAATAAAAAAATTAAGTTTTCACTAAGTATTAAAGGCACAATGAACTAAACAATATTTAGAAATAATTCATTTTAAAGCCAAATGAAAAAGGTAAACCACCGGGTGAAAGACGAAAGATCGTTGTGACAAATCGGCTTGACAAAATGGGTTGACGTGGCTTGACCCTTTTCTGTCAATCACGTCGCTTTATTTGTGCAGATTTGTGTTTTGTTCTGTTTTGCTATTTAATCTCGAAAACGCGTGCAAAGGCGCGGGCAGATGGCAGTGAAATAAAATATTTACTGCCAATTTAATTACTAAAGTACCACCGTCTATTTTGTTCCTTCATGTCAAGTCCATCCAAAGGTTGCCTGGAAGAGATCGCTCTCAACGATAAGACCGCCCTTTATACTTCATTTATTATATTGTTTATTCCTGTATTGTTTTCTGTTTTGTGTGGTATAATTAAGTATTTTCTATCTAGCTATAATTATTTTTGCAGTTTAGTGTGGAAAAAAATCTAATAGAAATAAATGCTTTGCGTAGGCGTCTAAAGCTCAAATACTTAACACTTTGACTGCGATATTTTTTCGACGACTGCGATCTTTTTTTTAACCTAAAAATTCGTGCTGCCGCTCTACACAGCGGCTGTGTTGCGCCGCACATGCGTTTCGTTCGAAAAATATTACGGCTGTGCTGAGTCACACAGATCTGTATTTTCTCAGCCGCTGCGCTAGTGTGGATTTACGCATATTAGTCACTTTTAGAAAACACATACCGTGTGATTTCAGCAATCAAAGTGTTAATAGAAAGTTATAATATTGAGTCATAAAAACTATCACCGTAATGAATAAGCACAATTATTATGTATTCCTTTCATAGCACATATGAACATACTAGTGGTTTCTTTTCCACTTCTTCCACTAGTGGACAAAAAATTGAAGTGACATTATAATTAAAATAATGTTATTTGATAATAATGAAGAGTATTAAATTTCACTTGTCTAAGTGCTTATTTTGTAAGCCTAAAGAAAAAAATGATATTGACTTTGACTTTGAATGATAACAATGATGATACCTTCATCATCATCATCAGCCTATAGCAGTCCACTGCTGGACATAGGCCTCCCCCAATGAGCGCCATAGCGCCCTGTCTTCAGCTTGCCGCATCCAGCATCTACCTGATGATACCACTTATTACCAATTCCATCAACATCTAATTTCCAACTTATACAAGAAAAATTTATGGTTCCCAACAAAGCTCAATTTTGTAGGTTCTCATCATTATGAGGACCACGTACCATCCCGAGGTGATTTCGCTTACGGTCGTAAATATTCAAATCAGTATTTTTCGCTGGTTTATTTAGTGAAGAGATATCGTGTGAGAAATTTCAGGAAGGTTTGATGTTTTATCATTATTATCAACTGAGACTACCCTATGTTATGTAATTTACCTAGATCGTGCGGTAACATGGAAACGAATTCCATATAAACGCTAGTATCGAAAATACATGTAAGGTAGACTCTCGTCTCTCACAAACCCTACCATACAACACCAAAACGAGTATTCGAATATGAGCATAAACTCATGATGTTAGGACACATTTTACAGTGACTTTTGACAAGATTTCTGTTCCTGTCATTATAAATTGCACGTGAAAATGCAATAGCATGAGAGTTCAGGTGCAGTACCATTAATTTAGATGCACATTTTTGCTGCTGTGGTGCGGTCTCGATTTACAACAACCTTCAGCCGGCAAAAATAGTCTCAGCGAGTCACTCCATCGGTCATAAAACTCTTAAATTGGCTTAAAGGTGCGGGGTAGTCTGATCATCATCATCATCAGCCTATAGCTGTCCACTGCTGGACATAGGCCTCCCTTAATGAGCGCCATAGCGCCCTGTCTTCAGCTTGCCGCATACAGCATCTACCTGCAGTCTTTCGCAGGTCGTCATCCCACCTGGTCAGAGGGCGTCCTACACTAAGTTTACCGAGTCGCGGTTTCCACTCAAGAACACGTCTAATGAAGTTAAAAAACTATACGGAATATGGGTTGAGCATGGGTTTTATCTTCATGTTAAGCGAGTAAAGTTTCTGAAAAAACTCACTATGGGACTGGCTGAGATGGTTGTGAGTTCGATTGCTGTCTATATTAAAGATTGGTTGATCCGCAAGTTCTGCAAATTCTAATTAGGTGCTGGTATTTTAAATGTACGCAAAAACATATCCCCTAGAGTACTATATTATATTAGTATAGTAGTACTATATACTTCACTAAATATAACATACTCGTATCAGTAGAGCTGATATTGTTCATTTTACTGTACATGTAATTAAAAAAAAATACTTAAATTATTAGTAATTGTTATGCCTTTATTTTTAAGTAAGCGACTTGTAAATTGTTTTACCAATAAAATTACTATCTGACTACCTGTTCTTAATTTATTTTGAAACTTAGTAGTTTCGGAAAAGATTAATTAATACTGTCAAATTAAACAATTGTCCAGTATTTTTGATTATAAATAAAAAAATAAAATAAAATATAATTTATTTCTGTAACAGTATTACAACAATTTTTACACCGTAGTGGAGACCTTCATTTAAGTATAAGTACTTGTGTTAGAAGGTCTCGCTCTTCTATAACAGACATTACATAATACATTACAGACTTATTTGCTCATTGATTATGTTTTTTCTCATACTTTGAATGCATGTGAGAGCTTGCCCTTGAGTTATCTCTCAGAATGTGATTAGAATTCTAGTGGGATATGTTAACGATATCACATTCGTAACAGACAGCGGAGATCTATTCTAGACAAAATGTTTGGAAGCGATTTATTCACCACTAACTGTTTCCCGCGGTTTCACCCGCGTTAAACCCGCATTAACTTTATTAGGTGATGTGTTATATTATTGGAGTTTTAGTAAGGATTCCTAACTTTTTATAATATAGCCTATGTTCACCGGGGATAGTGTAGCTTCCCAACGGTGAAAGATTTCAAATTGCGGTCCAGTAGTTTCGGAGCCTATTCAATACAAACAAACAAAAAATCTAACATTTCCTCTTTATAATATTAGTATAGATAATGGTCCACGTTTTATAAATTTTGGGGCCAGATTCCATTAACTTAATCGCTTTACCATAACAACTTATAGTATAACATTTGACTTGTCTAAGTGCTTATTTTGTAAGCCTAAAGAAATGAATTATTTTGCCTTTGAAATGGTAGCGTCTCAAAATGACACATTTTAGTTTGATGATAGAAACTACAGAACTACGGACGCGCATCAACTTCTATCAATGACGTACAATCTAGAGTTTCTTTCATCGATGGTCGATTCTATTGTCAAAAGCGATAGGTTAGCAGAATTCAGCCCCACTGCTGATTGTCTATAATAGTGTCCTTGGATATTTTCCATTGCACAGCATATTTTGTATTTGTTTTTTCTTTTCCTGTCTTGTGTATCTTTTATGTACTCGTATTTGGTGTGCAATAAAGAGTTATTGTATTGTATTTTTTCCTTTTAATATTAAAAACTGTAAATGTGGTCAAAGCCAGGTAAATGTAAGTTGAACCCTTTTAATGCTCGGAGTTTCTCTGAAGGATATGATTCGTAACGAATACGTCTGACAGAGAACCAAGGTTATCGACATGGCTCTGAGAATTTGCAAGCTGAAGTTGCAGTGGGCCGGCCATATCTCGCGAAGAACCGACGGCCGATGAGGCAAACGTGTTCTTGAGTGGACTCCACGAATCGGTAAACATAGTGTAGGACGCCCTCCGACCAGGTGGGATGACGACCTGCGAAAGACTGCAGGTAGATGCTGGATGCGTCAAGCTGAAGACAGGGCGCTATGGTGCTCATTGGGGCAGGCCTATTTCCAGCAGTGGACTAATATAGGCTGATGATGATGATGATGACCCTTTTTATGGCTGATTTGAATGGCTAAAGCATAACCTCTGAGGGTTATGCTTTAGCCATAAAACGGTCCAACTACACATTTGTGGTCCGCTTAGACCCCGATTACGGTTTTTTATTGTTAAAGTTATTCTACTTCCAGGTTGCTGGCATGATGGAATCTTTGTTTTTTTAATAACACCTTCAATAAAACCTTTGAAACTATCATACAAACAAACACTAAAGTCATTTAATTTTTGCCCATAAAAACTTACTCGCAGTCGCAGTGCCTTCAGTTATTCCGTGAGAATAGCGCATGAAACTGTGCAGAAATATTGGATAACTCAAAAATCAAATCATGGTAAATATCCCGTTTTAATAGACTTTAACACCTTCAATGTCTATGAAGCTCGAGCGTCTATCGGTCTTTCTGCTACGAGAGTCAGGGTAGTGAATGGGTCAAAAAGGTAAAAATATTATTTTTCAGTCCATTATAAGAATAAATAATTGCAATTCGTTATACAAATTCAAATTCAAAAGTAACATCTTCTATTTATCCCAACTTGGAATCCATTCAAAATGAATTAAGTTTATCTAAATAACACGAGTAAACATTTTCAGAGGCGCGGAGTTTATGTTGATTACTTTAACTGCGTCGAGAGCGAGTTTAAACGAACAAACTTGTTAAACTTTACTGTGGTTATCTTTTCCACGTAGTATTTATTTATAACTAGCTGCGCCCCGCGGTTTTCACCCGCGTGGTGATAGATATTTTGGATAATATACTATATATCTTTATGAATTGTAGCCTATGTGTTATTCTGATATGTAAGCTATATTATTGTGAAGTTTCATTAGAATCCATTCAGTAGTTTTTACGTGAAAGAGTAACAAACATCCATCCATCCATCATACTTACAACTTTGACGTTTCTAATATTAGTACGATACCTAACGCAAAAAGAAAGGTTGTAAACAAATTTCGTAAACTGCTAGTCTAACTAACTCTCAACGTACGAGACTTTTGGAATATATGCATCTATGTTTTATTTTGTACATAATATTATTACTAATGTTTTTTTGTTTAGACAATCCACACAGCATCATCTAGCCCCAAGGTAAGCAGAGCTTGTGTTATGGGTACTAGATGACTGATATACGAAATACAATAGATTACATAGATAGTTTTTTTTATTATACATATAACGACCAGAACACCCGGAACAAAAGTCTGCAGATCGTACACACAATTGTTCCGAGGCGGGAATCGAACCCGCAACCTCCTGCGTCGCCAGGCGGACCTTCGCCCACCGCGCCACAGAGGTCGTCAAATCTGGTTGATGTTACCTTTTGATCTAACATACGCAGGGCATATACAGAAAATGTTATTTTTATTCATGTCTTTGTATGGTATATTATGCATGGATTTATTGACTAACAGTATACCCTACACTTTTAATAATGATTGACTCAGCATCATCAGCCTATAGCAGTCCACTGCTGGACATAAGCCTCCCCAATGAGCGCCATAGCGCCCTGTCTTCAGCTTGCCGCATCCAGCGTCAACCTGCAGTCTTTCGCAGGTCATCATCCCACCTGGTCGGAGGGCGTCCTACACTACGTTTACCGAGGCGTGGTCTCCACTCAAGAACACGTTTGCCCCAGCGGCCATCTGTTCTACGCGAGATATGGCCGGCCCACTTCACTTCTTTGAGCTATATCGATAACCTTAATTCATTCAATTTTTCTTTATTTTTTGAGCCATGCCACTAAAATGATTAACCAACGGCTTATAACGAATGGTTCCCATTACATAGCGAGACGTTACATAATGCATTTTACTGTGTATTCTCAGTGCAGTAAGATTGAAATTGCCTTACAACGCTACCGAATCTCAAAGCTCGAAGACAAAGAGAAGGAACCATATGATAGAGGCCATGCAATACGAGCATGTATTTGAATTATTCATGAATGGTACAGACTGACTGCAGTTCTCCGTCCACAAGATTATCTTGGATATAAGCACTAGGCCTTATTCTGCAAAACTAATCGCTTTACTATGACAATGATAACGTCGCAGAATCACCACCATAGTTTTGGTATACTATCTTAAATGAAATAAACTATAGATAGAGATATGTCAAAAGTTTCGAGGTTAAAACCAAATCGGTTTTAACCGATCGGGTTTAACGCGTGTTATTTTTTCATCACAATAAAGTTGACCAATAAAAAATATTGTTTATTATTATTATTTATAACGGTTTATTTACCAAGATTTGATAGTATAAAATAGCCTCTAGTTTCCCGCGTTTTCTCCGTATACTTATTACATACTAGCTGTTTCCCGCGGTTTCTCCCGCGCTAAATTCAAATTTCACATTTCTAAATTTTAATATAGCCTATGTTCACCGCGGATAGTGTAGCTTCCCAACGGTGAAAGAATTTTTCAAATCGGTCCAGTAGTTTCGGAGCCTATTAGATACAAACAAACAGTCAAAAAGTCAAACATTTCCTCTTTATAATATGACTTTTTGACTGTTTGTTTGTATCTAATAGGCTCCGAAAGAGGAAATGTTTGACTTTTTGACTGTTTGTTTGTATCTAATATCTATATATTTATTTTATCTATGGCAAAGCGTTCTCTATGTAACGCTTTGCCATAGATAAAATAAACCACAACAACCAAAATATCGCCATTTTCGATCCTAAATCATCTCAAGATCGTGATGTCCCATTATCTGTTCGCTGCTCCGATACAAAGCGATGCGAGACTACTAGTAATTTCCCGGGACTTCATTCGTGGGTTTTAAGAATTATCCACAATGATTAGGTGGTTATCCATACTGCAATGTTTGAAAACGAAAGTTTCAATCAGTGCGGCCTATCCGTTATGATTATGACCTACGGAGCTGAGACGTGGACTGGACACTCACTATAGGGCTGGTCCACCAGTTCAAAGTCGCTCAGCGAGCTACGAAAAGAGCTATGCTCGGAGTTTCTTCAAGGAATTCGTAACGAACACATCCAACAGAGAGTCAAAGTTATCGACATAGCTGTAAAACTAACGCTGATATCTCGCGTAGAACCGACGCTGCGCGCTGGGGTAAACGTGTTATTGAGTGGAGACAACCCTTCGGTCAGGTGGGATAATGACCTGCGAAAGTCTGCAGGCAGATGCTGAAAGTGTCAAGCTGGGGCGCTGAAGCACTCATTAGGGAAGGCCTTTAACCAACAGTGGACTAACATAGGCTGAATGATGATGACATTTAGATAATATAAGAACAAAGTATATGTAGATCTTGCTTTACTTATTCTACAGTCCATGTTATTACGAATTACGAACCTTAAACCTAACATACTCGTATATTAAAATTTAAAACTTATTCTGTCCATTTACTTTTGTCGGTCCGTTCGTTAATATATATAGCTATTTCATAAGTAGGTATAGAGAATAGACTACAAGACATAAAATAGGCTTACACTCTGGTCAGTGGGGACACTCGAGGCTAGATGAAATATTGCTTGGATTATTGCTGCTCCTTGAGAGCTTTGAGAGGATCATGGTCCTTTGATCTATGTATTGATATTGTATCATTATCATCAGCCTATGTTAGCTGGACATATTGATATGGCTAACGTTATTTCTTCAACTTTTTTTAAATTTGGTTAACCCATGCTGCGTCAGCAGGCGCGCTTTTTTTATTACCGGCCAGGACTTTATCAAAGAAAATGGAGATCAAACTTTGTAGTGTTCCAAATTCAAAAGGTGCGCCGGAAATGGAATGACCCATTTAGCGTGCACATTGAGGAACTCTTAGCCTTTTTTAGAATAGATGAGATGAAAAATATTGTTCCATTGTGATTGTGCGGGAGTATACCTACGTACTCGAAGTTTATTTTTTTTTTGTTTACGTTTAACACTATTTAAATATAGTGTTAATTAGTAAATTTTTGGAGCTTTTACTGTAGTTAATCCTAATTATCCATCGTCCACAATCTCATGTGAAAAAAAAAATAAAGCTGGATAATCCACACAGCATCATCTAGCCCCAAGATGACGTACGAACACATAATTGTTCCGAGGCAGGAATCAACCCGCAACCTCCTGCGTTACAGGCGGGCCTTCGCCCACCGCACCATAAAGGTCAACAAAAAGTACCCAACTTCTTATTTCCAAGATAATAATAATACTTCTGAAACCTACTTCACTTTAGCAAGCAGCTTACAATGTCACATCAGGCTTACGTCAGGTATTTGTTGGAGCCGATGCTGCCCTGGTAGATAAAAGGGATTATTTTACGTCGCCTGGCTCAGGGTATGTGGCTTGACATGGAGCATTGCTTGATAAAGGAAAGGGAACATCATCATCATCATTATCAGCCTATATTAGTCCACTGCTGGACAAAGGCCTCCCCCAATGAGAACCATAGCGCCCTGTCTGTCTAAGGAAAGAGATGGGGCATATTAATTGTTCTGGTTAATTGATGTTTGTACCTACATAGGTAACAGGGCCGGTTTGTATTAAAGTGGAGGTTTGTAAAAACAAAAGAATGGCGTAATGTGACTAGGTCATGTATTGATTTTTTCAGCACCCAAGGGAGGGTGATTATTAAAAATTATTTTTTAAATTAATTTCGCAAACGAAACTTAAATAGTTTCTTATCTTGGGGCTAATATGATATGCTAATTACTAGAGTAGATGTAGAGAGTTCTTACATCTACTCTATAAATTAGCATATCATATTAGCCCCAAGATAAGCAGAGCTTGTGTATTCGGTACCTACTAGATGACTTTTATACTTAATACATTACATTTTAATTACATTAAATACATACATTTTTTAATATACATATAAAATACCCAAAACACCAGGCAGAAATATTTGCAGATCGTATAAACATTTGTTCCAAGGCGGGAATCGAACTCGAAACCTACTAAATACGAAATTTTTTATCACTTACTATACCAAGCTTAAGGAAGGTTATACATGCTGGCTAGCGGAACAGGTCGTCGTGGTGATTTTTATTGCTTGCGCCATAAAAACCACATAAAGTCAGATGACGTTGCGTGGCGCATTCCTGCCCTAAATGTCAAAGCTCGCAGGGACATAACTTAACCTCACCTAGAAACCTATATTTCTTATAGCTATAACCAACTGAGCTATGGAAAGCTATGCTCGGAGTTTCTCTGAAGGATAAGATTCTTAACGAATACATCCGACAGAGAACCAAAGTTATCGACATAGCTCTGAGAATTAGCAAGCTGAAGTGGCAGTGGGCCGGCCATATCTCGCGTTGAACCGACGACGTCGGCCGCTGCTGGTGCAAACGTGTTCTTGAAATAACCTTATTAGGTTTTATTTGTATGAACGCTCGCGCACTGCGTCCGAATTGAATCCGAGTTAGTACGAGAAGAGAGGTATCAGAGATTTGACTAGTGCGTAAGCAATATACGAATTCGGTCCGAGTTTTCTAGATCCAAATTTTCACGGGTTCGGATACGTTTCGGATCGGACGTAGTGCGAAACCGCTCTTACTATGCGAGAACCTTTAATATCAAAATTCATGGTTGTCTGGTAGAGATCGCTTTTGAGCGATAAGACGGCCAAATACGATATGGTTATGTCCAGCTAGATTTATATAATAAAGCCAAATGCCAAATGATGCCGGCCAGGAAAGCCTTGTACCACAAAGTCAAAATCACAACTTCCAAAAATCGCAACCAAGTCATAATAGGCCAACGTACAGTAGCCTATTATTGATATTACCTTGAATATAAGCCAAATTTTGAATCAATCAATACTTGATAGCAATTTTCAGAAGATAGGATTTCTGGCAGTGACTGGACTTTACTCTTTTATAAAATATCATGTAAGCGAGTTAAAGAAAATTCAACTTTATTCTCATAAATAATAGGCTTTAGTAAAATACCCCTTCTGGCCTTTGTCTGTGCAGCGTTTTCGTAAAAGTGCTTTCATCGTATTTGATAGCCAAATAAAATTTTCATTGCTTTTGAATCACGGAACGGGATGCTCATACATTATTATGCTGAACTTTACGACGAGGCAATAAAGGCTATATTGCAATGAAATCCTAGAATTATGTCTTGGTTATAATAATCAGCTACGTTACCAGTAGGGAAAGCCCGGGTATTGTTTTCTAGAGAAAATTTACGTCACTTTGTCATCGAATGCGTAAATTGTTTGAAATTAATTTCTTCTAGAAAGAAAATTATTTATTGCACTTTAAATAAGTAATCATTTAGTTAATAGTATTAACTAAAACTAACTTTAATAGTATTTTATTTTAATAACAAAACACAGTGCAAATATTATAAAGAGGAAAGGTTTGATTTTTTGTTTGTTTGTTTGTTTATAATGAATAGGCTCCGAAACTACTGGACCGATTTGAAAAATACTTTCACCGTAGGGAAGCTACACTATCCCCGGTGAACATTGGCTATATTATATTTTCAAAAGAGGTGGTGAGAGATACGTACTAAAACCGCGCGAAGCCGGGAAAGTCCGCTAGTAATCTATAAAGCTTCAGCAGCATCCTACGTCAAACTTCACTAACATTCGATTAGCGGTTGGTGGCGGGAAATAACTGGATAAGAGTGTTTATAGTCATCGTGATAAGGTTCTTTTTACTTAATCTGCATAATGGATAGTCGAAGACAACCATTTCATTTGAGAGCCTTTCGATTATTTTTTTCTGATAATAAATAAATAATGCTGGACTGCTGTTTGAATTCAACGCATTATATAGCCCCAAGCTAAGTAGAGCTTTTGTTATAGGTACCAGATAACTGATATACATTACATTGATAGTTTATTTTCATTATACATAGAAAATGACCAGAACACCGTGTACACATTTTTCCCAAGGCGGGAATCGAACCATTAATAAAAAAAAAATTAACACAAAGAAAAGGAATCAAATAAAATCTCATACCTACCTTAAATTAATATAAACTGGCCCAAAAAAGTATTCACAAATAAGTTAAATCAAAACAAGTACCCATTCGAAACGATGCCTATCTTTCATCGCTAAGGAACCCTGAAATCAGAGAAGCAAGCCATTTGTTCGCACAGCGGGAGGCAACCGTTCCGACATAAATTCGAACCCTCCATTAAAAGCTGTAGTTCACCTACTAACGTCTTCTCTACTAACGTTAGAAATGAGAAAGTTTAAGTGAATTTTATCATGCATGGACTTTCCAAGTTAAAATTATCACGGATAGGCGAGTACACTTTGAAATTTTATTCATTCGATTTATCGGATTTTGACAAATAATGTTAGGTTTTCGCGTCTGTGACAGATAAGCAGCAGTTTCGGAAAATTAATCCCAATAATTGTATATTAATAAAACTATTACTATAAAAAATATAAGGTTATATGACCCAGGAGGTACATAAACACTCGTATTTCTAAACGGACACCTGCTTGCTTATCTTCCATTTATTTTATTATTTTTAGCCCGGTTTCTCTCAAACTTCCCTTTCTTGGTAGCGAAGCCGCAATCCATACCTAGTTAAGAATGATTACTAAGAGTATGTACCTACTTCTATACCTACACTCAATTCATCACATAGAACCCGCTAGGCCGAGAGTAAGGCAACATTTACGGCTTTCCATCTCAATTTGGTTTTCGTGAGTCGTATTATCGAAAATTGGCAATCGCAAACTAGTTCAACTCTGTGATTTCGTTCGTAAAAAGGGTGTTTTGTCTAAAGTATGTAGGTAAGTTAGAAAGGTGGGTTGGAAAGGAATACCGTGACAGTTCTATTCTGGTCTGTCTTCAATACTTTATAACCTAGATTTATGTAATGAGACCGACAGAGAACCTAAGCTATCGACATAATTCTAAGAATTAGCAAGCTAAAATGGCAGTGGGCCGGCCATATCTCGCGAAGAACCGACGGCACCTGGGCCAAACGTGTTCTTGAGTGGAGATCACGACTCGGTAAATGTAATGTAGGACGTCCTTCGACCAGGTGGGATGACGACCTGCGAAATACTGCAGATAGATGCTGGATGCGTCAAGATGAAGACAGGGCGCTATCAATGGCGCTCATTGGGGGAGGCCTATGTCTATGGACTAATATGGGCTGATGCTGATATAATTAGAGATTTCTCACGTGCGTGTCTAATATTACTGTAAGGTCCACAGGAAAGAGAGCAATTTGAGAATTTTATTCATATATTATCTTGGACCCTGCAGGTAAATTCAGATTTCATGAGTATATATTACAATCATACTATTTTCGATGCTCACTAGCAGTATTTGATAAAAAAAATCATAGATCGTAATCAGTTGAAAAAATTAAGTAGCGCTTCCTTTCTTTTATTTTCCCCTGATTCAGTTTTTGTTTCCAGTTGTCACTACAATGCCCCTTTCGAATTTTAAAATGAATGCCATTCGTTATCTCGCGCCGTCTTTTGTTTTTTGGGACAAAAGTAGACACTTACTATATATTTCGTAAAGCTCGTATTCATGAAGCGGTCATATTGTTACTGAGGATATACATTTATTATGAAAGAAGCACTGCGTGTTTCATAAATCTTATTAAAAAACAAACAATGTGGAAAAGTTACCCTTTACTTTTTTACGTCGCGAACAATTTCTTTCCAAACTCTCAAAGGAAGTTCTCAAAGAACATTTCCCTAAAACACTATCGAAATGAGCTCTTCTTATGTCACAATAACATTTTCTATCATCGGTGTACTACTGTACTTGGATTTATGGTAAAAAAGTAAGGTAAGCATAAGCATGATCTTTGACTAAACAGCGTTCCAAAAGCTCTTTTTTGCTGACCATTTGCTCCATTTTTTGGAGATGCCATTAGATAGCCGGTAGCCATGCCATAGCCGATGTGATTCATTTTCACCTCTGGTCGATATAGCTTGGCCACTTTCAACGATCTTCCTTTAGATATCTGCTGCGTTTATTTTATTTACTTTACTCTGATGTTGACGTTGACGTAACAACTGACGTACCATGTAGATGCCTAAATTAATAGCTAGATAAACTAGACGTCTAACTGACTGCCTGTTAAACGAAGTACATCCACAAAGAGCTGTTAGTGTTTATTTGAACAGTCGGTTAGTTCTAACAGCGTTTGGCAGTATGCCACATCATCATATCCCGACCGTAAATAACCAAAACTGCAGCATAAATTGTTCAGTAAAATCATTGTTTAGCGAAATAGAGTTCTTCTACGAACGGTTGTTCTTAGAAAACTCTATTTTACCGGTTTCTTCAGCTTGTGTATGTGGGTTAATTTGGTCCCATTGCTGGGCCCAAAGCTGCTAATAACTTGTTGATCGAGATATATTTAATAAGACCTAAAATAATGGGTAATTTGAGAGGAGTCCTAAGATAAGACACAACGGTAGGTACAAACGAATTAAAGTTCATTAATCGTTACCATCAGCGCATTTCAGTTCACAGCTGGACATAGGCATTCACTAAGAGGCGCCCATAGTTTGCCGCATCCAACACCTGCCAGCAGTCTTTCGCAAGTCAGTTCGGGTATTTCCCTACCCGGGGGGCGATCTAAACTACTACGTTTGCCAAGTCCAGTCTCAAGAACACAAAAACGTTGATATATCTATAACTTGTTCGAAGAATTTTATAAATCAAAAAATACAATCGCGGGTGGAATATTTAAAAGTTGAGTTGAATTCAAATGATTCAACAATCGAATTCTAAAAAAGAATAAAAATTTATAAAAACATACTACGATGTAATTAATTCCTAAAAGAAAAAACTCTACAAAATTCATCCGACAAGACATGGCCTATTTCAAGAACAGTACACTTGTAATTTTAACATCAAAAGTCAAAATCGCCCGGGGCCAACCGGACTCGCCCATTATCTAGGGCCTCTAATTGGAAACCGTAATCAGGACCATTACGGGCCTCATCTTTAATTGGGCTTCTCGATTGTCACCAACGGATTATCGCATTGCCAAAGGGCTTAAATGAAGCTGTAACCTTTTTATTCCTTTGAAAATCTTTTGATCGAATTTTATTTTAAAATGGGAAATCTTGTAATCATAAATTTGAATGGGTCTGGGTAGACATTACATATAAACACATGTATTGTCGCTGCTAGATCGTTGAGTAAATAATTTGTTTGTAGATTGGCTAGGTCACTTACAAAAACGAACGCTGATTTGTTGGAAACATAAATTTATATCATTCAATGAGATGGCCAAGTGACGTTAGCTATATTGTTGAATGTTGATCGTTCCAAAATCAGCATTAGTATGAATGAAGAGTGCTGTTTTGTAAGGCGCCTATTCTACAACGGGTTGATGCGATGCGGTGGTATTGTATCCACACACAATTATTTCTATTGTTTTTATCTCAAACTGCATTTGCAAAGAAACTGTCAAAAATCTGCTTCCGCTGTTCACCAGTAATAGATAGATATATTTATTTATTGATACAAATTTGTTACATTTTGTTTATAGTATCTTAAATCCTAACATAGGTTTATCTAGACACTAGAGTTCTCTAATATTGTTTAGAGAATGGTTAAAGATTAAAATTAAAGTAATTAGCGGGGTAAGCAGTCACGCAACATTAATAACACCCTGTAGAGGAAAACACGTTGCTGTCACAGCAAAGGGATATAGTCATTCAACAATTTTCTTGATTTTGTAACTAAAAACTAACCTATGTGAATTGACAAGCTTATAGCTTCAGTGCTTTGACACACAAGTGTATACGAATAAAAAATTGATCTGATTTGTCGATTTTTTTATGGCAACACCTCATTTGTTCGTCTACTATAATTCTCGGCCTTCTTCTTCGATGACCCTATAGGTTAAAAACATTTGACTAATTATGGCAGGTTAACAAGATTCGCTAATCTTGTTTGTGTGACAAAAACACATTTAAAATGAATTCCTCAAACTACAATTATACATTTGTGTTTTATAGTAAAACATTTAACTTCTTTGGGACTGCTAAGAAATTGATCTTTCTATCAACCAATTTGAAATATTCAGGCAAATACCTGAATCTTCAAAGACTTAGATTAATATAAACTTTTCCAGTTAAAATAAATATAGACGTCTCAGCTTGTAATGATTCCAAGAAAAGGTTAACTTAACTACATCATGCTTGACTTGTGTCGAAAAGCAATTAAGTTTAAATAGAAGTGCCTTGCGATTTCATAATTTTCATAAATTGAGACGAAGGCGAGGAAACGAGGAACGCTCGTCAGCCGAGCGTCAGCCAAGCGTTAGCCGAGCGTTTCCTTCCGAATTTGGCTAACTAGAGCGTCCTCTAGTTAGCCAAATTCAGAAGGAAACGGTCGACACAACAGCAGTAAGCATCTTTACATGAACTATTAGGCACGCTGTTCGTCCCGTATATATGTATTTCAGACATTAGTGGTATCTCAGTCATAAAGTAAAAATCATAATAATATTAATTATAATTTTGAAAATGGGTGGTAACCGCTTCACGCAAAAACTAGGTAGGTACTGAATTGATTGGACTGAGATTTTGCATAGATGTAATTCTAAACCTGGAATAACTATAAATAAATAAATAAATAATGCTGGACAATTCAAGTTTGTGTTATGGGTACTAGATAACTGATATACATAATACTATATATTACATAGATAGATATTTTTTATTATACATAGAAAACGACCAGAACACCCGGAACAAATATCTATTATTTTTATCCAGGAAAATTGTAAAGCCATAGGAGGCTTGTTCTTCATATGAATACATAGAAAGTCCTTGAACACTGAATAAGTATCTACCTAATAAAAATATTGTCAGAGCCTCTTTACATAAATGTTGGCATAATTCTGATAAGCTCGTAAGGGATTGGATGAGCTCCAGATTTCGGATGAGACGAGCATAGGAATTGCTCATTGTATCCAATAAAACCCTGTGAGTATACAATTTCTCTTTTTACTAAAACAAAAAGCAAAAACTACACGCTTTATGTAATGTGTACACATCCGGCCAATAATGAAAATTATTAATTAGACCTAAACTGTAACAACCACTTAACAAGGTAAAGGTTTCTGGATCGCTTCTTTTCATATCCTTAAAATGTCAACAAAAGATCAAAAGTAATCACTTTATGTCCTAGTTTTCCTGTAATTTGAATTTTGTGGCGTCTCCAAGAGTCTTGTAAGATGTAAAGGAAATAATGTACTGGGATATTTGATAGGAAAATGGAACACAGTTAGGACAGGTTAGAGACCACAAATAGTGGTCTCTTATAATAATTTAAAAAAGTTTACTTGTTCTTGTTCATCTTCTGACGACATCCGTGAAGCCTGTGGCGGCAAATTTGACCGGAGATCTCAAGAGGCGCTTATACGGTAATAATAATAAGTCCTAATAATAGGTAATAATAGTAGGCTAATAGGTCCGTGGGGTACCGATGCTGTCGAGATTTTTCAAAAATTACCTGAGCGTCTGGTCGAAGCGACGAGTTACCCAAGAGCTGGTGATTATCTGGCGCAACGCATCAGCATTGCCATAGCCAGTGTCTTGGAAACGCTTCCGATTGGTATTGATTGGTATTGAGCTTCCGGTAGATTATTTGCAACAGTCTGCAGATAATTGTTTCAATTGTAAATACTACATAATTTTAATTTGTTTCTAATATTTCATTATAACTCTGACGCCACCAAACAACTACGTTAAGTGAATAAACTCAAGTGCTAAAAATCAAACTGTTCTAAACTGAAAACTTACAAATATGAAACTATGCGATCAATTATTTTTAAACTCGACGATAAACGAGAAAATGGATTTTTGTTTTGCGAGTTATTTGAAAATAGTTTTACTTGAGATTGGCTTGAGTAGGTAACCTAATCTTGGCACATGAAAAGTTATTTAATAAAGCAAATGACGTACGTGGCTCAACTGGCCCAGATATAATATAGATAATAGCACCGTACACATGTATGGATGCATTTTCATCAATGCGCTGCAAATCGCTACCGTTGCCGGGACAAATTAAATCCGGTTCATTTTGTCCGTTCGGCCCAAATCTCCAATTGTGAAGTGGATCGGTAATGGATAGCCATAGTGTGCGCTGTATTTTAGAATTAAATTAGTACATGGAAACGTTTTGTTTGACACAGAAGTCATTTAATTTTTATTTTATTTTTGCTCCGTTCGTAAGAGAAACAATTTTACACACTTAACAGATAAACTTAAATAATAACTAATAATT
Source organism: Eupithecia dodoneata (assembly GCA_947044415.1). NCBI lineage: Eukaryota > Metazoa > Arthropoda > Insecta > Lepidoptera > Geometridae > Eupithecia > Eupithecia dodoneata. Next base: position 11,578,285 of record OX345658.1, on the reverse strand, counting down.
ATTTATGCGTATATCGGGATATTTACCATGATTTGATTTTTGAGTGCTTAAAATCAATATTATTTCTTAAGGCTTATAAGTTCACAGATAGTTGGTACATTTCTCTAAATAAGGGATATTCTATAATCATCAACCTATAGTCCACAGCTGGACATAGGCCTCCCCTAATGAGCGCCATAGCACCCTGTCTTCAGCTTGCTGAATCCAGCATATACCTGCAGTCTTTACAGGTCGTCATCTCACCTGGCCGGAGGGCGTCCTACACTATGTTTGCCGAGTCGCGGTCTCTACTCAAGAACACGTTTACCTCTTCGGTTGTCGGTTCTTCGCGATATATGGCCTGCCCACTGCCACTTCAACTTGCTAATTATTAGAGCTATGTCAGTAACTTTGTTTCTCTGTCGGATGTATTAATTATTCATTCTATATTTAGCTATTCTTCTATTGTTGGTTATCTATGCAAGTACTGTGAAAAGGGGTGGAAATTTTAAATTAATGCTGGCCACATCCACTTCAATGTTGGAAGTGAGCGGTCACTTCCAACATTCAAGTGGATGTGGCTTTACCACAGGGCTTTACTCATTCCCATTCCATTCAATTATTGCAATTCGCATTGAAGAGCAGGTAAGCTCATTCAATTCCATTAATCGCTTCATTCTATTTCTGGTAACGATGTAGGTTTATTTTAACTCTTTTCATTCTCGATTCAGACATTTTGTTGTTTTAAACGAGATTAAGGCATAATAAAATTGGAATGCTTGAATATGGGTTTATTTTGCTTCTGTTCTTTACTAGTTATGGAACCTTAGTACTAAAAAAATCAGTGTTCAATTATCCGGCTACGAGATGGGAAAATCGTTCCAATTTAGTAGCCAGCTACAAGATGGGAAAGCACATTTCCCATTTCGTAGCTAGCTACCAAATCTGGCTACGAGATGGGACTAAAGGTCTTTATTAACAATGAAATAATAGAAAAAAATGAAATATGTAGTATTTAGAATTGAGCTAACTGCAGACTGTTGTTAACATTTCATAGCATTATAAAACGTTTAGTACTTAACTTATCCAAATAGCAATGGAGTGGCAATATTAGACATGCGGCCTTATCGCATATAGCAAAATATATGTATGTATTTAGTCACAGTAAAAGTAGTTAAACTTTTAATGAAATAATAAAAATATACGTGAATTCATGAAATTATAAAAATATACGGATACATGATAGTTATCTCGCTGATTAGAGACAACGACTCCTCGTCATGATTTTTATTTAAATACTTACATGACAATGATACACCACCTTCAAATTGTGACCTCTCGATATACATAAACTTAAACTCCTCTACAATCACAAACAAGATTTGAAAGCCATCTTCAAAATATAAACCTTATTTCGATACACATAAAAATCAAAGTCTCCGCGAAGGTTGCAAGATCCAAGCCGGTGTGAACACCTTACCCTAATTACCTCCAAGTGGGATGTTTGCCGGCGGGCCTGCGTCAAATCGTCAGGCCATCAATGTCAGGCGTAAACTAGGGTAATACGCGATAAATCTGGGGGCGCCACTTGCGGATAAGCTATTCTTAATGGTATGTCAGGAGAGGTACTGGTACAAACTACTGTTTATCGCATTCACTGCGAGCCTCCGCTGCACTAGGCGCTGCAGCGCTGCACCATGGATCATGTGCATCTTGGGCTATGAAGGTGTATAGTTATTTATCTCTATAACTGCTCAGCCTCGGCAGCGGTGCGTGCGACCCGCAGGGGCACGTGGACAGCAAGGGCTGCAATGATAATCAAGCTTGAAGGCCGAGACCATTCTACCATTCAAACAATGCGTGTGATTATAAATTTACATATTTATAAGTTATTTATTTACATTTTATTTAAATAGAAATAAATAATTATTTATTACTTTTTCATATCTATACTTTGATTTTATTATTATTACTTTCATTGTTTGAGTAAAGCACTATTCAAGCCTTCGTCCGCAATGACTGCCCTACTGGCCACGCTATTGGCCTCAAGTTAACCTTGCTATGATCACTCTCTTCAATCTTCATCATTATTGCATACCTTGCTGTCCGTTCTATAAAGGCATCGACATTCTGTCTCGGCCCTCATTCCAGCTGCAATGCTGACCACGCTGTGATGACCTGGACGTGCGACCTGGATCCATTACTGGCCTCGTCAGTAATGTATTATATAATTTATCATTATCATATCATATATAGTTGATTGGTACTCGTCGGTCGTCATTGGTTGTTCCCCATCCTTTCCTTTTATTAGTAAGAATAATTTATGAAAGCTAATTGAAACAATATTTTCATTCAAAGTTAAAATCGGTTGGTTTGAGCTAGTATTTTTTTGGTTTCGATTGATTTGGTTATTTTCCACAAATACATCCCTTCCTATAATACAGTCCTTATTTGATGGAATGAAACAACAAAGCCCGGCATACATAAGTTCAAACATCCGCAGCGTTCCTAAGGGAACAATGTTTATCTTGGCAGCTATTGAAGCTGTGATATCGGTAGTGTAAGTTGTGAACACGAGAATATTCGCAATAATCGAGACAATCGAATGAGGGCTAGAGTTACCTAGGTTGTAATCGAGATATTAAAAATCGAGAAAACATCTGAACGTAAGCTCACTGAGGTAGCTTACTTTGAAATTGGATTTCGTAAGCTGAGTTGGTAAAAAGTATCATGCTTGCAGGGAATCCAAATAAAAGTCTGAAGTGCACTAAAGTAATTTAAAACTGGATATTTACCATGATTTGATTTTTGAGTTTTCCAATATTTCCGTTATTCCGTGATCATGGCGCATGAAACTGTGCCGAAATTTTGGAAAACTCAAAAAGTAAATCATGGTAAATATGCCGTTTTAAATGACTTTAGTATTAATAACCATGATAGTTTCAAAAGTTTTAAAGTCTGAAGTGCCTTTGCAGTTATCTGATTGTTTTGAAAAAACCAAATACCAACTTTATTCCCATAGTTTCAAACTGTTTATTATTTTTTTCGGGAAAAACACTAAATCTACGGGAATCAAATTTATGGGACCATCTCGGGATCTCTTCTATACAACTGCAAAAGAATAATTAAATCGGTCTATAAATGACGGAAAAATCGACGAACATACATACAGCGAGCATAGAACCTCCTCTTTTAGAAGTCAGTTATAAAATCAAAACTCTTTAGACAAAGTGGGATTTGTAGGACGGTAGCTAGTAGGGGGATAAAGTGAAAGAAAATGATCAAGTGCATGATGAAGTGTCACTGCATACATAGTATAAAACAAAGTCGCTTCCCGCTGTCTGTCTGTCCTTATGTATGCTTAGATCTTTAAGACTACGCAACGGATTATGATGCGGTTTTTTTAATAGATAAAGAGATAGAGTGATTCAAGAGGAAGGTTTATTAGGCCATTTGACACATAGATTTCCACGCGGGAGAAGCCGCAAGGCGCAGCTATTAAATAATAAACTAAGAAAGAAGCGCAGAAATTAACCCGTCGGGTTATTATGTAACTCGCGACCGGTTTGCGACAGCCGTAATTTAAGCAATCAGTGCTGTCAAACGTCAATTTTGTATTAGTTTGAAACCAGCTATAACGTCAAAATTGGTCAAAATTGGCATTTGACAGCACTGATTGGTTAATTTACGCCTGTCGCAAACCGGTCGCGAGTTACATAATCACCATACGGGTTTACTTCAAATGACAAGAAACGAAACACGTTCCCCTAAATCCACGAAATGTATGTACATTTTCATACATAATGTACTGTACACAAACCATTAGTGACATTGGAAATCCCTAGAGCTGATACTCAAAGGCTTCAATCCACTTATATTACAATCTCGCATACAAGCGTAGACGTAACGGAAGTACAGTCATTTACAAAAGTAGAAAGGAGGAACAAAGATATTATAGCGTGTCCTATAGGTTCTAATTACCCCTGTTTCATAATGATCCTAAAACTTATTTCCATCGATTACAGCTATAAAGATTATCTGAATATGAATATGAACATGGAATGGTTTTTAGGGACGTCCTCGTTACGTGTTTTTTTGTATAGGATTAATTAAGATAGTTCCATATTCGCAAGATAATGGCGCTGTACTATATACCATTACATCTCGATATCGTCAAACTAAACTCAGCTTCTTCAAAGCTGTTATTGTAATGGCAGTTATAGTTATGTGATGAGAAACTTAGATATCAAAAGTGATGCCCTGAATTAGCAATAAATAGCAAAGTAATAAGAGCCCTTTTGCAAGTCACTGTACTAACACAATTTACATTAACGTAAAACCAATTAAATTGATTGCAACACGTACGAATTGGCTAATTTTAGCAAATGGAACAACGCTTTTTAGCTTATTGCGGAAAGCTAATGTCATAAAAGCTGTTTATGGTGTTAGGTTCCACTCATAGATGGCGTGGTATTTTTTAATTAAATTATGTTTGTTTTTTTTTCAGGTAAGATGATAAAGATGGCGTCGTGTTGTGTCTTGCTACTCTTGCAAAGGATAATGGTAGGACCAAAGGACAGGGAGTCACGTAGACCTAAACAGAGCAACCGAGCTAACTATTCGTAAATAAATAAAATCTTGAAACAAAATCTCATCACGAAGACTTTACTCCAAAGATGATTACATCAATGATGTTATTGCTAGGGTAGATGACGCTCAGTTCCGTTTGTAAGAAATTAAATTTTGATCTAAAATCAATCAAAGAGTTTGTATTACTCTTCCTCTTTCCTTTTCGGTATTTACGACGGCATTTTGAGTAACCTATTTTATTCGGCAAGTCACAAGTTTTACTTTTAACAGTTCTGAGATTAGTTTAAGGCAAGTGTCCGCAGTCTCCCGTAATACGGTAGATCCTTATTACAAACATCCTACTAATATTATAAACGTGAAAGTTTATAAGTATGGATGGATGGATGGATGTTTGTTACTCTTTCACGTAAAAACTACTAAATGGATTTTGATGAAACTTTACAATAATATAGCTTATACATCAGAATAACACATAGGCTGCAATTTATAAAGATAAATTGTATATTATCCAAAACATCTATCACCACGCGGGTGAAACCGCAGGTCGCAGCTAGTGTAATATAAATATTGGTGAAACTCAGTTATCGAATAGCTGGGCGCTAGCTGATAGAATGGCACGGCGTGCCACGGTGTTCATAACATCAAGGTTTTTGAGGATGTTGGTCATGTTGGTATGGTAAAACTATTTTGTATGATATAATAAGAGTCTGATTCTATTTGTATACTTCTAAAACGACTATTATGTATTCAATACGGATAGAAGCGTGCTAACTACGAGCCTTATTTGTGTTGGAAGATACCCAAAGTTTTATCCCTTAAGGGCCCATACAACCTCAAGTTTGTGTGAAAAGGCTAGACATATGATTTTGCGTTCATAAGAGCGGGACAGGGCATTGCAACGCAATCCAAAAATCAAGTTTTAGCTTATTACCTATTAATTAGGACATTATTTGAAAAAACCGAAACATATAACATTTTTATTTATACTTAATTCTATTACCACGCTTATTGTCAAGATCTGAACTTCTGTATTTATTGAGAAATTTAGGTTTTAGTATGAAAATTAGCAGTTTGAGGTATTATACACTCTTAACGAAGGACTTCTCCAGGGTGAGAGCGGTTCTAGAAAAAGTCCCTCGCTAAGGGATGAAACGATGGTTTTCTTCCAATAGAAATAAGATTTGTAGTTAACCCGCTTCTATCTGTAATTAATTCGCTAAACTACGATAGTTTTTATAGTAAAATAGACTATTATGTACATATGTTTTCTGTTCCGGCCAAAGAAAGCGAATACCTTACATGAGTTTTATGACCATGTTAACACCAAAGTAAACTTTTATAATTCGTGTGCCAAGGTTAAGTTTTTTGCATTCTGTGTGCGTTTGTCTAAAAGAACCTTGTAGACTGTTATGAAACTTGAACTTCATTAATTTTATGAACATCTCCAAATAGTCCAATTTAAGAAAACGCCAACTTTTCAACAAAGCAGGATAGCAACAAAGAACGCTACTAAATACTCCATTTAAAAAAGTTTCCAACAAAAATCTCGACATTAATTCACCCTAATCCAGGATGCGATTAAATTACCACAAAAGGCGGGAAGATGGGAGTACCTATAAACTTGTGTTGTGATGACGTCACAATCTCGGGAGATTGAATGCCCGGAGATGATTTATTCTCATCAGTTTTTAGGTAAAATGGAGTAGCAGGAAAAGAAAATGACCCCATTTTGGTAAAACACTGAAGTAAATGTTAATAAATTTATAATAACTGTTAGGCAGTTTCATCATTTTTCTTGAAGAAGCAGGCAGAATGGTTTTGGTGCTAGCTGAATTTCCTTTTAAACTTTTTTTAATTACAAATATTTACAACATAAACTATATGACTTTTTATTATGTACAACCATGACTTTAAACTGGAATACTACATGAAGTCCCATATATTCCATAAATATTCCATAAATATTCCATAAATATTCCATAAATATTCCATAAATATTCCATAAATATTCCATAAATATTCCATAAATATTCCATAAATATTCCATAAATATTCCATAAATATTCCATAAATATTCCATAAATATTCCATATATATTCCAAAAAGTTAAAAGCTCGCACATTCAAAGTCATTTCTTTCACTCACGTAGTGAAAGGTCAGTAAATATTCCATTCAATCAGTTAATTACTCTAAATCAAGAAGGTATAATGTTACAGGAAGAAGATAAAGGACACTGTCGAATAGGCTGGTACGGCGCAATGCAGTTATATTTTCAGTAAGGGCGGGTGGCGATTTCACCAGACGGCCCGATAACGCTGTATGGAAAGCACGCCTCAGAACGGGCCCGGTTGCGTAAAGACTCTTTCGTTTACATTCTCTTTGGTAAACTCCGCGAGTGCCATAGACTTTGTACAGCAATTAGTGAACTCTTTTGAATTTGGAATTGGACTGTGAAGGTTTGTAGTGAATTTGAATAAGTGTTCGGAGTTTTGTGTTTTTTTTTTTCGATGTTCAAAGTTACTATGATTTTTTTTGATGAATTTTTATGAATTGGATTGGTTAGCGTTTAGTGAGTTTCTTTTTAAGAAACGAGCGGTTTTATTTATAGCCTTTGAATTTACTTATGTCCTTTAATTATTTAGGTATGGCGAACTTTTCATAATATGCACGAAATATCTCGCAGCAAAATACGAGAATTCATTATGAGGGAGAGCGTATGAATTTTATTATAATATCTGGGTTCTCTGCGGTAATAATCTAAACATTCCATCATCATGGTGTCAGAAAATAATGGAATATATTATGTTAATGACGGGTAGGAGTCATAATGGTTTTAATAATGCAAATATTTCTGATAATTAGATAGACACATTAAATACCTCATATTTAAGATGAAATTCACTACGAAATAGATTATATTAGTAACCGACTTACGTTATATTTTTTATTAATATAAAAATGCCTTTGTTTTTGTACCCCACAATTAATATGGTAGGTATCTATCATTCAAAACAGCATTAATTCAGTAAAAGTAGGTACTTACCTACCTAACGTTAATATGGCGATACAAGTACAGGGTGGTATTGGAACCGATATCATTTTTTGAGAAGTTGAGGGGGTCATAGACTACATTTCTCCCGTAGAATCGAAGTCTAAAGTGGCTGCAAAGATATGATGTTTTAAAGTTTTTGGAAATCACCCAAAAGATCTTTTTTGTCTGGAGTTGTGATGCCGCCAAATATTCAAGTATATTTATTTTAAACTAGTGGCCCATCTCGGCTTTGTCCGGGCGGAATTTTTTTGCTCGAAAAAGTATTTTCATATTTCTTCCATGACACCCACAAATATCGTGGCTTTATTGGTAAAATAGTTTTTTTTTTGATAGGAAAATGGATCTTCTGAACCGTAGACTCTTTATAATATTATTAAAGAAGTATAGATCAATTATTACTTGATACGATTCACTACAAAAAAAGAGTTACGATCATTCCGTACAAGTAACAAAAAAAAATTACGTATATATTAAATCTGAAGTGGAACTGGGCCGGACACGTCTGCTGTATGTCCAGCGACTTGTGGGCAAAGACCACCACAGAGTTGAGCCCACCCAACGCTAAGAGGCGACGTGGAAGGCCCAGGATGAGATGGCACGATGAGCTCGAGGTACATCTTCCATCATGGCCTGATGCAGCGTTGGATCGCGAGGAGCGGAAGGAGAAAAGGGAGGCCTTTGCCCAGCAGTGGGACAATAATGGCTCAAAATAAATAAATATATTAAATCTAATAAAACAAAGGACACATTATATGTATTTTATATATATATATAACCTGTACGTTCAAGACGAGGAGCAATAACCCAATTTAGTAGCAAATGTTATTTCATGAGACCAGAGGTTTTCATAGCTAATGAAATAATTATTATCGCGAAACGTTTTCAGAAGACTGTAATTGGAATTGTAGGTATGAAATGAAAATCGTTAAATATTTTAGGGAGTAATTTAGCATTTTGCTAGTTAATTAAAATAAGCTGAGATTTTGGTATTTAGGCCAGATCCATGGAGTCTCTATTCAATAAAACATTTTATTTTTGGTGAAAAGTTTCGTCACAGTGACAATTCGAATATTTTCATATTTAAAAAAGAAAGAAAAAAAGAAAATATATTTCACTTCACTGTAGGTACAACTTGTTACTACATAGTACTTATAAAATAATAAGTAATAAAATAAAAAATTAACTACTTAACTATAAAGAACAAGCGTCTCTAAAAAGCGAACCAATTGGTCCTGTCTCAGCATAATGTTGCTCTAAAAATGATGTAGGTACAAGCTTTGTTCCCGTGCTACCCGGCATTCTAGTAGTCTAACTCTCTAACATACAATGCAAATACGCTTTTTTTGCATATTAAGACAGAGAAAAAACATATAAAAACAAACAAACAAAGATACCGATGTTAAAATGACTCGTTGAAGAAATAGCTAATAGCGATTTCTTCCAGGAAACCTTCTGGTGAATGGACACGTAGCTATTGTATAGGTATAGACGCAGAAAGATAATATTATCTAATAAAAAAAAACTAACAAACAACTCCTTACAACTTATTACTTACATTTTTTAAGTAGTCTAGTTGTTATACTTACTGATAAATTAATGTCCATAGTTTGTTCGTTCGCAAATTGAACCTGATTTATCATCTCCATATTTCTCTCAGCGATAGATCACATCAGCCTCTAACAAGGATTCTCAATTTCACTCTGAAATCATAGTAAACATGCTGCGCAGTAAAGACACTGTGTTAAAATCACATTGACTGACCGTACGGAGCTTTGAAAAACAAACCTTGCGATTGGAACGTTAGGCTTAAACAACTTTATTTATCATAAATAAAGAAAGAAAAGAAAAAAAAATTGATTTACCTTAATACTACCATACACAAAAAACTTAAACTACGCAAATTATTACTACATAATGTTACAAATTATTGTGCGTAGCAGTGTTAATGGCAAATATGGCCTCCACTCAGCATTGTTCTGAGTGCACACTAAAGTGGCTACCCAGCGCTGATTTTCAGTGAAGACCAGAGGGAACGTGTCATGTCACGGTCTGATCGGTGTCTTACACTTAACATTAATTTATAATGAGATAAACTTTAATGTATATAACCTCTGCAACCTTGTTTAAATAACACCAGCATTGCCCTATAGCAGAGCAGTTGGGGGCAGGCGGGAAGTGAACAAAAAGTCATAGAAATAAATCTACTTTTTATCCCATAAATTAGTTCCCATGGGAAATCCATGGGGAATCCCCAGGATCATCATCATCATCAGCCTATAGCAGTCCACAACTGGACATAGGCCACCCTCAATGAGCGCCATAGCGCCCTGTCTTCAGATTGCCGCATCCAGCATCTACCTGCAGTCTTTCGCAGGTCGTCATCCCACCTGGTCGAAGGGCGTCCTACACTACGTTTACCGAGTCATGGTCGTGGGGGATAGACATATCTAACCTTTCAAAGTTTCTATAGAAACAAAAAGTGCGATGCCGCGAGTAGAAACTATAGTTCATAATAATGCGTCAAACTAAGACGGTTCTTTTAGTAAAATATATATATATTTTAAAACGTTTAATAGGTAAATAGAATACTAACTTGTTTCAAACAAAAATGTTCCTTCTGTTTTTTAGTCCTCGTACTGTGCCTGGCTTTTTGGTAAGCTCTCGAGGTCGGGTTGTATCGATCAAGATCGACAAGCGTAACGAGATATGATCGATAAAACATCTATATCTTATAACACCCGGTCTGGCAGTGACTAATTGTAATATTTTAGAATTTAAGGGTAATTGAAGAGGCATTAAAACTTGCATTTGAGTTAAAGGAATTAATGAAGCTGCTTTTACAAAAACTTTAATACTTTGACTGCGGTTTTTTTTCGACGACTGCGATCTTTTTTTTTACCTAAAAAATTCGTGCTGCCACTCTACACAGCGGTTGTGTTGCGCCGCACATGCGTTTCGTTCGAAAAATATTACAGCTCTGCTGAGTCACAAATATCTGTATTTTCTCAGCCGCTGCGCTAGTGTGGATTTACGCATATTAGTCACTTGTAGAAAACTCATACCGTGCGTTTTCAGCACTCAAACCCTCTACAATTTGAACAAATTTTACTTTTTACCGTAGAACTGCGGTACTACGCATAACTAACCTATGAATAACCGACTCTTATTTAATATTTTTTTTATTTATCATTATTAATTTACAGCCATTACTGCCCCACTGCTTGGCATAGGCGTTTCTTCCAAACGAAAAAAAAAACTAATTTATTGTACTTTGTTGTGGTCTTCTGACTTATAACCAACCTCTTTTTCGTCAGGGGTTGTTAAATTTTTTTGTATAACCAGTGTACTTAAAGAATGGTATTAAGAATGATTTCGTCTCTCACGATGCTCAGGGTCTGTACTAGTAAAAACGAAAATCGATATTTGCGATTCGTTTCCGTGCAAAGGCTATCTGATGCAAGTGACATAAAACGAAGAGAGGGCTTTGCGCAAAAACTAATCACGAAAGTTCGTTTTTCGTTTTCCGAGCAAGTCCCCTGATCTAATTCGAACCGAGTAATACAGAATTAGTCATTTTATATTTGTCATTCTTAATCCCATTCTATAAGTACGCAATTTATATCTAATGTGGATAAATATCCTATCCTCATAAAAAGCGTTTTTTCTTACCTTGTTGTGAAAAATTGGTTTTGAAAGTGGACTAATAGGACCAATCGAACAATTTGACGACCGATGTGGAGCGGTGGGCGAAGGTCCGCTTGCGACGCAGGAGGTTGCGGGTTCGATTCCCGCCTCGGAACAATTGTGTGTACGATCTGCAGATATTTGTTCCGTGTTCTGGTCGTTTTCTATGTATAATAAAAAATATTTATCTATGTAACGTATTGTATTATGTAAATCAGTCATCTAGTACCCATAACACAAGCTCTGCTTAGCTTGGGGCTAGATGATGCTGTGTGAATTGTCCAGCATTATTTTATTTTATTTATAAGTTTGTCTTAAAAACGTGTATTCAGCATCAAAATACATCATTAAAAATTTCAGCTCACTCGATTGCGTAATTTTTATTGGAACTCGAATAAGTAACACCTTAAACTCATTTAAAACGGGATATTTACCATGATTTTATTTTTGAGTTATCCAATATTTCGGCACAGTTTCATGTGCCATGATCACGGAATAACTGAAGGCACTGCGACTGCGAGTAAGTTTTTATGGGCAGACATACCGATCTACCCTCATTTTTTGTCTTTTGCTACGAACACTACACCTTGTTTTATGTTCCCTGCATGAGGCCAGGCAAGTTATTGCTTCTTGTTGCCAACATCTTTATTCTGGAGTTTCTGAACGTTTATCTTGAGATCAATTCTTATTCTTCTTCTGGTTTTGGAACAAAGCCTACTTTTTCTACATTTTCAATGCCAAGCATTTATAATTTACGGCCTAAAAACAAAGAAAATATCTGTTTTCTACATTCCAAAACGTGAGAAAAATAAACGATATCTAGTTCCTTGAAATATCCATCTCAAAAGATATACCTAAGAGTGACATAGTCACTTTGTGACAAAACTCCATCAATAAATAAAGATATAAAATAAAATATATACCTTAGATAAAAACCAATATCCCTAAATACATATGTAAGTATGTACATATGTACATTTCTATGGCTTTATAGCAATTTATGAAAATCTACCAAATTTCACTAGAAACAAGCTTAATTTTCATTACTTAATTAGAACTAAAACAACGGGTATTTATCGCGTCTATTTACCTATTTTTCCCAACGTTGTATTCATTATCATCAGCCTATGATAGTCCACTGCTGGACAAAGGCCTCACCAATGAGCGCCATAGCGCCCTGTCTTCAGCTTGACGCATCCAGCATCTACCTGCAGTCTTTCGAAGGTCGTCATCCCACTTGGTTGGAGGACGTCTTACACTACATGCATTGACGTTAACGTCGACATTATAGTGCTTATAATTATATATTCAGATCGCATAAGTTTAAAATGTTTATTCATTTAAGAAGGCAAGTCTCCTCACACAGTAAGAAATTAACACAGCAATTTGAACGTTATGGACCATGCATCTCTTTCATCAATCCATAACAAAGGCAAGCTTGTGCGACATACCCAAGAACATAAGGAATGCTTAATTATCGTACAGCGTCACCGTGACGGATTGTTAAACAGCCCCTTAAGCCTGAAACATACCCTTAAAGCCTTCGTTATTCTAATGAGCACGTTATAAATCTACCCATTTAAAAAATTATCATCATCAGCCTATAGCAGTCCACAGCTGGACATAGGCCTTCCCCAATGACCGCCATAGCGCCCTATCTTCAGCTTGCCGCATCCAGCATCTACCTGCAGTCTTTCGCAGGTCTGGTCGGAGGGCGTCCTACACGTTTACCGAGTCGTGGTCTCCACTGGTGAACACGTTTGCCCCAGCGGCCGTTGGTTCTTCGCGAGATATGGCCGGCCCACTGCCACTTCAGCTTGCTAATTCTCTCCTATTTAAATAACCCGAGATAATTATTGTTTACCTGAAGATTAGAATATTTGGGCGCAATGAAAATTCATTTTATTCAAATCTTTCCATAAAAGAGGAAAACGGTTGGTTGTTTTAATGTACCCGGAAAATGCTTCGAGCGATAAAAGCTGCGTGCTTCGACTGAATTCTTAGAAGGCCTATGTTTGTAGAAGCTTAGAAAGATAAAGTTGCGTTGGTAGAAACGATTTCGGTAAAAAAAAAATGTTTCGTGCTTAGAACGATTTTCGTAAAAAAGTAAAAATGTTTCGCTTTTGGAATCCAACGGTAGTGATGATAAACTAGCGTAGAATAATATTAATAATAAATAATTTACTTCAGATCATAGAAAAGTAACAGATCTTATTTAACTTATTCTACGGTCCATAGTAATATATACCTTAAAACTAGCATACATAAAATATAAAAAAAGACTAAATGAATAACACTATAATACTACTATTCTACCTCTAAAAGTGAAAAGTGCTACGATTGTAGCAGTGTACAGGTGCTACGATTGTAGATGCTTAGAGGGTCTACGGTTGTGTAGAGGCGCTACGATTGTAGATGCGTAGGTCTACGAAAAAACGTAGTAAGATATTGTTTCTCTCAAAAATAATAGACATTGTTATTTTTACTCCAATTGATATAATATTCTTAAACACAATTTCGACAGTAATAAAAATACGTTTTATATAAGTGACGACCGATGTGGCGCGGTGGGCGAAGGTCCGCCTGCGACACAGGAGGTTGCGGGTTCGATTCCCGCCTCGGAGCAACTGTGTGTACGATCTGCAGATATTTGTTCCGGGTGTTCTGGTCGTTTTCTATGTATAATAAAAAATATTTATCTATGTAACGTATTGTATTATGTATATCAGTCATCTAGTACCCATAACACAAGCTCTGCTTAGCTTGGGGCTAGATAATGCTGTGTGAATTGTCCAGCATTATTTTATTTTATTTATAAGTTTGTCTTAAAAACGTTTCGGTTTCGACGAGACTTAGAAAAACAGAATAGATAGAAAGAAGACGCGACTTGAACACATTCTTCTATTAAAGAGGCATAACAAAATAATGTTTAAAGCATTATCTTAAAAGCATTGTGTGTTGAAGCTATTTTAAAAGAACTTTCTTTAATTCTATGAGAAATAAAAATACAAAATAAATAAAAATCTATAAACCGATTAGTTTAGCGAACTCTTGTCAATAAAACTTTTGACACTCTCACAGTTATTAAACACTAAAGTCAACATTCAGATTCAGATTCAGATTTCTTTATTGTCATAATTCTTACATAAAAGTGTACAATATAATATATTATATACCTTAATTATGCTAAGGATACGACTCGTCAAAACAGGTAATATACAATTTTGATGTATGGGAAACATAATAATTATGTTATATTTGGAGAGCAAATGAATGAATCCTCTATTCAAAGCGGTTGCCCAGCCCTAGAACGGACGACCTGGGATAAATGAATGCTGGTTTAAAGCTTAAAAGTGAATCCTGCGGGATGCGGGGAATGGACACTTGTTGGAACTTACGCTGCCTTGGAAGAAAGCAAATCACCTATAAATGCCTTATAATAACAACTCACCCAGTTCACCACTCGCCTCAATCGTAAGATGCGTGCCTCTAGAATCGCCCTGGATTCCCGTGACGTCACTGAAATGTCTTTGTTCACACAAGCGGATTACCAGCAGTTGCCAGCGTAGCAGATGTGGTGGTATGCGGATTTTATTAGAGTCCAACTTTCATAAAGTAAATTAGTGCGGGACGCGTGTTTGTTGGTCTAATGATTTGCGAAGACTCAAAACACCAAGATGGCGGCTTTCTTGCGGTCCATGCATGGGGCGTGTCGGTGCAATCTATGTATACCGACCTTTGACGGATAGTTCACCAAAATTAGTTTATTAAAATAAGACATTCCTAATAGGTAGGTGAAATACCATTAAATCAAGTCAGTGGTATAATTATTTACATTCATTTGTAAACAATCAGAACAAGCGTAACCAATATTCTTAACACTTTGACTGCGATTTTTTTCGACAATTGCGATCTTGTTTTTAACCTAAAAAATTCGTGCTGCCGCTCTACACAGCGGTTGTGTTGCGCCGCACATGCGTTTCGTTCGAAAAATATTACGGCTGTGCTGAGTCACAAAGATCTGTATTTTCTCAGCCGCTGCGCTAGTGTTTACGCATATTAGTCACTTGTAGAAAACACATACCGTGTGATTTCAGCAATCAAAGTGTTAAAATTATAAAAGTTAACGTTACTCTTTGTTAGGTCACAGTTAGGTGATGTCTGATTTTTTTTTATATTAACTGTAATCGTTTTCTAAAACCTCTTTGATGCTATACATTTAAAACATGATTAGATTTTTGAGTTATCCAATATTTCGGCACAGTTTCATGCGCCATGATCACTGAAAAACTGAAGGCACTGCGAGTTAGTTTTAATGGGCTGACATACCGATCTACCCTCATTTTTTGTTGATTTTTGTAAAACGAATTTTAATCAAACTTAAAAAATACAGTTAATTTTTACAAATGAAACCCATTACAAACAATTTAAAATTTCGTCAGAAAATGCGAGAACAATTTTTATAAATTATTTTAATTGAAACGTCTCGCATCAACATCGGAATTTTGTTAAGTGTCAATTATTTGAAAAGCCAATTAATTTCGAGAGTAAGGAATGCTATGATTGGTTTTTTCTTGGAACTCTAATCTTTGCCTTTAATGTAACCGAATACTGAGAAAATAGCTTTTAGCGAGGATATTGAGTCTCGTCAGGAACAAGAGTTGCAAAGCGATCTTTGTTTATATAAAAACAAGGTTTAAAATGACTTGTGTGCAAGGCAACGACCGACCTACATCCATACGCCATACAATCCTAAATGACTATATTTGTAAAATACAGGTTTTAGTCAAATAGCAATGGGATATTAACCGTACTGTCATCAATAAGGCTTATTAAATCAAAAGAAATGAAAGTTATTTATATTCATAATCATCATCATCAGCCTATGCTAGTCCATGACTGGACATAGGCCTCCCAATGAGCGCCATAGCGCCCTGTCTTCAGCTTGACGCATGCAGCATTTACCAGCACTCCGTCGCAGGTCGTCATTCCACCTGGCCGGAGGGCTTCCTACGCTACGTTTGCCGAGTCGCGGCCTCCACTCAAGAACACGTTTACCCCAACGGTTGTCGGTTCTTCGCGAGATATGGCCGGCCCACTGCCACTTCAGCTTGCTAGTTCTTTGAGCTATGTCGATAACTTTGGTTCTCTGTCGGATGTATTCTAAAACTAAGTACTTTAACTCAATAATAAAACAAAGAGGATAAGATACGGTACGTTTATAATCTACTAACACTTGCCCACGGTATTTCACGTGTTTTTTTGGGACAAAAGTAGACTATGTTTTAATTCAGATTTAGAACTACTTTTATGCAAAATGTCTGTCCGATCCGTTTAGTAGTTTTGGCGTGAAGAGAATAACAAACATTCATACATCTTAACACCCAAACTTTCGCATTAAAATATTAATAACCGTCTATAATAAAACTTTTTGAAGATATTTGCAACTGCAAACATAACAAAGTCAATCCTAAATAACGCCGGTAACCGTCAAATACAATGTTATGTTTAATATTAACGCATTTATTGCTTCTTGTAGCAACCAGTCTTTAATTACCTTGTTTAAATTTTTTTGATGTCACAATTTTATATCTGCGAAAATAACAAATTGCAAGATAAAATGAACCATAAAACTATGTTTTAGAGTCCACTTAATCATGTCCGGGAAATGAGCTTCCGTATTTGTCACGTCCATTTCTGTAGACGAATTTTGGCACTCTCATCTCCTCGTGATATTGTTTATTGTTTATTTATTTCCACCGTAGGTATACATGTTACAATTGATGTCGTAAAGTTTTATTAGCATTAAAATTATATTACAAATTAAAGTCATTTAAAACGGGATATTTACCAAGATTTTTAAGTTATCCAATATTTCGGCACAGTTCTGATACCGTCAGTGTTGTGTGTCGTGATCGAGCTGTGTTTGATAATAATGAAACCGGTGGTAGTGGTGGTAATGTTCGTAGCAAAAGACAAAAAATGAGGGTAGATCGGTATGTCTGCCCATAAAAACTTACTCGCAGTCGCAGTGCCTTCAGTTATTCCGTGATCATGGCGCATGAAACTGTGCCGAAATATTGGATAACTCAAAAATCAAATCATGGTAAATATCCCGTTTTAAATGACTAGTGTTAATAACCATGATAGTTTTTAAAAGTTTTATATATTAACATTTTATTATATAAGTAGGTAACACACATTAATTTTGACATAGGAAACACCATAAGGGATTGTGTTAAAGAAAAAGCAGACAGACATGCCTTCTTTAAAAATTAAATAAAAGATTCATAGCAATTTATCACAGTAAAATAAATAATAAATTAGTTAAATTGAATACACAAATAAAATAATACATGTCAAGAATATTATAATAATACAGCTGTATAAGGGCATTATCATAATGCCCTTATACAGCAAGGCAGATATAGAAGAGGAACATATAATCTAAAGTCTCGTTAATTGAAAATTAAACTTTAAATTGAAGTAGGTACGTTAGAATATTGAATAACCATTCATGCTCTACATTGTGGTCGCTGTGAATAGAGGCAATCTTGTTTCCAAGTTTGCATTTATCTATACTACAACATTTCTTAAACTAAATTGCCAGGTGGCCTAACTATATTGTTTCATGTTCATATTTGCTATTAAGTTTGATGATGATGATGATGATGAGGTGATTAGCTCTCGTGGGATAGGTTCTCACCTATCCCTCACCTCGTTATGTCTAACCTAACTCAATTTCGTAAAGTTCCATGCTCCGTGTTCCGGTAGCCCACCTACTCGAATGTAATCTAAATACAGGTGTCCGTTCTCACCTAATCACTGTGTTTACATCTGCGATACGCTAACGTATTCAAGTGATTTGTTTATAGTAAACAAAAACAATTCAAAGGTTTGAGGGTCAGGTCGATTGAGTATTCTAAACCATATTTTAAATCATGTCTGTTTTGTTTTTGTTGATTGAGTTGCAAATAAAATATTCTCATTCGTTCTCATTCATTCTCATTCGTTCTCATTCATTCTCATTCGTTCTCATTCATTCTCATTCGTTATCATTCGTTCTCATTCGTTCTCATTCATTCTCATTCGTTCTCATTCATCCTCATTCATTTTCATTCATTCTCATATTGGCTTTTGCCTGCGGCTTCGTTAACGCACTGCCTACTCAGATCACATCACACATAAACGGCCTATACTGGTTCACTACTGGACATAATCCTCCCTTGACAGGCGTCTTACTGGTGGGATAATTGAAATAAATGTAATTCGATTTAATTATAAATCAAATCACATTTATTTCAGCCATAGTAAAAAGTTGACATACACACACAGTCCATATGACAAGAGACATTATAATATAATAATAATAAGTTTAGGTTTGTTATTTATTAAAGTATTTATGCTGAAGTGTGAGTATGAACTAAGTAACACTTTTTGATACCATTGTACGTCTTATCGATATCAAGTCAATTTGATAACAGGTCGTATGCATATACAATGTGTATTGTCGAACCTTGATCAAACGAGATTTGCGGATACACGACATTATATTTATCGATAAAAATAAAAAAATAAAAAATTATATGTTACCTATCTCAAAAATAAAGCCGATTTAATTATTTTTTTAATGAAATCTACTTCATCTGGTTTTTTCTTCGTTTCTTTTTGAGTAAACGGTTTATTTTATTCAAAGTAGTCTCATTTGAAAGCTAGATAGTTTACCTAGCTAATAAAATAAGAACCTATTTTAAATGGTGAATAACATGACAATGAAAAGAGATAGGCCCATAATTTTTGGAGGATTTGTAGACTAAATTGTGGAGTTTAATACAACATGCAAAAAAGTACACCACAATAACCCAGTTTTAAAGTTACAGATCAAAAATAAAATAAAAATCGTATTTTTTTTGCAAATTTTTTAAAAAATATTGATTTTACTAGGCTTATGTACCGAAATTGTATTTTTTTCTTATTTTATTAGCTAGGTAGACTATCTAGCTTTCAAATGAGATTACTTTGAATAAAATACACCGTTTACTCAAAAAGAAACGAAGAAAAAACCAGATGAATTAGTTTTCATTAAAAAAATTATTAAATCGGCTTTATTTTTGAGATAGGTAACATATAATTTTTTATTTTTTGTTTTTTATCTATAAATATATGCCGTGTATTCGCACATCTCGTTTGATCAAGGTTCGACAATACACATTGTATAGTCGGATAGCTATTTCACCCTAATGCGATGTGGTCGAGATTTAGTCAGAAAGCGATTTAGTCCTAACTGCTATCTAGTCAAATCAATATGTAGTCTTAAAGCTTCTAACCCGACAATTTTGAGACACATATCGACCAGAACACCCGAAACAAATATCTGCAGATCGTATAAACATTTGTCCCGAGGCGAGGATCGAACCTGTGACTTGCCCACCGTACCAGAGATCTCGGTCGTCTATGACACGTAGCCTTAAGCCAACACTTGAAATATGTTTTAGAGTGTAATGTTTTACCCAGCTAGCAGTTAGCTCTGTACTACAGATTGTACTCAATTCACTCCAGTGAAACTTACCTCATCTGTACATTGCAGTGCTGCGTGAGCGAAGCTACGCACAAAAGCTAGTATAAATATGAGTTAAGGTGTTATTCTCGTAAAATGGTTATCACTTTACAAATCCATGTCAATTCCTTGTCCCTCTTCGGTACCTACGTCACATTTTTCACGAAGGGTCCACTTTATCTGCAAAATGAATCTCTTTGTCGCGGGCTTTCTGAAAGATCCAAATGTCCACAATATTCCTGAAACGTTGGGCTATTTGCGAACAAAATTCTTTTTATAAGAATTTGATGTGAGTTCGGTTTATATATCTAGGTACGTATAAGTTAGAGGTATCGAGAAGATATCTCATAATGTCTTAAACTATTTTACTTAGCCAATTATTGATATTTTGATAATTTTGAAGGTAGGTTGGTTCATACTTATCTGTATGATGTTTTAAAAACGTACTCATTATTACGGTTTTTAGATATTTATTTTTCTCAAAAGAATATACATTAACTTGTAGAGAAATATAGGATTATCTTAAGTAAATATGCAGAGCGGACTTATGTTACTAACAGTTGGAGATGTTTTCGTAGGTACGTGACTTACTTTCTAAGTTTTTAATTTGTTTTTAGTTTTGTTTTAGTTACTTCCTATTTGTTTTTTTTTTATATATGATCTTTAATTTTTTTTTTGTTTCTTTTAAACTTTATTTTGTATAACTCTGCTTAGATTTGTCATTAAATTGAGGCACTTCTTACCAGGTAATCATAATATTGATTCCCACGATACAGGCCCAGCCTCTGTATTAACTATAGTTCTGTTTAGATGTAGTAATAAAAATATTTTTCATTTCATTTCACTTACTTACTTAAACTTACCTCAGTTTTTCTGATTTTGTGTTGATTTAAATGTAAGTGAGGTTTGTTTTTGTTATTGTATACGTATAATAGATCAGTCCTTAATGTATACTGATCGGCGTAACGAAGCGTAACGTCTACTTCGTCTACTTCGTCTACTTCTTATGGAGAAGTAGAGCAACATTATGCTGAGACAGGACCTATTGGTTCGCTTTGTGGAGTCGCTTGTTGCTTGTATATAATACATACGTAGTTAATTTTATTTATTTCTTTATGTTCTTGTTTACTTATATATTATTATTATTTAGTAGCAAGCTGTACCTACTTGTGAATCAATAAATGTATTTTCTTTCTTTCTTTCTTTTTAACGGAAAAAATATATTTTCAGACACCAAAGGAATCCATAATTTCTTAGTACATTATTAACACTTTGACTGCGATTTATTTCGACGTCTGCGATCTTTTTTTAACCTAAAAAATTCGTGCTGCCGCTCTACACAGCGGTTGTGTTGCGCCGCACATGCGTTTCGTTCGAAAAATATTACGGCTGTGCTGAGTCACAAAGATCTGTATTTTCTCAGCCGCTGCGCTAGTGTGGATTTACGCATATTAGTCACTTGTAGAAAACACATACCGTGTGATTTCAGCACTCAAAGTGTTAAGTATAAGAGATAACTTATAATTAGGGTTTTATGGATTCTTTAACAGGTAGAACTAAAGTTAGCTCACTCTCGGCTCAAAAAAAAACCACGTGGAAGAGATGACTGGCACACAACAGTCGGTCGGCATCACTGGGAGCACTGGCACACAACAGTCGGTCGGCATCACTGGGAGCACTGGCACACAACAGTCGGTCGGCATCACTGTGAGCACTGGCGCACAACAGTCGGTCGGCATCACTGTGAGCACTGGCGCACAACAGTCGGTCGGCATCTCTGGGAGCACTGGCACACAACAGTCGGTCGGCATCACTGTGAGCACTGGCGCACAACAGTCGGTCGGCATCACTGTGAGCACTGGCGCACAACAGTCGGTCGGCATCTCTGGGAGCACTGACACACAACAGTCGGTCGGCATCACTGTGAGCACTGGCGCACAACAGTCGGTCGGCATCTCTGTGAGCACTGGCACACAACAGTCGGTCGGCATCACTGTGAGCACTGGCGCACAACAGTCGGTCGGCATCTCTGGGAGCACTGGCACACAACAGTCGGTCGGCATCACTGTGAGCACTGGCGCACAACAGTCGGTCGGCATCTCTGGGAGCACTGGCACACAACAGTCGGTCGGCATCTCTGGGAGCACTGGCACACAACAGTCGGTCGGCATCACTGTGAGCACTGGCGCACAACAGTCGGTCGGCATCTCTGGGAGCACTGGCACACAACAGTCGGTCGGCATCTCTGGGAGCACTGGCACACAACAGTCGGTCGGCATCTCTGGGAGCACTGGCACTGACAAAACAATGATAAGTGGAAGAGATTATCTTTCAATTATCATTGTTTTGTGCCAGTGCCTCCCAGCTATAGTTTGCACCTGCGTCGCAGGCGGACCTTCGCCCACCGCGCCACATCGGTCGTCATAATGAAAGAATGCGCAACGAGCAATGAGACAGATTTTAGCACACGGTGAAACGGATCATGCTCGCTGCGAATGGTACATTACGCTCCGTAACACAAGTGAGTACCCGGCTTAAAAGATTTAGTATCGGTAAAGCTTAAATTAAACATCAATTATTTTCAAGGCCTTTAGGCAATTTCTTGATCTTTCTAAGTGTAAACAAGTCAACAACCCCAGAGAGTAGGTATAATCCTCCTGTTGACTGCTATAATCTGAGCTGGAATTCAATTCTGATTACGTAAAGGGATGGTAATCCCCAGACAGGGGCAACCTTAATTGATTAGCTTCATATTATGATATGACCTTGGCTTTCAGTTTGGGAAATGTCAAAGAAATGTCTTAAGCATTTTTTGTCGGTACAGTATTTTATGTAAAGGGCAAAAGTTGCCTGTATGAAAAAGTTCTCAATCCAACACAAGTAGGTAAGGTTAGTTATACTCGTATGTACAAGTACCGAACTTATTATTCTCATTTCAGTTGTACTTTTTAATGTTACCTCAGAACTATTCGCTTTTAAGAGTTTTAGGCCATTGATTCCCGAGATATAACTTTTGCTTTTGCTCCGTAAAACTTTAAAAACAGTTATACATACAAGCATTCAGAAAGTAGTCGGTTTGTAGGTCGGTTGTTAATACCAAAATCATGTTACTATATTACTATCTCGTCTCATCATTGTCTCGGTGAGTTACCGCGGTAAGTTTCAAATAGGCCGCGCCATGCGATGCTTGGCAACGAAGCCACATGATAACTTTACGTTGAGTAAACAGTATATAATCGTGTTTTAGTTGGCGCTTCCGTCGGTCATAAAAATCATACTTCGTTGTTTAAAAACTATGGCGTTCCTAATTTGAATCTCGGATTTTAATCTTGAATCTTTGAATCACAGTTTGATATTAGAACCAATCATTGAGTATAAAGGTTTAATATGGTTTAGTTCGAATTTCAAAATTCAAATAACCAAAAGGTAAAACAAAAGAGGATTTATATCTACCGTATGGGCTAGGTTTGTACTATAGGTATAATATCAGTGTGACACTCACTTTGATCCAAAAGTTTTTATGAAAAATATTAAAATAAAACCTAAAGTGGGGGCAATGGACTCAAATAACCACCACAATGCATTTAAAATGGAAGTCCACAAACCTACATGGATCAGATCGAAGTTTGGCGAGGCTCCATAGGGTCAAAGACATCGCGCACTATGCCAAAAGACTGGCTACTTGCATCACATGCACGTCTTTTATACAGAGTTAACTTTATTGTTTATGAGTTAAAGTTCTTTGTCGTTAGTTATGAAATTTTAGGGCTTCAATGTGACAAGCCAACGGATTTTGATAACGCTAGTTTTGATTGAAAATGGTCTTGCAAAGTAAATAAATATTTATGAGGTTAAATCACTTGTCATTAAATTTAGGGCACTTCAAGAACATTGCAACGAGCTAAATAATTTAAATGACGTCAGTTATAATCTTTTTAATTCTAGATAGATGAATAGAAACCTCATTGGTTAGCTGTCCTGTGTATCGGTCAAATTGCGTCGTCGTATTAACTAGAATAATTTAGCAGAATACACACAATATTGGGCTAGAAATCCACTGTAAGCTGTAGATGATAAGGCTGACTTTTGTCTGTATTATCAGTAAGTACAATCTATCTATTGGTGCTCAGTTCCGGCTGAGTAGGCCGTCTAATGAAGGAAATGGTGCAAGTGACGGCAATTAATTGAAAAGCTCTTGATAAGACAAAATAATAGCTATATACTGAAGTTGTGAGTTGAATTTCCACTGGCAACTTATGGGTTTAGTTTAAAGATTCGAGTAACGGCTATTTGTTTTACGGCGTTGTTAAGAAATGTTTTGGTTTAAAAGCTTTGACGTGTTTTAAGGTTATGAGAAAATTGCAAGACAAGCATTAAAGACTTGAGTGCTAGGACAAGGACTAAATATGTATCTCCTTTGCTTAAACGAGCGTTTAAAAGTGGTGTTATAAAACTGAAAAACATGCCCATCCTAGGGATTATGGCATATGGCCCAATAAATGACTCGGAAAGCGTTTAATTTTTGTATTTTTTTTTTATTTGTAATAATAAGTAGGGCTGGGTAGTTTTCACCTGAAATGGTTAGCCACCACATAATATTTTTAGTAAGTAAACTGGCTTATTTTTTACGCACTTACTTAATCTTTATTATTTTTGACTACCATTAAACAAAATTTCAACCTTTGCCCATTTAACCGTTTCAAATCCCTAAGCGTCGTTTAACCGTATAATTGCCCCTAAGCGTTACGACGCCATGTTTAAATTCATTTCGTAATTGTCACGCAAGTGGTTAACACGGGTAGAAGTTCATAATATGCTGAACTTGCTTTTTAAGTGTTCTGTTTCTTGTAGATTCACTTGGGATGTTGGTAATTATTAAATTGAATAGTTAGAACTAGAATAATTGAGATCTAGGCTAATAATTAAGATGGTCAGAATAATCCTGATAACTATGCTAAAAACAGAAACTTATCTACTGCTGATTTGTTTAAAAAACCATAAACTTTTTGAAAAAATAACCTTGGTTACCAATTCATAAATAAGATAATAGTGTAATAATTTTACGTTAATTTATTAATACATCCTAATCCTAATAGTATAATTTGAGGAAAATCGCATCGAGGCAATGGACGTAAGACGCCAGATACGTAAACAGAGACCTAAGCCCTCCTACACGTATACATATAACTCATCGGGCCAAATCTACTGCCATTCGTGCCGTAGGATATTCAAGACCAAGTTCGGTCTAGCGAGCCATATTAGAGTTCATGATAGAAAAAATCCGTGATTACTTAGGGTCGCCGTCATCGAAATCGATGAGGAGGCCTATATATATATATATATAATAGTATAATAAACGTGAAAGTCTGTGTCAACGGAATCTTTGTTACCACGTATCTCCGTAACTTCCTAAGTTACGTGGATGAAATTTGGTATATAGATAGTTTAGGTTTTAGAATAGGACATAAGCTCTATGCATAGATTTTAAACCTACGCATTCATACATACATTAGTATTATTATATACTAGCTGCGCCCCGCGGCTTCGCCCCCATGTGTCAAATTGTTTAAATGATAAAATGTCCGTCTCCTGTTTCTAAGCTACCTCCCCACCTATTTTCAGCCGGTTCAGCCGTTCTTGAGTTATAAATAGTGTAACTAACACGACTTTTATACATATATATAGATTTATCTACCTAAGCTGCGGTCATAGACAAACAAACCACTCCCGCTCAACCTCATTACATCCCTCACTTTCGTCAAGGGTTACACTTTAAAATATCTTACCTACAACCATATTTCCCAAGGCACCTAGTCAAACCTTCGAATACGTGTAAATCTCGAGGGAACATTCGACCCTCGGTTTTATGTTGCTATGTCTACGCCATCCATCTCATCCGGAATCTAACCCACTCACGACTTCTATCTTCGCAGTCGATTTATTTTTCCGGATCTTAGCTAGCGGTCATCCGTGGTGGATAAAATTTTATATCTGTGAAAGTGATAATCGGTATCAAAAGAGATAAAAGCGTTTTGAAAGGGGTAGAGAACACCGATTTCACAAACATGCCATTTGCTTGCTATATTCACAAATATTATAAAACATATTTCTTTTTTTTTTCTTTTTGGCATCTGTCGCGATTTGTTTACGTATTAAATATACATAGGGTGCCTTGTGTTTTATTTCTCCTACGTCTTCATTTTCATTCCCGTACGTCATCAGGCTAAATATTATTATTATTAGCCTGACGACCTACTTCTTGGAGGAGGCAACACCGCCGAAAGCGGTCCGGTCCATATCAGGAAATAACGGACATGACACAACAAAAAACCTGACATAATTCTAAATTCAATTCTGAAATTATGATGTACCTACATGACTATTCATTCTTTCTTTTATTGTTTTAAAGTTGTACATACTTATAACTATGGAATATGGAATAAAGCTCTTTTTATTTTTATTTTATTTATACGTCTTCATTGCGTTCCAGGGACTGTAGTCACAAGGCCTAGTCAGCCCGTGACCACGGTACACGATAAATAATTCATAATTCATTTATTGTTTGTGAATCAGGGTAATGGATAGTCAGATACATGAGACTTATTTTAGATCGCTAGATTCTGCCGCTTAGGCGTACAAATTTTAATAAAAAATTAATATTTTAGCTTATACAATATACCATTATTATATTATAAAAAAAGCATGCAGTTATATAAATAATCATTTAATGGAATTACTTATAAATTTTAATGAACGTCTAATTATGAAATTTTATTTAAATGATAGATTAATGTACAATATATGTACATAATATTATATAGGTGATTATTTGGGAACCGTATTACTTACCTACGTATTATTATACCTTCTTACTGTCTTAAAATTTTCGACTCTTCTTTTTACTAGGTGCTATCTCATGATTTCAATTATTTTCGTAATTCAATATCATTCCAATAAAATACTTAGTTCTTATTAAAATCCGAAAGAACTCGAAACTCAAACCATCTATCCATCAACCCTGACAAGTCCACTGCAGGACATTGCCCTCCCCGAGAGTATAATCGGGGGATTTGCCATGACCTCCGCTTCATTTGACGACCTCTGTGGTGCGGTGGGCGAAGGTTTCGGGTTCGATTCCCGGCTCGGGACAATTATGTGTACGATCTGCAGATATTTGTTCCGGATGTTCTGGTCGTTGTATAATAAAAAAATATCTATATATGTAATCTATTCTATTAAGTATATAGCAGTATAATGACGACCGATGTGGCGCGGTGGGCGAAGGTCCGCCTGCGACGCATGAGGTTGCGGGTTCGATTCCCGCCTCGGAACAAATGTGTGTACGATCAGCAGATATTTGTTTCGGGTGTTCTGGTCGTTTTCTTTATATAATAAAAAATATATATCTATGTAATGTATTGTATTATGTATATCAGTTATCTAGTACCCATAACACAAGCTCTGCTTACCATGGGGCTAGATAATGCTGTGTGAATTGTCCAGCATTATTTATTTATTTATTTATAATCATCTAGTACCCATAACACAAGCTTGGCTAAGTTTGGGGCTAGATGATGCTGTGTAGATTGTCCATTATTTATTTATTTATACGCTTATCTCGACACGCTCAGTAAGTTTAAAAAACTCGATAAAGACAGGAAAAGGTAAACATCATTTACCTAACCGACATCATAGACCAAACCCTTTAAACGGCCATAAACCAACCGAACGACATTTTGTTGGTACAAGTTGTCAGGGCAATCAGTCAAGTACACCGCAACACCAAAGTACCCTAGTTCCATTGTAACTAGCGACAAAGTTTCAGTTAATTACCGTTAAACCATTACTTCCCCTAGATAATAACATGGATAGCTGTTATACTTTTACAGCTCATTTTAAAAAGCTCATTTAGTCAGTATTGGTAGTGTTTTCAGTTCTTCTACTATAATATTACATTGGTCCATCAACAGATTACAAATATAAATAATATTGTTTACACAGTTTTAGTTTCTGTTAATTAATTTACATTTTAGTTTTGTTCCTTGTTGTATTAGGCCACCTTGCGTACCACGGTCTCCACGGAAGACCAGCGCTATGGTACGATCTGCTCTGCCATAGCGCATGCTGAGTGGAGACCGATTTTGTCAGTTTCTGTCTTCTGTTAATCTAAGTTTAATTTATAAGAGTCTCTGTTCTGACAAAATAAAGAACTTTTTACTTTAAACGGGTGGGTTGTTCATCCCGGATTAAGTCTTCACGGACTGACAAAACCCCTGTATTGTTTATTAACTTCTTACTAACTTTACTGTTTATTTGACGACCGTTGTGGCGCGGCAGGTTAAGGTCCGCCTGCGATGCAGAAGGTTGCGGGTTCGTTTCTCCCCTTTGAACAAATGTTTGTACGATCTGCATTTATTTGTTCTAGGTGTTGTGTATTTTCTATGTATAATAAATTAAATTGTATCAGTCATCTTCTACCCATAACACATGTCCAGTATATTTTTCTATCTCATACCCTTGTTCTTAGCGATTAAAAGTTTTGAAGTTTGACAATTTACAATGCTCTCGCTACTGCCCCAACATTTGAAACAAGGATACAAAAACTTTACTTCACTGCATACTTAAGCCGACAGTTCATTCATATTTAGCGCATTAAAATTTTAGGCATAATTAAATAGTATACAAAACTACAAGCTAATTTTATAACTAACTAGCGGACCTTCCCGGCTTCGAACGGTTTTAGGATGGATTTCTAACTTATTTGAAAATATAATATAGCCTATGTTCACCGGGGATAGTGTAGCTTATCGACGCTGAAAGAATTGTTTAAATCGGTCCAGTAGTTTCGGAGATTATTCAGTACAAACAAACAAAAAATCAAACCTTTCCTCTTTATAATATTAGTATAGATTAGGTATTTCTAAGAGTCTTGGCTGCGGCCTGACACTTATACACTTACACATTACACACCAAATAGTGTGTCTAACTGTTTATTTTGTAAGCCTAAAGAAATACATTATTTTGACTTTGACTAGGCACTGAAAAACAAAGAAACCAGCTGTTCTTCTTTCCCTGTAAAACTATTCAAAAGTAATAGTTATTAGTACTCTTATAACAATGTAACAAAGTTTACTTCTGTAATTGTCTTTCGAATGGAAATTGTATTAGTGTAGGCATGGGCAGTTAGAACTTTAATTGCTTTTCACTTTGTTGCTACTTTTAGGGTTCTGTCACGGAAAATGATGGATAAAGAAACGTCAAACTTTTAAAGGGTAAAGAAAAAGAAAGAATGAAAGAAAATATTTTTATTTACCTTAAATCTACCATACACAACAAACTTAAAACTACGTAAATTAATCCTACTAATATTATAAACGCGAAAGTTGTAACTCTTTCACGTAAAAATAAATGGATTTAAATGAAACTTAACAATAATATAGCTTATATATCAGAATAACACATAGGCTACAATTCATAAAGATGTATTGTATATTATCCAAAATATGTGAAACCGCGGGGCGCAGCTAGTTCTACATAATGTTACAAATTATTGTGCGTAGCACTGTTCATGGCAAATATGGCTTTCACTCAGCAGTGTGCTGGGTATTCTCCTTATAATTATACAAAGTTAGTGGTAATTACTAAACATAGCGTGAACTGCAGGCTCTGCTTATCATGACAAACTCGTTCGTGAAGAAGCCAGGTCCTAATTTTTAAACTTGGTAGAAAATTAAGACCTGGCATAATATCATTCGATAAACCATTCAAGAGCGGGTTTTTGTGAAACTCAAACTCAAAACGGTTCTGCCCTGAATTAACAGTGTGAGTGTGAATTTGAATGGCAATGGGAGATAGATCTTTAGTAATTTATTGGGTTTCGGGCAAAGGTGTTTATTTTTTTTATTAACACACAAGTTTAAGTATAACAAAGTCCTGGGCTTCAATCTCGCTGGTAATGGTATTACTTGTGTCAGCTACTTACACAATACCAAAGTGACAGTCGAAGACCAGACTGGGCTTGAAATGTCGAAAATGATGTTCAGTGAGAGTTAGACAATAAGGCTGCTGGTCCCAGTCTTTACGAGCGTATTATTGATTATGGACAGGTTCACGCAGTGACAGTGAAGTAACCAGTAACATTGATTTGATTAAAGACTTCTTTTAATTTATTCCGTTTTTTTAAAGGACTTTATTCGCTTGATGAAAAAAAATGAAAACGATGTATCGATGTACAATGAATCAAATTGTCAATCGATGACAACCTAGCTCAGTAGAGAAGCGGACCTACAGATCAAACGATGAGATTTTAATTTGATTTTCACACACCCAAGTCACACAAACTTACTCGTAATGTACGTCGATGTCACCACAAAACGCAGTCCATTTCATCTGACCCCAAGATGTTCATAATCATTATCTAGAACCTAATCTCATTATAACTTTGAACGCGCAAAAGCGAACTTTAGGACCACGACTTACAAATTATTACTTCCGAAATGGGATTCCGGAACTTTAGCTTGTTTACTTTATTCGTTTAGCTATGGATTTATCGGGGCCATTTTTCAAGCGGTTTTGCGGTTGAATCATGTTGATCTTACCAATGCGGATTTGTACAAAGACTTGGAATGGTGAAGGATGAACTGGGGATATGTAAACTATGTATGTATTTTTTATGTAACTTTGAACTTTATGGGTTTTGATGGATAAAACCCATACACGTATACGTTCAAAGTTACTAACCTCTCTACCTACCTTGAGCATTTTTATTATCAATTATTCTAAAGAATTTTCTCGATATATTGAAACGCGTTGAATACGTATGTAAGCAGTTAAAATTTGCGTTGAAAACAATTGTATCAATATTTTGAGGAGAGGTGAAAAATGAAATAAAAAACAAAATTAATCAATATTCATTATTGATGAAATATGTTTTTTGAAAAGAAAAGGGTAAGTAGGACAGTGGCTATCATTATTTGATTGCCTAACTAATTTCCATCTAAACTTTTAAAGTGGCAGTATAAAATAAATTAATAAACCATTATATTTTGCCACCTTCATGTTTTATGCTAATGTACGGATCATACGAGTATGTAGAAACGACGTAACAAGCAAAGAGTAAAATAAACAAATTTTACATAACATCATTGGTAACAAGCTAATATATGCACGCTGTTATTGTTAACAGATAAAACGCTGTAGGTAAATAATCTAAACACGAGGCCTACAAATTGCCTCGATATGAGGCATCTGCGAGTTCCCACGGTGAAATGCGTTCAGCACCTACATTTTTTGCCAGCGAAAAACGTACCTAAGAGAACTTAGAGTAAGAACTTCCTACTTTCCAAAAAATATATTTTTACGAACATCCAACACGGTCAAAATGACATTGGTATTCATCATTCGTTTTTTACAAGGCTTTCTTTAAATTATTTGTCTCTATTAAAATGAAAGAAAGAATTAAGAAAGGCATTTAACGGCGAAATTCATTTTTGTATGGAGGGTGGTCCTTACATAAGCCACGACTTGTGCGTTTTTTTTTTCAAATAACGGTACACCTATTTTTTATATTGGATAGAGACACGCAAGCTTTGTCGCACACGCGGACAGCACAGCTGCAGCGTAGCATAAAAATGAACATGCAAGTATCGGCTTTAACTTGTATTTTAATACATTATTATAATGTTAACTTACTGCTCTACATAAGCATTTGAAAGTGTAATGATCTACAGAATCGCGTTTGGTATCGAAATTGATATAGCACCTCTTTTCAAGAGTACTTTTTACTCTGGCCACCTTGTTTTTATGCCTCTGTGCTTGTTCGGAAGCTTATTCGGTCAGGAATGAGTTTCTTTTGAAGTTAAAAAGGCTGTGGACGAGAGATTACGAAGTTTTATTCCGGATGAAGAGTAATTGGATTCGGCTGAAGAAATGTAACTTGACATACATTTCTAAGTTTAATATTGAATCTTGAAACACTTAAACACCCTCTTCTATAAATTACTACGAAACCACAAGCTTTGTAACTGAACGGCATTATACTCCATAATAGCGCCAAAATAATTCCTATAATTGAAACAATAGAAAAAAAAATTATAAAAATAAAAAAAATATTTTTTAAATTAATTTTAAATCATTTTAATTTAAAATAATTTATTATGCATAGAATAAAATGCCGTTCACTTATAGCAGATAAAACATTAGGTACCTCTAAATTTCGTGGCAAATCCAGCTTTACATTCTGTAATTTTACTCGTACGTTGTACACGTTCAAAACACATATTTTTACAAACTTTTTACATATTGCATTTCATGGATGGACTACATTTTTCAGATCAAAATATCAAATAACAGTCTTGATTTGCACAAGTTAAATTCTAGTTTCCATTAGAAATTACCTACGTTCAGCAATATTCTCGCCATTTTGATGGAATCTCTGCATAGAATCGCCCGACAGAGAGCAAACCGCAACCTGTCATGACGTCTATCTATTGAAAACTTACCGCAGTGGCCGCAGTGCGAATGGCTTTGTATCTAGTGTTTGTTTCCTAATAAAATAGATTCATCATTACTATTTTGACCTGGGTATGAACAATAGGCTTTCTTTTGTTTTGCCAAAAACATTCAAGTACGCTCTAGATGCAGTAAGAAACTGCAACAGGAATTTTCTGAATTTAAATTCAACAAAATTGGATCGTATACGAATTTCACGTCCTAATTCTATAGTTTTCGAAAACTTGAATTTGAGAATACATAGGTACTTATATAATAATAGACATACAGCATCATCTGACCCCAAGCTAATTAGATTAACTACAAACTACCGATGGAAAGAAAAAGGTTTGAAAAATGGTGCTCATTGTTCAGAACCACAACCCAGAATTACCGGCAGAATTTTATGTCCAACCACAAAACCATTGGGGGTTTAAACTCTGGATAATAATATGAGATTATCAAATGAAATAATGCAGTCAATTTCAGAAGCGTTTTCAGTGGACTAAACAGTTTCTCGCCAGTCCAACCAATTTATTTCTACCGCTCACCTTAATTGTTACAAGTACATATTTATAATGTTTTTATTTCAATATTTGAAGGACTTGCCTGAACCGTTCTGCTACGATATTCCCTTTGTACACAATACTCACAATATGAATTGTTTGAACTGACAGATAATTATGGGGCTTTGTTCTATTTCTAGAAACGAGGTGCTATAGACGGTTAACGATGTGTTTTGCGGGAAAAATATCTTTTACTTTGATATGATTTATAAAGCGTCAAAAACATCTTTTAACGTTTTACTTGACGCTGACGTCTAAAGCGTTTTTTTTCACGGCCTAGTGGGTGTTTTTATCAAGGGATAAGCTGCCGTAAGGAAAATTTTCTAAATTCCTTCATTTTCTGCTTTAGGTATAATGTACTTGTGTAAGTGCTTATTTTTAAGCCTACAGAAATAAACTAAAGAAATAAACATTTCATTTCATTGCAACAACGTAACATATACTTACCTTGGGTCTACTTTTTCTGAACTTTCTAAGAGGACCTTTCTCTGTGGTTCAATGAAAACTTCAGTGTGGCATTTAGTAATTACAGTTTTAATTAGCCTGTAAAGTCCTGTCGCTGTTTAGCAAATGCCCTGGGAATTCATGTTAAATATTATTTATTCTGCGTTTACCCTGCATTCGGATGATATGGGCTTAAATAAACTATGATTTTTGAAATTGTAATTAGTTAAAACATCATATATAAAACGAGTAGTAGGTAAAATAAAAAACTTTGTTTAGGAGGATTATTGGTGGATATATTTGCTGCTGGGAAAAGAAATTTGGTATTGCTAAACTTAGACAGCCAGCATAATACATAGCTTGCAAAATTCTCATCATAAATCACGAATCTAAAAATAACGTGCAGAGCCGCGCAATAAGTGCCGCGCTGAAAAACTGTTAGGAGGTAAATAAGCGAAATTACTTTCCTACCCTCATAAATATTCCGGACCACTTTCCGGACAGTTTCGTCACTACTTTTCAGCCGGCGTCGGGGAAAGCATCTCCATTTTAACTAAATACCCATTTCATCTGTGTTGATAGCTTTCAGAACGAATTTATGATTATCATAGGAAATTCATGGATGCGTCAAGCTGAAGACAGGGTGCTATGGCGCTTATTGGGAGACCTATTTCCAGCAGTGGACTAACATAGGTTGATGATGATTATAGGAAATTATGA
Organism: Eupithecia dodoneata; assembly: GCA_947044415.1. Lineage (NCBI taxonomy): Eukaryota > Metazoa > Arthropoda > Insecta > Lepidoptera > Geometridae > Eupithecia > Eupithecia dodoneata. The sequence continues at coordinate 11,544,204 of OX345658.1, read as the reverse complement.
TTTTTGGTTTAGATGTTTAACTATCGATGTGTCGATTAGATGCTTTGGTTTGTATATATTACTAGCGGTCCGTCCCGGCTTCGCCCGGGTGGACATTTGTTTTATAAACGTTTTGCGATGAACGTAGAAAGTAAATGTACTCGTATCTTTATGCAGGACATAAATATATTTTTATCCTCTTGGGAAATATTATTGAAGTTGTAGCAGGTATCCCTAATGTTTTCTAGTAATAAATATACCCTAAGTAACTCAAGGATAATGTAGCATTCTAATGGTGAAAGAATGTTTGAAACCGGTGCAGTTGTTTTTGTGTATATTTTTCGCAAACATACAAATATGTCCTCTTTACAGTATTAGTATAGAATTTACATATTTAAGATATGTAGGTACGAACGAAGGGTTATGAAAACCTCTCAGCTTTATTTAATTAGGTACAGAATACACAAGGAACTTAATTTATCTATATAATATATACAATATATATACCTACATTTTATTCTATTAGCTGGTACCTTACCTAAAATTTAATGATTACTCTAAAATCACGCTTACCTAGTGAACTTTTTTGTACAAATTTTTCTAGAAAAATTGTATATTTCAAAAAAATATCGAGAAAAATCGGTTTCAAATACGCCGTTACAAAATCCCCGATTGGTTTTTCTACTAATTGATTGAATCAAAGGCTTCGACAATGCACCCAACAACTCGCGGATAGAACCCGTAGTTCAGAACTAAGTTGCTCGTTACAGTCGAGCTCAACTATTGAGATTCAGTTCAAGGCTCGAGTGGAGCGTAAAATTTACTTTGACTTGAGTTTTCATTGAATTATTTTACGAGCTGTTTATCTTGAAGAGCTTTCTACTAGAGGGGGAGATCTAACTGGCAGTAGCTATGAAACTTTAGCTATGCCTATATGTAATATATAAATAATGCTGGACAATCTACACTGCATCATCTAGCCCCAAGCTAAGCAGAGCTTGTGTTGTGGACACCAGATAACTGATATACATAATACAATAATTCTAGCAGAGCCGACATCCGAAGCAGCGAAACAGCTGTTCACAGCGGCGAGTCATTTTAAGTGATACATATTCTTAATTATTTGGCACTATATTTTTATTTACTGTTTATTGTTTTCTGTGTATTATATAAGTTAGGTTGTAAATTAGTTTCTTGTTTACCCACTAGGGCCGCCATGTATTAATTATAAAGGTTCTTATAATAAATATGATTAAAAAAAACTGCTGATCGTACACACATTTATGACGAGGCGGGAATCGAGCCCGCAACCTCCTACGTCGCATTTAGACTTGTGCCTGTCGGTCGTCAAATGTTAAGAAACAGGGATATTTAAATTTTTTCTCAATACTCAGTCTACAATTTCCTACTCTACGAACTCGTCAAATTATTTTGCGCTCGCTTTATAATGTTGTTTATACGGGCATGATAAGGAATTTAATATTCTGTAACTGCACTCTGCTTGTATGCGAGTTGAAGTCAGGAATACATGTGAATGACGCACACGACTGTAGGTACTCTGCGATGCCTGCTCCTAGATATTCCTTAATTTTCTTACAATTTGACACATAAGGAACTTCATTTTATAGCCAGAACGACAAGCACATGTTTTGTTCAGGTAAGCTTTCCACAAAACGAAATGTATAAATAAGACTGGATACATGCGAAATTGCTACTTGTATGAAAACCGGAGTGATTAAACTAGATACTTACAATACAATACAATACAATAAAATCAAAAAATCAAAAATCAAAATAGTTTATTGCTTTAACTTAAATTAATTAATTATATTACAGTAGTATGGGACCCTCTTTTAAGTAATGTAATACCTGTGTTAGAGGGTCTCGCTCTGCAGCGCGGCTATCTTAAAAATAATTAAATTAAGTTTAATATTTAATTTGTATACTTAAATATGTAACATTTACATAATAATGACAGTTAAAGTACATAAAGTTTTTCCTACAAGATACAATTAAATTAAAATGCCAGAGAAATTATTGTTCTTTTTAAAGGTTTACAATAATAATAATATAATTTGTAATTTGTGCTAATCTTACAAAAAACAATGTATAATAAATAATCGAACATTGAGTGATTTAATAAAATTAAATTAAAAGTAATATAAAGTAAGGTAAAGGTAAATTTAAAGTAAATTAACTACGCTTTTGAGAAAGTGTATGTATGAGTTAGTGATCAGCGAAGAGAACAATGGGCGGCCTTATCGCTTAGAAGCGATCTCTTCCAGGCAACCTTTACTTCATCCATGTAAAAGGTATCTATGTAAGAGAATATGCGTAACTAGTTTTTGTTGTAACTAGTTTTATTTCCTAAGGGGACTTATTTATGGAATAAAAAGTAGCCCAGGTAACTATCTATAAGCAAAATTTCATTTTTACGTGAAAGAGTAACAAACATCCATCCATCCACCCATCCATCCATACTTACAAACTTTCGAGTTAATAATATTATAGTAGGATGTTATTGAGTTGTGACACTATGATATTTAATAATAATATACTCGTAGCTAAAATTTAAAAACAATTTTAATAAAGATTGTGTTCTCCTTCCCATTCTAGAATATAAACAAAATAAACAAACGAGAGTAGAATGTTTATTCAACTCACGTTGGAACAACTACAAAGGTAAATAAATCTAGCGAAAGGCCGAGCTTTTGTAACGGAATCAAAGCAAAGAAAACACCGACATGGCTTTGGAACAAAACGTGAGTTTACGAGTAGCCAGCCCGAAAAAGCTCGCAGCAGAATTTCATACACAGGCGCCCGGCGCAAAACGAAAACGGATGACGGCATTGTTAAAGACGATTGATACAATATTACTCTGGGTAGGGAGTTTCTTCTCTATGTCACGCCATTCAGTTCTTGTCCAAAAACATATTTAAGAAAATTTTCGCCGGATCCATTCTGTATTATTGGCGTGAAAAAGTCACAAACCAATAAAACAGAATAAAACGAACCATTCATCCTTCTAAACCTTTGAATTTATAATATTAGTGTGATCCAACAATCCTATCCATCCACGGTTGTCTGGTAGAGATCGCTCTTGAGTGATAAGACCGACAAATTGTCACATGTTTTGTATTTTATTCTGTCTTGTTTGTTTTATTTTTAAGTGTGCAATAAAAGAATTTTCTATCTATCTATTTAAAAAGCTAAACATTCCTCTAACCTATGGAAAGCTAACTTCCTTAATTATCAAACAGGTGATTTTTTTATTTTTAAATGTGTTAAGCGTAAAATCAGTCCCTCAAGTTTAATGAGCTAAAAGCTTTATCAACCTTAAGTATACTTATGTACGTAAGTTCCGTCTCAAAGCTGTTCGGACTCAAAGCACAAAAGGACATGCGGGCTTCTTTCAACTTTAGCTGTGAGATTAAACTTTGAAATAGATAGACAGGTAGCATTATCTGCTAGCTGTAAAATAATTTTGTTACCTACCGAATACGTGATAAATTGAAAAATACATTTTCCGGAGTCTAAAAAACCTTCAAAGGCTCATCAAAATAAATGCCAGAAAAAGGTAAAACCGATGACTTTTTAAGATAAAATGCTTTGGGTTCTTTTATCTACCATCAGCTCATAGTATGAAAGAATTGAGTAAAATGGCGGCAGAAAATTGAAAAAACCGAGGAAGATTTATCTGAAGCGATAAAAATTAGCGCTGCTATGCTTAACACAAAGAATCTATGTAGATGGTAGATTTTACAATTTTTTTATGTTAGTGTATAAAAAATGGAAATTAAAATACATTCTAATACAAATGGACTCATTTTTTACTGTCCTTAGCTCTGATTGGCTTGAGGCGAGATGATGCTGAGTGTACCTATAGGTTAAGAAAATAAATGAAATAATGTTAAGAAATTATGTTGTGATAATTTCTTAAGGGGCCTCCGGAGGGACGAATTCTTCATACAAGCGTAATACCAAAATTAATTCAAGCATATTTCCACTATAATATTGCATTATTTGTATTCGAATAGTATTTATCTAGGTTCCCAAATAGGTTTTTTTCAAAATACTTACCTAAAATTAAATGAAAGCCAATCTCATTTTGCACATTTTTATGCGAAAATGGACAAGTTTTCTTGCTATTTGTTTCGTATTAAAAACATCAATATCTTACGTTTTATTTACTAAGGAACATAGCTTATATTGTCGAGTTACAGAATAACAATACTTTGTGAAGAATACAAAAAGTTTTCAGTCATCATTTTTGGTATTACGGAACAAACCAAATTTTGAACGGCTAATATTGCTATCGCGCCCGCATGGGGCGCGGCGCAAGGGTTAAACAGGGACAGCGATATTCGGAGCGATTTTTGCAAGCAAGGGTCGCCGGACCCTTAACATTATTTCAGTAAGCGGTTCAAGTCTTGAAAAATATATGTATTTATTCTAAAAAAATTCCATACGAATTACTCAAGTAGGTACTTATAAGATTACTGACCGACTAACAAGTCCAATGGTAAATGCTTTTCTTTATTTCTACCATTCCATTCAAACCCAGTTGTTACTGGCACTTCCCTGCCGCAATCGTATAAATCGAATAAAGTGAACAATTGAATTTACTCGATTACAACTCGATTTTCCCTCGATAGCTTTGTTCTGATTGGTTTAAACTAGTTTCGGATTCCAAGCAAGCAACTGAACATTTAGTTTCTAGCTTAAAATAGAAGAAACATGTTTCCAGTTTCAACGTAGCCTGGAATAAAGGATTATTCCCTTTGTCCAGTATCGAGATTTTCCCCACTGGGGGGGACACTGTAATAGTTGATAGAAATATGCCATTTCTCCACACCTTACAATTTGAAACCATTTTACCACCTTGCAACCATCTGTAATTAAGTGAAAATATGTTGAAGGATATATCCTTGCATTAAGCAACGTTTTTAAAAGAGCTTGACTTCAGATTACCAAATAAAAGTTCTCTGTTGGTCCTATAAATACCTAATGATGAAAATGGAATTATGGAAAAAGTACATTGGAACGTAAGTAGTATGAATTTATATTATATTTTGGCTAAACCAAAGTTTCCGATGAAACAAAAAAAAGCTTTAACAGACCCATTAGAGGTCAAACATAAACTACCAATGTTTTTCAATTATTTTTTAAATTTTCTTATTAAAATATGAACTAGAAAACACAAAACACAAGAAAAAATTCAAAAACAGTTTTTTTCATGAAATTACAGGGGTGGACTCGCATGGGGACACTGACCTCCTATGTATGCAAATTATCGAAATAAGTATTTATGACACAAAGTGTTTTTAGGCACTTCTTACGCTGCTAACGCACTTTTAAATGACAAAGCACACACCGCAGATGGTTTTCAATTCTTACGGGATAGTGTCCTACTCCATCTTGACGAAGGCCATTGACTCTATTGATGCAGCGTGACGCGATTTTCTTGGTTTTCCATGAATGAATTAGCGGGATGTAGTCCAAAGTATTTGACCATTGATTTGTCAATAGAGATACTGACATGAAACACTCTCTAGCGTAAGAACTTCTTCATAAGTTTGTCTGCCAATGGTCTAACGAACATTTTGTTGTTCGACATTGAAGCAAGGTCGTTGTCAATGAGATGGTTTCATATCCCAAAACTTATATCTATGCTAGACATGGCTTTGGCGACCAATTCTACGCCTATGTCTTCAGCTAGAGACCAGTACATAGGTCCTCAAGGTAGCTTACGGTATCCAGATAGTATCAAAATCCCTAAAAACCTCCTCAAATCTGTAGAACCTAGTTGAAACTCATGTCTTTTGTGTTGATGAGTGTATAGTTTGCTATTGAGTATTATCATATCAATTATAATTATCATCATCAATCAATTTCTCGACAATTTTTACAGGGTTGAGTTCTTTCAGATTTTACAAACAGCACTCTTCCTGTCATAAACTTCAGAAGTAGGTATTCTCAGCAGTTGAAGAGTATGAAGGGACACATTTCCACCAAGTTGGGTTAGGATTCGAAGCGGATTGACGGGTAGCATCGTCTTCTTTTTGACGTCAGCGGTTCATTATCACCGTCTTCGTTATTACTAGCCTCTCGGTTCATAAATACTTCAATAGTACCAGGTGCATTTTGTGGCATGGGACACGTCGCAATATCATCATCGGCACCTTCTTCTTCATCAGGCAACGCACATGGATTTGGTGGTATGATAGCCAAGTCACATTCATCATAATCGTTGTCCTGTAAAAGGTCTTTAAAAGCTTTTCCAAGCCCCTTTGTAGCTTTTTTGAGTAGTAAAATGTTGTTGTGGAATTTAAAAATAGACAGTTATTTTACTTACGTATGTGGTCACTGGACCCATACGAGGACGGTAAGATTTATATGACCATAGTTTTATTTGAGTTGTAAATAATTCTAATTATTGTTTTTTATATCATACTTTAACATTTATTTTATACTATTGAAATAAAAAATACGACTTATAAGCACTAATTAGTAAAAAAAAAGCTAAATTCATCCACCTCCCTCCGCTGCGTTTCAGTGACACAACTTCAGAAACACTTTTTAACTAAAAATATACAATTACCCGCAAAATATTGATCTATATATTTGAATAGGGTTGTGATGAAGTAAAATATCACGGTTACCCACGTTAATTTTATGAAATTTGTAAGTGATACTAAGAAATATGGCCGTACTCGTATGGGGACGGTGACCTCTAATGGGTTAACATAAATGGTTACGGGCTACTTACATTCGTTATAGGATACTATGTACCTATTTATTTATTTATTTTAACAATATTCAGGAATAAACAGCTATTTTAATGAATAGGTATCTGACTTAATATTGAAGGCTAATTAAAAATTTCCACAAAAAGCTACTGAAATTAATGCTAAGCAAAGTTACAGGACGACTACTGATGGTAAAATTATTATACTTAATCTAAAAGTTTCTACACACATAAATTTCTACCAATTTTGGTTTATTATACCTCTACGACTTAAGAAAATAATCAAGAAGAGGATGTACCAACAAATCTACAACTCGCTATTATTTTTAGTTTAGTGAGAGGATCAATGAAAATATCCATATCAAGCTCTCTGGATAGAATGTTAAAACATGCGCATGACCTTATCAAAAATGTGTTCTGCCTGTAGTTGGTTTTACACGTTGGAAGATGGAAAGTTTTAAGGTATCTAGTTTTAAAGTTTGTGTTAAACCCTAGCTGTTGCAGCAGCTCCGCGCAGTATAGCTATAACCAGTAAATAGTACGAAAATAACTACAAAAAAAATTTAAATTAAACCTAAAAATAGGTTAACCCAACCCAGCTCGTTTGGCTTAAATAAGACCTTCACTAAACTTGGTTAAATATTCAGATCCCGGGATCAGAATGAAGCGGTACAACTACGTTTGTACTCGAGACCTGCAGATGTGACCTACTGAAGAATGCTTGGGACAGTCTTTACTATTTCATTTGAACTCGTCATTCCTTTACCGCAGAATAACAAATACTATGTAATGTACGCAATTTGTACAAATATAATTTCAGCATTAGAATGTTTCGCATTCTAACCTACGAGTATATACCCCTACTTTTCGTGAAATGTTGGCTAAAGGTGCTGTGAGTCGTTGGAAATATTGTTATTCCTGAGATGTTGGCCATAGGAGCTTTTCCGTGAGCCATAGGTGTGTTTCCGTGAGTAGTTGGGAATCCTTTTTGTGAGACGTTGGCCATTGGTGTGTTTCCGTGAGACGTTGGGAATGAGCACATCGCTCGTGAGACGTCAAGAATAACCCGTAGGAATTAGTAAAATGGATAGATAGATATTATCTTTCTTGCATCCTCTTATAATAATTTTCAAGCAGTAATTATACTAGTGTCTAACCGAGCGCGGCGAATCGGCATCAGAATGAAGTGGTCGGTACAGCTACGTTTGTACTCAAGACCTGCAGATGTGACCTACTGAAGTATCCTTGGGACAATCTCTTTACTATTTCATTTGAACTCGTCATTCATTTACCACAGAATAACAGATTATATGTACCTACACGCAATTTGTACAAAATCAATTTCAGCATTAGAATGGGGAATGCTTTTCGTGAAACGTTAGCCATAGGTGCATTTTTATGAGACGCTGGGAATCCTTTTCGTGAGACGTTGGCTATAGGTGCTGTGACCTGTTGGGAATATATTTCGTGAGTGGTTTACCATAGGTGTGTTTTCGTGACATGTTGGGAATGAGCACATCTCACGTGTGAAGTCAGGAATAATCCGTGGAAATTAGTAAAATGGATAGATAGATTATATATTTTTTATTTAAAAACTTTATTGCACTACTAAGGGTACAAAGGGTGGGCTTAATGCCAAGGCATTTTCTACCCGCCGACCAGGAAACACATGTTTAATATAAGAGGGATTTTTCTTGCACCCTATACAATAATTGTACAAACAGTAACTATACTAGAGTCTTAATTAGTGTGGTACAATCGTAGGCCTTATCACTGAAAGCGATCTCTCCCAACCTAGAAGAATGAGTGCTGGTAAGGACGTTGGAGACATAATCAGTGTTGTTTGTAAATTACCTAAGGTAATTTCTACCTGTATTCCCATTTTGAATAAAATGCAGCAAAAGAACGCTAAATTATGAAATAAACTTGAAACTCAGCTCAGTGTTTTACAAATATTTGTTGTACGTGGATAGCTGGATAGCGTTTTAGAGGAAAGTTTATTCGGAAAGCTTTAGAATTTACAGAACTGCGCTCATACTCATAAATTCCACATATTTGTCTGTACCTTTCTCGTTAAGGTACAGACAAAATACATAATTGGACAATCTATATTCTCATTCTTAAACGACTGATATGGCACGGCGGGCGAACGTCCGCCTGTGACGCAGGAAGTTGCGGGTTCAATTCCCGCCTTGAGACAAATATTTGTACGTACTTCATATATTTTTTTCCGGGTCTCTGGGTCTGTATAATAAAAAATATATTTAAGTATCTGCAAATATTTTTCTCGGGTGTTCTAGGTATTTTCTATGTATAATCAAAAGTCTATATCCTATCGATGGGTGGATGGATGGATATTACTTCTTCACGCCAAAACTACTGAACGTATCAGGCTGTAATTTTGCACAGATGTAGCTCACAGCTACAAGTCTGGAATCAAACATTGGCATATTTATACATACCTTTATATACCGATAAAACAGTTCCTATATGATAGAAATAATCTTTAAACAGTTCTCTAGAGACAACGCGTGCGAAGCCGAGGTGAAACATTAGTTTAAAAAAAATAGAAAAATTAATAATATACTTGTTTACACATTTAATAATATACTTGATTATAATAATAAGACAATATTATTTTTGAGAGTCTGTATGCTACATAAGTACATTAATAAAATCCAGGTGCCAGAGAGAAGCAAAACCTACTTTACCATAGTCAGAAATAGTCAAGCTGAATGAAATTTCTCAAATTAGAAATTCTTGCTAAATTTAAATTGGAGCACCTGCTTAACCTCCTAGCTTCGGAGTTTCTTGCATAATTATCAACAACATTCTCAACTTAGCATAAACTTACAGCATTTAGTTATTTAAGAGCTTAATTAGTATCTACCTTGCCTGAAGAGCTTAATTAGTATCTACAGGCATGTCTTTGATATTATTTAGTAATTTTAATAATAATTATCATTTATTTCATAGCATCTCAAGTTTAAAGAATTAGCAAGCTGAAGTGGTAATGGGCAGGCACATATCTCGCGATGAACCGACAACTGCTGGGGTAAACGTGTTCTAGAGTGGAGGCCACGACTCGGTAAACGTAGTGTTGAATGCCCTCCAGGTGGGATGACGATCTGCGAAAGACTGCAGGGAAGAGGCGTCAAGTTGAGACAGGGCGCTGTGGCGTTCATTAGGGGAGGCTTATGTCATTCAGCAGTGGAACCAAAATAACATCACTAGGGCACATTATGCTCTGATCCATCATGAGCATGACCTTAGAAATTAACTTACATAATTATTATAAAAAAAACTTTAAAAGAATCGTGTCATTAGCACTGGGTCGATGACGTTCGCGCGGTGTCGTTTATCAGCCTACCTCAGAACTTCCTAAACACGACCAATTTTGACCTTTCAGTCAAAATCCGCCATCATTCTCACCATAAATGAAGCCAAGTTCACAATTATGTCTTGGGCGACTAATTTGCTGAGAATCTTGTCCCTCGGGGTTATTGCATTAGCGTGATCTTACTTCATCATCCAAATAAATAAAAATAAAATATAAAAAATCCTAATTCACTCACAAATAATAAGTAATTACTTGAGAAGTTGCTGCTTACAGTCTGAGATCTTCATCATCATCACTATTAGCCTATGTTAGTCCACTGCTGGACATAGACCCTCCCCTAATGAGCGCCTTAGCGCCCTGTTTTTAGCCTGAGACTGTTTTGTCCGAGGTATATCATAAAAATACTAGTTTCTGGTCATGAAATACCTATGAACGAACGCGTAGTTTCTATGGAAATGTAAGAAGAAATAGCCTTAAACTATTTCTATCCCATGGAAACGATAGCCTATGATCTCAGGCCTGGAGATACGTGTATGCAAAATTTCAGCCCGATCTGTTCAGTAGTTTTGGCGTGAAACAGTCACATATTCATCCATCCATCTAAAGATACAAACCTTTGCATTTATAATACACTAGTGTGATTTGATTGACCTTATTACTGATTTAATAAATCCTTTGCGTCGATAAATGATTTAAAAAAAATATCTCCGATCAATAAATCATTTCTTACGAGTATATAAAAAAATAAGCATTACCATCTAAGCGGGCAAAGCTATAAAACCACCAAAATTAATATATATTAGTAAATAAAGGTTGTATCCGCCTCTTTAGAAATCACCGAACAAAAGAAGCTGATATTGGCTCTTCGCGAAGCTCCGTATAAGGTGACAAGTCAATTAACTGATATTTGAACCCAGTTAAACAAATAGCTAAGTTAAATTGAGGCAAATCGGGTACACAATGTATATTTATCTACTTTTGCTCAAAAACCACCACTAACGGTTTTAAATGTCTCTATCCTAAAACAAAAACAAGCAAATGTATTTGACGTATTTCGCAAAACCATAATTATACCCGTTCATTGTCAAGGTAAACCTATTTTCTCGTATATTTCAAAAAAATAACAGCTTTGCATAGACTGCAACCTCTATTGATTTTCAACTCAATCCTCCATCCATCAATGTACTTTGCTATCAGCCTCTTGGTCTAGAAATGTCAATTCTCAGTGCCCCTTTTATCAAACGGTTGTCTAGCTTAGAAAGGACTTTACGTGCCTTGCGGGGTAAAACGCTTTTTCTACTTGGAAATTGTAGATTTTAATGCAAGTTCGTAGAAGATTATTATACCCTAGTGGATTATACTTGGCAAAACCTCCGAGTGCTTGGGTATAACAAGTTGATCTGACATTGGAGACTAAGCTCTACATATTTTCACAGCTTTGCTTTCAGTACGGTAAGACGTGGCCTGTTTGCTTGCAGGCTAAGCCCATAAGTTATGGGTTTGCAGCTTTTGGACAAGATATCAATTGGTCCTTGTCGCTGTAGTGTTAAGATCGCGAAAGCCGATTGTTTGGATCATTTGGACTACCTCGAGATCATCTCTACCTTTTTTAGACATTATGTGTAAACGTGTCTCCCCCAAATAAGCCCCCCCCCCTCTCTCTCTTCATATTAATGAATAATTGTATATGTAGTGTATGTTTGTTTTGACGAATCTACACAAACTATCCCCAATCCCAAATGGTGTGAAAGACGAAAGACCTTATCTAAATAATTGACACATATTTATCGTATAGAGATATCCATATTCTACTCTGAATATTTTGATAGGTAACCTTCCTAAAATCTATTCCAAGTCCCGTTCACATGGGCCAAAGATTAAACAAACAAGATCTCTGCCTCAAAACTTCAGAATTTAATTAAGTCGGGTATATGACATCGCCATATTATCAAAGTAAGTTTAGTAAGTAGGTTTCTGTCGTTTAAGCGTAACCTTTGTACATTCAACGATAGAAATTATCGAGTAGATTAATTAATCCATTTTTGAATAGGCGTATTTTCTGCGTACGATTTACAATGATTAGGGATATTTTTTGTTATTAACAAAAACCTACTACTGAATATATATAAATATAGTTTCAAATAGTTTCGTCTAATTAATTTGATTTAGTATTTGCAGTTAATTGAGAGGACAACCCGGTTAAATCTCATAGATATAGCAAAGTTTTGTCCATCACATGATCTACGTCTATACTCATATTATAAAGAGGAAAGGTTTGATTTTATATTTGTTTGTATGGAATAGGTAGACTGTTATAAAAAGTCTAAAAATGAGAGCCACTGAACATAACAGTGCAAGGAAAGAACTTTAGTTTTTTAAATAGTGGTTTACAGCTATCGACGACCGATGTGGCGCGGTGGGCGATTGGTGGCGATGGTTCGATTCCCGCCTCGGAACAATTGTGTGTACGATCTGCAGATATTTGTTCCTAGTGTTCTGGTCGTTTTCTATGTATAATAAAAAATATCTATCTATTTAATGTATTTTATTATGTATATCAGTAATCTAGTACCCATAACACAAGCTCTGCTTACCATGGGGCTAGATAATGCTGTGTAAATTGTCCAGCATTATTTATTATTTATCAAGAAAGCAAGTATTTGACTGTACCTACCTAAGTCCCTCATCGTTACCTGAAACGGAAATATGTCGATGAAGGCGTGAAGAACGTGAGTTGTTGAAGTGTGAAAATCGACGGAAAAGTGTGATAGAAGAGTGATTTTATTCGCTAGGTTGCTCTTTTGTTTTTGCTTCAATAGAGCCATTTTTTACGCCACTCTTCATGAAATACGTAGAACATGTGATGAGCAAGACTTGCGATATCTATGAGATTTTACCGGCCGGGTGATTATGTAACTAGCGACCGGTTTGCGACAGGCGTAAATTAAGCAACCATTTTGTATTAGTTTGACACCAGCTAAAACGTCAAAATTGGTCAAAATTGGCGTTTGACAGCACTGATTGCTTAATTTACGCCTGTCGCAAGCCGGTCGCGAGTTACATAATCACCATACGGGTTGTCCTCTCGCAAGATGCGTTGACGGTATATCCAGGGTCACAGGGCATGATTTATGCGGGAAGCATAGGGCAGAAAAGGCTGGCCAAAGCGGGTAATACAAGGCTGAAATTATGATGGTGATTATGAATTGATACTTAACTTCCCACGAGAAACTTTTAATGGTGTTATCCAAATTATATTAGCCGCACCACTGAGTGATGCGGCAGTCAAATTATTTAGATTATTTTTAGATATAATTTAGTTTTAAGTTCATACATACATAGTCATTATAATGACACAAAGTCCCTAAATATAATAAAGATAAAAAAAACATAACGTTTACCTAAGAATGGAAGAATATGAGAACACTTTTTTACAATTGGAACAGTTAACTTTTTAATTAAAATATTTTATTAGTAATTTCATAAATCGGTAGTTTCAAGGTAATCTTATAATAGTTGATGAAACGTCCAAAAGTTGGCGATAAATAAATAAATAAATAATGCTGGACAATTCACACAGCATTATCTAGCCCCATGGACGCCCTCCGACCAGGTGGGATGACGACCTGCGAAAGACTGCAGGTAGATGCTGGATGCGTCAAGCTGAAGACAGGGCGCTATGGCGCTCATTGGGGGGAGGCCTATGTCCAGCAGTGGACTAATATAGGCTGATGATGATGACGATGGTAAGCAAATGTTTAAACTATTTCAATAAATACATTTTAGTAGTTAATTACCCGGCCAGAGCCATAAAGTTTACTAAACGGTAAACACTGTATCCGTCAAGTTCAAAGCGGACGATAAAAATCACCACACATTCATTCTTCCAGCTCGTATCGTGATAAATTACCCTCAAATCGTTCTTCTTGTCAAAACAAAATAGTGATGTATGTTTTGCAGGTAAAAGAAAAAATACCATGACTGTGAAATATCACTTAACTATTTATTAGAAGGAAAAAATTATACGCTTTATATTTCTTGCCTTTAGCAACTATGTTAGTAAGCAAACTATTTTAAACCATATGTAAGGTTTTTTTTAAAGTAAGGTTGTTCTCCAGTGGAGACCGCGAATCGGCAAAAGTAGTGTAGGACACCCTTCGGCCAGGTGGGATGACGACCTGCGAAGGGCTGCGGGCAGATGCTGGATGCGTCAAGCTGAAGACAGGGCGCTATGACGCTCATTGGCGGAGGCCTGTGTCCAGCAGTGTACTAAGGCTGATGATGATGATGAATTTTATCGTGAGGTTACGATTGAAACAGAACAAAAGACATACGTTTCTGGCGTAAGGCAAACGGGGAAAAATAAAACAAAAGTTACGCGATAAATACCCTATATGAGTGAGTATATTAAGCACATGGTTTCATACAAAAATGAAATTATAATTTATGACGTTGTCGATTCAAAAAAAAATCAAATTATCTTTCAATCGGTAAAATCTCGTCTACCCAACCCTACAGATTAAATTAAAGAGTGCAGAGTGTCCTTGTCGTTCCGTTCCGCAAATACCACGACCGTAGCGAGAGGCACGTGCGTTTCTTTTCAATTGCCCCGTGTATTGCAGCTACGTACTCGTAAAATGAAACGTATTTTTACTTCTCTCTAGGCTATCCCCGCTCAGTGTACCAAATAGAAACAATTTCGCCTGTAGTCAATCTAGTGGCTTTTCCTTACCTATTTATAGTTTTGGGTACCTACTTAACACTTTGACTGCGAATTTTTTTCGACGACTGCGATCTTTTTTTTAACCTAAAAAATTCGTGCTGCCGCTCTACACAGCGGTTGTGTTGCGCCGCACATGCGTTTCGTTCGAAAAATATTACGGCTGTGCTGAGTCACACAGATCTGTATTTTCTCAGCCGCTGCGCTAGTGTGGATTTACGCATATTAGTCACTTGTAGAAAACACATACCGTGTGATTTCAGCACTCAAAGTGTTAAAGCATGATGTGGGATAAGAACTTTGTGTTATCATGGCTCTCTAAGGCATATTTGTTTTCATAATATTTTTTCTAACAAAAATAACTATAATAAAGACCTTTAAAGTTATTTTCATAAGTAGGTACATATATTTATTTCGACATCTTGAATAAAGCACCTAAGGTAACGTTTCAATTTTCCTTTTGCATGTAGAATAATATACAACGGTAAGTACTTACCTATCTGTTGCTTTTGTAAGCAGGTAATTTTCGATAACATGGAGTATAATCATTCATCGCCGCATAAGACAGAATTTTGAAAGGGCTTCGTAAAATGAAACGTATTTTTATTTCGTTTCTTATTCGGAAAGGGGAATGTAATTTGTCCTGTCATCATCAGGATTTCGCCTCGAGAGAACCCATCTAAAATGGAATATAAACTTGCGAATTTTCTACTCCGGGTATTTTGGCACACAGATCTACAAAATCTACATTGGTTTTAATCATAGGTTTTTGTAGAGACATTGATTTTTTAAGTATCTAGTACTTATAATATTTTTTTTGAGGCGTGTCAGTACCACAACTGGGCAATGGCCTCCCTTTTCCTTGTCCTTATTCGATCTTTGATGCAGAGAAACCTTCTAACCATAAATTGACATGATGATCAATTTCTGTGTCGTATCAAACTCTATGTAAAGAGACAATTTATTATTTGGCAGATATACATTATATACCTACGTAACAATTTGCGTAATCTTCAAGAACTAGCGTACATAATTCAAATAACCAACTCAAATCAAATTCCCTATGTTCCAAGTAGAATTCAAGCTGCGAGCCACATTTCGAGCGTGCCATAGCATTGCATGTTACTCTGATATGCCAAACTATACAGTCGTCGGTACCTGGTACACTCGTATAGCATGCCAATCTTGTATTCTGACGTTTAGGCTAGGCGTATGCTGGGACGCAGGCGACGCAGATCCACGCAGCGCAGGGCAGAGAAAAATTTGTAATTCATGAAAGTAATACATATCTGCGTCGCACGTGCCTGCGCCGCAACGTACGGAGCACTCGGTACTTTCATGCATTACAAAATCTGCTCTGCCCTGCGCTGCGTGGATCTGCGTCGCCTGCGTCCCAGCATACGCCTAGCTTTACTGTTTTAGGAGTTGAAATATGGAAATGCTGCGTTGAAAAATTCTGTAAACCTTTATTTTGAGCTTTTGCTATAAATATAATTATCACCAATGAATGTGAATCTAGAGCTGCCATTAAATTTTTTTTAATTAATATTTTTAAACTTACATGACCTGAACACAACATAAGTAATATTTAGCATTACTTATTATATATTTTTTGCGTTTATTTACGTTTTTTTCCCGACGTTTCAAGATGTTCACACTGTCGTGGTCACGGTATGACTGAACTCTCAAAAAGTAAATAACTTTATGCAAAGTCAAAATGAAAATGATGATCAATGAAAACCTTCATTTCGATTCAGATGTAATCTATTCACGATTTAAACGTGTGTCTCTCCTACTATATTTGCCGCTCATTGGGCGTATTTTATTGCGAATGGTAACAAATGTAAATGAACCAATGAGTTTCGAAAATTGTATGCGTGATACAGACACAAACAGATCTGAATGGAACAGTAGAAATACTGATGAAGATCAAGCGAATTGGGACAAAGCTTCAACAAAGGAGGTTTATATTTATTAACATACTAGCTGCGCCCCGCGGCTTCGCCCCCGTGGGAATCTATGTGTCAAATGGTTTAAATGATAAAAAGTATCCTATGTTAGACTCCTGGTTCTAAGCTACCTCTCCACCAATTTTCAGCTAAATCGGTCCAGTCGTTCTCGAGTTATAAATGTTGTAACAAACACGACTTTCTTTTATATATATAAGATATAGATATAGATAATAATAGAAGGTTTGGACTGGCACGCCAATCCAAGCTGTTTTCCAAGTATTATCGAGTAAATTTAAATTTTTATGAAGTCTACATTCTTGTGCTGACGAGCCATTGGGGTTATTTCAGGGCTTTATTGGAAGTAATTGAAACTACAGTGGTGTTCCAGTTGTGAAATGTTCTTAACGATGTTTACGTTTCGCATAATTTCTCGTCTAGACCTGCGGTGAAATCGCTTATGCGCTACTAAAATGTATATTTTTGGAGAGAATAAAGAATAGAAGTATGGTTTGTACGGTTTACACTTACACCCATATTTTCGTGTTCTGAATGGTAGATACTTACCTAATGCACAATTTCACCTAAAATGCCCGTTCATTCTCTAACTTAGCCCCACTTGCTTAAGATTAAGCGAGTCGCTCATCGTTCAATACTTATTTGGAAGGATAACTATTTATACTGTTTGATGTGGGAATCAAAAATAATAATTATAATTTATCTCGTCATCATCTACGTTCGTATACCCAAAACCGTAAAAAAGTATACCTACATTTAAAAAAATACAAGCTTCTAAACTTTCGTAATAAATAAAATGCGGAGACAGACACTCTAAAATGAAGCTCGTTTCGACGTGGTTAAGTTTTAACCTTAAAAATTTAATAATTATATGCCAGTAAAGTTATGCAAACAATTACTATGAAACTGAAAAAATTCATGCATAAAAAAGTACTTACGCATAGCATGGTTCTGTTTCTATTAATTCAGCAATCTTTCCTACAAGTAAATACACTTTATATAACATCAAAGTTACAAGGGAAAAGTAAATAAGTTGTTAGGTATCAAGTTTTGGTCAGTCATTGAGTAGATTTACCGTAAGCCATTAGCTAAATTGATTTCCATTCGGCTTGTCATTGCAATAAAATTCTACTACGAATGAAATTACTTGATAGAGGGGTATAATTATTCTGTGAAGTACTAGAATTCCGGCTGAGTAAAAACCAATCCAATTCCGAAATTTTATTCGAATCATCAATTATAAATTTATTTATTTTTAATTTTTGTTATTGTTTATGTAGGTACCTACAATCAAAACAGTGCAAAGTGAAGTGACCAAGTGTGTTAGTGAAACAACAATGACAGTAAAGTGACTAATAGTGACAAAGTGTAAGTGACAGTTCAAGATGGACAAAAAAGCGGCCGAGTCCGGCAAGGGCCGAACGAGCGGGCAAGTGAAGAGGAAAGATGAGTCGCCAGATCTAGCGCTAAAGTTGCCAGATCTTGCCGAATTGCCGTCAGATCTGTCATTCGAAGAGTTGAGGAACCGTTTCGACAGTAGCGCCATCTCTACGCACATGATGAAACATGACATCGCGTCTATCCCAGCGACGCATAGTAGCGCGATGCGGCAAGTTGTGACGGGGAAAGTTTTCAAGAAGTGCAAGAGCGCGACGTTTCAGATAGATGGCGCCACTTATACCATTGGTGAGTAGCTTTAGCTTTCCTTTTAGTACCGTTTTTCACCGTCAATACTAGTGTGGCGCTGGTATCGAATGTAGATTTGATTGTTCCACATATTTAGGATTTATTTAGATGTTGACGTACCCAATTACTTCTTCTGTTATATTTGTAGTTTAGCTGGTACAGGCTAGCTCTCATTCCCGAAACTGGCAAACTTCATTCCGGGTTATATTAGAAAAATACATAAGAAAACAATTTTCTTTTTCGTAAATTTTTCATATTTTTAATTAGTTATTCATCATCTTTAGTTTCGGTCCAGCTGTTCTTGACTTATAAATGGTAACTAACACGACTTTGATTTATAATAGGTATACAAGAAGACCCATTAATTACTTAAATTATTTATAGCATAAGTGGGCTGCTACAATCATCAATTTAGTTCTTCGTACGATTATTTCAGTTACCAACCCATTAAACAAAAACAATAAAATAGTCTAATGGTCAGCTATAAAAACACTACTCAGCCATTACGAGTGTTAAAAACATCTGGGGTATTTCCGACCCCCAATCGCCCTGCACCCGCCGGGGTCCGCAGACACCCCAGGCAATCTTCGCGATAAAACAAATTGTTAGCATAGGCCGAGTTAAAGTGAACACGTCACGCAAACCGCTTCGCGAACGTTCATCCAATTACATTATGTAGGTAACTATAGTAGAAGTTGGAGGGTTGGGGTCGGCGAAGGCCTTTAACTCATCAAGAGGCCATGAAATCATGCACCAGGTTAAGTGCAGCAATGAAAAGATTTTCCATTTGCGTATCGTCCCAGAATCGAATCTATACAATGTGTATTGTCGAAACTTGATCAAACGAGATTTGCGGATACACAACATATATTTATCGATAAAAAACAAAAAATAAAAAACTATATGTTACCTATCTCAAAAATAAAGCCGATTTAATTATTTTTTTAATGAAAACTACTTAATCTGGTTTTTTCTCAGTTTATTTTTGAGTAAACGGTGTATTTTATTCAAAGTAGTCTCATTTGAAAGCTAGATAGTCTACCTAGCTAAGAAAATAAGAAAAAAATACAATTTCGGTATATAAGCCTAGTAAAATCAATATTTTTTTAGAAATTTGCATTGTGCATATTGTGCTTTAGGACGACCACGATACACAGGTCGTGTCACAACTTATTGCTGTATCCTAGCTAGATTAGGCCGAACCCAACGGAATCGAAAGATTTTCATACTTGTATAGACGATTGTTTTGAATGGATATTACAGACACCGAATAATTATATTATACTAGCTGCGCCCGCGGTTTCACCCGCGTGGTGATAGATATTTTAGATAATATACAATATATCTTAATAAATTGTAGCCTGAGTGTTATTCTGGTGTATAAGCAGTATTGCAAAGTTTCATTAAAATCAATTCAGTAGTTTTTACGTGAAAGAGTAACAAACATCCATCCATACTTACAAACTTTCACGTTTATAATATTAGTAGGACTATGTAGGTTCTTAACATCTCTGGTGAAAATGTACCGTGAAGTTTGCCACTGAACTGGCCACGCATCATGGCTTCACGATGAGATATCTTATCACCCTCCACACTAGCGCCACACGATACAAAGTACCTACATTCCTAGGTTAGTATTTATACTTAGTGCATGCACGCCGCATAAAATGCAAGACCTGACCGCAAATGCGTCAGGACTCCCAACGTTTGTTGCTATCTGGTTTACCTACGCATTACTGCGTCATATTCTCGTAGCTAGATCGTTTACTGACGTTTAGTCGTTAGGTTTATTTTTACTAGCTGCGCCCTGCGGCTTCGTACACGTGGAAATTTGAAAAATATGTAGATAAGCAATTTTCCTAATTTTTTTTATGTAAGAACCATCTACTAATTTTAAGAAAACATAAAAAAAATGAATGAAATCGGTATCATGTTATAGCGTGACGAGAAGAAATAGGGGTTCATTTTTATAAATAGAGCTTTGATTTAGGTATAGTAATACGATGAAGTATATAAACATATTGTTTCTTGAACTGTACTTTAACTACTTGTGTCTACATGAAATTTTCTTGTAGTAAGTGAATATTCTTTGACGACCGATGTGGCGCGGTGGGCGAAGGTCCGCCTGCGACGCAGGAGGTTGCGGGTTCGATTCCCGCCTCGGAACAAATATGTGTACGATCTGCAGATATTTGTTTCGGGTGTTCTGGTCGTTTTCTATGTATAATAAAAAATATCTATATATGTAATGTATTGTATTATGTATATCAGTTATCTAGTACCCATAACACTAGCTTTGCTTACCATGGGGTTAGATAATGCTGTGTGGATTGTCCAGCATTATTTATTTATTTATTCCCATTCTCTACAAAATAACAGAATAGACGCTTGTAGCTACTCGACACTCGTAGGATTAATATTCTCTTCTACAGGCTCTACAGAGAGCTAGTGCGAGCTCTGTTTAGGTATAGTATCTCTGTTTAGGTATGGTATTATAGCGTCTATTCTGTTATTTTGTAGAGAATGGGAATAAATAAATAAATAATGCTGGACAATCCACACAGCATTATCTAACCCCATGGTAAGCAAAGCTAGTGTTATGGGTACTAGATAACTGATATACATAATACAATACATTACATATATAGATATTTTTTATTATACATAGAAAACGACCAGAACACCCGAAACAAATATCTATAAAAAACTTAGTGCACTACCTATTGTATATACCTAAACGTTTGTTCCGAGGCGGGAATTGAACCCGCAACCTCCTGTGTCGCAGGCGGACCTTCGCCCACCGCGCCACATCGGTCGTCTTATATATATATATAGGAATACTTCTATAGCGTGGTTAAATTTTCAAGTGGCGACACCTAGTTAAAAATTAAATTGTCTAATTGTAAATAAGTCTAATTGACTTTGATGTGATGAGTGCAGGATGACACATGGATAAAACAACGAATAAAAAGAGCTCTTGTATACGCTTTCACTTATTAATTTAAATAGAAAACAGCAAACGAGGATTAATGTGTACTTGAAAACGAGCAATAAAGGAAGTGCGTTTAGATGGACGAGCTAATTGCTGTTATATCCTAAAAAAACATTTCTATTGACTTGAATGACATTTGTCTTTAAAACAATACAATACAATACAAAAATTCTTTATTGTACACCATAATCAAATTAATTATTACAAGAATACATTATATGCGACAGGTACAATGGGCGGCCTTATCGCTTAGAAGCGTTCTCTTCCAGGCAACCTTTGGATGGAAAGAATTATATGAATTTAAGAAAAGGCAGGGGGTGTACCACAGGTTATCTGAATAAGAATACTAAAAAACAAATAATAAATATTACAAATTCCAAAATAAATACACAACTTAAATAAATAAATAGTAAGTACCAATATTCATTCTTTTCATTCTTTTGGCAGGAAAAACTCCTTGACGTGAGCTTTAAAAACAGGCAAGGATATAGTTTTTCTAATGGACTCTGGTAGTGCATAAAACCATCATAGTTTCGACATAGCTCTAAGAATTAACAAGCTGAAGTGGCAGTGGGCCGGCCATATCTCGCGAAGAACCGATAACCGATGGGGCAAACGTTTTCTTGAGTGGAGACCACGACTCGGTAAACGTAGTAAGATGCCCTCTGATGAGGTAGGATGACGACCTGCTAAAGACTGCAGGTAGATGCTGGATGCGTGAAGCTGGAGACAGATCGCTGTGACGGTCATTAGGGGCGGCCTATGTCCAGCAGTGGACTAACATAGGCTGATGATGATAGTTACAAAGGTTTTATTAGTTCTACAGAATGACGAAATAAACATTCTATTTTTGAAAATAAATAAATTACACGTTATATTTCGTTCCGACTATCTTTGTTCTGCGGTTTTACCCAAGTTGAGACTTGAAACAAAGAGACAGACCAGACTACATTCCCACGCTAATATCAAAACCCTTGAGTACACTCACGCTATTCTAATAACATGTACTAACGTTTTAATTGTTCATTTCAAATATTAATTAGAACCACAACACCGCTTTGTTGTCTCGAGAAGATCCAATTTAGAAGATTTTGTTTCAAGGCTGGAAATTAGTAACTCTAGACAAGTGAACAAGTATAATGAAAACTCTTTTAGAGCTGGTACAAAGTTTTGATTACATACTGAGCCAAGATGTGGACACTCACAGTAGGGCTGGCCTACGCCGCAAACTCGCTAAGCCCAGCTTCAGAGTTTCTTTGCAGGATAGGATTCGCAACGAAGATATCCAACCAGAAGCAAAGCTTTGGGCAGATCTCAAAAAACTAGTTAAATGAGCTGAAGTGGTAGTGTATCTCTCAAAAATTCGACAACTTGAGAGAGACTGTGTGTGACAACGATTAAATCAACAGAGTTAGGGTAAACACACACACACTAGGTCACCAATGACTTGTCTTATGTATTTTTACTTTATAACGTACTTTTTCTGATCTACATTAATTAGAAAATTTTAGTATTGTATTATAAACGTGTCCATGAGTAGAGATCGCGATTCTAAAAACGTTGAAGCTCTATCATGAAAATGATATCGAAGAGAATGAATAAAACGTTTTTTTATGATGTGCCATGGCATCTTACGATTTTGACAAAAATAATGACGACCACTTGTCTAGATGCCGTTTGAGTACTACTTCATAAAGTCGTGGGTTAAAGTGTGACGGGAGACAAAACTCTGTATTTAATGGTTGCTTAGCTGCGGTTCTTGTTGGATATGATTGAGAACTGTTGGAGGAATTTTCCTCAACGTTTTTTTATGATTCTTTATAGAGATGATTCTATAAAAAATAAATAAATAATATTAACTGGAGATTTTCAGTCAACATTAGTTGGGTTCGCTTTTAAAAATGTACTATTTCATACTAAAATGTAAAGCTGAGATATCGGGTAGTGGTCTCAGTGAACCTTAAGGAAGTATAGATACTAGATGACTGATATAGGTACATGACATCAAACTGACCCAAAACAAATGCGTCAGTGTAGATCATACAAACATTGTTCCGCGGCGGGAATCAAATCCGCTACCTTCTGCGTCGTAGGCGGCGTTCGCCCGCTGTGCCACTGATGTCAATCATCATTACTACTAGGTTGAATAAGATTATACGGAGATATGTCTAAATTACAATACAAACAAAACAGGTATAAACAAAAATTACGATATACCTCTGTGTAAATGAAGCAATAACCCATTAACAACTTAATATCCAACAAAAATATTATAATAACCCAAAGTGAGTAAACAACTAATATAGGGTGCCATGTAACATCTAGATAGATTATTTATTCATACAAATAGGTTACATCAATAAGTTAGTAGTGCCTTAAAGCCTATGTTAGGTTTGTCTTAGCACTATAGTTCTCACCTAATTTAAAAATCGAAATAATAATCTAATCTGTTAAGAGGTGGTGATTCTGGATGATGCCTTTTTGAATTGAAGTTCTTTTTCAAAAACATTAGGTTTTTCTTCCTATTTGTGTTAACGCACTTTTGCTTTAATAAATATCGTTAAATGATGTTTGGTAGTTTTTTTAAATATCCTGGTTGTAAATATAGTTTCCTATAACAAGTATTTTCCAGGTCCAGAATCGCCACTTTCATTACATTTCGCCATTCAGTTTAGTACATATTATATAAACTGGCACCCAAACAACTAAATCTTCGTTGTAGAATACAGCTCTCAGAGGTAAACCAATTATCAAAAGCTAAAAGGTATACTGTAGAAAAAAATCTTTACTAGGAACCATTTTATAAATGAAACAGACCATTTTATCATAGAAATTTCCCATTAACTATGATGAAGAACTAGACTTTTCTTCGTAAAATCGTATTTACTTCCCCAGTACTAATATTTGTCGAAAAGGCTTTCAAATAAAAAGCTTTTGTAAATACCTCCGAATTAGGAGCGGATGGATGGTTCCGACGGAAATAACAAATACAACCTTTTTTCTCTGCCCTATTTTTGCAAGCTCATTTTTTATCACTTTACTTGAATTCGTAGTTATGGCAACATAATTGATACAGATAATCCGTATTTTTAAGACTCAGGTTGAACATGATCGAATTTTAAATTAATTCCCGTCTGGAATTGATAAAGCTTCCTATTTTTCTCCAATCCCCCGTAATTGCTATTCAAGAGAGTTTGACAGCTCATAAATTGAAGACGTCAAAGTCTCTGGCTGAATATAAAATGGCGATAGGAAAATAAATTACGGGTTTCTCAGGGGGTTTTGTATTTGGGAGTTAACTAATCAGCGGCTACCTGTAGCATGGGCTATAGAGACGTCAGTCGCGCGCAGCCTTCCACGCGGTTCGGTAGTGCCGCGTTATGTCGCATTGAAGCTCTACAGAACGCAGCCGTCCGCGCGCCGAACCGGTAAAACTTCCCTGAGAAATTCAAATTTAAAAATTATGAATGCATTTTCCGACGCTTCGGACCGGTCCGTTTTGAAGTTGTAACTTTACAAAACCACCTGTTGGTTATTCGCGATTTGACACAGTCCGGACAGCGTCACAATCTGTTTACAAGTCGAGGGACCACCACCCTAAGCCGTGGACAATGACGCAATGTTTTATGGCGCCCCGTGCGTTACCATGACGGAAAAACAACAGTCGCAGTTTCAAAATAGAATTCTGTGTTACCTGCGTTAAACCGTAAACCAAACATTTAACCGCAAGGGTGAATTACGACCTGTAAAAAACCAACATGCCGGTCATGCGCCGCGCCGGTATGAAATTATAATCTTGCTGGTAATTTCATAATCCAAGGCGCGGCTGTGATGAACGCGGGCTATTTTCGAGTCTCGTAAATTCTTTCACGCTAAATGATAAAAACAAAAGACCCTTTATTGCTGCCGGTACCTCACGCTGCGTAAATTATTGGAATTATTCCAGTTATCCTAATTACCATTAACAAAGACAGTGTTGATGAAGTTCGTCCACCTCCGTTATTCAGATCGAGAAGACACACCAAAGATCTCGCGAATAATTTAAAAATTAAAGAATCGATCTTTCTCTAAGTGGTTCGTAATTCTATTTCGGTTCCGTTGACTGATTTATAAACCAAAACAAACTCTCCGTTGATTTCAAAAGTCGTTATCGTTAGATTATTTCGTTTGAAGCTTATCGTATCTGGTTAATACTGACTGTAAGACTTTATGAGCGAGATTATTTTAGAACGGCATCTTATCCATGATAATCTTCCTGTAATAACACCATCAAAGTGAACTGGGCGAAATAATCTCTAAAACACGGCCATTGATAAATTACCATCATGACTATCTTTATTGGTAGGTGAAATACCTAAAATTACTAGTTCAAGGCGAGTGGAGCAGTGAAACCATTAATTTACGAGCAAAGCTATATACCCAATGTAAACATATCCAAATTCTCTCGACTCATTGAGTGATTGCGCCGTTTGAAAATATAAGAGTGATGGATGGATTTGACATTCCGTGCTGTGCCAGTGACAAAAGTGAAACTAAGTATCACTGTTGAAGTTGGTGAAGTGAATCGTGATGTTCTGTGATGTGTAGAGGTATCGCATGATGATGCGGAGAGGCAAGGCGTTGCTGGAAGGCAGCAGGCAAGGGTCTGTCGACGGCAAAACAGTGGGCAGTGATAAGGAACTCGTGCACAAGTGTCATAGTGACCCTGGAGGGGGCCGGGCATTAGGGGCCTTGCCGAGGACCATTCGGCACAGGTCCGCGTCGGGCGCGCCTAGGAAGTGCGTGCTCACGCTTGACGGATACTCCTATGTCATTGGTGAGCAACATATTCAAATCAATAAGATATAGCTCACTTTCCGACGTTGAGCAATTGTGATTTAAAGAGATATTGTTTCGCGCGAGCATAAGTAAAATCAGCGAGTAAAGTAATATATGGTAGAAACCTATCGAAACATCAGGAGAAATAGGTAAATAGACGTGATGTATACCCGTTGAATAGGTATCATTATTTATATGGTAGTGATTCTCTATTCGTCGCACGGTCTACGGGCTGTAAATGAAATTCAATAAATAAATAAATGATAAATAATGCTGGACAATTCACACAGCATTATCTAGCTCCATGGTAAGCAGAGCTTGTGTACTAGATAACTGATATACATAATACAATACATAACATAGGTAGATATTTTTTATTAAACATAGAAAACGACCAGAACACCCGGAACAAATATCTGCAGATCGTACACACAATTGTTCCGCGGCGGGAATCGAACCCGCAACCTCCTGCGTCGCAGGCGGACCTTCGCCCACCGCGCCACATCGGTCGTCAATGTTGTTTTCATTCCTCCTTTATGTCATTTAAAACTTTAATGGAAAGTTAAATTTTATTAAAGGTTTTGACTTTCTTCGGCGCCCATATTTTACTTACTTCTTTGTGGTCAGAAATAAAGTACGATAAATGTAAGATAAAGTACGCTTTTTTAGAAGAACTTACTAAATCTGCACTTGAAGACTCCGAGATTGTACCCTACCGGAAAACACACCCCATGAAAAGAATTAAGTGTAATCTTCTTCCCAGTACCTAATTGATTCCATGAGTCTGTTAGATTATTTCTATAGATCTCGAGCCACCTTTAGCCGAGCCATTATCCAAATGATTAAAAGGAAAGTTTTTCTTTAGATGCGCCAGGAAACCTTCCTTTACAAAGCAAAAATACAAAAGCTTACACTACATACACTTTTACACACGCTGTGAGTATACGAAGCTAATAGCATTTAAACGAGGTTATTTTGATAAGTAATTTGGCTTGCGATTTTCTAAGGAAACCCAAGATAATGCTGCAAAGGTCGGCTAAAAGGGTAGGTAAGTCTGCCAAACGTTAACTGGGAAAACCATTATTTAGAAACTAGTTTCTGCCCGCGGTTGTGTTGTTTCTATGGAAACGTTTAAATTTATTTCTATTCTATGGGAACTGATTTGTGGAAGAAAAAGTAGCGTATTATGCAGAACAAGACGTACATTTATGCAATTTAGGTCCAATCCGTTCAGAAGTTTTGAAGAAGTACCAAGCATCAATCCATCCATCAATCTATCCATCCATCCATCCAAACTTTTGGACTCAATATGCGTGTGATGGTAAAGTAATGACTAGCTTTTTGTCTTCTTTCACTGACCTCGGCGATTTCATTATATTTTGTCTTGTTTCCGCTAATGAGAAATGTCAGATGTCAGAAAAAGATGTGGCAGTGAATGAAATCAGCTCACGCCCATGTTCTGTCCCCAAAGAGTACTCGTAGATCCCTTTCAAAATACATCCGATAAGAATCAAACAAAATAATGGGAAATGGTAAAAATATTATGATATGGCGTATTAATTTCAGCGATGATCTTCAGGACCCAAGGGATAGCGTCAGTGACAGAAATTCTTAATTATTTTTCTAGACAAGAGCCTCCCGTATTCCCTCTGACGTAATCATCTATATATATAAAAGAAAGTCGTGTTTGTTACAACACTTATAACTCGAGAACGGCTGGACCGATTTGACTGAAAATTGGTGAAAAGGTAGGTTAGAACCAGGAGTCTAACATAGGATATATAAAAAAAACCATTTGACAAATCGATTTCCACGGGGGCGAAGCCGCGGGGCGCAGCTAGTTTAAGATATTATTATCTCATAGAGAATGTGAAATGTCTCCCATCCTGACACATTACCAACGAGTGAATAGAGGCTGCACGTATGTGTTTCCCCACACACTTGTGCACAATTATATTCTGCATCTTACCTCAGTTGAGCCTGGCTGCCGTGACCGAAATTCGACTAGGAGAGCCTCATCATTAAACGATTTATGTGAAATTATTGCCATTAATTCTGTTCTGATTGGTCATACTCATTATAAACTAATATTTTATTACCGCAAATGATTTGAATTGCGTCGGTACTGGAATAGTTAACGTAAGTGTAGTATAATAAATTTAATTTATTATCTAGTTCTTTAGCAAATATGATGTCATGACAAGATCTTCTAGTACCACTTAAGTTTCACTTAAGTTTATGTGTTAGTAAAGTAACTATTTTATTCATTTTTGAAAGATGTCATGTCAAGCCAGAAAAAGCGTCCATCTTTAGTCTTTATCAAAAGGAAATCAAGAAAAGGATTTTTAGTTCCTTTAATACTAACAAAGAAAATTATAATCAAAATATAAATAAATTGGAACTAGTATTTGCATTTGAAACAATTGAGCTAACTGCTGACTGCAAACAATCTACAGGCAGCTAAACTGAACCATATCAATACCAGTCTTATCATCCCCGAAGACGCGCTGGCTGCATTGCCCCGCGCTGTATGGAAGTACTGATGCGCTGCGCCAGATAGTCACCAGCTCTCGAGTCACGCGTCGCTTCGATCAGACGTCAGATAATATTCCAGAAGCAAAACCGGATGGCGTACCCTACTCACAGATTCAACTCGAAGGGGAGCGTAGATCTCAGATTTGGCCGAAGATCTCATGACAGAGCTCTGTGATGATCTTCGGCCACATCTGCCGTCGCACCAACCCTCACGGATTTCCAAGGAAGCGGCCTCGGCGGCCCTAGCACACGATAGTCCGTGATTTCGACATCGCGGATTATCTATTCGAAACAACACACTGACCGATGCTTTATGGATTTTATTGTTTATTTTCATATCCTTATTTTTATTTTGTTGTCACATAACACTCGTACGTGTTGTCTTTTTTGAAATGGTTGGCAAATAGTGTTTAGTGAGTTTCCTTCCATGAGTTTTTACAAAATCTTTGACAAATCATCAGTCTTTGAAAGCCCCTTGGTTCCACTTTGTAAAACCAACAGATTTGCAAGAATTCTTAGATGATTATAATTTTTCATGATTACAGCAACACCAAGGAAAGCACTCCATCAAAAGAGCTGAGAGTCGCTAATCCAATAATCTGCGTGGAACATTCATCATGCTCAGAGCTTCTTTTACGGAACTTGGTACGGACAAACCGTGTTATGTTTCATTTTGTCGAGAGATCTCTGGAAAATATTTGCACTCTAAAAATAACTGCGTGCACTTTGGTCGTAATAATGCCTTTGGGGAAAACAGTTGTAGGTACTGGTCTTGTTTGTAATGTTATTTTGCTACAAGATGTTGTAGGTTTAGGCCTATAATATACTCGTACTATTACTTACTGTAAGTGTGACGACTGACAGTTCTAAAATTATTGGAAAATAGTATTTTCTAATATCAATAGGCAACGGTAACGATGGGTAATAATAATAAGTTTTAGTATCCAGAACATGTGGTTAAATTTAAAGAGGGATTGAGCTAGTTGAGATACTCTATGGTTATTCATCATACATACATGTAGACTGTATCCAAAAGATCGGTCCCGCAAAAATTCCAAAGGATCGCGAATCACAAAGAGTAAAAAGCTTCAGTAACAATGTCGTCGTTGTATGATGATACAGCGGTGACGTCATAGGTGCCGTTACTGATAAGGCTCTGATAACACGCTATCGGATACCGCTGATGTACTGATGTAACATTAATCGAAGGTATTTGTAGTTTTGTTGTGTTGGTTGCAGATAAATTAGATAGGTATCGACTTGTTTGCAGACTGTGATTAGGATTGGGGTCAATGGACAAATAGGAGGGACAAAATGTGCCATTATGTTAAGCCGTGAAGAGATATATTTTTAAAAGCTGGCACGATCTTTGCCTGCTTATTGTAACTCGTTTTTTAAAGTTTTTATTTTACATAGATCTTATAAATGTGTGCAATAAAGTATTTTCTATGTATATTTTTATTGACTTATTTTTTGCCCTAAATTTTAGACCGGGATTTGAGACGTTAGCGTAGATAATTATATGGAAAAACAAAAGATAACGCACCAATTTTAAAAAATTACTCTGGCAGATTTAGTGATATATTTTCATTGCACAAGTCGTATATCGCTAATCACACTAAAACTTATTATAAATTCTAAAGTTTGGATGTTTTTTAAGAGGTATCGCGTCAAAACTACTGAACGGATCGAGGTGAAATCATGCATAGACGATATTCTAAACGTTAATCCCGCAAAAAGAAGTGTAACTGGGCACAAGGTAGTAAAAAATGAACGAATCGTTGACTTATGAGGTTTCAAGGCGTGTTATCACTCGAATTTCCCATACACGACATTTTGGAATCTTCATCTGTTCATCGCTTTTTGATTGTGACTGTACCTAATATTTGCTAACCTAACCACCTAATCACTCAAATGACGCAAACTTGTAATTAGTAACTAATAAGCACATAAATGGCCATACAATATTAATTTCAAAACACATACAGGTATTTCTATACATTCTAAGTTGGATTGGGACAAGTTGCCGTACAAGGCACGGTTGGCTTGCTTCTATACTTACTCGTAATAACATAGTTTTAAGTTCTTACTTTATAGTTTACCATCCACTGGAATGATTTTGTAACGCGTACTGATGTCTTCCGTATAGAAATATCACCCATTTGCATCTGTCTCCGATTTTTCTGGCATGGTACCTGCAGGCCTATGTTACACCAATCGATCCATTGATTTAGAGTAATCAACCAAAATTTACGGAGACGCCTTTCAGCTATGATTTTGTATGTGACCCGAAATCTAGATAATATTTTTGTGATCGCAGCTCAGATAGATAGATAATAATATAATTAAAATCTAGGTAAAAGATTATAATAATAAATAAATAAAAATAAAAAATAAAATAAATTGCTTTTTTATTATACTATTATTTGTTTTTTTACTGGTGTAGTGTATATGTGCAATTGTTTTATTTTGTATGTGTGTGTCTGTTGTAAATAAAGACTGTATCTATATATCTATCTATCAGCGTAGAAAGAAGTATAATTTAAAAGAATATCAATAAATAATTCAAGTGGTTGGGGGACAAAGCCTATCTACCTACTTTCCGAAGTACAATAAGCCATGAACATGTGAATGCATTAGCTATACGTGTAGAATTACTCTGGTGCTACTTGATCTATTGTTAGACTACCTACTGGCCAAGCCTATTTAAGGCTTTACAATTGTTATTATTGTATGTAAATTATTCATGCTTGATAGAATTCTATCTGTTGCATTGAATTCGTGAATTCCTAATAGGTAATACGAGCTACCTACGTATTATTTTATGTAGTATTTTTCTGCCCGCGGCTTCGCACACGTTGTTTCTTTGGAAACGTTTTATGGTATTTATATCCTAAGGGAACTGATTTATAGGAAATATGCCTATTTTTGATTAGGGCAACATCAACCCAAAATTTCAGGCTATTATCTATTAAGCGTGAAGAAGTAAAAAACATCCATTCATCCACCTAAACATACAAACTTTCGCATTTATAATATTAGTGTAATCTTGTGTTTTGTACCTAGCAAGCACTATTTAAATGAATTTTCTTAAAGTATTTAACCCCTTACCGCATACGAAGCCATGTATGGCTTTCAAAGTTTCTTATTTTTTTACAGGTTATCTAAAGAACACATAAAAAAAAACTCACTTGAATCATAACATGCAATTCTTCGTAAAACGGAACGTATTTTTTTGTATATGTGGTGTGCCACACCTGACGATATTTTTGGCCGGTCAATTGAAAATTAAATAGTAACACTTTCATCAGTACAAAACAAATGTAAAACGGTAAGTAAGATCTTCTAATCAAATTATTTTACAATCTTTGATTTATCCAACTCATAGGCTGCAACTTGTTTTTGCTTTTACTTTTGTTTTTGTTTGTTTTTTGACAAATTTTTTGCAATTTCCATTTATGGCTTCGTATGCGTTTGCGTTCAATACACTGTCATCCATATATGGCTTCTTATGCAATGAGACTTCTTTCTGCTTCTTTCAGAGATGAACCCTTCTAGCTTTTTTGGTTCTTCCAAGCATGTAAATCCAATACCTGGTGATGGTTTCTTGAGTGATGATGATCTTACTTCCTATTTTGACCCTGAGTATGAACCATATTCATCACTTGCGCCTAAAAAACAGCATATTATCATACCTGAGTCTGATTCCGATGGCTCCGATGATAATATGGTTTTACAGGATTTAACAACGTCAAAGGCAAAGGGTAAAAAAGCAAAAAAACTCGACTTCAAATAGTTAATATTTTATGTATAATAGTGTCTATAATCAGTATTTATTTCCATTAACGTATAAATAAGTATTTATGTATTTGTACATGTATTGTATATAATTTATTTACAATTTTAATGTCTATAATACGCCACCGTCTAAACCTATACTATAGCTACGTCCATCCAAAGGTTGCCTGAAAGAAATCGCTCTTAGCGATAAGGCCGCCCATTGTGCATCTGTATCTTTGTTTGTTTGTTCTTTACTGTTTTTTTTCTGTGTTTGTTGTGCAATAAAGCGTATTTGTATTGTGTACTAATAAAAACTTTGTTTTTCTTGCTTTCATGTTGAAAATGAAAATATTATCTAAGTGAGGGTAAGTTATATAAGGGCTTTAAAACCCCTCTTTCGTCCCCTTATTCCTTTGATACCTTAAAGATTAAACTTCAAAGCTTTATGAGATAAATATATGTTTATCTACTGAATATCCAACTAACAAATTTCTAAGCTTTGGACCAAACTTTTAATATCAATTTGTTTCTTTTGTTAACTTAAAGAGATTGCGCCGTCTCGTCTGGGTATGCCAGAGGTAAAGTTTTACATTTTATATCATAAGACGGTATTTTAAGATATACTTGTTGGAGTTATTCGTATATAGCTAACTACAAAGCCTTGCCTTGAATTTTTTTAATTTAAATCTGTAAATACTGGGCGGGCATGTCAATATTTGTGATACAATTTTTGAGGACAAGCGACGAAAGATCCCGATGACTACAAAATTGTTCGAGTTTGCTTCATACATTTACTGAACTTTAAACTTTGACTCTATAAATGCACAATAGAAAGTTCCTTAGAAAATCTTTTAATGTAAAAAAACTCAATTAGATTTTTTCTTCAGGCGGTGATTTTGACAAAAGTAGATCGGACACGGTACAAAAATCAGCTAGACCGAATTTTGATATCCAATAACTTTACTATAACTATGGTTTCGTCGCAGAAATCGTTGATAGATGAAAGAAATTCTAGATAGTGCGTGCAGTGCTATTTGCACGGAGAAATTGATAGAATGGTTTCAATCCTTGACACTTTTGACACGCGTCCTCCTGTGTATATATCAGCTGTTGTTTCTTTTATTGTTTCGAAAACATCCTCCAAGTGTTAATTACATAAGTCCGCATGTTTTCATAAGATAATTCTGTATTTCTCTTTAAGGTGAAATGAGTCCCAAAACCCACGTTTTGACTTAACGGAAAATCAATTTTTAAGGAACAAAACACCTATTTTTCGAATATATTTTGATGAGGATCAAAAGTTTAGGATATTAGTTAGTAAGTTATGGGAGTCGAAACACGATTGACTAAACTTGAATCGATAGAAAAAAACTTAAAGTTTCCTCTAAATCTTCATTTTTACAGAGATATCTCTACGGGAAAACCAGTTTTATTTGCTAGTTATTTAATATTATTGAAATGAAATTTCTTCTACGTGTTCCTTAATAAATGCTTTAGACAATTATGGTATTATTTTAGAGCAATAACAAATTTAAAAATAAAAAGCAGTGAAATTGCGCACAGGCCGATCATTCTGCCGCTCTTGCCTCCCTTTCTGGCCTTCCCCGCGCGGCGTTCGTTCGTCCTTGTCTCGAAAAGACGAACTCATACCGTAATTATTCGCTTGCTTTGATTTCAAAAACAATTGAACTCAGTCCAGAGTCCCAAGTGTCGTCGTTGGCCGTAGTTGCACAACAAAACAAACGTAGTGATTGTCAATCTAGCGTGACCGGCCGCTGTGAAGCTCTGACCTAAAATCCAACGCGAAATGTCACCGCGCGCGTTCGCGAGCATCCTTGCAGCAATATTATGCAGAATCTAAACCACTAGGTACTCTAACGTCTAGGTATTATTTTTCACCTACATGGGTCTTATGTTGTTAAGTTGTTGAGAATCTAAAAATATACGTCTAAGTAATTTAGCAACATAAAATTTCTCTAACTAAATTTGTTTTTAGGGATACTTACAAACTCTAAACGGGATACGATTACTAAGCCTCCTTTGTCTGCCTGTCCGTCTGTCAGCGGGCTGTGTCTCATGAAACGTAAGAGGTAGACAATTGAAATTTTCAGAGATAATGTTTTGCTCTTGCCACTATAACGTTATACAATATTAAAAACCAATAAACATTAATATAAAAGGGGGCTTCCATACAAAAAACGGCAAGGACGGCACTTAAAAGAATGACCGCGCCATGTTAGCTTTCTTTTCCCAAAAGTCACGTGCGATGGTAAGGAAGGAACCCTCCGTGTGCGAGTCGACTAACACTTGGCCAGTTTTATTGTTATTCTATTTAAATCTAAGTATATAATTAGCCGCTAAAAACACTACTTGAGCTGTATATTATGTATTCCTTATAAAAAAGGTATTATAATCTTATAAAAGTCACCTATCTAAAATCCTTATCTAGTTATTATTATTTGTCTGATGTATCCCACTGCAGAGCAAAGTACCTATCTAAAGGTAGAGACCTATATACCTGTACAATTAGTACTAGTTATTAAATTGTCAAGTATTGTATGTCCGAAATGGATAAATTGTTGTTATGTTTGACCGAAACCGCTGTACCGCTCCTTAGGAAAGTACGGCGAGGTGGGAGGTGGGGGGCGAGGAAAATAGAGCAAGAGCACGCATTGACGGCAGACAAACTAAATTATGATTTTTATTTAAAACCTTTCCTAAGGATTAGTATGTCCGAAAAGAATAAATTGTTATTAACGAATTATAATTTAAGACATTTCCTATGGATGTTTTACACAATTTTACAAGAAATGTATTCTTATTCTAAAATGTCAACTTACATAAATATTAAAAAACCAGTATAAATTATTTATAATAGATAGATAATCGAGAGATAAGGCTGATTACGTTACTTGCACGGCTATAACGTCTACGTCATCAAAGCACTAAACAAGCCCACTTAAAAGTGCTTACCTAAGCTCAAATAAAAATCGAGTGGCGATACAACACCTATCATGTGATACTCCATTAATTTCGCCTACGGCAATCAATATCTATATAGGGTATGTATTGATGAATGGTCATCAACAACACTCTACCTTAATGGATCTAATTAAAGTACGTACTCGTTTTGCAACCCGAGGTGCGGCCAGATTATAACGCTGATAAATTTAAAAGTTTCACACTGCCAAACCGGTCGTAAGCTTAAGGGTCTGCTACACGTATGGAGAATTGATAACTAACACTCTATTTTGTCCTATTAAGGAATGACATTTTAAAAGAATCAAACGAATTCACCTTCTACCATAATGTGACAATCGTCGTCATTTTGTTTACGAGGCTAACTATCTACGAGACATATTTCTTAATTCAATTTCTTTTTATGACTACCAGGTTCATGAAATACGTATCTACCTACCCTAAGTCTAAATCTCTACTAGAGACAGCCTCTTTTGCAGTCGGGTAGAAAAATAGCAGCTTTGTGCCAGATCAGATATCTCCTGCTTTCCAGCTTTCAAATCGTGATTCTGCTGTCCTTGATATCAATTTCATGAACGTATCACACTTTGACCTGTGTACCGACATCTGAAAATGGTTGGATTACATTTACGTCAAACGGTGAAAGGTGAAGCCGGTTCTACAACAGCTTAAGTTACCTACTGGTAGCTGGCATAGACCGGACCTCTAGTTTTGTTGTGGTTTTGTGTAGTGTTTTGTTACGTTAAACCTCTACCTATCTGTAGGTAGGCTGGTTAACACAATGTGGACGAGGCGTTTGAACAGAATCAAGAAGCGAGGTAAGTTTACTTTGGTACAGAAAAGTTTGTTTGTTTTGAAAGGAAACTTTACCTATTCAGAATAAAGTTTCATTTACAAAGCTGCCTTTAAGACGTTTATAATAAATGTGTTCTTTGAAATTATTATAATAGATATCTTAAAAGTACTTCGAGATGCTTTAAAAAAAGGGTGCTGGTGATGACTGCCTACTCGACTGCACTGGCAGGGCCACTACCTTAGCCTTTGATCATATCATCATTCGGTAAATTTTTGATTGACCTTTTAATTGATCCTTGGAGGATAAGTCTTTAAAAATAAGTCACTGCTTTCTAGTTTGTCAGCTACCTGTCGCAAGATCTCAACAAAGAACATTAATAGATAAGTTCAGAATGTTATTTCTCACGCTAATAATATTATAATTCAATTACAATATCACTTTCTGTCAGAGCAAACGAGTAATAAATTGCCTTACAAGCTTAATGACAGTGTCAAAACAACATAGCAGACACTCAAAGTGATATGATGAAATACCAATCAAGATTTGTGAATGGCGCGGGCAGTTCATTGATCAAATCGGTACGAGGCTACACCGTGACTCTTATAGCCTAGAAAACTGTCAGTAACTGTTACTAAAAATCATCATTATCATAGCAAATTATCATATCAACATCATGTATGTATATAGAGTATCCAACAATACTCCAAAAATCTAAATCAAATCAAATCAAATCGTTTATTTGTAGTTAAACATAAATAAAACATACAAACAGAAAATATCGTTACCTACCACTTAAAGAAAATATCGACTGGCGAAAATATAATATTATTAAATTTAGTTTAAACTACAAAATGGTCCCAACTCAGCATATACAGGTGTTAGTAAAAACACCTGCGCTGGTTTTCTGCTGGGGCCTGTGGGACCGAGGAAAACAAAGGTTTATGTAGCTATGTTATTTCTGCGGCTTGGCAACGACTTACAAGGCCTATACGGGAATGACAGATCAGACCGCAGTACTGACATAAAACATGGTAGATGATGATGTCAAATCCTCAATACTCAATAATAATTAATTTATTATTGTCTGGGTCTGGTATTGGTCTTGGGTCTATTTTATTTTATTTATTAAATACACAAAACATTACAATGCTATCTAAAATAATCATCAAAAAAGTAGTTTTAATCTGCATTGTACCGTAAAGATGTGTGTACAGCTATACCTAATAAATGTTATTATAATAAATAAATATAAATAATGCTGGACAATTCACACAGCATTATCTAGCCCCATGGTAAGCAGAGCTTGTGTTATGGGTACTAGATAACTGATATACATAATACAATATTACATAGATAGATATTTTTTATTATACATAGAAAACGACCAGAACACCCGGAACAAATATCTGCAGATCGTACACACAATTGTTCCGAGGCGGGAATCGAACCCGCAAGCTCCTGCGTCGCAGGCGGACCTTCGCCCACCGCGCCACATCGGTCGTCAGATAATAGTTCGTATTAAAGGACTTATATTAACAAAATCAATTTTCTTAAAGACACTGGTGATAAAATTAATTAAGCACTGCCTAGCTATAAGACCAGGCAGTACTCTATTCAATTCCATCACCAGGCTGAATGGGCAACCACATCAGCCCGTTATGAAAAACGAACTAAAATAGACTTACCTACTCGTAGATTCGTTTTATTTAATTTTATCTGCTTGATGGTAAAGTACCCACTACTTTACCATCAAGCATCTTATTCTTCATAGAGGTAAGAATGCTTGAGCCTGAAAACTTATCCAATAACGTTAAGAACTTCACATTTCAAGGGTCTCATTTCAAGCTTTTTGACATGAGAGTTATCCCTCACGATATTTTATATGAGAGAAGGTTTAAAATAAAGTGGGTTTTCATGTAGAGATGACGATTGGCAGGTTGTTATAGCCCTCATAAAATGTGATGTGAATTTTATGGTTTTTGTTCGTCTTAACTGTGCACAGAATTTTGGGGTACCGGTCAAGTTTAAAGAAGGAAAAGGAAATGAAATAAAAAAATGAAAAGAATTTATTTGTTAAAAGACTTACACAGAACATAATAAACTTAAACTTAAAGGTAAACTAAACGTGTTGGTAATCATGTAAGTCCAGTAACAAAATGGCTTTGCCTCAGCATGAGTTGGAGGCCTAGCATGCTAGCAACCAACGCTGGTCTTCCGGCAAAGCAACTTGTTGGCGTTACAGACTGACTACTCACTACCGCTATACAAACAAACAAAAACACACTAATATAAATTAAATCAACAAGAATACAAATAAAAATAGAATTAAAAAAAAAATTAAGTACTGACTATTTTAACAAAAGTGAATTTTTGAGCAAACATAACAGAAAAATATTTCATTATTTTATTATATATTATTTTATTTTTTATTTTATCTTATTTACTTAGAATAAAATATTATAGAAAAGGCGGACGTTTTTGAGATAAACGTGAAAATGTTTTCCATGAAAATGATGATTCTTGTAATTTTTATGATGTTGGTACTTCTTGAATTAAAAAATGGTTAATTTAATTATGAAAACCATCACACTACTAACGTATAATAAAACAGACTTCAATAAAACAAAGTCCAGAGTCCCTCTGCCGCGTCTGTTTATTTGAAAACGATAAACTCAAACACTATGAAACTTTTCACACGGTTTTCACCAGCAACGGCCTCCCCGTTCATAAGATAAATAATTTCATTCAAAACAACTTAGGACTAAATGGATCTTTCATTATCTTTATGTTCTATAAAAGATGATCTTTAAAATAAGGTTTCTCATCAAAAACATAAATGTGAAAACTAGCCAAGTACATATCGTTAGATCATTCATTCGAGTACATAGATAGGTAACAAGTTTCACAGCAGTTCCTAAAAAAAATCTAATCTTGATTTGTTACATTCTTTCATTATTATTTAAATAGAGTCTTCGTAAGCTTATATCCACCGCTTTCATTGTCGAACGGAAGTTTACCTCCTATAAAGTTTCATGGTCTACTTTTATGACGAATAACAACTTCCTGTCTAGGTAGATGTGATTTAGAATTTGATGAGTCAGTTTTTAAGAATGGCACAAATAATTTATTTATAAAAATTTTACTTCATTTTCGGAACACACACACATTTTTACATTCACGCATACACATGACATTGTTATTGTTACAGTCATGATATCAGATATGTTATATTCACGCTATAACATGAGAAAGGCAGGCTTAACCGCGGGGCGCAGCTAGTATTCAATAATTGTAAAATCTCGGTAAAGCCCACACAGTGCAGACCGCTAAAATATTGGATCAGATTTTATGAATTGGTCGTTAAATAAACAAAGCCGGTATATAGTCATTCCAATTAAAGCCATGGGCTTGGAATTGAGGTTTCAATTAAATGTTTCCAAATATTTGGCCAGAGCTTTCAATGTTAGTAGCGCATTCACATGTTGGCTGAGTCACAGTGCTGCCACAATTGAAAAACTAGTGCGTCGTGGGCACTGGAAGTGTTAAGGGTTCATACACACTGAACCTGACACACAGCTCGGCGTGGCGCGGCAGCGAGTTGATGCTATCACAAAAATTTCTAATTTGAAAATGTTTGAGGCTTTCTACGGACTCTAGCACCGAGTCCGTAAAAATTGTCTATCAAACATTGTCAACTCGTTGATTACTTGATTTGTGTGATGTGGCTTCGTTGGTTGGCGTTTCCGTACTGAGTTAAGTTCACGGGTTTATGTCCCGCCGAAATAGTATTTTTTTGGGATAATATTTAATTTCTTAGAGATTACTCCGAGTGCGAGGATTTACGCACTAGAATAATAACAAACCTTACTATAGGATAGTAAACAAAAATTGTTCAAATACCTTCTCCATAAATAGCGTTCATTAGTCTCGCTCGAATACTTATGTACCTTATTTAAATTTATTTAAAACTGAGGAGACATCAAAGAGCCCGCACTTTGCTTCACCGACTTGTCATCATCATCATCAGCCTATATCAGTCCACTGCTGGACAAAGGCCTCCCCCAATGAGCGCCATAGCGCCCTGTCTTCAGCTTGCCGCATCTAGCATCTACCTGCAGTCTTTCGCAGGTCGTCATCCCACCTGGTCGGAGGGCGTCCTACACCATGTTTACCGAGTCGTGAGTCGTTTTCAGAGTTTTAGAGAAACTACGAGCATAGCTCTTTCCATAGCTCGCTGAGCGACTTTGAACTGGTGGACCAGCCCTATCGTGAGTGTCCACGTCTCAGCTCCGTAAGTCATAACGGGTAGGACGCACTGACTTGAGGCACCTTGTAATATGAATCATACTAATAAACTTTTGAAACGATCATGGTAAATTTAGACTAGAAGAATAGACTATTGGTTTCAAAAACTGCAATATGAATTTCAAGTTATATGAAATCTCGAAAATAGACCTAGTTTTGTTTAAAGGCTCGCTTCTGAAAGGCTAGAGTCAAGTTTAAAGTGCAGGTCTTCAGGTTGACTTGAGACCCTACATGGCCCTTCAGACCTTGTTCAGCCCAATTGAGGTTGGATATTACAAAGAAACTTCGCGGTATACAAATAACTAGTTGTCTAGCTCTGGTAAGAAACGGAGATTAGAACCAGGGCAAATGGGAATTACTCTTCTATACTAATATTATAAAGAGGAAAGGTTTGATTTTTTGTTTGTTTATTTGTAATGAATAGGCTCCTAAACTTCTGGACCGATTTGAAAAATTATTTCACCGTTGGAGAAAGAAGGGGAAGCTAAACTATCCCCAGTGAACATAGACTATATTATATTTTCAAAAATGTTAGGGATCCGTACTAAAACCGTGCGAAGCCGGGTATATTATAAACAAGTTTCTGCCCACGGTTTTGATTCTATGGATACAATTGTAGGTTATATGTACATATCTGTGGAACTGTTATAAATGATAATTATAGTTATTACAATGCAATACTCACATCCAATTAGAACTACATATGTGTATTATGTACTACAATTGAGCGGACTGCAGACTGTTTTTTCGTTGCAAAAAATCTACAGGTAGCTCAACTGATCCATATCGATCGAAGCGACAGCAGTCGGAAGCGACCCCAAGACTGCATTATGGCTCGCTGTTTGTTATTCTTTGCTAGTTAAATAAAACATTTAGAAAAAATGAAATAAGTTTGTATTTCCGAAAAGGCTACAAAGTACCTACATGCTTCTCATAATTTCATTAA
This sequence comes from Eupithecia dodoneata, assembly GCA_947044415.1. Lineage (NCBI taxonomy): Eukaryota > Metazoa > Arthropoda > Insecta > Lepidoptera > Geometridae > Eupithecia > Eupithecia dodoneata. The sequence goes on along the minus strand of OX345658.1, from coordinate 11,502,613 downwards.
ATTAATTTATTTTATTTAACGAACAAATGTACCATAAGGTGTACCAGTATATCGGTGAGATTATATAAGATATATATGTATAATTAAATAGATAATATATAATAACCTCTAAGATTAGAGGATGATGATACCTAACTCTAATAGGTACATTTTAATTTAGTACTTACCTATACAAAGATAATTTATTTTCTAGGCGTCTCTATTGTATATCCATACCAAGGTTGTGACGTCCGTCATAATAATATGGCATTGCTAAATATATTGATTTACTTCAAATACATAATGCATGAGACATGACATACATAATAACTGAAATAATAATTATATATAATACTCGTAGGTGACGACCGATGTGGCGCGGTCGACGAAGGTCCGCCTGCGACGCAGGAGGTTGCGGGTTCTATTCCCGCCTCGGAACAATTGTGTGTACGATCTGCAGATGTTTGTTCCGGGTGTTCTGGTCGTTTTCTATGTATAATAAAAAATATCTATCTATGTAATGTATTTTATTATGTATATCAGTTATCTAGTACCCATAACACAAGCTCTGCTTACCATGGGGCTAGATAATGCTGTGTGAATTCAGCCTTATTTATTTATTTAAAAGTAGTATTTGAATATTAATACGCTCTCATATCCTGTTTGTTTGTACTCTACCAACTCTTAGTATACTTATATCTTTTTCTCAATACCTAGGTTGCCTGGGAGAAATCAGCTGTCAGCGATATTGTACTGTTAATGTGTAATATTTAGATATAAGGTGTTATTTTATTAGTTTAAGTGTAATTAAGTATTCATTCATTCATTCATTAATGTGCTTGACCAGCCAATACGGAATACAACAAAATAAACTTTGACGCAATATGTGAGATATCATAACCCGGTATTTTTATCCGACTTTGAAAAATAGAGGCTCAATGTTCGGCTGATTCAATGTTTGTTTATTATGTAATATGTTCATCGATTTCTCCGTCAATTTATGGACCAATTTCGAAACTAAAATGGACTGGAATTTTAACTAGATTTCGCCACTTGGAAAATTAGACCGAGCTATCGAAGTGTTCCTTCTAAACCCATTTTCACTATTTAGAAATTTGAAGTCGGTTTGTAGTTTTTTCACCAATTTTTTTTCAATTTTTCTGTTATGGTACTGAATGTTTTTAAAATAAAATAAAAGACAATCGTTGCTTCTTTTATTTAATATTCGTTTAAACGCGTCATTTGTTCCAAAGAATTAAACTTGGAAAACAACGAAAAACAAAAAAATTGGATGAGCGCATTGTCATTATCACAACATTACGGCACTTGTCAAAAGTGCACGTTTTGGATTCAGCCACTGACGTGCTGTCATAGAGATCGAGGTTTGATCAAAGTGGCTGTTTAATTTAAATGAACTTTGGTTTTGTTGATCTTTCGAGGTAACCCATCGACGAAACGTACCGTCGAGTTAGAGACCTGTCGGGGTTGAAACCCTTCGAGGTAACGACCCATCGACGAAACGTACCGTCGAGGTAGAGACCTGTCGAGGTAGAAACCCTTCGAGGTACTGATCTTTCGAAGTAACGACCCATGGAAGAAACGTACCGTCGAGGTAGAGACATCGAGGTAACGTAATTCGAACTAGAGTAAGAGACTCCATTAATAAAGCACTTATATTGCTGCTACGTTGATATCTTCTTATACCTATATATACTTATGCTATTAAAGCTCCATCAACGTAGCTAACGACACCTTATCCTCACAAGGTTATAAACAAGGGCTTAAACCGAAACTTTTAAGGAGCACTCTATAAAGCTTGATCTTTCCTGGAAATCTCTTTAATAAATATTTTTATAGAATAATCTTTATTTCATAGATCCAGTAAATAAATCAAAGACTCGGTACGTTCGGTAGGCTGCAGCCTGGGTCCAATTTCAACGTTTGCTGCCAACACTAAGTTCAAAAAACCAAGTTGAGCTTGATCAAAAGCAAAATCGTAATACCTATTAATGGACATGACATCTGTTGCACTCGGTTTAGCGCTTGAACCGGATCGACTTTATGTCGGTAAATCTTATATTTAACGGGTTCAATTGCAATGGTGTAATTGGACTTTAGAAGTCAGGAATCAGATGATGCCCATACAAATAAAAATAATATACGTTGTAAATAATAATTTCAGCCAAAACTTATTTTGTCATGTATTTTAACCTAGTCTCAAACGAACTACTTGGTATTAACTGAAACTCGCTCTTATAGCCATGGATAATGTAACATACAGCTTTGAAATATCTTGGTATTTATTCATTATAGACTACTGATCCATTTTGTTTAAAGCGCAACCTTAGTTTCGCAACTAAGGTTTTTTAAAACACCTTCTCCCTTAGCTTTCCGCCAACATAAAAATGCATCCTTTCATTACAAAGCTACAAGAATACCTTTTTAAAACAGCACGTCTGAGTTCAGTGCCTAATTAATCGTGAATGCAAAATATTTTCCCTCCAACGTTTGCAGACAGCTCCAGAGCGAAATAAAATAGACGGAAGCCCGTTTCTCGTTGAAATTATTCATATTTACATTCAAGATATTTGAATAAGAAAGGCCCGCTGTGTTATCATTTTATTATTTACTTGGATTCACAAGTTTTAGCACCAAAGATTCGCTTCCGACGACTTCCAATTTTGTTGCATCGAGCACGTCCCTGAAAAAGAATAACATTACTGAAAAAGTCTTACAAACTCTGATAGGTTTCGTTCCTCATAGGTTAACCTTGATTTAGGGCTAAAACGGTCAAATGAATCGTTTTCGAAAAAGGTCAGAAAATACATAGGTTAGTCGACGTTAGGGATTTATTCAGTTGCGTCATGGAAAAATGACTAATACCTTGCTACTCGTAGTAAAAAAAATATAAAATAATTTATCAAATTGCAGGTAATATTTTAAAAGGTCCCTCGAGGCAATAATGGGAAGATAAGATCATAAAACAAGATTAACTGAATTCTGCTGTCGGTATCGTATGCAATTGATGAGTCATAAATCCAACACTAGTCTACAAGCGTCCAAAAATCAATTAAAAAGGCAGGCACTCAAGAAAATCTACTTTAAAATTGTCTCCACTCGATTATCCGAAAACTGCTTACCCAGCGCCCTTGGGAGACTGGCCACTGCTGAGCTGGACTTGCACTTGATCGGTTATATTCTCGAAGTAGCTGAGATCAATTGTATAAGAGGACTGTCTGAAGTTCACGACCACGATATAGACTTCGCCGTTATGCCATCTAAAATAAGATTGAAAATCGATCATTGCACATGAGTATTTAATAATACTTAAAGCTATCTGGAATGGTATTGAACACTGTCTATCATATACAAAAACTTTCGCCAATATTACGTCACCATACTAAAGTCATTTAAAACGGGATATTTACCATAATTCGATTTTTGAGTTTTCCTATATTTATATTAAATAATAAATAAATAATGCTGGACTAATTCACACAGCATTATCTAGCCCCATGGTAAGCAGAGCTTGTGTTATGGGTACTAGATAACTGATATACATAATACAATACATTACATAGATATTTTTTATTATACATAGAAAACGACCAGAACACCCGGAACAAATATCTGCAGATCGTACACACAATTGTTCCGAGGCGGGAATAGAACCCGCAACCTCCTGCGTCGCAGGCGGACCTTCGCCCACCGCGCCACATCGGTCGTCAATATTAATATACCATGCTGTTCATTTCTGTTAATAACCATGATAGTTTAAAAACTTTTACGTCAACATTAGTTTGATATTTTACCTCTTTTATTAGAGAGCTTTAGAATAGTAAAGTAAGTAAAGTAAAGTAAAAGTAAAAAATCATTTATTTCTTTAGGCTTACAAAATAAGCACTTAGACAAGTCATATTTTATATATAAATTATTATCAAATAAAATTATTTTACTGTTCACTTTAATTTTTTGTCCACTAGTGGAAGAAGTGAAAAGAAACCACTAGCATGTTCATCTCTTATATGTCTAATACATGGTTATTTGCCTATTTAAGTCTAAATATAATATGATTCGATACATGTCAATATTTAAGTAAAGCTATGCACAACACAAAAACTTACATACTATTGTCGGTGCGAAACTGAGCGACATCTGGCCAACCATCATCGAGTTATACCTACTGCTGTAGGTGCCAATAAGTAATGCTGGACAATTCACACAGCATCGTCTAGCCTTAAGCTAAGCAAAGCATGAGTTTTATGGGCACTAAACTACCCACACATCGTAAATGTTTATTATTCAGAAAACACTAAGCTTATGTTATGGGTACTAGATGGCTTATACAGATAATACAATACATATTTTTTTTAATATACATAGAAAACACCCAGAACACCCTAAACAAATTTCTGCAGATCGTACGAACATTTGTTCCGATGCTGGAATCGAACCCGCAACCTCCAGCGTCACAGGAACCAATGACTTACAGCTGTTGCGTATGGAACCCCCATGAAAGTACGTACGCTCTGTCACTGGAGAAAGTTCAAAAGGCGTTCCTAAGGTTTTTGTACAAGCAACTTTTTGGGTACTACCCATTCATGTACCCAACCAAGTTTCTCCAGGGATGTCTCGGGTACAACTCCCTACAAACCAGGAGGGCGTACGATCAGACGGCAACTTTGTGCAAGATACTCCGCGGTATGATCGACGCCCCAGGTCTGCACAACCTTCTCTTTCGTCTTAACCTACCCGATAATTACCTTCGCTACAGAAATATTAGGCTTTTTTCAGAGCCTTTCTGCAGAACCGTGGCTCGCGCAAACTCTCCACTGCCTCGCACACTCACCGCCCTCAACAGACTTCTTGAACAGAACCCGGACTGTGATATATTTGCGGACGAATGGAAGGATATTATGTTGGTGTGCCTGAGGTTTTGCGAGAGAGATGAATGATAGGAGTAATATTTTGAGTTTGTTTGTTTAATTTATTTTTAGTTTTAAAATGCATAATGTTTTTATACAATTTAATATGCCTGGATTTTTTATAAATGATCAATTATTATTATTAGTTTTATTTTTTTATTGTGTATTTTTATGTATAATTATTTCTTTTTTTTATGTTTCATTTGTTCTAATATATGTATAGGTATTGTAATTAACTAGTGTAATTGGTTGTAATATAAGTAATCGTGCTAGTTAATAATTAAATAAATAAATAAATCTATCTATCAAAGAATGATTTCCATCATTAGCAGCTTTCCACTTTCCACAACCTAACAAGTGAGACGTCATTTTTATTCAGTAAAAACTGGGCTGTGTCTCCAGTAGCCGATATTTCATCCATCAACGTCCAGCGCTAAGCCAAACGAGCTGAATTACCTCGCTAATACAATTTGACAGTTAGTAATTTATAAATTGGTACCGCGGATTACGCGGTTGTGGTTTAAGCGGTGATTAATTTAACTGGCAATTTCTGATATGCTTAATCGGTGATTATAGATGTTGATGAATTGGTTCGCTTAGTTACATTGTCGTTTTACTTTTAACCCTGTTGCACTAGAATATAGGTCGATGTGTGATCGCATAGGGCTTCGTAGTCAATCTAATCCTTGTCAAATGTATTACCTGCAACGTCTTTATAGACGATCAGGTCGACATGATCAATAAATAATACAATGCATACAAACAGTAACGATAACTACCAGAGTCCATTAGAAAAACTATATCCTTGCCTGTTTTTAAAGCTCACGTCAAGGAGTTTTTCCTGCCAAAAGAATGAAAAGAATGAATATTGGAACTTACTATTTATTTATTTATGTATTTAAGTAGTGTATTTATTTTGGATTTTGTAATATTTATTATTTGTTTTTTAGTATTCTTATTTAGATAACCTGTGGTACACCCCCTGCCTTTTCTTAAATTCATATAATTCTTTCCATCCAAAGGTTGCCTGGAAGAGATCGCTTCTAAGCGATAAGGCCGCCCATTGTACCTGTCTCATATAATGTATTTTTGTAATGATTAATTTGATTATGGTGTACAATAAAGAATTTTTGTATTGTATTGTATTGTATAACATGCAATTTAGTACGTCTTTAAATCAGAGAGTAACCAACAAGCACATTTTACAAAGTGTTGGTACATTATGTTTGATTTGAAGGTCGCGATGTAAGGTAAAGTAAAATAGAAAGACTATTTTTATTTTTTGTCACAATAATCAGACAAACATAATAAGTAACAAACATAAGACGATCAGTGACACTAAAACAGGGTTTTAGCATATGTGTAGTAGCCAAATCGGTACCGCACGGATAAAAGCGGTATAACCTATAAACCTTTTTCTGATATTGGATGTATAAAGTTAGTATATTACTCTTATGTTCGAAGTATCGTTGAATACTGTAGTTGTATCTGGAATCCTCATTACTTAACTTATATTAACGACCTTGAAAGAATTCAACATAAATTTATAAAACATATTAATTATAGAAAATATTATTACCCCGTAAGCTATAAAGATTCATGCAATTTTCATTCCCTTATTAGCCTTCAAGATCGACGCACTTTGATAGACATGTCATTCCTACATGGTCTATGTAACGGGTACATAGACTGCCCTGAACTTACTGCTAGGACTCTACGTATATGGGGCCCACATACGTAGAGTCCTAGCAGTAAGTTCAGGACGAAACGACGCACAAGACATACCAATACAAAACTCTTTGCCACTACAACGTATTCGACTAACTATGCACATTACTCTATTGTTAACAGGCTACAAAGACTCCATAATTTGCAATTTCACACCACTGACATATTTCATGCCAGTAAAGTAGGATTTAAAAGAGATGTTTTAAAAGTTCTGCAGGAGGACTCTGCATAAATAGGTAATAGTTTTAGTTTTTTTTTTCTTTATGTGTTTTAATTGTATCTAATTTTTCTCATAAAAAATATCTTTTTTCTATAAACTGTACCTGTGTTATAATCTCTGTAAGTTGTATTTTGTTTGTTTGTTTGATTTGTTAATGTTAGACTGTTGGTATTTTGTTAGTTTATTTTATATAGTGTAAATCTCCTATTGGCCGTCAGTTAGATTATTAAGGTTTAAATTATTTAGATTAAGGGCTGTTGATTTTGTTGAAACAATAAAAAATAAAAAAAAATAGCGGCATGCCCCTGCTGGTTGCACGGCTGTTAAAACACGGCACTGAATGTGCTGTGCATGTGTAATGGTTGATACATACTCAAGTAACAAAAATTAATATTAAGATCGTAACTCTACAACATTGCCACGTGCAGCTTATAACCTCTATGGCGCGGTGGGCGACGGTTCCACCTGCGACACAGAAGGGTGCGGGATCGATTCCCGCCTGCGGACAAATTTTTATATGATCACTATTTGTACCGGGTGTTCTGGTCGTTTTTCTATGTATAATAAAAATATATATATCTATGTAATATTGTATTATATATATCAGTTATATAATACCCATAACACAGGCTCTGCTTAGCTTGGGACTATATTATGCTGTGTGAATTGTCCAGCATTGTTTATTTATTATTATCATATATGATACACGTAAGTCTCACCTTCTAAAAGCAAACACGTCTTGGTTTAGTGCAACGGACTCGTATCTTCCGTATCTGAAGACTGGTTCTGCTCTCAGTCGGATCAAGCTTCGGTAGATGTTGAGGTGAGAGTTCTCTACTAGCTTCTGTGCCTCCACGTTGAGGGTTTCATAGCCTTCTGCTATGGGCAGCCAGGTCTTTTCACCCGAGGAAAAACCTGGACATAGTATGGGAAAACCATAGATTCAATTCAATCAATTCAAAGAGTGCGTTGTGCCAGGAGGCAGCTGAAGCGATGTGACCGAAAGCGGCTCTTCAAAATTCTGTTTATAGGTGTGTACTTATTATGGCAATAACTTTTGCTGATCAAATGGGTTAGCTTCTTTTCGAAGATACTGTATATACCAACAAATGCAAAAACTTCTGCCATTTCTTGTTATATCAATACTGCTCGATACCAGCACTTACCAGCGTTTTTCTCTGAGCTCCACTGGAACGGCGTGCGCTGCGGATCTCTAGAGTCTTTCCAGTAGTTGATTGGATCGTTGGTGTTACATCCGCTTGGGTCCACTGTGTCTTCCCAACTGACATGGCCATCTACCATGCCGATTTCTTCACCCTATCAAACAACATTATATGATAAAATATATTATGTTCTCACCATTGTTTATAGAAAGTTGGTAAAGGTGTGATATTGTATGCATTTACGGATCAAGCTGTATTTAGTATTGATATTTTTAACTCCAATTTAAGCTAAGAGAAAAAACGCTTACCTGGTAAGTTACTCCGATCCCAGGCATCAAAAGCACAATCATATTGATACCATCAACAAGCTCTGGACTAAATTTTGTTGCTATTCTTTTATTGTCATGGTTCCCAGCTACCCAGTTAGCAGGTTTATCAATCGGTTTATAGGTCACGAATTCATCAAGGGCATACTTGATATCAGCAGCCGTTGAATCTCCATCAACATTGGAAACCAGAACAAAGTTAAAAGGAATCTGAGCGCCCTGTCTGTCTCCTTCCCCGAAATATCTCACATTTAATTGCGGTATAGTGTAAGCTTCGGTCATCATGATTCTCACCAAACCATCCTTCTGTGTAAATTCATCTAGGAGCTCTCTCCATTGGTAGATCATTTCATAATTGTCCTCTTGGTTTGTCGTGTAAATATGGTCCAAATAACCGTGACTTTCGGGGTCTGCGTCTATATCACCAGATAAAGGCTCATCAGGGTATTTCCCTCCATACAGTTCTTTATCTACTTCAAACAAATGTATGATAGCATCAACTCTTAGGCCAGCAACGCCCTTGGAAAGCCAAAAACGGATAACGTTCTTCATTTCTTCGACCACGTCTGGGTTGCGGAAGTTAAGATCTGGCTGACCAACAACGAATTGATGGAGGTAATATTTGCCGATTTCTGGCTTGTACTCCCATGCACTATTGCGGAAAATACTCAACTAGAAAAATACATAAATAAATAAATACATAACAAATTCTTAAAACGTTCCTTTACATGTTTAAAGCAATTGTACAGTCATTCATTATGGATGTTTGTTACTTCTTCATCCCAAAACTACTGAACAGATCAGGGTTACATTTTGTTATATGTATATAAATACAAGTAGATGTACCTGGACGAGTCTGTGAGTGTATATTCTGGGCCAAGAATAAAAAAAACAACTTTTTATCACACAAATCAGTTCCCACGTGATAGAAATAACATTAAAACATTACCATAAAAACCGCGGACAAAAACTAGTTACTTATACATACCCAATTGTTGGGCGGGTGTATTTCCCCATTTTCATCAACAACAGGATCTTCCCACACAAAGTAATCTAAATACTTTTCGTGACCTTTCAGAGCTTCTTCAAACCAAACGCTTTCATTGCTCGTATGATTAGGTACGAAATCCAAGACTACTTTAATATCTGAAAACAATAACTTGTTAAGTATCTATTCAATTTCCTGACGGCTTTAACATCAATCCTTTTTTTTTATCGTACCTAGTTCATTTGCCCTTGCAATAAGGGCATCAAAATCTTCCATAGTCCCGTACTCGTCTTGAATAGCGTAGAAATCTGCGACGTCGTATCCAAAATCGTACATTGGAGATTTGAATATGGGCGACAACCACACCGCTCCTATTCCTAAATCCTTAAAGTATTCCAAATTTTCCGTGACACCTGGAATAATAACCCTTACGTCAGCATTTGGAACTTTTCCGTTCTTTCTTTGAAGAAAGAACGGAAAAGTTCCAAATGAGACATCAGATATCTATCTTTAGCCCAACGATACAAATTATCTTCGTTCTGTTTTATCAACTCACCATTCAAATCACCAATGCCATCGCCGTCACTGTCTTTGAATGACCTTGGGTAGATCTGATAAAAGACAGCCGTCTCCCACCACTCCAGTTCCTTTTCTTGAGCAGTCAGTAATGGCACTCCCAGTACCAATAATAGAAGAAGCTGAATGGTCTTCATTTCGAAAGGAATTTAACTAGGACGAATCAAACAACCAATTAGACAACCACATAATTATATGCACTTTTTTAAATTTATACGAAAGACAGAAGTTAAAGTAGGCAATGTTACGAGTGAACCAACGTTTTCATTATTAAGGTTTTAAATTCTGAAGAAATTAACATTTAAAGAATAAAAATAAGAGAATTTTTACTTTCTTGAACGTCCTCTACAATTATCTTAATACTAAAAACAATATATGTATGTAAACTAAGCAACTAATTACTCAATAAGGTATTTTTGTCTTTGTGAAAACAAGTTTTAAAATCTAGTGCAATTTAAAATACTAAAAACAAAAAACCTAAAATACTAAAAACAATATATGTAAACTAAGCAACTAATTACTCATTAAGGTTTTAGACTTTGTGAAAACCAGGTTTATGATTGAAAAACGAATTGAAGAAACTTAACGAATTGTATTCAATTAGTACCAAAAACACAGGACACAAGTTAGTAGGTATCTTACCTTATGGTTTAGATTAGAAGATCCGTTAGATCCTCCGTTCTAACATTTTATAGTTAAACTTATCTCCAGACCGATAAATTTAGATAAAAGTGTGAGATAAATTATCAATAACCTTCCAAGATCGATACTATACACATCATAGACAGACATAGATAAAATAGTAAAAGTTGATTAAACAGTTGCCTGGTAAAATAATATGTATTTTAACACAGAAACAAGAATATTTGGTCCGATTATTTGGTTGATTCCTTACTGATAGTTAAGTTATCTGAAGCTTTGTTATTCCATAAAATAATCTATGGGATCCAAAAGTTCCAAAAGGCAAAACTCAATTTGAATAATAAAGTCTTGGTTAGTTACAATTCATAACATTTTTCGGAATGAATATTAGATTGTATTACTAGGGACTAAACTAAACCAACCCATATACGAGGCTTTTGTAATCTCGAGTGTAGCGAGGGAGGATGGCAAGACTGTGTTAGGGTTGGTGGTTTGGGCTCGAGTTACACATTCTACTTTTCACTTCAGCTGCGAGATAATAAAGCAATCAAAACTCACCTTCAGTAAATTTATGTACACGTTTTCACGTTCACTTCTTTACTTCTCGAATTCACATGATTTCGACCGCAACAGATTCATGTTAAAATTATTATTTGCACTTCTGTTTCGTTTGCATATTATTATTTTAAACTTAGCTTGAAGATATTCTCAATTAATTTACACAAGCCATGTGTACCTTCAATTCAATTTGTAGTTAAAAAAACAATTGAATATTTCGCGATATACCAACTCTTTTTTCATGTCTTTGTTACTTGCAACACAACGTAGGTACGCATTCTACCACGGAAGAAGAATTACATCACATAAACATCCAACTCGATACCAAAAAGTTGTTTGCAGTTTTTTAAAAAATAAATTCTAATGAGTGGTTTTTTTGTGTAAGAAGTATCAAAATTCAACAATTATGTACGAGGAAGTTTTCGTACTCGATAGATGATATCAGACAAAATTAAAAAATAAAGACTTATTACTTATCAGCCCTGAATAAAATTTGTACATGAGTCCTGGTACGCTACCCAAAAATGACACACTTTTTGAGCATGAGGAGTGAAAAATATTTTATTTCGTGTAAATATTTGATAGATTACTTCAGCTTAAGAACAATTCCTTCGTATCCAGCAACGGGAACAACAGACGCATTGTAGGTGTCTCTGAAAAAAGAAAAAAAAATGTTTACAAGAGGCATAATACTAGTCAGGAATAATGAATATATACATAAGCCAAATGTGATGTGAAATGTTTGTTAACAAACCACGCTTAGCTGATAATTTTGTGGCTGTTTATGTTATACGTCATTGACATTCCCTGTTGATTTCCGAAGGAAAGATCCTTCATTATATACTGAAACTCGATGCCAAAAGTCTTTTTCTATTGTGTTTTGTTTACGAACATTGCACATTAAAATTGGCTAGAGTACAAAATAATCATGGAATAGGACTGGTTATTATTCTGGAGATTTAATACAAAATAAGAAACATCACAAGTTGATCGCAGTCTATGATTAGCTTTGGTAAAGAAAAGTTCATTAGACAAGATTAAACGTTGGCTTACCCCGCGTTTTTAGGCGATTCGACGCTTTTAAGAACTACGCTGACGTCACCAGCAACGTTTTCGAAGTAAGTCAGGTCAACTAGGTATTCGGAATCTCTCATGTTGACAAGTACCAGGTAGGCTTCCTCGTTGGACCACCTGAAATAAATAAAACCCTTAATAATAATTGCATTTGAATGTTTTAAACAAATTTTCTACATTTTAATAAAATCGGTGTAAATAAACCTTAAATGTATTGATTTTCTGAATAAATAATTGAGTATCCAGCCGCCGCCGCCGTCGTCGGAAAAAAAAGATTAAATTGGCAACATGTAATGTGACATTGAGTGATGACAAATATTGCTGATGGTTTATATTTTACAGCAGACCAAAACATATACTCGTAGGTAAGACTTTCCAAATCGTTTTTAAGCGGATTTTTTTATCGAAATATTTAGATTGTTTAGTAAAAAGCATTCACAAAATTATTTGGATATTGTTTTCCTGGTCAAAGTGTTGTAATTTTTATATTATCATCTGCCTCCTCATTTTTCTTCAGCTAAGTGATTAGAATGTTCAAATACACCAACCTTCTAAAAGCAAAAACATCCTGGTTAAGCGCATAGGACTCGTATCTTCCGTATCTGAATGCGGGTTCCGCTCGCAGTTTGATCAGTGCCTTGTAAACGCTAAGGTGGGAGTTCTCTTCTAGCTTCTGTGCTTCCACGTTGAGGGTCTCGTAGCCTTCTGCGACGGGTAGCCAAGTTTTGTCTCCGGAGGAAAAACCTGTAGAAAAGAGATTTTTGATAATCAACGACAGTAAACGACTTTTTGGTGACGAGTAGTATGATTATTTATTTCTAGCGACCCGCTCTGGATTCGCACGATTTTTGTTATACTATGTACATATCAATCTTTCTCTTGAATCACTATATCTATTTAAAACCGCATCAAAATCCGTTAAAGATCATAGTGACAGACAGACAGCGGGAAGCGACTTATTGTACTATTTAGTGACAAACAGTTGTTTAAATACCAATGTTTATTAACACGATGAACTGTAAATTTTAGTTGAGGCTGGCCATTTATAACACGACATTGATATCCAAATGGGCGCCTACTGACTCTTTATGATAAGAACCATCCCTGACCCAAAGCTGCTGGTAATAGATTAAGTGAAACTGATAACTGAGTAACAATCGAACAGCGTATTATGTATAGTCAGTATCGAAACAACATCTTCTTGATTTCGATTAAAATAAGATTTACCTGCGTTTTTCTCTGCGCTCCATTGGAAGGGTGTACGTTCAGGATCTCTAGACTCCATCCAATAGTTGATGGGATCGTCAGTGTTACAGCCACTTGGGTCTACAGTATCTTCCCAGCTTACAAATCCATCGATCATGCCGATTTCTTCTCCCTATCAACAAAAACTTTTATTTTTATTATGAACTTTTTAAACAATGGACAAAACACTGTCAAAACATGTAATATTTTATAATTACTAACCATATAAGTCACTCCAACTCCAGGCATTAAAAGCACAATCATATTAACACCATCAACCAGCTCTGGGCTGAACCTTGATGCTACTCTGTTATTGTCGTGATTGCCGGCAACCCAATTTGCATTTTCATGAATGGGTTTATAAGCCAAGAATTTGTCTAGAGCATATTTCATATCAGCAGCGGATGATTCGCCGTTGACGTCGGATATCAGAACAAAGTTAAACGGCATTTGAGCACCCTTCCTATCTCCTTCGCCGAAGTATCTCATGGTCATTTGAGGACTAGAGTACGCTTCTGTCATCATAACCCTGGTTAGACCATCTTTCTTTGTAAACTCATCAAAGACTTCCCTCCATTGGTAGACCATTTCAACAGTTTCGTCCTGATCTGTCGTATAAATGTGGTCCAAATAGCCGTGACTTTCAGGGTCTGCATTTCTGTCACCTGATAATGGTTCATCTGGGTATCTTCCTCCAAAAAGTGCCTTGTCAACTTCAAACAAATGAGCAATAGCATCTACCCTAAAGCCAGCTACTCCCTTTTCAAGCCAGAATCTAATAACGTTCTTCATTTCTTCAACTACATCTGGGTTGCGGAAGTTAAGATCTGGCTGACCAATTACGAATTGATGGAGGTAATATTTGCCAACTTCTTCTCTGTACTCCCATGCGCTTTTGCGGAAAACACTAATCTGAAAATGTAGGATGTAAAGTAATGTAGAAAGTATGCAATGTGTGTTTCTATACATTTATAGCTCTAGTATCATTTAATTTATCCAACTTACCCAGTTGTTAGGTGGATGCAAGCTACCGTTCTCGTCTACAACAGGATCTTCCCACACAAAGTAATCAAAATACTTTTCGTGACCTTTCAGAGCCTCCTCGAACCATACGCTCTCGTTACTCGAGTGGTTCGGTACAAAGTCCAAAACTATTTTAATATCTGAAATTATGAACAACATGATTAATACATATTATTATGCTCCGTTCTTGCCATTCGGTGGTATTAATGAAAACTAAATCATTCAAATTCGTACCCAGTTCGTTTGCTTTTGTGATGAGACGATCAAAGTCGTCCATGGTTCCGTACTCGTCTTGAATAGCGTAAAAATCGGCGATATCATATCCAAAGTCGTACATTGGAGATTTGAATATAGGAGACAGCCATGTTGCTCCAACTCCAAGTTCCTTTAGGTATTCTAAGCTCTCCGTGATACCTGGAAATAATGAAGATAAAACAATACAATACAAAAATTATTTATTGTACACCATAATCAAATCATTACAAAAATACACTATGTGCGACAAGTACAATGGGCGGCAGTATCGCTTAGAAGTGATCTCTTCCAGGCAACCTTTGGATGGAAAGAATTATAATGAATTTAGGATAATGTTAATGTAAGACTAGAGTGGAAAATACTTTAGAGTGGAAGGAGAAAAGGGAGGCCTTTGCCCAGCAGTGGGACAATAATGGCTTAAAATAAAATAATAAATAATAATAATGTAAGACTACCAGGAAAACCTATTTAATGTAAATATCATTAAATCTTTTAAAATAATATAAATAAATAGCTTTGTTTTATTTAATTCATCAATCTACTCAAACTTATAAATAAATAAATAAAATAAAATCAGTTTCATTCTAATGTAAAAACGAATAAAAAACTTCAAGCTTTTTGAAAGAATCTCTTTGTAACAGGCTTAAAAAATTCTAAAAATGCAGGTTCTATGTTCAACTTTTTATACTTTTGTGAAGCAAATCAGTATATATCAGTATATCTATAGATAAATAAAAAAAAACAAAATAACAGTTTTTACGTAATGCATATGAAAGTATCTAGATGAAATAAACACCATATTTATATTGTTTGTGTTTTCTAATCTCCGAGACCACTGTACCGATTTGACGGTACTTTCACTGGCTGATTGCTAACGCTATAGGGCAGCATAGGAAACTATTACTTTAGAAGAAAATACCAAAAAGTTTTGTTTCCACGCAGGCAAACCTACAGTCCTATTAAAAAATATTTCTATTTCTTGTACTTACCATTCAAATCACCGATACCATCTCCATCACTGTCCTTGAATGACCTTGGATAGATTTGGTAGAATACTGTCGTCTCCCACCATTCTAGCTCCTCTTCAGCAGCCAGAAATGGTGCAGCCAGCAATAATAGCGCAATAAGTCCTATGGTCTTCATTCTGAAATAGACAAATATAAAAATTATAACTGCAGTAGAAAGTTAAGTAACTAACAAGATATGAATATGCGAGACTCAGTAGACGGTTCTATTAAACTCAATTTTAAAATGTTATTCTCACGTCTTTTCCAGTTTTTTCTTTGCTCATAGAACTTTGAGAGCAAGATATTCAAGCATCGGAACTATCTAGTTTCCATGAATATAAACTTAGACTCGAGTTTTCAGATTCAAGTTTTCAAAATTCTATTGAAAATGAAAATGAAATTTTTTTATTTCATTAAGCTTACAAATAAGCACTTAGACGGTCATATTTTATACTATTCATTATTATCAATTAAATTATTTTATAGTTCACTTCAATTTTTTGTCCACCAGTGGAAGAAGTGAGAAGAAACCACTAGTATGTTCATAACTTATGTGTCTAGTACATATTTTAAAGACAGACTAGAAATTGTAAAAGTTTATTTACTTATAGTAGGTAGGTATTCTTGTCGCTTATACTCAAACCAAGAAAACACGTATTTTATTGAAATACAGAAAATAAAATATTTGGAATGTTCTTACCTTACTTCATGAGAAGATCCGGCCCATGCAATATTTGTTTCAATTTATACGTTAACATATCTCCCATGGCGATAATATCAGATAAGACTGTAGATAATACCTGATCACAAAATCTTTTAATCTGGGTTACGAAGAGATCAAGTTGGTATCTGTGAGAGGTTTGACACATAAACATACAACAAGCATATAATAAATAAATAATGCTGGACGACCCACACAGCATTCACTAGTAATTAAGGTTTTTGGCTGAAAAACAGCGCTGCATATAATAATGTTCAGCACACGCTGAGCCAACCCCTATTTCGGCGCAGGTCATACATGAGGTAGTCTTATTTTCTTAATATCACGTCTATTTGTGTCACTTACCCCCATGATAAATTACTTTATTTGCCGTTTATTATTCTATGCCTGTTTTTTGTACCTATGTCTAAATAAATGTTCTTTCTATTCTATTCTATTCTATTTCTCCTATCAATCCTAGATAATGACTAGGCCCAAGCTAAGCAGAACTTGTGTTATGGGTAAATAGATGACAGATATACATAATACAATATATTACACCGATATTTATAATTTTATTATACATACATAGAAAATACCTTGAAAATCTGGATACCGGATACAGTTCGTACAGTACAATCATTTTGACCCAAGGCGGGAATCGAACCCGCAAACTTCTGCCTCGCAGGCGGACACCCGCCACGCCGCGCCACATCGGTCGTCAATACCTACTTATTGGGACACAGCAGATCACCGAAGTACCGTTAAAAAATAAATTCTGGTAAACTAAACTAAGTTTATTGTAAAAACTCGTATAATAGTTTGACGAATTCATTATGAAATAAAGCGGCAAGAAGTCCATTGTTAACGGATGTTACGGTGGTCTTCTTCCAACATAAACAAGTTCGTAGTTAGCCCGTTTACATTCATGATGTAACCTAACATTACTTCTTTCACGACCTTTGTGGGGAAACGCAGGAAGTTGCGAGTTCACACATAATATACATAACACAAGCTCTGCTTAGCTTAAGGTTAAAGTTGCTGGTTGCTACGTAAATGCTCACTCACGATACATTGGACACTCACGATAGGGCTGGTCCACCAGTTCAAAGTCGCTCAGCGAGCTATGGAAATAGCTATGCTCGGAGTTTCACAGAAGGATAGGATTCGTAACGAATACATCCGACAGAGAACCAAGGTTATCGACATAGCTCAAAGAATTGGCAAGTTGGCCGGCCATATCTCGCGAAGAACCGACGGCTCGGTAAACGTAGTGTAGGACGCCCCCCGACCAGGAGGGATGACGACCTGCGAAAGACTGCAGGTAGATGCTGGATGCGGCAAGCTGAAGACAGGGCGCTATGGCGCTCATTTGGGGAGGCCTATGTCCAGCAGTGGACTGCTATAGGCTGATGATGATGATGATGACGTAAATGCTCAAACGTTGCTATGTACAGCATTTTATCTATTTAATTTGGAAAATAAACGAAGTCTTTTTAGCTATATTAGGTTAGCTAAATGATGCGGTTTGAATCGCCAAGCACTTTGAAATGACGTCAAAGAGTTTCTGCTTTATCCTATTTTCGACACAATGAAATGATCGAATACCTACTTACAGAGTTAAAGCAAGGCGGTCGCGAATGCAAGAACTTTTTTATTCTTGCATTCTAGATTTTACTTCGACATGTTATTACAAACATCCGAGCATATTATATTATTCTCAGCGTAGGGCTTACCTAACTCACTTATAATTTACGAGTAAACCCGTACTATAATCCTCTACTTACATTCAAGTTCCCGAGGGAAGCGAGGAAAAGCAATGCGGGTAGATTGCGTTGTTTACATCACACTAATGTCATAAATGCGAAAGTTTAGATGTTTGGATGGATGTATGAATGGATGTTTGTAACTTCTTCACGCCAAAACTACTGAACAGATCGGGCTGAAATTTAGATTGCATACAAGTAACCCTACTCCTGAAATACCTTTAAACTTATCCATAGGAACAACGCGTCCGAAGCCGGTGGCATAATATTATAATTATACGTTTAAATAATTTAATTAAAAAAAAAAACAAAAAAAAAAATTACGTACCTATTTTTCATGTATGTAGCATACTACATACAGCAGGTAGACCAGCGTCATAACGCTGGTCTACCTTATGCTGTGTAATGTGTACATATTAGTAATAGTGCATCCACGTAGAACGCGACGACGGTCGCGACACGGCTCGGCGTAGGAATAGAAATCAGAGAGCATAAATAGAGTTGATTAAGTTTATAAGTTAAGTTTTTATGAAATTTTTTAAACTCTGTTACCAGCAATAAAGGCTTATTATGTCTCTCATTTACCATAATCTCGGGCCATAAAGTGACCCGGTCCTTTGGAAGGCTTGCGTGGGGCCGAAGCCAACAGCACAGAGGCCCTTTGAAAGTTAATCTAAAGGCGATGGCTACACATAGCGGGTATCATCCTCGGGTGCACAATATGATACACCCAAAGATGTTATCCGCCAGGTGTAGAGACGGACTATTGCAAAGAAAAATTAAAGAAATAAAACCAGGCTATTGTGATGGATGGATGGACTGGGTAATCGGGCTATAGGGGAAATTGCGGACGTCTGCCATAAACAAGTCAATCATAATGTTAAGAGTGGCAGACGGTGGCTTGCCAAATGCTGGATAGGTTCCTTAAAAAGCCGGCGTAAATTACCGGAGAGGAACAACATCGGCGCAAACGACTGAGGGGTGTCGAGAGGTGCGGCCCCGATTTCACCATCATGAAGACTGCCTGTGAGTGGGTTTCCTCGCTATTACGCCATTAGACACTTCCACCCCCGAGTCTACATCCTAAGATGCATCTCTCGCGACTCCACTCAGACCGGCCAATGAAGGCAAGAAAGAAGTGGGGATCTGGTTCTCTTGGGATGTCACTCCGCAAGCGGAGACGAGAACCAGGAACTTCCCCGGGAACACTCAGTACTCGTGGTGCTACTCACCAACAGCTTGCCGCAAGCTGCCCTGCGGGCTTATTATTATTATAAAAAATACAGATAAATTAATAGATATAAATTAGAACAAAATATGTATGGGTATAAAATTGAAGGATTTAAAATTTATTTGCATAGTATCTTCTTTATCGTTGTCTTCATTGCTGAAGGTCTTGTCCGTCCTGGAAGGCTTTCACGGTGACGCTGATGAACCGCTTCCACACCACTCTGTCTACGGCTTGTCTCAGGGCTGCAGGCAAAGTGAGTCCCGTTATA
Source organism: Eupithecia dodoneata (assembly GCA_947044415.1). NCBI lineage: Eukaryota > Metazoa > Arthropoda > Insecta > Lepidoptera > Geometridae > Eupithecia > Eupithecia dodoneata. The sequence continues at coordinate 11,482,939 of OX345658.1, read as the reverse complement.
GCCTTAATTTGATCAGACCAGCGGGTTGGTGACCGTCCTCTTAGTCTTTTTCCCTCTATCTTGCCCATTACCACTAGTTTTTCGAGGTTGTCAGGTTGCCTTCTGGCTATATGGCCAAAAGCATAGTATAATTAAGTACATAAGACGTTTTTATCGTTTGTAAAATAAATGTTTACCCTAGTTTCAGATTTTCTCATATCTTACAAAATGTCATAGTCGATCTACAAGATGAAAAGTTCAAGGATTGGAACTTTGCAAGAGTGGGCTGATTCACTATCGATTGCTCTCACATTATACGTCTAAGCGTTTTTCTTCAAAAATATACTGTATAATAACAATCGTTGCAAAAAAGACTCGTCGATCTGCGAAGTTCTCGATCAATAAAAAGTCCCCTCTCAAAAAATTAAAAGGCGTAAACGGAGCATTAACTTAGAATGTTTGTTCTCAAAAAGTTCTTTGAATTTTAATGCAAACTTGACTGAAACTTATTCGAACTCACATGGAATATCAGCAAGTCAGCATTATTCTCTGTACATCCTCAAAATTAGGTTCTTTGAATTTCCATTAAAACTTTACTAAAACTTATTTAGAGTCAAAACTCTAAACGAATGTCAGAGCGCAGAACAAAGACGTAAATTCAGCTTAAACCAGAAACGATTAAATAACGGGATCTAAAATTTGTATTAATAATCCTTTTTTGATTAGTTCTAGCTTTAAGAAAAATATATGTACTATTTTAATCAAAATGGAACCTCTATTGACTTTTAAGGTCCGTTTAGAGGGGAAGTTTTATATGGTCATCGTTAGAGTCGTGTTTTGTTTTTTCTGTACTCAGTTTGGTACGTTTGAAGACGAGTTTTGTAGCTCTGTGGCTGAATTATTAGTTAGATAGGTAATAAAACAGTCAAGTAGGTAGGTAATAAAACAAAAGCGTCAGTAATCAATTTGTTTAATCGCTATGAGTCATGTTAGTTCTTCAGTTTCAGTACAAGTCCTTCGTAGCCGGCAATCGGTATTGATGATGCATCAAAAGTATCACTGAAACAAAAATACAGTTTTATCAAAACAATAAAAAAACAACAAAAATCACGAGACAGTGTGAAGATCGTGTAATATTCCGCGTAATGAAAACCGAAAGTCGAATACGAAAAAATCTGAGTCAGAAACGAGCGTATGTAGTTTATCTTTCTTTGGTTTAAGAAAATACATAAAAAATATTCACAAGTTGATTGAAAATACATGCCCTTAAAAATACTAGCTTGGATAATTTTTTTATAGATATTTCACAAGACATCATCTAGAGTCCCAAAATATAAGCAGAGTTTTTATGCTGATAAATAATCGTAGTTAGTTGACAACGATTCTTTAAAATCAGTCAACACAAATTCGATTCCGCTAACACTTCAATTATGATCAAACACGTACGTTCCCACATTAACTATGAATAGCTCATTCTAAAAGCCATTTTGGTTTGAGCTTCAAAAACATCAATTATAGAGAACTTACCCTTCGTTTTTGGGCGATTGTATGCTTCTTAGAACCACGGTGACGTCACCGGCAACATTTTCGAAGTATGTCAGGTCAATAACGTGCTCTTCGTCCCTCATGTTCAGCAATACCAAGTAGATTTCATCGTTGTACCACCTGAAATGGATAAAGTACCATGTTGACTTACTTGGTTTTACTCAGGGTTATATTATAGTGTAGTCACTAAGTTTTGTAAGTTTTTTGCGAAGAATGGGTTTTTATTTTCAGAGTAACAATACGTAGATATATCACGAAGTTTTTGAAAATATGTTGAGTTAACCATGGGGATCTTTTTTAAATTGACTAAATAATAGGACTTGCTAATTTAAAAAATAATAATCGGAATAGTCTGAAACCTACCTTCTGAATACGAATACGTCATCGTTAACAGCCAAAGACTCGTATCTCCCTAATCTAAAGACCTTCTCGCGGCGGAGTGCAGCCAACGCCTTGTACACCTTGATGTGTGATCTATCAGCGGCAACCTGGACTTCCACGTTCAGGGTCTCGTAGCCATCGGCGACTGGGAGCCAGGTCTTATCGGCTGTTGAGAATCCTGAGAAAGATAAGATGTCAACATTTTATTTGAGTATACGACAATAATAATTGTGTGAGGTTAGGACTGGTAGTCTAGTGTGTCACACAATTTTGTAAAATTGTGCCCCGTTTAAAAACGTTTTGAAACTCTGTTGGGTATATACCACCAAAGTGTCATGTTTTACCGCAAATACAAAAAATGCACAATAGCACTAAAATATACGTTTGTTCTTATCACTCGGTAGACTATACTTTTTTCAAATGGTCTAATTCTACTTTAGAGTACGTATATATTTTATTATGTGTAGAGTTTATTATGTTTAGTGTTGTATGAGTAGATTTTAGGCAGGTCTCAATGGGTCACTTACCCGATTATTTCGTTCAAAACTGTCACAAGTTCACATCCCGCTTCCACATACCACTATGCTCCCATATTTAGTTTATCTTACCAGCATTTTTCTCAGCATTCCACTGGAAAGGCGTCCGTTCAGGATCCCTTGAAGTTTTGGAGTAGTTGATAGGATCGTTAGTGTTGCATCCAGATGGATCCACAGTGTCTTCCCAGCTTACGTAACCGTCGACAAGGCCAAGTTCTTCACCCTTTAAAATAGAGAATAATAGTTGAAACACTGAATTTACGTAGATATTAATCTTACCATATACAAAAATAAGCATATTTTAAACAATGTCATTACAACTTGAATCACTTAGAATGAAATGTATTCACAAGTTGCCACAAAGTAAATGCCGAAATATGATGTTTCAGGGAGATTACATTTTTTTCATCGGCTGTCTAAATTTAGAAAACCTCTTGATGTTTGCTTTAAATTTAAATAAACGTTAATAAATAATGGAACATACCATGTAAGTTACTCCAACACCAGGAAGAAGCAAGACGAGCATGTTGATGCCATCTACCAAATACGGGCTGTATCGAGTCGCCATCCTACTATTATCATGATTTCCAACCTGAAAAGTCACAATTTTTATTAGAATAGTCACTGTGAAGCCTGTTTGAACTATGGAGAATAAACTAACGCAAGTATCTTAAGTACATGTGTATATAATTAACGCTCTTTTGCCTGCTGAGGAGAAGACAATTTCATACAAACAATTTACAATATCTCATTTTAAGTATAAACTGAGATCAAGATAAAATACCGCAAACAAAACAGACACGAACGGGCCCTTTGACAAGTTAACATAGGTATTATTCATTTTGGTTTTAATTCAAGAAATATTTAATCAAAGGGAAGCTAAAACAATGCTAAAATTAACTTACCACCCAATTAGCTTCTTTATCAACCGGTTTGTATGTCATAAACTTGTCAACGGCCCTTTTGATATCACCAGCCGTAGATGAAGCGTCCACGTCAGTGATCAGATCGAAATTGAAAGGCATCTGAGCTCCTAACCTCTCCCCTGCTCCGTAGTATTTCATTACATCTTTAACAGCAGCGTACACTTCAGTCATCATAACTCTGGGTTCACCGTCAATCGCGGTGAACTCTTCGAATACATCCCTCCATTCATATACCATGTAGTAAGTTTCATTTTGTTCTTTTGTGTAGATATGATCGAGGTAGTCGTGATTGTCTGGTGCAACGTCGGTTCTGCCTGATCGAGGCTCGTCAGGGTACTTGCCGCCAAACTTTTCTTTGTCGACTTCGAAAAGGCAGTTTACAGCGTCAACTCTGAATCCAGCTACACCTTTGTTTAACCAGAAGCGGATAATATCCTTAAAATATAAAAACGAATATGTATAAAAGTTTTGACGTTTAAATTGTGGTTTCGTCTTCTTCATGTCAACTATTTTTTATAGAGTACCATATCGCTATAAAAAAAAACCTATACCACCTTGAAAAATGCGTGCGAACCGTAGGCGTAGGCAGCAACTTAAAATAATCTGTATTAAGATTTTTATGTTAAGTTGATATCTAAAGTTTATAGATATATTTTCCCATCGATATTTTGCGAGTTGATTTCGTATTTGTTCGTATGAACTGCATAAATAAAATCTAATTTCTGAATTACTCACCTTCATTTCATCAACGACATCCTGATTACGGTAGTTCAAATCCGGTTGTCCAACAACAAATTGGTGCAAATAGTATTTTCCAACTTCTTCTCTGTACTCCCAGGCACTTCCAAAGAAATGGCTCAACTGAAATATAAATAAAACAGGTATATAGATACTGAAGAATCTAAGCAATCTGTCGTATTATTCGAATTTATTTGCCAACAAAATCTCACCCAGTTGTTAGGTGGCTGTCTGTTGCCTTCTTCGTCGATAATACCGTCCTCCCAAACGAAATAGTTGTAGTATTTCTCGTTACCTTTCAACGCTTCTTGGAACCAGACGCTCTCATTTGAAGTATGATTCGGTACGAGATCCAAGACAACTTTTATACCTATAAAAAACACAGATTTATATTCTGGGAACGCTGTCTATTTTCTGTGCGAACTGTATTTTTATTGTATCAATTATTTATTATAGTGAATCACTTAACATAGAGATTCTTACCGATATCGTTAGCTGCTTTGATGAGATTCTCAAAGTCTTCCATAGTTCCGTACTCATCGTGGACCGCATAAAAGTCAGCAATGTCATAACCGAAATCGTACATAGGTGATTGGAACATTGGCGACAACCAGACTGCATCGACGCCTAGGTCTTTGATGTAGCTCAGTTTTTCAGTTATACCTTAATCGAAAAAAGACTAGGTTTAAAAATCCAACATTTAAAACTCAAAGATCACCTTCCGGAAGAAGACCATTCGGCTGTTACAGGTAAGACTTGACGGTGCTGCCGACGGGTCTTCTTCCGTTCTTTTAGCGATACAAAATGACCTAGTGGGAGTTGGTTTCGGCTTCGTCATTATAACAACTAGAAAAATTGAGTTCCTGTAGTCTAAACTCCAGAAATCGATTTTTCTAGTAGTGAAAATGGACAAAAAAAGATCAAAACTAAGATGTCTGGAGGCTGAGCGATAGTAGTAATCACCCAAAGCAAAAACGAATAGATACTTTTAAGTAGTTAAAAAAACTCACCGTTCAAATCTCCGATTCCGTCACCATCACTATCAGCGAAAGATCTTGGATAAATCTGGTAGAAGATGGTATCTTCCCACCATTCTCTTTCTATCTCATGCTTAACCACTCCACCGCTGCAAAATACTGCCAGCAACAGTAAAATCAAAGCCCTCATGATTCCGCAACCAACTTCAATAATTTGAGTTTCTAAACTCAATGTGGGGTGCAATTCGCCACCAGCAAGATTTATACAAATCAACAAATCTTTATCGTCCTTATCTCATCCTTTTTCTCACCAAGTGGTAAGATAGGACCTAATCTCGCAAATAACAGATGAAAATAACATTTATCTTTAAAAATTCAGTATGGCAAGTCATATGTTATGGAATTTTTCCAAAGTTCCAAAATTTTATGAAGAATAAGATTAAGGATTTTTGACCCATATTTTCCGTCTTCTACAGTAATCTGACCATCGTAAACTATTGACAATAATCTGTACTTTCTACCCTCTTTATAAAGTGCTATAATTTATATTTATTGCTGTAATAATGCTCTGATCAAAGCAATTACAGTAAACTTCAATTTACATAGAATATTGTGTCCATAGACTATTACTTTTTCAAATTACGCCCCGTAACGTCAGTAGTAGCAAAAGAGTTTGTTGAACAAAATGTCAGAACCCATGGTTAAGTAAGTGTACCCTAATTTCAACATTTGGACTCCGGATTCAGACAGTACCTTTAAATATAGTGTCAAAGAACCCATGGACCTAAATTTAAAAATGAAATAGCACATTATTGACATGTTAATATTAAATAACTTATTAATTTAAATCATTTTAAAATTACATTGTAGGAACCTAGTTTTAGAAATTGTTTGCAAGCCAATGTGTTTTGGTGAAGTATGTGAAACTACCTATTCTAATGTTTAGGACCTTGTATTATGACCATATTTCTTGCAATAAATGAATTGAATTTAATATATGTATTTATTTCTTTCAAGTACTAATAACAAAGATAAATACTACTAATACGTGCTATGTGATCAAATTGGCCAATGGCTATAATACCTCACTAAAGAACCATGATGTTATTTAAAAAAAAACACTGCCATTCATACAAGTTAGGCCATTTGTCCACTCTTCCTAAAGAAACTCTAAATTTCAAAATATGAATGTTAGCGTGGCTGATTGAAAAAGTCTGAATCATATTTTGAGTAAACCAATGAGGTAAATGCTTCCTTTGCGTTTGTATTACTAAATTCACACGTCAAAGGAAGCCGTTACCTCTTTGGTTTACTATACAAAGCTTTCGCTATAAAAAGGAGGTTGACTTCGTATACGAAGTCAACCTCCTTTGTATAGCGAAAGTGAGTTTGGTGCCGGTATAAAGTTTTCTTTTCGGCGCCCTATGGTTTTGAAAATTCCAATTACTATGGACATACTTTTTTATATATAGTTCTTGGGTCACTCGGTGCCAAAATAGGGTACCTATACACCGATTTGAAAATATTTTGTATATGTTTTCTACTATCGATGAATAAATATTTCCAAGAGGTAATCAATCTTCTTGGATGTCATCTCAGATGATAATTTAATATCTTTCACTGATAAATGGAATAGGTATCATGTCAAGATGTATCGACGAGAGGCAAACGGATTACATTAGGTAATGTCAGGTTTATTATGTCACCTATACCTATTGAAGGAGTCTAGACTTTTATTTGTTTATATTTTTTTGTTAATTAATATAATAAAAAAAAATACTGGACAATACTCACAGCATCATCTAGCCCTCAACTAAGCAGAGCCTGAATTATAGGTACTAGATGATTGATATACCTAATAGAATATATAACATAGATAATTATATATTTTTATTTTACATAGAAACGTTGTCTCATATCCACTTAAAATGTATTTCGAATGTACCTATGTATATAATGTGGTTGGCTGGGATTCTTTATTACCTTAGAGCAACTAAACAACATAGCCAATATCGACGTTGACGTATCTTTTCTAAATCGCTGCTTTTTTTTCAAATTATTTGTGGAAACTTCTAATTGGCCTTAAGTTAAATATTCTTGTATCTAGTCTTTATCTAGCTGTAAATTTTCCTAAGATTGTAAATATAAATAAATAAATATTAGTAAAGGAAACAGCAAAACAATCGTAATAATTTAAAAACATTAGTATTATTTTGGTAGGTATACTTAGATATAAAAACATAATTTGCCCACTTGATATCTCTATACAATACAATACAATACAAACACGCTTTATTGCACATCAAACACAGAAAAAAAACAGTAAAGAACAAACAAACAAAGATACAGATGCACAAGGCCGCCCGGCCTTATCGCTAAGAACGAATTCTTGCAGGCGACCTTTGAATCTCATAGACTTTATGTATTATTTTTCTCTTGTTTTCAAGACTTAGCTTATCTGGTATGGTGGGTAGAAAATAGTATAAAGATTAAGTTAGAAGTCAAGTGTTAATTTTATATATGTATGTTACAAGAGGCTACGCTACATAAAAAATCTATGCAAATGAACAAAATCACAAACTCGACGACCTGCCAAAGTACTGGTCTTCCTTGAAGTCATCTAAAACGGGATATTTACCATGATTTGATTTTTGAGTTTTCCAATATTTCGGCACAGTTTCATGCACCATGATCATGGTCGTTATTCCGTGATCATGGCCGTTTTAAATGACTTTAGTGTTAATAAAGTTTCAGAGGTCTTCCTTGAACTGAACTTGAACTTGAGTTTCGTCTATCAATACTATATAGATCAATCAAGGCCGTCTATCGAGACGTTCGCTTTTTGTATGGTTTTCGTCCGCACGAAACGGGCGTTTAATCCCTTATAAAAATAGGTAGTCTCGATGACGGTAAGATACTATCGAGAAACAAAAATCAGAGCTCTGGTGTCAGCTTAATATCAGGTAGACTCAAGAGACAACGACATTAATTATGAACACAACCGCAAAAGCATGTAGGTATAGCGTAAAAAAAGTGTACCCAAATTTTTGAAATGGGCAGTTATTTTTGAGGTTGACTGTACGAACATAAGAGGTAGATTATGGATTTACCTGATAGGCATCTGTTGTTTTACTCTTGTAAGATCAATAAAATCCTTCAGTGTCTAATCTAAACACAATTTGTAAGAGAAAACATACCTAATGGTCATTAATATGGAAAGTGACGATGTGATCATGATTTACCAGAAATGCATAGCTAGGCAGGGCAGCTACCCAGCATTACTATGCTAGAGCATCTACATATGTCTGGCATCAACCTTATCTAAGAAACTTTAATAATAGTGGATTTGGTAATAGTGGATATTAAATAAACGTATTTTTCATTGTTTCTTTCGGTTAAGTATTTATCTTCTGAAATGGGCTTTATTTAGGAATCAATGATGCCCAAACTTCCTTATCCTTTGATTGTCTCGGCCAAACTTGTCTATCCAACTGTTTAATTTCGTTAGTCCACGTGTTAAATGGTAAGCCTATTCTCCTTATTTTCATCATTGTTGCAAAAGGTAACCATCTACTAACGACGGAGGGATATCCATATATTGGTTGAATTCTTAGTATCGTGCTTGGTCGTTTCCTTTGGACTAAATTCTCTTTTCCTGTCCTATTAAAAAGATGCAAATAGATTAGTATTCTACAATTTAACGCTGACACAGAATTATGTGGTCATCGAGCAAGTCAACTTTAAAGTGGCATGGTTCTTAGTTCTTCTAAGTGATTTTTTACGTAGGCGATAAGGTTTATTAGTAAAAGATGGTTGACCAAACTTATTAATAATCTAAACTTGCATCCTCAAAACGAGAGCTTCGTCTGCGGCCAGATCCAAGTAATTTGCTTGAACGTTATCACTGAAAGAAAGTAAAATATAAGAATAGTTTTTGATACCTTTAACAACACTAGAGGGCACGCGCGCTCTACTACCTCGATAGTAATACGAACTCACTTATTAGCATCAGGTTGTTAAAGCGAAAATGTTCTAAAAAGAAATTAACTGTGAACGATGTGCTAGGTGGATTGGTCCTGGTCACCAAGTTGTAGTCAGTATTGAATGAAAAGATGATGCCCGGTAAGACAGTCTACTATATTAGACTTTTTTAACCTGATCAAACATGCCAAAATCTATAATAATTTTGTTAATTTCTTTTTTTTTACAACAATGTTCGATTAAAAATAAGATTTTTTGGTAACTGTGTATATAAATAGATGAAATATATTATACAGTTTGCTGCTTTCAAAATAGGTATATTTTTGGTATTATTTCTATCATGGGGAAGAGAGCTCGCATGCTAAAGATAATAAAAGACGGAGATGGTTTCGTTCCGGATATAACTAGCTCCGTTCTAGAATAATGTAGCAATAACTCACTTTTTACTCCTTGAAGACAGAATACTGGCGGCTTCCACTTCAAGTTGGCCAAAGACAAGGTCGAAGGCGGTCAAGTTAACTACACGGAACGATTTTCCGAAGTTAATCACTATGACGTAGGTGTCATCATGGAACCACCTGAAAATTTAGAGAATAATCTATTGTTATCAAAACTATTGCAATTAGACAGAATGTAATACTTGTTGGATTGTACATAAGAAAATGTTTGAAAATAGGAAATTGTTGTTCTAATAATGTCACTAAGGCCCATATATTGAATATTTGGGCCTCGCCGAAAAAAAACGCATCTCAGATTTAAGCACGTCCCAAGTAGCCATTTTTTTACAGTTGTCAATTTCAATCTGTCAGAAAATTGTCATTTAAGATGGGCTTAAATCTGAGCTGCGTTTGAGTATTCGGAGGTTACAGTCTAGGTGAGAAGTGTCCCTTTTCTTAAATTTTAATGTTCCTATAATTAAATTAAGTCCAAAAAAAATATGGAAACTTAAATTTTCAGAAATGTAAGGATTTGGAATCGCCCATATCGTTGCACTTTGTTTTTATGCATATTAAAGAGAAAAAAAAATTTACTCTCCTAATTTTACAATCGTCTTATCTCATAATACCTTTTAAAAGCGAACACATCAGTATTTAGCGCCATAGAGTCGTAACGTCCCAGCCTGAACGCGGGGCGGGTGCGCAAGCCAGCCACGGTTAAGTAAACTTGGTAGTGGGACCGTATAGCAGCTTTCTGTAAGTCTACGTTCAGGCTTTCGGCGCCACTTGCCACTGGAAGCCATGTTCTATCTCCAGAGGAGAAGCCTGGAAAATAATTTGGTAGGTACAGTGACGTTCATCAATTGGTACCATCCCGGACAGATTCCAAATTTCTTAATGACATTTGTTTTGATTTTATACATTTTTTGTTTTTGAAATCTTCATTTAACATAAAAATCCTAGTTTTAAAATTTATCTGCAGACATTTTCTTCACATTTAATACACCTATCGATGAACTTCACTGTACCAAAGGGTCGTTTACTATATATGTATAGATTGGAATCGTCTTGTATGCGTGCACTTTAAACCGTTGTTTAATTTGTGTGTTTAGTTTTATTTTTGTTTAAACTCCGTTTTAGAAAGGGCTTCAGAGTCAGCGAATTCATAAAAAACTAGGTACAATTAAAACTAACCAAAAAATACGCAAAATGCTTATTGAGTTTCTACATTTAAAAAGTTCTTAGATCATCAAACAACTTGCTTGAATCATTTAAAAATCTCCTAAGAAACATTAGAGTTCAAAATATTATATTTTCCTTCACCTAAACTTGCTTCTAACTTATTCATTTAGCAATCATTTGCCGCACCTGAGGATCTTCCCGTTTCTAAATCGCGTTAGGAACTTGCAAACGAAGCAATCAGCTAAAACTGATTGAATACAGAGGCGGGCAAAGTTAGGACTAGGTTTACTTCATGGTTTCCCGTGTTTTGTAATAGAGTAAACGTTTTGAACAAACAAAAAACAATTTTATAACCAATATTATTTACGACAATTTTCTGACGTTTTCCGACGGTATAATTTTTAATTTGGGTTTTAGGATGAAGCTTTGGGTCGAAATAACAATAGGTAAATCGAATAGGTACCTTCATAATATTTTAAAACATTTCTATGTAGTCAACTTTTCATAATCGTTCCATCCATTTGATAGCTACAATGGAACAGCTTAACACGTTTACTTAGAATACCCGCCATCTTTTCACTTCTCCTCCAAGAAAAGACAAAAAAAGACATTCTATTAGCTGCCTAAGGGTCGAACATACAAGTAGCTGTGTTCGATAAAAATACCTCGTCCAACTTTTATAAACGAGCACAAAACCCAACCATTCCTTTGAAAGGACCATGACGAATAATGAAGGTCTCAATAATTCAGGGTCCTTTTACAAAGGGAGGTGAACTGTCCATTCTGTTCCACAAAGCATTCAGGTAGAGCGCATCAAAAATGTACAAAGTATTAACGTCGGGTAAATTAAATGATATTTCAATGTCGAGGCATGACATCGTCATTGTAAGAGGTCCAAGTGGAGGCGTGTTGGTGATTTTATTTACAACTTTTTACATTTGAAGGTTTTGTTATTATAGTGCCTAAATCTTCGCACTCAGGGTAATCTCTAAGATACTAAGAGACGTTTTATTTAGTGGCGAGTCTTCAAGTTACAAAAATTGTGAAATAATAAGTTAAGATTGATATAATGGCCATGGAACTAGAGACCTGAAATCTCAGCTCTATCGTCGGCGGTGTAGTTAACCAAACTTGTAATTCTGTTTTTTAAATTTAATTTAATATGTAACTTGGACTACTGGCTTCCTTACATTGTTATTTACCTTTTTAAGTCTCTCTGCAAGATTTGACTTCACAAAATAATCCACTCGGTCAATCTGATCGTTGAAGTGTTTCATTCAGGCCAAAAAGCAAAAATCTAAAGGTCACGAACTGCCAGGTCAGGTATAAAATCTGATAGCAAAGGTACACTTACCGCAAATTTTATAGGAATGAATGTCGAGTGTCAATTTAATTGGTATTTTTATATGCAGTTGTATAAATTAAGTAATTTTGCATGATATTATTTGTTAGCTTTGTGTTCATCGCATAATGCTATTATATTCGTTTGGCGCATAGTAAAATCCACGATATTTGAATGGCTCATTATAAACCCAATTTTAAGTTGTTTGAGGGAAATAAATATTCAATTTTATTTTAAAGCACTTCTTACAAAGCCAAACGCAATAAGGGAGACAAAGAAATGTTTACGATGTGTCTAAATCGCAGATAAGTTTGCGAAATTTTTTATGAAACTTCATATATTTATTTCAAAATTTTCGTAAGTTGTTTTGCTCTTTCGGCGCGTTCGGCCAGATATACACCAAAAATCAGTACGTAGACGTACATACCTCCATGCCTAGCATTAGACCACTGGAAAGGGGTCCTCACGGGATCTCGAGATACCTTGACGTAGTTGATAGGGTCGTCGGTATTACAAGCCAGTGGGTCCTTGGTATCGATCCACGGAACAAACCCGTTGATCATCCCTATTTCTTCACCCTGGAAGTTCATAAACAAGAATTATAAAAAACTTTTAAACTATCATCGTTATTAACACTAAAAATATTTATAACGGGATAAAATCAATGTAAATATCCCGTTTTGAATTATATAACTTCCAATTTCAATGTTTTTTGTACCTCTAGATTGTCTGCAATAAGTAAGCAGTAAGCTCAATTTTTAAAATTATACTAGTTCTAATTTGTTGCTATTCTTTGATTGTAATAAAGATAATAAAGTCTAAATGACTTGTAAGAATTTCGTCCATTGGACAAAACAGAACATTTGTGACAACAGAATCATATAAGATAACTAAAACAAAAACTTCTATTTCTAGTTTCACTCAGTGGTAGTAAATAGAAGATAACCAATCACAATTACCTATTGTTTTCAGGCTACACGTAATTAATTCATTTAAACTTTTCTGTTCATTCAAGCTTAATTTAAACATTTCTGTTCATTGACTTATTATATTAATTGAATTAAATTAAAACCACCAGACGAGCCGCATAAGCGGGCGCGTGACGATAATAGCCAATTAAAGTTCAATAATTAAGTCCCTCTAAAAATGTTTAAGAATTAAGTGGCACTATTGTCATCCATGATGGATGACACAATCTTCGGTAGAACTAAATCCATCAGTGGATAAAATCCGGTTGCGGATGTGGATGATTGCCAGCGATATACTTGCTAGTGTATGTAGGTGTGACTTTAACTAAGAAGTGCTAACGTGTATGCGTGTATTATACACCACGGTCTCCGCGAAAGACCAGCGCTATGGTACGATCTGCTCTACCATAGCACAAGCTGAGTGGAGACCGATTGTGTCAGTTTCTCTGTTAATTAAACGTTAATTAATTGGAGTATGTATAGTGTCCAGCATTATTTATTTATTTTATTCGTCTCTGTTCTGGCAAAATAAAAATCTCTTTATTTTACTAACCATGAATGTCATAGCAATGCCAGGCAGCAGCAGAAGCATGATGTTAAAGGCATCAACCAGCTCCGGTCTGAATCGTGTGGCTATACGACCGGTGTCTTGGCTTCCAAGCTGAAAATCATTACAAAACGTTCACTACAAATTCACTCTCATTTGTTCTTCGTTGTTTTTTCCATTAACACTTTGACTGCGGTTTTTTTTCGACGACTGCGGTCTTTTTTTTATCCTAAAAAATTCGTGCTGCCGCTCTACACAGCGGTTGTGTTGCGCCGCACATGCGTTTCGTTCGAAAAATATTACGGCTGTGCCGAGTCACAAAGATCTGTATTTTCTCTGCCGCTGCGCTAGTGTGGATTTACGCATATTAGTCACTTGTAGAAAACACATACCGTGTGATTTCAGCAGTCAAAGTGTTAAGTTTAGATCTTATGCCTTTGAAATAAAAAGAATATCTTGATGCACTTCAGAATTATCTAAAATATTGTCTAATAAATATCTGCCAACGCAAGTTCGTAGTTCGCATACGAGTACACAAATTTAATGAATTTCGTAATGGTTAACTTCATTTTTTCTATGTGTACTTAGAGTCATGCACAATCATGCAAGTTTGATCTAAACATACTTGTAAAACGCTTTTACCTGAACCAAATGCGTCTAGGCATCTAGCGGGAATTAAAACGAAATAAATTAATCTTAACGATGAGTTTCATTCACATAAAGCAGACTTCTTTGGATCTCTAACGCTATTCACGTGTATGGTACTTCTTTAACCGACTTCAAAAAAGGAGGAGGTTCTCAATTGGACTGTTTTTTCTGTGTTTTTTATGTTTGTTACCCTAGCTAGAATTTTCGACTGGAAGATTCGATTTCTTGTATTCCTTTTTATTTGAAAGCTGGTACTTCCCGTGTGATTTTTGTCCTGGTTTTGGTTTTGTTCATAAAAAATGCCGTAGAAGTCGGTGGATGGAGGCGACTCATTACCGCTTTTTGTGGGGGCCTATGTCCAGCTGTAGATGGTTGTGGGCTAACATGATGAATGTTCATCTCACCATCCAGTTGGCGTGCTTCTTCAAAGGCTTATACGTCATCCACATGTCCACAGCATGTTTGATGTCCCTTGCATCACTGTCCTTGTCTAACATGTCAATGAGGAAAGTGTTGAGGGGTATTTGAGCTCCACGGTGGGCGCCGTGACCGTAGTAACGTACGGCTTTCTTGATACTGGTGTGAGCTTCGGTCATCATCACTCTAGAACAATATTTTTAGTATAGTATAGTGTTACCGACGGTCGCTGGGGCAAACGTGTTCTTGAGTGAAGACCACGACTCGGTAAACGTAGTGTAGGACGCCCTCTGACCGGGTAACATGACGACCTGCGAAAGACTGCAGGTAGATACAGGATGCGTCAAACTGAAGACAAGGTGTTATGGCGCTCATTAGGGGAGGCATATGTCCAGCAGTAGACTAACATAGGTCGATGATGTGTGTGTAAATGCCCTAATATAGCAGCATACATAGACATACCTTTTTATTAATTTAATATATATTTTACTGAGATAAATTACTTTAAATCTATTTATTTAATTTTTAAATAAGGCATATCCGTCTTCTTTTTCTTTGGATAGTCCCCTATGGTGTTTCCTATGTTAAAGTTAGTATGTGGTAGATAATAAAATTGTAATATAACGATATAGAATTTATAGAACTTAACAACATCAAGTGTAACATGATGATAACACGAACGATGGAAATACATATATAAACAAACAAGAACAAGCTTTTCTATGGTGGTATTTTAAGGTGGCATACACTTGATGCTATTAGGTGGAATCACCTGCCTTATGACAGGTAGAAAAACTTGCCATAAAAAGTCAAATCCAGTGATATTTTAATCAATTAACATTATGGTTAAGAATAAAAATAAAAAATATAGGAATTGTAAACGTTTTTAAATTTAAAATAACCTAGGTCTTTAGTTTTATGCGTAATAATAATAAGTTACCAAAGAATTACTTATTTTAGAGCGAAATACGGCATAGACTTATTATCCAAAGAAAATGCATGCGAAGCCGCAGGCTCAAGCTGGTAAGAAGTAAACACAAAATAATAATTACCTTGTCATATTATCTCGAACAGACAGAGAGTCGAACACCTCACGCAACTGAGAAACAACTTCATAAGTTTCCTCCAAGTCCTTAGTGTAGGTATGCTTCACAAAGCCGTAGTCATCCGGAGTCATCTCAGGTGCCCCTGTGAGGGGTTCGTGAGGGTATCTCCCTCCGTACAACTCTTTATCCACCTCCACGAGATGATTAGCTGAGTTCACCATCATGCCTGCTACTCCTTTTTCTAGCCAGAATTTTACTACGTTCTGAAATTATTTGATTATTTGTTATATTTTTAATCTTTTATCTATTTTTTTATAATACTGGACAATTTACACAGCATTATCTAGCCCCATGGTAAACAGAGCTTGTGTTATGGGTACTAGATAATTGATATACATAATACAATACATTACATAGATAGATATTTTTTATTATATGTAGAAAACGACCATAACACCTGGAACAAATATATGCAGATCGTACACACAATTGTTCCGAGGCGGGAATCGAATCTGCAACCTCCTGCGTCGCAAGCGGACCTTCGCCCACCGCGCCACATCAGTCGTCAAGAAATACCATGCAACTCCAATTTAATATCGAAGCCCAGTAGTTAGTAAGTTCTTAGGAGCACATTAATAATCCAAAAATCCATCATCAGTTGAGATTGTGGTCATATGAATTTTTATTCCTTGATTATATCCTTAGAAATTTAATAAAATAAATAAATAAACAGTTTTGGAAATTTCACATATCGTCATCTTGCACCAAGCATGTCAGAACTTGTGTTATGGGCACTTAAAAGTATTGAAGATTGAAAATACAGTGAAGTTCTTTTTTCAATAATAAATGGCCCCTGGGGCAATAGCCAGCCCAGGCGATGCGACCCGCAGGGGCCTAGAGATAGACATATATAAATAAAAATAAATAAATAAATATATGCGTCGTCATGCATGTCATAAAAGCGAAGATTGAGTGTTAGGTTAATGAACGCAAACCATACGAGTACATACCTTCATTTCTTCGAAAACGACAGGGTTTCTATAATTCAAATCTGGCTGTGCATTTCCGTACTGGTGGTAGTAAAACTGATCTCGGTTCGGGCAGTAGGTCCATGCGGATTTTCGGAAGACACTGACCTGAAAGAGCATTTACGTGTCAGCACACATCCATACATACATCCATGGCTGTACGTCCCTCCACCAACCGAGGGGTTTTGCAATAATCACCACGCTAGGCAAGCGGATAGGTGTTCGCAGTAGAGGTGTAAAAAACACACTAAAGGAAGCATATAACTGACATAGACATAATAGACAAATAAATAGTACGAAATTGGCTGATTTTAATATTAGCGTTACTTATCTGAACTCGCTTTTAGAGTCCAAGATATTTTATGTCAACAAAGACTAATTAATGAAACCTTACAAAACTGATAACATAATAACAGAAAAATATAAGGTGATTTAAAAAAAAACACATCAACAACGCATGCACTAGTGCAGCGAAAAGGCATTACAATATTCGTTTAAAAAATATCATGATGAATGAAATTATGAATTAAAGCTTTCAAAACCAAAACTTGTGTGATTCTAAACTTGTGCGATTTGCTCTGACGTAAATATTTTCCAACAATACTTCTTTGTTTTTAGAAACCTTCGTTCACAAATAAATTCTATGATTACGGAGCATAATTAATTTCTCCAGGGATAATAATATTCCGATCCATTAAAGATGATTTAAAAAAGGTTTGTTTTTATATAGTTGCATATTTTAACTTACCCAATTATTAGGTGGTGCCCTTCGCCCCGAAGACTCGAGATACCCATTCTCCCAAATAAACCAATCGCTGTAGTACTCGTCTTTGCTCATAGACTTCAGAAACCATTCGCTCTCGTTACTCGCATGATTCATCACGAAGTCTATTATAACTTTGATGTCTGAAACAGACACAAATTGACATAAAACTATGGTCGTTTTTAACACTAAAGTGAATAAAACTTTTGAAACTAGCAACTAACACTAAAGTCACTTTTTAACGGGATATTTACCATGATGATTTTCGAATTTTTCAATATTTCGGCACAGTTTCATGCGCCATGATCACAGAATAACTGAAGGCACTGCGATTAAGTATTTATGGGCAGACATACCGATTTACCCTCATTTTTTGTCTTTTGCTAAAATGAACACTACGTATAACGGTACGGAGGTATATCTGCCAATTAAAAGTCACTCGCAATGACTTCAGTTATTTCGTGCTCATGGCGCTTGCAACTCTGTGCTGGAATTGGAAAAGTCAAAATAACGCAATGGTACCTAAATATCGCATTATTGATAACTTATTGTATGTATTAATTAAGATACACATAGGTTTTAAAGTAAATACAGAACTGAAAGCCTGAATACTTTAATAGTCTTTCCCCAGTTTCCCATTTTTATTGCTCTCTGTCTTTTAGTAACTAACGAGGAACTTGACGTCAACCTTAAATACATATGTATATATATAAATCTTAGGGTATATTTTAGTCTACCCCTAGGTCAATCCCTGTATTTTAGGACACGGTTACCTTTTCGCATAATTTTAATTAGAGACTTAAGAGACGACCTCATTTTTCATCTACGTGAATGCATTTATGCAGATTGGTACATTTTAACCTGGCTATTCACTTATAAATCTAAAAGTAAGGTAAAAATAAAGTTAATTATGAAATCTAAACAGGTACTACCACAAACAAACAGGAATATTCGCAGTTGAATGATGCCTTATTCATTGTTATTAGACAATAATGGGTGTATAAATTAAAAGTCAAGTTAAAACAACGATTACCTAGATAACAAGACCCAAGAGAATACAAATTGTTCAGGTCTCTATTCAAATTACCAACGTGAATACAATTTTCAAGCTCATTGGTCAAAATAATTGGGTAATTTCTTGTCAGGTTCCTATTTCAACATGAACTGGAACATAAAAACGACAACTAAGCTAAATCAATTGATGTTTTTATTTGTTTTATTTCGGTATATTTTTTACTTCGAAGAATCTTCGTAATTAATTTGTTTCAATAATCCTTCTGGTTCTTGGCAGTGTCTCGTTCACCTCAAGACGATATTAGTGAAATATCGTCTTGAGGTGAACGAGACCTATCATACATAAATGAATGCACTGAACATGCATACTTTAACTCTTTATTCGAATCGTAAAGTTTTCTTTGATACCCAAAAAACTAGTCAATCTTCTAGCCTACCGTGCAGGGCTACCCAAGACACGGGCCAGGAGCCTAGTGTGGGGCCGTAGCCAATTTATAAGACAAACCCACCTAATTATAGTTAGCTCCTAAGTACTTTTCTATTTAAAATGAATAGCTAAATGTTTGTAGTTTCTAATTTTCTTTTATTTTTGTATTTCACAATAGACCTGATTATGAATGTATTGTTGACTAAACGGATCTTGTAGTTAATAAAAAAGTTTTTTTAATACAGCACAACCTAACCCCAACGCAATCGCATCCACATCCATCCACGAAATATCCAAAACTCTATCAGGGTGAGAACATTTTGATCGCTCTCCCCATGCATAAATTTGCGTAATTTCCCAATGAATATGAATGAGCACTTACTACTGTCCTCAGCTTTCTTCAGGAGTAACTCGAATTCTTCCATCGTGCCGTATTCGTGGTGGATACCGTAGAAATCGGACACGTCAAAGCCGAAGTCATGCATCGGAGACTTGTAGATGGGAGCGAGCCAAATGGCGTTGACGCCTAGATCTTTGAAGTAGTCCAGTTTGGACATAATGCCTGTGAAATCGAAGAGTTAAAGTTTTTTATTAATTTATATTGTGTGTACATTGTAGCAAATATATGTCATATGTCTATGTCTTGTAACCGACTAAACGGCACCTGGTAGATGCGCATAAGTGACAGTAGCCTCAAGCGTACCTTAAAGCGTTGAGATTTTAGAGAGTATTTTGTACTTAGAGTATTATACAGCTTATACAGCGTCATCAAATATGACCTTTATGATAAGCTTGAAGCCAATTTTTATAAATTTAGAAAGTTCAAACTTCAAATGATTTAATCGCATAGAATATAGATAGCAAAATAGTTTTTTTTTTGTATATATTTGGTGTTCACACTGAGCTTTTTCAATACAAATTTTTAAATATTTTATGTTATAAAAAAAACTTAGCTATGATTTCGTGGTTAACGTCGTTTTCACCTAGGAAGCGCGTTCACCCTGAGAGATTTACTGAGCTTCATTTCAATTTACTAAGAATTTGTCAGTGAAATAAATCAAATATCCAAATAAATTATATTATTCAAATAATCATACCCACAGAATATCTATATACTCGTAGTACTAACATACAGACATACTCAGCCGAACATAGTACCTCCTCCTTTTTTTTGAAGTCTGCTAAAAATAGTGCCAATTTCAGAATAACACCGTAAAACAATTTTTAAATTAGAAGTGGTTGAGAGCTAAAAAAGCTTTGCTTGGTAAACCTAATTGTCTAGTCCCGCCATGGCGGGTATGCTATGTTATTGTGGAATTTGTACGAGTGCATATAGCCTAACATACCGAAACGTCACCGGACGCATTGAAATCGTTTCCAAGAAATTCCAGTTTTTCCCTTTGGTTACATTTTCTTAAAAGGGAAATGGAATTATAAAAAACGGAGAGGGGAAAAACTGGAACAGATGTTTCCCTTAAGGGGGGGAAAAACTGGAATAAGCCTTAAAAACTAACTGTAGTTTTTAAAACTTACCCGCGATATCTCCAATACCATCTCCATCGCTATCCAAGAAGGATCTAGGGTAGATCTTGTAGATCAGTGCTGTTTCCCACCAATCATGCTTCACGTTTGTCTTTTCGTACAGTCCTTGTACTGAGACGACACACAATAGGAACCACAACATCACACGCACCCGGATTTACCTGCAGAATTGATGCATTTTAGTCATTTTATTACGTTCTTTTTGTGCTGGCTTTGCCCGCGTAATGTCTACAATTTCATGGGCTTGAGTTGTTTTTTCGTAGAAGTATAATAATTATTTTAATAAAACTGCCGCGTTTACCTGTTATATATCATTTGCTATTTTCGTAATGGAATTTCAGTCAAAGCCGGTCCAGCCTTTTGTAGATTAACAAAAACACAGACAAAAGACAGGCAACTTTAAAATTTGATGTTTTGGTTGATAATTGCCTACCGTGTATACTTTCTTGTGTATTTAGTAGAAAAACTGTAATTCTGACATTAATAACACATAATGGCCTAATTTTTTTATATAAATATTATTTTAATATCAACGCAATTTTTCTTTTATGCTCTTTTGACATTCCAAATTTGAAATTTAAATGGAAGCTGTCCCAATATTATCGACAAAAGAGTTTGTTTGAGACAGTTATTTGTGTTGGGACCTCAGTTTAGTTGCTTATTTATTTTTCCAATATGAGTTTAAAATTTCACTGAACGCCTTCGTTGAGATTCGGAATAATCTGATTATGGAATTGACGGTAGCAATCAATCAATCGATCAACAAAGGTAAAGCCATTGAATGCTACTTGCAAAGATCTCTGCCCGACCGTTTTTTTTAAATAAATAAATAATGCTGGACAATTCAAACAGTCTCATTTAGCCCCAAGGTAGATACTTGATGACCGATATAATATAGATATTTTATTACATAGATAGATATTTTTATTATACATAGATAATGACCAGAACTCCCGGAACAAATATCTGCAGATCGTACACACAATTTTCCCGAGGCGGAAATCGAACCCGCAACCAGGAGGTTGCGGGTTCGATTTCCGCCTCGGGATGAGGCGAAGGTCCACCTGCGTCGCAGGAGCGACGCAGGTGGACCTTCGCCTCATCGGTCGTCAAAGAAGTTTATAAATAATACGAATATGTACATCTAACTTAAAAAAGGTTTTCCTTCGTTTGATAGGCCTTTTTACCCACCTTTGGTATAAACACTGTTTAAAACTAGGTCACATTAATAAAAATAGCAAGAACTATCTGAAACCTAATCTCCTAAGCAACTGCTAGAAATCTTTTTAGCCGGTCACTTTATACATAACGCTAAGCATTGTAATGCTTTGTTTAAAAATATCTATTATAATAATTTAGTTATAGAAACCACTGTGGAATGTTATGAAAACATTTTTGCTACGGTACTCACTAGTCTTGCTATGAGATAAGCAATTGTGCTAGCGATGGGTAGTCCTATCGTGAGTCTCAATAGCTATGACAGCGTGCGTGAGTGATGAAAAAATCGCGAAGAAAATTTTGCATATCAAGTCGCGAGAAAAAAATAATGGAGTGATCTCATTTAGATAAGAGTAATAGAGGCCGTTACCAATTCAGTATATTGCCTAAATTCCGTTCATAATGGTGACAGCAACGATGCAGTCATTTTCCTGCATATTATTCATTGCCTATTCGGTAACGTAGAATATAAAATTGGTCACATCGTTATCTTCAATCAGGTGAGAAGCACAAAAGAAGGTGCCATAATTAAAAAATACAAGTACGTACAGGCTTTATTCTGTGTGCTGCGGATGTTGCTAGAAACACAAGATTTTAGTGAGACAGAAAATTATTTATGGATTAAACTTAATACTACGAAACTTAAGATATACAAAAACCAAAATAATTTCTTATCTATAAATTATCCAAAAACTTATATTTTTGTATCATTACGACGGATGATAACTTTCGTTTTTTTCTTACAGGTAAGCTGCTAATAATGTGCCGAGGGTTCGTAATTAAATTTAAGTTCAACTCTTATCGTAGGTATGGAGGTACCTAATATTTAAATTGGAGGGACGTCCATGGTTCCATAGGTCCAGTCAAAAAGATCCCAAACAATATGTGCTTTTCATAATGCTTCAATAATGGAAATGCAGAATTGAGGTACTTTCTAAGTAAAGAAAAATTCAACTCTATTGGTATAGAGTTCAAATTTAAAGTGGAAGGATTTCCATGGTTCCATTGGCCCAGTGAAAGAAGTTCCAAACAATCTGCATCGCTTTTCAAGAATGGTAGATTCCCTCAGCTGCATAGAGGTTGTCATGCTTGAGTAAAGAGTATTTATTTACGATTATTATTTATTGACGTGGAATGCGAACACAGATTAAATAGAATTTAAGGTGACATGGTACTTACATAACTAAAGTGCGAAGCTCCTTGAGTAAAGAGTATTTATTTATCGACAAAGAATCCGATAACAGATTAAATCGAATTTAAGGTGACGTGGTACTTACATAACTAAAGTGCGAAGTTCCTTGAGTAAAGAGTATTTATTTATCGACAAAGAATCCGATAACAGATTAAATCGAATTTAAGGTGACATGGTACTTACATAACTAAAGTGCGAAGTTCCTTGAGTAAAGAGTATTTATTTATCGACAAAGAATCCAATAACAGATTAAATCGAATTTAAGGTGACGTGGTACTTACATAACTAAAGTGCGAAGTTCCTTGAGTAAAGAGTATTTATTTATCGACAAAGAATCCGATAACAGATTAAATCGAATTTAAGGTGACGTGGTACTTACATAACTAAAGTGCGAAGTTCCTTGAGTAAAGAGTATTTATTTATCGACAAAGAATCCGATAACAGATTAAATCGAATTTAAGGTGATATGGTACTTACATAACTAAAGTACGAAGTTCCTTGAGTAAAGAGTATTTATTTATCGACAAAGAATCCGATAACAGATTAAATCGAATTTAAGGTGACGTGGTACTTACATAACTAAAGTGCGAAATTCTTTCTGCCATTTTCCTAATAGGCCGTTTGCCAGTGAATTTTCCCAGTGGAATACAGAATCTTTTATCGCCACCTTATTGAGACCGTAGATTTTTTCAAACTTTTCAATATTCAAGATATTGACACCCACCTCATTGTTAGGGACTTAACTGTGAGCCTTTCTTTATTTCCATATAACGAGTTTTATTATATGATGGACTTTTATATTTTTGCATAAAACACAAGTAGCGGTAAATCATTCCTATAAAGTCACAGTTTGTATTTCTTGTGGTTTGATATAACCTCAAAAAAAATTATAATATAAAATGAAAGAATAATGTGAAATGAAAGAAAAATGATACTATAATAGTTATCTATAGTAAAAATGAAGAGATAATGGAATGCAGAGTGATGCAAAAGGGATGAAATGCACAATTGTCTTGACATTCCTATAGTGTCTGCGTAAAAAATTTAAACAGACACCTAGTTCAAGGGTTATGTACTCAGAAAAAACTAATGAGTGTATTTTTTCAAAATAAATTATTTTAACATTTGAGTAGCTAAACTATATCGCAACGGGATTTTTTAGAGTTTTCTTTCTGGGTATATTATTTATTTAGGCCCATTATTAAATTGAGCTAAAATCAATGTTCAAATACGAAAGTTTAGATCAGAAGCTTATATTTTCAAATTAGTACTTTTTTAGGGTTTTGGTGAAAATGACGAGATAAATTAATTGTATTGTAAGTTTTGGACGGTCATCATCAAACAGTGTAGTAGTTACGTCCTTCCACGTTTGTATGGAACGATGAACGTCTTGTTTAACCTTAAGTTGTACCATCGTTGGACCCTCAGTAACCACAGGCATAATACCATTTTACGCAAATCAACTCACTCGATAAAGCCCTTCAACATTGCTTACAGAAACTTTGACGTCTATCCTTTTCACGGCCGTAAACTATGCTCAGAGCCAAGACCTCGGCTCTGTGATGCTTGAGATACACACTTAATTAAACTTGGTGTGAATTGGGCTTTCAAGTCCCTAAGAGGGGATGGTTGCCAGAAATTGTGGTATATGTAGCTTCTAGCGTAGACTGTCTACATAATATTCTGTAAGGTTTTAAGACGTAGCAAACTCAAGATTCCAAAGGTCTTCAATGTCAATCGATGTGCAGAAATACATCTTATACCGATATATACTCGAAAACTTTCTACAAAATTTATTTTCCCGCGGTGTTACCCGCTTTTATAAATCTATTTGAATTATTTAATCACCTCACAGGAATACTGCACTTTTCTGAGATAAAAATAGGTACCTAGCCTATTCATTACCTGGTGGCTTGCGCGTTCTGCAGCCATGGCTGCAGAACGCGTAAGCTACTTTTAGAGATCACAATACCATGGTATTGTGATCTCTAAAAGTAGCTTATGCCTTAATCCAAGGTTATAACCTATCATAAAATTTTATCTAAATCCGTTCAGTCGTTTGGGCGTGAAGGAGCAAGAATCATACTCCCACACATACAGACAAACATTAGCTTTTATAATATTAGTATGGTTGGTCCTGCGCCTCAGTTGCTTCGGTCTGCCGTCCCATCGGATTATAAGAGTGAGGGCATAGAGGGTGCACCTGTGTGTACACACTTGTGCACTATAATATGTTCTGCGCACCTGACTAGTTTCCGTTGAGACTGGCAACCGTGGTCGAAATTCGGTTCTGAGGACATCATTATAGTCGTAGGTACTTAAGAAACTATAATACTTCATTGTCTTCAAAGTTTATTACATTTCAAACTACATTTCAAACACAGAAGAAGAAAGCTTAGAATAATAGTAAGGAGTTGCCATAAAAAATCGACAAATAAGTCTCAATTTCCTATTCGTATACGTGCACTTGAGTGTGTCAAAGTACTGAAGTTATATGCTAGCCAACTCACACATAGATTAGTTTCTAGCTACAAAATCAAGAAAATTGTTAATTAACACTATCCCACTGCTGTGACGGCAGCGTGTTTTTCCTCTATGGCTTCAACATCTTGGTAAATATCGTAAACCATAAATAAAACGATTGCATAAGAATTTGTAAACCGAACCACGACAAAACCATAACCACCAAACCGTAAACCCAAACGCGGACAAAAATAAAAATAAAGAGCATTTATTTGTTTAAATATAGGTATAGTGTTATTAAGATATTACAAACAGGTAGGTAGGTAGGTAGGTATCAAACATGTTTTATCGATTACGGTGTACAAATTGACAGATTATAGAATGCAATGTCTCTGTTGCTAAAAATAATAATAGTATTTATAGAAAAATTTATAGACAAACAAACCTTATTCATTCGTTCACAAGGTTTTCAATACAACCATAACACACGTAGTTATTGTATTCTCATTGCAGAACACTATTGAACAAGCAACAGATCAAATCACAACAATAAGTTCCAAACATCCTGTGAGGGAATCGAACGGAACCGCAGTTTCCTTCATCAGATGGAACAAGGTGATTTGTCCCTACGCGAAAATTTAAAGCAACGCTGTACGGTGTATATTGTGTGTGTCTACCACAAGTTTGTTTTCTATAGTTTCTTTTCGTGAACCGTAACATAATGTATGCATGACCACAATCTCACCTGATGGTAAGTGACAATGTGGCTGACAGTTTATCACGAAGGTCTCTAAAATAACGTTTTCCAGGTGATGTTGCGTCTTCTTTCTTCTGTAGCGAATCGGAGATGGTTGCGTAATATCAAACTGATGGTTTTGACGCCATTATTTGCAAAAAACTGGCTCCTCGATCCGCAGAACCCGAGAAAGTCGCAATAGCATCCTAAGGTCTTTCTCTGACAGATGTTCCTCATCGCTCTGGGTAAGCTTCATCCGGGAAGACGATCTAGAGAGGATACTTATATTTTAATACTTTATACTAACAGCTAGGTTAATTTTACTTGTTTATGTATGTGCTACTAACACGCTATGGATTATAAATTGTCCAAAATATTTTTTTTAAATATTTTTTTTAAATATTTTTTTTAAATTCTAGGTCAGAGGACGAGGGACAATTTTACATCGTCCCTGAGTACAGCTTCAAATCCCATTTTAAAGCATTGACGCTTTGTCGTCTTCAGTTTTCTACTGTTCCAGACAGTTAAATAGCAGTGAATTATAATCTACTTATATTAACTATGTCACTACTTCCGAGAGAGGCATTACTTCATAAGTAGCACTCGTAATAACTCTAGCAGTGATAGGCAGATGCCTAAGTGCACCGTAGGAGCAACTCCCGCCTTAGGTTATTGCATCTTGCCTCGAGGAGTTTGTGGTAGAGCCGTCACAACTTTATATCAGTGGTCACATTTATATGGAAAGCATGCTGATAATACTGTGGGATAACATTATCACTCCACTATGGATCGACAGTTATCATAATTGAACTTCAAATATTGTGTATCGATTATGAAATCTACATAATGTAAAATTACGCTATGTTATTTTATACGTTCGGTAGTTTTAATCTAATAATTTAAAAGTTTGAGTCAAAATATTTCAAATAAATCATTAGTACCTATAATAATTTATTTTAATTTGATTTTCTTGGGAATCCAGAGGCGAGATGGCTATGTAACTTTATTTTGTTTACATTGTGATCACTGATAGTTTGTAAAAACAAATGCTGTATTTAGTAGCAGGCAAAGAATCGCGGTTAAAGACGCATCATTCTTAGCATGACCAAACACGCTAAAGGCTTTGTGTAAGCAAACATAGAAAAATATTTCATACATTGCAAAGATTCGAAGTCGTTTTTTTTATATTTTACACATCATCATCACCCACCTTTCAGGCTGACGTCAGCATTGGACTGGCAATTACTGCACTTAAGCCCCCGATAAGCTTTTTATTCACTCGTATCATAGGGGTAATATCATAATCCTAACGCTGGGCATGCGGGTTAGGTGGTAGATCCGCAGGCTGATTATGTAAAAGCAACAGCAACAGCGACGCGACCGCGACCGCAATTTTAGCAAGCAATTTTTAGTTCACCGATTGTCCGGCAGAGGGAAACCTAGTGCTCGATTGCTGGGTGACGTAGTACCTGGTGTCATGTTAGTACAAAATTGGCTTTTGACAGCACTGATTGCTTAATTTTCGCCTGTCGCAAACCGGTCGCAGTTACATAATCAGGGGGCCGTTCTATAAGAGGCGCTGCTGGCGCCCTCCGGTGGATTACATTAAGTCGCCCTTGACAGCACCATGGCGGCCATGTTTTCTGATTTGTCCTCTAACAAAATTTGTTGTTGATAAATATTTTTTTACTGTTCTAGCCCAACCAAAACCTGTTTTCTACATAATGTTTACTTCGTTCGGATATCTTGTTCCCGTTAATAGCCCGGAGGTGCTCGGGTTTCTAATTACACAGAAAAGGAAAATCCGTTAATTTCTTCAGGCACGTTGCCCTATTTTTGTCAAGTATCGCATTATAGGGGAACGCTTTAGATATTTGTTTGTTAAAGCAAAAAAAATATTAGTATTTATATAAAATCCTAGGACCTTAGATCATTTTAGTAAAGTCGTATATTTTAGCAGACAGACTCAGATAGAGACCAAAGCTCGATCCATCGATCCATAAGGTACAATAACGACTTAGTAGTTATGTTTTTCAATTCATTTATTTGAAACCAGACATCCGCAAAGACAGATAATTCCAACACACACACACATATATTACTTTACAAAAGACTCCATACGTTAGTTATACACGAAAAAGACAATCGCAATTTGCTCAATCAGTCGTAAACTTTACAAAGCAACGAATGATATAAAAACTCTACCTTTTATTATACTGAGTCGATAGGTACTCGATCCTTTTATTCACTACCTGCAGTACCTATTATTATTTTTGCAACATTTACTTACAAGCACGCAATACTACAAAAGGTCGTCGACCCCGAACGAAAACTACAAATTTCCTTTGAACTTTGCTTTAAAATACCATTCCGTGATAATATTTCACTTGAAAAGCAATCGCAGTGCAGCACCCTGGGAATTCCGGCATGCAAACCTGGATTCGTGGATTTAAACCGCTTTAAGGGGATATTTTTACATTTCAAACACGCGATTTAACTGGATAGGGAATTTAGTCTTTGTTTGAAGGGCGAGAGGTGGTTATAGGTTCATAACATTTTATGCGCATTGAAAGGGCAATGACATTTTTCAGCAGAATATTAACAGGAGTTTTGTTCACAATTAATTGGTCCGAAAATAATTTGCCGCTTGCTATGGTTCGGTTCAGTTTCTGAACAATATACAAATATACGTTTTTATATTGATAGTGTAGGAACATTTGACCTGGCTGGCGCGGTGGGCGAAGGTCCACCTGCCACAGGAGTTTTTAGATTCGATTCCCGCCTCGGGACAAATGTTTGTATAATCAGCAAATATTTATTCCGGGTGTTCTGGTTGATTTATATTTATAGTAAAAATATATATCTCAAAATCTCTCCAAGTAGTTAAAAAGTAGTTGTATTAACCATATCAGTTATCTATTACTCATACACAAGCTCTGTTAGCTTGGGGCTAGATGATGCTGCAGGGATTATCCAGCAATATTTATTTATTGGTATCTGCTTTTAAATAATCTATTGTAATTTGGATACCTAGCTCCTATTTCATTATTATCTGACTATCAAGTTTCATCATTATTCTAGTTAGTGGAGCCAAATCCATTAGTGTAGTTAAAATCATGCTATAACAAGTTTAGCTCGCTGAGCTGATAGAACAAGTTTAAACCCGATACCTGGTTCTATTTTGGTTTATGCAATGTATACCTACAAGACATTTATTTTACATAGTTAACGAGAATCATATAATACTAATGTTATAAATGAGAAAGTTTGTTAATTTTTCATGCTAAAACTACTATTTAGTAGTGGATTGTACTGAAATTTTGCAAACATGCAGTTCTAGGCCTGAAATAGAACCTCCTCCTATTTTGACGTTTAAAAATACAAGATGGCGTGTTTGAAACTTGGCGTAGGTATGTACTTACTAACAGCAATATTTCTGATTCATCTCGCATTATGCCTGTAATTTTTTTGACTTCGCTATAATCGTTTTAATTAAATAATTAAATCTAGTTAGCAGTCTACTTACTAACAACTGGGACACCCTGCCTCTTGTTCACATTTGCTTGGTAAGCACAAAGCAAGGGCCCTTGCGATTCTAACCGTCCTACATCCCCGGGAAGGTCTAATTGAGAAATAACACCCTATTGTTTTCAGCATACGGTTGAATTTTGCAGCAGATAGACCGTTATACCTACTGGCTTTCGCGGGGACGGTGAAATAACTCGGTCATTTCTTTCTTCTCCCGGGTCATTGCTGCAAGTTTAGCGTCGCGAGAATTGTTTTGAAAATGGAACGCTCAAGATAATTAATTAGGATGCTCGGCGTTCGAAAATACAAAAAAATCACACTAAATCATAAATGCGAATTATATTAAGTTTCAATGTTTGTTACCTTTTCACACCAAAACTACTGAATGAATCGGGATGAAACTTTGCACACATGTCTGTTTTAGACCTGGATAAAATATAAGCTCCCTTTTAACTCATGAATCAATTCTCAATGGAAGAAAATAGCTATTCTGCTGCATAAGATTTAATGTCTATCTATGAAGATATATAGATATTTTTTATTTCTTATAAATATAGTTCATGCTACGCTACCGGTATTTTTTCACACCTTCTATGTCAGCCTTGTTTTATCATAAAAGTAAGTGTTCAACGCGTCAAGGAATTAATTATAATACTAGTTTCTTTGTCCATAGTCAACGGCGCGGCGGCAGTAGCAGAGTTGTTTTTCAGAGTTGCCAGTATCTTGAAAAGACGTCAATAGTAGCAATGTTTTATTCAGATCGCGGTCGCATGCCGTAAATTGATGTAAAGTGCTCACAAAACGGTGGCCATAAAATGGTGACCTAATTCATTAATCGATTGGCAAAAGAGCTTTCGAGTGCCTGTGCCTACTAAAATTTGAATCATTTTCAGATTAATAACTGCATATATGCGTCGAGAGAGATGTTACAAACATTTATAAATTCAGAAATATAATGGGGCGCATTCCAGGAATTAATTTGATTGTTTTGAAAAAACTAAAATCTGTTCGCTTGTGTATGTGCGCTCTATGTGTATATTATATACCTTGGGATTATCCTATAAAGAATTGCATAATAATCATCCGAATCGATCCATTTAGGACAAAAAAAGCGACGGACACTCATAAAAAAAATAACACATTATAGCCATAACATCAACACCTTGTAATTTTTTCGAAGTCGGTTAATAATAGTTCAAAAAATTGGCCAGACTGAAATAAGAAGCTTTTACTTTGGTTTGCGATTTTTTATTTTTCAATTGTCAAGCGCTTTACCACCTACTAATTTGGCCTGCTTATTTTGACATGATATCCTATTGAAATCATCAAGGTTCCCAACTAGCAATCGACCTTTAAGGTGTCGATTTAGGTAGGTTTGCTAAAGTTAGGTAGGCTCTCTCCATAAAACCTTTTTTCTTTACGCAAAACGCATCATTCAATGTTAGCATATATTTTGTTTTTTTGTTACTTGATAAAGCATTTTGAAAATAGAACTGGGAGTTTTTGCTGAGAAAACAAAACAAGGCCTAATTGGAAGTTATTCGAGTCACGAAAAAGGTTTAGCTTTGACTTGATAATGGCGTAAAGGTTTTGTCCCTTTTCTGTTCCTTCGCGGTCTTCGACTCTGTTGGTAAAGAATCCGTTCTTGCTAAATTTTGAAATGTCTTGTAAATACGGTTGCTTGAATTAGGGCAAAATTCGCGAGCCTGACCGATATCTTCTTAAGAGATATGGAGCCAGGTCAGGGATATTAAATAAATATAGCCATATCTTTATTCCACTTTTATTAAAGAACACAGACTGTTAACGGAGGTCAGCTGAAAATAAAGTAAAGAAATGTTTATATAGAAATATAAACAAATTCACATAAACTTAGATTAACTTAACTGATGGTAAGGATGAGGTCAACTAGGAATAAGCAAAGATAAAAAAAAAGTATAAAAGCT
Source organism: Eupithecia dodoneata (assembly GCA_947044415.1). NCBI lineage: Eukaryota > Metazoa > Arthropoda > Insecta > Lepidoptera > Geometridae > Eupithecia > Eupithecia dodoneata. Next base: position 11,451,432 of record OX345658.1, on the reverse strand, counting down.
TCTAAAATCATAATTATGGGAGGTGTTCAAGTTTTTAAATATAGAAAATGCGCTTGCTTCTTTTGCGACAGGGTTAAACAGGACTTACCGTTCAATAGTTTCAATTTATGGACCATATCATCGAAGAACTTAACTTGTTTCTTTTCTGGAAAATAAAACATTAATAAAGCACTACATCATAAGCTTTAAGTTAAAAGAGCGCTCAAAAGCAAAAAAAATATAGGCATATTTTTATTTTTTGTTTTCGTTTGCGCTCTTTCAGTTTGGGTTTTAATTAGCTGGCAGATACATTTATGAAATGTTGCTGAATACTCGCAAAAAAGAACCAATTAGCTGCGAAAGGTGTAAGATGAAGGTGCTTTTCAGGGTAGGCATATGTCCAGCAGATGACTCGTAAAGTATGTGATGTGAAGCGGTAAAAACAGTACATAGAAATAATTCACTAGATAAGATAGAACAACAGACTCTAGCGCTAAGCTTTGCAGAGCTTGGGGCTAGATGAAGCTGGATGAAGCTCTGCATAGCTTGGGGTACCCATATTCGATTACTGATAACACTACAATACATTACATAGATAGCTATTTAGTTAAATAGGTACATAGATAATACCCGGAACAAATATTTGCAGTTCATACAAATATTTGTCCCAATGCGGAAATTGAACCCGCAACCTCCTAGGTGTTGTGTGTGTAGTTTTACCTTCTTCGCTCATATCTTTTCCTGTGCAAAACAACAATTTATATTATTATGATTAGTATATTCATATTGGTATTCTTATTATCTTCAATCTAAAAATATAAAAGCCTAGTTTCTTCCCGCGGCTTAGCACGCGTTATTTCCGTGGAAACGTTTTAAGGTTATTTATATCCCATGGGAACTGATTTATGGAATTAAGAATAACCCAGGTTTATTTCAGGCCCAGAACTACCTGAACGCAAATTTCAGCCCTATTCGTTCAGTAGTTTTGGCGTGAAGAGGTGACAAACATCCAAACTTTCGCATTGTTCGATACTTCGAACACGGAGGATTTTAGCAGCATCAGCAGTTCGACCTAAGTAGGTTACTCGTGCCGCGAGCGCGGACCGGGCGCCTACAGAGGTCAGTGCATCACCAGCAGCCATTCAAACCGCACTCATTAACATCATATTAGTCGTAGTTTTATACAATATAGCTATTGTCCCTATACTCGACTATTATTACATCAGCATCCCGGGAAGAGCTAGCCGCGATTCCTTCACGCATCTTAATATTAGTGTGATAGTCTAATTAACTAAACGTTACGTACTGTGCTGCTTTACATAAGCCTTCTTTTCTTCTTTTTCTGAAATATTCGTACGATTCGTAAGTATCAGTGATTAAAAAAAATAACAATAAAACATCATACTTACTCTACTTACCTAATGTTTTGAAAACATTTTTTTGTTATCAAAAAACAATAAAATATTGGACTTACCCAATGTCTTGTAAAACTTTTTTCGTTCTGAAATCATACAAAAGCTTAGAAAATAATAATTAAGGCTTTTAAGGAGTGTGGGAAGACATCTCATTTGATGGTCTGGCAGCGTTGTAGAGGTCGCAGGGAGTCGATGGATGGAGGCGGCTCAGGACCACTACTCATGACACAACGCTTGGGGAGACCTATGGTCAGCAGTGGACTTATACGGGCTGATGTTGACGATGACGGAGTTATTCCCTGGTTTTTTTCTTTTGTTAATAAAATTCATAATCTATCTATACAAATATATATAAAAACCAACTGCTGTTCGTTTATTTATTGTACTCGACGTATAACTTGGTGTTACGAATAAATGTAAGTATTGTATTGTATTATGGATGGGCTGATTTAGCTGGTTTGGTTTTTAAATATTTGTCGTAGTCCAGGGAAGGTTTGAACGGTAAGAAAATATCGTAAAATTGCGCAGAAATTTCCACACGGGCGAAGCTGCGGGGCGCAGCTTCATAATATTTATTATTATTTGGTTGATACCTTTAGCATTTGCATGCGAGTCCGAGTCGTCATCTTCATCCATCTCAAGCAATAGTTCGGCTGTAAAACAAAACAGCTATTAAATATAAACTTGTATAAGTCAAATCTAATTTTAGAATTCATTGTTATGAAAACATTGTACCGGGTCAGATGAAGACTCCATTTTATTCAATATTACAACAAATACGTATTTATCTATACTAATATTATAAAGAGGAAAGGTTTGATTTTTTGTTTGTTTGTAACGAATAGGCTCCGAAACTACTGTACCGATTTGAAAAATTCTATCACCGTTAGGAAGCCTAAATATTCGTGGTGAACATAGGCTATATTATATTTTCAAAAAAGTAAGGGATCCTTACTAAAACTCCTATAATGTAACCCAAGGTGTGATAAATGTACCTATAAAATTCCTTGCATATCAATACGCCATTTTTTTCTAAATAAACGTGGTTGCCTAGCAACGCTCTTTTGACAACAAAGGTTTGATGACAATTTACTGTATGGAAACTCTTTTGTTAGGGTGTACGCCTTTTGCATATCAATACGCCATTTTTTCTAAATAAACGTGGTTGCCTAGCAACGCTCTTTTGACAACAAAGGTTTGATAACAATTTACTGTATGGAAACTCTTTTGTTAGGTTGTACGCCTTTTTTGATACTGAATAAAGTGGGCGAAATCAGCGGTTGTAAAAAAAAATTAACTTAAAAATTCCTATACCCGTGCGAAGCCGGGACGGTCCGCTAGTCTAATATAAACAAACTAGAACAAGTATTAACAATTGAGCTAACTGTAGACTTTTGCAAACAATCTCAACTGTCCATTAAAAAAAATGATTTTTGCTTTACTTGCTTTAACTTCAATACTGAGTGGAAGGCCTAAATATTTTTTGTAAACATAGTGGTTACAAAACCAATAAAATATTTGTAGAGAATTACGGCACTGGTCTATATATATATTACTAGCACTAGTCTGTATCTATAATTAATTATTTTCTTCGTCTCGTCCATTTACGAACTAAAAAAAAATTATTTTTTCTCTGCACTACACACATGCAGAGATTTGCTGCGATTGAAGTATGTGTTTTTGTTAAATTACCTTGTTATATTCTGTGAATGAATTAAAACATAATCAAATACTCACTATTATTATGAGTTTTTGGTACGTTTTAATTCAATAATATCTTGGGAGGCATATGTCCAGCAGTGGACTATTACAGATTTGTGGCGGCAAGTAGTAAATCGGGCTGACATAGAACTTTAGTGTGACGAGTCGCCAATCGTTTCTCCCGACACGCTAGGTTCAATATGTATTGTTTGTTTTTTAGTAGGTAATAGTAGGAAATATAAAATCAGTACCTCGGAGTCTATCATTTGTGATATTCCTCTAATTAAAATAAAGTAGTCCACATCATTTTTAATTCAATGTACAGACAGCAGCATTAATTGGTAACCCCCCAAATAGCTAAAGTTTACATTGCAAATCACTGTACGATTTACAAATCTTTTACTCAAATACTAAGTAAGAAGCAAAAATTTTATCACCAAGTGGGATTCGAACCAGGCATCCAATCGCTTACATAACAAGTAACGAACGCACCAAACAACTTAACCAATGAACCAGTTAAGAAAGCATTGAAATTTTATGTTATTAGTGTTCGACAGCGGATTTTTATTTACGGTATCTCTTTACTCTGGATAAGAAAAAAGTGTTTGAGGGTAGATCTGAATATAATCGTGTTGAACAAAGAAAACTTCACTGGCCATTCTCGATTCGAGTCTTGACTTACTGATTTTAATTACAAAAGAATTGAAGAATATTGAAGGAAATGATGCATATTATTTAGTAATTTTGTGAGAACCAAGATCGCGGTTCTTTTCGAACAGAAAATGAGTAATAAGGAGATTGCTCGTCAGCTTGGAATTACGGTAAGTTATCTACTTATTATACTTATGTGTCATAATCATAACGAAGCAAATACCGATAAGAAAATATTGTAAAATTGCGCAGAAATTTCCACACGGGCGAAGCTGCGGGGCGCAGCTACTTCATAATATTTATTATTATTTGGTTGGTACCATTATCATTTTCATTCGAGTCCGAGTCGTCATCTCCATCCAGCTCAAGCAATAGTTCGGCTGTAAAACAAAACAGCTAAATATAAACATATAAGTCAAATCTAATTTTAGAATTCATTGTTATGAAAACATTGTACCAGGTCAGATGAAGACTCCATTTTATTCAATATTAAAATAATACGTATTTATCTAATATAAACAAACTAGAACAATTGAGCTAACTGTAGACTTTTGCAAACAATCTCAACTGTCCATAAAAAAAAATGATTTTTGCTTTACTTGCTTTAACTTCAATACTGAGTGGAAGTCCTAAATATTTTTTGTAAACATAGTGGTTACAAAACTAATAAAATATTTGTAGAGAATTACGGCACTGGTCTATATATATTACTAGCACTAGTCTGTATCTATAATTAATTATTTCCTTCGTTTCGTCCATTTACGAACTAAAAAAATTACATTTTTCTTTGCACTACATACATGCAGAGATTTGCTGCGATTGAAGTGTGTGTTTTTGTTCAGTTACCTTGTTATATTCTGAGAATGAATTAAAATTAAAACATATCAAATACTCACTATTATTATGAGTTTTTGGTATGTTTTAATTCAATAATATCTTGGGAGGCATATGTCTAGCAGTGGACTATTACAGATTTGTGGCGGCAAGTAGTAAATCGGGCTGACATAGAACTTTAGTGTGACGAGTCGCCAATCGTTTCTCCCGATTGGCGACTCGTCACACTAACGTCACCGTTTCTCACGCTAGGTTCAATGTGTATTGTTTGTTTTTTAGTAAGTGGAAGTATAAAATCAGTACCTGGGCGTCTATCATTTGTGATATTCCTCTAATTAAAATAAAGTAGCCCACATCATTTTTAATTCAATGTACCTATGTGTAAGTTTTAAGACGAAGCTGTTTTTAATTTTTTCATTTTCATTTCTCCTCCGCAAGTAAGCAATGCTTTAGCTTCTACATGCGAGGACACATAAATGGTTAAAAGTTATTATTTAAGATAGATAGATAGATAACACTTTATTACACCACACAAAACAGAAAATAATACAGAGATAAAACTTAGAATAAAGGTATAAAGGGCGGCTTTATCGCTGAGAGCGATCTCTTCCAGGCAACCTTGGGATGGACTGGACATGAACGAACAATATAGACGGTGTCACTTAATAAATAATTGGTAACAAATACACTAAATACCTACATTACAAACATTATAATAAACTTACATAGACATAAGATAAGGCTATCAATATTTCATATGGATAAATAATGCTGATGCAGCAGTTCTTTGAAGATAGGGAGTGATTTTGCACGTCTGATGTCCAGAGGGAGAGAATTCCATAGACAGGTAGTTTGTACAGTGAATGATTTGTCATAGAAAGAGGTAGAGTAAGGGTAAGTAAGTTAAGTTATCTATTATATGTGTAAAACTGTTTGTCTACCGAATAAAGAAAAAAAAACATTAACATACACGTATACCCCTAAAGGTTGATAATAATGATGAATGTATTTGTTGAATTTTTTTTTCAGAACAATTTATGAAATTCAGGTTTTTATAATAAAGATTTCATGATATTTTCTAAACATTCCACTTACCCATATCTAATTCATCTCCTATTTTAGCAGCTTCAATAATGCATAGCAGCTGAAAATCAATTACGATAGTTTAGCTCATTTGGTTGATTTATATTTTTAATAAATCAATTTCTTAATATTTACACAGTTTTTTAAGTATTTCGGGACAAATACTTACCCCTAGGGAACAAATAGTTTTATTAGGGACCAACACATTCTCTACTATACAGTAGCGCAAAAAAATTCCAAGTCTGTTCTTAATTGACGGAAAAATTCTTACTAAAAAATAAACAGCAAAACATAGAACCTCCAGCCCTTTGGTGTTTCGTTGTTTAATTAAAAATAAATTACGTGACATTGTCATCGAATGCATAAAATCTTTGAAATTCTATCAACCACCTTCAATAGTTTACGCAATGTACGACGACGGTATCATTTTGTTTATGTATTCAAAAATCAATGTGCCTAGGAAGCTAGTAAAAAAATAACTCTCACAGCAAATAATATAACGCCAACTGTCCACTTCATCGCAGCAAATGTAATTGCTAGCATTTCCACTGCCCATTCGCAATGAAAATATTAATTAGCAGGACTTCATGAAACAATTTAATTAGTCACTAGCTGCACTTTATTGCGCAAATTAATTAACCTAGAAACCGTTTCCACTTAGACTCGACGTCGCTGGTAATTCGAAATCAATTAAGATGAATGATTCAATTACTTATTGAAAAAAGTTTAAGAAACCGAATAAAATTAATAGATTTAATTCTGCGGCGCCAAAGGTTTCCGGTTCAATTCCCGCTATGGGACAATGTTTTTATGACCTGCACTCTGCAGGTCTTTTTTATCTCAAAATGAATTCCATTGGGAGTCCGTGGGCTTCGTGGCCCAGAGATTATCTCATACTATTTTATACGGCTTAGGTCAGATCAGGTAAATGTTTTATCCCCTGATGCTCCGATCCAATATATTAAACGAATTTCACTTGACTTTAATTTCCTTCGATGCAGAACTTAACCAACTAAACTTTCCTTGGTTTTTGCACAAAAGTATATGCATTATGCATGCAATATCCACTATGTAACATATTATTTTGTCCGAAAATAAATGTTTGTACTCAATACATTTACGCCTGGCTTTTACCACATATTTTTCCATTTACTAACATTTATAAGTCTGTGCATAGCTGTTACTATTTTTAATAATAGCTTTTATTATTATAAGGTAAAGATAGCATTTACCAGCAAAGATAATTAAAATAAAAAAACAGAAACAAATTGAGATATTATTATATATAACAGTTGAGCTAACTTGAGACTGTACAAGCTGTTACTTCAATTTTAATGCCATTGTTATTGTGCTTTGACCTATTTTGCAACTGTTTCCAATGTAATGGTAACTCTTAAGCACCGTCAACACTTGAGGACAAAGACCCCGAATCGATCCTCCACAGTCTACGGTAACAGAGCCAATCTCTCTGAGTGGCAGGTCGCAGTCACACTGTTAGCAGGTAGGCGCTGAAAATCACAGAAACAATACCCGCCAATGCGAGCGCGGTTTCGAGACAGAGAAACGAAATTTAATAATTCAATTGTTTGTAATTGGTTGGTCTGATTGCTTGAATTACAGTTTAACGCCATGTCAACCAAGTTCTGTCCCCTACTCTTTGTATAAGTTTGAGCAGTAGGATAGACAATTCTTGATAAAGAATTCATTTATTACGTCACAGCTGCGACACAGCAGTTTCAGACTTTAAAGGCCTGCCCAACACATATGGGTAGTTACGAAACTCGACTTAAATAGTCAAGCTAACAGACGAAGGGTTACTTGCGTCATTCGACAAGAGCTGATTTATGGGATAAAAATGCTTATTCCAGTTTTCCCCCTTTACATATCCCCTTGAGGGGGCAAACTGGAATCCAATAAAAATCAATTCCAGTTTTACCCACACCGTTTTTTATAATTTTATTTTTCACATAAAGTAGCGTATGTTTTACAAATCCACTGCGGGATATTATGCCTACCCTAATGAACGCTAAAGCACCTGGCCTTTAGCCGCATTTGACATCTGCGCAGTCTTTCGCAATTCATCATCATCCAATCTGGCTGGAAGGGGTCCTACACTAGGTTTTCCGAGTCGCGGTCTTCACTCGAGATGACGTTATAAATAAGTAGCATGTCGAAAAGGAATTAGGTGCTGGAAACACTAGCTTTCTGTGCAAGGAAGGAAGGAAACGGGTGACATGGAATGGTACCTAATGCATTTTTAATATTCTGCGCGACCCAATTAGAAAGTCTACTATGAGGCTACAAAATAACATAAATAAATACTGTTTATTATTTGTACATCATCATCAGCCTATAGTAGTACAGTGCTGGACATAGGCCTCCCCTTATGGGGCCATAGATAGCCCCCTGTCTTCAGCTTGCCGCATCCAGTATCTGCCTGCAGTTCTTCGCAGGTCGTTAGTTATCCCACCTGGTCGTTATGTCGATAATTTTGGTTTTCTGTCGTCGGATGTATTAAAGGTAACAAATCTTTATCCTGTCTATTCTATGATATCCATTATTTCGCTTTATTTTGTATTAAACTTATTTCTATTTCAATTAGGATATTAATATAAGTTAAGGGTTTTAGTAAAGTACAGTCAGCATCAAAATATTATAGAAAATCGATCAGTATTGTGTTTAAATTAGTGATTGCAAAATGTACTAGGTTCCAGAGTTTAGATTCTCAATAGTATCATGTGAATTTGTATGGTATTTGCATAGTTCCATTTCTGCACTGTAGTGGCGCAGTGCCATGTCCAAAAGTAAACGTTGCGATACGATCTCGATACATACAATCTAGAAACCAAACACAAGGCTCAGAACGAACTAAAGAAACTACAACAAAAATATTGACTTCCTAAACTTTGTCTGTATATATCGCATTATTTGTTAAAAGGTTGCAAAAAAAAGGTCAATAGTGTTTTTTTTAAACACGTAAAAACCCGTTATGTTATATTATAATGATAAGTTCTGATCACGTTAGCTTACGGTTCACCAAGTCGCTCATCTTCCCATACAAACGTGGAAGGGTAACTACTACACTGTTTGATGTTGACCATCAAAAACTCAGAATAATATCAATACATCTCGTCATTATCTATGTCTGTATAAACCCAAAAACGGAAAAAAGTATTAATTTGAATAATACAAGTTTCTTAACTACCGACGAGTTCGCGGCGTCGTCGACTTGTGTACCCTTAAAAAGGTATGCCTGGAAGAGATCGCTTCTAAGCGATAAGGCCGCCCATTGTACTAGTGGCATGTCATGTCTTTTAATGCAGATATGGTGTACAATAAAGCATTTTTGTATTGTATTATATACCAAATTTAAACATCAACTTTTTATGCTAACTGTACTATGGATAACCCGTACTGTATTGATATCCTAACCAGATTAGTATATCATCAGGAATTCCACTAGAATTCAATACCTGACAGCTCTCGAAATTCTGTTAATTAGTTAACCTGTTTGTGAGACGTGATAATTGAACAAGTTAGTGTTAAGGTACTTACATTCGTGAAGGGTAATAGGAACCTTGAAACTTGAAGCAAAACTAATACTTAATTGTGACGTGATGACAGAGGCGTATGTTTGATCGTCTAAAATAAACTGAATAAGTAAACAAATTGGTGAGTTTGCACGTCAGGAAGTTTTAGCTACAACAGTTTTCGTGACATACATAACATATACATTATGTATGTATGTCGTTTATACAGGTATAAATGAAGCTATAAAATTAATGTAGCTGTTTTGATTATTTACTTACATAATCAAACATTAAAATACATTAATAAAGCGTATAAAAGGCGCAGCCACTAATATAATAAAATACGTAAATTTCATACAACAATTATGTCAAAAATACACATAATCCTCGTTACCCACACTCCACAGGTTAAGTAGGACATTTACATCGACTAAGCAACTCATTATCATCTACCGAGGCTCTTATTAACTGGAAGAAACTCCCTAAATACCTTTATAGGAAGAACGTGTCTCTCCCGCCTAATTTTGGTATCCGTAGCTACGTACTACGTGGGAAGCTTTGTAGCCGCGTAGTCACGTAGACATTGTCGTAGCTGCGTCACACTGTACGAATCTCGTAGACATAAAAATAATGATAAGTTACATTATTTTTATATCTTTAGTTTGAGAGTTTTTTAAGTTATTGATGGTAGTTGAATGAAAATTGTAATTGTTCTGCTTCAAATTGACATTATTAGAAAAGTGACCCAGTTTCTTCTCTTGTTCGGAAGAACTTTGGCTTTTTATTGAACAAAATGTTGTGGCTGTTTTACCAAAGTTAAATACTTGGGTCTTGCTTTTTTTAGGTATTTCTACTGTTTTATTTTTTATAGTCTTTCCAGTTTTTTCATTTTTTCATTATATCTCCATACTAATATTGATTTCAGGCTTGTCGATTTTAGATAAGTCGACATTGTTTCTCCTAATAAATATTATGAAAACAAATGTTTACATATTTCGTCGAGCCAACGCCAAAACGACTTAAAGAATCATACTGATATTCTATATATTTAAATACTTTTATAACTAAAGACAGACATATCATTTATTTATTATATTCCACTGTACCAATCGCACCACAACATGTGTATCCATCTATCAAGGAATCCGCCCGAGGCAGCGGATACCTGATCAGCTAGAGTTCTAGATATCTTGGTACATATAAACTACGCTAAAAATGCTACGCTACTAGAAAACTCAAAAACAAAGCTGCGGTAGATACGTGTTTTTCATAAATATAATAAACCTGTAGTTTTCCTGAGAAGTACGACAGCGGAATAATAAATGGTTCGCGTTGTAAAAACACCTCTGAAAGGAAAGCTTTGTCCCGGCTGACGTTTTGACAATCTCACAGAACGCTTAGAATATTTCACCAAAAACTTGGCACAATAATTCACAGCTAGTAAATATATTGCCAGAGATACATTCTATGATCTTTGAGGGACGACGACGTGTTAAAACAGGTTTCAATATTATTATTTAGCTTTTATTTGACATAACTATGCTGTTACATTTTTTTTCGACAATATTTATTACTTTGACCTCAATGAAATGTTTTTAAGCCGCACACTTTCACAGCATCATCCAGCCTAAAGCAATTTTCCAGGAACTTAGAGGAACCACATGTTAATAAATAATATTATTCTCTTTACTCTAAATTCTTGTGTCACTCCATCATTAACAAAGAAAATTTGAAAAATTATTTATTAACAAAGAAAATTTGACTTGTGGAAAATAAATACAACTAGTAAGTACTAGTTGTATTTCTTGAGCTAACTGCAGACTGCTGCAAGAAATTTGGATGTAGCTCAGCTGATCCAAATTAATACCAAACGGAAACGTCCCCAAGATGCTGACTGCATTGCCCCGGTATCTGGCGCAACGCAACAGCGTTAAGCTGATGTGTGATTATTAATATTGTTAAGTATCGATATTTTATTTTCTACAGGTTTTGTATTTTTGTTCTGAACTCATATCCTATTATGAAACCCATAAAGCTCTCGCAGAGTCGTTTCTAAACGATTAATTTATTCAAGCAACAAGTAAATTACGTAAAGTATGGAATAATCTCTTACGTTAATTATCTCATAAACTTCCTACAAGGTATGTAATTTTAGATAATTTTGCTTAATATTACCTCGAGGCTTAAATGCCAACAACCAGTAAAGCATGCTTGTAACATTTTGTAGATAAGTGGATATGAGTAAATTGACGTAGGTTAGTATAAATAATGTGTTATTTGCTTGTTACTTGGCTATTTGCTAATGTAGGTATTTAGAAAACTAGCTTGTTAGTAGACATATACCTAATCTAAACACTACACAACGCCGGCGGCGCAGATAACACTGGCTTTTCGGAGCGACACGTACCGCCTGCAAGGTGCCTGTTATAAAGCCGCCGGCACTGTAACTCTTGTGTGGCCCATGCGGGCTCGCTATTAAATAAAAAAAAAACACTGTAGTATAAAACAAAGTCGCTTCCCGCTGTCTGTCTGTCAGTTCCTATGTATGCTTAGATTTTTAAAACTACACGACGGATTTTGATGCGCTTTTTTAATTTATTTATTTATTTACAAAATTTTGAAGAAACTTACAGCTAGGTTTACAAATGAGGTACATACATTATACAGAACATGCCTGGAAAGACCCAGTGCATATTTGCTGACGGCTAATTAAAAGTTTCCGCTGACGGATAATTAAAAAAAATTAAGTTACGAGGCTAAGTAGGTTGACGACTTTATGAAGATAATAAATAGACATAAGTATAGACAAATAATGAAAAAAAGAAAACTAGTTTAAACAGATAACATATGTTCCTGTTTTTTTTTTGTTCTATTATATATATATACATAAGATAAATCTTGATAATTACGCCACCGTCATCTTTAAAACGTACCGATCCTATCCATCCAAAGGTTGCCTGGAAGAGATCGCTTTTAGCGATAAGGCCGCCGATTGTGCCACTTGTTATAATTAGTATTAAGATCCTTTAGTTTTTTTTTTTTTTTTTTTTTTGTATTGATGTTGCAATAAAGTTATATTGTATTGTATTGTAACATAATGTAGTTTACATATTAAAGAATTGGTCACTAAGTAAGCGTCTAAGCTTACTTGTACTGGTAATAGATAGAATGATTCAAGAGGAAAGTTTATAAATCATTTGACACATAGTTTTCCACGCGAAGCCGCGGGTCGCAGCTAGTTATAAATAATATTGCTGGACAATCCTCACAGCGTCATCTAACCCCAAGCTAAGCAGTAATTTGATATTGTAAGCAATTGGTGAGTCCACGGAAAGGATTACACTGACACTATGAGACAAAGAATATAAAAAATCTGTTTGTTTGGCGTACGGCCTAACTAAACAACAGAGGTCTAGTCTGACAGCCGTTAGCCTACAATCGAAATCAGCTCGACCCTCAGCTCTGCTTACTTCGAACTATGCTCTGGGGCCATCATCGTTATCCTTGCTAGATAGTCTCAAAGATAATCCTCCATGTTATTATTACGAGGGAGGTATTATTATTTTGAGTTGGGGTTACTGCAGAGGCCTTACCTGTCCATACTTCACGGTCTATAGCGGTCCTATGCTATTCAAAACATAGTTAACCTATTTGATCTTTCACAGAACCGTAGATTATACCTACAATAATATATTTGATATCTAATAAGTTGATCCATAACAATAAGGAGCAATGTTCTGTTATTGCCTAGCAAACGCTATACATACGTATTTGTATCCGTAGTCCGACGACATACAGTTGAGAATAGAACCTAAGTTGGAGTACAGCTATAGGATCTACGATAGTACAAACGATCTAATGAAAACGTTGACCTACATTCAGGGTTGAGGTGTGTTTACAAAGTGATGCGGAAGTCACTTGTTTTTGTGATCATCCCATCTCATCCATAAACTATTGCGTTTTGAAAATAATTGGCGCCGTTGACGACGACGCATACCTAGGTATTTACCTCATTGTATTTTAATTAATGCGAATTCGTCGCAGGACACTGACCAGTGATATCAGTCAGTTGTTGGAATTTTGGAACGACTAATTGACCTCAAAGTTGACTGTAATTTTGCGACCAACAATTTTTATCAAGTTACATTGTCAAGTTTAGGCATTTATTTGAGACTACTCAATTATTTCTAAGACTACTTCTATATATTTATTGATTCCGTATAGTTTTCGCCTTTTTATGGTATCTTTTTTTAGGGCGTAGATGTAGTAGATAGCGAGTTATAACGATTTATGAAAAAAATGGAACGCACTCGCGGCGCCGTGATTTTTGTCCGCGAAGCTCGGACATTCAGGGCTATGTAGTCAATTTGGCCGGGCGTGTGAGTGGGTATGCACAATTTTGTGGACGCGGTCTTACCCAAGTCGACATTGTCTAGGACGTTCCAGTTATCGCGAAGACGTTTTCTTTGTATTACTGAATTCTAAAGTGGTCACATTGTTTCGTTTATTCGCTTCCAAAGGGCATTTTACATTTTTAATCTTGACATTTTCTTGATGACGGTCCAACGTTTTCTAACGGGTATTTATCGGGTTTATCAATAATATTAATTTTTCACGACGACGTTTTGACAGGTTAACATACTGTCGTGGTCCGGATGACCGGAGTATTAGTCAAACCAACAAAATATATATAATTATACCTTTTCAAGGATTTTAACATAAGGTAATATAATACAGAACTTTAGATGACCACTAATATTTAATGCCAAAATTTAACAGTACCTTTTAATCTATCAAATAAGCTCACTAACCGTTCTGATCTCTCAAAAAGATACACTGAAGGCTTAGATTCCACTTTTTGTTTGTTGTTCCATTCCTTCAATTGATTTAACAAAGGCCCTCAATCGCCGCCCATTCTATCGCCATACCAATTTAGTCTAAGTTTTTGAATATATGAGGTATACAAGTACGAAAGAAAATACAGTTAGGTATTCCAATATTTACAAACAATTTTAAACAACTTAATAAAATCATAAAACCTTGACTTTAAAATATATTTTTACCAAAATACTGGTAGACGAGAAATTTCTAATATGAGAGAAATTGTCTAAGCGTTATAAAAAGTAGCTTAGGTCTGCTACAAACCCGTTTTTCAAATTAAACTTTTTGATATAGAGTCCGCGCCACCACTGAAGTCCGATAGACGCGGCGCTGCTTTCTTCGCAGAACTAAATGTTGCTGTTGTTGTAATATTAAATAAATAAATAATGCTGGACAATTCACACAGCATTATCTAGCCCCATGGTATGCAAAGCTTGTGTTATGGGTACTAGATAACTGATATATATAATACAATACATTACATAGATAGATATTTTTTATTATACATAGAAAACGACCAGAACACCCGGAACAAATATCTGCAGATCGTACACACAATTGTTCCGATGCGGGAATCGAACCCGCAACCTCCTGCGTCGCAGGCGGACCTTCGCCCACCGCGCCACATCGGTCGTCTATTGTCGTATATTGTTTAGTTCCCGCTTTTGCTGTGGTGGCGAGCACTACGTAAATTTCCATCATGAAAATAATCTATTACCAATAGCGCTTTTTTCCTATTTTCTAAGTCTGGATTTGCGACTTCTAATATCCCGAATCCTCTACTCTATCATCGGCGAAGAACAATAAACATAGCCGATCAAACAGTCCAATGCGATCAACATGAAAATGAGTATTTCCCTATAAAAAGTCAGTATTCCAAAATTGTAATAACTTATTAGTGCTACAAAATAATCAATATAGTAATGTAACTGCAAGTATAAGTACGTACTTACCAATAAGTACTTACTACCACAACGTAGGTATAGTTTGAAAAATAATCAAACAAAAGAATGCCGCTTCATAAACAAAGTACCTAGTTTTTAAAAATAATTAAGATTCTTTTCATCGTGGCGCTTGCACGTTTCTCATTCTTTTGTGTTTGAATTTAGAACTCTGAATTTCTTGTTCACAACTTTTTGTTTTCATGAAAAAAGTTTGAATGTCTGATATACACAAAAAGGTTGTATTAGCTTCGTTTATGTTCATAAATATTTAAAGCTCTCGCTTTCTCTCTCAAATATTTCATGTTCTTTGTCGATTGTTGCGCTGTTATGAATATCTAAAAGTGGTTGGTATCGCTATTTGCCCTTGTTATGTGAAATGATTTAACAGTTAGTTTTGGTGGTTTTCTACTTTTATTATAGCGAATATTTTTGCAAAATGAAGGCCACGTGGAAAAGTATGCTTATCATAGAGAAAGCGAAAAATTTAAAAGAGCCCAACCGTGAGTGGGTAATTTTTAGCTAGAATGCGATGTGAAAACATTCTATAATTTGATTAATTCTAAAAACTAAAAAGAGACTTCAAATTCTTAATACACTGAATAAATAAATATTTACACTGTTTTTTTAAGTAGTCCGGGACATCCCTCAGTTATATTTTTTTATGGGACTATCTCGGGATCTGTTTAATAAGCACAACAACAAAATAATAATCCTAATGGGTTCTAAAATGACAGAGAAATCCGCATTATATGCATTTATGCATTTGCATTTGAACATTAAAACCTCTTCCTTTTTTTAAACCCGTTAAAATCTGAAAGTTAAAAAACATCGTGCGTCTCAGCAGTTTTCCTTTACAACTTAACTTTGCTTCATCATAATCATCAGCCTATAGCAGCCCACTGCTGTACATAGGCCTCCCCCAATGAGCGCCATAGCGCACTGTCTTCAGCTTGCCGCATCCAGCATCTACCTGCAGTCTTTCGCAGGTCACCACCCCCAATTTTGCTTGGTCAAGCCAAAATTTTATTTAACTCCTACGGTCGCAAACTCCTATATTTCATTGTAAAACGCGTTATCTGCAAATGAACAGATAGCTGCCTGCTATAAGCAGCTCACGTAGTGCAAACGTGATGCTGCTCTCATCTCTACATATTAGATTTCGCGTCCATTTATCTGCGTGGTACGGAACGTATCGGTTGCGTTCCGTATGCTTAATTTTTTACTCAGCTGCATTTTTAACTGGCTTGAGTATCCTAATAAGCACTTAGAAGATTTATGATTCTAATAGAATGAAATGCCTTATTTATTTTGATATCAATGTGGTTTCTTTTTTACTTCTTCCACCTAGACGAAAAATTTAAGTGAACAGAATTTTTCAATTTGATATTATTTTATAGTATAAAATTGTCTATGTGCTTATTTTTTAAGCCTAAATAAAGGAATTTTAATTTGAATGGTATAGAAGTAAAATCTTATACATGGAATGGGCAGCTATAGGTATTGCTAGTTATTCCGCGGTATTGATTGGAATGGATTCTGTTGAATGTGGACATTTTCAGTTGTGAACGATCGCCGTAGCGGGCATTAAACACATAGTGGTTATTTTCAACTGTGGTTCTAAAGCGGTGATGGCGCCATAACATCCTGTTGTTACTCGTATGTGTTTAGCGCGACGCACGGTCGTCACGCGTCGCGTCGTCGTGTAAACAGGCCTTATATAGATTATACTGCTATGACAAATGTTTATAGCTGGGAATGAAACGTCGCGTGATGTCCTACATTTGGATGGAAAACGTGTATTTGCAACAAGCCCTTGTCAGAGGCTGTAAATCTCGGTACGGGCCGTAGAATTTAGATTTATGAAGGTATAATGTTCGTTATATCCGATGCTTATGTGATTTTTTAGGTTTTTAGGATAATAACTTGTTTTATATTCAAGTTTTTGCTTTGTTTACCTATCAAGATTGTGATGTTCGACTTATATGACTATGGTTGACTTTCTAAGATATCTACCATCATGCAATTACAATGGCCGTACCGATTTTCACTAAACAATAGAATACTCTGTGAAAAGAAAATATTACAAGAACCTTTTTGCGGAGGTGTTTGAAAGAGCACATCTTGCCCCACACTGGTTTCCAACATATTTTATTGGTTCTGCGTCAGCGAAAACACAAACTGTGCTTTTGCTGTCGTGGAAATACACAGTCACCTGTATTGGTCCACTGCTGGACGCAAGCCTGCCCCTGATAAGCGCCGAATTAGCTGCTATCATATAAGGTACCTAATGCCCAAAGTTCCAACGCTAGGTATGCGGGTTAGGATCGGTAGTTCAGAGCTAGACTTGTTCTATAGGAGGCGCTGCTGCCCGCCCCCCAGTGGATACCTATCCCTTAGTCACTTCTTACGACACCCGCGGGATAAGTTGGGGTGGTACAAATTCTGAGCCGGCTGCATATGGCTACACAGTGTTTGTAAGAAAAAACAAAGCCTCTAAGCGTTTACCAATTTACGTTCCATTTCACATACATTTTCAATAATATGTTCTAACAGCCTATGAAATAATTAAACCGGTATCTACGGATCGGCACAATAGCTCATTTGAATAATTGAATACCGAAATCAATACTCACTTAAACATACTCATTTGAATAATAGATGCAATTACTGTACTAATATACTTTGGTTTATTACCGTATCCAAAAACAATTTGTGTATTCTCAGGTTATTTTACTCTGTAGGTATGAGAAAATAACTTAGAAACTTAGAACAATAGCTTAAAATATTGAGATAATTTAGGCAAAAAACTGTCGGAAAATCATAGTTTTAGTTAGTAAAATCATACTAATATTATAAATGCGAAAGTAAGGACGTTTGGATGTATGTTTCCTCTGCCGCTACTAAGCGGATCGGGCTGAAATTTTCCATTCAGGTAACAGTTCCATCAGTTCTACGCCTGGAATGAAAAATAGTACTACTAATACTACATTTTATTCCATAAAGCAATTCTTATGGGATAGTGTAGTGTTTGTGTATTTGAGCTTCATCAGAATAACGTTGTCTCTGGTTCACGGGTAGCGGGTAGACAAGTTATCAGCAAGTACTACAGATAGAAATAACCATTAATAACGTGCCTGCGGGCAGAAACTATTACTATTATAATGGGAAAGTTTGGATGTTTAGTTATGTATAAAATGGGTTTGTTGATTCTTTACGCCAAAACTACTGAACGGATCGGGTTAAAATTCTGCGAACCAAACCCCATAAATCAGTTCCCATGGATAGAAATGTATTTAAATAATTTCCATAGATACAACGCGGCTAGTTATCTAGTAACAAAATAAATATTAAATACGTCATACGGTTGAGTAGGTACGTTTAAAAAGTATCGACTGTCATCGGCTACATTAGCGCATTTGTTTAGTTAGTACGTAACAAACAACTGACGTCATGCATGACCACAGAGCAAGATGGCGTCAAATTACGTGCGAACCTGAAAACGAAAATTTTAATGCATTTATGGGACCTTTGATCCTTTGAATAAAAACTTTTATTTTTTGTCGTGGTTATCGGCCATATACTTTGAGCATTCAACCTTGAATGCTCAAAGGCCATAATAGAATCTACTTAATTTATAAATAAATGAATATGAAACACTTTTGTTACTGGGTTTAGGTAATATCCTATTCATCATCAGCCTAAAGCAGTCCACTGCTGGACATAGGCCTCCCCCAATCAGCGCCATAGCGCCCTGTCTTCAGCTTGCCGCATCCAGCATCTACCTGCAGTCTTTCGCAGCCACCTGGTCGGAGGGCATCCTACACTACGTTTACCGAGTGGTAATATCCTATTACGTTAGTTTATTATGGGCTAATTGTGATACACAAATAATTTATAAGTTATTATAACGAAATAAAATTAATTCACAAACTGCAGCAAATTCTGCCACAGAGGTAGTCGAAATAGGACCTACAATCATAAAGACAAGTGTTATAATATAACATCAAAATCGCGTCAAAACACAGACAGATCGGAATAAAAACATAAAATCAACTTTGTTTCCGTATAAATAAGGTAGAGTGTTTGTAGACACACCCGCCTTATCAGACATCGGATATGCGAAGGCGCGGCATCACGACGTGTTGTGATGTTACTTCGCCAGCGATTAGGGAAGCCTTGTAGAATGAAGGTAATTTGAAGGCGCTTGATGTTGATTGAATAGTATTTGATTAGTAAATATGTAGATAGTTAAGCAGGGAGGTAATAGGTTCGATCCTATTTCCCTCTAATAAAGTTACAGGGCCCGAATTCTGCTAGGTAATCACTTTACTATGACCGTGGTATTGTTGCAGAATCGTCCATAGATGAAAGAAACTCGAGATAGTCCGTGCTAAAAGAGATTGGTAGAATACATAGTTTACCCTTGAGACTTTTGACACGCGTTCCTTCTGTTGTTTTTTCATCATATGTAAAATCAGTCATTGTGAGACGAAACCTAAGTTGAAGGTAAACAAAGAAATTTAATTTCTCTGTTTACCTTCAACTGTATTTTTTTTTTGTTATTCTTGAAATATCAGCCGGTATCTACATATGTTTTATTTCCGCAATATGTCAAACAGCAAAGAGATTTTACTCCGAATCCGCGATATGATATCGACCTCTTCCGTACTCGGAACAATAATTCAAAAAAAGAACCATGAGAAAATTGCACGTGCGCGCATTTATTGCCACATTCGAGTTTACAATTTCAATTTACTCGAGTGGGTTTGAATATTCTCAGACGATTATTTTTCTCGTATGTGTAGTATAAAGCAATATGCATCACTTGGGAGAAAGTGCGATTCCTACCTCGTATGTTTAAAGCCACTTTCTGGCCTAGATGTACATGTACTATTATTCTTTTTAGAACGGCATAGCCAATATTTGAAAAACTGTTACAAACGGTTGAATCAATGACGGCATGGTAAAATAGCTTTTCTGGTTCAGTAAGTAAAAATGCAAACGAGATCTTATTAGCCTTAGCTGTATCTATGTCTGTCTGTCCATCACCAGCTTATAGGATGTGTCCATTCTAATAAAAAAAATAAAAATGTTTTATTTTTAGTTTTGTAATTACATATATTGTCTTGATTTACTCTTTACTGTTAACTCGTGACGTCAGCACGGATAATTGTATGAAAAAACAGAAGACAATCTTATAATTTATCATGATCAAGGCTTATAATTTACCTAACAAAACATGCTAGGTAGGAAACATGATGAAATGGGTAAATAATGAAATGCGATTTATGTATTTTGCAAGCTAGCAAGCAATGATGGATGGTATTCGATGAAGGCCACGTCATTAGGTCTTACGGGTCTTACAAATGAACATCGAAATAGTAGAGTCTCGCTAGGAGCCTAGGGTGCTCCATATGCTACAACTAGAAAAAAAAACGACCAAGTTAGAGTCGGACCCGCATGTCGAGGGTTCTGTGCAAACTTATAAGTCAGTCCAGCATTATTATTTATTTATTATTATTACTTCACCTGCACAAAAAGTAAGTCATTATAGCGAAACTAAGCGGCTATAAAACTCGTGACTACTCCCTAGAGACTAAGAGTATTTTTTTTCTTTTTAATTAATTAATGGGGTGTTTTTGTCCCTTGTGTAATAAACTATTGCAATGTGACTCTGAAGTTCTAAGATATTTATCTTTACAGTTTTAACAGAAATGGCTTCATGTCTTCATTTATGATTATAGTTTTTTTTTGCGTACGCGTTGCGTATTTTCAGACGGATAAACGGACCACGAAGTGATCCAATAAGGGTTTCTTTTTTTCTATCGAGAAACAGTACCCTAAATACAACTTTTGCCAACTTTTGCCAACTTCCAAACTCGTCGTAAGCCACCTGTTGAATCACACGTAGGCACCAACATAATGGAACGTAACATAAGTTTGATGGCGAATATTGCGCCAAGTTAGTTGTTATGGCTGAGCTCGCTCGTAAATAATGAAGATGGGGAAGAAAGGTGTTTGTTACTTCAGATGTGGATAATTTATGAAGAGACGTTTGGAGTCCATTGCAATTTTTACGAATTGAGCAATCAGTGACTATGTAGCCAAACTATTTTCTGCCCGCGGCCTCACACGCGTTATTACGATAGAACGGTTTTAAGGTTATTTCTATCCCATGGGAACTGATTCATGAGATAAGAAGTAGCCAAAGTTTTATTCCGGACTTGAAGCTATTTATATACAAAATTTCTGCCAAATCCGTTTAGTAGTTTTTGCATGAAAGAGTAACAAACATCCACATACTAACTTTCTTGTTTATAATATTAGTAGGGTTTATTGAACACCAAGACTATTTAACGACCTACATTATAAATTTACTGACTGTTTTAAAGTAGGCCACTAATTGTAAACACCTTTATTATTAAAACTAGTTTAGCGTATTTAGCATAAGTAACTCTAACCTATTGGATTTTATTATTTTGTTTATTGTCAGCACTTTCTTGGCCTGAAAAACAGGTTTGCAACCTAGTTCAGGCATATGCATTATCTTGTCACATAAAAATATTAGAATAAGTACTTCTGTTATGTTTTTAGTTCTAAGTTAATTTTGAATAAATTTATTATTTATTATGTGGCGCGGTGGGCAAGGTCAGTCTGCGACACAGGAGGTTGCGGATTCGATTCGCACCTCGGATAATTAATGTTTGAACGATCTACAGATATTTTGTTCCAGGTGTTTTGGTTGATTTCTATGAATAGTGAAAATATATATATGTATCTATTGAAAAGTTGTTGATATGATGTAGGTATATCAGGTATTTAGTGCCCATAACACAAACTCTGCTCATCATGATGATGACGTCAAATATATCATCATAGTTGTCATATAAAAAGAGATCACTCAAATAATATCTAATATCAAACTACTCTCAGCAAATCAGCAACCCTTGTTCCGGTGCGGTGTACCTTAACTTTTGTCCATAATAAATTAGATGTGATGTCCGTATTACGTCACGAGTTTATTGGGCTTGAGATATAACAGCGGGTTTTGTTGTTCAGTCCTATAGTTAAATATTCAGTGCCCTGTTGGTCTGTTGGGATTAGGCTTGATTTCTGTGGCGCGTGTAGTTTCAATTTTTAGGACTTTTTATGGTGAAAGGAGGACAGGACTATAGAGGATAGGACAATTTAAGTCGTAAAAATTTAATATGCACTCTAATAATTATAATGCGAAACTTTGGATGGATGGATGTTTGTTACTCTTGAAATTTCGCATACAAGCCTGTAATAATAGACTAGACTAATTTTTATGCCAGAAATCAGTTCACATGGGATAATTGTATATTTTATTTTTTTATTCAAAAAAACTTTTAAACTTTAAAGGCAAGCTGAAAAGGCAGTCGCAGACAAAGGATTCTATGTCAAAGCCAATAACTTCAAAAGAAGCCGTAATTAATGTTTTTAACTATCCAATCGGAGACGGAAGAGCGGTGATTAGAATTGAGCTGGCCAGCATTGTAAGACTTGCTATCGTAATTATTCAGACCAGATATGAGTTTGCAAAATATAAAAAGGAAAAGTTTTCTAGAAAATGACATATTGCTACGACTCACTTGTCAAAGAATTACTATTGAAAAACTAATGGGTCGCTAAGATTTTCGTTCTGCTATCGTAAGCATTTTTTACGTCTGACTACAAAAAACTAAAATGATTTTGAAGTAAAAGATCCGGAAAAATCGACATAAATCGGTACATACTGTTATTTTTTTAGCATGCATTATTCACCTCGATAAGTTGAATGAATGGCTTTAGGGATGGCTAAGAACTGTGAAACAAAGGGTCAAAGATTATCCTCGACTATAAGAATTGTAGGTTAGTACCTTAAACCTATAAATCCACCAGCCACAAGGCCAACCAACCACTTTATCTCGTACAGGACCGCTCATAATGGAGCTAGGAGCCGTATCAAATACGAAACGTGAGAGAAAATGGCTGGACCGTAATGGTGGGGAAATTCTGTGAGAAAATATTGCGCTATCTCTCGCGCTATGCGGAAATTCGCAGAGATTTCTGCGGGTTTTGATGGTGTGGAAGGAACGTATTGATATTAATTATCTCTATGATCAAAATGTTTGTTTTTATAGGGCAACAAAACTCAAGGGTGCCGATGTGAACAAAATATTTGTACTGCTTTTTTTTAAGCATGATATGACGGAGTTCATTCCATTCACATGCTATTCAAGCCCAAAGCACCAAGAATCAATGCAATCGCACTGGCAAATAAATACCTATGTAGTAAATGAAAATGAAAATGAAAAGTTTTTATTTCTTTAGGCTTACAAATAAACACTTAGACAGGTCATCATTTATACTATTCATTATTATCAATTACATTATTTTATAGTTCACTTTAATTTTTTGTCCACTTCAAGTAAGCCCTATAGAGCTAGGCACAGACAAATAGGTAACAGCTCATACGATTTCATACAACGACTTGTAACGTTCGATTCTTTGGGCTCACTAAGGCGCGTTCGCCTCGGAAGTTGTAGAATATTGTAGTTTACCTGAATAACACATTCCTATAAAACATAAATAACTCTCTGTGTCTAAAACAGTCTTGTTTTCCTCGAGAACGAACACATGGTATTCTCCTTGCGTTTTCCTTCAATCACACCTACGCAAGCCTACACAAACACATAAATTTTAATAGTCTTGATGGCACGTTCATTACTGGACGTATTTGAGGCCGGCCTTGTCCGGCGGGAGTCGCTCTAATTGCGAATTTGAATTGGCAATGTAGAGATTTGGGTGTTTATATGTTTTGAATGGGTCTCGGATCCCATTCTAGGAGATTCGTCATCAGTAAAGTTTCGGGGGCCGAATTCTGCTCACCTATCACTTTACTATGAAAGTAGTATCGTCGCAAGATGAAACGTCCATAGATGAAAGAAAATGCTTGCGGGGGCTATTCTCACGAAAATATTGATATAATGGTTTCAACCTTGATATCTATGATACGCGTCTGCTGGAATGCGAGAGAGTATTAGCACAACGTATAGAAATCCTCAACTTGCCGAGGTCGCTCCGCGAAGCCTGTGAAGACCCCAAGAAGATTCTGGACGGAGCTAGGCTGGCTATGCTAGCAAACTACTACGCATAAAGGACCAACTGGAGTCGAAATGCGGAAAATGGAGTATGGGGGTACTCCATTTCCTGAACCTGAACCTGACACGCGTCTGTAGTTTCTTTCAGGCGATGATTGACGATGATGATTTTGAGACGGTATAATTGTTGTTTCGAAGTGATTAATTTAGAAAAATTAGGACACAAGGTTTAATTGTACTTTACGAATCGAAGACTCAAACTGTGTTTTGTTTATCTAGTTCTTAGTTAAAATGTAATAGACAGTAACAAATATTGTCTAATTCTTATGTTACCCAATAGAGAAACAATTTCAAAGAGCTAGAACATAAACTTTTCAGTCACTTTTATCCCACGCTGTTTTGGGACTAAAAAGAAAATAAATAGTAAAAAATAGTACAGCGAATTGAATGCTCATAATACGGCCAGTTTTAAATTCTCGAGACAAGTTTTGGGAGTAGCTTTCTAAGTGCATTTTTAAAATAAAACTCAAGGCAAAACACCACAAACAAGGTTTATCAGTCAATGCGTACAAATTCTAGAATGCCCCTTAGAATTGTGGAGTGATGGAAGAAACTATTAATTCTAAGAATCATTCAGCTGAAAACATAAAACCACAAAAAAACGTTCAAAGCGTCAAACATTTTACCTTATACTTTAATTCTCAGAAGGACCAATAGATACACAAATATCTTTTAAACCAACTGCCGTAGATAGACGAAAGTTACCTTCTGATTCCTTTGAGTATTGCCAAGGCATTACTGCTTGTACCGTTGCCATGGCGACGAATAATCCAGTTATTTGGTTAGGTCCAACTCCACGGTAAAGAGCGGAATTTTGCGCCTGTTTAACACTTTGACTGCTGAAATCACACGGTATGTGTTTTCTACAAGTGACTAATATGCGTAAATCCACACTAGCGCAGCGGCTGAGAAAATACAGATCTGTGTGACTCAGCACAGCCGTAATATTTTTCGAACGAAACGCATGTGCGGCGCAACACAACCGCTGTGTAGAGAGGCAGCACGATTTTTTTAGGTTAAAAAAAGATCGCAGTCGTCAAAAAAAATCGCAGTCAAAGTGTTAACAAAATTAATCACCCACTTTCCTAGGAGTTGATAAAGTTATTGCTCCTTCGACATCAAATTATATTCTATAATCTAGTCGGGTCTAGCCAGTATAATAATAGTTATAACCAGAAAACAAGCTCTATTATTCATTACCTTTTCTATGCTATCACGAAAAACCACTGATGATTGTAATGAAATGAAAGTTTATTTCCTTAGGCTTACAAATAAGCACTTAGACAAGTCATATTTTATACTATTCATTATTATATTGATGTTGTAGCACTTTAGAGACATGCGAAATGGTACATATGTACATAGAAAAAACCCTATAGCAATTAACACTTTGACTGCGATTTTATTTCGACGACTGCGATCTTTTTTTAACCTAAAAAATTCGTGCTGCCGCTCTACACAGCGGTTGTGTTGCGCCGCACATGCGTTTCGTTCGAAAAATATTACGGCTGTGCTGAGTCACAAAGATCTGTATTTTCTCAGCCGCTGCGCTAGTGTGGATTTACGCATATTAGTCACTTGTAGAAAACACATACCGTGTGATTTCAGCACTCAAAGTGTAAAAGAACTATGTATTGCATGATAGTAGTTACTTATAATGTGTTCAGATCGCGTAAGTATAAAGTATTTATTGCAGTTCCAAATGTTTGTGCTACTACGGCCGTGCGGTACAAAGGTCTTCGACGAGAAGTTTCCTCGCTCTGTCAATTCTGAGATTTGTATAGAATTCTGAACATCGATAAACCCAGATGTTTGTAAAATATTTTGCAATGGATTTTGAATTCTACGAATATAGAGAATATTTCGAAGGTGAACTACCAGATGGAAATCAAAACTCAGTTTATGCGCCTGCCTTCGCAGGCTATGACTATAACAATACCAATATCATGATGTAGTCTCGAGCCAATAAGAAATAATGTTTCTGGCCTTAGAATATGTAAATAAATAAACATAATATATTATTTATGTTGTCTTACATCATTTATTTAGGTTAGGTCATGGATATTGAACATGCATTGCAGTTTTTTCTGACTTGTCTTGTGTTCCATTAACATACGACAATATAAATAATAATTAAAATTCAGAATATAAGTCGCCGTTTTTAAAAAGGTATCCGTCGCCATGACACCTCTTGAGGTTCAGCCAGAGATTAAATAGCTGATGAAAATAAGTGTTCCAAATTCGTTTTGAAAGTATAATAGAAAGACTGTGGCGATCGTAAGAATCGACCTCTCCAACTCTTTGCATCTTTCGTTTGTATATATTTATATATGACACTGAGAAATAACGTGTCTATCTATAGATAAAAGAATTTTCAAAATCAGTTCAGTAGATTCAGAGATTACCCACTCCAACCTCACAACCTTATAATATTACTAGGTGTGCCCCGTCGCTTCGCCTGCGTGGAAATCCATATGCCAAATGGTTTATAAACCTTCCTTTTTTTCACTCTATCTATTAAAAAAACTGCATAAAAATCCGTGGCGTAGTTTTAAAGATCTAAGCATACATAGGGACAGACAGACAGCGGGAAGCGACTTTGTTTTATACTATGATTAGTATAGAAATATATTATAGATTGTTTAAGTACAGCTGTTTTTACCGTTCACAGTACCTGTAAGTACGAAAAATACCTTCGCCAAATTTTTCCGGACATATATCTTACCGCTTATGTCCCTGTTAATCTCCTTAAATCCTTAAGTAAAACTTTAGGAGCAAAATTAGCTCGAGACATCCTTGAGCCAAGAAACGATGTGACGAAGGATAAGCTACCCTAATCCCCTGATATAAGAGTTACTGAACATTATTAAGGATAGGCCGTTATCTCAAATATTGATTCGGGAGTAATCGGATGAACATGTTTAGCTAATAAAGGTTTTGTAGGACTACTGCGATGAGTTATTCAATGATAAAGACGCGGGTTTGAAAAAGTACGAGTTTGTAGAATAGAATAGAATAGAAAAATCATTTATTTAGACACAGGTACAAAATACACGTATAGAATAACAAACGGCAAATAAAGTAGTGTATCATGGGAGTAAATGACTCAAATAGGTGATATTAAGAATATAATAAGACTACCTCCATGACCCTGCGCCGAAATAGGGGTTGGCTCAGCGTGTGCTGAACATTATTATATTCAGCGCTGTTTTTCAGCCAAAGACCTTAATTACTATGAAGCCACGGACGACAATTCGGTGACAACAAAGTGAACAATATTTAATACAAATAAACAAAAGTAGAATAATAGGTGACTATAATATGTATTAGGTATGTCTAGTAAACAGTTCATATAAAAAAAAAAATAATCTATACTAATATTATAAAGATAAAAGGTTTGATTTTTTGTTTGTTTATTTGTATCGAATAGGCTCCGAAACTACTGGACCGATTTGAAAAATTCTTTCATATAAAAATTCATGAAAGTGAAATTTGAATTTAACGCGGGTGAAACCGCGGGAAACAGCTAGTGTATATAAAAATTGACAGATTGATGGATGTTTCAAACGTCATAACTAATGAACTAACAACATGTCGCCGGAAATAACTTAAAGGCTACTTTTCGCCAACGAAAAATCGTGCAAAGTTGGGAGAAAAAGCTAGTGAGCTTTTACTCGCAGCATTGTATGCTTTCAACCAAATACGTTTAAATCTCTTTAATAACAAAGACATTTAGAATCAAAATATAACAGAAACAAATAAGAACTAGTATTTACAATTAGAACAATTGAGCTAACTGCAGACTATTGCAAAAAAAATACAGGTAGCTTAACTGATAAAAAAACAGAATTCATAAATCTTTTTTTTATAAAACCAAGTAAAGTAAAGTAAAAAATCATTTATTTCTTTAGGCTTACAAAATAAGCACTTAGACAAGTCTTATTTTATATATAAATTATTATCAAATAAAATTATTTTACTGTTCACTTCAATTTTTTGTCCACTAGTGGAAGAAGTGAAAAGAAACCACTGGCATGTTCATCTCTTCACTGCTTTATGTCGCAATATGGCTATAATTTGAGGGACATACATATCTATACTAATATTATAAAGAGGAAATGTTTGATTTTTTGTTTGTTTGTTGAAAAAATTCTTTCACCGTTGGGAAGCTACGCTATCCTCGGTGAACATAGGCTATATTAAATTTTCAAAAAAGTTAGGGATCCGTACTAAAACCGTGCGAAGCCGGGAAGGTCCGCTAATCAATAATAAACAAGTTTTTATTTTTAAGACAGTTTTGTTTAAGTAAAGCGTTTGGCCACCATCTCTCTTCAGAGACTATCAGAGTACACAAACCGAATCGTATTTACAGTAATCGTTAGCGAGGAAAACTTAGCTTAATTACGAAACTCCAATTATGGTGCTCCAATAAACTGATGGCAAGTAACTAGACATTTCAGTTGTATTTGATTAATATACAACGTGACGTCAGAGATTATTAAATATTGTTGTCTCGGTGACGTACTTATGCGTACGCGGCCGCTGGGGCAAACGTGCTCTTGAGTGGAGAACACCACTCGGTAAACGTAGTGTAGGACGTCCTCCGACCAGGTGGGATGACTGCAGGTAGATGCTGGATGCGGATTTTTTTTATTTTTATTATTCACATATTAAATTGAGAGTTTATAGAATGAAATAGAGTTTGCCATAGCGACCTGTCTTAATTTTGTCGCTGCTATTACCAGCGCAGTCTGTTGCTGTCTTTCGGGTAGCCTACATTACGTTTGCCAAGTCGCGGTCGCCACTCAAGAACACGTTTACCTTAGCGGATAAAGGTTCTTCTGGGTATATTTTCAGATATCAGATACAAAATAAAAACAAAGTTGGAATATATCCTCTCACCGGTACTAGTCGAGCTTGATAAATGATGGCCGACACGTTATTAATGAGCTTTCAGATGATATCGCACAATGGCGAAACGCAACATCGTTCCTTTACTAATTTATAATAGGCTGTACGTAAATCAGGTACATCAGTAGTTGAAAAACATCATTTTAAATATAAAAAAGGTTGATGCGACTTGAGAGAGATTGATCTATCTTGGCCACATTTATTTAGAACGAACATTCATCAACAGCCTGTCCACTGCTGGACAAAAGCATCCCCTGATAAGCGCCCGCCCCGTTTTAGCTCTTATGGGGTAATACCTTAGGTAATACCATAATTCTCGTGGGGAAGGACCTTACTTTATTAGTTACCTATTATGACTTTTAATATCGCTGTATCTTTCTAAGTAATTACACTAATACTAATATTATGTATAATAATATAATATGAAAGTTTGGATGGTTGTTACCGCTTCACGCTAAAACTACTGAACGGATCGGGCTGAAATTTAACAATCAAGTAGTTCCAGGCCTAGAATAACATCACAGTCTTTTCCCATAACTAAGTTCTCATGGGATATAAATAACCTTAAATCGTTTCCATAGAATCAATGCGTGCGAAGCCGCGCGCAGAATCTAGTATTTATATACATATTTTAAATACATAGGTAGTATCTGAATATATATAGATAGATAGATAACTACGAGAGATACTACTATGATAGATGAAACGTGTATTTGGTACTAATAATAATAAGGTAGGTTAAATCAATGAAAATCCATTAATTTCATCCAAATTACCATGTATTATCACTAATTTACTCAGACTTTACTTACGTGCCTTGGCTCAACACAAATTAACTACTAGAGTATGTATTTATATAAGGAGGTATATAATTAGTTATATGTATTTATATTTATTTTATTTATTTTTAAGTAGGAACGTAGTTTCATGCAATATTTTATAAATTAATATAATGCACACAGACCCCCATGTACAATCCAACAATCCTATCCATCCACGGTTGTCTGGTAGAGATCGCTCTTGAGCGATAAGACCGCCAAATTGTCACATTTTTGTATGTTATTCTGTCTTGTTTGTTTTATTTTGTAAGTGTGCAATAAAAGAATTTTCTATCTATCTAACTACTTGTAAAAAAAACGACAAACGTCGACCATATTCTGAATACGACCATAGACGATTTCATACCAATGTATGTGGTAAACCTAATTTTGTTTTGAGGTGATGACATCCCAATCTGTATTTGCTACAGTCACAGCCGAGATTGCCAAATTATAATATCTGCTTCGACTGAGCTCGGGTTTGACTGCAGCTATACAGGAATTCATTCCATTAAATAGTCAATAGCAAAGCTCTGATTTACCATTAAGAAACCTGCCTTTGGAAATGGCTTGGCCTTTACAGATTCAACGGATTAATTTAGATAGCGAAAATTTCCCTGGCTTCGAACTTCGCTGTGTATTTATTTATTTTTATCTTATTCATCTCGTTGCATTATAAAAGCAGGTACATCCTACTAGATCTTTAAAATCAAATAGGTTACTGCAAAAGATTGATTTATTTACGTAACCAGAACGGCCGTAGGCAAATTATTATTATTCTTTATTATTGTATGAGGGACGAATCTAGACAAATATTATCATGCGAGACATACAAAGACTTTTTAATTAAGTGGGCCGAACATCGGCATAAATCCTAATTACAGACGGTTAATCTAAAATATAGTTAGATTAAGGTTAGAACACAATATGTGTGCATAATGTATAATGTAGTACAGATATATTTCCCTCAACCATGCCCATGGTCTACCTCTCTAGTATCCATATTTGTACCCAGCTTTGTTACAAATTCTTGCATTATTTATTTATAACCACCGCCCTTGCTATAACTGTTTGGTATTGATGTTGCAGTGGCCAGTCCGCCAGGCGGCGCCGGCGCGCCGCGCGAGGAGGCGCCGCGGCCGCCGCCCCCCGCACCCCGCAACGGCACCCCTCCCAGTAAGCACAGCTTAGGTACCCATGCTTATTGCAATATACATTAGAGTAGAGATTAATTTGCCTGTCTAAGCAAAAAAGTTTTGTTGGAAGTAGATAAAGTCTCAATATCTAAAACACCTAAAAAGATTTATGTTCTTTATCACGTATAGCTCTCGCACACTAATCCGAATCTAATCTTAAAATCTCACCACTTATGGCGTTTTGGGCCGGAACTCCTGGTTTTAGTATAGTAGCCACTGAACAACTTGTCTGGTGACGGGCTCCGAAAGTGGAAAGTTTGCGCAGCTACAATCAAGTGTATAATTCATATGCCACCGATAATGCAGCAGGCATAAGAGATAGGTACCTACAAATCGAAGAATTCCGTTCTGCGCAACTTTTTTGCATCTCAGAGGACAAGAAGTTTCACCATTACCTACCAGGAGTACTTTGGCGAATGAATTTTTGTGAATCTTTTTATGCAAAAGCAAGGACTGACTTTACATTGGAACATTGATAAATTTATAAGCTACAGAGCTGACATTCCGTTTGATGTTCTCAAAATACGCGCAGTTTCGTTTACAAATAAAGGTGCTACGTGCCGCACTCGTGGACCCTATAGGTACCTACATTCACCCGCATATTCATTTTTATTCATCACCAAGAACTCGGTTTGTACCCGAACTGGTGTTACAGAAAGTAATAGTACTATTCGCAGCGAGCATGATACTCGTACGTTACGCCGTATGCTAAAGTCCGTCTCATTGCTGGTTGCAAGCGCCTTCTTTCCCATACTGACTGAACGAACGCTCGCTGTGTAACACGTTACATTACACGCCGTAACGCCGGTCAGTACCACCTTAACAGACGTCATACAAAATGTAGAGCTACAGTAAATCCACGCGAACCAACGCGATATCAATATTCCTTCCGTTTCTTCCCTTTCTGACATGTGAGTCTAATGTAATTTCCTCTTTAAACGTTGTATTTTTAATGTTTCTTAAAAGGAAGAAGAATTTCAGCTTAATAGCGTCCATGTCAATTTACTGGCATAATATATTCATGCTACCAATTTGCTCTCCTTTTACTTTTATGAAACAAAGCCCCAATGCAATAAAGTTCTTAGAAAAAAGTTTTTAGTCGTGTTTTGATATTTTCCTTAAATTAAATTAAATTGTAGGTATACTTTTTAACAACAAAAGTTACTATTAAATACTAATAGAAACAAAATAAAACATATTAAAATTATAATAATTATGTATAATAATGAAATCCAAGTAAAATTAAATTACCCTAAACAACACGACGGTATATAACATCTTGGTAAATATCTCAATAGGAGTGATTTATGAGTTATATAAAAAAATCATGATAAATATTCCAATATAAGGAAAATTCACTTATAGAAATCAAGTCAAAAAAAACATTACTGTGATATTCAATATTTTAGGCACTTCTTCTACATTAAATGTTTTTTTTTTCACATTGCCATCATCACTGTCTATCATTTTTGTACATAAATCGTCATCATTTTGTAATGCAATGCTTTTTTAGTGCCTGTCTTGTCAAAAAATATTTATGTGTTTTTCATACGTAGCTGTGTTTATTTGTTGTAAGGTGACTTATTTAAGAGTAGCCTTAATTGCCAAAAGTGAATGCATAGGTTAAGTTACAAGGTACATAGGTTAAGTTATTCCTAAGTAAAACTGGGCTAACTTAATTTTATGGCGCTCATGAGGGCCTGTGTCTAGCAATGGAATTTTCTTGTGTCAGTCGGTAACAGAATCCTGAAAGTACTTATTAGTCAAAGGGTACACCTAGGACGAGTTCTTAAATTATGCGTTATAATTATTTGTTTTTATTTTCATTATATGTATTTTAAAGTTGGAAATAATGATAATAGTTAAAGATGATGCATAATTTGATATATTGTGAATAAAATGTTTATCTTTTTATCTGGGTCATAATTATTGAAAGGATTCATCTTTTCAGTTAATTTCAATTTCGAGTTTTATAAAATCTCAAAACTCATAATTAAATGAAAGACCATTGAAACATTGCGAAAGGTCGAAAATCTTTCAGGTATACTACTAAGCTTCGCTTAGTAGATTTTCGACCTTTCGCAATGTCACACTTCCTACCTTCACTCCATAGCGAAAGTTCAATATTAGAGCCTACACTAATGTTGACTCTGATCGGTTGCCATGGAAACAGGGTCACAGCCTACCCACAGAATTGCAACAAACCGCAAGCAACGATTTTATCAGAGCCTTTGTTCTCATCGGTTTCGCCGTATCTCAGTATTGGCTCTATTTGAATGGTTCAAAATGTTTATCAAGCTTTGGTTTTGCTTCCAAGAATATACAGTCTTCGTTCGATTAATATTGATTTAAATCCGGTTAAAGATAGATTAGAAAACACTTTATTATACTACACAAAATAAAAAAATGCCATTTATGTCTGTATAAGAGGCATTGTTTGGCGGCCTTCACCTAAATAGAGTTCTCAAAAATGAACAACAAACTAATGAAATCTATATAGTCTTAGATACTACCGTCAATTACTACGAATCAAACATATAACAAGTCAATAGACCGCAGGGTTCCTGAAGTCTAGATCAAATTCGTTGCGAAACACTTTCATGTTTTTTTTTATCATAGTATGTAGTAGTAGTATGTCGTCTTGAACGACATTTCACACTGTTTTCATAGTGTTTTCATGTTTCATAGTATTTGTAGCTATAAGTATTAATTCATACACAATATAAATTGTTTCTGAATAAATGAACTGAACTGAACTGACACTCATACCCGTTAGGTTTTTCCTTTAAGAGTCTATAAGCACTAACTGTTCAAACGCGCACTTAATTATGGAAGATGGAGCTTGTCATTTTAGTTTGCGTCAAGAGGGTGATCAATTTAATAGCTCATAATTCTAATTGTATGTTAAACTACTTACGAACTACCACCTAGAATTACAAAGCTAAATTGATCCACTCTCACTACATGCCTTAACAATGTCGTCGTAGAATAACATTACACTGTTTTCATAGTTTTACACTAACAACTTTTGTTTTGGTCCCTAACTTAGCAACATCCATTTAAAATCTCAACAAAGTCACAGACAACAAATGTTTATCTCGTAAAGTCAGGTGCTGACCGGTGTAATGGGGCGTAATGTATCATTCGTAGCTAGCTCGACACGATACGCCCGGGAAGTAATGGCAGCGAGTACGATACGTTACGCCCGAGAAGTAATGGCAGCTAGCACGACACGATACGCCCGGGAAGTAATGCCAGCGAGGACGATACGTTACGCCGCGGCGCCGTGTGTAAAATCCGTCTTGTTGCTCTTTGCGAGCGCCTTCTTTCCCGTACTGACTGCACGAACGCTCGCTATGTAATGGTGCGTACCTACAGACTGGTGAAACGTAACATGAAATATATCATGCAATGAAAGAATTCCCCGTACACATTGCTGCAATGTACCATGAAAAGTAACACACCTTGTAACAATTTCTCATAGTGTGGACGTCTTGTGCACGCGAAAGTAGAATGGTACATTTCATGTTACGGCTGCACCTTACGTTACAATACGCCCCGTAACGCCGTAATTACGTTTCAATACGCCCCGTAATGCCGTTCAATACCCAGTACGGGTTTTCGAAAGCATCACGAATATCAAAACTACTGTATCAAAGTGAGGGTCCAGACTGTAATAATATCGTGTCCCATCATATCAAACCCTTCTGAGAGTAGACCAGTGCTTTTGTCGTCGCTTCGTCAAAGGCAGTTAAATTTATTCAGCTTTGCCTGAAGCACTTGGACTTAATGGAAATAACAAAGGGAATTCATAATCTAGCGTCACTCATCTCTTAAATATATGGATAAAATAAATAAATCATATAGTATTTGCATATAGTTCTCGATGTTGTACAACACAAACCTAATCTATACTAATATTATAAAGAGGAAAGGTTTGATTTTTTGTTTGTTTGTTTGTTTGTAACGAATAGGCTCCGAAACTACTGGACCGATTTGAAAAATTCTATCACCGTTAGGAAGCCTAAATATCCGTGGTGAACATAGGCTATAATAATTATATTTTCAAAAAAGTAAGGGATCCTTACTATAACTCCAATAATGTAACCCAAGGTGTGAAAAATGTACCTATAAAATTCCTTGCATATCAATACGCCATTTTTTCTAAATAAACGTGGTTGCCTAGCAACGCTCTTTTGACAACAAAGGTTTGATAACAATTTACTGTATGGAAACTCTTTTGTAATGTTATAAAGAGGAAAGGTTTGATTTTTTGTTTGTTTGTTTGTAATGAATAGGCTCCGAAACTACCGGACCGATTTGAAAAATTCTTTCACCGTTGGGAAGCTACACTATCCCCGGTCAAAAAAGTTAGGGATCTTTACTAAAACTCCAATAATGTAACCCAAGGTGTAAATGTTGTAAATAAAAATCACCTAATAAAGTGAAATTCGAGTTTAACGCGGGTGGAACCGCGGGGAACAGCTAGTACCAAATAAGATTTTCTGTGATCCGTTCGTTTCAACTCTATTCTAAGTATTTGTTTCTGTATTGTTTTCTGT
Organism: Eupithecia dodoneata; assembly: GCA_947044415.1. NCBI lineage: Eukaryota > Metazoa > Arthropoda > Insecta > Lepidoptera > Geometridae > Eupithecia > Eupithecia dodoneata. The sequence goes on along the minus strand of OX345658.1, from coordinate 11,415,763 downwards.
TTTGTGTGGTGTAATAAATTCTTCTTCTTTCTATCCATACCTATTATAGTTACGTTAGTAAGTCTGTCCCTTTACACTACAGTCATGTTTACTTTATATCTTAGTAGCTGCGCCACGCGGCTTCGCCCGCGTGTAAATAGATGTGTCAAATAGTTGTTGAATCACTCTATCTTAAAAAAAACCGCATCAAAATCCTTTGCGTTGTTTTAAAGATCTGACAGACAGAGAGTGGGAAGCGTCTTTGTTTTATACTATGTAGTGAGGTTCACTTTACATTTAATGTCCAAAATAACGTCGGCCGTTACGATGAATAACCTATTTGATAATCTGACCAGTCATCTGTCATCATAATATGATGACAGATGACCAATCCTACTATATATTATATGTATAATATATATATATATATACATATGTATATATATATATATATATATATAAATGTATATTATATCCTACTTATATTATAAACGCGAAAGTTTGTGAGGATGTTTGTTGCTCTTTCACGGAAAAACTACTGAATGGATTTTGATGAAACTTCACAATAATACAGATAACATATCAGAATAACACAGGTTACAATTCATTCTTGGATAATATTGTATATTATCCAAAATATCTATCACCACGCGGGTGAAACAGCGGGGTGCAGCTAGTATATTATATTGGCCAAGTTAACACGTTCATTTAGGGTCCAAGATTACATTGTAAACTAACATAAGTACTTACAGTCCGTAATTCCTTGTAATGGAAAATGTTCGCAGATGTAAACAGATCACAAAACTTTCCGAATTATTTTAGATAAACTATTTATCAGCGGTTTGCCCGCCGTCATTAGTAGGTACGACAGAGAACCAAAGTTATCGACATAGCTCTAAGAATTAGCAAGCTGAAGAGGCAGTGGGCCGGCCATATCTCGCGAAGAACCGACGCGACGGCAGCTGGGGCAAACGTGTTCTTGAGTGGAGACCACGACTCGGTAAACGTAGTGTAGGACGCCCTCCGACCAGGTGGGATAACGACCTGCGAAAGACTGCAGGTAGATGCTGGATGCGTCAAGCTGAAGACAGGGTGCTATGGCGCTCATTGCGGGAGGCCTATGTCCAGCAGTGGACTATCATAGGTTGATGATGATGAATAAGTAGGTAAGTAGGTACTTTATTTTCAAAGCGGTCTATTATGAGAATGTTATTTTAATTTATTAAAGTGTTTTATTAGTTTTCGAGTTCAATGCATACAACCGACATCTTCGATTGTTTGATTAGCTGTCCAATATCAACAACGAAAGCACTTTAGAAACTCTCATAGTATGAAAGGTTGCCTAGAAGAAATTACTTTAAGACCGTTGCATTGTACTTTTGTGTTGTTTATTAATGGTTATCAAATGCAATAAGGGATATGTTTTTTTTTCATTATTTGTAAGACGTTCTGTGTTGGATGTAAACCTATAGGCCGCCCATTGTTTTGTGCGATCCGACGTCATCCGTCAATTTCGTTCGTATTTCAAAGTAGACCCCCAGGTCCGTTCAGTTGTATTCATGGGTGCATGGGAATGGAATGATTTTATTACGGTAGGCCCCCCGCCACACTACCATGC